>OY728129.1:960382226-961858059 GCA_963277665.1 Viscum album
GTATAATTTTATTTATAAAATTTTCTTTTATTTATTTAAATTTTATCTATGATTATATGTATATCTATTTACTATAGTTATCCTTGACATTTAATTTATATTTATAACAGCACTTGTTTAAATTTAATTTTTAGATAAGAGTTTAGAAGTGTTACATATGAATGTATTGATTATTTCTAAAGCTATGGATTCTTATTTTAGGATACTAATAATAAATCATAATAAATATGTAATTATTTTCCACTCTAAAATAAATTACATACAAGTAATTTTTTTAAAATATTGTTTTAATGGATTTATAATGATAAGGGAAATATTTTCAAAAAAAAATTATTTAAAAAATTTGCACTAAGATAATGGTTATGTTTATGAGGAAAAGGGAGTGAACCCACAACTTCAACGTAACTTTGACCTAAATAGTAATATTTAATATCCTTAGTTTCCCTATGGTTTAATTAAAATATTTTTTAATATCATTATAATCCATAAAGATATATCATTTTCAAAGAATAAAGCTTTCAAATTTTCAAGGGGAAATCTAAGTATATTTAGAAGGTTATTATATTGTGAAATAAAATAGGATTTAAAAGTTAAATTTCTTTTAAAAATATTAAATTTTATTTATAATGTATTTTTATTGCAAAAAATTGATTCATATTTAGGGAAATTTATTTATTATATCGAAATTTGTGTATTTGATTTTAATATAAAAGGGGGTTCATAACTAGTGATAAAGTAGATCAATGGAGAATATGACGTCAAAAAGAAGAATAACTTGCCCCTTTAACTAGTTATGGTAGGGGACTAATGGAAAAGTTCCCTTTTAAGCCCACATTTCATCATGTTCTCAATCATATAATGCTCATACTGATGCATTGGTTAATACAGTCATATTCCTAGCTGACTATGGTCAAGGATAAGTAATCTTCTGCATCATTCACTGAAAAAAAATGTCTCGTCGATCATTATCTATGATATTAGAGAAATAAACCAAGTCAACATTGGCCCAGTGCGTAATGAACCAATATTTACCCTTGGATGGATGGATCTCATAATTTGTTAACTTCAAAATGGGATTATCCTAAAAAATAGATCCAAAAGGGAAAACATTAGGTATCGAGCACTGAACTTTACCCTATGGGATGATCCAAATGATAAAAAATCAATCTATAAGTGAGGCTTCGACGAAATCCTCTTTAGATGCATAGCATAAAAATAAATTCCCACCATCATGGAAGAAATCCATTTGGTCTCCTAAAATCCTCATCAATATGGGACCAATATCCCCACCAAATCAAGAGGTTGATTTACTGCTAGAAAACCATGATATAGACCTATGTGCAATTCACAAAGAAATTGCATGCATTCTATATCCATGAAAAAATTATTAATCAAACATAGAATTTCTATATTCTACTAAATATTCCTTGTCATTTTTTGTATAGAGAATGGATGTTATGGGGTCATATCCCCCAGCCACAGCTGATCAATTCAAGTATATACTTATAGATATTGACTTCTTCTCCAAATGGGCTAAAGAAATACCCTTAAAAGAATTTAGTATAAAGAACATCATAAACTTCAAAAAGTCTTATATCATCACCTACTTCAAAGTCCCTCACACGATAATAATGGAAAACATAATGAACTTATATCCTATAGATTTGAGGAAATTATATCATGAGTATAACATTGAGTATAATCATTCATCCATGTATCATACAGTAGAAAATAGATAGATAGAGTCCTTTAATAAGACTGCCAAATATACTCCAGAAAATGGTGAATAAATAAAATAATTCATGGCCAAACAAGCTTCTCCATACTTTATGGTCCTACAATACTTCTGCACATACCACTTCACTATCAATTCCATATTCATTTGTGTAAGGGACCAAGACAATGTTTCCTATATAATTCCATCTTCCTTCACTTAGAATAGCCATTTTCCAAAAACTCTCATATGATGATCTATCACAAAAGCTGTTGGATGAGCTGAAGCATATTGATGAGAACAAGTTGCATACAATGAACAACCTTGAATTTTATTAGAATCAGATCGCATGATCCTACAATAAAAATGGTTTCCTCTATTCCTTACTCTAAGGAGAACTGGCGTTGTCTCTTAGAACCCCAATGATATTAGGTAAGAAGTATTCAAAGATAGAAACCAAAATTGAAGGGCCTTATATCATACAAAAGGTTTATCAAAATATGGATTAATCATTGGACACAATAGATAGGGATAATATCCCACCCCACACCAATGAAATATTTCTCAAGAAATATGTTGCATAGTTTTCATCAAGCATCTCATGCCCTGGTCGCATTACTTTAAATTAGGAAGACTCGTCCTGACCACATGACGTTAAACTGTACAGAGCTTATATTAACTACATGACATTAAACTATATGAATCTCATACTAGAAGCAAGACAATAAACTACACAGCACCCTACATCCTACCCACAAGACATTAAATTATATAGATATTGTCTTGGAAGCATGATGATAAACTAAACAGTGTCCATTATACTGACCGCATGATAATAAGCTACATGGATCCCCAATTTTCATTTTTCATTCACATTGGTTGGCCCTTTTCCTTGCCATAATATGATAAAATACATGTCTAAATTCTCCACCGTGTGATGTTAAATTTAACGGGAGTTATCATTACACCAATGATCCACTGCACATGAGCTAGATCTATGTAAAATAAAGATAAAATTCCCTTGTCCCCATTCAAGATATATATCCACATAGGGTATCTCTTCATCCAAGAACAATGTGTGGATTGGTTCCTTCCATTATAGGATAAATAGTGGCACCTGAACCTCTATTCTTAGGCCTAGCAACAATATTACTTGGCTTCCCTATTAGGTGACTCTCATACTTACCGCATGACATTAAACTAAATGGAATATGTCCTTGTCACATGATGTAAAACTACAAAAATTTTCAACATTCCTCTTCTTTTACATTGAGTCACCCATATCCTCATTTAAAGATGTTAAACTACATAGATAATTTCCTTACTGCACGACACTAAAACATTAAGGGTTTTCTAAAACTATATATGGATTGATTTTCATTCCAATGAGATATGAAGGGATTTATATATCTTATATCATAATCCATCCGCTGCGTGATAATAAATTACCACTTTCCATTCTCTAACTGGATCTATGTTGTGAAATAAACCCTTACTATTCCTTTTTTATCACACTGAGTATATCTCACACAAGCTTACAAATTTTGGTAAGGGATTCTCCATATGGACAAGAAATATCAGCTCGCGATAGGGTCATCATGGTCCTAAATGAAAAACAATAAAAGGAACACCATGAGCCCTTGTTGCATGACATTAAATCACATGGTTTATGTCCCATTCATGAAATAAAACTACACATTCTTGTGGTCCTTTCCGGATAGGACCACCATTTTTGGTGTTGGTCTCTTGCCACACCTCAATTCAAGAACTAAATGTGACTTTATACCTATAATCACAGGATATATAGTGACTCTTGGGTATCCAACTTTGCGTCTAGTCAGAACAAATGAACTTAATAATCTCCCCTCCCTATATATGGGTCAGACCTATACAGGGATATCCTATTCAATAACTATGTGTGACTTGATTCATCCCATCACAGGAAACATAGTGAGACCCTAAACTCTATTCATAGGCATAGCCACAACACTCTTTTTTCACATCAGGGAACCTACATCTTTGTCACGTGATGTTAAATTGCATGGTCTCTTAGGAACTATGTTTGACTTAATCTTACCATCATAGGATAAATAGTGATTCCTAGATCTGCAATCCCAAGTCCAGCTACAAGAGTCAGCAGGGGAAGGTTTCAGGCCTACGTAGAGTGTTTACCATTCAAGAAATACGTATGGATTAATACCTATCCTTAAAGAATATGAATCGATTCCTGGATATATGATCATTGGGTCCAACCATGATAAAACAAAATATTTCCCCATATCTATGTTTGGGTTATAACTACACAGGAGACATATATTTACTTATTACATTATGTTAAACTATAAGGGAATGGATATGTCCTTACCACATGATGTTAAACTGCAAGGAAAATTTCTTGCTCGCATGAAATTAGAACTGCACAATAAATAAATCCCTATAATATAACATTAAATTGTGTAGACTATCACCCTTTTTCATCCCTAACCAATTGACCATAATATCCTAACCCTGGTCAACCATAGCATGGGATAATTCTATCATATTTTAAGCCCCTTGATTCATAAATCACACTATTTCATGAGAACCAACAGTTTCTGTTAACCTTTCATGGCCCTTGTAAAGGAAAATATATTTCTCTTTTTGACCATGTTATCAATGCATATGGGATCAGACCTACCAACCAGAGACATATTGGATCTGTAAAAAGGGAATTCTAAAACTTGTGATCATGAAGTCACCATGGTGGAACTCAACACCTAAGGGTGTCTGGGGCCATCCCCAACAAGATATTTCTATATCATTACTCATGAAAATAGAACCTTGATCCATGATTTACAATAGTTTCATCTCCCACTTAGAAGGATGTTAGAGTAATTTTAACCCTAGGTATCCTAATTAGACTCTTATATAACAGTAGTTGGGGTTTGTCTTAGTGGTAAGCACCCCGTAAGTCTACATGGAAAATGGGGGTTCAAAACCCATGGGGTGCAGGTACTGTAGCAATACTGTAGAGGTACTGTAGCAGTGGCGGCACTGTTCACCAGCGGGCACTGTAGCGGCGGCAGGGCACTGTAGCGGCGGTAGGGCACTGTAGCGGCAGCGATACTGTGCGGTACTGTAGCAGTAGGTTACTATTCATAGAATGTGAATTGGCCTTTGAATTTGGGCCTACGGGCTATGTAATGGGCTACAAGCCTACTGGGCCTTCGGGCTATGTAATGGGTTTCCCTCTACCCAGTTAAAAGAGGACTTTGCTTTGATTTAATAATAAAAATGAGGCTTCGGCCCCAACCTTTAAAAAAAATTAAACTCTTATATAACATATCTATCATATTTGGTCTATATGCATCATGACATTAAACTAAATGAACTTTTGTTAAAGATATATGATCTAAAACTATATCCTTCTATGGTCAAAATCACAAGAGCTTAAACTGCTAGTGAAAGAGACTCAAAAAATTTCAGAATGGAACCCCATAAATGGTGACCTAAGAAAAATTATATTCTTATCTTGATAAACTCTTCATCTCTAGAGTTTAGGAAAAAAATTAGGGTATAAATGAATGGGGTATAAAGATCATAGGTCCTACATTGTATCCCTAGTAAAATAGGATTCATGCTCACTAGACCCCATAGTCTAGGAAAAAGTTAGAGTAATGGTTTTTCACTTTTCCTCGCTATGATAACATGTTCACTAGGAAGAAACATATCCTTTATGGTTATCAAACCCTTATTGGATATTACAATTTACACAAATCTCACTTCATGATTTGAGCAACTAAAATCATCGTAAACCATCCACATCCCTTGGAAAATAATACCCTACTTCAATTGATGCTTTTTTTAACTATACATGTATGTCTATGGATCCTTCATATGATCCTATGGTTATGAAACAAATGTGACTCTCTATATAAAAGGATTCATGGTCCTTGTATCCTTGATGTCACTATAGTAGAACCCAACACTTTAGTGTCTTCTGGTACATTCCCAGCACAATTTTCCCATATTATCCTCATGACCCAAAAGCTTTGGATCATGATTTACAATCCTCATAAATGAACTATTCAAGCATATTTGACATCCCTGAAATTATTCCACCATGTTTTATACTCTTTCACAAAGTATAAATGTAAAACTCCATTCATAAAAATTGTGATGGGCCACATTCTATGATTCTAAATCATAGGGTGTATCTCTAGGACTTCACATAAGAGGAAAATTTCCCTATGGTGATAGAACCCTCCCTGAATAGCTTTTCCTACATATCCAAATTTATCATCTGGATGTTTGAGTCTTCTCTAATCTCTCATGGACCTTGTAAAAGAGTGGGATACCTCTTTTTGACCATTATACCAATGCATAATGGATTTTACCTTCCAACCAGAGGCATCCCCTTCCTTTTAAGAAATGAGATCTTATCCTTGTGATCCCTAGTAACACTATGGCAGAGCCTGGAACCTCGGGATGTAATGGGTTGTCCCCTACATGTATTCCCCATCACTATGGAAGATCCTAGAACCTTGGTATGTAATGGGTTATCCCTAAAATATCTTCCCTATCCCATATTCATTGACTCAAACTTTGGGATTATGAATTATTCAACCCACATTCCAACTATCTAGATACACCTTTCATCCCTATTATTTCTCCCTCAACAAATATTAGCCCCATATATCCTCCATGACCCTTGGAAAAGAGTGGAGAAAACCATGTTTGGCCATGCTACCAATGCATGAGCGCTTTGACCTATCAACCAAAGGAAACTCCTCCTTGAAAAAAAAAGGAACCTAGATCTTGTGAGATCTAGAAACATACCAGTTTAACTTATATACTTAGTGTTTATTGGGTCTTCCCAAGCCTATCCTATCCATATTACATATTCATAAATCAAGTCCTGGAAGCAATGCATTAAACTTCACAAAATCTCAAAGGTTTGAGCTAAAAGACCCTAAATTATAGAAATAGAAAGTCCCATCTAAAAGACCCCAAACTAGAGTGATAAAGGGTCCATACTAAAAGACCCAAAACTATAGTGATAGAATATCCATGCTAAAAGATCCTAAACTAAAATAAAAGAATTATGAGCTAGAAGACCCCAAAAATAGATCACATCCGAAATTTATTTTACAAGAATGAAAATAAGCTTTTGAGGCCCACTATATGGCCTTATAAACTATCATGTTAAGATCTACAAGTCTATAAACTTTAGAAAAAGATATATCACTTACCCTTTGAAACATATATTCTACACAATTATTATTTGGTGAATCATCTAATCTAAAGACAAATAAATCAAATACATATATGAGGAATCTCATGTTTGTGGTAATTCAAAAGCATTTACCAAGAAAAATTCATTATGATTTACATATTCAAATCCATAAATTCAGGTTTACTTGATATTATGAAAAGGATGTGTATCGTTGGCGATTCATGCAACATTAGATCAGCAAAGCATTATGATCTTCATGAATGAAAAATAATTGGAAAACAAAATATAAAGTTCAGCAGATCCATTTGTTGATAGCATATAGGAGGAGGGATCACAATATTCTAGAGCCTCACCAAAGTTTTAGTCAAAATAATATATACATCAATGATAAAAATACAAAAATTGATCACCTGATGTTTCCAAATCAGTAAGAGTTTGACAGGAAGCATCTATGGAGTGTCGAATTTCCACCCTCCCTAATTTTTTTAATTATTCCCTAGAATGAAGGGTCTTGATAAGAGTAGAATTATACTCAACTCTTTTTTGAGTGGTTTCAAATGGGGATGATTTTTCTAAAATATTAGATCTTGAGTGAGATATGATCTCCTCATATATTCATATTTTTATGGTTAAGACATCCATTTGAGCATACAGATTAGATATGAAATGAAGCCTCTTCTCTAATACCTCTGAATCGTCCTTTATTTTTTCAGTTAGTGGAGTCCCATATTCATGATTACAAAAGATCCTCTAAATGGTGGACAGTTCTTTTCATGTCAGGATGATCTGTCTCATGATTTTCTATAAGGGTTGGTAGTCAAATCTGACCACCCCCAAATCATGAAATTTCCAACGAAGATGCTATTCTTGGTCAATAAATGTTCCAAATGGAATTTTGGTGACCAAGGTGTGAATATTATACCAAATAATCCTATGTTTTCAGAGATTTTATGGATGTTGGAGTAGGCACATAAAAAGGAGGAAAAACCGGTTGAGATGACAAAGAATAAAGAGAGAAAGCCCCATGTATTCTTCCCTCGATAGCTATAGAATTCATTGCTTATTCAAAATTTCTAGATTCCTTGACATATTCTACCCCATGGATGGGAGGTTTTTCACTTAGATGGGGATGATTTCTCGAAGATTCTCCTACGTTCTGAATCAATTCCATCATTGTTATGGATAGGGATTCAGTGAGGTAAATGGTTTGTCCACAAGGCGGACTAGTCAGTTCAGCACACCTTCCAGATAAGATTCTATCCAAGCCTGGGTATAATCATAATAATTAAATATGTTAGTGCCCAAATGTGGAAGGATGATCTCGACATTAGTATCTTTGTGCCCCAATTTCATTCATAACTAATGGATGATCCCAGGGTATCTCTCTCCCTACATTCCGGATGAAGGGATATGGGAGACCCTTTGAATGCAACTGAAATAAAGAGAGAACGGATAAGGGGTACATGGCTCGTAAATGATTAGATCATCCATCCTGGATGCATGAACCCCGTACTGAAGGGAGATCTTTCATAACCTTTCATCAAGAGATCTGATGCAATTATCAATGATTGTCCCAATCATTGCATTATAAGGCTTGAAATCAAAATGATTATGTCATCTCAGCACATCAGAAACCTTGTAAGTGCCTAACGACATGGTTTCAACCATGGATATGTACAATAGATTGGAAAAAACGAAGGAACTAGGGATCCTGGTGGTATTTTTGTATCCATAGTAGTAAAAATGATCCCCTATCTAGTTAAATAAAAACTATAAAGGACCATTGATCCTATAGGGGATTCTTCCCTACAGAATGTGGCCTAGAAGATGGTAAAGGCATACAAGATTTGGTACCACCAGATTGAGGCATCATCCCTCTTCTAGACATGTTGTCATCACCAACATACTAACCTAGATTCCTGAGTATTCATTCCCACCTAGGAAAATCCACCCATTCGGGAACATGGCCATGAATCCCTCCAGCCTAAGGCTTGGTGATATCTCTTTCTTCACTCAGTATCCTCATTAGGTATGATCATTATCTTCCAAAATATCCCAATACTAACCCACACTATCATGAACCTTCATGTAAGGGAACCTATCAGGGATGATTTTAGTTGTACTTTCTTTGTTATGGTAAATAAAAATATTCATCAAATCCTTGAAAGAGATGATAGAGAGCATAGTCTACTCTTTCTTAATTTTTCCTTCATGATGTTGGGCATGTCCCTCACCAAGACAAGAGTTTTTAAAGGGTTAATGTAGACATATATGGTGGGAATTAATTCATCGTATGTTTCTCCAAGAGGTGGTATCCCACCTAATTGATAGATATCCTAGAGGTTGATTCCTCACTATATGACAAATGGAATAAATTGGTGTCATGACACCAACAGCTAAACAGTTCTCGAAGAAGATCATATTGATGATAAATGGTGAATTAGGAAACCTATATTTCCTCAAAGATATGGATGGTTTATAAATAGTTAAAAAACTCTAAGTAACTCTTCCTGGCCCAAAATAGCCACTCTCATTTATAAGAAAATATTTTAAAGGGTTGAAGATCCTATTTTGAGCTCCATCCTCCACCTGGGATGTTCATATAAGTGAAAAATATGTCCAAATATGTCTAAGTGATGGTCTAGTGAGTGACATAACAATCATATAGACCCATGGGATATTTTTTAGCATATAATATGACCCCTAGGATCGATCTATGAGTAGTAGGACATCCTTAGAAACCTTCTTCTAAATGAAATCAAGAGATGCTGGAACCTATAAAGATGGAAGGTTGAAGTTCGGAGAATGAATGGAAATGTTTTTTAGTAGGCCAAACCCATACAGAGGAATCCATCATGACAAAGAATAATTCTAGAACACATATGGGAAGATCGTTTTCAGAACATCATTTCTAGAGTGCACAAGATACCAAGGGTTAGAATTACAATTCCTAGAAATCATAAACCTCTAGTTAGTTTTGGATGAGGTAGTATTATAAGAGTTGTAATCCATCTACAAAAAAGTAAGAATCATATGTCACATAAGTGAAAATCCCATCAAGAGAAATGCATAGCTTTTAAAGCCTTATATGAATCGCATGAATCATCAAAGGGACTTATGATTGCATGAAGGACTCATGAATCGACTACCTCTTAAATATTTCATAGAACACATAAACCAAAGGAAATTTTATGGCCATATAACCCATTAGAATAATCATGATTTTGTGACCTTGACATGGTCACATGATCTACACAATAGTCGAATTATCATGAAATCAAGCCAGTAGATCTCAAAAAATCTTCAGAGAAAACCATGTGGGAACTATTTCTAAGGTTGAACCAATTACTAAAGGTAAGTTTATCTTTTATTAGAATAAAATCTTGGGAAAATAAGACTTAGAAAATATTTCTCATGAAATGGTATTGTAATAATTTCTCATGATTAGTTCTTATGGGAGGTCTTGTGATGGAGTCACGTGTCGGAGGAAGATCATAGGAGCTCTATGAATTGGGTAGCTGGTGAATGAGCCACCCTCAACTCCTTTATTTATAGGGCCTTATGTGGAATACCAAACATCACCCATCAGACCAATAATCTCCCAAATCCATTGATTGGTGACAGTTCCAAATCCTCAAACATGAATTTACCTTCATAAGAATCATTCCCTTATCCTTGCGAGCATTGTGTCTGAGGGGGTCATTTTTTGATTCTATACAAATGAGAATTATAAAATATACAAGGGAAGAAACATATGAATATGGGTATTATTTTCCCTGCAAAGAAAAGGAATAAGAAGGTGGATAGATCTCATAGATTGCATAACCCTCTGAAGAATATGTGATAGAATGAACATTAGAAGGTCATGTGAATGGTCATACATAGTAAATAACCTACTATAAGATCTCATGGATCCCCTTTGAAAATCCCTCCTTATTCTTGAAAAGTCTTTCAAGACAATGGTTGATCATGTGATGGATTCCATATGAGTTCCTATGAATCGCGTGACTTGTCAATCGGTGGAGGCCTGACAATCCATCCAAAAATCATAGGAAAATAAGGAGAAAATTATCCAAAAGGTGGGATCCTATTGTGGTCAAATACGATGATTCACCCATGTGGCTCATGAGACACCAAAAACTACATGGAGATATGAAATCCTTGTCTTGTAAGAGCCTGCTAGCATGTTACCCTTATCACACAAAGTCTTTTGTACATGTCCATGTGTCCTTGTGATGCCCCTTCAGTTCCAAACACAAATAGAAGGGATTATCCGTACAATGATTATGCATCACCATAGGACCCTTTTTTCACATGATGCATTGACAATGAGGAGAGTGATTATATTCAACAACACTCATTAAAACTCATGATATTCCTAGAACATGTAAAATAAACAAGTAAATAAAAAGTAAAATTATGGGAGATTTTTATGAGGGGAGGATATGCTAATATTACATGATCAGAGTTATACATCAAGAGTGGTGACTATTTATCATGAATGTCCCCACTAAACAATCTATATTGATCTCATTAAGGATCTTATAAAGTCACATTTGTCTCATAGAAATTATTGGATATAGCATTTCAGATCATGTGAAAAACCTTTCAACAGGTGTCCTGATCACATGAAGTTCCTTAGACATGTTGGGTTGACCTTGAAGAAGCCCATTCACATGTACACATTATTATAAAAGACTCCTTTAATTTTCTCAAAACCAATAATAGGGGAATTGATGGGATGATATTGTGATCGTTGAAAATCATGTGATGCCCTAGGATGACATGCGACGGGATCTCATGAAGCACATGACACCAAGGCCCTCCACCAACTACAACCTAGATCTGCACAATATACATCATGAAAAGTGGAATATAATTAGGGTGGTGAGGCCTTTAAATACCCCACCCTGGCATGAAAAATGAATCTTTTATATCCTTGGATCTACACACTAGCGCACCAAGGAATCAGAGTGGAATTATCAGAGCATCCAATCTCACGATCGAAAAGGTTTTTCATCAGGTAAAATCTGAAGAAAAAATGGAGGTTTGTGAATCATGCATAGGCACTTTGAATGATCATTTGAGATCATTCAAAGGACTTATAGTGGATTATGTGAAGGACATATTGTATAGTTTCTAAATCACATGACACATAAACATGCTAAAACTGAACAAATATAAAGTTTATATTCAATATGTAATGACCCGCATTTTGAATCGAGTTAAAAAGTGGGGGGAAATTGAACTTTTTTGATTACTGAACCGGTAAAATTTTATGATCGGGCTTCGGAATGAGATTTCGAAGTTTTGGACCCTTCTTTTTAATGTTTTTGGACAAGGGCGAATGCCCGTTAAGTTTCCCGAGTGTCTCGAGGGGTTCTGGGAGTTTCGGACCCGAAGACAGTTGGTTTTTAAAGGACAGCTATAGGTGCATGGTTGGCGCATGGTTTCCCAAACTGTGTGGGCCAAACCGTGCAACTTAAAATAGAAAGGCAGTGGAGTCTGCATGGCCTGCGCACGGTTTCCCCAAACCGTGGGGCCAGCCCGTGTGGGGTGCCCAGGGTGTCCAATGGGGTGCTGCATGGTTTGTGCATGGTTTGGAAAACCGTGTGGGTCAAACCATGTGCATACCTCCTTTTTTGTTTTTAATTAATTTTAAAATGAATTTAAATAAAAAAATAAATAAAAATAAAAACCTAAGGAACTAAATGCTCTCTCCCTCACTCCTCTCGGCCAGAACTCGCACGAGCCCTCCCCCTTAGAGCCGCGATGCATGGAGCTCCCCTCGGCTTCCTCCTCCTTTTATCCTCTCCTCATATTTCTTGAGTTTTCCCCTCTGATCTTTGAGGTAATTATTCTCCCTTAGTCTACTCTCATTGTTGGGCCGATTTTAGCTCTCCCCTTTTCCAGGTTTCCATTCGGCCGAACCCCCCAAGGTTTAGGGTTTGTTGTTGATTCGTTTTTCTATTGTTTCCTTTATTGTAAGGGGATGCTAAAGGTCCCTTGGGACCTCATGGGTGTGCGTATGATGTCCACCGCCGAAGGTGAGGCGGTTTTTAGTCTTTTTGGTCCGCCGGTTTGATTCTGAAGTAGGGTTTTTGCCCGTTTATGGTTTGCGCATCCTCTAAGTTAATATCTTTTGTTGTTTTAAAGTTCATAGTGTGTTATTCCTAGTGGGAAAGAAGCAGCGGCAGCTTTAGTTAGAAAGCGCCAAGATCTGGAGTGGACAGATGGAACCACCTTGAGGTAGGATCCCTATCCTTGCCTTTAATTTAAAGTGAAGTATTAGTGAGTTATTTATGTACTTCTTTAGAATGATAATTCTTTAAGTTAGTCTTGATTAAATGCTTCTATGCAAAGAGTGTGAATTGCAGGGAAAAGATTAAAATGGTTTCTTAGTCACTAAACTCATGATTTAATAATTAAACCCTCAATCAGAGGTGCGCTGTCTTTAAGATAAAAGTAGGAAGTAGATTCTTATGATTTCATGCTTGACCTTTGTGATGCTTGGGTGATAATTGTTGATGAAATGTTTTCCTATGAATTTTACCAAATGATTAAAGTATGATAATTTCACCCAATCAGATGAAATGGTTAAACTGATAAGGAAATGGATTAGGGTGGTAAGACCATGCCTTATGATAATGAAATAAGCACGACTTATGTTAATAGAGAATGAATTGGGGGTTAGCCAATACCGTACATGAGTGTGTTTCCTCATATACCTTATATAAATGTGATGAATATGATAAATGATGTGAAAGTGATACTTGAGATGGTTTTCCTTAAGTATATTTGTATGAACATGATTATAACCATTTATGTGGATGTGGGCTATATGATTGTTTGTGATTGTGATATGACTTTTGAAATGCTTATGAGGTAATTCCATAAGTAGTATACTATAAACATGTTTGTAATGTGAGGGTTCACATACTGATGCCACCTAGTGATGATTCCGTGTTTGGATGGGAGGCAGTTATACCCCATGCCAGAGTGATGAGTGTGACAGATACGTGGTTGGATGGGAGGAAGTTATCCCCCATTCCAGTGTGACAGTACGTGTATGGAAGGGAGGCATTATTACCCCTTGACAGTGACTCCTAGTTATGTTTTACATGTTTGGATGGGAGGAATTTATACCCCATGCTCGTATTGTGAATATGACAGATGGGTGGCAGTTATACCCCATTCAGCTTGAATGAATGTGATGGAAGGGAGGAATTCTTACCCCTTTCCAGTATCTTTTAGGAACGGGAGGCACTCTTACTCCATTGTCATTATATACTAGGGACGAGAAGCATTCCTACCTCATAACCACTATCTTCAGCTGATGGGTGGGAGGCATGTTTACCCCACGCCATCTTCTATAAATATTTACATATGAAACTGTAGAGTCATGATCAGACTAATATCCCGGCAATGAGCCAAAGCTGGTATAGCCGTCAGGTTTCCTTTGGGAAACATGGACGGGTGTTGTTATTCTATGTTTCTCTACTTATTGAATCCTACTATATCTTCTTACTGTTTAATTAAATACACACTGTCTGGATTGGGTTAGACACCAGTGGTTCCGGCCTACTAAGATTTATATCTCACACCCTACTCGGGCCTCTATTGCACTGGGGTACCCGAGTAGACCTTTCTTTTTTGCAGGACCTAGGTTGGTTGATGTGTTTCTTGTACCTAAAGATAGGAGAAAAGGACCAAGCAGGAGCTCGGGATGCTCAGGAGATCGCCCATAGGGCTTTGCTGTCTTTTCTTGATTTATTTTGTATTGTATTGAAATCATGTTGTATTGTTTACTGCTTTCATAAATGTATCATCATTTGTACATACATGCATTATAAACCGGCGTTTGCCAACTTTTATAAAATGGATATTATTCTGTCTTTTTCTTCAGCCTTCCAATTGTTACTGCTTCCATGGTTGATTATTATTTACTCTGATAATACCGCTATGTTACTCTGATTTTAGGGTATATTCTCCCCGCTATCACCTCTTGAGACCCTCGCTGCTAGTTGGAAGCCTCTGGCGTATGAGGAGACGCACTTGAGGCCATGTGACCTACTGGTCCAGCCACCGGTTCAATGGTAAGTCGGACCGGAACGTTACAAAGTGATATCAAAGGAGTTTTTTTGTGGTTTGTTTTACTATTTAGCGACAGTAGACAGGGATAGGAAGGAGATGGAATTTGGTAATAAGCTGTGCTTGGGAGTAACTTACCTAAGTATAGGGAAAATCCAAATTGTCTCAAATGAAATTATTATTTTGATGATTTTGATTATTATGGTTGATTTGATTTCTCCATTGGGTGATGCACATGGTTTTTGTTGATATTGTTGATGCAATTGTGGGTTCCATTTCTATTGCAACCTGATGATACGAGGGAATTCCATTTCATGCATCATATAGGCACTTTGTTAGAAATCACATGCCATGCATTATTCCATGACATCTAGGATACATGACCCGATGCCTGCTATTGTGATAGGTGTTGTGGTAGTTATTCCATGCTTTTGTGATATAGCATGTTTCTGTGTTACTGCTTTTGATAACATGCTAGGTTCAGTTAACATGGAATTGGTTTCTTTGACCAAATTGAATGATTGAAATTACGATGGGAGCCAATTTTCAATTTTAAGGTGTATGGATGCCTTATGGCTGGGAAAGGGTAACTGGTGTAATCAGATTTCTGAAAAAGGGCTGATAAAGTTCAAATTTTAAAATTAATGGAAATTGGTTTTAAATGAAGGGAGAAAAATGCCAAATTGTAAAGTGTATGGGCACTTTACGGGTTGGTAGGTGGCCACCCGTATGATTGGATGATTTCTTTAATCATGTTTATTTCTGTAATGTACTTAGTTTCATCTAATGGGAGCCAAATTTAAACCCATGGAGTGTATGGGTGCTTCATGAGTTGGAAAATGGCAACCCATAATGAATTTGATGGAACCATGATTTTCGAAATGATTATTTGTGTAAACGATGTCTGGTTTTGATCTGATGTGATTTGGCTTGTTGGGACCCTCATAGGTCGCCTGAATTGTTTAAAAGAAATTTATTATGATAAATTTCTTGAGGAGAGATTGGATGTCTGATAAATGTTTAGTGGTTAAAAGGAAGTTTGTGGGACTTTCCTTCTTTGCTTTGAGCTTTTTGTAAAAAAATGATCAAGTGCTTAGTGATTTTTGGTTTTGAAAGGTTACTTGCAGTTTTGAATTGAATATTTTAAAGTGATTAAAAGAATGAATGTGATTAAATATAAAGGGCTCGGAAAAGGAATCTGTAGTGGTGTCCTCTGTTGAAACCTCGTGTGAGGGTAAGTTAAGTCTTTCTTGTGAGTGACTTGAGATGGAACCGTAGGTGTTTTCCGTGGGCATTTTTTTCGTTTGGAAAATGACTTGAATGTTAGGCTTGAGCCCGGTGACTTTTGTTTGGCGTGACCAAATGCTTGATTCGACTCTTGTTCTTCATAAGGGGCTATCCCGTGGTAGGTAGCGCCCTTAGAGCTTATGTGCTTGGCTTGTACGGTAAACTTTCTGATGTTGGGTACCGTTCAGGTGCCATTTTCCCTCGTAGGACTTTTGGTTTCCAATGACACCCTTGTTCGGATGGGTGGTCATGTTTCTTTTGACCTCATCGTGGACTTGAGCATCAGTTAATGCTCTGTATTAGCTGGTTTGACATGCCTCGGGCATGGTTGGTTGTTTTTCTGATTTTTTGACCTTTTCTTTTCTCAGTAATGGATGACTTGACACGTATTTGTCCTAGTGAATGGTTGTATGAGGTAATACGACGTTCGGATAAATCTTTTGTGTTGTTTATTGTGTTCTCGGGTCATCTTCGTGGTAGACTGACTTGATCATTTGAGAATCAAGTTGTCCCAATGCATGGGATGGTTTTCGGAAGAATTGGGTGTTTTGAAACACCAGTATCTTTTTTTTGATTCTTTGAACGTTTCGACGTGGTGATTGTGGCTCAGAGGAGCGACACACGTCTATTTAGGTGGTGATGAACCAGTTCGCTTAGGAGCAACTGGACTTTTCTTTTTTCGATGACACTAACACTTCTAAGGTGGGAAGCCTTGTGTCAGTTTAGTGAAGTGTGTTCTTCCAGGTAGAAGGAACATGTCAAGAAGGACCATTTGGGAATGGTCGGGTTTGTTTGAATGCCTTTGAGGCTTGCAGGTGTCGTTATGCGTCGATTCTTGCTTGGCAGCACAACTTTGATCTAGTTGGCGGTGTATGAAACCCTTTTTAAGAAACACCATTGGTCTTGGAGGACTTCGGTGGTAAATCATGAATTGTCACGGAATGCCTTGTGCAGGGAAGTGGCATTGTGATCGGTTTAGAAATCTTGTTGTGTCGGCAGGTGAAGCCGGTTTTCTTCTTTAGAGTTGACCAGGGGTGGTTCGACTATTCTCCTTTCCAGTTTTTGGGTATCACTAACAGGAATCTTTTTAAAATCCTCTTAGTGTACTCTATTATGTGACGATCATGTCCCCTATCTTGACTTCGTCCTGGATGCACTAAGAGAGTTTCGGTCTTACACCGCGCTAATGTTTTGAAAATATGTTGAGCTATTTTGGTTGTTCTCTTTCGGCGTTGCATGCGGGACCCATGGCTACCTACATGGGTTGATCTTAGGGATTTCACTGGAAGTTGGGTATGGGATTTAGTGAACGTACTCATGGGAAATGCATGATGTCTCAAAAAATGGCGTTGCGGTTAAGCTTATAAAATGTCGGCTGTCTAACTCGTGCATCTTTGTGAATAGTCATCTGGAGTGGATTGACTCTTTTCGACTTGGGCCTCGAGATTGATGGGGAAATAGACTGCTATATCATTTCAAAAATCACTCTAGGTGCGTCGTTGGAATGCTTGGGGCGTGCTTTTGAAAGATAGTTCCAAAAGTAGTGGTGTTGTGGTTTGAGGTTCGACCGCTTAACATTAAAAATCTAAGGTGGGAAGTACCTTTGATTGGTTTCTTGGTGAGACGATGATGAGATTGTGTCTCTAGTATGACGGGCTCAGGTAAGAGTCGTATCGGTGTTTCAGTAGGAAAACGAGTGTGGGCTCGAGTGGTGATAGCTTCTTATCGTATCATTAAGTGGAATGCTTAAGGTGCGTTGGACGTTGGAAACACAACGCGACTATTTGACCGAAGCCTCATGACCCTTATAGGTCGAGTTGGGTTCTTTGTTCCTGAAGGCTTCTCAGGGATGAGAAGTTTTAAGGTGGGAAGGTTGTAATGACCCGCGTTTTGAACCGGGGTAAAAAGTGGGGGGGAATTGAACTTTTTCAATTACTGAACCAGTCGAATTTATGATCGGGATTTAGAATGATATTTCGAAGGTTTGGACCCTTCTTTTTAATGTTTTTGGACATGGGAGAATGCCCGTTATGTTTCTAGAGTGTCTCAAGGGGTCCCGGGAGTGTCGAACCTGAAGACAGCTGGTTTTTAAAAGCACAACTGTAGGCGCACGGTTGGTGTATGGTTTCCTAAACCGTGCCGCCCAAACCATGCAGCTTAAAATAGGGAGGCAGTAGAGTCCGCACGACCTATGTACAGTTTCCCTAAACCGTGCGGCCAGCCTGTGTGGGGTGCCCGGGGTGTCCAGTGGGGTGCTTCATGGTTTGTGCATGGTTTGGAAAACCGTGCGGGTCAAACCCTGAGTGTCCCTCCTTTTGCTTTTTTAATTAATTTTAAAATGAATTTAAATAAAAAAATAAATTAAAATAAAAACTTAAGTAACTAAATACTCTCTCCCTCACTCCTCTCGGCCAGAAACCGCATGACCCCTCCCCCTTAGAGCCGCGACGCACATAGTTCCCCTCGGCTCCCACCTCCTTAGATCCTCTCCTCAGATTTCATGAGGTATCCCCTTTTCCCTATTTTCATTCAGCCGACCCCCCCTAGGTTTAGGGTTTGTTTTTTATTCGTTTTTCTTTTTGTTCCTTTTTTGTAAGGGGATACGAAAGGTCCCTCAGCGACCTCTTGGGTCTACGTATGATGTCCGCCACCAAAGGCGAGGCAGTTTGTGGTCCGTTTGGTCCACCAGATTGATTCTGAGGCAGGGGTTTTTCCCATTTATGCTTTGTGAATCCTCTAAGTTAATATCTTTTGTTGTTTTAAGGTTAATAGTGTGTTATGCCGAGTGGGGGAGCAGTATTGGCAGATTTAGTTAGAAAGTTCCAAGAGCCAGAGTGGACGGATGGATCCACCTTGAGGTAGGATCCCCCTCCTTGCCTTTAATTTAAAGTGAAGCATTAGTGATTTATTACTGTACTGCTTTAGTATGATAATTCTACAAGTTTGTCTTGATTAAATTCTTATGTGCAAGGAGTGTGAATTGTAGGGACAAGATTAAAATGGTTTCTTGGTCACTAAACTCACGATTTAATAATAAAACCCCTCAATCAGAGGTGCGCTGTCTTCAAGATAAAAGTAGGAAGTAGATTCTTATGCTTGAATGCTTCACCTTTGTGATGCTTGGGAGATAATTTTTGATGACATGTTTTCCTATAAATTTTACCAAATGATTAAATTATTATAATTTCACTCAATCAGATGAAATGGTTAAACTGATAAGGAAATGGATAAGGGTGGTAAGACCATGCCTTAGGATAATGGAATAAGCACAGCTTATGTTAATGGAGAATTAATTGGGGGTTATCCAATATCGTACATGAGTGGGTTGCCTCATGTACCTTATATAAATGTGATGAATATGATAAATGATGTGATAGTGATACTTGAGATGGTTTGCCTTAATTATATTTGTATGAACGTGATTATAACCATTTACGTGGATGTGGGCTATATGATTGTTTGTGATTGTGATATGACTTTTGAAATGCATATGAGGTAATTCCATAAGTAGTATACTATAAACATGGTTGTAATGTTAGTGTGAACATGTTGATGCCACCTGGTGATTATTGTGTGTTTGGATGGGAGGCAGTTATACCCCATGCCAGAGTGATGAGTGTGAAAGATACATGGTTGGATGGGAGGTAGGTATCCCCCATGCCAGTGTGACAGTACGTGTGTGGAAGGGAGGCATTATTACCCCTTGCTAGTGACTCCTAGTGATGTTTTGCATGTTTGGATGGGAGGCATTTATACCCCATGCTTGTATTGTGAATGTGACAGATAGGAGGCAATTATACCCCATGCAGTTTGAATGAATGTGATAAAAGGGAGGCATTCTTACCCCTTGCCAGTATCTTTTAGGAACGGGAGGCACTCTTACTTCATTGCTATTGTATACTAGGGACAAGAGGAATTTCTACCTCGTGACCGCTATCTTCAGCTGATGGGTGGGAGGCATGTTTACCCCACTCCATATTCTATAAATATTTACATATGAAACTGTAGTGGCGTGATCAGACTAATATCCCGGCAATGAGTCGAAGCTGGTATATCCGTCAGGTTTCCTTTTGGAAACCTGGATGGGTGTTGTTATTCTATGTTGTTCTGCTTATTGAATCCTGCTATATTTTCTTACTGTTTAATTAAATACACACTGTATGGATTGGGTTAGACACCGGTGGTGCCAGCCTACTGAGATTTATATCTCACACCCTACTCGGGCCTCCATTGCAATGGGGTACCTGAGTAGACCTTTCTTGTTTACAGGACCTAGGTTGGTTGTTGTTTTTCTTGTACCTAGAGATAGAAGCAAAGGATCGAGTGGGAGCTCGGGATGCTCAGGAGATTGCTCATAGGGATTTTCTATCTTTTATTCATTTCTTTTGTCTGTTATTGAAAGCATGTTGTATTGTTTACTGCTTTCATAAATGTATCATCATTTGTACATACATGCATTGTAAACTGGCATTTTCCACCCTTTATAAAATCGATATTATTTTGTCTTTTGCTTCTTCCTTCCAATTTTTACCACTTCCATTATTTAATATTATTTACTCTGATAATACCGTTGTATTACTCTGATTTGAGGGTATAGTCTCCCCGCTATCACCTCACGAGACCCTCGCTACTAGTCGACAGCCTCTGGCATATGGGGATACGCGCTTGAGGCCATGTGACCTACCGGTCCACCCACCAGTTCAATGGTAAGCCGGGTCAGGACGTTACACAATAAAATGTTGTAACAAGGACTAAAGGGGGAAAAATTATGTGAATAACATATAAGATGGTCTTCATGTGCTTCTCATGAAACATTTAGGTTATACGAAAGCACTTTTTCATGTCACCTGGATAATGGACACTCCTAGGTATACCATTTGGATCATGAGATGTCCCTTGGACATGTCAAATCAAGTCACACAGCACCCTTGATAATGCCACCTGAGTCTCGTAAATCCCTCTGAACATTCATTCCATATCTTTTTATGTCCTCCAGACATGTCACCCGAATAATATGGAGGAACCATTTCATATCATATAGGTCTCGTGATGGCATCAGGGCATGTCGACTATCTCTCACGACATCCTCCAGGGAAAGTACTTCAGATATTGAGGCACCCTCTTGGAATTCCATCTATATTTTTTGATGACATTGGGACCATCTTGTTGGATCATGTAACACCCTCTAAGGATGTTAGTCGAGATCTTACAGTGTCCTATGGACATGTCAGTTGGAACTTTATGGTGTCCTCTAGACATTCCAATTGGGATCATGAGATATCCTCTGGGACGTATCATCTAAGATCATGCAATGTCCTCTAGAAAAGTCATCTGTAACCTTACAATGGTCTTTATACATGTCATTCATATTATGTAATATCCCTCATACAAGTCAAATGGATCATGTGATTTCATCTATATGTTCTATAATATAGTGAGACATGTCCAAATATCCTTTTACATGACTGGAATACAATCAAGGCATGTCAGGCATGCAATTAAAAAGGTTAGAAAAACAATAAGGTTAGGTCAAGCAGGCATCCCAAGGCATGATAACTTTGTCATGTTCCATATACTAGGGAAACCTAAGTATGTAAACCCTGAAGTGTGGCATGATATGACTGCCTCCATTCTAGGGAAACTTTAGTGTGTGATCCCTGATTAGAATTTTGATATGATATATCCTGCATATTAGGGAAACCTCAGTGTATAAGTCTCTACTAGTAGCATGATATAACTACCTACAAACTAGAAAAACATTAGTGTGTAAGCCCTGATCATTGGCATGATATGTCTTACTCCACACTAGGGAAACTTCGGTATATAAGACCTGAACAAACTAAACTGTGAGAACTCTGATTCCTGCAATAATCATGATACATAGGACACCTTCCTAAGGCCCAATCCCAAATGTTCATCCACTTAAGTGTAAGTCCCACCATGTCTTTGACATATCAACCATCAAGACATGATCATTCCCATGGTCTGATCACTCTACCTCATCCATCAACTGATCGAGAAATAAAACTTGACTATGAGAACTCTAATTCCTAAAATAACCAGGACACATAGGACTCCTTCCTAAGGCTCGAGCTCCATATTTAACATCCAAAGGGTTGTACTAGTACATAGGTTCCACATCCATATGTGATGAAACTAATTACTTTCTATCCCTTGTTTCTCACATTGATCATGGCCCATGTGGGATTAGGGAGTTATAGTGGTCGTATCATTTTCATCATGAATCTCCATCTTCCAGAGAAACCTCAATGTGTAAGCCTAGAAGTGAGACATGATATGACTATCCCCATATAAGACCATATATCTTGGGGTAAGTCCCAAGGGCATGATTGAACTATGATGAATATGATTCCTGCTATAACAAGGATACGTAGGATGCCTCCTCAAGGTTTGATATCAAATACATTGTGCCTAAGTATCCTCATATATGTACTTTATTCATGAGATTAAACTCCACAAGATTAAAGAACTACCTAGGTTTTTTATTCTTTCTATATAACAGGATATGTTGGATGCCTTATAATGGATCAATCTCATCCTCGACATATCAAACGCCTCCTTGAATGGAAAAAAACTTCGAAGTTTCTAGTTATACAGCTTCAAAATATAAGAAGATACCCATAAATGGGAAATGGATGAAGAACCTAGGATATATACATACATATTAAATAATAAGATTCTCCTTTTTCATATAAGAGTATTTATCCTATGATCATTTTTTTAGGGTAAACTATTTCGTGTTTTGATTAAGAAGAGATTCTCAAAAATATCTTAAATCTATAAGAGAGTCCATAGTATGAATAAATTCCTCCCAAAATGGTGTGATGAGTCCAACCTCCCATCCTCTCAACCAATGTGATTTCCTAATAATCATTGTGTTTGAAACCCCAAAGGAACACCTTCCTTTGGAAAGTAGGTATGTACCCAGTTATGGATGTGGAAGTTTTTGGTAGTTTCCTCTAGAGAAAAAATGTTAAGACCAACTTGACTGATTATACAAGACATTGGCCCCCCCACCACCACCACAATAAAACTTTTAATCCAATCCAGCCACATATTTTTGACAAAGAAAATGTGGGGAACCCAATTAAAAATCATTTAACCACAACATCACCTTTACAAGATAAAATGGATAGACTTCTCTATCCTCATCACACCATTTTTTTCTATCACATGGGTAGTCCTTATCATCTTTACCTAAAAAATAGAATCTTATTTGGTATCATATTGAACCTACTGAATTCATTTTGGGCATTTGAGTAGAAACCGTCAAAACATCTTACATGAAATTTATATATTAAGTAATTGATTATAACATGGTAAAAGGAATAATAAACTTGAAACGGGTTCTTAATCAGGAAAATAATTAGTATAAGTTTATTATTCAAAAAAGAAAAATAATGTACATGAAAATTCTAACTCAAGGTATGGGACTTTATTTTAAAAATCCTCTTTTAAAGTTTCCCTTAAAACTCATTTTTCTTTTATGTCAATATTCTTCTAAAGGTTTCTAGAAAATTATTATTTATGCCTCAATGGTTTCCAAAGGTAATTTTTTATCACAATGTAATTTATTTACAATATTATAAAAAGGAATATTTTTAAGGTTTTTCATAAAGGACACTTTACTTTAAAACCTCATTTTAAATATTTTAAAGATTAATTTTCTAAATCTATTTATTTTATGTCTATATTTTTAAAATTATGGTCGTATTTATATGGATATAAAAAAATAAAGGAAATTTTATCTCTCTTTTTACATTTTATAAAAGGTTTTCAAAAGGAATCTTCTTACAAATTTTATACATAATATTTTGAATTTCTTAACAAAATATAAATGGAATGTTCTATTTTAATGTATACAAAGAAAATGACTTTTCCTTCCACTGTAACTGTAATTTAGTGTTTGGATTCCTTTACAATCATTAATATTTTATTCAAATAAAAACTATCATTCCCTTTGTTTAAGGAGTTTTATTTATCAAAATTGGGTTTTAACGAAAACGGATATATCAATATTAGGAAATTATTTCTTATGTCTGAAAAGAATATTTTTGAAACTATAAGCTTTTATGTGTTATTATTTTATTATATTTCTTGATAATTGTTTATGATGATTGGAGATTCTATTATGAGACAAGGATAGATGGGGTCGTTATATCCCTCCAATTCATTGATTAATATTTATATAAGAATTTTACCATAAAGGTTATTCCATTTGTAACTAAAAAAGTGATTTATAACTGTGAAAGTTATTCCATTGGAAACTATGAAGGTTATTCCAATTATAACCATAAAGGTTATTCCATATGTATGAGTGATATGAAAAATATACCTTAAGTTACCTAGATGATTTATCTATTATTATTATTTTTTTTATGGAAATCATATGATTTCAAAAGGTAATATAATAAGGTTATGTGTAAAGAAAAGTATTTTCTACTTCTTATGGGTGAAAAGTATAGCTTTTGAAAAAAAAATCATGTGTTTCTTATTATTTCAATTGAACCTTTATGAGTTTTATTTTTTCCTTTAAGAATTCATGTGAATTTTTTTATAAAAAACTTTGGGAAGGGAAGTTGATTTATTTTCTAATAAAATGTTTATTTAAAACCCAAAAGTTTATTTTGGAAAGGGAAATTTTTTATATGTATTCATGGACTAATGGTTTTTATTTATTTTTATGTCCCATACTGATATTTCTGTGCTCATGCCACATTTTAAAATGTTTTTTATTTGGGTTCAAAGGATGAGTATGAACAAGGATGAGGTCAAGATAAAAATTGTGATGATTTGTCATAAAAAAGAAAACTTTTTATATTATAAAAGTTTTGATTTCTGTTAAAAATAGATATTGATCATAAGAGAACACTCTCTAAAATAAATATTTTTTATTTATGAGTTATAACCTAATTATATAAAATTGAAAACTTGAAAGGATCCTAAAATTTAATATAATTAATTATTTACTTCAAACTCAATATTAAGTAATGTTTAAGGCTGGGTATTTATAGTTAGAGAAAAATATCAATTTTTGTAAAACTTTTATTTATTTTCATCAAATAAAATAATTTAAAATTTTTATTATATTTTTTATAGATTCTTAAAGTGGAATATGATCCAAATTATTTATAATAATATAATTAATTTCATTTGAATTAAAAAATTCATGATTTTGTTATAAGTTTATTTTAAACTTAAAATATAGTTTTCTAAAAAATGTTTTAAAGTGCATAAAGTTTGACCATTTTAATTAATTAAAGTAACCCCTAATAAATAAATATTTATATTAAATTTATATTATATATATATATATTAATTTAAATTCATATAATTTTTATTTCAAGTTATAGATTAAATATAGCTTCATTTATTTCTTGAAAAATTCATTTTTCTGAAAAAATGTTTTCGTCAAGATTTTTAGGATGATTATAATATGAATGTTAGTCACTTATAGTGACTAAAATTGGTAAAAATATATTCCATGCTTTTAATCATAATACTTAATAGTATTTAACAAATTTAACTTAATTTTTTGTCATAATGAATAGTGAAAACAGTAAATATTTGTCACTGTGGTAAATGGATAAATCAAGTTAACTTAGGTTGAAACTAAGTGATAAGACCATAATTTTTAATCTTCAACATAATTGGGTGAATTAATTTCGAACCTTATCGCCTTATTCTTTATATTTATTTATTTATGGTACACTTTTTCATGAAAGTGACCTATATAATATTTTAAGTAAAGAAAAATACAAAATGTCACTCTCGTACTTTTAAAAATATCTTATGTGTTCACATATCTACAAAAGTAAGTTGTCAATGAATATTAATTATTATTTTAAGAATAATTTAATTATTTAAATGATAATATTTTTTTTTAATTTTTATGAAGTATATAATAAACTTAAATTCTTATGCAAAGCTAATACAATATTCATTAACTTAATAGAAAAATAAAATAAATTACTTAAAAAATATTAAAAGTATTATAAATTCAATGAGTTATTTTGTTCTGTGCTTTTTTAGATAAATATAAAGTGTTAGATAATTTTTAATTTAATAGTTTATAATTCATTTTTCTTCATGTTTTTTTCAAAGACAAATTAAATAAATAGTACCAGAAATGACATTAACGTTATTTTATAAAAAAAATATTTTATTACATGATTTAAAATTAAAAAAAAATTATATTCATCCAAGTGATTGGAAAATATTTTAAAATATCAACTATTTTCCATTCCTGGACCATTTTTCCTTTTTTATTAACTATATTGTCTCCTAAAGAGTAAAAACTATCTTACTGCGTTAATTTTCAAAAAGGGTTAATACAGGTTAAAACAAAAATATAAGGGTGAAAACAACAAGTAAACTTTTAAAAATTTTATTTTATGAGATTCTTTAGACTCATAATTATCATATATTTTAATCTTATCAATGTTTATCCTTTTTAATATGAAACTTAATTTATATTAATTTAACACTTTAAGAAATTCCATGAGTGTCCCTCCTCTCACTTATAAATGGGAACCCCCAATCCTCTATTATTAAAAATTCAGAAACATTTTTTTCATAAAATATCTACCCAAATACCTTTATTAAGTTCCTACACACATATTAGAGACATTTTTTTATTAGAAAACCAACCTAGAAAATATTTTGGTGTAAATGTTAATAGGTTTTTCGAAGAAGAGTTATAGTTCTTAATCATGAATTTTCATTTTATTTCTTATTATACCTCTTTAAAACCTTCTTAAAACATGATTAAATAATAAAATTTGTATATTATATATACATAGATTTTATTATATTTATTAAATGACCTCTTTCTATCTCATCTTCTGTCAAATGGGAATGAACCCATTTTTGGTGTATAATGCGGACTATCGCCTAGGGAACTAATGTAATTCATTTTCTATAACCTCTTCTTAGGGATAGTTGTAATGATGGATTTAATGTATATATATGATATTAATGAAATATTCATTATTATAAAAATATAATATATAATTTATTTTATTATATTTCCATTCACTAAAAAATGATAACATTGTACGTGCGTAAGTACGTGTGGACTACCACCACCCTGAAGCGATGTGATGCGTCTTTTATCCCTACATCATATGAATGATATATATAAGTATATTTAAAGAAATAATATTTTATTTTTAATATAATAAAAATTATATAATTATAATATAATTATTTATTTCTATCTATCAGGATCATTGAGCTATGGAAACACTACTCATGTGTATGTATAACCTACCATCTCTATGATTTTAACATAGTTCATTTTTCATACCCATATTTCATGATCAGTTTTAAAGGTATAATTTTTGTATAGAAATGATAATTATTTCAGGGTTATTATTCTATAGATGATGTAATAATGACCTATTTTTCCTTATCCAACCTATCGAAGTCATTTTGGACATATTAGATAAATATCATCAAAACATCTGACGTGAACTTAGTTAATTAAATAATAATTTATAACATGGTAACAAGAAAAATAAAAGGAATAATAAAATAAAAAAAGCTTCTTGAGTAATAAAATAATTAACATAATTTTATTCTTTATTAATATATTTAATGAACATGAAAATTTGAACACAATGTAAGGAATTTTATTTTAAATAATTCTTTTTTAATGTTTCCCTATAAAATATTATTATTCTATGTTCATGTTCTTCTAAATATTTCAAAAAAAAATTATTTATGATTAAATGGATGATAAAGCTAAATTTTTTTCATATTTTAATTTCTTTAAAAAATAAAAAGGTTCCTTTTATGTTTTTATATAAGGTAACTTTACTTCAAAAACAACATTTTAAAGGTTTTAAAGATTTATTTTATAAATCTTCTCTTTCTATGCCCATATTCTTAAAATCATTTTATTAATGTATATATATGAGAATAAAATAATTATAAATGAAATTTAATGCCATTTTTACTTTCTTTCAATGTTTTTAAAAAATAATATTTCATGTGTTTTATACGGAATGTTTTCAATTTATTTATAAAAGACAAAAGGAATGTTTCATTTTAATATATACAGTGCCAAAAACTTTTACTATCACCACAAAAATTATTTAAAATTTGGTTTTCTTTATAATCTCCCATATTTTATTCAAATAAAAACACTCTTTACATTTATCCTAAGTATTTTATAAAATGGTTTTAAATGGAATGGATATTTTGATATCTAAAATTTTTTTGCTTATGGGTGTAAGGGGTATCTATAAACCACCCTTTTCATTAGGTTTTGACCATTATATCTTTAACTCATTTTCAATATATCTCTCTATAATTTTATGTAAAGATTATAAATTATATATATATATCTCACATATATACCTGGCTTATTCTTCCATCCTTTTATGGGTAATACATGCCTTATGATCATTTCTCAAATGTATTCTTTAAGAAATATCTATTGGTTATAATATGAGAAAAGATTATGAAACCCATTTTATTTTCATGTGTAATTATTATTTTTATGACTTGTAGGGGGCTTAATCCTATAATCCCTTTAATTTTTTCTTTTTGGGTGTTCGATGCGCCCGAAAGAGGTTTTTGGATGTTTAGAGGAAGTTTATGGGAAAATGGGGGTTCCACCACCAAAAATGGCACAGTAGTGGAATATATTCCTATATTGCACCATAGTAAATGTGACTAAAGTATAGAGATAGTGTTTTTTACATAGTTCCTTGAAGATCCACTTCAAAATATTGAATGGATGTAGTTTGGTCTCCATGATGTGGTGTATGGGGGGACTTGGGGTGTATTTTAGGGCTACTTCTTCTTCAGTGGTAGTTTCTCTATGATGGTTGGGTTGAGGCATAGCCTCTATGTTGGTGAAGTGGGTTGAGACACAGTGTTTAGGGTTGCATAATATCCCTCATATACAATTTTATAGGATCTTTACATATTCCTCAAACACAAGGTTTGACCAAGGGGTTGCGTTGTAGCCCCTTGGGTTGGACCATAAAATTCCGTTTGTTAAGGTGGGTTGTGGTGTGGTCCTAGGGGATGAATTGTTGCATTAAAAAAATTTCCATGCCAATAAATACCTTGGACAACATTTAAAACCATTTTTCTCCCAATTCATCCACTCAAATCCTAGCTTCCCTGGGGTGGTTTTTGATGATCTTTGAATCCACTTTCTATAGGTATTAATCCTATTATTCCTGTGATTATCTCTAGTAATATAAGGTATATTATCCCTCCTTTTTCTTGTGGTTAATATTTTTTCATCTAATTTTCCTCTTGTTCCTCTTTCAATGATTTGGTTTTTGATCTCCATAATTATAATAGAGTTTCCTTATCAATTTTTAGTGTGTTCATACAATAATGTTTATGGGAGATCATAGTTTTTTCACAAGATAGGTGATCGTAGATCCTCATTTTCATTCCATTTATTCTTCAATAACATTAAAAAATTTAGGTAATAGATTCATTGATTCTCTTTTATTTATGTTTAGTTTTTAATTTACCATTTTTATCCCTTTGGATGATAGTGTAATTGACCTAATAAATATTAAACTGAATTAATGAATAGAATTTTTTATAGTTAGAAATTTCATGCTTTGTATTTTGATAATAGTTTTCCCATTGATTTTCTATATAGTGCGTTATCTGTAATATTATTTGTTTAGTATTTTTTTATGTTTAGGTTCAAAAGTTTAATTTTATAGAAAATGGTAAAGAATGTAAATTTCTGATTAATTAATTAGTTTTCTAAATAATTGGTGAACCATATTGTATAATATAGTGTTTCTGATAATTTTATATTAATCAAATTGATGTAAATTACATGTTCAATTGAATATTTCATTCAATGTGTTGCTTATATTGATAAATAATGGGAATCATGTTAATTCTTGTTGATAATAATAATAAATTGGTTGGTTAAATGATAATTGTTCTTCTCTCATGTTGGTGAAATTGGTTTTATGATGGAGAGAATGTTTAACGAATTTGATATCTTATTATAGTGGATTCCTTAGGTTGACCGTAATTGGAACCAGTGAATAATTAATTTGTTAATTCAAGATGGAATAAAACTGGATTTTTTATAAAGATAAATATTTGAGGTTGAGAGTGACCAAATTTATAAAGGATAGATGCTTTGTGTTTGGGTTTTAGTGATCTTGTTTGCATATAGAGGCTAAATGAATTGTTTTTTGCATTAGTTTTCCTTAATGATTACGCATATTTATTTTATTACTTATTTTTGATTTGGATACAATACTTGTAATGTGATATGATCCTAGGAAAAGTGATGAGATATGGTTGGGGAGGCCCAAGGATGTGGAAATAGTTTATTAATGTGAGTAATAAATGCATGGTGATATGCATGTGGTGTTGGGGATAACATTGGGATTATATAATGGGTTGAATCTGGACTTACCTATTGATGTCCTAAAAGATGGGATGCTTGGTTGATATTAATCTACTGAAAGGAAGGATAACCAGGATGCTTTCTTATCTGCATTCATTTCCCCACTACTTGTGGAAACTAGATGTTCCTGGTTTCATCTCTTGATAGTAGATTAGGATGTATTCCTAGATTACCTGGAATTATGGAATGGTAAATTACTAATAAATTTTTAACCCATGGGGTTGGTTCTTACTAGAATGAAAATATTAATATTGCTCTTGAGAAACTATAGCCTCAGTTTGGATTATTCTTGGAGGTCATGGACTTCACTTTATTGGTTAATGAATGTATCTTGAAAAAATTTTAATGGTTAGTAAATTAATTAACATAAAGAAAATGATTAAAAGAAATGAATTTATTTATTATAGCTCATTAAATTCTTATGTGATTATAGGATATCTATTTCTTAGTAGTGGAAGATAGGAGTCCAAGAGACATTAGCTGCAGTTGATTCAAAGACTAGTTTATACCCATAGTGTGGTTGTAAGATAAATTATATCCTATATTTGTTTGGATTTATACACTACCCCAAACATATCGGTAGGGTGACTGAAACTTATTAGACTTTGGGATGTAATTTTCCCCTAACATTTTAGTGGGAGGATGGATGGATGACTACCCCATCTGGCCCTACTCTATTCTCTTGGTAGTATTATGTGTTGTTATGTGTGGTGGGTTTTTTTACCATATATGGGTGTAGAGGTTTGTATGGGTTATATTTATTTCACACATATGTATCTCTATATATAGTATCCAGAGGATTATTATAGGTATAACATGTATCGTTTGTGATGGCTTGAGGTACCTTACTCAATGTATGGGTTGTGATGGCTTGATATATAATACTTGATGTATGATACCCATCATACAAGTGGTGGTGGATCCTGAAAACTAATTATTTACTATATATGGTGATGTGTTTGAGAGGATGAGATGATGTGATGCACAAGGTGCAAGTTGTGAAACTTAGGCCATGTGTTTTCAGGATGTATTACTTTTGGAGAGAGATAGATTAGGATGTGCGACACTGGGGAAGAGTAGAAAACTAGTGGGGGAGTAGTAGAGGGGTACCCTTGATGTTTTATTACTATAATACATGATTTATTATAAGATATGATTGGTCAGATATATCCATGGTGAGGTTGGGAACTTAGTATACCTGTTTAGGATATGGGTTAGTTTCACTTTTTCTTAAATGTGATTTAGTATGCTTTCTTTATCTATTTTATGAGAGGTTCAAGGGAAGATCATACTGATTATATTATTATTCTCACCCAATATATATATAAATTTTTTTTCAGGTCAGTAGGAGTAGATTGGAGATCATGATGAATATTACTAGATCATAGTTTTGTAGGATTTGTTTGGGATTTATGGTCACTGCCATGTTTATCTTTTGGTACTTTAGTTAACCTTAATAGTTATTCAATTATGTATAAAATTTGATGTATCTACTTGGGTTTTATTTTATATATATCTCTGAGTATGAGTTGATTGTTGTATCTATCTTATCTCTCTCATCTTTAGGTTCTCTTAGAGGGTAATTCCTCTAATTTGTGTATTTATTATACCCTCGGTTCTAGTCACCAACCCAGGGCCTGCTAGAGGTGGGACTCGTGGGGTCATCATTTACCTTCTCTCATTGTCGACCCAAAAGAGGTCATATTTGGGGGGGACGGGGTCATGACAGAATGGTATTAAAGGTTGAGGTTGAGGGATAGGATAAAGTTTCGAGTTAGGAACAGGTGAGACTACATGGGTTAGTGGGGAAATGGTATCATCTAAGTTTATTAATCAATTTAAACACATGAGACTGACTAAGACATGGGTATTTACAGCCCCCTATGATCTGATGTATGAAACTTTAAGTTTACTGAGTCTACTAAATGAAGTGATACAAGTTTTAGGGTTAAGAATTAAGAAAGGATCATATGTCATTCTTCCTATGTTGAATTAAAGTTTAGTTGATTCCTATATGTCAAAAATTAATTATGTATCATTCACTGAAAGTTTGAGAATAATTTGAGCTAATTTTCTTAGTTTTGGCTATGTGATAGGAATTTTAAACTAGAATGGAAATTTTATATTGAAAACACACATTTCAAATCATAAATCCCACTTTGTGTGTCATATTGAAATGAAATAATGTTAAAAATATGGTTGATTTATTTGTGATGTGTATAGGTAGACATCACATCCATCTGACATATGGTATGCTTGGAATAACTCAATAAGAAGTTTTTAAATATATCAAAGTATTTAAAAACATTCACCATGAGTTAAAAACTAAAAAATGGAATTATAAAGACATTAAATAATAGGATGATGACCTTATATTTATTTTTGAAATTTAGGAACTTACTCCATATCAATCTGAGTTATAGTTTTCCTGGGATTCTTGTAAATGCACTTTTAGTGTCTTAAATCACTAAAATGTGCATGTAATAGAAAGATCCATAGTAAATGGACATATATTGATGTAAAATCATGGTAATTCCTCCATAAAATTTTTTTTCTATGTACAACCATAAATTACATCCATCAGATGTGTAGTGTGCTAATAATGACTCAATAAGTGATTTTAAAAGATATAAAAGTCTTAAAAAACATGTGTCAAGAGCATAGAACCAAGAAAACAGAATTATATGGATTTGAAATCATAGTAAGATTATCAAATATTTATTTTTGAATATAGTAACTGGTTTCATATTAATCTGAGATACAGTTTTCTTAGGATGTCTGTAAACGCATTTTTAGTATTTTAAAACACTAAAATGTGCATGTAATGGGAAATCCCATTGAAAAAAACCTCATATTTATTTGAAATCATGTTACAACCAATTTAGAATTATTTTTTATGTGGACTAGAAGATATCACATTCATCTAATGTGTGGTGTGCTCAGAATGACTCAATAATCAGTTTTAAAAGATATCAAAGTCTTTAAAAACATATACCAGGGGTTCAAAACCAAGAAAATGGAATCATATAGAAGTGAAAAAATAAAATATTACCATATATTAACTTTTAAAAATTTAGCAATAATCTCCATTTTTATCTGAGTTTCAGTTTTCTTGAGATTACTGTAAACTCATTTTTAGTGTTTTAAAACACTAAAACATGTGTGTAATGGTCAAAATCATATGAAACGACCTCATATTAATGTGAAATTGGGACAAAACACCATAAAATTATTTTTTACATGTATTATTAGAAAACACATCCATCCAACATGTGGTGTTCTCATAATGACTGAATAAGCAGTTTTAAAAAATAGTAATGTCTTTAAAAATGTGAAACAGGGAGTCAAAAGCAAGAAAATAGAATTAGAGGTCCATGAAATCATAGAAAAATGATAATAGATTTATTTTTAAAATTTAGTAACCTATTCAATAATAATTATAGTTATGATTTTCCTACTATTTATGTAAACAGGTTTTTAGTGTTTTAAAATACTAAAACATACATGTAATTGTCAAAATCATAGGAAGAGACATCATATTGAAGTGAAATCATGTGAAAACAGACATTGAATTATTTTTTATGTGTATAGGAATACATCACATCCATATGATGTGTGTTGTGATCAAAATGACTAAATAAGCATATTTAAAAGATATCAAAGAATTTTAAAATGTGCACCAAGGGGTCAAAACCAATAAAACAGTATTGGATGGCTATGAAATCATAAGACAATGACCATATATTGTTTTTTGAAATGTAATAACTTTCTATACATCAATCCAAGTTATAGTTTTCTTATGATAACTGTAAACATGTTTTTAGTGTTTTAAAACACTAAAACATGAGTATAATTGTCAAACCCATGAGAAACAACCTTATATTGACATGAAATCATAGGAAACCCACCTTAAAATTATTTTTTAAATATAGGAAATTCTACTATAACAAAGTATATAAAATTTATTTATTAGATAATTTCAAGAACAATGCACATCGGTTTAAAAATTTATTAGACTTTTATATTATAATTTTGAGTTACAAGTATTTAATCATATCATAAATAGGTATGTTTATGTTTTCAAAGTGTTCTTCATGATATATTATTTTTTATATTAAAATTTATTCTGTTTGATTAAAAAATAAAAAATGTTATGTGGAAAATTATGAATATATTTTGTGTATATTCTCATTTATGTTTCTTTTCTTAAATTTTCTTATTTGTATTATAGGTGATAGATATCAAGAGTAGGATGAAGATTGACCATTCTGATCCATGGAGTTCTTTAGAAGGAAGTCGTGATGGTTCTCCATTTTTGTGGTATAGTTAAATATTATTAATGATTATATTGTAATTTGGATTTAGTATGTTTAGTTCCAATTTCTATATTTTTTCCAATTGATAACATTATATCGCTTATGAGTTCATTCTATTGATGTATTAGACATGGGTTGATAGTGGTCATTGGAAATATTTTATATGTATATATTAATTAATGAGGTTATGGGTTGATTATGGGTTGACTTATGGTTGTATATATATGACTGTGGATGTATATTTTTGTATATATAATTTTGTATGTATGATGATTTCATTATTAATTTGTGGTTTAGTTTATTGTATGAATGATTTTTTATATGCATGATATTTGATTAAATGTTCTTTTAATTAATTTTTTTTAATATATTTAGTGTTAGTTTCTGATAACTAGCACTCAAATGATTTTATTTTTTCTATTTAGAAGTGCTTCCTAAAAACCTCCACTACAGTACTTATCAATGGTTATGTTAATTTATATGATTTTACTTTATATTTTTTTATTTAAAACCCATATCCAAATGAATAATTAACCGCTACTAAGTACCCAAAATATGCCACATATAAAAACCACTATTAAACTATAAAACCCACTTCTAAATGATTTATGGATCTATAATTCATGGGGGTTTACATAACCACAACTACAAAATTTTATTTGTGGTTTAAAATGCTTCCAGTGGTGAAAATAACCAGTGTTAAGACTCAATTATTTTATTGTGGGGGGCCCAAGGATATATCAGTAGTTAACACTTTTGGTGGAGAGATGTATGGTGATATGCTTTTGGTGTCGACGATAACGTTGGGAATATGGAATAGGTTGAAGCTAGGTGTACCCGTTGATGTTCTGAAATTCAGGATGCTTTATTTATATGAATCTATTGAAATAAAGGATGATCAGGTTCCTTCTTATCTACATTCCTTTCCTCACAGCATGAGGTAACTAGATGTGTTTGGTTTCATATCTTTATGGTATCTTAGTATGTTTCCATAGATTGACCTGAATTATGTAATGGTAAATGATAAATAAATATGTAACCCATGGGGTTGGTTCTTGCTAGAATGAAAATGTTAATGTTACTATTGAGAAACTGTGGACTCTGTTTGAATTATTTCTAGAGGGCATGGGCGTCGATCTATTGATAGATAGTAAGATCAGAGCCTACCTTAAAGATCAGGGATCCTTTATTAACCAAAATAAACCAGATCAATAGGATTTTAAAATAAATAGCATTACATTTTTTCCTCTAAATAAGGGAAATTAAATCCAAAGGAATGTGATGAGACCAAATGATATCATTTCCATCTACTCCTCTGTTTCCAAGACCATCTGCTAGAGAATTTCCCTCCCTGTAAACATGATTGATGATATAATAAATGGATGATACAAACCCCAAAAATTGATCCACTAATTTGTAAGCCTCCAAAGTACATGATCATATCATGTTCTGATAGCATGAACAATAGTGGTGGAGTCACATTCTAACAAAAGATTATTCCAACCCCTCTTCTTGGCTTGCTCGGTTACAATGATAATGCCAAGAATCTCTGCTTCAAGTGAAGAAGAAACTCTAAATTATCCATGTAGACATCCTAAAACGTCCCCATGACTATTTCATAAAATATCCCCAGATCCTAATGGGCCTATATTTCCCCTTGATGATCCATCTATGTTAATATTAATCCATCCTGCAAAATAAGATTTCCAAAAATCTTCCATTGTGCCAAAAAGAGGACATAAATTACCATTAATTTCAATTCACATGAGAATAGAAAGATCATGAATTGAACTATGACAATAATTATTTTGGGATATATTGGAACTTTTAAAAGTATCTAAAATATGAGCCAAAGAAACATGAGGAGTGAAAGAAACACCATCATGTATCCATTTATTCCCCACCATCCAAAAAATGTAAACTAATTATGCTTGATCAACCTGAAAGAGCACCAAATGATGGGGATAATAGAAAAGATCCATCCATACCTTAATGAAGTCGCAAATAGAGAAGGTATTGGGTATCCAAAATTTGATAATATCATCAACATCCTTCCACATGGATAAATCAGTTACACAGCTCAGAAAGAGATGATCCAAATCCTCCCTATGTTGATGAAAAAGGTCACTAACTGAGCATAAATAAATACCATATACCTATAAAAAATATATATTATAATACATTGATGATCCAGCCTTTATGAAAGATTGAACTAAGAAGGGGAAATAACATTCCAATTCAATTTCCTGATCCACTACATTCCCACAGTAGAACCAATGACATGGTTGTAGAAAAACTTTTATGTAAGAATCACACTTACATCATACTCCCAAATCTTGAAATATTCATTTTAATAGAAGTAGTGAGCATGGAATTATTTCTTGATTTGATCCATAATATCCTCCATTTCATTTATTTGATCTTCAATCTAAATATCTAAAGCCACATTTGAGTCATCATGAGTGAGGTGGTCAAAAAAAGGAACACCATTCTGATTGGTAGTCTAGAAATTAAGATAAGAGTCTATGGACACCAACCACCTATATTGAGAAACAATTAAGAAAAAATTGGACTTGAAGGAAGGCCAAAATGAAGAGTCAAAGTGTTTAAAATTTAAAAATTTAACCTCTTTTAGGAACCTAGAATGAAAAATTCCAAGATCTTTTGAATTTCCATCAAAAATCTTCCATAAATATGAATCTTTCAATGACTGATTAAAATAATTTAAATTCTTGATTCCCAAACCCCCCACCTCAAAATTATTTGCAACAAGTATTCTAAGGAATAGTAAAAAAATTTATCTCCAAGATGCTTCCACTAAAAATTAAATTCTTAATAGAAACATTAATGTATTTAATGAGAAACAATATCCACTCATGCACCATTAAATAATAGAAAAATTTAGAAATTATTGTAGATTTGAACAAAAAAACATGACCTACTATATAGAAAGATTTGCCTTTCCAAGAGGATAATTGCCTTCTGATTTGACTAATAATTCCCTAAAAGTGACAAGATTTTGGCCTTTCCCAAAACATAGGAATACCAATATAGATAAAAGAAAAAATTCCTTCTCTGATTCCCAAATCTATGATGATATCAACTTTTCTAGTAGTAGTGATGTTCCTTCTAAAATAAACAAAATATTTTTCCCAGCTAACCTATTGGCCTGAAACATCATCATAATACAAGAGATCTTTCATAATATTTACAATGCATCTCTTATCCCATTGGTTGGAGATAATAATATCATTATCATAAAGAAGATGAGTAGGATAAGAAATCCGTCTACCAGCACATATAGATATCAACTTCCCATTTCTAGCCATGATGGACAACACCCTATTGAGATAATCCTCAGCAATAAATAAAATAATTACAGATAGAGGGTCTCTATAACTAACACCTCTATAACAAGTAAAGTGACCCTCATATTATCCACTTATAATCACAGAAATAAAAGAAGATACCAAAATGGATTTGATCCAATTAGTGATAACACCATTAAAACCAATCTTAGAAATAACTTTGAAAATGAAAGTCTAATCCATTGTATAAAAAACATTTGGGATAAATGTTTCTTCCTCTAATGAACTTTTTGAGAAGATTTACACATTTTGAAATAGTTATTATTCAATCTTGAATTTCCCACCCTTTAATGAAACCAAATTGATTGGGAGAAATAATTTTACTCGAAATGGGATCTAATTTGTTATCTAGAATCTTTCTAATGACCTTATAAATGGTGTTGACCAAAGAAACAGGACTAAACAAGTGAACCTCATTTGAATTTTCCACCTTTGAAATTAGAGAAATAAATTAAGAATTAAACCCCTAATGAAGAGAACCACCTTTAAATAAATGGAGAATGATCCTACAAACATAATCTTGAATTATGTCATGATAAGCCTAGAAAGGGTTTTCTAAATCTATCTGATCTAGGAGAGCTATCAGGATTGAGGACAAAGACAACCTCATTGATCTATGGTTCCAAAGGAATAGAAGTAAGCCTTGAATTTTCTTCTTGATTAACCATAATTGTAATAATACCATCCACAGGATAAAATATAGTGGATGAACCATTAAAAGGATCCATGTAATAAGAGACAACATTCTCTGAGAGGGTCGGTCTTTTCTCCATGATTTTATCTTCATTTGAGTAAATATAATGTCCTAGAGACCTTTATAAATCTTTTAATAGAGTTAAAAACTTGTAATTTATATCCCCATATCTAATCCAATTAACCTTGAAAGAATTCATTTTCATGGAATCATTCATGTTGAGGAGATTATTGAGATTTGAAGTCAACTCATCTTCTGTCAAAATCCCATCATAAAATTCATTTCAAGTGAAATGATCCTAAATGTTCTGAAGGGAGAATTAAATAGTGAATATTTTCTGCTCAAGGTGGATGAATATATCCTTTCTCCACTTATTTATATTCCCTTTAAACAATTTTAGTTTTAATATGTAATAAAAAAAATTATTTCTATAATCCACAGGGCCCCAAACATCCAGCACAAACTTACCACAATCAAGATGAGTCACCCAGGCTTTATTAAACATAATAGTAAAGAGAGATCTAGATTCCTTTCCCACAATCTCAACCATTATTGGATGATGTTATGAATTAATCCAATATAAGGTCATTTAGGAGATATAATTTCAAGTATTTAAAGCATACTCATTAAAAAAATCCATGTTAAGTATTCTTGACACCATAGCACTGAGATTCCTTCTATACCAAGTGTATTTGAAACCTACCATATTAACATCAATCATATAATTATATTCAATATAGTCCATGAACTCCCTGAAAGATATTATATTGGTCACTGCACCCATTTTTTCATCTGAATTATAAATTGAGTTAAAGTCTCCAAGAACGGTATGTGGTCCATCAATGATATTTATAAGGGAATCAATATCCATCCAAATACTTCTAGGAACCAAATATCTATTTTGAGAATAAAAGAATGAAAAAAGTTTTTATTTTCCATAACACTAAAGGAACATGTGTAATGATGGATAATTTAACTAACAAAGGAATGATCATTCAAATAGGAGGGTTCCATAACCGATGAATTATTAACCTCTTCCAAACAAGTGTTAGTTACCAGCAAATAAAAACCAAGATTTTACAAACTATAAACTCTAGAATATAAAATCTTCTTGGGATAATATAACCTAATCTGAACATGTTTATTATTCTGAATATAAAACCTAAGGGTAATTTTCATGGTTGGCCATCCCTTGGAAATTTCAAAAGGGTAACCTCATTTATATTTTGATCTAGGGTTAAATCATTATTTACTTTCCTCCCCTACTATATTTTTACTGGATTTTAGAGGAATTGTAGCATTTTTTCTGGTATCTTCAGTGGTATAAATCAGGCTACTGATATCAGTGACTTAAACCCCTTCATTTTCATCTCCTTCATTTTAGGTTCCCATGCCAGCGATCTCCTGTTGATGACACCCCTTAACAAAATCAATGCTTTTATTCCCAAAAACTCCTAGATATACAACCATAGAATTTGATTTTTCTAAAAGCATAGTGTAATATTTGGAAGGTTAAATTCCTACTCCATTAATTTCTAGAGGAATATCCTTAGTCACAACAGAATCTTTAATGAGTTCTGAAGGACCATCACCTTCTATCATAATATATAACAAATCCATAATGTCTTGAGAAATTATCAAGACAATATCATCCTCATGTACTTATTTTTTATCAAATAAACCAAATAATTTATGTATTTCTAAATTTATATGGAAATATTTTGGTCAATAAAATAAATTCCCCCTTACATATTCACCTCAAATCCCACCTTATTGATCAAACAAGGTGCAACGGGTGAATTAATTAACATAAAGGAAATGATAAAAAGGGAAATAATTAATTTAATTTTTATCTTTGAATGCTTGTGTGATTATAGTATATCTAGTTATTAATAGTTGAATCTAGGATTCCGAGAGATATAAGTTGTTGTTGATTCTAATATTAGGTTATTCCCATAGTGTGGTTGTGAGAAATATTATATCATGTATGTTTTTTGATTTCATATGCTACCCCTAAATATTTTGGTAGGGAGATTGACACCCAATGGAATCTAGGAGGGTGTTTTCCCCAATATCTCTAAGGGAGGATGTGTGGATGAGTACCCCCTCTAGCACCGCTCTCTTATCTAGGTAGTATTATGCTCTATTATGCATGGTACTTTTTTTATCATATATGTGTGTAGAGTTATATAATGTATTGTGGTTATATCACAGACATGTATCTCTGGATATTTAATCCAAAGGATTATTATAGGTTTGATCAGTATGGGTTGTGATGACTTGATGTACCTTACTCGTTGTATGGGATATTATGGTAGAAGGTATAATACCCAATGTATGATACACATAATATGGGACGTGATGGATCCTAGAAACTACTTTTTTAATATATATATATATATATATATGTGGATAATTTTATTGGATTATTTGGTAATGTGATGCATGAGGTGCATGTTTTGATACTTATCATAGGTGTTTTTGGGATGGATTGCTTTTAGAGAGAGATGGCATATGATGTGCGATGTTGGGGTAGAGTGGGAAACTAGTGGGGAAGTAGTAGCGGGGTACCCTTGACATTTTATAACTATAATACATGATCACTTGTATTCAATACTTAGTGAGAGATAGATATAGTGATAATGGGAACATATTATACCTTTTTAGGTGATGAGTTAGTTTCATTTGTTGTTCACTAGGATTTAGTATGATTTCATTATCTTTTTCACTGGAGGATCTAGGGAGGATCCTACTGAGTATAGTATTATGCTCAACCAATTTATATATAAAAATTTTTATGTTATAAGGACCAGTTTGGAGATTGGGATGGATGTTACTATCTCAGGGTTTTGTAGGAGTTGTTTGGGATTCATGTTCGTTGTCATGTTTTTCTTTTGGTACTTGTAGTTTATGTTTATTGTTTTTCAATTATGTATGAAATTATATGTATGTACATTGTTTTACTTTATATATATCTATATGAGTAGGATTTTGTTGTTTTATTTGTCTTATATCTCACTTATTAATGTTCTCTTAGAGGTTAATGTCTCCCATTTGTTTATTTATTATACCCTTAGTGCTAGTCACCAATCTGGGGCCTAATAGAGGTGGGAATCGGGGAATCTCCATCTCCCTTCAATCATTTTCATCCCAGGAGGGGTGATCTTTGAGGGGAGGTCTTGAGAAATTCCTTATGATTCATTTCCTTTTTTTAGCATACATAATAAGAATATGTTATGATGGGTAAACCCAGATAGAACTAAAATGCATTGGATAAAGCTTTTGTCTCATGAGATGTTATGTAAGGGATTTTATAGTAAATATAATCCATTATGGGACTGTATTCACCATGTGATATTTTTTTGGAAATATCCTTGACTTATTTTAATGCCATGTTTTGTGTTGCTGCTACATTTATTATGTTTTCATCATCTTATAACACTATTTTCTTTATGCTATTATCCTATATGATTACTCAGGTGATAATGTTTAAAGTAAATTATATGACACTCAATAAGGGTGAAATCAAGGTGCATCCACTTTTGAATTATTTGTGACATGTACAGGCATACATCACATCCATCTGATGTGTGGTGTGTTCGGAATGACTCAATAAGAGGTTTTAAAGATATTGAAGTCTTTCAAAACATGAACCAGGGGTTCAAAACCTAGAAACCAGAATCATGTGGATATAAACTCATAGTACAATGACCATATACTGGTTTTTGAAATGTAGGAATCTATGCCATTCCAATCTGAGTTATGAATTTCCTGATATTCCTATAAATGCATTTTTTAGTGTTTTAAAACACTAAAACATGCATGTAATGGTAAAAAACATAGGAAAGAACCTCGTATTGATGTGAAATCATGGTAAATCTAGTGTAAAATTATTTTTAACATGTATGAATAGACAAAACGTCTATCAAACATGTGGTGTGCTCGAAATGACTTAGTGAGTGGTTTTAAAAGATATCAAAGTCTTTAAAAATGTGTGTCATGGGGTCAAAACCAATAAAATGGAATTAGATGTCCATGAAATCATAGGATAATTATCATAGATTTATTTTTAAAATGTATGAACCTACCCTATGTCAATCCAAGTTATAGTTTTCCTGGGATGTTTGTAGACATGTTTTTAGTGATTTAAAACACTAAAACATGTGTGTAATGACCAAAACCATAGTAATCAACATCATATTGATGTAAAATCATGCAAACCCCACCTTTGAATTATTTTTTATGTGTATAATAAGAAATCACATCCATAAAATGTGCATTGTTCTTGGAATGAATCAATAAACAGTTTAAAAAGATATCAAAGTCTTTAAAAATGTGCACCAAGGGGTCAAAAGAAAGAAAATGTCATCGGATGGCCATGAAATCATAGCAAAATTACCATATATTTAATTTTAAAATATAGAAACCGATGCCACATCAATCTAAGAAACTTTTTTTTTGATTCCCATAAATGTGTTTTTAGTGTTTTAAAACACTAAAACATGCGTGTAATGGTTAAACTCAAAGGAAATGTCCTTAGATTAACATTAAATCATTTTAAACCACCTTAAAACTATTTTTAAAATATAGTAAATGCTTCCACAACAAATGCATTAAAAAATTGATTAATTTAAATCACACTGCACTTTATTTTAAAATTTTATTATACATTTATATACTTATCCCATTTGATTGATGAGTATTGAATCATATATTAAATATTTAATTTTATGTTTTCAAAATGTTCTTCATGATATATTGTTTTTTTATATTAAAATTTATTCTATTTTATTAACAAGATAACAAATGTTATGTGTAAAATTATAAATATATTCAGTGTCTATTATCTTTTTTGTTTATTTTATTAAAGGTTTTTGTTTGTATTATAGATGATAGATGCTAGAAGTAGGCAAGAGGTTGATCATTTTGATCCCTGAAATTATTCATATGGAAGTAGTGATGGTTCTTAATTTTTTTGGTATGGTAAATATTCTCAATGATTTTACTGTAATTCTAATTTATTAGTTTTAGTTCTAATTTATTTCTTTTTTTTCAATTGATGACATGATATTTCATATGATGGTTGTAGTGTTGGCACTTAATTCCACAATAATCCTCCATAGGTAATCATTGGTTAAACCTAAGGTTCCATCTAACTCAATAGACCATCTCGAGAATATGAAGGAAGTCGCGTGCAAGTTTTGAGATGTGGATGCAAGATTTAAATTTTCACAGAAAGTCCTTGTGTTCCTAATGTGACGTCGAATGGTTATCTTCCACCCCATACACTCAAAATGGACAAGGTACATGAAAGTGGTGCCCTCTGTGTGTAGGAAAGTAAATCATGTGAAAACCCTTTGTTCACCCAGTGTAACATCAAACATCCCTTCATGAGTGACCGAGATGCGAATCAAGTCATGGATGAACATAAAGACTCTTATGTGCCATAAATATTGTGTTCCATCATGGAATGCTCATCTATATATTTAAGTGCACCCCCCCCCCCCCCCCCTCTTCAGGTTGATCCTCTGGAATTTAAAGTGTCACTCTACTACACATAAGACCAGTCTTCCACAACATCACAGAAGAATGGAAACCTCAAGGTATAGTATCTTGCATGATAGGTTCCCCAAGAGTCCTCCTTTTTGTGGGCCCATAGTTTCTTCACCCTCATCCAACCTCCTTAATCCTAAATTTAGTTTGATTAAGAATAATTTTTTCAAGCCCTAACCTTGCACACAAGAATCTAATATTATATGCACCACCTCTTTGATGATCCATGGTTTGTTCCCTTTTCAAAACACCACATTTGAGCCCCTCTTTCGTGCAACCCTCATCCCTTATGTGCGCAACCCTCCAAGATTCCACATCTCAATTTCCTAGTCCCTTACGAGATGTCCCTTATGCCCATTGTGTATGTGTTTCCCTAGCCTTTTTCTTGTTAGCATAGGTACATTAATCCCCCTTTCTTTTCATTATAGGGATGCTAACATAGACCTCATGAGTGACCACTCCTCCACACTATTCTATCCTGGAATTGCTAAATCCAACCCCATCCTAAGGTTTTATGAGAAACATTTATGTAATCCCAAGGGGTGAGCAGGGAGTCCCCCATTTTTTGAGCTACATGACGGAAAACTGTCTAGCACCAACGACCTCAATACACAATGTTAAAGTGTGATATATCCTTGTGATAAAAATGTAGGATATCCCTATGTATGAGTGAGATGGAATTAGATCTTCATCACATGGAATGGAATACTACACATAAGGAATGACATCCTCTTAGGCATCCCTCATAGAGTAAGATCCAATCCTTTATTGTAGAAGGAAACACATTTTCTCTTCTTTGTATCTCTTGGATATAAGGATCAGGGAGGGGATGGTCACTCTCAATACCTCATACATCTCCCTTTGGGATTTTTAACCATGGTCAGCTTCCACATGTAAACCCCGCTCACATGGAATGAGATCCTCCTCACATGGAATGAGATACTCCTTGGGATACTTCCATGAATAATCTCCACATCATCCATTATTGATGCACCTTTCACAGCATGAGTATCAGGTCTACTACTTTCTCTTTTTTATCACACTGATCATGAATCAAGTGGACTCATAGGTTATTAGGGACCATGAAACACATCCACCCTCAATGGGAATCCCTCCTAGAGTAATCCCTAATCAGTCTCCACATTCCTCATTCCACTCCTATGTGTAATCCTTATGATTCACATACTTGGACCTCCTCCTTAGGTGTAATACCCAATTTCCCCTTTCTCAAACTATGTGGGATTTGATTCCCAACCACATGGGATGCGTAGGAATCCACTTTGAGGTCCAAACCCAAAAAATCCAATAATCCATCCACTTCACCCACTCTATCAAATCCATCCATAATCCATCCTGATTTTATTTGGGCTTCCACATCCTATTAGAATCATGCCATCAATCTGGGCTAGTACTACACATTAGCCCCATATACATCATCACTACTCATAGCATCACCTGGAAATATCTCGTGCATAAGCCTCCTCCAATCCAACTAAGATAAATCCTCTTATTAAGGTAATCTCATGTGTGTAATCCCCACATCGTCCATCGAAATGTGTTGGTTTTGATCTCTATCTCTTAAACATGGTATGTAGGACACCTCTTTGAGGTTCAATCCTGACCAGTAGAAAACCTTGGATCCCCCTCCTAGGGGTACAATTCCATGATCTACCTCTAGTAGTGTCCATATCATGCTTCATGGTGTGACATATTCCCTTTATAGGACATGCCTCCCTAGATCCACCTCTAGGGGGTGTTCTGATCCATCTATCAGAAAACCTTCTAGGTACTCCCTCCTAGGAATGTACCTCTCTGATCTTCCTCAATGGGGTATACTGATCAATCCCACTCTGTCTCTACAAGATGTTTAACTCGTGACCTGACTCATAAGGATACCTCTTATTAAACATGGGATTCCAGAGGTGAAAGCCTTGGAATATATGCCTCTGGAATCATATACTCTATGATCATCATAGGATTACTTAGGTTCCACACCAGAGATGACTCCTTGAGATTCCCTCTTATGAGGAAGAATACAAGTGACCAATGTTCTAGTTCCCATAAATGACAATGATGCCCAACATGACTACTACCCAAACCAAATTTTTCTTCCCTATCAACACCCCTTAGAATTTCTAGATAGAATCAATGTAATTAATTAGAATCCACAAAGAGATGGTACCCGGAATTATTTCCATGAACATACTTAAATCTATGGGGGAGACCCAAACTAGGAAATTAATTCTCAATATGAATTCAAAGAATGACGAACCGACATCACGTCATCCTATTTTAATCAATAATAAAACATCAACAATGAAAGTGATGAAATTCAACAACCTTTAGAAAGTGGGAATGTAGCGAAACCAGAACCACCAATGCGTGAACGCCCAATTTTTGTGGAAGCGCAGGTGTGCCCCAGTGAAAGTGTCAGAAATAGAAATGGTGAACCTAATGTGAAAGCATTCTCCTAAATATGGGGATTAGTAGTTTTTGAGACATAATTATATTAATATGTCATTAGATCTAGGTATTCAGCACTATGAGTCGCTAAAAAAATAGTGGGGCCAGTATGGAAATCACTAGAAATTGGGGAAGTTAACCATTTTACATTCCTATTTATGACATTTTCATCGTGGATATCTCTCTCAAACCTTGGAATATTGGAAGATGTTGTGGAATTGGGAATTTATTTCTTGTTATCTATACTTATTGATGAATCCTCCTACTTTATAGGACCCAAGCTATAGGAAACCAACTGCACCCTACTAGAAAATGTAGGGTCATGAGAAATTTCAATGAGGAAATCCCAAATGACTCCATCTCTACCACAAATTCAGTTGTAACCAAGGCTATTGGGCAGCCACACTCCATCTCACCCTCATAAATCATTCAAATTATGGTGATGGATGCCCTCGTATGATGAAACAAGTGGGATATGGTCATTCCCATGAGAGATATGGATCGTTGGTACTTGGAGAATTTTATGCCTCACCAACACTACTAACCCCAAGATCCATACAGGGAGATGTTGCTTCCCACTCAAATTATGAACTGCTTTTAGAGCCTCTCCTCGAAGAGAACCTATGAATCACTCCCCTATGATGAGGAGGTAGGGGATTCTAGGGTCACCCCAACTACGACTACCACCAGGGATCCACCAAGGATGGATCCCACTAGGACCAATTAAGGCCACAAATGACCAATCTCTTAGGATGAGGAACAGGCGAACTACATCCCTTCTCCACCAGCCCCGGTCTAGATGACATGATTTCAATATCAGGCCTAAGATTAAGAGGATTCTTTATATGGGGAATCATCTTTCATAGCTCCAATGGATCCCTCCACCCTCGGTGAATCTTTTCAGATCACTCCTACTACAAAGTAGGGACCCATCAATGCTCAGTTGGGATCGAGACTCCAGCTAGCTTATAAATAGGTTAGGTTGAATCTGTCAACTATTATCTAACCAATAGTCATCATAGAATAACACATGATGATGATATTCAGTTCATATTCCCTCCCCATACCATTTCCAGTCATAGTGGAGGTCATCCCCACTCTCACACTCAACATGGAGGTCCTACCTATGTTACCAGTATCAATCAAAGAGGAGATCCTCCCTACTTTTTCTATATCTAGTATGGAGGTCCTCCCTATGCATATTCTTCTCGATATAGAGGAAATCCCCATATCATGGATGGTCAATGTGAATTCCCCCCTCATGCCATTCTCAAATCAAGCGGAGGTCCTCCCTACACTAGCCTCAATCCAAGTAGAGGTCTTCCTCGCTTCATTGAAAACCAATACTGAGGCCCTCCCCATACAACCACCATCCAACACGGAGGTCCTCCCCATGAAATATCCAACTAGTATATAGTACCTCCCCATGTTTCCACCAACTCAAGTGGAGGTCCTCCCAACTCCATCACCAATCATAGAATATTTCCTCCCCACTCCATCGATCATTAACAAAAAGGCCATCCCTATGTCTAGTTCGATCAGTGCGAAGGTCCACCACATGCTTCCACTCACCAGTATGAAGTCCCTCCCCATGATGTTACTACCAATCATCGTGGAGGTCCTAACCATGTTCCCTATAACCAAATAAGAGGTCCTCCCAGCTATGTCATCTTCTAGAGTGGAGGATCTCCCCATTCTAACAACAACCCATGTGGAGGTCTTCCCTACTCCGATAGCAATCGATATGCAGATCCTCCCTATATCCCTATCAGGAAAAGAAGAGGCCCTCCCTACTCTAGTTCCAATATCAAGAATGTTTTCCATATGCCGATGAGACCCCCGAACCTGAAGAACCATCCTAGGGTAGAAGGGTGAATCACCACCACTGAAATCAAAACTCTAGAAATCTCCAAGTCATGTTCAATCTTGTTCTCTTCTCATATTCCAAATTTAGATTCAATTCAATTATAGATCCTTAACCCTAGTAATATACATTAGAGTCTGGGGTAGGATCCCAACAAGTGAGATTTGTCATCTTAGAATGTGAGATGCACCAGATCCCTGAATCCCTTCACAGGTACATGAAGGTAGAGGAAGTTTTGTCTCCCTTCCAGGGTCTCAAGGTTCAATCATCATTATCATCACTAGTTTAATTATATACCTCTAACCATGAGCATAGAAAGTTATTTTGGGATTTTATAGATAGAGATCATCTGGTAGACCTGTAGATGATAGTCACTTCCCTCACACACAAGGAAATGGTAAATATCTAATCCTGCAGGGATGTGATGATGTGGTTGGTATCGCCTACAAGAGTTGACCTAGTGTGTAGCAATAAGTCGACTCATACAGTGGCTCCTCCATAAACTATTTCACCATTACACCGATCCACATCGGTACCACAACCAGTTTCTTGGTCAGCATTAATTGAATCTTGGGCTAACCAAGAGCTATTCCTAGCCTCTTAGTAAGGAAGCCTATGGGGAACTCTAACTTCTGATCAGTTGTTACTAGTATTTTGGAAAAAATTTATTCTAAACTTTGAAATTCCAAAGTCACTCACCCAAGATGAGGTCACGTGTTTTTGTTGGACCATATTAGGAACGTGTTTTTGTCTCTGTGACCATCAGTTGGTCAACCTAAGGAGCTTGGATAATTTTTATGACATTGATCATTAGTGCTGCATGGTCGAGTTGACAGTACTCCTAGTGGAGCAACACCCTACATCACCTAGCTACCACAGGAACCTCCAAAAAATATGCATCTAGAGATTCACAATGCTTCATAGTATTATTTAAGATTCATCCCTACATGTGAAGATCTGGGGCTGGGGGAAGCATGCTTCTCTCCACTTCAATCCCATCTGGCAGCATCCTATCTTTTCTAGTAACATTTAGGATATTCCTATAGGTACAATCATGGTAAATATAGATGATCTGGGTTTTCTCAAGGAAAAGGAAACCAATATAGAGTCCAATGAAGATGACATGACCCTTGGGCTAATACAATATTAGATGGACCCTCATATGGGTGTTCTCACTCACATGCAAAGGCAGGCACTTGACCTTGGAGAACCCTCAGCATTATTGTCTTCTAGTCAAGACACTAATAAGGGTAAAGTGTATATTAGAACTTCTATGTCCTATGATCCACCTAATGTAATGTATAAGACAGAGGATGATCCCATAATATCTACCATAGGAAAACATATTGCATATCAGAACTAGGTCATCAATGAGCTCCTTGACATTTTGTGTCCAAATAATGGCACCCCTCGATAGGATCATGTCCCCCCTCCATTGGCATAGTAGGGGTAGCCACAAGTCCTTCTTATCTAGCTTCCCCCATTCAATCATGGTAATCCCATGCAACTTGATAGGTTGGATACTGGATTTTATAGAAAATGGCCATGGTATGCATCACTGAATCCTCCTGTTCTACATCAAAACATTTCTCAAAACGCGAATCAAGATTGTCCACAAGTCGTTCTATGGGCTGCTCCATGAGCCTTAAAACCTTAATATCGTAATGATGAGACTTTAAACACATTGGGTGGTTAGAAATCCTCATCAATACAAGAACCCCCATTAGAAAAATCTAATAGTTACTCTCACCACTCGCCTCGAAGCCCTTAAGATGTGACAAGTGGAAATCCCACCTGATGGAAAGTCATATCTGACAAGGATGGATGATATACGAGCACCCCCAGATCTTAGGAATGCTGCCTTAATCCCCTTTAATAGGATGGGATAACCTATGTAGCATATATCCCACTTAATCTCAAGGTGTGGACCCATGTTGGGAATTCCATAGTAAAAAGAAGCCACCAAGATCGGATGTTTTATTCATACATTGGAAGGGAATTCATTTATCTGGTACAGCTAGCTACCCATTGGGTCCATCACCATCTTGGAAGACCTTCATAGGCATTTTCTTTACTATTTCATCTCTACTATACATAAGACCAGTATTTTCAGCCTCTTCAAGTGAAGCCAACAGCCATATGAGTGTGTCACAGATCTTTTCACCTTGTGGAAAGGCTTCGTGTATTCACTCGATATGTCGCTGACTCAAGAGCAGTTGTTAACGATGTGCATGGAGAACAATAATGCTGATATGATTCCTTCCCTCATCACTCATAACTTCCAAGGGGGATTTCTATATTTCTATTATAAGGAACAATGTCTGGAGGAATCTCTCCAATAGGCTAATCAAGCATGTCAATTGCCTCTTTCATCTCATACAAGAAGAACTGTTAAGCTAGAGACTGCTGCTACAGTATAGGTAGAGGTTCTAGAGATACTAGAGTAATTAATAGTAGATCCTCACCTAGTGTAACCTCAGAAAACATATCCTATCCAAGTGTAACAGCCACAGGCTCAGCCTTTTCCAGTATAGAATCGTTTGGCACCGCCCATCCAAACACTACTGCCTAGACGAGACAACGTGGCTCCAAATCCCCTTCAGAATCTAGCCCCTCATCAGGTCCAAGATCCTAGATTTCTATTACCTTACAATAGAAACCACACCTACTCCTTCAAGGATTGATAATTCCCCAGTTATTTTTATAGTTCCCTGGAACTAGGGGTCCTGAAACTACCAAAATGTAGGAAACCGCATGAGGTTGAGCTCACTGATCGCTCTGTTCACTTCCCTTACCAAATAATCCTTGTAAATACCATAAATCAATTATATGTTTCCATTATTGGTTGTAGGACTGAGTGTAAAATTGTTTAGTTAGATTGGGACATGTCCCAATGTAGGTGAAATGCATCTCTACTGAGCTCGAAAGTGAAAGTGAAGGTTATGGTGAATGGAACCAAGTTTCCAATCATGGGGATCAATAGTATTATGAATGGTTGGTCTATGGTGTGGTTTATTTCACCCATTTTATTATTCGTACCTACTTAGGAAATATCAAGCCTCCTGAAATTGTCACACCTTCTTTAGCAGATGCATATGCATCGACGTCATGGATTTCTACATCTCCTAAGAGTAGGAACCAATTGCGCAAGAGAATAAAAATCCCCCCACTAACACCAAATTCATCCTGTACTCTTGGTGATTTCATGCCTCTAAAGATGGGAATCACCCCATATTCCATCCAATATAAAAAGACTCCTCTAAAAATGGTCATAAGTATGCTTCTTTGAATGCCATCAATTTAATAAACCCCTATATTATCCCCAAATATGAAGAGTGTCAGGAAATATTCCATATTTCCTACATTTGATATCATTAGAGAAGGATACGAGGGCATGTGAATCGTCATAATTCTTAGGTTAGTGCCCTGAGACAAGTCGTGCATTCTACCAAGACTAGACAGAAGGGTTTTCACATATCTCAGTGAGTTCAGAGAACGATACGAGGGCATGTGAATCGTCACAAACTGTCTCAAATGGAGTTAGCTGATTAAGAGGTAACACCCACGCTCAAGAACCTTTCTTTTATTTTATTTATCCAGTATTTACATTATCCTTATTAAATTATTATTTAAAAAACCAGTATCCTAAATATACTGAGATGTTTTTATAAAAAAAATTGACCTGAACTTACACACACTTCCATCTAATGTGTAGTAAACATACTATTTATGTGTACGACGAACTGTCGCCTCACAAAGCAATGATTGATCATTTTATTTTACCACCTCTCATGGATGTAATTATGATGGAAAATATATTTATATATGATAAATATTATATATATTATTTATTTAATATTATTTAATTCTTTTACAACACATATCTTTGTACTTTCCATTTTGTGTAAATACGATAATTTCGTTTGAGGAAGTGTGGACTACCGCCCCCTCAAATTGATGTGATTCATTAAAAAAAATATATGGAATGTATTAAGGATGGTTTTAGTAAAATTATATCATATATATGGTATAATAATGATAATGGGACAGTTATATATATATACATATATGTCATTTACATTCTTCTATTCGATGTGACAATTTAACTGAAACAGTGTTTATACGTACATATGGTCTACCTTCTACATGAAAGGTGTATTCCATTTCATAATTATATATTATATGGATTATTATAATACAAATATACTTAATATAAATTATATTTATATCATTTTTTACATTCTTTAAATCTTGATATAAGTATATGGAGCAAATATATAACAAATTAATACACATGCAAAGAACAAAGAAGATATTACCTGAAGTGAAACCTTAACATAGAATTTTTTACAAGCAGGTAATATAAATTCATAATAAAACAATATATGTTATTATATATAAAAATATTGTTATATATAATAAAATTATATTTATTATATAGTAGGTTTGAATGAGTATGAAAATATTCAAGACACAAGGTAAGGGGATTTCTAGTCTCAATTTTATTTCTATGATATTTTCTCCTTTTTCACCACTCATATATTTTATGTGGTGATTATAATACCCATGAATATATTGTTTGATTTTTATAATTAATGTTATGGGTATTTACATATCCATTTGATGATCTCTCTTTCATGCAGTTTATGTTTTAAGAGTTATCAAATTGGAAAAGTAGTGTTGTCTCAATTTTCCTTCTTTGAGACACATTCTATAAACTTAAAGAACCATGTTTTCATAAATGTTCTCAAAGATTTTATTTTAACATCATTTTCATGGAAAAATAAATTTAAAATTTTTTTATGTTTTTCAAGCTTCCTTCAAAAAATTTCAATGTATTTTCAAAGAAATGGTTTTCATAACGTTTTCAAGCTTCTTTTATAATTTTTGAAGGAAAAATGTTTTCAAAAAGTTTTCAAGATATATTTATTTTTTTTCAATGAAAAAAATTCCCAAAATTTTTTAAAATATTTATTTATAATTTTTGGTGTTTATTTTCAAGAAAATGGTTTTCAAATGGTTTTAATTTTTAAAGATCCTTTTTCAAATAAGAAATGATATTTTTCTCAAGAAATTGTTTCAAAATATATTTCTATGTTATTTTCCATATAAGAGACATCTATTGATGTTACTCATGTTTTTATAGTAAATAATCCAAATGATTCATTAATATCTTTTATTGAATGGTTTGTTTTTTGGTAGAATGATTATTATGACACCCATTTCTCATCCACAAGTTATATTCTTTTTAAACCCACTTCTTTTCAAAAGTTATGATTTGATGAAATGATTATTTGACTTATCTCTTTTCCATGGGTTATGATGTGATGAAAAGTTATTTTTAACCATTTTATTTAGTGGTATTAAGATAGGATGTTTATAAAACCCACATATTTTTATGGTTCATGATATGATGAAAGTTTTATTATCTTATGGAATGTGTATGAATGATTTTATTATGAGATGGCTGGGACCTATATCTCCCTCCAATTCATTGGGTAAAGATTTCTAAATCATGATATAATGATGTGAATAAAGTATATTGGATTGATCCAATATGGGAATATGGGTAATCCTAATCCCTTACAAGGAAATTACTTCAAATGGGGATGGTGGTGTGTCCTTTCCAATAGGTGTAGTCACCATGAAGTTGGAATATAGGGAAACCCAATCCACTATGGGAAGATGGGGAAACTCGATCCCTTTTAAGGAAAAGACTAAGACTAGGTATTGTGGTGTGTCCCATCCAATATGTTTGGTTCCCATTACATGCTTGGATAATTTATATCAATGTTTCTTGACTTATAGGAATTGATATCACATGTTTATGGATGCCATGATTCCATGTCGTATTCCTATTATATGATTTAATAGATTTTTTTCTTTATTTCCTTATGATTCTTGTCTTATGAACTTAAAAGATTTATTCCATGACTCGTGTTTCTAATCTTATGATATTCAAGGTATGATCTTCTAATGTTATGATAACTCTTTCATACTCATATGCTCATGTTTATTCTTACATGTCTCCCTTGTTTACCCTTAATGAGCATATGAGCTCACTCCTTTTTATGTTTCCTTTATGAAATTATAAAGATATGTATTATATTTGATGTGTATAATAAGGTTTATAGTCATGAAGAACCTAGTGGGAGTTAATTTAGCTCACTTATGTACCAATTTTTATGTTTCTATGTTTCCAAAGGCACTAGCCTAGTACATTCTTTGGGTGTCTGTTTGTATAATGTTTTAAGTATTCTGAAAAAAAATTGTATTGTTAATGTATGAAAATTGAGGGTATCTATAGTTGGTATCAGAACAAAGTTTTAATTAACCTTTGTAATAAAGGATGTTAAAACCCTAGTGATAACTATAAGGACATGTCTAATTATAAGTCTAAGGATAAGTAAAAGTATAGGAAAATGTCCTGGAATTTTGGTAAAGGATATAGTGATTGGTTTCCTAGAAATACATCCATGTCTGGATATTACGAAGTGGATGTGGGTCTATCATAGATGTTCCTAGGAGTAAAAATACTAACAAGGTGTTTTGAGCTTGACACGGAGTATTCTGGTACATGACAATGAGCCTTTTTTCACACTTGGTTTGACACTCCAAGGGGATGTGCTTTGGGAATTCATAAAACTATTCACAAATAATCATTAGGGATTTAAATATAATTTGGATATAGATAACCTAATATAAACCTAAGTTGTGATATATTAAATGATGTGTCATAATTTAGACATCCTATAAGTGGTTTTTCATGATTATGTGGTTCCTCACTATGATAACAGTTTCTTACTCTATGATTTTTGGTTTTAGTCGATGGATGGAATCTGAAGGAACCACGTTAATGGTGATTACAATGGACAATGCAATGATTTTTCTTCTAATCATTCGAATTCTATGGGATCGTTAATGAAAAACCTCATTTCTATGCTCACATATCTCTCTCAAGTTATGAATCATACTAAGATTCTAAACTAGGAAAGGAGGGAACAATGTTCTATTGAGTCCTTCATGAGGCAACATCAACATTATTTAAATGGGTCTTATAATCCACTTGTTACTGAACATTGGATCGGTACCACTAAAAATATATTCTATGTTCTCCAGTGTTTGGATCATAATAAATTAATTCTAGATATTTATCGGTTATAAGGTGTTGAACACCAGTGGTGGACTCTAATCAAGAATATGAGGAATCAAGATGAAATTAAATCCATGGATTGGGACGATTTCAAGAACTTATTCTTCAATAAGTACTTTTATTGTTTTCTTCATAAAAATATAGAAAGGGATTTCCTTGAGTTGAAACAAAAGGATGATGAATCCATTGGTACCTATAAGTCTAAATTCACAAGACTTGGAAGGTACGCTTCTTGAATTATCATCCAACCCAAATTTAAAGTTGATGGAGTCTTTATTGTCTTAAATCCAAGTATGAGAAGGGTGTTTTCCATATGTGACTTTAGTAACTATAAAGATATTGTGCATTGTGAAATCAAATTTGAAATGGAGGTTGGAGTTACATATCAATCTCCTGTATTTAACTAGAAAAGGAATATGGAGTTCAAAGGAAAATATAAAAACCATGAAGAGAAGAAGATGAGACTTACTTTATGATCTAAGTGTGGAAATAAGCATGGAGTGAATTTTCTTATGGGTTATAATAAGTTTTTTTAGTTTGGAAGGTAAGTCTATCGGAAAATTGATTGTAGCACTAATGGGAAGAAGTTGTGTAGTGATGAAAATAGAGGAAAATATACATAGAATTCACTTCCCACACTACAGTGCTTCAAGTTTAATTAGAATGATCATTATGTTAACTAGTTCCCAAACCCAAGGGATAATGATGATGATCTATTTCAACAACCTCTTAAACCAAGGGACAAGGGGAAATCTCATGTGATCACTATTTATGACGAGGGGTGCGATAAATATGTGGTGAAAGGTACAATTACCATCATCTCTAGAACTAATAATGTTTTATTTGATTTTATTTCTACCCACTCTTTCATATCTAAAGAATTTTCTAAGGGTTTTAAGATTCCAACAAAATAATTATAGGTGTAATTAGTAGTGAAAACCCCTAATGGTATGATGATTATATCTTAAGTCTATGATTCCTTTCCGGATGACATTTGTGGGAATGTGATTCTTGAAAATATTTTCATTCTTACTTAGGTTTAATTTGATGTTATATTAGGAATGGATTTTATTTCTTTTAATAAATTCCACATCAATTTTTTATGAAGGTAATTTATGTTTTACATTTCAAACCCTCCTATGATCATCCATCAATGTGACGATAAGTAATAACTTACAGTAGAGACTTCATCTATTTTATGGCTCTTAATTCATATTAAAAAGGTTTTTTTATCTCAAAATGTTAGGGTTAAAATCGATATCGATGATATTCCTATGGTTTGATAATTTGTGAATGTCTTTCCAAAAGAGTTTCTTATCCTTCCACCAAAACATGAAGTTGAGTTCTCAGTATAACTCATACCTGGTTCCACACTAATTTCAAATACTCCCTATATAATGTCACTAATTGAGTTGTTGGAATTGAATAATAGACTCCAAGAAAACATTGACAAGGGATTAATTTGGCCAAGTGTGTCACCTTGGGGTGAACCTGTTCTTTTTGTGAAAAAGAATGATGGATCAATGCAACTTTGCATTGATTATTAGGAGTTGAACAAGATAACAATCAAGAACAAGTATCTTATTCCCCATATGGATGACTTGTTTAATCAACTACATGGATCTCAATAATTTTCCAATATTGACCTTCATTTTGGATATCATCAATTGAGGATCAAGAATAAGGATATACCCAAGATGAAATTCCATACAAGATATGGACACTATAAATATATAGTAATTTTTTTGGTCTTACTAATTCTCATGATATATTCATGGATTTAATAAATATAGTCTTTAGGGATTACCTTGATCCATTTTTGTTATTCTTTATAGATGATATTATTTTCTATTCAAATAGAAAGGAAGAGAATGAATAATACTCAATAATTGTACTAAATACCCTGAGGAAGGAGAAACTATATGAAAATTTTATAAAGTGTGAATTTTGGATGTAAAAGGCTTCATTTTTTTGTCACATTATCTCAAGAGATGGTATAACAGTAGATCCATCAAAGACAGAGGCTATTTAATGTTAGCCTAGACCAACCACGGTGACTAAGATTTATATATTTCTTGGTTTATCTATATATTATCAATGATTTTTTGATAATTTTTCATAACTATCCAATCCTATGACCAAGTTAACTTAGAAGGGTTTCAAGTTCCTCTGGACAGATGAATGTGAGGAAAAATTCAGAGAACTGAAGAGAAGGTTGGTCAGTGCACCTATTCCTATATTACCTTATAGTGGATAAGGTTTTTCAATCTTTAGTGATTCATACAAGAATGGGTTGGGATGCATTCTTATATAGAATAACATGGTTATTTATTATGGCTTGAGACATTTGAAGATTCATGAGAAAAAATTACCCAACTCATGATTTGGATTTAGAAATGGTAATCTTTTCATTAAATATATGGAGGAAATATGTTTATGGAAAAACATGTGATATATATAATAATCATAAAATCTGGAAATATATATTCACATAGAAGGAGTTGAACATGAACCAGAGAAGATTTTTAGATTTGATAAATGATTATGATGCTCAATACATTACCATCCTAGGAAAGTGAACAAGGTGGTTGATGCTTTGAGTCCAAAGTATTATACTAGATTATCCATAATGAGGATCACAAAAGATCCAATATTTATGGATTTGTAAAGGATGGATCTATAAATCCTGAAGGAAGGGGAAAATATTATCTTTCTCATATGAATGTTCAACCCTCTATCCAAGTGAATATTAAGGAGGCATAGAAGGAATATATTGATTTGGAAAAGAAAGTTATAAATGTTCATGAGTTTAACCTTGATCAGGATGGAATGATAAGATTCATGAATTATGTATGTGTTCCTTCCATACTGGATTTGAAGAATGATAAATTAAAGGAAGCTCATAGTTCTTAATTCTATATTCGTCCTGTAAGTACGAATATGTAAAGGTATTTGAAATAATACTTCTAGTGGGATGTCATGAATAGAGATATTGTAGATTTTGTATCTTGGTACTTGGTATTCCAACAAGTTAAGACTGAAAGACAAAAGTATAAAGGGATGTTACATCCATTACCCATACCAGAATGGAACTGGGATAACATTGCTATGGATTTTTTCATTAGACTCTGAAACCCCTCTAAAGAGTTTAATGTTATATGCGTGGTATTTTACCTCCTAACAAAGTCATCACACTTCATCGCTATCATAGAATATTTCTCTCTGAACCAGATTTCCAAGATATACATTAAGGAAGTGTTAAAATTTCATGGAGTACCATATTTCATTATATTGGATTGGGATATGAGGTTTACTTCTAGGTTTTTGTGAAGTATTCAAAAATAACTTCATGTGGAATTGAGTTTCATCACTTCTTATCATCCTTAGACAAATGGTCAGTCTAAAATAATAATTTAAACCCTATAGGATATGTTGAGACCTTGTTCTATAGATTTCAAAGGTGGTTGGGACAACCACCTTCCTCTAGTTAATTTTTCTTACAACAATAGTTTTCACTCAATAATTCAGATAGAACCTTATGAAGTCCTCTATGGGAAGAAATTTAGAGCTCCGGCATGATCGGATGAAGTTGGAGAAATAAAGCTATTGGGAACTGAGATTGTTGAAGAAATGGAAGAGAAGGTTTGATCCAATCAGCAGCAAATCAAGGAAGTTCAAAGTTGGTAGAAAAGTTATGCTGATAACCAAGAGTAATATCTAGAATTTGATGTTGGTGAAAAATTATTTCCATGAATTTCACCCTAGAAAAAGGTTATGATATTCGAGAAAAAAGGGAAATCAATCTCTAAGTATATCAGCCCATTTTAAATTATTAATATTATTTGGATGGTAGCATCTTTCTTGGAGATTCCTCCAAATATCTCTCAATTCCATTATGTGTTCCACGTATCTCTCCAGATAAAGTACATACCTGACTCTTCACATGTACTAAACTTATAGTTCATACCGCTTGAGCTGGATCTTTCTTACGAGGAACAACCAATTGAAATTATAGATCATACAGTGAAAGTTCTAAGAAACAAGACCACTCACCTGGTCAATGTTTTTTGGAGAAATCACCAGTAAGAGGAATCTATTTGGGAACTGCAGTATATTATGAAGTATAAGTATCCTCATTTGTTTGTACCAGAATAACAAATTTTGAGGGTGAAATTCATTTTAAGGGTGGTAGAATGTAACACCCCAAGTTTTTATGGAATTATTTAGAATGAATTAATTTTCATTATTGTCTTACATTTCACTAATTCAAATATTCCTTTCACATGGAATTTACTTAGCTTTCACTACATGGAACACTGACTTGGCATACATAACACACAACACTGATTTTTTATGAAACATCATTTTATTATTATAAATATTTAAATGATATAGTTATAGAATATCCATTAAACATGGTATTATGAATATTAATAACTATTTTTCAAATATTTATGTAAATATAACATATTTATAATGAAAAATGTAATTTTTGGTAAAGTCTTTATATGTTTAAAAATATTATTTTCTCAAATAAACTGCTTTTCATGTCATTTTGTGAAAAAAATATATATTAAACATTTAGAAATTGAATTTGATAAAATAAAATTCATTTTTTTAATTTATAATGTCTAAATTATCTTAGGGTGTATTTTTTGTATTTTTCTTAGAAACATTATTTTTGGATGAATAGTGTAAAATACTGAATTTTAATTCAAAACTGCATTTTCATCTAATTTATTTATATAGTTAAATTATATTTTAATTTGTTTTTAAAGTTTAATTAGATAAATATTTTATCAATTAGTCTAATTTAGGTCACTAGAACCACTTGTACATTGAAATTGTATATAAAAAACTTATCAAGCATTTGATCATTTTTACTTTAAAAACCCGCAGTGTCATCCTGTTGACAGGACTAATATTAAATTAATTTTTTCACTTTTATATATGAAAATTGGAAAAATGAATTCCATATCTATAATAATAATAATTTCTAATTTCTAATAAGTCCAACTTAGTTTTTTATCAAAAATATTGGTGAATACAGTTAAAATTAATTACAATTATTAAGGTAAAAATAAGCTTAACAATGGAATAAATATTAAACTTAAGGATCCAAATGACCTAGTAACTTGTAAAACACCCATTTTATTGATATATTTAATCCATATACCATCAATTATTGAGTTTTTTTGGGTTTGTTATGACTTTTCTTAGGTAAAAACGTGGGTACACCTAACTTGTTTTCAAAATTTCCAAGTATGTACCCTCCATTTCCTATAAATATCCACCACCTCTACCCATTATTCACACCTATAAAAACTCTTAGGTTATAACAATATCATCCCAATAAACTTTCCAAAATCCCTCCCTTCCTCCTTTAATCCTCTTTTTCCATAAAACCTTCCAAATAATCCCTTTAGTGAAAACTAAAAAGAGTTTCTGGATTAAGAGGTAACACCCTCCCTCAAACACCTTTCTTTCATTTTCTTTATCCAATATTTAAATTATCATTACTTCATTATTATTTAACAACACAAGTATCCTAAATATACTTATTTTTTTATAATAATGGTTATACCTACACTTACACGCACTTCTATCTAATGGGTAACAAACATATTGTTTATGTTTACGGTAAACTACCGCCTAACAAAACGATGATTGTTCATTTTCATTTACCACCTATCATGGTGAGAATTGTGATAGAAACTATATTTATTTATGATATATATGATATATATTATTTCTTTAAGCTTATTGTGACGCCCCAAACTAATATCTCATTTAATATTAATATTATGGTTTTATTTTCATGTTATCCGAACAAATTTGCAAACTATAAATACCAGCCATTGCATTTAAATAAAACACCGAAGTTTTTAAATTACAAAAAGGTAAAAGGAAAACCCTAATAACCAAAAATACCTATTAAAAGACCTATTATAATTACAAGGAGACCTCCCAAGAAAAAACCCAAGAAGATAGCATGGTTCCTTCGGATCTGTCACAAAGAACATTAGTATGGACAAAGCCACTGTAGCCGCACTAAGAATCAATAGAACGATGTGTACCATATTCACCAAGTTGTGTTGAATTTGTAACACCCTAATTCATGGTTTTATAATTCCCCAATTCGACTATTTCCTTGGGTGACTTTTGAGTTCTAATGGCTATAATTATAGTTGTTGGTCATTTGGTGGATTAATTAAAAATATCTAAGTATAATTTAGTTTTCCTAAATATTTAAGTTATTAATTGAAATTATAATAAAACCTCTTATTATAATCTTTAAAAGGGAAATGGTTTAATATTTTTAACTACACTTAGTGTGATTTTAAAATGAGGTGAGGATTTTAAACACCTTTCAAATATATCAAATATCTTGTAAATATTTTCATTCTTAATGCTTAAACCAGGTATTTAATAATACTAGAATAGTTTTTGTATAGATATATTAAATTTTATGTTATAACTTTGTGTTTAAAGGAATGTATTCTTTTTTATCTCTAATTATGGAAACATGTTTATAAATAATTTTAATAATACTCTTAGTCAAGGAAAAGTATAATTTAATTGGTGTACCTTAATTATTTAAAGTATAAAATGAAAATAATGTTTTATAAAAGGTAAGATATTCTCTTTATAGTTAAAATGAATATTTTTATTTTCTATGATTTTATGGTTAGTATTGTAAGTTGGTTGTTTAAAAAAATATACCCACCAGGGGCCAGCCCTCTAGCTGGGTCGAGGGAGGCAGCATGCGCTAGGTAGCTGAGCCTATCCCTCAGCCTCAGCACAGGCTAACCTGAGTGGGGGGGGAATAGCTATCATGAACGGCACATAGAAGTGCACAAGGTAACCAGAGTCATCGTCATGTGGGGAAGCACAGAGGCGTGGGTGGGCACAAGAGCACTCCCACAGAACCCGATAGGGGGCGGTACCAGGAAGGGGGGAGGAGTAATCTGGCATAAGTCCGAGAGCTTCAAGCTTATAAAGGGCCACAAAAACTCCCTATGATTAGATGTGGGGAAAGAAAAATTGTTCAGGATTGAATCCAGGCTATCGAATAGCATCGCGTGTGATTTGGACCGTCTGTTTCCATCTGGCGCTTGATCCTTAGCAACCGTGGAATCTCCCATGTTTTTTATGCATCGTCCGATCTGATGTGGATCTAATCTCAGCCGTCTAAGACATTTTCAAACACCACATCACCCTGATCTGTTAGATCTCACACATTTTAATTGCATCCATTCAAGTTTTTTAAAAACAATGCGTTGATCTAAGCCGTCTGATCGAACCTCGATATAATCAAAGTCGTCCATAATTTTTTTAAAATCCGTAGTTTCTCCTCCAATACTGGATCAATCTACATTCAATATCCACCATCTATTAATTTTCCATTTCTTCTCTTACCATGGTGTCTTCTTCTTCTCCCGCCTAAACTGGACCAGTAACTCTGCCCTCCCTTTCTCTTCATGTTCCACACCTGTGACCCTGCTGGCCCCCTCCTCTCACGTGTTTTCCTAAAAGACTCCCCCGGTAAATTAATAAACTATATAGGCCTCATTTTTTCCAGTAGTATCATTTAAAATATTCATTTTATTTTATACATAATATAGTTTATAAACCACCCGTTGCACCCCAAGAACCCCTCGGTTCTTCCCCTACTCAAACCTCCAGCAAGCTCCCACGAGTCTTCCTCGAGCCTCTCCTCCTCCTCAAACCAGGTAGGGGAACTTATATTTCTTTTCATGCTGTGTTGGAAGTTTATATAAACTCATAAATACATGACCCTAGGTCTCATGGATTTTGGGTTATGTAATCATTTTTAAACTGGAAGGATTATTTTATTTCCTCATGAAATATATATATATACATTATATACTCAATTATACACGTACACACATACACACACACACACAAATATATATATATATATATAACCATATGATTTTAAAATAACCTCTATTATGTTTGGTTACAAGACATCTGAACTTTTCGTGTTGAGGAAGAGGTAGATTTTTGTTTTAAACATAAGGAATTATATTTTCATATATATATATATATATAGTATACACGGGAATGTATAATTATATAGTTTGTAAAACTCACCTTCTAGACTAGTATTAAGTCTTTCAACATGGGACTACAATGATTTATTGAAATTTTGATAAACATGTATGTGTCAATTGATTTTAGTGTAAGACCCTTAGGTATACCCGATTATTCATATAAGTTATATGTGTGATCGAGGTTTACATTTTTATTAAAAAATTTAATAAATAAACCTTTTAAATTTTATATTATGATTTAAAATTTAGAGACTTTGTTAAATAATGTGACTAAAATATCAAATTCATATGGGTGTCAATGAATTTCTGGTTTAAACCCTTTAATACATAATTTGTATTCGGATATGTGAAAATATGCGTATGCAGATAAACGTTGATCCTCAATTTTACTTAGAATTTTACAAGGATTACTAAGAAATAATAAAACATGTGTTTTCAAAAAATGTTTTCATTTAAATCACTACTCTTTATATACGCCCTGTTGTATGAACAATTTACACAAACCCTAATTGTGGATATTCCAAATATTATACTTATGATGTGTTTAGTAATTGTGGAGAGTACATGAATGTAATATTTGGGGTTTGAAACTTTTATATTCAATTTTATATATTACGTATATATATATATATATTAAATGGTGTTAGTTATGTTTGAATCTCATGATTTCCATTTTTTTAGAATTATGTATACGCTTGTGATGTGTTATACCAAATAATTTCAGTAATAAATGTATGGGAATCTATCAGTTTAATATCCCACATAAAATATTTTCTTTATCTTTTTAAATGATTATACATCTAGGTGAAATTCTAATATGTATTGATTAATAAAGTCTTAGAATTTTAGGGTTATCATTTTACGTAACAAAACTTGTATTTCTCTTAGTGAATTAGATGTCATCACATATTCTATAATCTGCTTATCATACTCACCAGTCAATGATATATCCATGCAGTTGATAGTTCTGTAATTAATAATTATATGTCTAATTCACTATATTTATGTAAATTCTAATGAATGTAATTAGAACTCTTATTAACTTTTATGGAATTATGAATTAAATTATTCAAAGTGGTATGGGACACATTGAATAATATGAAATGAGAAAATTAAATATTCAAAGTGGTATGGGACATTTTAAATATACGGCCCTTTTTGGCATGTGAGGAATGTAATAGACTCGATATAATGGGGTGTATACCGGTTAATGAAATCCCCTCGATGCATCGATAGTTATCATGAGACAATCAAGTCATGGCATGAGGCCATTAACATTTTAGAGTCTTGACATGAGGTCTTGACAGGATCTAATATTGTATGTTCCCTCATTATGTTTATGATAATTAATTAACCAAATGGATATTCGACTAGTAGAATATCCATGGTTAAGAGCCATTACATATGTGTATCAGAAGAAGTAAATTCTTATGGCTTGACGTTTATTTTACACTCAGTGATTTATTAGCCAGTGTATATTTCACAGTTGAAAATAATGAAATTGATGTTATTACCTTTACGCGCAACTCTGATTATGTATCACTCTCAGTTATTAAATTTGTACTTGCATATTCATATGTCATACTTAATTATAATTTCTTTTACTTATTACTCTAATTGAGCATGCCTATAATTGAATCATGTTTCCTTGTAATTCTGTTAGTATTCTTTTAATTGTGTGCTTTTATTTCTTAGACTATTGTTATGATATGTTATTTGTGTTACAACATTTCTTAAGAAAAATGTTTTATGTAATGTTTTAAGGAATGTTTTCAAAAGTTATAATCAGTATATTATATTATTTTAAAACCCATTATTGTGAATTCATATGTTCACCCTACGTTTTTGTAATAAATTTTTTAGGTGACAATTTTCAACTGAAGAAGCATGTTTAAAGTAGCCGGTTTCCCAGAACCTGAACTGAATTGATCCTCTGTATGGGACATTATGTGTGAAATATCAGTGCATGTTTTGTTAAAAATTTACACATCATGTTTTAAGGAACCAGATCTAGGTATTCTAGGTTCGGGTTGTCACAATTGGTATCATAGCATTCAGTTTAGATAACTCTAGAAATCCAGAACTGAACAAAGAAAAATTTAGTTAAGCATTACTAAGTATGACGTTCTCATAATTTTCAGATGGAAAACGGAAATACTGGTCTTTTGTCTCTTCCTAATGAGTCCCGAGAAACCATAATTTCCATATCCATCCATGATAACTTTGTAAAATATGCCCATATTCATATGATATGCAATCACCCCTACGACGTGTCCAACTCTCCTTGTGTACTTCAACTCCACCGAAGAGCGAGTTTGGACTACCTATTTATGATGCAAACTCAATTTTCATCCTATGCACGTCGGGGAATGTACTACGAGGGACTTTTTAGATGATTCACTGCATCATAGGGAAACCAGTTCCTTATGGATTTCCAAGAAGCTTCAGCAACAGGAAACCTCCGCATAGCATATATGTGCCAAGTCTTGTCATATAGACATTATTGTCAAGTAATGGACTTTGAAATCCTTGAATTTGAAGCCTCCCATTCTGTGTACAAACATCAAGTACATACTGATGTCTCTCGGTTATACACCCCTCATGTCACACTCTAGAGAAACCATAAGTGCACCCATGAGATTGAACCAGACTACTCGAGTTTCATTTGGTTCATAGAGATATAGAGTTTTGAAATTTCTTTGGGGATTTATGTAACTGGGAACTGTGAAAACTGTTAGTTCTAGGTGTAGTGTACTGGTTGTTTTATGAAAATACAATTTTTTGTTTCTTCTTTCTTCTACCTTTTTAGTGTTTGTGCTTCACATAATGGACTTTCATAAAAAAAATCTATTTACAGATGGAAGGACAAACCCACATTTTATCTCTTCCTGTTGAGTTATTGGAGGCCATTATGGTCAGAACCTGTGAGGAGAACATCTTCCCTTTACTAACCTATTAAGAACATGTAGACATATTTATGGGATATCGAATAGTCCAGAAATTCTCTGGTCCTGCCAAGGGAATTTTTATGTCTACCACTGCATATCCACCGACCAACTCACTGAGTATAGGCAGAGGGGAAAGTACAATGAAGGTCTTTTCTAATACTTCACACTTTCCCAAAACTTCACAAACAGGGTAAGGTTTCAAGAGGCTACTTTGGAGGGGAGACTTCACGCAGCCTACATGCACCAAATCATGATCTTCGGTTTATATGACAATGTCCATGACCATGACATCCTCAGACAAGAGACGGCCAACGAGTCCTTTGAGAGTTTTTCTATTTGTAAATATCTAAACTCTCTACCATTTGAGCCTCCCTCTAGAAGCCTGAGTGTACACTGCATGATTTTAACCCATACTACCCGAGGTGTGTTTGGGATAGGGAAGCAGAAGAGTTGAACACCAACTTGGGTATTTAGCTGGCCACACCTGAGGATCCTCCACAGTGGAGGATGTGGTAAAGAACGTCAGAGAATTTCTTTTAGTGTGGTTGTATGAAACGAATTATGAGGATGCAATTCTTTGTAGAGGGGAATATTTTGATTCCCCAAAACTAATCTCTCATTTAATGGTAATATTATGGTTTTATTGGCATGTTATCCAAAAAAAGTTGCAAACTATATATACCAGACATTGGATTTAAATAAAACACTGACATGTTTACATTAAAACAAGGTCAAAGTAAAACCGTAATAACAAAAAAATACCTATTAAAAGACCTATTAGAATTACAGGGAGACCACCCAAGACAACAAAAACCCCAAGAAGATAGTATGGTTCCTTTGGATCCATCACAAAGAACATTAGTATGGACAAATCCACCGCACCACACTAAGCATCAATGGAATGATGTGTACCATCTTCACCAAGTTGTGTTGAATTGGGAACACCCTAATGTATTATTTTATAAGTCCCCAATCTGACTGTTGCCTTGGGTGACCGTTTATTTCTAACAACGATAATTATATCCGTTGTTCATTTGGTGGACTAATTAGTATAATTTAGTATTCCTAAATATTTTAGTTATTAATTTAAATTATAATAAAACCTCTTATTATGAGCATTAAAAGGGAAATGGTTTAATATTTTGAACTACACTTAGTGTGATTTTAAAATGAGGTGAGGATTTCAAACACCTTTCAAATATATAAAATATCTGGTAAATGTTCTCATTCTTAATGCTTAAATTAGGTCTTTGATAATACTAGAATACTTTTCATATAGATATATTAAATTTTAAGTTATAACTTTTTGTTTAAAGGGAGGTATGATTTTTTATCTCTGATTATGAAAACATTTTTATAAATAATTTTAGTAATACTCTAAGTCTAGGTAAAGTATAATTTAATTGGTGTAACTTAATCTTTTAAAGATTAAAAAAAATCAGGTTTTATAAAAGGTAAGATATTATCTTTATAGTTAAAATAAATATTTTTATTTTCTATGATTTTATGGTTATTATTTTAAGTTGGTTGTTTATATAAAAATATACCCACCAGGGGACAACCCTCTAGCCATGTCGAGGGAGGCAGCATGTGCTAGGCGTCTGAGCCTAGACCTCAGCCTCATCATAGGCGGGCCCAAGAGGTGGGAATAGCTACCCCGAAGGGAACACATGAGCACACAAGGGAACTAGAGGCACCGCCATGCGGGACGGCATGGAGGTGTGGTTGGGCACAAGAGCACGCCCGCAGAACCTGGTACAGGGTAGTACTAGGAGGGGGGAGTAATATGGAATAATGGAAAGAGATCCAGGCTTATAAAGGGTCGTGAAACCTCCCTCTGATTCAATATGGGATGAGAAAAATTGGCCAAGATCGAATCCAGGTCGTCGGATCATTTTGCGCGCGATATGGGTTGCCTGTTTCGATCCAGTGCTCGATCCTCAGCAACTACAGAATCCCCCACATTTTTTATGAGTTTTCCGATCCTACGAGGATCTAATATCGTCCGTCTGAGACATTTTAAAAAATTGTGTCGCCCTGATCTGTTAGATCTCACATGTTTTAATCAGAGCCATCTGAGATTTTTAAAAACACCGCGTTGATCTAAGTCATCCGATCGAACCTCAATCTAATCGAATTCATCCATCCTTTTTTAAAATCTATAGTTTCTCCTCCACGGCTAGATAAATCTACTTTCAATATCTGTCGTCTATTCATTTTCCAATTCTTCTCTTCCCGCGACGTCTTCTTCTTCCCCCGTCTGCGCTGGACCAGTAACCCTACCCTCCCTTAATCTTCATTTTGGACACTCGTGACCTCACTGGTCCCCTCCTCTCACGTGTTTTCCACAAAGACTCCCCCTGTCAATTAATAAACCTTATAGGTCTTGGTTTTTACATAAGTATCATTTAAAATATTCATTATATTTTATACATAATATATTTTATAAACCACCTGTTTCACCCCAAGAACCCCTTAGTTCTTCCCCCACTCAAACCTCCAGCAAGCTCCCATGAGTCTTACTCGAGCCTCTCCTCCTCCTCAAACTAGGTAGGGGAACTTAAATTTCCTTTCATGTTGTGTTGGAAGTTTATATACTTATATAAATATATATACTCCTATATATATATATATATGTGTATATATACATCCTTGCGGTTTGGGTGAAAACCCACAAATACCCTACCCTAGGTCTTATGGATTTTGGGTTATGTAATCTTTTTTAAACTGGATGGATTATTTTTTTTCCTCATGAAATATATATATATACCTTATATACCCAATTATACATGTACACGCACACACACAAACACACACACACACACACACATATATATATATATATATAACCATATAGTTTTAAAAGAACCTCTATTATGTTCGGTTACAAGACCTCTAAACTTTTAGTTTCGAGGAAGAGGTAGATTTTTGCTTTAAACATAAGGAATTATATTTTCATATATATATGTGTGTGTGTGTGTGTGGTATAAACAGGCATGTATAATTATATATTTTGTAAAACTCGCCTTCTATATCATTTTTAAGTCTCTCAACATGGGAATACAATGATTTATTCACATTTTGATAAACATGTATGTGTCGATTGATTTTTGTGTAAGACACTTAGGTATACCTGATTATTCATATATGTTATATGTGTGATCGAGGTTTACATTTTTATAAAAAAATTAATAAATAAACCTTTTAAATTTTATATTATGATTTAAAATTTAGGGACTTTGTTAAATAATGTGACAAAAATATCAAAGTCATATGGGTTTCAATGAATTTTTGGTTTAAACCCTTTAATACATAATGTGTATTCAGATGTATGAAAATATGTGTATACAGATAAATTTTGAACCTCAATTTTACTTAGAATCTTCCAAGGATTACTAAGAAAGAATAAAACATGTGTTTTCAAAATATTTTTTCGTTTAAAACACTACTCTTTATATACACACTTTTTTATGAACAATTTACACAAACCCTAATTATGGATATTCCAAATATTATAATTATGATATGTTTAGTAATTTTGGAGAGTACATGACTGTAATATTTGGGGTTTGCAACTTTTATATTCATTTATATGTATTACTTATTTATATATATATATATATTAAATGGTGTTAGTTATGGTTGAATATCATGCTTTCCATTTTTTAGCATTATGTATACCCTTGTGATGTATTATAGCAAAGAATTTCAGTAATAAATGTATGAGCATCTATCAGTTTAATACTCCAACTGAAATATTTTCTTTATATTTTTAATTTATTATGCATCCAGGTGAAATTCCTGTTGTACCTCTCGAACCCCTCAAGGTTTTATTTTCATGATCACAATCACCCTCATATTTTTCTAATCCTCTTTCAAGTGTTTTTGGATGATAGGAATCAATTCAGGTGGCCAAGGAATTGGGCCAAGAAAGAAAGGAGGCAAAGTGGACTGAAATTCAGTCCACCGGCCAACCGATGGAAGTGCACCGGCCAACCGATAGGAGCCTGGACAGAAGGCATCCTTCTGTCCAGACCACCGGCCAACCGGTGGCACACCAGCGGCCAGCCGGTGGCACCTGCACTCAAAGGGAAGCTACTGCCTCCCCACCGGCCAGCCGGTGGCCTCAGCACCGGCCAGCCGGTGGCCCCCTCTCCAAACAGTGCCAGCTATTGTCTTGGCACCAGCCAGCCGGTGGCTCTAGCATCGGTCAGCCGGTGGCCCCTGGACAAGAATCCTATGCCTTTTTGCACACACCGGCCAGCCGGTGGGACTGTACCGGCCAGCCGGTGGATCCAGTCAAACTAGCCGTTGGAGCTTTGACCAGGCTGCTCCACTTGCCTCCCAACGGCTCTGAAAGCCTTTCCAACGGCTCCAAAGGCCTCCAACGGATACTTGAAGGTTCCTAGCCTATAAATAAAGGCCTAGGAAGCCCCGGAACATCACCCAAGCCACCGGACACATTGTTGATCATTTTGGCGAACCTCCGGCGGATTTCCTCAAGGAACCCAACGTGCTCCAATCCAATTCCACATCCAAGAGCACCTTCAAAGAAGCTTGGTAGCGGCCTTCAACATCTCCAATCAATCAAAGGCGCCCAAGACTTCCTCAAATACGGTTTTTCTTGTTTTATATTTTTTGAGCTTAAAATTGGGTTTGTGCCTACAAACCCCAAACTTTTCTCATCCCCTCTTTCTTTTGGGTTTCACATCACCATTAAGGTGTGAAGAGGTTTCTTCAAGCCTTTCCTTTTAAAAGGCTTGAGTTTTCGGTGAGCTAGCCTTCACCCGTTAAAAAGGCTAGTGGGTTCTTGCTAAACCATCAAAAGCAAGTGGGTTCTTGCTTAACCATCAAAAGCAAGCTGTAATAGGTCCTAGTGCTACCTCAAAGCCTAGTGGGTTTCTTGCTAAAACCATTGAAAAGCAAGCGGTAGGAATCTCTCAACGGTTGAGTTGGGAGCGGAGACGTAGGCCGGGTTTTGGCCGAACTCCGTTAACAATTTCTTGTGTGATTTCCTCTTTATTTCCGCTGCACTTTCAACTCTGATTTTAATTTGTTAATCTTTTTTTAAAAAGGAAATTCACCCCCCTCTTGCCATCACTCCCCTGCTTTCTCCGCCCAACAATTGGTATCAGAGGGAGGTTTGAATAATTCCCTAACCGGTTTCAAATTAAAGATCCTATTTTTTTTTATGGCTTCTACCGCTTCTTCCTCTCAATCCCCCGAAGGACATTCTTTGGATCGTTCTCCATTCTTTGATGGAGCCGATTATACTTTTTGGAAAACCCGCATGTCAACTTTTCTTAAAAGCATTGGTTATCCAATTTTTAAAATTGTTATGCATGGTTTTACGCTATCTTCTCCCGATGAGTCTAAATGGACCCCCGCCGACATTGCAAATTTCGAGCTTGATGGCAAAGCCATGAATGCTCTACATTGTGGGTTAGATCGTAATGTTTTTGATTATATTTCTTCTTGCACATCTTCTCATGATATTTGGAAGCTTTTAGAGATAACCCATGAAGGTACTAGCATGGCTCAAAAGCAAGAACCCGCTCAAGAGCAAGAACTCGACGAAAAATTCAAGCTCGTTTGCCCACCTCACAAGAAAAGGGCCAAGAAGAAGAAGAAGAAGGCTTTAAAGAAAACTTGGAGTGATAGCTCCTCCTTCTCTTCTTTCTCCTCGAGCGACAATGGTAATAATTGCCTAATGGCAAAACATAAGGTATCTTCCTCCTCTTCCTCCTCTTCCTCCTCTAGTTCTTCTAATTCTTTCAATCATCTTTCTTATGAAGAACTCTCACATGTTAGAGATCAATTAGAAAATGGTTTTCATGAGCTTTCATCAAAATTTGTCGCTTTAAAAAAGTCTTTCAAAAAACTCTCCTCCGAAAAAGAACAACTTCTCAAAGAGAAGGAGGAGATGTCCCTCAAAATCCAAAATTTTCCCGATGTTGATTCTTTAGAATCAACCATTAAAGACCTAAGAGAATCATTAGCCAAGTTCACCCAAGGTGAACAAAATTTGACCAAATTATTAGGTTCTCAACGAGTATCTAGAACCACCAATGGACTTGGGTACACCAATCAAGCTTCCTCCTCCCATGCACCCACTATTTTTGTAAGGGGGAGCTCCGATTTTAAATTTTGCAATTATTGTAAGAAAACCGGGCACCTTATTTATGAATGTAATTGCAAAAATGCCCAGTACGGCCAACCCAAGTCTATTTTCTTTTCCGATGAGTTCTATAGAAGAAGACCCGCCATGAGACAAGTATGGATTGAAAAATCCCTTCTAGCGAGTCTCTCCAGGCCTAAAATTGTCTCTCTTCAAAATCCCTCTCCCCGGTGATTTATTGTTTTTATTTAGGGGGAGTTAGGTTCTTTTAAGCCTTTTTGTGAATTAAAAATTTTTTCATTCAAAATTCTCATTTCAATTGATTTTCAAATCCCATCTCTTGTTTTTCAAACTATCCCTCAATCAAGTTTTATGCCCCATTCTATTTTGATAATCACAAAGGGGGAGAAATTTCTTGATTGATTGGGGGAGAATCCTTTTTATCATGCTTTGATTTATTTTCAAATTATTCTTTAAGAATGTCTTTAATTTCAGTATTTTACTTTGATTGTTTTGGTGATTGTGATCATCAAAATAGGGGGAGATTGTTGTACCTCTCGAACCCCTCAAGGTTTTATTTTCATGATCACAATCACCCTCATATTTTTCTAATCCTCTTTCAAGTGTTTTTGGATGATAGGAATCAATTCAGGTGGCCAAGGAATTGGGCCAAGAAAGAAAGGAGGCAAAGTGGACTGAAATTCAGTCCACCGGCCAACCGATGGAAGTGCACCGGCCAACCGATAGGAGCCTGGACAGAAGGCATCCTTCTGTCCAGACCACCGGCCAACCGGTGGCACACCAGCGGCCAGCCGGTGGCACCTGCACTCAAAGGGAAGCTACTGCCTCCCCACCGGCCAACCGGTGGCCTCAGCACCGGCCAGCCGGTGGCCCCCTCTCCAAACAGTGCCAGCTACTGTCTTGGCACCGGCCAGCCGGTGGCTCTGGCACCGGTCAGCCGGTGGCCCCTGGACAAGAATCCTATGCCTTTTTGCACACACCGGCCAGCCGGTGGGACTGTACCGGCCAGCCGGTGGATCCAGTCAAACTAGCCGTTGGAGCTTTGACCAGGCTGCTCCACTTGCCTCCCAACGGCTCCGAAAGCCTTTCCAACGGCTCCAAAGGCCTCCAACGGATACTTGAAGGTTCCTAGCCTATAAATAAAGGCCTAGGAAGCCCCGGAACATCACCCAAGCCACCGGACACATTGTTGATCATTTTGGCGAACCTCCGGCGGATTTCCTCAAGGAACCCAACGTGCTCCAATCCAATTCCACATCCAAGAGCACCTTCAAAGAAGCTTGGTAGCGGCCTTCAACATCTCCAATCAATCAAAGGCGCCCAAGACTTCCTCAAATACGGTTTTTCTTGTTTTATATTTTTTGAGCTTAAAATTGGGTTTGTGCCTACAAACCCCAAACTTTTCTCATCCCCTCTTTCTTTTGGGTTTCACATCACCATTAAGGTGTGAAGAGGTTTCTTCAAGCCTTTCCTTTTAAAAGGCTTGAGTTTTCGGTGAGCTAGCCTTCACCCGTTAAAAAGGCTAGTGGGTTCTTGCTAAACCATCAAAAGCAAGTGGGTTCTTGCTTAACCATCAAAAGCAAGATGTAATAGGTCCTAGTGCTACCTCAAAGCAAGTGGGAGAATCCTTTTTATCATGCTTTGATTTATTTTCAAATTATTCTTTAAGAATGTCTTTAATTTCAGTATTTTACTTTGATTGTTTTGGTGATTGTGATCATCAAAATAGGGGGAGATTGTTGTACCTCTCGAACCCCTCAAGGTTTTATTTTCATGATCACAATCACCCTCATATTTTTCTAATCCTCTTTCAAGTGTTTTTGGATGATAGGAATCAATTCAGGTGGCCAAGGAATTGGGCCAAGAAAGAAAGGAGGCAAAGTGGACTGAAATTCAGTCCACCGGCCAACCGATGGAAGTGCACCGGCCAACCGATAGGAGCCTGGACAGAAGGCATCCTTCTGTCCAGACCACCGGCCAACCGGTGGCACACCAGGGGCCAGCCGGTGGCACCTGCACTCAAAGGGAAGCTACTGCCTCCCCACCGGCCAACCGGTGGCCTCAGCACCGGCCAGCCGGTGGCCCCCTCTCCAAACAGTGCCAGCTACTGTCTTGGCACCGGCCAGCCGGTGGCTCTGGCACCGGTCAGCCGGTGGCCCCTGGACAAGAATCCTATGCCTTTTTGCACACACCGGCCAGCCGGTGGGACTGTACCGGCCAGCCGGTGGATCCAGTCAAACTAGCCGTTGGAGCTTTGACCAGGCTGCTCCACTTGCCTCCCAACGGCTCCGAAAGCCTTTCCAACGGCTCCAAAGGCCTCCAACGGATACTTGAAGGTTCCTAGCCTATAAATAAAGGCCTAGGAAGCCCCGGAACATCACCCAAGCCACCGGACACATTGTTGATCATTTTGGCGAACCTCCGGCGGATTTCCTCAAGGAACCCAACGTGCTCCAATCCAATTCCACATCCAAGAGCACCTTCAAAGAAGCTTGGTAGCGGCCTTCAACATCTCCAATCAATAAAAGGCGCCCAAGACTTCCTCAAATACGGTTTTTCTTGTTTTATATTTTTTGAGCTTAAAATTGGGTTTGTGCCTACAAACCCCAAACTTTTCTCATCCCCTCTTTCTTTTGGGTTTCACATCACCATTAAGGTGTGAAGAGGTTTCTTCAAGCCTTTCCTTTTAAAAGGCTTGAGTTTTCGGTGAGCTAGCCTTCACCCGTTAAAAAGGCTAGTGGGTTCTTGCTAAACCATCAAAAGCAAGTGGGTTCTTGCTTAACCATCAAAAGCAAGCTGTAATAGGTCCTAGTGCTACCTCAAAGCCTAGTGGGTTTCTTGCTAAAACCATTGAAAAGCAAGCGGTAGGAATCTCTCAACGGTTGAGTTGGGAGCGGAGACGTAGGCCGGGTTTTGGCCGAACTCCGTTAACAATTTCTTGTGTGATTTCCTCTTTATTTCCGCTGCACTTTCAACTCTGATTTTAATTTGTTAATCTTTTTTTAAAAAGGAAATTCACCCCCCTCTTGCCATCACTCCCCTGCTTTCTCCGCCCAACAATTCCAATATATATTGATTAATAAATTCATAGAATTTTAGGGTTATCATTTTATGTAACAAAACTTGTATTTCTCTTAGTTCATTAGTTGTCATCACATATGTCATAATCTGCTTATCATAGTCACTAGTCAATGACATAGCCATGCAGTTGATAGTTCTGTAATTAATACTTATATGCCTGATTCACTATATATATGTAAATGATAATTAATGTAATTAGAACTCTTATGAACTTTTATGGAATTATGAATTAAATTATTCAAAGTGGTATGGGACACCTTGAATAATATTAAATGAGAAAATTAAATTTTCAAAGTGGTATGGGACATTTTGAATATACGGCCCTTTTTAGCAAATGAGGAATGTAATAGACTCAGTATAATGGGTTGGGGACCGGTTAATGAAAGCCCCTCGATGCATTGATAGTTCTCATGAGACAATCAGGTCATGTCATGAGGCCATTGATAGTTTAGAGTCTTGACAAGAGGTCTTGACAAGGTCTGATAATATATGCTCCCTCGTTATGTTTATGATAATTAATTAACCAAATGGATAATCGATTAGTAGAATATACATGGTCAAGAGTCAGTGCTTATGAGTATTAGAAGAACTAAATTATTATGGCATGATGTTTATTTTACACTCAGTGATTTATTAGCCAGTGTATATTTCACAGTAGCAAAGAATGAAATTGAAATTATTACCTTTACGCGCAACTCTGATTATGTGTCACTCTTAATTATTAAAATTATACTTTCATATTCATATGTAATACTTATTTATAATGTCTTTTACTTATTACTCTGATTGAGAATTCCTATAATTGAATCATGTTTCCTTGTAATTCTATTAGTATTCTTTTAATTGTGTGCTTTTATTTCATAGACTATTGTTATGATATGTTACATGTGTTACAATATTTCTTAATAAAATGTTTTATGGAAAGTTTTAAAGAATGTTTTCAAAAGTTATAATTGTTATATTGTGTTATTTTAAAACCCCTTACTAGTAATTCGTATGCTCACCCTATGTTTTTGTAATAAATTTTTCATGCGACAGTTTTCAACTGAATAATCATGTCAAAAGTAGCTAGTCTCCCAGAACCTGAACCGAATTGATCCTCTGTTAGGGACATGATATGTGAAATATCAGTGCATGTTTTGTTAAAAATTTACACATCATGTTTCAAAGAACCGGCTTCGGGTATTCTGGGGTCGGATTTTCACCCTTATATAATTATTTTATAACACATATCTTTATACTTTCTATTTTTTGTAAATATGATAATTTCGTTTGAGGAAGTGTGGACTATCACCCCCTCAAAGCGATGTGATTTGTCTACACACTACATGGAATGAATTAAATATGGGTTTATTGAAATTATATAATATATATGATAGAATTATACTACTAAAATAATGATATATATACATGTATATATATGTGTGTGTTTCATTTACTTTCTTCCTTTCAATACAACAGTTAAATGAAAATATTGTTCATACATACGTACGGCCTATCGCCTCCATGAATGATGTATTCCATTTCATACTTCTATATTATATGGATTATTATAATACAAATATACTGAATATAAATGATATTTATATCATTTTTTACATTTTGGGAATCAAGATATAAGTATAAGGACCAAATATAAAAAAAATTAAGATACATGCAAAGAACAAATAGGATATTACCTGAAGTGAAACCTTAACATATAATTAATAAAAAGTGGGTAATATAGATTCATAATCAAACCATATATGGTATTATATATAATAATATGATTCTTTATAATAAACTTATATTTATTATATAGAAGGTTTGAATGAGTACGATGAGAGTCAAGACACAAGGTAAGGAGAAGATAGGGAAACTTGATCTATGTTGGGAAGATGGGGAAACCTGATCCCTTATAAGTAAAGGAATCTGACTGGGGATGATGGTGTGTACCACCCAGCAGGTGTGCTTCCCATGAAGTCCCTTGATAAGTTCTAGAAATTTTTCTTGACTTATATGGAATGATATCACATGTTTATGTATGCCACAATTCCATGTATCATTCCTATAATATGCTTTCATGAATTATGTTATTTATTTCCTTATGATTCATGTCTATTGAACTTCCAAGATTTATGTCATGATTCATGTTTCTCATCTCATGATATTCAGGGTATGATCTTCAAATGTTATGATCATGTTCGCATACCCCTATTCTCATGTTTATTCTGACATGTTTCCCTTGTTTACCCTTACTAAGCATCTGATCTCACCCCTTTTTATGTTTCCTTTCCCAAGTTATGAAGATATTTATTATATTTGTTGGGTCTAAAAAGGGTTATATTCATGAAGAGCCTAGTGGAAGATAATGTTTCTCACTTATGTATCGGTGTTTATGTTTCAATGTTTCCAAACACACTAGACTAGTACGGTCTTTGGACCTCTGTTTTTGTAATATTTTTTAAATATTCCACAAACATTATTTAATTTTAATGTATGAACATCAAGGGTCACTATTTTATGGCTCTCTCATGTGGGGGAACATCATCCCACTATACATCATTGGTCAGTGAATTTTTTCATTATTTAGTTGACATGGGTTTCGGGATCAATCTCATCCAGACTCGAACGCTCCATAAGTTGGAACTAACTGAAACAGATCTGAGTCTCTCTAAACTAAATATTCAGGTTTATGAATGTACTGAACAAATTCCATGTATAAGAATCCATTTAAAGACCATGTTTGGTTGTTTTTTAACAAACATTGAATTCATGTTCATCTCATTGGATACCACATACAATGCGTTGATTAGTTGACCCAAGCTCTATCTGCATGCAGTAGTTCCATCCTTGTATCACCAATGCCTCAAGTACTCCATCAACGATTGAGTAGGAATGATCCAAGGTGATGTGTCTACCTTCAACCCTTGTGAATATTGGTATATGGATTTTGTCTACTACGAGATAAAATACAATCAAGTTCAAACTAACAAGTTTGAGCACCCTACCATTGTGGATAACCCCTGGACAGGCTTGGATGATGCTTTCACCCTCCATATTCACCGATTAAAGGCCATAATTCCAAAATTTCAACACTACTTCGTCATTTCTAAAAAGGGGGGGATGTGTCCCTAAGTATATGAAATTCCATAATATTACCTCATACTCTTGCATATGATAAGATCAAGTGATCCCAGAAACCCCTACCCATGTGAAGTATCAAGATTTTCACCCAATAGACACCAATCCGCTACATCTTCATCTATTCAATGGGGCCAAGTTGAGTTGCTAGAAACTGACCTACCACTACTGCTTTGACATCAAGCATGGACTCTGCGGTCAAAGTACTACTAGAATCAGGTCGACATCTGCCATCTCCATGGTTTCTATAGAGTAGGAATCCCCTGGTAAGGATTTTGTATCTGCCCAAGTGGGTACCAGTGTTCCTCCAAAATTATATATCTTAGATGGACCATCTCCTCCCATTGATAACCCTACCTCAAATGATGCAGAGGACTTAGAAGACACTCCTCCCAAATTTGCATAGGGTTTCTCCACCACCATCAATGAGTTGTTTCAGGTGAATCTTTCCACTGAGATAGATCTAAGTCCAATAATCACAACTAGAAAAAAATCTTATTGCTATGGTTCAAAACCCTAGTAATAGGTCCAAAAAATGTGTTCATAGCTTGCAGCCATAGTTTTGGCCAATTGTGGCTGCTATCGTTGTGGTAGTAGGTCCCAACCTACTGCCACGGTTTTAATCGTGGAACTAGATGCCTATTGTCACGGTTTTGAAAACCATGTCATTAGGCCTCAAAAACCACCACCGTGGTAGTTAACCTATAGCCACGATTTAAACCATTTAAATAAAAATCTATTTCCATAGTTTTAACCATAGCTATAGCCTCAGTAAACCGTGGTAATAGCCTAAATACAAAATGTCACCAACGAGTTTCGATCCTTGTACCTCCTCTTTACTAACCAACATACTTACCACTACACCACATGAAACTTTGTGTGTGTGTGTGTGTGTATATATATTATATATTAATATAAACCATGGGAATATCCTCAAAATCATGGTGGTAGGTCTTCCCACAATTTTTTTGACGGGAAATTTTTTTCCCGCGGAAGCACGGGAACCCTATTTCCACAGTATTAGAAAATTGTGGCTATAGGCTATCGAAAAATTTGGCCTATAGCCAAGGTTTTAAAACCATCACTATAGGACACAAAACCATGTATATATCCATGACCTATAAACATGGTTTTAAAACAGTGGATATAGTCCACCGAACCATGGCTATAGGTCTGTGACAGTAGCCTCATTTTCTATTAGTGAATGATCAGTGCAGCCATGCCTGAAAAAGAGAAGAAGTAATACATGGATTTCTTGAAGGAAAATCATGATGTGTTTTCCTAGAGCTGTGAAGATAATATAGTACTAGATCCTCATGTTTCTATCCACCTTCTTGGTCTCTCAGTAAGTCATCGTGGGTTCAAACAACATCCTAGGAAAATTCAACCGTCTAATGGAACCATGGTCGAGGCCAAAGTTGATAATCTCATTAAATCCAACTTTATTAAGGAAATACAGTACCCTAGATGGATAGATAACATCATTCCTATAAGGAATAGTAACCGATAGATCATAGTTTGTATTGACTTTCGATACCTCAACCACCATTGTATGATGGATGATTTTCCCCTTCCTGTGATAGAGTTACTGATCTATGCCACAACTGGGTTCTATGATCTCTCTTTTATGGATTGATATTCTGGATATAATCAGATCTGTATGGATCCTAAAGATGAGGATTATACCACCTTTATAGTGATACAAGGAACCTTCTTCTATCATTTAATGCATTTTAGTTTGAAAAATGAAGTATCCAATTATCAAAAATCCATGAACTGCATATTTAGACTGATCCTAGGGATGCTAGTGGAATGTTATGTAGATGTTTTGCTGGTCAAATCCCACCAGCATCAAGACCATATCATAGATCTTGAGAAATTTTTTAGATCCATCCACTCCCTTCATATTAATATGGGCCCATTGTAGTGTTCCTTCATGGTTAAATCTGGGAAGCTTCTTAGATTCATCGTTAAATACATAGGCATCAAAATCGAGCCAAAGAAGATCAAAGCCATCAGCTAGATGCCTTCATTGAGTAACCTACAGAAGATATAAGGCCTCCAAAGAAAATTAGCCAACAAACTTTGATTCATCATGATTCTGGCTAGAACGTATAATCCCTTTTCCAAGATCATGGTGGAATGTATTACTTATCATTGGGATAAAGAGTGTTAGACCATCTATGAGAAGATCAATTAATACCCACTACAACCTTCGGTTCTGATTCCACTCATCTCAGGGAGGTTGTTGGTCCATTATGTGACCACTCTAGAATGATCGCATGGTTTCCTCCTTTATCATAAGAACAATGAAGGGATAGAGAATGATTTATACTATCTCATTTTCAAGCTTCTTAACATAGAGTCTAGATACTCTCCTATCTAGAAGAGTTGTCTTGAACTTGTTTTCATAGTACAGATGTTGTGGAACTACTTACAGCACCATGAGATACAGTTGGTATCCCATGTGGATACACTAAAGTATATCTTGAACTACCCTATGTGGAAATAATGACTAGAAATTTGAGAATTGATCCTTCGGTATTTTGACATCAGGTTCATTCTGCAAAAATCTATCAAGGTTCAGGCATTGGAAGACTTCCTAGACCTATCCGGCCCTAGAAGAGCAGTCCCTGGATCTTGAAATCCAATACAAGGTCATCCTCTCAGTTGACCAAGCTATTCCATGCTATTAGATTCATTTTGATGGTTCCTCCCAAAGTCCAACCATTAGAAGGATCAATGATCCTAAGCTCAACAGAGTAGTCTTGGGGATTCTATTCATCACCCCGACATAGGTTTTCCTACCATATTCATTTCTATTGTTAGAGGGTTTCATAAACAATTATGTGGAGTGTCAAGGTATCATTAATGGTCTTGAGATAGATCTAAAGATTGATGTTCCCCACCTATATGTGAACTGAGACTCTAAGTTAGTCATCAAGTAAATAAATGGCGACTACATTATCAAGAATACAAAACTCATACCCTTGATGAAACACACTTAATAGTTGATGGCCTAGTTCCCTTATCTGTTGGAAGTGTCTCATATTCCCCAATCATAGAATCATTAAGACGATTCCCTGGCCATCCTAGCTGCATCACTTACAGAGCCTTGTTGGGATGATATATTCATTCATGTGGTACATCGAAGGGTTATTTATCCTATCCTTCTAGATGATGATGACTATCAGTAGGTAAACCACCTGACTATAGGTTCTTCCACATCAAGACCTTTGAATCCACCCACAGTAGAAGGAGCCTCCAACTGGATAACTCCTTTCATTGAGTATCTTCAGTATGGCACTCTACCGCTAAACAAAGTTGAAAGTGATCAAATATGTAAATGTGTAGCGTATTTCTCTCTATAGAGTGAGCCCAACCTTGAAAAAAATCTCTACAGATGTGGTTTTGATGGAATATTCCTCTATTTCATTCAATTAGGTTAGGTTCCCCGGGTCATGAAGGAATTTTATACTGGTTCATGTGGTTCTCATCAATCAGGGTTGAAACTCTCCCACCAGATTCAAAGGTTGGGATACTTTTGGTACACTAAGGTCTATGACTATATAGAGTTTTATAAGAGGTGTCACGAGTGTCATATCCATGCCAAATTCTTTCATAGACTACCAGATCCCCTCTACATCACCAAGTATTCTTTTCCCTTCACAGTATAGGGACTTGATGGTGTGGGACCATATCCACCAGCAACAGCTCTCCAATGAAGGTTTATTATAACCACAACATATTTCTTCTTTAATTGGGTAAAATCTATTCCTCTTAAGGAATTCAAGGCCTGAACAGTTGTACAATTCATGAGCTCCCACATCATCCTTTGATAAGGAGACCCCCATGCTATTCTCGCTGATAGTGGAACTAACTTCTGGGCTACTAAGCTAAAGAATTTGTATGCCAAGTAAAAAATTTGGTCCAACCACACTTCTCACTACCATGTGGAGGAAAATGGGTGGATTTAGAAGTTTATAAAGACCCTATCCAACATTATAAATAATATTGTGGGAAGAATAAGAATATTTAGCCAAAAAAATTCCCCAACACTCTTTGGGGTTATCAGACAACAACCCGCAATTCCACCTAGGTGACTCCATATTCCCTGGTGTACAGAACAAAGGCAGTCCTTTCCATAGAGATCTAGTTTCCATCTCTCCAAATAGCTTATTATGATCAAAATATGTTAGACAAGATAATCAAGGTCCGTCTAACTGAACTAGAATCCCATCACAAAAATGGGCTCTAAGCCTTGAACAATCTAGATAACCACCAGAACAAGATAGAAAGGGTATTTTACAAAAGGGTTCTCCTCCTTTATTTCCTTCAAGTTGATACAGTATTAACTCTCTAAACATCAATGATATTGGGTAGAAATTTACAAAGTTTGAACCCAAATGGGATGCACCGTACATAATTCATAATTTATATCAAAAAAATCACATACTCTTTGGTCACCATGAATGGGGAGTGTATCACTCCTCCAACCAATTCCACATTCCTCAAGTAGTACTTCGTATAAGGAGTATTACGTCCTGAGCACACAACATTAAATTGGGCACATGGTCCAAGATCTACGAAATTAAACTAGAAGTTTAATTCAATGTATTGTGACTATAAATTGTGTAAAGGTATTCTTTAGGATCATATGGCATAGTGAGGTCCTCCTTGGTCCCTATTCAAATCAATTTATAGTTGATGTGTCATACTCATTCCTCTTGAAACACCTCTCCTCCACCAAAATCCTAGTTTCATGATGATAAATTGCATAGAAACCAGCATCCTTACCATATGATGTTAAATTTTAGGGATCGGTCCTATCACAGGACCTTAAACTGTGGAAATATCATCCTAGTGGAATGATGATAAAATTTATAGAATCCACATCCAAGCCTCATGAATTCAAACAGTGTAATAATTATCATCATGGACACATGATAGGAAACCACATAGCACTGTGATGTTCTATCCTAATAGGACATCACCTTTGAAACTGGTCATCTACCATGTCGTGCTCAAGAACTATGTGTGGATTGATTCTCATCCTTATTGTATTCATATATATTCCTAGATTCTTTATCTTGGTCAATCCACTCAAAAAAAACAACAACAATATCAACAAAAAGATGAAGAAGAAAATATCCCCTTGTCCTTGGGTAGGGGCCAACCCTACGCAGGGAAATATCCTTTTAGGACTATATATGGCTTGATTCTCATCCTTATGGGATACATAATGACACCCTGACACTTTATTTTGGGCCCAAATACAGTTTCATCTTTTTGTCACCCTCAGGGCCCATTTATGGAATGCGATCCTCTTTGGCTCATTCACATCAGGTATTCCTTCCATCAATGCCATATAGATGTATATATGGCCAATCTCAAAATCATCCTCAAGGAAATGTTGTGTGTCATCGAGCATCCTAGGTCTTCATTCCCAACAGATTTATTACTCCCCCATGCCACATATACCCATTTTGGTCAGACTCTTTCCCTGGGTCTGATCTCCATGACTTTAAACCGGGAGCCTATAGTCTAAGAATCACAAATTTAAACTATATGTTGGTATTTCTGTGGATGTCTTGTGTAGTTTTGGGACACCCTGGTTCTTATTCACGTTGTTTTTTCCATAACACCTCTCTATATATACCCATTTTAGATACCATTTATCATGGTTTGAACTCTATGACTTTAAACTAAGAGTTAACTTTATTTATGCATGATTTTAAACTATAATGATGCCCTGAATAGTTTCAGTATGCCTAATGTTAATAAAATTATTCCTTAGTTCCTTCACTAGAGATTATTGCACCACCAGTGTTGGTCTCTTACAATGTTGTGTTCAATAACTATGTGTGTCTTGATTCTTTCTCTAGCAAGATACGTAGTGACACCCAGATCTTCAATCTCAATTCCAGCTGTGATATTTCCTTCTTTCATATTGGATCATATAAATCCTCACCACATGAATTTAAACTATATGGAATTTATAAAGCTATATATGGATTGATTCACATACTTATGAGATACGTAGTGATTCCAAGATATTTTGTCTATGTGTCCAGCCACAAGTCTATCAAACTTTTGTCCCCATGGCCTTGGTTATGGTCCAAGAACTATGACCCTAAACTGTATGCAGTTTATCATAAGGTATCTATGTGGTATGCAGGCTCTCTTGTCCCTCATTCATATTGGGTTTTATCTCTTTGATTCCACATATATACCATTGGAATGAACGTTTCTCCTATAGTCTAACCATCATGACTTAGAACTGTATAAAATCATTATCTGAGCATCATGACCTTAAATTACAAGCTTACTATCCAAGTAATATGACATTAAACTATTCAAAAAACCTGATTTCGAATCTTAATCCATTTTATTCTTGTTCTAAACTTCGATTATTTCTTATTTTGGATTCTCATCCCTATTAAAATATAAAAGGGCCCCCTAATAGTGATTATCTCATGTAATTTTTGGCTCACCTATGGTGTTGGGAAATTTCCTTGATGGATATTTGGTATAAAACTATGAATCCTCTATTTCAAACATAGTCAATGGTTTATCATGTGTTTGATCACCCCATTATTGACTAATTGGGTGGTGGTTCCTATGTTTTGAACATGGTCAATAGTCAATCCCTACTCACTAGTCTCCCTTTAATATAGAACAAGAGTCTTTAAATTCCTCCTTTAAACCCTCCAATTTTGTGGAAAATTCCCACCCTTAGTATCACCCCTAATGTTCTCATCCATGTAACACCCCGAGCTTCCACAATACGCTTCTCTTTCAATAATGCAATAGCTTGCATTATACGCAAGTTCGAGATTCTAACGCACGGCGACCAATCAAAATAGCCACTATGAATAGTAATATCCACTTTTTGAAATTATATATATTTTATATTTCAAAATTGACTTCACTTTTGGATTCGGAATATCGAAATTAGCCTATGTTGAATTTTTGGTATTTTTCTGAGAACTTCCAATTTTTTATGAATAGTGAAAAATACTTAAAAACAACTTTCTTAATCTAAATAATTTATAGTGATAAATTATACTGTTGAGTGGTTATAAAGTGTAATTAGAATATATTTTTACCATTTTATCCAATGGTGGTCATTATAATTAATTTCACTTTGAAATTGGACATAAACAATTGTCAATCTTTTGATATATATTGTTTCTTAAAAACACGCTATTTGTTGTGACAGCGGGAATTAATTATAAAATTAATTAATGCAACTTATATGTTTGGAATTTTATAAAACATACATCATTTTTGAATTCAGAATATCAATTATAGCTTAGGGTTAAATTTTGGCATTATTCTCAAAAACTTCAATTTTTGATGAATAGTGAAACCACTAAGTGGTAGTTAAAAAACTGATTTCTTGTTTAAATGAAACATTACCACTTCTGTGATTTGATTTCCAAAAATCTTACATACATGGTTGTAATTAGGAAGTAAAATTTGGTTCAATGGGATTAAAATAATTTTTTGGTGAATAGTAACTTTTAAGTTTAATTAATCGTGATTAAAGGTAATTAGTGAAATTTAAGGTAAAAATGATATTATAAAAATAATAAAATACCTTTACACTTGTCCTAACCCTATTGGATGTGTCATGTCCAACCACTAAAATCCATGGGTCAACTTGGGGACCCCATGGAGCCACTTTGGTAGGAAAATGACATAAATAACTTTTTATTTAAAGTTAAAATAAAAATGTCACATACATAAGTTGTTTTACTAAAAAAAATTAAATGGGGTTATACAAGTCATGTTTTTCACTATAAATATTCATTAGAAAGATAAAAATATTTCCTACATCATGATATTTTTTTTATAATTTTTAGACATTAAATAAATTAAATTATTTATGACACCATGATGATGCAGCGATTACCTCATTAATTAACGATTTTAATAAAATGGAAGGATAATGTAAAATCTAAGAATTACACTTGTACAAAGCCTATTGGATGAGTATATTTCGAACCCTTATCACCTTATTCTTGAAATATATATGTGTGGGACCTTTAGAATCCTAAAATCATTTCATAATAAAGTAACATTTCAATCTTTCCAAGAGTGACCCTCCTCGCCTCTTATAAAAGGCCCCCACCACTACCACCTTATTCAAACCTTCCAAGCCTTTGGCTCGGCCAACCCCTACGCATTTTGTCTCTCCACATCCCACCATTACTCCTATAAGCCTCACTTTGGGCAGAAGTCTTCCCAAGGAAGCCTTTGAGCTCAAATCAAAAGTAGTTACCCGTTTTAAAGGTAGTGTTTTCTCTTGTGTTCTTATGTTTTATTTTGCTTCTCCAACCCCATAAACTCTTTTTATTAATTTATTTTGTAACAAAACCAGTATCTTAAATATACTAGAATGTTGTTATAATAAGTATTCGAGCAACACTTACACACACCTACATCTAATGGTTAAAGAACATACAATTTCTGTGGATGGTGAATTTCTGCCTCACGAAACGATGATTGTTCAACACTCATATAACACCTTCAAAGTTGGACATTAAGATGTCAATATATTTATATATTATATATAATATGTTTATGTTTTACTTAATCTTATATATTTTTATTTATGGCATACCTTTATGGTTTCCATTATGGGTAAACACGATATTTTCATTTTAGGAAGTGCGGACTACCGCCCCCTCAAAGTGATTTGAATCGTTAATGCCATATGTGGGATGTATAAAGGATGGAGTAAGTGGTATTATACATTATATTATACTGTAATTATATTATACCTTTATATAATTATAATTTCATTCCATTAAATATGAAATAGAAATGAAAGTAGCGTTCATGCGTACGTACGGCTTACCGTCTCCATGAACGGTGCATTTCATTTCTTACCTCTAAATGTTATGTAATATTATACATTCATGTATATACTGGATATATATGATATATATGATATATAAATCATGAATATAATTCTGTATATAATGGATATTTCACCACATGAACAACTTGTAATTATAAGAAGTTTATTTTTGACTCAAGTACCAAAGATCGACAAAATGACCGTTATTAACTTAAATAATTACATAATGTTCATAACATGGTAATAAGTGATATAAAAGGAATAATGAACATGGAAAATGTTCTTAAGCAAATATAAATTAACTCTAGTTTATTATTCAGGAGGTTAAAGAATGATCGAGTCAAGTCGGACACGAGGTAAGGGATTTTCTTAACCCAATTTCCATTCTTTGGGTTAATCTCCTACTTACAAATTATGTCATGATATTATTATGTCCTATCAGGTATTTATACTTTATTTATGTGTAAATATAGTGAATACACATAATAGATCTATTTTTTTTTTAAAAATGATCTTTGTCAGGTAATTTCTTAACCCAATTTCCATTCTTTGGGTTAATCTCATACATTAAAATTATGATATTATTATGTCCTATCTTGTATTTATACTTTCTTTATGTGTACATATATTGAATACACATAATAGATCTATTTTATTTAAAAAATGATATTTTTCAGGGAACTTCTTAACCCAATGTCCATTCTTTGGGTTAATCTCCTACTTTCAAATTGTGTCATGATATTATTATGTCCTATCTTGTATTTTTACTTTCTATATGTGTACTTATATTGAATTCACATAATAGATCTATTTTATTTAAAAAAATGATCTTTTTAAGAAACTTTGTCTCAATCTCCATTCATTGAGGAATATTTTGTATTATACGCAAATTTCTTCTATATGGTGTATAAACCCCTTTGAATTTTATGTTTATTCAAAAGGAATATTTTTTATATGAAGAGTTTTACTAAATGACAAAAGGGAATGTTTTTTCTTGTCGTACGTATGTGGCGACAACAAATTCTCCACCGTCGTGACTATTATTTGAGTTTAGTCTTCCTCTACAAGCCATAACTTTTTTTTAAATGAAAAATAAATACAAAGTTTTAATTTTCTTTTTTTTTGGTATTGAAAATGGTTTTGAAAGTGTTTTTATTATATCAATGTGTTGTATTGATATCTTGTGATTGAAATGTGGAAATTTTATGTTCCCTTTATGCATGTTTTATGTGATACGATTTTGTTATGCTTTATGATATGATTAAACCTGTTCATATGAGGAATGCATTGGACTTAATAAGTGACGGGTGCAGCCCTATATAGCCCCTCGATGCATCGGCAGGTCTCATGAGACAAACTAGTGTCTTGGCATGAGGCCTTGACAAAATATTATTTGTAGTCTTGGAACGAGGCCTTGGCTACATGGTTATGATAGTCTGGCATTATGCATTCCATCATTATGAAAGTGGTTATTGATATTGCATGTGATTATTCGACTAGTAGAATATCCATGTGAGTAAGTAAATGGCATTATTTAATTTTATTTTTTCCATATTATGTTAAAGTTCAAGTTCAAAAAGGATTTTGTTTTAGTTATACATTGCCTTAAATGTTAATGTATATTTATGAAAGCTTCTGAAATATTGTTATCCTTACTGATCATCTGAGCTCACCCCTTTCAATATTTTAATATTTTCCAGGATGTGAAGAAGTATTTTATGAATGACCTGTAGGGATAGTCAGAAGAGGATATGAGTGTGGACTATAGAGACTTTGTTATTGTAGTTTTTCACTTTATGATGTAATGTAACATTTATGAATGTATCTAGTTTTTCCAAGGCTACTAAACTAATCGGTCTTTCGAGACTTGGTCTTTTGTGATCATGCCAATGTTACGAAGTAACGCAATGACTCTAGGTAACTGGGGTCGGGGCGTTACAGTTGGTATCATAGGTAGTTTAGTACTAACCTTGGAAGCTAGATTTAGATAAACTCTTATTAGAGCACATAGCCCTAAGATAGACTTTGAGGATTAGTATAGAAGAACTTCCTAGAATTTTGGTATTATAGAGATTTTTCTGAGTTTCCGAGAAATAAAACCTTGTCTGGATACGAGCAGGTAGAGGCGGCTCTGGCACAGATGTACCTAGGGGTAAAACCCAAAAACAACGCTTTGAGCTAGACTCAAACGAGAACTGGTGCACGAAAATGGGCCTTGCTGCACTCTTGGTTGCGACACTCCCGGGAGATATGCTTAGGATAATTCTCATTTTCTTTACATACCATTATGAAGGGTTTATGAGTATATACATTCTCAAAGAAAACAGTTTTTATGATTATGGATTATATCCATAAACCGTTAAATTTACATTAAGTATTTTACAAGTTTGGAATTATTCATTGCAATTCATAAACTAACCTAGTTTATGCCATTGTATAGAAATGGCGCCCAGTAGAAGGAATGTGAACTCCATCAATATGTATGATCCAAAGAGTAAGAAGGATCATATATTTCGTGGTATTAATCCAACATTTAGAAGGGAAATAGTCTCCCATGTGTTCTCAACATATGAATAAATAGTATCATGTGTTAATAGGATAAGTAAATAATTCTCTGAGTCTTATGGCTTTGAAGGGAAGAAAGAGAAGAAAAGGATGGAAGAGAGAATGATGGATAAAGGGACGAGGGAAAATAAGAATTTTCCAATATGTGATATCTGTGGGAAGAAACACCTTGGAACTTTCCTGAAGGGAATGGGAGTTTGTTATAAGTGTAGAGAAAAAGGACACAAAGTGCGTGACTGGAAGGGTAAGAAAAAGGTTTCAAATGTACAATGCTTCATCTTCAAGGATTGGGGACACTGCGCAAACCAATGTCCAAATCATCAGAGTATGCCCCAAATGATGTTATTGGATAATAATCAAGTTATGATACTACCATAGATGAGGAGGAATGATTAGAGTTATTATGTTGTTATTAAATAATTTTTTCATTTGAGTGTTGTATCAATGATGTACTGGTTATAATAATTATGGAGTATATAAGGATTGTACTGCAGTACTATTTCATCAGGGACTTGAGATTGTGTGGAACCAAGAAAAGTGACTCCACAGCAGGTTAAATTTTTGGAAAATATATGGTTGAGAGAAATATAAACCATAATATGGTTCTCATACCTAGATAGTGATTTTTGAATAATACATGATTGATTTGGATAAATTATATTGGATATTATTAACTTCCATGAAACTGATTAATGATTTGTATACATTTTTGGATAGAAGGAGTATATCTAGTATTATATAAAGAATAAGGGATCATGAAGGTAATCAATAAGGATTTATGGTAATTCAGGATGTTACGGTTTTTTTAAAAGAATACATGATGAAGGTGTCCACATGTTGTTACGTGGAAAAAATGAACTTCATTATGTTTACCTTACTTATAAAATTTGGACTGTGAGTTGGACAGAAGTATTTTGGATAACTATAGAGGTTGGAATGGATTAAGTTGAACCTTGGATAGTATTTTTTAAGGTTAAAACATTTCTGAATATTATTTTTGGAATATTATAATACTATAGTTTTAGGAAAAGGACAACCTGTAGGTCAGGGTATAACTCGTCGCGTCAGAAAAAACTGTAGGAATCGAACCCACAACTATAGTTTGACAGGCCTTTATTACCTACCACTAGCCTACAGGAAGTCCCTGGTTATTACAAAATATTTTTCCTAATCTAAATAGTCTGTGTTAATATTTTGAACCTTGTACGATTAGGATAAATATATTATTTTTGAGTTATATTACCTTTTGGAGTGAAAGATGGGTTTGTGGTAAAAATTTATTAAAGAATGGAAGTCTACATGACAAGTAAGTATATTTCCTTACGTTCTTAGTAAATATCCTAAATAAATTCCTCAACTTTATGAAAGGTAACTTAAAACAAAAAAAAATTCGGTTAACTTTTCCAACTGGGGATTCAATGACCGTTTAACCAATCACAAGTTTGTGATTTTCTTGTGGTTAACTTTCTTCTAATCCTATTTTCTAAAACTCTCCATCAGACCTTGATGGTTTTTTTTATTCCATATCCATATTTTCATAGAATCCTAGTATGGGCTATCTCGGGTGATCTTTGTACTTCTCTTTCTTTCTTTTAAAGTTATATTTTTATTAACCTTATTTCTGATGTGGGTTTTCCACAAAGGTATTTTCTATTTTCAACATTTTATTTTCAAAGAAAAATTTCAAATTGCGAGGATGAAATTTATTGAAGGAGGGGAGAATGTAACGCCCCGAGCTTCCATGATACGCTTCTCTTTCAATAATGCAATAGCTTGCATTATATGCAAGTTCGAGATTCTAACGCACGACGACCAATCAAAATAGCCATTATGAATAGTAATACCCACTTTTTGAAATTATATATATTTTATATTTCAAAATTGACTTCATTTTTGGATTTGGAATATCGAAATTAGCCTATGTTGAATTTTTGGTATTTTTCTGAGCACTTCCAATTTTTTATGAATAGTAAAAAATACTTAAAAAAAACTTTTTTAATAAAAATAATTTATAGTGATAAATTATAATATTTAGTGGTTATAAAGTTTAATTAGAATATATTTTTACCATTTTATCCAATTGTGGTCATTAGAATTAATTTCACTTTGAAATTGGACATAAACAATTGTCAATCTTTTGATATATATTGTTTCTTAAAAACACGCTATTTGTTGTGATAGCGGGAATTAATTATAAAATTAATTAATGCAACTTATATGTTTGTAATTTTATAAAATAGATATCATTTTTGAATTTGGAATATCAATTATAGCTTAGGGTGAAATTTTGGCATTGTTCTGAAAAACTTCAATTTTTGATGAATAGTGAAACCACTAAGTGGTAGTTAAAAAACTGATTTCTTGTTTAAATGAAACATTACCACTTTTGTGATTTGATTTTAAAAAATCCGACATACATGGTTGTCATTATGAAGTAAAATTTGGTTCAATGGGATTAAAATAATTTTTTGGTGAATAGTAACTTTTAAGTTTAATTAATCGTGATTAAAGGTGATTAGTGAAATTTAAGGTAAAAATGATATTATAAAAATATGAAAATACCTTTACACTTGTACTACCCCTATTTTATGTGGCATGGCCGACCAAGAAAATCCATGGGTCAACTTGGGGACCCCATGGATCCACTTTGGTAGGAAAATGACATAAATAACTTTTTATTTAAAGTTAAAATAAAAATGTCACAAACATAAGTTGTTTTACTAAAACAATTTTTAAATGGGGTTATACAAGTCATATTTTTTACTATAAATATTCATTAGAAAGATAAAAATATTTTATACATCATGATATTTTTTTTATAATTTTTAGACATTAAATAAATTAAATTATTTGTGACACCATGATGATGCAGCGATTACCTCATTAATTAACGATTTTAATAAAATGGAAGGATAATGTAAAATATAAGAATTACATTTTTCCAAAGCCTATTGGATGAGTATATTTCGAACCCTTATCACCTTATCCTATAAATATATATGTTTGGGACCTTTATAATCCGAAAATAATTTCATAATAAAGTAACATTTCAATATTTCCAAGAGTGCCCCTCCTCTACTCTTATAAAAGGCCCCCACCACTACCACATTATTCACACCTTTAGAGCCTTTGGATCGACCAACCCCTGACCATGTTGTCTCTCCACATACTTATATTACTCCTAGAAGCCTCACTTTGGGCATAAGGCTTCCCAAGGAAGCCTTTCAGCTCAAATCAAAAAAATTTACCTGTTTTAAAGGTAGTGTTTTCTCTTGTGTTCTTATGTTTTATTTTGCTTCTCCAACCCCCTAAACTCTTTTTATTCATTTATTTTGTAACAACACCAGTATCCTAAATATACTAGGATTTTTTTATAATAATTATTTTAGAAACACTTACACACACCTACATCTAATGGTTAAAGAACATACTATTTCTGTGGATGGCGAATTTCTGCCTCACGAAACGATGATTGTTCAAAACTCATATAACACCTTCAAAGGTGTCCATTAAGATGTCAATATATTTATATATTATATATAATACATTTATGTTTTACTTAATCTTCTGTATTTTTCATTTATGGCATACCTTTATGGTTTCCATTATGGGTAAACACGATATTTTCATTTTAGGAACTGCGGACTACTGCCCAATCAAAGTGATTTGAATCGTTAATGCCATATGTGGGATGTATAAAGGATGGATTAAATGGTATTATACATTATATTATACTTTAATTATAGTATACCTTTATATAATTATAATTTCATTCCATTAAATATGAAATAGAAATGAAAGTAGCGTTCATGCGTACGTACGGTTTACCGTCTCCATGAACGGTGCATTTCATTTCTTACCTCTAAATGTTATGTAATATTATAAATTCATGTATATACTGGATATATATGATATATATGATATATACATCATGAATATAATTCTGGATATAATGTATATTTCACCACATGAACAACTTGTAATTATAAGAAGTTTATTTTTGACTCTAGTACCAAAGATCGAAAAAATGACCGTTATTAACTTAAATAATTACATAATGTTCATAACATGGTAATAAGTGATATAAAAGTAATAATGAACATGTAAAAGTTTCTTAAGAAAATATAAATTAACTCTAGTTTATTATTCAGGAGGTTAAAGAATGATCGAGTCAAGTCGGACACGAGGTAAGGGAACTTCTTAACCCAATTTCCATTCTTTGGGTTAATCTCCTACTTTCAAATTATGTCATGATATTATTATCTCCTATCTGGTATTTATACTTTATTTATGTGTAAACATAGTGAATACACATAATAGATCTATTTTATTTAAAAAAAATGATCTTTGTAAGGGAATTCATTAACCCAATTTCCATTTTTTCGGTTAATCTCATACTTTAAAATTGTGATATTTTTATGTCATATCTTGTATTTATACTTTCTTTATGTGTACATATATTGAATACACATAATAGATCTATTTTATTTTAAAAATGATATTTTTAAGGGAACTTCATAACCCAATTTCCATTCTTTGTGTTTATCTCCTACTTTCAAATTATTTCATGATATTATTATGTCATATCTTGTATTTTTTTACTTTCTATATGTGTACTTATAGTGAATACACATAATAGATCTATTTTATTTAAAAAAATTATCTTTTTAAGGGAATTCGTCTCAATATGCATTAATTGAGGCATATTTTGTTTTATACACAAATTTCTTCTATACGGTGTATAAACCCCTTTGAATTTTATGTTTATTCAAAAGGAATCTTTTTTATACGAAGCGTTTTACTAAAAGACAAAAAGGAATGTTTTTTCTTGTCGTATGTATGCGGCGACAACGACTTCTCCGCCGCCATGACTATTATTTGAGTTTCAGCTTCCTCTACAATCCATAACTTTTTTTTAAATAAAAAATAAATACAAAGTTTTAATTTTCTTTTATTTTGGTATTGAATATGGTTTTGAAAGTGTTTTTATTATATCAATGTGTTGTATTGATATCTTGTGATTGAAATGTGGAAATGTTATGTTCCCTTTATGCATGTTTTATGTGATATGATTATGTTATGGTTTATGATATGTTTAAACCTGTTCATATGAGGAATGCATTGGACTTAATAAGTGACGGGTGGACCCCGATATATCTCATCGATGCATCGGCAGGTCTCATGAGACAAACTAGTGTCTTGGAACGAGGCCTTGACAAAATATTATTTGTAGTCTTGGCACGAGGACTTGGATACATGGTTATGATAGTCTGGAATTATGCATTCTATCATTATGAAAGTGGTTATTGATATTGCATGTGATTATTCGACTAGTATAATATCCATGTGAGTAAGTAAATGGAATTATTTAATTTTATGTTTCTCATATTATGCTGAAGTTCATGTTTAAAAAGGCTTTTGTTTTAGTTATACATTTCCTTAAATGTTAATGTTTATTTATGAAAGCTTCTGTAATATTGTTATCCTTACTGAGCATCTGAGCTCACCCCTTTCAATGTTTTAATATTTTCTAGGATGTGAAGAAGTATTTTATGAATGACCTGCAGGGATAGTCAGAAGAGGATATGAGTGTGGACTATGGAGACTTTGTTATTTTAGTTTTTCACTTTATTATGTAATGTAACATTTATGAATGTATCTAGTGTTTCCAAGGCTACTAAACTAATCGGTCTTTTGAGACTTGATCTTTTGTGATCATACCAATGTTACGAAGTAACACACCGACTCTGGGTAACTTGGGTTGGGGCGTTACAATCTACATGTCGAGTAGACCCTCTGTATTGTTCCTTTTTTCCCACATAGATCATGTCTCATGTGGGATTAGAAATTATGGTGGGGTTGGTACAGATGTGTTCGATCCACAAAAGGTATTCTTGGTCCAAAATATATGACCTTAAACTAAGAGCCTCACTAGGAATGTTTGGTGCGTCATGGGCCCCTTGGTCCTTATTCTCATCAATATTTTTCTGTTTCCTAATGATTTTGTGGTACGTAAGACTCTATTACTTCATTCATATTAGTTTTATTTTCTCCATATCGCGCAAATATATTTGTAATGGAAATTTTTATAGTCCATGAAACATGAATTTAAAATGTTTTTTAAGTTCCAAGCAATCATGACCTAAAACTATGTTTGAATCCCTATGGATATATGGTGGGGATATGGGACTCCTCGATTCTCATTAACATTGGGTTTTTAATTCCTTTACACCACATATTCCCATCTTGGGAATTCCTTAGGTTCAAAATCTATAAACTTAAACTAAGAGCCTATAATCCATGCAACATGACTTTAAACTTTTGTCCAGGGTCCAAGACGTATGACCTTAAACTATATGAAATATCCTGGTCACATGAAGTTAAATTGTGGGATGCATCTCGATCACATGAAATTAAACTATACCATGAATTTTCTTCATCATATAATGTTATATTGTGTGTCCATCATCCTCAATTGTATAATGTAAAATTAGAAAATGTCATAGGCCCTTTCCCAAGATGTTCTCTTCTGATATTGGTCATTTACCATGTTGTTCACATTTTATGATGTCGATCAGCATCTGAGATGTTCTTCCCTATAAGTTATGTTTTATCTCTATTCATACTAATACGCTTACATAGGTTTTTTCTAATCCATGATAGTGTAATTTCAAGAGTGTTGGAATCTATTAAAATATCCCATCACTACACTCCAATTATTTGTGTGTCCCATATTTGAATCATCATCCTCCTAAAAATTCGAAGGGACCCCCTAATGGCCTGGTCTCATGACACTTTGGCTCACATACCATCCTAGGTCAATGTTCCATAAAGACTTTGGATGACATTTTGAGATAGGTTCCATGTTTTGAACATGGTTAGTGATTGACCCTAGTTTTTTTATTCCCATTCCAAGATAACGTTATGGATTATGTGTTTTTAAAATGTGGTTAGTAGTTGTCCTATATCACCTTGAAACTCTCCTTATGTCCTGAATTTTGATCATTGTGATTCACAGTCATCATTCCCCATTGTTTCAATGGTATTCAACTCCACTAGCGTTATCCAACTCGAGTTCATATTGGAAATAAAATTAGTTGTTTCGAGAGCCCTATTCTCCAACCATAGCCTCTCTCAGCCCGAGCACTCTCAGTGGTTAATCAACAATATCATAACTTGTGTGTTTGATAGTTATTTGACACTCTCATACAAATTGAATAATTATGTGATCATCCCTTGTTTCTCACACCATGTTTGACCCACATGAGCTTATGGATTGATCATTAGTTGTCTCAAAAATATGATTAAAGTGTGATCATTAAAACAATAAAAGAAATTTGTTCATATAAATATAAAGTTTCAAAAGTAATCAAGAACACAGGTTGATGCATGTAAAGGGTAACCCACAGATTGGAGCCTCACAAGAGTTCTAGAAAAAATTATCCTATAGATCTACTCCTGTGATTGAGTTCTTTAGATCTTCCATCCCCTAACATGTAGCTTCCAAGATTTACTGCCTCTTCCTGGGTTATGCCTCCTCATCACTAGAATCTAGAAGAAGCTCATTATCTCTTATCTATTCCCAATCCCACTCAACCTAGAGATCAACGATTTTAGAATTTTCCTTATTCATTTGGTTCCCATCCACTTACAATTGATCCCTCAGTTTACTGATGACCTATGATTGAGTTATAAGGAAGGAAGCATATTCTCCCACTTTCTCCTCTAGCTACTAGATATCTTGGTTGAATTATTGAAAATTTCCCATGCTATCGGACATCTAATAGCACCAGGAAACTTCTAAATGTTGGCTCCCCTCTCGTATCTTTTTTTCAAGATAATCACAGACCAATTCATGGATGCATCAAGCATACGCCCCTCTAATGCATATATTTCACATCCAACAATAAAGGGAACTCATCTTGATCAATAGTTGAGACTCTGGAGTTTGGCCGATGAAGCGTTTAATGAACCTAAATTCCATGTGATATAAGATTTGACTCTCTTCATCCACCTCAGGGTTGGAGTCATTCATCTCCTCAGGATCTGCAGGTTCATACTCCATAAAAGCATATAGGAGTTCAGTAGTAGGGACATCCTTCTATATCCTTTTAGGTGAGCTAGTCTATAGATCATGTTGGCAGCCATCCTCACTTGATTCTTCATTGGAAGCCTCACCCCTATTAGCCACGAGTTCTACCCCACCGGTGGAAACAATCACAACCATAGCTTCCTCTTCATCCAGAACCACCAAGGCTGGATCGGCTTGGATGACCATCTCTTCTTGAATAGGTACATCCATCAAAAGAGATCTCATTGATTCCTCAGACTCATCTGTTCACTAGGCTTGCATTATTTTGAGCACTGCATGGGATAAAGGCACCTCATTCAATCTTATCTATGAATGAAAGGTGAGATTCTATGAAATTAAGGACTTACAGAAGATAAGCACCATAAGGTCATTCTCTTGAGTCACTATAGGGACTTCCATCATAAGATACCCTTCAGTACTAGGTATTTTGATGATTTACATTTATTCTCCTTGCATAGCTTGGGTTGAAGCAGTATAGAATAGGAAAACAAATTGATGATAAAGCTCCATGAAGACGTGGTCGTAACTGGATAGTTCAAAATATGTGCTCACCTTGAGGGGTAGGGATTTCAATGATAAGTCACCTTTATTGATTTGGGACCCTTGTAGTGGATATCACCATGGGTATGCCGCGATGTATACCCCCATAGATGACAGGAAGGGCTAGGGGTTATGAGGTTTCCACCTCAACCTCTTCGTTTAGACCACTACTAACCACCTCATCATCAGTAATATGCCCCGAATCATTCTCTTCCACACCCACTGTAACATATTCTCCTATTGATGTGGAGATATATTTTTTGATATCGATATTCTTTTGTATATCATAGGTTTTGTTTAGTTGACCTGCATGATAAAAAGGACTGATCAGAGAAAGATGTAAGTTAAGAACTACAAAGAGATACTCAAATAACCCTCATTCAGATCCCATGATCTCTCCACTTTACAGGTGAATTCCTTATTCTCACTCAAATTTACCCAAGAGAATAATGTAAGATGGTCCTTGTAGTTTAGCTTGGGTTGTCGAATCCTCAGAGACCTAAGAAGTAACCTATAGACATGTACATTCTATGGACTGTTTTTGGATATGAAGTGGAAAAATTGGGTTGATTTTAGATGGGTTTAAAGGAACTCTAAGATACTTAAGTGAATTCAATTTAAAAGAATGATTTTATCCTAGGTTATCGCTCGGGGTGGATTGGACGTATTTCCTTTTTAATGATTTCAGTTTCTTATATTTGAGATGGGTTCATTTAAGGAGATAAAACAACATCATCACTTACTGGTTTAATGCCTACACCCTTTAATACTAACCACCTATACACTTGAAGGATCAAAGTTTTGAGAACTTCAAGGTAAAGTTTCATATTATTACTTGAAGTGTGTGGCCTTAAATTCAACATGGACGTTGGAGTTTAAAATCATCAAATAAAAATCTCAACTAAAGAAGTGCTTATACATTAATGAGGTGATAAATAACATCAATACAGCCCCTTTCTACTCCCTTGGATCAACCCATAAGTGGGTTATCCCTCCATTGATCCCATGGTTTCAATGGAAGCAGAAAGTAGACTCATGAGGGAGGAAATGGAGAAGTAAAGAAAACAACAAAAATAAAATGATCACTCCACCGTTGTGTGAATATTTTCACAAGGTTTTGTGTGAATAAATTCACACCTTGATCCAACGGTATCAAATTGATATGAAGAACACCAGAATAAGAGTATAATAAGAACTTTTATTAAGAAACTAAAGTGAATTGAACAACTTACATGTGAAAGACAAATTTGAGACAACAAAATTGCAGCATAACATTACAATTGAACAAAGCATACAAGATTATTCAATCCTCCAAAACCACTACCTTAAATAGGAATTTTTGATCCCTTGGGTAGATCCTCCAAACTTACAAGTCTCCTAAATTAATTTTGGTAGGCCATAGGTGGGTGTAAAGTAAGGGAGAGTTGATTTTTCCACCATTGACCCGAGGTGGCAGCCAGCTTTCCTTCACCGAACAGACACACTTGGAAGACCATCTATATGGAAGAATCAGAGTGATCCATAGAATAAGAAAATGTAGATCAGAATGTCTTATAACCACCTATAACATTTGGGCCCATTTGGATTTGTGGATTCCGAGATATGACCATATTAGTAGGCTGTTTTTCTAGGCTGTAGAATCTGGCCCAGAATTTTATCTCTAACTTGGGCCAACTAAATTACTACAATGTAGGCCTAATTAGCATTGGATCATAAATATTGATTTTTTAATATACATGTCTTCTATAATCCCACGAAATTTGGGATTCATTGGGCCTGTATGTTGGGCCCCACATTATCATCATTGGGATGGTGTCCAATCTTCCTTCTCCAGAATTGCTTCCTTTCATTGTCAAATATCTCCATCATCCTTTATGAATCTTTCATTGATCCTTTAATGAAAAATGTTCATATTGAAGTGAATATCCAGTTCAAAATAATATAAAATTAAAATATGCATAATTATATTCCTTAAAATTATATGAATCATTGGGTACTTCAAATGATGTTCAAAAATGTACCACATAATAGTGCATTTTAAGAAGGTATTACAATCATAATGTGAAATGATGTTCAAAGTGTAAAATGCACTAAAATGGTGTTTATGAATAATAAAGAACATGAATATTATGTATATTATCAATGAATATTATCCTCATTTAGTGTCTAATAAATTCTATAATGAGAAATAATCTCTTGGGATTCCTCATCATCATCCTCCTCTTCTTATTCTTCTTCTCTATCATCCTTGGGTGGTGTCTCCTTCTGATCTGACTCTTGGATAATAATTACCTTTAACCAGGTGGGGTTCCTTGTACTACCCCTTTTGGCATGCATAAACATCCATGTTCGTCAGGTATGCATGCCTCTAATGTAATTTCACCTTATCCACCACCTGAATTCACCCAACATTTGGAAACTCAATCCCATCATGCTTCAGCTTTTGCAAAAAGTCCCCTATCATCAGCAATTGTTGCAATTTTCTTTAGGCAAACCAAAGGTAAGGGAATATAACATTAGTAAATGGTTTCAATAGGTACCTAAACTTCTTACCAGGGTCCTCTTTTGTAGGCCCTCAAGGTCGCTTTCAAGATCACTCCATTTAGGAGGCATAGGTGCGGCCACACCGTGTGATGTTCATGCCATCACAGTTCCATCTTGAACTACCCTAGAGGTCTAGATCTCCCCTTGAGAGGCATCTTTCCTGCTTCCCCGATACTCTAGATCCATGATCACTAGTTTTATTACCTAAATGTGCTTTCATAATATTTCATCTGGATATGATTCCACCCATTTATTAGTATATCCCATCAATAGGCTTGTTTCAACATTGGTTGGTAGTCGCATGATGGTTTATCCAAAGCCTAAAATCATCATCATGCACCATAGTTTGTGAATAATATAGGGTATAAACTCTTCATAGAACCCATATAAACATTATTCACCAATCATTGAACGAATATGAATTTATTGGTGAAACAGGATGGCACATACAACTCACAAAGGAAATTTCCATAAATTCAATACACCAACACCCCGCCTCAAAATCATAGTTGGTACTCCCTTTTATCTTATGATCCTTACAGGTTTTCCACCATAGGACTAACTAGGGTCTTAAATGTGTGGAACTTGAAGATATATTAGTTTATTATTTTGATTCTGACTCTATCATCATTGAGAGTCAGTGGTCGAACCCTAGAAATGTTCAATAATGATGTTCATAGATCAGTATCTGGAGGATGAATAGAATTCAGGAAGACGTAGACCCATGAGATGTGATATGATCTAACTATATAGAAACTAAGATGGTCCAAAATCCTTCTTAGAGTGTTCCCCCTCTAAATATGACCCAGTGTGTTGTATAGCCTAACCAATATGGGTACTCCCAAGTTGACCATGTTCCCAACTACCAGTATTTTCACCATCACTAGTATTTCTGGGAAGACTCACATCCTTGTGTTCCTCACTAGAAGTATCCACCCACTCAGAAAAGTGTAAAGGAAGTAATTATAGTGAACCATCAGTTCCCAGCCTCCCACCATGTTTTACCCCCACTTTTGGTATTTTCTTTCCTCTAGGATGAGCTAGTATGAGCCATACTTCCCTCTATAAGATGAAATTATGAACTACTTTACCCATCACAACATCCTCACCTTCACATACTTCTTGAGGAACAATTTGAACCATTCTTGGAATAGAATTTTATTTTGGATGAATTTGATCTTTTTCTTATCCTTCACCACTTCAAGGATATGTCATGTCAGGACTGGGGTCCACTCATGGTCTTCCCAAGAATTTTGTAGTAGAAGTAACTCATCAAACTTGAATCCCTCCAACGGGATGCCTCTGATGAATTGGATGTCCCATATATTGATGCGAACTTCCTCGTGGTAGAGATGAAACATGTTCATGTCTAGGGACCAATAAATAAAAGCTCTGGAACTACCTCATATTCATGGTAGAAATGGAACTATGATGTCAACATTGCTTTGTAAAGCTCGATGTTGCATAGTTCTTCCTCGTAATCCTGGAACAAGAAGTGCACCTAGTATGCCAACGCCTATTCACTAGTGAAAATTCACTTGATCAAAAATCCTAGTCCTTCTTCCATCCCATGTTTTTATCTCTCATGATACTCTATAAGGTAGTGGCGTAATAGGTCAGGAACTCCTATGCTACTAGATCCTCTCCCATGACTATTCTGGTCCTCTTGTTCAGCACATAGATTGCAAGGTCCCTATAATCCCTAGAAATTGGGACATGCACAGTTATGTTATAGTGTGGGAGATCGTCTTACTGTATGAACCATGACTGTGGTAATTCAACCATGATAGATGGAATGATCACTTCATCCAATAGACCAAATTTCCATAGAGAAAGGTATTCACTCAGTAGGTAGTCCTTCTGTGATTGTATCATCATGCCCAATAGATTCTGTTTGTCTGGTACAACCCTTCAAGCCTTAAGAACCTGAGGATCTCTGCCCAACTCAGTCCTTCAATCTGCAACAGCATCATTATCAATCTGAGAAGATTCCTATGGGTTTTCCATTTTAGATGGATTAGAAAACTCTAAGTACAAATCATGTAAGATTTGAAGTTTGGCATGCAAGATGTGGGGATTTGTGTAAGATCAGATGATGGAAGTGCAAAATTCCATCAATTTGGAAAAGGAAGTTGTGTGGAAAAAAATGAGTGTTTTACGAAATAAGTGACCAAATATTAGTTTTTCATACATGATGATTGATATTAAATGCAAAAGAGAAAATCGCCTATCTCACAGGAAGTAAAGGTGTTGTATATAGGGCCCCCTCTCATATTTATAGGTGTGGACCCGACCTTCCACATGTATGCAGGGCCCTTATGCACCTATCATAATTTTTTCACACACAGTCGAGAATGGATTTATCTCTTCATCCTTTCCCCTGGAACCCAAATTTTTGGTCCCATTTTATCTTAGATTCCAAAGGGGTAATTTTTTGGCACCGCATTTCACAAAAATCTATTATAGACTATCTTTGGGTAAAGTGAAGGCACCATCTGACTCAATAAACCATCCCTATAATATAAAAGATGGAACACACAAGTTTTGAGAGGTGTAATAAATATTTAAATCCACACATAAAGCCCTTGATCACCCAATGTGATGTCAAATGGTTATCTTCTTCCCCATATGATCAAAATGGCCAAGGTGTGTGCAAGTGGTTCACTCTGCACACAAGAAAGGTAATCATATTCAAACCCTTTGTGCATCCAATGTGACGTCAAACGTCCCTTTTCATTATATCTCACTGAGGATCAAGTCATGGATGCATGGAAGGGATATTATATGCCTGAACTCATGCACATCAACATGGAAGGTCTCTTCTATATATTTAAGTACCCCCCCCCCCACTCTTTAGGGTGATCCTCCAAAAGTCGAAGTGTCACTCTACTGCACATAAGATCGGTCATCTGCAACATATCACAAGAATAGAAACCTCAAGGTATAAGATCTTGTGTGAAAAGTTCCTTGTGGGTCCTCTATTTTTTGTCCTATAGTGTCTTAACCCTCATCCAACCTCTTTTAGACTAAGTCTGGTGCACATAATAATATTGTGTGTAGGCCCTGACCTTGTGTGCAAGCCTCCAATCTTGCGTGTACCGCCTCTTTAATACTCTATGGTTTGTTCTTTTATCAAAACACCACTTTCAATACCCTCTTGTGTGCAACCCTCATCCCTTTCATGTTCCCCTTATGTGAAACCATCTAGGATTTCATGCAGTAATTTCTTGATCCCTCTCAAGATGTCCCATATACCCTTTGTGTATGTGTTTCACTACCTTTTTATTTTTATCATATGTGTACTAATCCCCCTTTCTTTTCATCATAAGGATGATAATGTGGAACTCATGAGTGACCACTCCTCCACATTGTTACATCTTGGAATTACTGAATCCATCCCCCTATTAAGAGTTGATGAGTGATGGTTATATAAGACCAAGGGGTGAGGAGTGAGTCCCCCATGTCTGAATTGCATGACGTAAAACTGCCTAGAACCAATGTCCTCAACATAAGATGTTAAACTGTGACCTCACCTTATGTGGAAAATGTAGGCTTTCCCTATGTATGGGTGACATAGAATGATATCTTCCTCTCATGGAATTACATCCTCCATGTAAGGAATGACATCCTCTCATGCATCCCTCCTGGAGTAAGCTTTTATCCTTTCTTGAAGAAGGTAGCACCTTTTCTCCTTTTTCCTCGGCCGGATACGAGGATTAGGGATTGGAATAGCACTTTAAATATCCCATACCTCTACCTTTGGTATTTTTCACCATGGTCCTTTTCCACACATAATACCCAATCACATGGAATGATATCCTCCTTGGTCAACTTCTGTGTGTAATCCCCATATCATCTCTCGTTAATGCAACTTTCATGACTTGAGATTCAGGTCTACTACTTCCTCTTGTTTCTCACACTTAGCATGACTCACATGGTCTTAGAGGTTAGTAGAAACCATGAAATCCATCCACCCTCAATGGTTATCCCATCTAGAGTAAGCCTCAATCACTCTCTAGTTTCCATGGGTCGCTCCTACATGTAATCCCCATACCTCACTTCCTTGGGTATCCTCCTTTGGTGTAAACCCTAACTCCCACTTTCTTGAAATATATGGGATTTGATTCCAAACCAGTCAAGGTAAGTAGGAAGCCTCTTTGAGGTCCAAACCCAAAAAAAATCCAACAATCCATCCACTTCAGCCACTTTATCCAATTCATCCATAATCTATACTGATTTTACTTAGGCTTCCACATCTCTGTGGAATCATGTTATCCATCTGGGTAATTCCTACATGTAAGCCCTATACACATTATCGCTACTAATAGAAACACCCAGGAATCTCTCTTGCATAAGCCACAAACAATCCAATAAATAGAAATCCTATTTTTAAGGGAAGCTCCCATTCATAATCCCCACACCATCCATCGAATTGCGTGGTTTTTGATACTTGTCTCCTAAACAAGGTATATATGACACTACTTTGAGGTTCAATGCTAACCAATGGTAAACTTTGTTACCCCCTCCTATGGGTACACCTCCATGATCCACCTCCAACGATGTATAGATAAACCTTCACTGTTTGAAAACTTCTATTTTATGGGACACACCTCCCCAGATCCACCTTCATGAGCTATTCTGATCCATCCATCGACAAACCTTACAGGTACTCCCTTATAGGGATGTACCTCTCTGATCTGCCTCCACAGGGCATCTTTATCAAACTCACTCCATATCTAAAATATGTTCAAATCACAACTTCAAACATAATTTTAACTCATGTTAAACATGGTATGCATGAGGTGAAATCCTTTGAAAATATGTATTTGGCATCAGATACCCCATAATTGACATCGGATGCCTTGGGCTCCATACATGAGATGACTCCATGAGATTCCCTCATATTAGGAAGAATACATGTGACTAATGATCCAGCATCCATACACACTAGTGATTCCCAACGTGACTACTCCCCTAATCAAACATTTTCCCCCTATCAATACCCCTTGGAATATCCATACAGAAGTAGTGTAATTAACCAGCATCCACAAAAAGATGGCACCAAGAATGAGTTCCATGATCATACTTAACTCTATGAGGGGGGCCTAGAATATGAGAATAATTATAAGGAGGAATCCATGGAATAAGGAACCAAAATCACATCATCCCATTTCAATCAATGATCTAACATATCCAATAAAAGTGATGAAAGTTTCCCACCTTTGGAAAGAAGAAATGCAGGGCAACAAGATCTGCCAGTGCACACACACCCAATGTTTGAGGATGCATGGGAGTACCCCATATAAATCATTGGAAACATGTATCTATGGAGTTATATAGATGCAATTTAAGTCATTTTATAGATTTATTTTCCATGGGTTAATATTGGTTGTTGGAAATATTTTATATGTATATATTTATTACTGAGGTTATGGGTTGACTATGGGTTGACAGGTAGTTGTGTATATATTATTATAGATGTATGGTTGTGTATATATAATTTTTTATGTATGGTGATTTATTATTAATTTATGGTTTAGTTTATTGTATTATTGATTTTTTTCTATGTATGTTATTTTTATTAAATATTTTTTAGAAAAAATAAAATTTTCTTTAATCTATTTAGCGGCAGTTTCTGTTAACTGCCATAGAATAGATTTTATTTTTTTAATTTAGTGGTTGTTCCTAAAAACCACCACTACAATACTTAATAGTGTTTATGTAAATTTCACCCATTTTAATTTCTATTTTTTATTTTAAAAAAAACACAGCCAAATGAATAAGGAACTACAGCTAAGTACCAAAAAACACATATAAAAACCACTAATGAACTATAAAAACTTATACTAAATGATTTTTGACCATGAAATGGGTGGTGGTTTACATACATGCCACTAAATAAGGTATTAGTGGTTTAAACTTTCACTAATAGTCAAAATAACCACTGATAAGATGCAACTTTTTTAAAGTGTAAGGCCCAAGGGTGTAGCATCATTTGATGCTTATGGTGGGGAGATGCATGATAATATGCATGTGGTGTTGGGGATAACACTGGGATGATGGAATGGGTTGAATATGGGCTTACCCATGGATGTGATGAAATCTGGGATGCTTGCTTGATATGAATTTGTTGAAAGGTGGGATGATTTTTTTGCTTTCTTATCTGCATTCATTTCTTCGTAGCCTGAGGTATATGGATGTGTATGGTTTCATATCTTGATGGTAGTATAAGATTTTTTCCTAGAGTACCTATAATTTTGGAATGTTAAATGATTAATAAATTTTTTACCCATGGGGTTGGTTCTTTCTAGAATGAAAATATTAATGTTACTCTTGAGAAACCATGGACTCGATTTGGATTATTCCTAAAGGTCATGGACATCACTCTTGTTGGTTAATGAATGTATCTTCGAAAATTTTTAATTTTTAATTAATTTTTAATGAATTAATTAATATAAAGGAAATGGTAAAAGGTAAATAAGTATTTTAATTTATCTTTTTAAATGCTTGTGTGCTTATAGGATATGTAGTTCTTAGTAGTGGAAGCTGGGAGTCCGAGAGACATTAGCTACAGTTTATTTTAAGACTATTTTATTCCCATAGTGTGGTTGTGAAAAATATTATATCATGTATGTTTTGTGATTTCATACGCTACCCCCACCCATGTAGGTATGGAGACTCACATCGAGTGGACTCTTGGAGGGTTTTCCCCAATATCTCGATGGGAGGATGGGTGGGTAACAACCCCCTCTCGCACTGATCTCTTTTATTAGTAGTATTATGTGTTTTTATGATTGGTGGTTGGTTTTATCATATATGTGTGTAGTTGGATGTAATGTAATGTGGTTATTTCACACACATGTATCTTCAAATATAGTATCCAAAGGATTATTATAGGTATGATGTGTATTTTTTTGATGGCTCAAGGTACCTTACTCGGCGTATGGGATATGATGGATTAAGGTATAATACCTGATGTATGATTCACGTTATAAGGGATGTGGTGGATCCCTTAAACTACTTGGTTACTATATATGGTTATTTGGATGGGATTATGCGATGATGTGATGCATAAGGTGTATGTTGTAATACTTATCTCAGGTGTTTCTTGGATAGCATACATTTGTAGAGATGTGGTACAAGATGTGCAATGTGGGGATAGAGAAGAAAACAAGTGGGGAAGTGGTAGTAGTGTACCCATGAAATTGTATTACTATAATACATGATCCCTTGTATGCAATATTTAGTGAGAGATAGACATACTGAGACTAGGAACTTAGTATACCTATTTCAGTGATGATTTAGGTTCACTTGTTGTTCACTTAGCCTTAGTATGCTTTCTTTATATTTTGAATGAGAGGATATATGGAGGATCCTATTGAGTATACTATTTTTCTCACCTAATTTATATATAAACTTTTTTTCATGTTAGTATGAATAGTTTGGAGATCAGGCTAGATATTACTAGCTTATGGTTTTATAGGGGCTATTTATAATTCATGGTTAATGTCTAGTTTATCTTTTCGTACTTGTAGTTTACCTTTCCAGTTGTTCAATTATGTATTAAATTTAATGTATTTACTTTATTTTATTATATATATATATATATATATATGTGTGTGTGTGAGTAGGAGTTTATTGGTGTATTTTTCTTATCTCTCTATTATCCAATTTCTCTTAGAGGGTAATGTATCCCATTTGTATGTTTGTTATATCCTCAGTTCTAATCTCTAACTCGGGGCCTACTAGAGGTGGGACTCGGTTGATCACCATATCCCTTATCTCATTGTCATCCTAGGATGGTTACTCTTTGAGGTGAGGGGATTGTGACATTATTTATGATTCATTTCCATTTTTTAGCACACATAATCATGAACATGTTATGATGGGTGCACCCAGATAGCACTCCAATGCATTGGGAAAATATTTTTCCTCATGAGATATTATGTATGGGAATAGATAGTAAAACTAATATATTATGGGAATTTGTCAAGAATGTGATATTTTATTAGAAATTTTCCTTGACTTATGTTAATGTTATATTTTTTTGTTGCTTCCACATTTCCTATGTTTCTATGATCTTGTGATAACATGTTCATTATGTTATGCTCCCATGTGATTACTCATGAGATTATGTTTAAATAAAATTATATGTCACTTCATAATGGTGAAATGTATATATTTTTTTAAAAAAAAATTTCCTAAGATTTTCATGATTGAAAATGAACATTTATAAGTTTTATTTTTCCTTTAATATTTCTTATCAAACGTTTTATGAAAAAATTTGGGTATAAAGGTTGGTTTATTGGGTAATAAAATGTTTATTTTGATAAAAAATTGTTAATTTTGAAAAAGTAAAAATATTGTATAAGTATTAATAAACTAACATATTTCTTTATTTATTTTTATATGTCCATTACTGAGATTTTTGTTCTCATCCCATGTTTTAAATTTTTTTCACAAGGTTTTAAGGATGAGTAGGTACAAGGATGAGGTCCAGATGAAAAGTCTGAAGATATTTCATAAAAAGAAAAAAATATACCAAAAAAGTTTTATTTTGGGGGGAAATTTGATAATAAGTGGAAGTATTATAGTAACACAAAATATTACATAATAATAAGTCAAGGCTAATTATCAAGACAACATCACAAGATAGACAGAGTCCCATATTGGATTAGGTTTCTCTTTAATCCTATATATACATCACATGGTGGATAAAGTCCCAAAGTGGATTAGGTTTAGGAAATATATATAAATTTCCTACTAAATATAAATGTATTAATAGATTCTCAGTAAATAATCACTCAATTTTTAGTAAATTAATTTTATTCTTCAAAAATATGTTTTCGTCAAAAATTATTTTTATTGTTATTTGTGAGTAGATGGTATAATGAATTTCTACCACTTTTGGAAATGGTATTCAAAAAAAATGATATAATTTTTTAAATAATCATATCAAAATTAGCTTATGGTAAAAATTTTGTGATTTTTTTGAAACTTTTTATTTTTAGTGAGTCTAAATCCTCTCATCCAATAAAAATTAGAGAGGTTTAGGTGGTGTTTTCACCCTTATTTTTTTAACCCATGTTAACCCTTTTTGACAATTACGGTGGTAATGAAATTTTTACTCTTTTAGGGTCAATATAGTTATTATAAAAAGGATAATTGGTAAATTAATGGACCATAGTTGATATTTTTAAACATATACCAATCACTTATCCAAAGATAGTATTTTTTAGGAATTTTATATCATTTAATAAAATATTATTTATTATAAATTAACATTAATATCAATTCTAACACTATTTATTTAATTTGACTTTAAAAACATCAAGAAAAACATGGAATTTGAATATATACTTTTAACACATCAATAAAATGTTATATTTATCTAAAAATCATGGAATATAATAATTCATTCAATTTATATTACATTTAGTATTTTTTAAATCATTTATTTTATTTTTTTGTTAATTGAATAAATAATGTGTCAGCATTGCATAAGCATTTAACGTAATTATATAATTAATAAAAAATATAAATAAATAACCATCCTAAAAATAATTTTATTATTCCAAAAATAACCATTAATATTTATTCACAACATTCTTTTATCCATATGTGAGAACATAGGAGATATTTAAAATCAAGAGGTTGTCATTTTGTCTTTTTCTTTACTTAAATTATTATATAGCTCACTTTCAGGGACAAGTATCCCATAAAAAATTAATATTTATCCTAAGGTGATAAATTTACAAATATATTAATTCAATAATAATTAATATGAAAAATAATGGCCTTAACACTTAATTTTAACCTCTGTTAACCTGACTTACCATTTTACCAAGGTGACAAATTTTTATTGTTTTTTCTATTCATTATGACCAAAAATTAAGTAAACCTTACTAAATAATATTAATTATGGTGATTCTAAATATGGAATCCATTTCAAAAAATTCAATCTCTATAAGTTTCATAAATTCATTTTATAATAATCTCACAAAGCATGATGAAAACTAGTTTTTCAGGAAAATAAATATTTAAACAATAGATGATATTATATAAAATCTATAACAAGTAATAATAATTATATAGATTTAAATTCATATTAATAAATTTTTAATTTATATATTTAATTTAAATATTTCTTTATTCTTGGATATTTTAATTAATTAAAATGGATAAACTTTATGCACTTAAGAACAGTTTTCTGAAAACTGTGTTTTTAAGCATAAAATGAACTTATAAAAAAATCATAAAAATTGATTATTTAAATAAAATTAATTATAATATTATAAATAAAATGGTTTATATATCAATTTAAGAAAAAATTCAAAATATAATGGTAATTTTAAATTACATTATTTAATGAAAATAAATGGCAGTATTTGAAAAATTGATAATTTCCATTAGTCACTGAAAAATCAATAATTTCAAAGAAATCCCAAAATTTCACCCTAATTCAATTTTTATATTATTATTTAAAAAATTAAGTTCATTTTTTCAAATAAATTTTCTAAAATTTCTAGAAATTAATAATAATATTTTATCACAAAAACAATAAAAACATTTTTGAAGAAATATTATTTTTGAAGAATAAATTTACTTTACTAAAATTTGAGTGATTATTTTCTAAGAATTTATCAATAAATTTATATTGAGTATGAACTTTATATATTTTAATAAATTTTTTGATCATATTCATACCTTCTAATTTAACATCTAGGTTATAGTAGTCATATTTAAATAATAATATTTTATGGTTCGTTTAGGCTTGGTGATGCATGTCATATGTGATATCAAACATAGTTTTATTTTTTTTTAAATCTTTAGGTGTTACATAAATCTTCTTAAGGTTTTTTTTAGGGATAAATTCTTTAGGTTTAGTGGGTTTTCCACTTTTATATTCTTCTCTAGGTTGTGATTCTTCACTTCCCTCCATCTCCTTGCCACTCCTTAATGTAATAGTCTTAAGGTTTCTTATGAGGTTGGGAATGTATTAGAAAGGAAGATTACCTAATATTTTATTATTAAAATCATTTGTGGTTGTTAGTATATGGTTTTTATACTTCACAATTTCTTTCATCGGGTCCCCTAGTGAGGGTTCTTGATCATGCCTTAGTTAATAGCCAGTAAATGGTTGAGAGTTTTGTCTTTGAAATGGAGGTTGCAATAAATTTTTTTTTAAACCATGCTGAAAGGGTGGTCTATGTGGTTTTCAATTTCCATATATATTATAAATATTTGGGTACTCTCTGATTCCTTTATTTTTTTATTTGATACTTCTGGTATGTTCTTTGCAACATGGCTTCAAAATTTTTATAAACTTGAGGATAATCATTATTGAAGTTCGCCTGAGAAAAAACAAATCTAGAAGACCCAAGTGGGTATGATGGGTGAAGTCTACTAAAATTTCTTAATATTATATTTTTCAAATTTGAGATCAATTCATTAATTTTATTGAAAAATATATACTTTTAACCATTCACCTCATGTACTCTCCTTGTGTTAGTTCTAGTTCAAAATTTTTGAGAGTTTTGGAAAATTATTTCAATCGGGTCACTGACTTCAACAGGTTATTTTTCAATCAGTTCTCCTCTATAGGAATAATCCAAAATGTTGTAGTTTCTATCCATCGATCATCATTAAAATAATTCTTGGAAATAATTATCTTCATGGGGTTCATTTTGGTATGAGTTTTTCAATCCCTTGAATCTCTCCCAATATTTGTAAAGGGTATATCCACTTGCTTGTTTGATTGCATAAATCTCTTTTCTATGATAGACACTCCTTGATGTAGGTAAATAATTTTGGATAAAGGATAGATGTAGTTCATCCCAAGTGGTGATCTCTCCAGGTTGGATGTTGTGCAACAACTCCTTGGAAGATCATTCAAGAGATAAATGAAGTGTCTTCCAACTGATTTGAGCCTCAGTGGATCCTCTAGGTTTGAAATCATTGCATATTTCTCTAAATAATCACATATTCATGTTGGGATATTCTTTTAAAATACCATAAAACCTAAGCAGTGAAGTTAATATTTCATTTTTAAACTCACAATCTTGTTTATTATTTATTTTCAACCCCCAGTTATTGTTGTTTGAATTTTGTGTATAAAGTTATTTAAAAGTTCTATTCAATTGGACCTAATTACCTTCCATGTTTTGGTTTCCTAAAGTTCCTCTGGTGGAAATAGAAAAAGGTATGAGGAGTCATTTAATGGAACATTGAAAAACTCTCTTTCTATTTCCTATGTGATTCTCAAAGTTTTAAGTCTTTATAGAAAATTTCACTCAACCCAAAGATCAAAACTAATAATGTGAGAAGAATTTGATCTAGTCATTTATTTCATCAATTTTTTAAAATAATATTAAAACAAAAAAATTCACCTCCCTGGAAATGGTTCCATGTTTTATGAACCACCTATCATGGGGCACTTGAAAAAACAATTTTTAAACCTGAGAAAAAGATATAGTATTAGTGGTACTCGGGTTTTTATTCATAGAGGATGGTGCTATGGGTATGTTCTACTTTTGATTGGTGGGTTCATATTTTGAAAATATTAATGGAATATTGAAATTTATTGGTTTTAAATTCAATTAAAGAAAAAGTTTCCTAACCTTGAATATCCCCCTACCTACCCTATTAAATAATTATTCCATTTTTACTCTTGTGTTTTCTCTCTAACTGAGTGAAATCTTACTTGATTACTGTATATTTGAATTTTTTGTTTAACTGGGGGGAAGAAATGATCATTAAAACCTCCAACATCCCCTATTCTAGTAATCAGTGATCTCGTATTACCTATAAGTCAACCCAATACTCATAATCACAAGAAATAGAGAAAACCTGCGTTGCCTTCGTGTGTGATCCAGGGAAGAAGATAAGATTAATTCAAAATGAGAGGAATAAGAAATCTATTATTTCTCATACATTTTAAATAATTATAGAGATTAAAGAGTTATAACATGGAGTCTATTAACATAGAGGATAGGGGGAATCACTTTAACTTAGTCACTAAGATCTTACTATTCTATAATTAGAGTTATTATAATGAGAAATTAAAAGAAAACAAGAAATAGGAGCAACAGTGAGTGATCGTTATAATAGCCTCTGATAATGAGCTAGAATGTTCTCTCCAGCACAATTAATAGTGCATTATTTAGAGAAAAACACTTCGGTTGATTGATGTTCTTAAAAATTATCTATTTAATAAGTACAGATTTCTTAAAATTCTTCAAGAATGGTCTTTAATTTTAGTTCCCAATCTCAATTAATTTTATATTCTTGACATGTTTTTAGCTTGAGGATTGCGATTTATTTTTCCTGAATCAAGAATTATTCCTGAACTTATTTTTGACCCTCCTATAATCAAACTCCATAAAAATTAAAGGTGGAGTGTTTCAGGGCTTTTCACCATAATGGATGTTCTCAAATAAAGAAGGTGAGAAATGTAATGGACCTTGGATATTGACTCTAGTGGATTGAAAGACAGAAGATCAGGCTTAGTCTAGGGATGTCATTATAATTGGACCATAAAAACTGGGGTTGACATCATCAAATTTAGAACCTAAAAAGTGAGACAAACATTGAAAAAAACTAATTAAAAAGATTTAATGTAATTTAAATTTTTTTTCAATAAGGTTGTAATCAGAATAGAAATAAAGATTATTATCATGGATAATGTTTGAAGTATCAAAATGAAGTTTGAGCTTCATTCCAAGTCTAGATGTTGATCTTCCAAATTGATGCAGTCATCTTTGAATTTCCTTAGGCCAAACAGTAATTATCAATGTGTATAAGGAAATTTTATGGTGACTTCAAATCATGTATGGTTCATTTTCCCATGGGAATTACACCAAGAACAATGTGGGTGCGCTTTTCTTGAACTGTAACCGATACATAGGTGAAATACCTCAGCCTCACCGGTCTTAGAGTTTTCATAATAAATATAGAAAAAAATAAAATTTTAACAAATATATATATATATATATATATATTTAATAGTTTTGGGTACATTTTCCTATAGAGGAGGAACACATATCCTTGGTGGTCATTAGGCATGGGTTCAGGGAGCTTCATCATTCATGGGAGGTGGTATTATTAAGTGGCAGCCGAAACTGGTTCATCTCTAGAAATAAATGTGGTCAACTTCATCTAGATCTAGAATGAATCTTAAATAGGAAGTGATTTTGAATATCCAATATTTATGGTGGATTTTATTTCAGTGAGGTGTTAGAACAAGGCAGTGGTCGGATTAGATGGCTTCAGGTGGAAGCTCCTTTCTTCATAGCGATACAGATCTGCTTCTCTAGCATGCTTCAATAGGTGTGGCTCTCCTTTCATATTTTTCATCCTCTTCTAGTGTGGGATCATGAATCAAAAGGTGTTTGGGTTCTTCAATGGATAGGGGGTGTGATAGGTGAAGAATATAATGTGGATTCCTCCCTCAGAGAGATAAAGGAATTAATCAGGCCTATGTCTAAAAGTACCAGATCTAATATAGAGAAAACATAGACCATACCTCGAATCATCACATGGGAAGCTTGATCATTTCCCTACATATTCTGTAACTTCTGGAACCCTTAGTCATCAGAAATTTGAGCCTAGCATGGTCCACCTAGTGTTGTTGGTGGGAGTAGCTTATAGAGTCATTCTCCACCATCATTTCCTCCCTTTGGAGCTCTAATTACTACTCTAATAACACCACCTCCCTAGAGACTTCCCTAACCATGCTTTAGAGATCCCTGAGCATGATGTTTCCTCTATCGAGGAGGTCTATCCACTAACTGTCTACCTTATTTAGTATGTCAGGTAGGGTAATCATGATCCAAGTGACCTCACCCATAATAAGCATAGTTTCATCCCTCGTTAGGCTGACTGGATCCTTTTTGTGAACTATTTGTTTTAGATATGTGTGTTTGTGTATGATCATGAGTATGCCTCCTACGTCAGGACCCTAACAACTGATTCCTACAAGCTGTTGCAGATGACTCATCCACATGATGACCACTATTGGATTATTCTATCTTATTTCCCTCTTTTAGAAAGTTCTCTAGGACCAAACCCTACTCCAGCTCTCCAATATAAGTGGGAATTCAAAATAAAACCACACTAGCATGGATGTCAATATGAAGGCCCTGATCAAATTTTCATTCCTAGAAGTATCCATCCCGAATCATATTGAGTGAGTATCTCATTAGGTTGGTAAACCTCTAAGCATACTCAGAAACTGACATATCACACTTCTAAAGCTCAAGAATCTCATGAATCCAGACAGAATGCAAGATCAAAAGGTAATACTCATTGTGAAATAACCATTGGAAGTCTATCCATGAGAGAATCATCTCATCATGGTTCTGAGTGATCATACCCCACTAGTATCCAGCTACTCCATAAATAGGACTAGTCTCAAACCCAACTATATAATCAGTCGAGGTCGATAGAAGCCTAAAAAATTAAACCACCATGTCAAGCCAATCCTCTGTCACCTGAGGGTCTAGATCTCCATGAAACCTCATATTTCACTATCACCAGAATTCACATAACATGCTAAGAATACTTGTATCATTATCCTAACCTACTATACCTATCATCTTCCAAGAATGTCATCAATCATCCTATTGAAGCACTAGAGGTGGATCCTTGTATTTCTCAATAGGTGACAGTACTACTTTCTTCCCTCTTGGAGGAAACACTATAGTAATGGTTCCTGAAAATGAGGTTGTATTTCTCAACTAATCATCTTCATGATTCAGTATTAGTATCCTAGTTGGTTGCCATTATAGATGCATCCTAAAACATAACAAGGTGTACCATGGTTAGATGATCGTATCTAGGGAGAAGACTCAATAAGGACATGAAATTATTAATATACAATACTATATGATGCATGTACAATTGGTTTCATATAACCAATGTCTTGGTATACCAAGACAAAAAAAATAGGTAGTTAGAGTCATGGTGTATGGATACGTAAATCGTAGTACTATCACTAGGTTCCCTATCCTAAGAGCTAAACTTGAGAGACTCTAAAATTGTTTCCCTAAGTTCCCAAACCAAATCTCACAACAAATTCTAACTACAAACACCAACTCAAGGAAAATACACCTTTGATACAACTTTGTCATCACTTGAACCATCGGGGCATACCTTGCTAATGCTAAGTAGACAGTAATACCCCAAGCCAGCCTCCAATAGGCCAGGGGCTAAAAATAAGTACTGAGTAGGCATAATATTTAAATGGGAGGCCCTATAAAATGTATTTTTATGCACACAAATAATCATATCCATGAAATGGTGTAAAGATATAATAAAAGATTGAAACATCTAGAGTATCAACAATTCATGAAAGAACTTCTAGGAAAAACATCAAAGTAAAACAAAATAACACAATAGATATAAAAAGGTCAAAAATATATACTCAACTAGAAATTATGTCTCAGCCTGGAAATAACTGAAAAAGTGAACATATTAAGAGATCTCGGCTCGCAATCTCCAAGGATGACCACTGAACATAGACATCACTATGATCCAGTGAACTCCATTGAAACTAAGTCCACCAAGGTCACTATCAATCAATTTTTTGCCTGCATAAGATGCGACATGTGCAATAAAATCCCATACAGGAGTGAGTATATACATGCCTAGTAGGGCACCCCAAAAACCATAAGGGAGAAATATATATATAAATAGTCATCTAAACCCATAAGAAAGAGGGTAAAGGAAACCCAACATCATATATGATCAAAATAATCCCAAGAAATTAGATAAATGGGATATTAATCTCCATAACCAACTAATAACGAAGAGTATAATGGTATCTATAAGGGTACCATCTTTTATCCAAGTATCACATGTAAACTCTCAAGAATATAGAGGCCCTGAACCTCACCACTCTATAGAACAGCTGAGGGAACACCATTCCAATAGAGGACCAGCTTTTTACCTGATCTCAAGATGGGTAGTCCATTCCATAGATAAAGGACTTACACCCTCTATAATGTGGGGGTATTTCAATAGTTTCCTATATAAATGATAAGGGGGACCATCCACTTTGAGAGAGATTGGGGGGTACAAACCCCATAAACACTCTGATGATCACACCCTATCACTACCATTATCTAAGCATCACTAAGAGAAGTTTCCTGCTAGCATCACCTCACATCATATCTCTACTATCGAAACAAAGTACACCATCACATTATATGTAGAAAACAACTTAGTATTGGCTAATTGTATGCCAAAATCCAAATTCCAAAGAAGTACATGTGTAAGATAAAAGTTTCTTAGGGAAGTGAATGACATGTAAATTGGGTCACATGGCATGTAACATCACCTAGACACCTAGGAGTGTACTATCTTTGAAAAATCTTATGAATTTGTGTGGATATACATGACATGTACATGAACTACATATCATAACTTGGAAGCCTTGAGGTTTTCCTATGTCCTTTGGCTCATGCACGTGTAATTTATCCCATGCTTTTGTCCTCTGGCCCATGCTTGTGTACTCTGGTCATACCCATATACTATGTCTTGTGTCTGTGTACTCTGTTTTTGCCCATGTACATGGTCATTCCAGTTACCATGTACCCCTGGGGTAAACATCAATCCGCCAATATCAAATCACATAGTTTGTGCTTTGGGCACATGGCACATGATATATTATTTTTTGTAAAACCCTATTCATCACAGTAGTAGTCCACACGGAGTGTGTTTCTCTAAGAATCATGTCGTTTACTTAATAAATTTCTCAAATATGAAGTTCCTTCATGTGGAAGCTATATCTTTCACTTCCATAGCTTATATAACCAATTGACCCTCCAAAAACACCCAAATTTGAAGGGGGGATCTGATCATTGATTCTCAGCCTCTAGTGGCTGGAAATTGGAACTCCATTTACCCATAGAGGAGTCATCACACCTCCCATTGAAATATAGATTCTCAATCTCTGATTCCATCAATTTGATCCCACAACATTCTACAATCCATCTAGAATACATCATTTCCATGGTCATTCATACATCCACCACAAATTCTTGGGTTCAATCGCACTCAAATCTGGCCTGGCAATGTCAAATCATGACCCCATAGGACAATAGTGAAGAACATGAAGAAATATGAGGAGAAAATCATATGAACATGGTGAAACCATCATTGTACAATTTGATCTCAACAAATGATTACATAATTTCAGTAACCAAGGGTGTAATAAAGGTGCATCAAAAAGAATAAATTGGATCAATAATGATAAAGTAAAATTGGGTTCATCCAAAGAATGCGGAACATATAAAATAAGAAGATATATAATACATGCTCATCAATTGAATAAAATGTAGTGAAAATACATAAAATAATGTTCCCTGACTAAATAATGTATTTATCATTGGTGAAGAACATGTCCAATAGAGAATAATAAGAATATCCTTCTACATTCATCATTCGTCTCATGATTTCCTTGATCGTTCATCTTTGATCCATGTTATCGATCTACTAATTCCAATGAAAATAAACTCCTATATAATCTCTTATGATTATGCCATTAACCATAAAAATTTATCATAAAAATTTATTTATAAAGGAGGGTTTGGGTATGGGTCAATTAAATTAATTAATTAATTCACTTAATGCGCCCACCAATAATTACCCTTAACTGAAATCCCGATGCCGACCAACTTTGTGTTACACCTAAGGTAAACCCTATGTTCTAGAAACAATTATTATCTTAGAGTTCCCATTTGAGGTTTTGGTTAATGAGAAAACTAGTTATTTAGAAAAGATGAATCTTCATGATTTAATATATATTAATATTTTTAATATATTAATTTTAGGGTCCTATGACACCCAAACATAGCACCAACTTCAAGAAAAACTTCATAGATATATATATAAATATTAAAAGTACCAAACTAATGAAACCAAATTAATTATAATTTCATACATATATATTACATCATTTAAGATGAATATTCAATACATAACACAGTTATAAATTCCCCAGAACCATAATGGTTTAATGTCTTTGGAGACTGAACAAAAAATATATTTCATAAAGTATATTCAATATATCCCACAATTTTCTTCATATTATTACACTTCTATACATATCATACTTAGAAACTTCCATCAAAACCTAGGTAATAAAAACATGAAAAAGTGTGAGCTCAAATTTTCTATAAGGGTAAACATATGATGTATTAATAAATAATCATATGTGATAATAAGGGTATGATAACATTATCATAAAATTATCATAACATAATAAATCTATAACTAATAAATTAAATATCTTTAAACATGATTCACTCACACCATATGTTTCTTTCATAACAAAATAAAAAAAATCATAAGAGTATAGAATCATCAATAATCAATAATTTTTCATGAGAGCATATCATAAACATAGGAATTTGGAAAAATCATAAGCTTATAACATTTTGAATATATATAATAGTAATAGGTTCACTCATTAAGTTAAGGAAATAAAATTAGCTTATTGAATAAACTTATGTACATGAAACCAGGTCCATGCATAAACTTAGGAACATGAAACCAAGTCCATGCATAAATATGGTCATGCATAGTATAGTTATATCATGACCATATTTACCCAAAGAATTTGGGGGCTATAATGGATCCACCCATCACATAATTAAAACCATAGATATGTGTTCTACAATATAATAAAACATTTAACTTTTCATCATATCATAACCCATGGAAAAGAAATTGGTTTCATAAACATTTTATTATTGTTGGGTACATATTATCTCAACAATACTCTATAAATATTATTGATTTTGATGCTCACAAATACCCTTGTTTGTTTTACTAATGATTTTATTTTGAGTGTATTTCAAGAAATTTATATTCTTTATAATTATTATCTTAAAATAATGTTCAAATATTTATTTGAAATAAATATTTGTTAAAGTTTTTTAAATGCTCTTAAGAGTATTCTAGAAGCATTGTTCAACATTTTTTATTTACTGGAAATACTATTCATTTAATACGTCGAAGAAAGTAATGTATGGAACAAACCTTACGTTTATGTTGAAGGATCAGAGTGTATGTCTAATCAACCTTACATTTGAAGGAATATATGGTTAAGGAACATTAAATTTGGATAATAACCTTAAATTTTTTCAAAATAAAAAGTATGGTTAAAAAAACCCTATGTAAGTATGGAACTTTGAAAATGTATGTATCATCAACCTTACTTTTTTAATCTACCTTACATTTTTAACCTTACGTTTAAAAAAAGTGAATGAATGGATAATCTATGTTACATTCATAGATCTATTATATCAACCCGAAATTTTGAATAAATATTGTTTACTAATTTTGTGTGTTGTTTTATTTTATTTTATTTTTTATACTCAACAAAAATGTTTCATTTGATAACATGAGTATAATTAAAATGAGACCATTGGGTATTGACTGTTATATGACCATTGGTCAATATGACCGCTGTAAACTAAATGTTTCGATTATTGTCTCTAAATACAAGTAATCTTGATTAATTAATATAGAAAGAAGATTCGATGGCCTCACCCAGTAGTCTTGGACCGATCGAAGCCCATCTAACAGAACTTGGGAAGGAGGTAGCACCACTGGGCTTTGCTCTGGACCAAACCCAAGCTGAACTTCATCATGTGAAGCTAGAACAGGATTGCCTTCGCGAGAAGTTCAAACTGATAGAAATTACTACTCGTGTGATGTTGGTCGAGCCTCCCTCGGATTCACTCACCTTATCACACCTTACACTTAGGTCCTATGTTGGTGTGATAAGGGGCTATGTAAGAAGATCTTATCTGCCTTATGTAATCCTTTGTTTTAAATAAAAAATTGGGATTTCATCTTATGATGAAGTTTATGAATTTTAAAATGTCCGGATAAATATAGTATGCATATTTTTGGTGAATTTTATAGAAAGGATATTTTAAAAAAATGTTTATGTAAACCTTAAATAATTAAAAAATTGTAATGATTTTCTAAAAATGCTCTTCTACAATTATATTCAGTACGAAATTTAGAGACTAATAAGATCAACTTGATTTTTGATGAATAGTAAATTATGAATAGTGGTTTTATGATTAGGATTAGTAATGTGTCCAAATGGATTAGTAATCTCACTTAAAGAAAGAATTAATATAATCTAGGCACCTTGATTAAGTAATGTGATTCAATAAAATGGTTAAATAATGGTTTCATAAATTATTATTCAAGTATTAGTTTTTTTCAGGTGAATAGTGTTTTTTAAATAAAAATTAAATTAAAAATATTTAGAAAATTATTTTTATAAAATGGATTTCATTTTTGAACTCAGAGCATCGATATTATGTTAAGGTAAATTTTGGGGTTTTTTCTGAAAAAAATGAATTTTCGGTGAATAGTGTATTTATTTAAAAAATAAATTAAAAATATTTAGAAAATTATTTTTATAAAATGGAGTTAATTTTTGAAATCAGAGCATTTATATTTGGTTAAGGTGAAATTTTGGGATTTTTCTGAGAAAGTTGAATTATCAGTGAATAGTAAAAATACAGTTTTAGGGTTTCGGTATGTTTAATGACATCATAACTGTTTCATGATGATGTCATGAGATATTTTATGGGTTGTCTGAACAAAGGTGATGAATTATTGTATTGGGGGGCCCCATGTGGCCTAACTTCATGGGAAATATCTTGGGAGAGCACATGGTTTTGAGAAACCCACTTATGAGGTGTCCCTTGGCCATTAATGCCTTGTCCCCTCACTTTCCCTATAAATACCAAGCCATGCTCTCATCCTTTGGAATCCAAAATCATTCTCAACGAAGTTATGGTCTCCTTACCTCCCAAGGAGTCCTCCCAAGGTGCCCCCAATCCCTCAAGGTCCAAACCATTGAGTTTTAAGAGTTACGTTTTAAGGTAAGGGATCCGACCTCTCTCTTTCTTTTCAAGTAATCTCTTTTATGTCATTTCTTTTATGCTTAATGTTCTTATGTTGGAGTATGTTCTTCTATATTCATCTTACTTCCCTTTCATGTTCATATGATGAGATACCACTTCTTTCTCTCATCGATTCATTTTAAGAATGTTTAAGTGGCGTCGTTAGGCTGCTGAATTTTTAAGAGATTCTTTCACCATTCTCGTTTTCAAGTTCTATTTTCTTGTCAAGTATTTCAAGTTTCTTTTTATTATGTTTGGGTATGATCTCTATATCTATAATACTGATCTTTTATGATCATATTATGATAGACCCCATTTGATCTCTTCAATTCAGTATTTTGAAGTTTTAAGTGGCGCTGTTAGGCGGCCGAATTTTTAAGTGGTTCTTTCACCTTTCTCCTTTTTCAAAGTTCTAATTCCATGTCAAGTCTTTCAAGTTACTTTTTATTATGTTGGGGTATGATCTCTATATATATCATACTGAACATTTATGTTCATATGATGAGAGACCCTATTTTATCTCGTCAATTCATTTTTTTGAAGTTTAAGTGATGTCGTTAGGCTGCCGAATTTTTAAGAGATTCTTTCACCCTTCTAATTTTTCAAAGTTCTACTTTCATGTCAAGTATTTCAAGTTACTTTTTATTATTTCGGGGTATGATCTCTATATCTATCATACTTAACTTTTATGTTCATATTATGAGAGACCCTATTTGATCTCGTCAATTCATTTTTTGAAGTTTAAGTGATGTCGTTAGGCTGCCGAATTTTCATAAGAGAAATCTTATTTTTCTCTTCCTTTCATGTTCTTCATTTCATATGGTATTTCTTTAAAATTTCATTACCATGTTCATATATCCTTCATATTATGTCCCTCTATCATTTTATGGGTCATTTATGAATGTTTGACCCATGTCCCCTCTCTTTTCAACGTTTTCTAAAACCCTGTAACGTAGCTGTTGTGCTGCAGAATTTTCGTCTCAAAATGCCTCTCTCTTTTTCTAAAAATTACTTCATGTTATTAAGTGAATACTCAAATATCTTATTTCTAAAGGGTTATTCACATATATATCAAAATGTTCTATTTTTAAATTCTGGGATTTACATACATGAAACCAACTTTCCCTTTTCGTGGGTTTAAAGTGACATAAAGATCATGTCTTTAAAGCAGTTTTTAAAATGTTATGATTATGAAGTGAAACCCATTTATTTTATGTTATATGGGTTATTTATAAAATTTTTGATGATTATATATGTGGATCACATGATAATAAAGTCAAATTTAAGGGTACTCCCTCATAGCGCTCTAATTCATTGGGTAATGATGTAAGCACTAGAGATTACAATTTTCACGATATCTTGGTGAATAACCTTGGTAATTTTAAAATGACACCTTGGGGATGGACCTTGGTGATATATTCATGATTTTCTATGTTAAATGATGTAGCCACATCTTAAAGTTATGAAAAAATTTATTTTTATTATGATATGCCTCATGATTTATTTCTCATGCCTTAATGTTCTTTTTCATGAGATTGTTGATGTATCTCAAGTTCACATGTTAAATGTTTCCCCTTGTTTCCCTTACTGGGTCTTCCGCTCACCCTTTCTTTTGATGTATGTCCCCAGGTTATGAGATTCAGTAATAGACCTAGGATGAACATAAGGAGAATCCTTTCAAGTGTTTAAGAATAATGTTTTTTTTTTGTTTCATGTATTAAGTTCCTGGTTTCCAAGACACTAAACCTTAAAGATCCTCAGTTTTGTATAATGTAATTAAAGTTTATGTTACAAAAAAAAGGCGGGATGCTATAGTTGGTATCAAAGGATGGTTTAGTTATTTGTGGAAATTTGGATATGAAAACTCTAGGAAGAACCCTATAGAATAGTTTAAATATTGGAAATCTTCCTGGTATTTTGGTGAGTATTGAGTAAGGGGTTGCCCAGCAAATACATCCCTGTCTGGATACGAGCAAGTAGAGGTTGCTCTGGCACAGATGTACATAGGGGTAAAACCTATAAAACACTACTTTGAGCTAGAATCGAAAGGGAACTGGTACACGAAAACGGGTCTTGCTGCACTCTTGGTTACGACACTACCGGGGGATATGCTTTGGTAAATTCATAATCTTAGTGTGAACCATTGTTAAAGGAACAAAGATAAAATAAAATAAAGATTCACATAAGAATATATGATCATGGATAACCTAGATGAGAACCTAGGGGATCACAAGTTAGGGTATACTTTTCTTCTACAAGTTATCCTTATATGCTTTTAGTTCCTTTTCATGATTATTGGCTAAGTACTTAAGCCCCTAATTATACTTTCTCTTCTTAGTTAATGGTGGGAAATGGAAGAAAATGTCCCAACAACCAATGTGATAGGAAATGAGATGATTGCCGTATTAATATGATAGGGATGGTTAGGGGATGAAAATATGATTATTATTTTGGAAGACGTTCACTATTTTAGGGACCCTATATGATCGAGGTAAATATATTACTACGATATTTTCATTGAGGAGTAAGGTTGACTTATATTTTGAATAATCGATGAATTTAAGGTGTACTTATAGTAATTTAGGTTACTTATGGGAATGATTAACCAATCTTGAGTAAAATATGTTTAGGTTAGCTACTTTTGTTATAAGATGTTAGGAGTGGTTGATGTTGTTTGGAGATGAACAATGAAGTTTATTTTGGGAGACTATGTTATCAAATCCTTCTTGTATTTGGGTTTCAATCTTAGTTTGGTTTATTTTGAGGAATTTTAAGGACCGTTATTTATGGAATGGTCTATTATGAACTTTGGGTAGTACCACAGAACTTTGAAGATTTAAAAGTAGTTTCCATTCCTATGGGATTATTTCTTTTTGAAGAGTTATTTTACCTTAACCTTTCTGTTTTTTGGATAATGTTTAAAGATAGAAGAAATAGATAGTTAATCTTTTTTGGATTATGTGATTCTCTAGAAGATGATTCTTGTACTTTTGATGAGACCAAGTGTTTTTGTATTCTCATCATTTAGAGAAAAGATTAGTTTTGGTAGAGACTTATTAAAGGATGAAACTCTACTTTATGGTAGGTATATTTTCTTATTTTTTTGTTCTATGTAGTAAATGAATTCCTCAAAATTATGAAAAGGAACGTAAAACAAAAATTTTGTTGGTTTACATTTCCTACTAGGTAATCAAATACAGTTTACACACATCATAAGTTTGGGATTTTCTCATGGTTAACTTTCTCCTAATCATGTTTTCTATCACTCTCCCTTAGAATGTGACCCTTGGTTTTTTCCTCCATGTCCATGTTTTTCTACATGGGATCCTAGTATGGGTTAACTCTGGTGACCTTTGTACTTCCCTTTCTTTCTTTTAAAGTAATAGTTATATTGACTCCTTTTCCGATGTGGGACTTTCAATAAAATTTCAAAACCCAATTTTAAAAATTGCGAGGACGCAATTTCTTAAGGGGGGAAGATTGTAACGACCCGAAATTTTGAATAAATCTTGTTTCCTAATTTTTTGTGTTGTTTTATTTTATTTTATTTTTTATACTCAACAAAAATGTTTCATTTGATAACATGAGTATAATTAAAATGAGACCGTTGGGTTTTGACTGTTATATGACCATTGGTCAATATGACCACTGTAAACTAAACGTTTCGATTATTGTCTCTAAATACAAGTAATCTTGATTAATTAATATAGAAAGAAGATTCGATGGCCTCACCCAGTATTCTTGGACCGATCAAATCCCATCTAACAGAACTTGGGAAGGAGGTAGCACCACTGGGCTTTGCTCTGGACCAAACCCAAGTTGAAATTCATTGTGTGAAGCTAGAACGGGATCCCCTTCAAGAGAAGTTCAAACTGATAGAAATTACTACTCGTGCGATGTTGGTCGAGCCTCCCTCGTATTCTCTCACCTTAGCACACCTTACACTTAGGTCCTATGCTGGTGTGATAAGGGGATATGTAAGGAGATCGTAACTGCCTTGTGTAATCCTTTGTTTTAAATAAAAAATTGGGATTTCTTCTTATGATGAAGTTTATGAATTTTCAAATGTCCAGATAAATATAGTATGCATATTTTTGGTGAATTTTAGAGAAAGGATATTTTAAAAAAAATGTTTATGTAAACCTTAAATAATTAAAAATGTGTAATGATTTTCAAAAAATGTTCATCTACAATTATGTTCAGTATGAAATTTAGAGACTAATAAGATCAACTTGTTTTTTGATGAATAGTAAATTATGAATACTGATTTTATGATTAGGATTAGCAATGTGTCCAAATGGATTAGTAATCTCACTTAAAGAAAGTATTAATATAATCTAGGCACCTTGATTAAGTAATGTGATTCAATAAAATGGTTAAATAACGGTTTCTTAAATTATTATTCAAGTATTAGTTTCTTTCGGGTGAATAGTGTTTTTTAATTAAAAATTAAATTAAAAATATTTAGAAAATTATTTTTATAAAATGGATTTCATTTTTGAACTCAAAGCATCGATATTATGTTAAGGTAAATTTTGGGATTTTTTCTGAAAAAAATGAATTTTCGATGAATAGTGTATTTATTTAAAAAATAAATTAAAAATATTTAGAAAATTATTTTCATAAAATGGAGTTCATTTTTGAAATCAGAGCATTGATATTTGGTTAAAGTGAAATTTTGGGATTTTTCTGAGAAAGTTGAATTTTCAGTGAATAGTAAAAATACAGTTTTAGGGTTTCGGTATGTTTAATACAATCATAACTGTGTCATGATGATTTCATGAGATATTTTATGGGTTAGCCGACCAAAGGTGATGAATTATTGTATTTTGGGCCCCATTTTTCCTAACTTCATTGGAAATATCTTGGGAGAGCACATGGTTTTGAGAAACCCACTTATGAGGTGTCCCTTGGCCATTAATGCCTTGTCCCCTCACTTTCCCTATAAATACCAAGCCATGATCTCATCCTTTGGACTCCAAAATCATTCTCAACGAAGTTCTGGTCTCCTTACCTCTCAAGTAGTCCTCCCAAGGTGCCCCCAAGCCCTCAAGGTCCAAACCATTGAGTTTTAAGAGTTACGTTTTAAGGTAAGGGATCTGACCTCTCTCTTTCTTTTGAAGTAATCTCTTTTTTGTCATTTATTTTATGCTTCATGTTCTTATGTTGGAGGATGTTCTTCTATATTCATCTTACTTCCATTTTCATGTTCATATGATGAGATACCACCTCTTTCTCTCATTGATTCATTTTAAGAATGTTTAAGTGGCGCCGTTAGGCTGCCGAATTTTTAAGAGATTCTTTCACCATTCTCATTTTCAAGTTCTATTTTCTTGTCAAGTCTTTCAAGTTACTTTTTATTATTTTGGGGAATGATATCTATATCTATCATACTGATCTATTATGATAATATTATGAGAGACCCCATTTTATCTCTTTAATTCAGTATTTTGAAGTTTTAAGTGGCGTCGTTAGGCTGCCGAATTTTTAAGTGGTTCTTTCACCTTTCTCCTTTTCCAAAGTTCTAATTCCATGTCAAGTCTTGAAAGTTCCTTTTTATTATGTTGGGGTATGATCTCTATATCTATCATACTGAACTTTTATGTTCATATTATGAGAGACCCTATTTGATCTCGTCAATTCATTTTTGTTGAAGTTTAAGTGACGTTGTTAGGCTGCTGAATTTTTAAGGGATTCTTTCACCCTTCTCATTTTTAAAAGTTCTACTTTCATGTGAAGTATTTCAAGTTACTTTTTATTATATTGGGGTTTGATCTCTATATCTGTCATACTGAACTTTTATGTTCATATGATGAGAGACCCTATTTGATATCCTCAATTTATTTTTTGAATTTTAAGTGATGTCGTTAGGCTGCCGAATTTTCATAAGAGAAATCTTATTTTTTTCTTCCTTTCATGTTCTTCATTTCATATGGTATGTCTTTAAAATTTCACTACCATGTTCATATATCCTTCATATTCTGTCCCTCTATTGTTTTATGGGTCATTTATGAATTTTTAACCCATGTCCCCTCTCTTTTCATCGTTTCTAAAACCCTGTAATGTAGTCGTTTTGCTGCAGAATTTTCATCTCAAAATGCCTCTCTCTTTTTCTCAAAATTACTTCATGTTATTAAGTGAATACTCAAAGCTCTTATTTCTAAAGGTTTATTCACATATATATCAGATTGTTCTAGTTTTAAATTCTGGGATTTACATACATGAAACCCGCTTTCCCTTTCCATGGGTTTAAAGTGACATAAAGATCATGTCTTTAAAGCAGTTTTTAAAACGTTATGATTATGAAATGAAACCCATTTCTTTTATTCTATAAGGGTTATTTATGAAATTTTTGATGATGATATATGTGGCTCACATGATAATAAAGGAAAATTTAAGGGTGCTCCCTGATAGCGCTCCAATTCATTGGGTAATGATGTAACCACTAGAGATTACAATTTTCACGATATCTTGGTGAATAACCTTGGTAATTTTCAAATGACACCTTGGGGATGAAACTTGGTGATATATTCATGATTTTCTATGTTAAATGATGTAGCCACATCTTAAAGTTATGAAAAAATTTATTTTTATTATGATATGCCTCATGATTTATTTCTCATGCCTTAATGTTCTTTTTCATGAGATTGTTGATGTATCTCAAGTTCACATGTTAAATGTTTCCCCTTGTTTCCCTTACTGGGTCTTCCGCTCACCCTTTCTTTTGATGTATGTCCCCAGGTTATGAGATGCAGTAATAGACCTAGTATTAACATAAGGAGACTCCTTTCAAGTGTTTAAGAAGAATGTTTTTTTTTGTTTCATGTATCAAGTTCCTGGTTTCCAAGACACTAAACCTTAAAGATCATCAGTTTTGTATAATGTTATGAAAGTTTATGTTACAAAAAAAAGGCAGGATGCTATAGTTGGTATCAAAGGATGGTTTAGTTATTTGTGGAAATTAGGATATGAAAACTCTAGGAAGAACCCTATAGAATAGTTTAAATATTGGAAATCATCCTGGTATTTTGGTGAGTATTGAGTAAGGGGTTGCCCAGCAAATACATCCCTGTCTGGATACGAGCAAGTAGAGGTGGCTCTGGCACAGATGTACATAGGGGTAAAACCTAGAAAACACTACTTTGAGCTAGAATCGAAAGGGAACTGGTACACGACAACGGGTCTTGCTGCACTCTTGGTTAGGACACTACCGGGGGATATGCTTTGTTAAATTCATAAGCTTAGTGTGAACCATTGTTAAAGGAACAAAGATAAAATAAAATAAAGATTCACATAAGAATATATGATCATGGATAACCTAGATGAGAACCTAGGGGATCACAAGTTAGGGTATACTTTTCTTCTACAAGTTATCCTTATATGCTTTCAGTTCCTTTTCATGATTATTGGCTAAGTACTTAAGCCCCTAATTATACTTTCTCTTATTAGTTAATGGTGGGAAATGGAAGAACATGTCCCAAGAACCAATGTAATATGAAATGCGATGATTTCCGTATTAATATGACAGGGATTATTAGGGGATTAAAAGATAATTATTATTTTGGAAGACGTTCACTATTTTGGGGACCCTATATGATCGAGGTAAATGGATTACTACGGTATTTTCATTGAGGAGAAAGGTTGACTTATATTTTGAAGAATCAATGAATTTAATGTGGACTTATAGTAATTTCGGTTACTTATGGGAATGATTAACCTATCTTGAGTAAAATATTTTTAGGTTAGCTACTTTTGTTATAAGATGTTAGGAGTGGTTGATGTTGTTTGGAGATGAACAATGAAGTTTATTTTGGAATACTATGTTATCAAATACTTCTTGTATTTGGGTTTCAATCTTAGTTTGGTTTATTTTGAGGAATTTTAAGGACTGTTAGTTATGGAATGGTATATGATGAAATTTGGGTAGTACCATAGAACATTGAAGATTTAAAAGTAGTTTCCATTCCTATGGGATTATTTCTTTTTGAATAGTTGTTTTACCTTAACCTTTCTGTTTTTGAGATAATGTTTAACGATAGAAGAAATAGATAGTTAATATTTTGTGGATTATGTGATTCTCTAGAAGATGATTCTTGTACTTTTGATGAGACCACGTGTTTTTGTATTCTCATCATTTGGAGAAAATATTAGTTTTGGTAGAGACTTATTAAAGGAGGAAACACTACTTGAAGGTAGGTATATTTTCTTATGTTTTTGTTCTATGTAGTAAATGAATTCCTCAAAATTATGAAAAGGAACGTAAAACAAAAACGTTGTTGGTTTACGTTTCCTACTAGGTAATCAAAGACCGTTTACACACATCATAAGTTTGGGATTTTCTCATGGTTAACTTTCTCCTAATAATGTTTTCTATCACTCTCCCTTAGAACGTGACCCTTGGTTTTTTCCTCCATGTCCATGTTTTCCTACATGGAATCCTAGTATGGGTTAACTCTGGTGACCTTTGTACTTCCCTTTCTTTATTTTAAAGTAATAGTTTTACTGACTCATTTTCCGATATGGGAATTTCAATAAAATTTGAAAACCCAATTTTAAAAATTGCGAGGACGCAATTTCTTAAGGGGGGAAGATTGTAACGACCTGAAATTTTGAATAAATCTTGTTTCCTAATTTTGTGTTTTTTTTTATTTTATTTTATTTTTTATACTCAACAAAAATGTTTCATTTGATAACATGAGTATAATTAAAATGAGACCGTTGGTTTTTGACTGTTATATGACCATTGGTCAATATGACCGTTGTAAACTAAACATTTCGATTATTGTATCTAAATACAAGTAATCTTGATTAATTAATATAGAAAGAAGATTCGATGGCCTCACCCAGTAGTCTTGGACCAATCGAAGCTCATCTAACAGAACTTGGGAAGGAGGTAGCACCACTTGGCTTTGCTCTGGACCAAACCCAAGCTGAACTTCATCGTCTGAAGCTAGAACGGGATCACCTTCGCGAGAAGTTCAAACTGATATAAATTACTACTCGTGCGATGTTGGTCGAGCCTCCCTCGGATTCTCTCACCTTAGCACACCTTACACTTAGGTCCTATGCTGGTGTGATAAGGGGATATGTAAGGAGATCCTAACTAGCTTGTGTAATCCTTTGTTTTAAATAAAAAATTGGTATTTCTTCTTATGATGAAGTTTATGAATTTTCAAATGTCCGGATAAATATAGTATGCATATTTTTGGTGAATTTTAGAGAAAGGATATTTTAAAAAAATGTTTATGTAAATCTTAAATAATTAAAAATGTGTAATGATTTTCAAAAAATGTTCTTCTACAATTATGTTTAGTAAAAAATTTAGAGACTAATAAGATCAACTTGATTTTTGATGAATAGTAAATTATGAATAGTGATTTTATGATTAGGATTAGTAATGTGTCCAAATGAATTAGTAATCTCACTTAAATAAAGTATTAATATAATCTAGGCACCTTGATTAAGTAATATGATTCAATAAAATGGTTAAATAACGGCTTCATAAATTATTATTCAAGTATTAGTTTTTTCAGGTGAATAGTGTTTTTTAATTAAAAATTAAATTAAAAATATTTAGAAAATTATTTTTATAAAATGGATTTCATTTTTGAACTCAGAGCATCGATATTATGTTAAGGTAAATTTTGGGGTTTTTTCTGAAAAAAAATGAATTTTCTGTGAATAGTGTATTTATTTAAAAAATAAATTAAAAATATTTAGAAAATTATTTTTATAAAATGGAGTTCATTTTTGAAATCAGATCATTGATATTTGGTTAAGGTGAATTTTTTGGATTTTTCTGAGAAAGTTGAATTTTCAGTGAATAGTAAAAATACATTTTTAGGGTTTCGGTATGTTTAATGACATCATAACTGTGTCATGATGATGTCATGTGATATTATATGGGTTTGCCAACCAAAGGTGATGAATTATTGTATTGGGGGCCCCATGTGGCCTAACTTCATGGGAAATATCTTGGGAGCGCACATGGTTTTGAGAAACCCGCTTATGAGGTGTCCCTTGGCCATTAATGCCTTGTCCCCTCACTTTCCCTATAAATACCAAGACATGATCTCATCCATTGGACTCCAAAATCATTATCAACGAATTTATGGTCTCCTTACCTCCCAAGGAGTCCTCCCAAGGTGCCCCCAAGCCCTCAAGGTCCAAACCTTTGAGTTTTAAGAGTTACGTTTTAAGGTAAGGGATCTAACCTCTCTCTTTCATTTCAAGTAATCTTTGTTATGTCATTTCTTTTATGCTCCATGTTCTTATGTTGGAGGATGTTCTTCTATATTCATCTTAATTTACTTTTCATGTTCATATGATGAGATACCACCTATTTCTCTCATCGATTCATTTTAAGAATGTTTAAGTGGCGCCGTTAGGCTGCCGAACTTTTAAGAGATTCTTTCACCATTCTTGTTTTCAAGTTATACTTTCTTGTCAAGTCTTTCAAGTTACTTTTTATTATGTTGGGGTATGATCTCTATATCTATCATACTGATCTATTATGATCATATGATGAGAGAGCCCATTTGATCTCTTCAATTCAGTTTTTTGAAGTTTTAAGTGGCGTCGTTAGGCTGCCAAATTTTTAAGTGGTTCTTTCACCTTTCTCCTTTTTCAAAGTTCTAATTCCATGTCAAGTCTTGAAAGTTCCTTTTTATTATGTTGTGGTATGATATCTATATCTATAATACTGAAATTGTATTTTCATATGATGATATTCCCTATTTGATCTCATCAATTTGTGTTTGTTAAATTTTAAGTGACGCTGTTAGGCTGCCGAATTTTTAAGGGATTATTTCACCCTTATCATTTTCAAAGTTCTACTTTCATGTCAAGTATTTAAAGTTCCTTTTTATTATGTTGGGGTATGATCTCTATATCTATATTACTGAAATTTTATTTTCATGTGATGAGAGACCCTATTTGATCTCGTCAATTCATTTTTTGAAGTTTAAGTGATGTCGTTAGGCTGCCGAATTTTCATAAGAGAAATCTTATTTTTGTCTTCCTTTCATGTTCTTCATTTAATATGGTATGTCTTTAAAATTTCATTACCATGTTCATATATCCTTCATATTCTGTCCCTCTATTGTTTTATGGGTTATTTATGAATGTTTGACCCATGTCCCCTCTCTTTTCAACGTTTTCTAAAACCCTGTAACGTAGCCGTTGTGCTGCAGAATTTTCGTCTCAAAATGCCTCTCTCTTTTTCTCAAAATTAATTCATGTTATTAAGTAATTACTCAAAGATCTTATTTCTACATGGGTATTCAAATATATATCAAAATGTTCTATTTTTAAATTCTGGGATTTACATACATGAAACCCGCTTTCCCTTTCGGTGGGTTTAAAGTGACATAAAGATCATGTCTTTAAAGCATTTTTTAAAATGTTATGATTATGAAATGAAACCCATTTCTTTTATGCTATATGGGTTATTTATGAAATTCTTGATGATGATATATGTGGATCAGATGATAATAAAGGCAAATTTAATGGTGTGCCCTGATAGTGCTCTAATGCATTGGGTAATGATGTAACCACTAGAGATTACAATTTTCACGATATCTTGGTGAATAACCTTGGTAATTTTCAAATGACACCTTGGGGATGGACCTTGGTGACATGTTCATGATTTTCTATGTTAAATGATTTAGCCACATCTTAAAGTTATGAAAAATGTTATTTTTATTATGATATTCCTCATTATTTCTTTCTCATGCCTTAATGTTCTTTTTCAGGACATTGTTGATGTATCTCAAGTTCACATGTTAAATGTTTCCTCTTGTTTCCCTTACTGGGCCTTCCGATCACCCTTTATTTTGATGTATGTCCCTAGGTTATGAGATGCAGTAATGAACCTAGGATTAACATAAGGATAAGCCTTTCAAGTGTTTAAGAAGAATGTTTTTTTTGTTTCATGTATTAAGTTCTTGGTTTCCAAGACACTAAACCTTAAAGATCCTCAGTTTTGTATAATGTAATGAAATTTTATGTGACAAAAAAAGGCGGGATGCTATATCTATACTAATGTGGATAAACGTATAGATCATCAACCCTACGTTATGAATTTGAACCCTACATTTTTTATTTTTCATTTTGTGAAAGAACCTTACGTTTGACTTTTCAACGCCAGAAATTTGAATTTACATCTTTATCAGAGCTTTTTGCAATAGTATTTACAGAATATCAGGGTGATTTAAAGATCGATTTTGACTGATTCAAATATCATCTTAAATTATTTAAAGATACATTTACAGAGAGTATTTTCTCTTCTATTCTTAATGTAAGTTACGACTACTTTGAGCTATATTTTTTGATTTTGAATTCACTCAATTTATCCGGAATATTTTGTGAATCTGAGACCATGCTGAAGATTTATCCTTATATATCACTCTGAGTTTCAATTGAAAAATCTTTTATCTGTGAATACTTCTCAAATATTTGTGTAAATATTATACGTTGAATTTTTTTTTGTGAAAATTGTTTTCAGTGCTACAGTGATCAAGCATCTCAGAAAGAAATACTATATTTTGAAGATATACATGTTAAAATATGGAAACGTGATGCTCTATTTTTGTTTCTATTCTTAAAATGAAATATCACTTATGAAACTAGATCTCCTCAAATATATTTTAAGATTATTATTCTTCTGAATACAAAGATCCATATTCGGTCAGTTGCATGCTACTGTAACTATGAGCTATATTTGTTTCTCAACAAATGATAACTTATCTATCTTGAGTTTAAACTGCTCATATTTAGTTGTGATGGAGTGTCAACTTCTCACACTAAGCTGTGTTTTATCATTTCCCTATAAAAGAACCAAAAGGCTCTATTTTATAAGCCTTTGTCTTTAGGGGTGAAAACTGTCTGCACTCAGTTGTGGATCGGTCTTATGATACGAGGACCTTACTAGTGAAATTCAAAGAGCCCATAAAGAAGGTGATTTGTGGAGTGGACTAGGAGATCTTCATTCCCCGAACCACTATAAATTTTTTTGATTTTTTATCTATTTATATCTGCTACATATACCCTCAAACAAAAATGTCACCAGCTCTGTCTATTGTTGATGTGAATCAATAGAATTGTAAAATTTTTAAAAGGACACAATTCACCCCCCCTATTATGTCATCACTATATCCAATCCGACCTAACAATTATTTCATCATAGAATAACTCATAGAAAAGAAATGGGTTTCATAAAGGTTTCGTCATAACTTAATTAACATGTGGGAATGAAATGAAATTCATAGAATCATTTGTAAATCACCATCATAATAAGTCATACAGAGAAATAAATTGGATGGTATCATAATATCATATCCCTGATGAAACATAACAATCCTTAAAGGATGTTTACGTAGATGAAAATTCCTTTAAAATATCACATGAACATTTATTGAGGAAAATACCCTTCTCATTTTGAAATCACTTATTAAAAATATAAAATTTTCAAAAATCTAAGGGAAAAAATTATTTGAAAAGAACTATGTAAACTTATGAAGGAATATTTAAATTAAATAATTTCCATGATGGAATTAATATTCATTCTTACCATATACATTAAAAGAGAACATTTTTTCGCTTTTTTGTACAAATTTAAAAAAAAAATTGTTCAGGAAACATTTATTAAAAAATATTCCTTCAAAAAAAATTCAAATAAATTAAAATTTAATGAAAAGTAAATTTTTTAAACACTTAAGGAATATGTAAAAACTTCTATAAAGTAATTTTTTATATAATGGGTATGGAAGAAAAATTTCACCAATCAAAGAGGAAATAAGGTTGAATTTTCTTTAAAAGCATTTTCTTGAAAATTTTAAGTAACAAATAGAAGAAAATGGTATTATTACTTGAAAATTTCATGAATAACCATAAGATAAGAAAATATATTTGTTTTAAAGATAATATTCATATAATTTCTCTTAATATAAATTTATCATGGACAATCCTGAAAATAAATGAGATTGTAACGTAAAACCTTAACTTAAGTTTTGTCTTGTTTCATATGTGTTCGAAACTCATGTATAGTAACTATATTATAAATATATTCCACAAACATATTCATACATATCATACCATATGTTATTTAATTATAACATCTTATCACTCATTTATTAAAAGTTATTTATTAAAATCATTGTTTCGGGTGATAACTATTTCATTTTTCGTACATAATTCAATTTGATGGTTCTGTCCTTATACTTTGATCATGGTTCCATAAAATCTATAATTAAATTCATGTAATAATTATCATATGTAATAGTTATATACACTTTAGTAACTATTCATATAAAGTTGTGATGAAAAATTAATTACATCACTTTGTTGAAACGGTAATCCGTACAAATGAGGGATGTTTCCATTTTTGGATAGACAGAACGAAAGAAAAGTAAATAATAATTAAAAATTATAGAATAATTATTATATAATAAATATAATTAATATTAATTATTTATATACTTATTACCAACTGTGTAAAATGGAAATGAAAAATGAATAGCATCGTGTTAGGGCCAATAGGGGCCTATGTACCCTGAGAGGGGGGGTGAATCAGGGTATGGATATTCTTTTCAAAATACTTCCTGCCCCACTGGATCTTGACCTCTTTGTTACAAGGGTCACTTTGTTTGCTCTTGTGTGTATACAATGATCAGTTCTTTTCAAGTTTATCTGATGATAATGCTTTGAGTGCAATGCAGAGAAGTGACCAGGTAGACACAGCGATTTTTACTTGGTTCACCACTAAGGGCTACGTCCAAGGAGCATACGCCGACAAGTTGCCGGTTCGTACCAAGATCCACTAACTTCACTAGCTGTGGTTTACAATGTTCGGGCTAGATCACTTCTATGCCCAGGCTCACTGCCTATACAATGTTTAGGGTCAGCTCACTGCTTTCCCAAGGGTCACTCCCTGTTTCTCTCTCTCTGGCTCACTGCCGGTGGAGAGGATCACCTTCTTCCTCTTCCTAAGCTCACTGCTCTGGGAAGGGATTAACTCACAGTTTATAGACCTGTAGGTCTCTTCATTTCCATTAAGGAGTGCATCTTCCTCTGTATGTAGATGCTCTTTTGAAGTTCAACTTTCACCCGTAGATGAATACCCCTTTGCCACTATCCTCTGGACAACCAACCTTTGGAAAGACCTTCGCAAAGCACCCTACAATGCGAGGCTCCCAATTTCGCGAAGCTCAAACAAGCCTTCGCGAAGCTCCTGTCTTTTCGCGAAGCTCACTCGCGAAGCTCCTTCGCGAAGCACTCTCGCGATGCTCAAGCCGTCGCAAAGCAACGACCCTCGCGAAGCTAAGTAAGCCAACGCGGAGCTCGCAGGTTTCGCGGAGCTACAATAGCCGCCGCGAAGCACCTCTTTCGCGAAGCACACTGGCTCCGCGAACCACCTTCGCAAATCGAGAGCAAAGTATTTTCTCTGAAAATTCTCTCTACTTCGCCTGAAGGGGTCGGCCTCTATTTATAGGCGATTCCACCGACCCTCATCCTTTCCGCACGAAGTCAACGCCACGTCATCTCAAATCGCGATGCTCCAAAGTTTCTGTCAGAATTCTGTCCAAATCGCGAAGCTCCACCGCAATCTTCCGTTCGCGGAGCTTGACGTAGTCGCGATGAATCACCGTCAACTTACCTTCGCGGCTCGCGCCTTCTCCGCGAAGCTCCCTCGCGAAGCCCAACATTCCTTCGCGCCTTCGCCGCGATGTTCTCTCACAAAGCCCTTCTCCGCCGCGATGCGCTTCGGCCTCTGCCGTTCGCGAAGCTTGACGTAATCGCGAAGCATCACCGCCTCCATTCTTCTGGTCTTCGCGATTTCCAAACCATGCATCCTATCTTCGCGGAATTCATGCCTTTGCCATATAAAATTATGCTCTTCATGGAAATCCACTTTTCGCGATGCTCACCAAACTCCAAATTTTGGACCCCAAAAATTTGGCAAACACTGGGAAACGGCGCCACCTTGTACTGCTCTTTTGTACCGCCTCCAGATCGTCCATTCCTTTGTCATAGTTCCTTGTCAACATGTAATGTCAACAACTTCTCGGGAACTCGACAATTATCCATGGAATCCTGCTTTGTCAACAAACACAATCAACCCAAAAATGCTGCAATGTTACCTTGAGGGATTTTTGCCCAACAATCTCCCCCTTTGGGTTTGTTGACAACTCTTCACAACTCTGCTCAGAAATATTTTCTGCACTTTGATACCTCACTGAGTCTTCTTCCAGCTGCTACCACCATTCACCTCTTGCGATTATGATAGCGTTCAAGGATTCACTTAACATGTACTCTAAGCCCACATGAGCAATGCTCGGCGTGAGAAACAAGAGTAGAATGAAAAGTTCATCAATGAATCACTTCATGTCAGACCCCAATTGTCGATTCCACCCTGATACCAATTCTGAAAATAAAACCAGTTGTTGAACCACACTGATACCAATTGGTGAATTCTTAAGTTGATACCACTTGTTGATAGCTGGACACCGTCTCACACCGTTCCAACACCACTGTTCTGCTTTTATCACGATCCTCAGCTGTCGTGATTTCTATGATTTGATCGATCACGTCTAGCATCGTCAGATTTAAAAATCTCTCCCCCTTTCTCATTGCTCCCCCTTTCTGGCTGCTCCACCTGTCAGCTTCTCCCCGTATCAATTATGATTTATCAAATCTCCGCACTATTTTCTCTCATTAACTAACACTTTTCTCCCCCTTTGTCAAGCACTTGTCAAGCACTTTTCTCCCCCTTTGTCAACGAACCCAAAGGTCACGCCTTTGTAGTCTGTAACATAGTAGAGAACACATATCAGCGCATTAGGGAAAAACACACCATACCTCGGGGAGAGGGGGGGGGGTCCACATCCCCATTATTTCAAGTGCAGGGAGTCGACTGAACTCCCAGAGCCAGTCGATGCCTCTCAAAAGCTTCCTTGGGTAAGGCCTTTGTTAGAATGTCTGCAACCTGTAGTTCTGTAGGCACATACTCCAACTTCACGATCCCCTGCTCAACCTTCTCCTTGATAAAGTGATACTTAATCTCAATGTGCTTTGTCCTTGAATGATGGACGGGATTTTTGCTAAGATTTATAGCACTTGAGTTGTCGCACTGGATTCCGATCGGAGACTTCACTTCAACTCCCATATCTTCAAGCTGCTGCTTCATCCACAATAACTGTGTGCATGCTTGAGTGGCCGCAATATACTCAGCTTCTGCGGTGCTTAATGAAATGCAATCCTGCTTCTTGCTCAACCAAGCAATACATAGTCCGCCAAGATAAAATGCACCTCCAGATGTTGATTTTCTATCATCTGTTGAACCGGCCCAGTCTGCATCAGTGTACCCCAATAACTCTGTCTGAGATTTGTCATTGTATGTCAAGCCGAAGTCCACCGTGCCCTTAATATACCGAAGTATTCTTTTCACTGCGAGCATGTGACTTTCCTTGGGATTACTCTGATATCTCGCTGCTTGGCATGTGGCGAAAACAATATCAGGCCTTGTTGCGGTTAAGTACAACAGACTTCCAATGATTTGCCTGTATTCTGTGATATTAACTGCCTTGCCATCCTCATCTTTTGATAATTTCATCCGGGTAGCCACCGGAGTCTTCATCTCCTTGGAATTTTCCATTCCAAACCTTCTCAGGACCTCCTTGGCATATTTAGATTGAGAAATGAATGTTCCATTCCTTCCTTGTGTTACCTGTAGACCAAGGAAAAACGTTAGCTCTCCAATCATTGACATTTCAAACTCATTTTTCATGAATTCGGAAAATTGTCTGCACTGAGCTTCATCTGATCCACCAAATATTATGTCATCGACATAAACCAACACCATCATCCTTTGATTACTGTCATTACTGAAATAGAGATTGTAATCAACTCCTCCACGCTGAAAACCAAGCTTCTTCAAGTACTGATCAAGCCTTGAGTACCATGCCCTTGGTGCTTGTTTCAGCCCATACAATGCCTTCTTCAGCCTGCAAACTTTGTTCTCATCCTCATGAATGAGAAAACCATCTGACTGCTCAATATACACCTCCTCTTCCAGAACACCATTCAAGAATGCAGATTTGACATCAATCTGGAACACTTTGAACTTCCTTTGCACTGCGATGGCTAGGAATAATCTTATTGTCTCCAGCCATGCAACCGGTGCAAATGTCTCATCAACATCAATTCCCTCGATCTGGGAGTACCCCTTGCACACTAGACGTGCTTTGTTCCAAATCACTGTGCCATCTCCATTCATCTTATTACGATAGACCCATTTGGTCCCAATGACATTCTTGTCTGCTGGCCTCAAAACAATCTCCCAGGTCTGATTCTTCTCAATTCTGACCTATCTCTTCATTCATGGCATGATCCCAGTTTTCATCTTCAGCTGCATCAGCAAAGCCTTTCGACTCAACCTGAGATAGTAATGATGTCTGCTGTAGTGATTTCATTCTCTTTGTCTGAATTGGATCTCACTGATCACTGATGATAGTCTTCCTGTCAATTTCAGCTCGATTCTTTGTATTTTGTGCAGATAAGGATTTTACATCCTTGTACTCATCATCAGTATCTTATTCTGAGTCACCCTCAGCCACTTCTTCTCCCCCTGTGTTGCTTTCTTCCTCAGCACTTTCGTCAGGAAATTGTTCACTAACTCATTTTTCAGTGGCTTCATTTCTTTCAGCTACTTTTCGCAGCTTCTTGGTATCCTGAAAAACAGTCAGCTGATACCACAATGTTAGATCAAAATAAATAAGCATGAAATGCTTGATAACTGCTGCTTCTCTCATAGTATGTCTTCTCTCGATAGACAACTCTTGATCTGGGTCATCCAATTATTTCCTTGATGGATCTGGCATCTGATTTTGTTGTTGAATGCTCCCCCTATGTTATGCAACACTTCCTGGGGTTAGGCCCAACAGTTTAGACCCATAACACGTATTTTCCTCCTGCATCATTCGTTCTCATCTTCCAATCAGATTTGAGCCACTAACAAAATCTCTAAGCCTACAGAGTTGAAACTCGGTGTAGGAAACAAGAGATAAAGTTAATAACACAATCACTTCCTATTGTGCTCTGTTGCTCTCCTTCTTCTTCAACTCTAGTATCTGATTTGAATCAATTGAAACTCTAGAGCATATCATTTCTCCACTTCGCATCCTTAGATGCCACTTCCCCTTGGATTGTATCTCCCTAAAACCTGAAACACAAGAATCATCAGTTAATAGCATTTATATACATAGGGAGAGGGGTTTTGCTCCAGACTCCTCAAGATGAGGGTTTGTGGTTGTTCCTGATGGGTCAACCCTTTGATTCTTTCTTGGAGAGCATCACACTCCTTTCTTGCTTCCTCCAACTGCCTAGCCAACTTCAATTGTTCTGGCCATATGACAAGGCATTCATTGCCTACATTCTGAGCCTTTTTCTGATATGTAGATTTGGTAGGCTCAGCCTTTCTCACCACTTGGGGTTTAAACCCACTAGTACACATTTCCTTCTTTGAGGTTCTACCGAAATTCCATTTCCATTTATTGTTTCTCGGTGCAGGAATCTCCTTTCTTGTCATCTTCCCCGTCTTCTTTGTCCATTGCAGGGATCTGCCTTTTTCTTCCACTTCTCGTTGCGGGGCGAATTTTGCAATGCATTCTTTTCTTATCTGCCTTTTATCAGATTTATGAGTCGCCACCCTATTTTGCATTGGTGGTGGGTCCTCCATTGAACATTCATTCTTCTTTATCACAACTGGAGTAGATCTCCCCTTAATCTTCCAGGTTTGTTCACATTCTCTCCTTGAGAGTTGTTGTGAGCACGCTAGAGGAGGTGACTGATACAACTTTCGTTCAGCTCCATGTGATTTCCCCAAGACTTTAAGCCTATTCTTCTCCTTACCACTTTGTCTCCCAGTACAGGCTTCTTTCTTGTACACTTCTTGTGGTGGAGATCTCTTTTCTTGTTCCTTTCCCTTTCCTGCTTTCTTCTTACTGCAATGTCTCGCCATGTGCCCATAGTGAGAACATATAAAACATTTTCCCTCAAATACATACCTCATTTCATCATCTCTCTGCTGAGATGTTGATGCCCATTGATTTCTTCTTTTGATATTGGGCTCCTGAGCTTCCTGACACATACTCATTGTGTGTCCCATTCTTCCGCAGTAATAGCATCTAACATATTCTTTCCTCTGAGAGACTCCTCTCTCTGATTTCTCATGATGCTTCTTCTTATTCTCGGATTTAGTAATGTCTCTATTTTCACACCCTGAGATGTATTCCAGAGCCTCTGAACAGAAGCTTGATGTGTGGCCATGAATCCCACAAAAATAGCACATGTCATCACTACTTTTTGTATCTGTCCTTTTAGGCCTATCTCCAGCACCTATAGGATTTCTTTCCCATCTAGAACTGTTCATAGCTCTCTTTCTATCTTGCACGGGAGGGGATTCATCAAATCCGATACCAGCTTTTCCGAAACTTGCTGGTCTTTGAGCTGAGAAAATATTCTGTTGTTTCTCTTCAGAAATAGCATACCTATTCTTCATTTTATCATCACTTGTCGAAGGATGATCAAATAGCAAGTGTAAGGCATCCTTCATTTTTGGCATTCCTTTAGCATTAGATTTTTCCACATCCTTCTTTACTAATTCTAGATCCTCTTCCAACTTTTTAATCTTCGTCTCCCTTGATTCAAGTTGGACATCCAGTTCTTTCTTGAGAAGCTTCCCATTACTCACCTCATCTTCTAGTTCCTGTGTGAGCTTTTCCACCATTGCACTTTTCTTCAATACTTTTAATTTTTCCTCAGAAACAGATTTAGAGACAGATTCATTCTCTTGTTGAAGGCTTCGATTGTTCTGAACTTCTTCAGACAACTGTGCTGCTAGATCATCATTTCTAGCTTTCAGATTCTGTACTTCATCTGACTTTTGATTCTCTTCATAATCATCAGCCTTTTGTTTTCCTTTCATTTTAGCCAGCTTCTGTAATACCTCACCTTGAGAATCATTCTTCTTTGTTAGGTCAGTAACTATATCGATAAGCCTTTGATTTAAGCCTCTTAGCTTGTTGACCTCAGTTTCCAGAGCATTGATCTGTATGCCTTTAGATTTAATTTCTTCAGTGGATTTCTGATCCAATTCTTTAGTCCCATGGACAACTTCCACCTTTTTGTTCAGGCCATCGATCTCTCTTTTCTGTTCTTCAACCTTCAGCTTATACTTACTAACGGATTCTGAGTTCTCTGATGTTGATAAATTAAGTTTCTGAATTTCTTCCATCAGCTCAGATTTCTCTTCTTCCTGCTGCTGCATATAGAGTTTGGCATCGCGAACAATTTTGTTAGCTTTCTTGGTTTTGGCCCTCCAAACATCTATCTCTTCCAGAGCAGCCTCCAACTCAGCTCGCATATCAATTCTTCCTTCAATTTCTTCTTCTTCATCGTCAGTGGTTCCAACGTCACTTGGAAAGTCAGGTTCTTCACTCATTCCGTCAACATCTTTGAATGAGTAAGTATTTTTGTTGTATGATTTATCCAAATCATTTTTCTGTTCACTACATGATTCCTTCAGTAAGCTATTTGATTCTTTTATTTGAATCACACTTTTTCCAAAAACACTTCCACACTGAGGGATATCACCTGACTTCTGATTCTTCCTTGAAGATTTTCTTTTTCCCATGGTAGACCGAGATAAGCGCAAACAATATCTTCAACAACACAGATCGACTTCACAAAGTTGAAGCAAACAAATCTGATAAAAGCAACCAGTCCCTCTGATACCAATTGTTAGGGCCAATAGGGGCCTATGTACCCTGAGAGGGGGGGTGAATCAGGGTATGGATATTCTTTTCAAAATACTTCATGCCCCACTGGATCTTGACCTCTTTGTTACAAGGGTCACTTTGTTTGCTCTTGTGTGTATACAATGATCAGTTCTTTTCAAGTTTATCTGATGATAATGCTTTGAGTGCAATGCAGAGAAGTGACCAGGTAGACACAGCGATTTTTACTTGGTTCACCACTAAGGGCTACGTCCAAGGAGCATACGCCGACAAGTTGCCGGTTCGTACCAAGATCCACTAACTTCACTAGTTGTGGTTTACAATGTTCGGGCTAGATCACTTCTATGCCCAGGCTCACTGCCTATACAATGTTTAGGGTCAGCTCACTGCTTTCCCAAGGGTCACTCCCTGTTTCTCTCTCTCTGGCTCACTGCCGGTGGAGAGGATCACCTTCTTCCTCTTCCTAAGCTCACTGCTCTGGGAAGGGATTAACTCACAGTTTATAGACCTGTAGGTCTCTTCATTTCCATTAAGGAGTGCATCTTCCTCTGTATGTAGATGCTCTTTTGAAGTTCAACTTTCACCCGTAGATGAATACCCCTTTGCCACTATCCTCTGGACAACCAACCTTTGGAAATACCTTCGCAAAGCACCCTACAATGCGAGGCTCCCAATTTCGCGAAGCTCAAACAAGCCTTCGCGAAGCTCCTGTCTTTTCGCGAAGCTCACTCGCGAAGCTCCTTCGCGAAGCACTCTCGCGATGCTCAAGCCGTCGCAAAGCAACGACCCTCGCGAAGCTAAGTAAGCCAACGCGGAGCTCGCAGGTTTCGCGGAGCTACAATAGCCGCCGCGAAGCACCTCTTTCGCGAAGCACACTGGCTCCGCGAACCACCTTCGCAAATCGAGAGCAAAGTATTTTCTCTGAAAATTCTCTCTACTTCGCCTGAAGGGGTCGGCCTCTATTTATAGGCGATTCCACCGACCCTCATCCTTTCCGCACGAAGTCAACGCCACGTCATCTCAAATCGCGATGCTCCAAAGTTTCTGTCAGAATTCTGTCCAAATCGCGAAGCTCCACCGCAATCTTCCGTTCGCGGAGCTTGACGTAGTCGCGATGAATCACCGTCAACTTACCTTCGCGGCTCGCGCCTTCGCCGCGAAGCTCCCTCGCGAAGCCCAACATTCCTTCGCGCCTTCGCCGCGATGTTCTCTCACAAAGCCCTTCTCCGCCGCGATGCGCTTCGGCCTCTGCCGTTCGCGAAGCTTGACGTAATCGCGAAGCATCACCGCCTCCATTCTTCTGGTCTTCGCGATTTCCAAACCATGCATCCTATCTTCGCGGAATTCATGCCTTTGCCATATAAAATTATGCTCTTCATGGAAATCCACTTTTCGCGATGCTCACCAAACTCCAAATTTTGGACCCCAAAAATTTGGCAAACACTGGGAAACGGCGCCACCTTGTACTGCTCTTTTGTACCGCCTCCAGATCGTCCATTCCTTTGTCATAGTTCCTTGTCAACATGTAATGTCAACAACTTCTCGGGAACTCGACAATTATCCATGGAATCCTGCTTTGTCAACAAACACAATCAACCCAAAAATGCTGCAATGTTACCTTGAGGGATTTTTGCCCAACACATCGCTTTGTGGAGGTGGTAGTCCAAACATACGCATGAAAAATGTTATCATTTCACAATAGATGGGAATGTAAGGAGTTTTATAAGATAATATAATTATATAAACATTATTATGTCATAAATATTATATATAAACATTAAATACATCATAATAACCAACCATTAATGATGGATATGGAAAATGAATCATATCACTACATAGAGGCAGTAGTCCACACACATGCACGAGTGAACTTTCATTTATCATTTGATGGAAAGGAGGTGGAAAATGGTTTCTCCATAATCATAATAAAAATTAAGTACATTTAAGATACTGAAGTCATTATTTTATTATACCATATATTTTGAGGAGGTATAAGAAGAAATAATATTGAAAGTACACGGTTAGTAGTTATACCTCTTCGTTGAGAAACCTCCTTTCCTCCAATGGCCCGAAGACCTTCATTTTTTATTGATTTTTGATAATACACCTTTCAAGGGGTGAGGTGCAACCCTAAAAGGTCTCATAGGATTAATTATTACATGTCCCATAGGCCTTAGAGTAATTCATTTCCCATAGGCTTCAAACCTCCTTTGTCTTACACCTTAATCCTTGAAAGGATATAATTTTGATCAAACCAGGATATCTAAGACATGGGGAGGTATGTTAGGAAAGGATTTGGATGATTCTTGTCTGAGATATGAGTGTTTTTTAAGCATGAGGAAAAAATAACAGTTTCTATTGTTTTATAAGGGATGGAGAGCGTACATTTTGGAATTTTTCAAAAGATTAAAATATATTAATGTCTTACCCAAGAAAAATGGATCTAAATTGGATCCATTTAAAAGATATGATGTTATTGAACCGAAATTTATTAAAAAAATAGGATTTATTCAAGTTTTTAGGTCTTTTTAAACTTTATATATTTAGTTTAACTGCTTTTAACCATTACTGTAGTAATGAATTTTTATCTCGATTGTTATTCATAATGAAATAAATTAAGTTCACCTTATTATATAATATTAATTATGCTGATTAAAAATATGGAATCAATTTTATCAAATTCAATCTTTATAATTGGTTGAAATTCATTTTAAAATAAACAATCAAAATATGATGAAAAACAATTTCCTAGAAAGATGTATTTTTAAGTATAAAAAAAATTTTATATAAAAATTAAGCATATTATCAATTTCGATGAAATTAATTAGATATTTTTTAATCAAAAGAAACTAATTAAATATTAAAATAAATTAAAAATAAAATGGTACTTTGTAAATACTAGAATGTAAAAGACAATTTTCTATTAAAATAAATATTTTTTCACTATTCATTGGAAATTAATTTTTTCAGAAAAATACCAAAATTTAAAAATAATTTAATATTTATATGTTGATTTCAAAAATAATATCCTTTTTATAAAATAAAATTTCTAAAATTGGAATAAATTAATTATAATATTTTATCACAAAAAGCAATAAAAACTATTTTTTAAGAAAGGGTGTTTTTGAAGCATAAAATGGGTTAACAAGAAATTATGTTCTTAATACCTAAGAATTAATCAATAAATTTGAAAGGTTAATTATACATATATTTTTAAAATTTTTTAATTTTATTCATACCCATAAATCCAATGGCTAGGTTATAAAGGTATACTATATCATGGTCTATTGAGACTCAAGGTTGTGTGTAAAGAAAGTTATCAAATACTTTAAGTTAATTTAAATGAAAAATACATTTAAAATATCGGGGTGTTATATATGTTGTTCATCATAAGCTATGCTTTTTACCTTCAGTTCCTTTTATAGTGTCTTCTTTATATTAGTAAGTCTTCCTCTATTGCATCCCTCCCACCCCATCTTCTGTTATACAATAGGTAATTTTTATTTGAGCTATTAGTTTCTTCTAGTACCCTGAAAACATATTAAAAATGAAAAATTAATATTCTATTTTAGTTTATTGTCTTTTATATTTTTAATTTGATTTTTTTAGTTTCCATGTTAATTAATTTTAAAATCTATAATAAATTGTAATAAAATTTAGTCATAACTTGTTTATTTACTGTGTTTAATTTTTGAAACTTGAATAATATGAAGGAACTTTCATAATTAACATATTTAATGATAATAGTTGGGTGAAGTTAAGGAGGAAATCAAAATATTATGTGTAGTATATTTATTCCTTGATATTTCTTTCTCGGCCTCGGTAAGGGATAATATGATTTCTTTTCCATGTTGATGTTGTGTTAATCAACATTATTTGCATCAAGATATTTTTAAATACCATATAATTATAAAATAAATGGATTTTTATTATCAAAAATGTAGTTGGAAATTTCTTGGGGAGTTGATGGTCAATGATGATAATAATATTTTCAGTATTTAACATGATAATTCTTGAAAATATGATATTCTTAACTTGTGGGAAGATTCTTTCAGATTTTAGAAACCAAACAACACCCCATCATATCTTTTTTATGAAATAAAAACATTTTAAAATTTATTGAATATTTTGGGAAACCTATATAATCTTGATGTGAAGAACTTAAAAAATAATATTTTATTTTTGAAATGAATCATTTGAAATGTTTACATGGTATCGGTGATGTGGTAATTTATTAGCATATAAAAACTAATAGGGAACTTCCTAATGATTCAACATTACCTAAACCATTTGTAAAATTAAAAGGGATTATCAAGAAACATGGTCTTGGTTATAATAACATCTATTCATGCCTGAATGATTATATACTTCTATATGAGGAGAAATATTTCTTTTATAAATTCCTAAATTTTGAAGGTTTGGGGTAGAAAATTATTAATGATGGGAGCATTATGAAATTAATGAATGGTAAAAAAATGTACCAATAAAGGTTTTACATCTCTTCCTCATGATACATAGGCTTAAAATTATATTCATTTCATCTAAAATATCATCTTTCATGGCATGGAATGAGCATGATTAAATTAAATATGGTGAGTTAAGGAACCCTCTAGTTTATATTAGATGTACACTAAAATGTACATGTATGATATGCATGTACACATAACTATTATTCATGAATATAACATATATATATATTATATATATATATAGTATATTGATATGTGTGATATATATATGTGAGTTTCATGTGATGAAACTTTCTGTATAGATTCTCTCAAATGGTTACATCAAAGAAAGAACCAAAAGTTAGTTTATTCATAGATTTGAATTTATTAATTGAAGTGAGTTTAATGAATGAGTACCCAATGTAAAAAATACATGAGATGTGTTATGAAGTAGGATCCTTGGGCTTAAACTATAAAATGGAATGAGTTATCTTATTTCCATGTGTGCAATGTGTGTGAGACACTACTAAACTCTCTTCTCCCTGGAACTTCATTTATCTCATTCGTTAAGGCACCATCACCCCTTCGGATTTGGGGAATCCTCATGAAATATTAGTGGATCCAATGGTTGGTGTATTACTAAAGAGGAATTATGATTTATATCAACTGCTCCAAGTGATATCAATTAAGCATTCACTTTCACTAATAAATAATATGGTTGATATTGTAAATGGTTTATAGGTACTCTCTTTTTCATATTATTTTCATGTTAATTTATTAAAGATAGGCCAACTTGTTTTTTAGGTTTTCCATATACAATGATCATTATATGGTCATAAAAAAACCTATTATTGGTATTTTAGGGAAGTTTCTTCAATATTTATATGTGTTTGAATAACTGGTTTTCAAGAAAATAGGAACTGTAAACGAGTTGTGGTGTTTTTGGAAACAAATATATTTTTGAGTGCCTATAAGTAGAAAAAGAAATTTGTGTAATGGTAACCATTAAGTTACCTTTACATGGGATTTATAATTTATAGGTTACCCTTACATTATTAAGATGTGTAAATTTCACCATCGCCTATGTAACGGTAGCCCGAAACATACTCTTATGTGAGGGGTTTACATAAAGGTAACCTATTACTTACCCTTTTTTGAATAGTATAAGTAATGGTTATACCCATATGTGAGGAATCTTCATAAATTTAATCTATGTATTACCTTTACCTAGTAGTTTTCAATTTATTTAAGTAAAGGTAACCTTTAAATTACCTTTACATGGGATTTTGAAAACATTCATTACCTATATTCAATAAGTTTCAATAAATATATGTAAAGGTAATGAGTATTCTACCTATATGTAGTGGTTTCAGAAAGCCTGCATAAAGATAAAATGGTTTACCTTTAAGTAGTGTGTGGTTCCTGTATAAGGGTTGAAAAAATAAATATTAAAAAAATAACATATAATGTGATATAAATTATTTATAAAAAAATTACACTATTATAAAATGTATTTTAGAAATATTTAAGTTGTAAAGATTTTATATATTAATTAATTGATTATAATTTTATTATAATTTATTAAATAAATTTTTTTGAAACATTTTTCCCAAATATTAAGTGTTAATATTTTAAAATGCCTTTTAAAAATTTAAATGGTATGCGTTATGATCTTGAAATAAACAGTTTATTTATAAATCATAAGAGGTGTTTTATAAGTGTTTTTAAATTACAAGATATATGATATTTAGATTATATAAATGTTTATATAATAGAAATTGAATTATAAAATGTTTATAATTCAATAAATATCATGTAATTTAATATAAAATATGAATAATTTCATATTTAAATGAATATAAAATGTTTATATACTTACTAAATCCTAAAATTTTTATAATAAGAATTTATTTATGAAATAGTTCATAATTGTTCCATGTTTTGGAAAATAAATAAGTTGTTTATTTATTTATTAAATTTATTTTCTATTCATGTTTAGTAAAATAATTATTAAATATGATTATTTTTTATACCCATTTATATGATAATTTTCTTCTAGAATAGAGTCTTGCATGTCATGATAGGTTCGATATCATACAATTTAGTTTCTATAAACCTTTTCCTCAATTTGTAATTATATTTATGCACTTGATAATAGTTTTTGGGAATATTTTGTGCATATTAAGTGTTATATTTTTCAATAATTGAATTTTCTCTTGAGTAAATTCTCATGGATATGGGGACTTTGGGTCAGACCACCTACTTTCCTGGAGGCTTATTCCTTATATGGGAAATGTTGTGGGGTTAGGTATCTATCACTTCAAGCATACTCATGTGGAATTTGTGAATCTCATATAACTTTATACCTTTACATAAATATTTCATGTACCTTATTCATATGATGTATTTGGATATGTATGAATATAATTGGCTTCTATTTTTAGGTGAGTAATAAATACTTTTGAGTTGTGTAAATACTTACACATTGATGTGGAGTGAACACCTTGATTTGGTGGTTGGAATAGGGATTTAAAAAACAACATCCTTAGTATCATACACACAAAAAAGAAATAAAAAACTAAAATATAATGATTACATATGTTTTAATGGTTATGAATTTAATTTTATTATAATGTATATTAAATTGGTGAGATCTTAAAAGAAATCCCTTTAAATACTTAGTGTTATATTCCTTACAAAGTGACACTTTTCAAGACCTCAACCATCAAATCAGTTTTTTTTCATAGTCTGGTGCCCGTATATTATCTTGTGTAAGGAAAGTAAGTAATAAGTGACACTATATTATATTATAGGGTAGTATCATTCCTTAAACAGTTACCCCTATATTTTTCAATGTTATCTTTTTTTTTATGTTAGCTTTGGGTGACACTTAGTTGGGATTCCCTAATGGTTAAGATAATATATGAATAGAGTTTAGTGAATCCATATAATGGATTATGATAGAAAAAAGATATCTAATAAACTATCCATGATTCATAATAGTTGTGGTTGGGATGATTGCCTACCTAAATAATTAAGTGGTTATGTGAACACGCTGATGGACTTATCCCTCAATAAAATATGGATCTCAACTCACTAAATGGTTATGATGTATGGTTATATCATTTCTAGTGGATTCACTTTCATTAAAATCCCTTGATGAATAATGCATGATACTCACCTACTGGTATATCTTTTTTGTAGATTATGACACACTTCATACTAATTATATTGATATAATTAATATTGTTGACCTATAAAGTAGTTGAATATTGTTATCTAGGAATGAGAAGTTTTCTAAACAAGAAACATTCAATTTATACAAATCTAAATGTTATAGAAATCAATTTCTTCAACTCTAAATCACGGTTATTAGATATCAGGTGTGTGTCACACATTTGCGCTAACAAACACATACATGAATATATGAGAGAATAGATAAAGTATGGATTATATCTATATGTTGGTAATGGGGAAAGACTTGATTCATTAGATTTCATAACATATGATATGATTTTACCAAGTTGGTTGATCCTATAATTAAAAAACGATTATTATGTTCCCTCCATAAATACGAATTTTACATTTGCATCTTGTTTGGGTAAGATGGGTTTTTCATTCATTATTAAGAATAATATTTGTTCAATATATAAAAATGAAATGTTTAGAGTAATTTGGAATGTGATGAAAGGTTTATATATTCTTAATATGGATAATACTATTAATGACATTCATATTAAGAATGTCATAGTTGATTCTAATCTCACTTACCTTTGTCATTATTTCCTTGAATATATAAATGAGAAATGCATTCAAGAAATCTTTAGAGATATATTGTTGGACTCATTAGATTATGAATAATTTGATATATGTGGGTATTATTTATTGTGGAAAAATTACCAAGTCACATTTTAAAAGAAAAGGTGAGAGGGCTAGTGGACTATTGGATCTTATATAGTGTGATGTGTGTAGCCCAATGAGTATAAAAGAAAATGGTGGTTTTTTTAACTTAGTTACTTTTAAAAATAATTTTAATTGGTATGGGTATGTGGTTATAATGAAAAAAAAAGTATGAAACATTTGAAAAATTCAAAGAGTTTCAAAAAAAAGTATAAAATAAATTGGGAAAAGTATTAAGTCGTCCAATCAGATCAAGGTGGTGAATACTTAAGATAATAATTCAGAGAACATCTGAGAGATTACAGTATTGTTTCATAACTCACTCCTCCTATTATGACACAATGGAATGGTGTATTTGAAAGAATAAATCATAACATATTATAAAATGCTCGATCAATGATGATTCTATGTGGACTTCCTATTTCATTTTGGGTTTATTCTCTTAGCACTACTGCATTCTTACTAAACCACATTCCATATAAAGTATCCATAAAAACATCATATTAGATATGGTATGGGAAACATCCTAGTTTTTATTTCATGTGGATTTGGGGTTGTGAAGCATTTTTATGGTGATCATCTTCAGAAAAACATGATCCTAAATTGGATAAATGCGTATTTGTTGGTTATCCTAAGGAAACTATGGGATATTATTTCTATAATCCTACTAAACACAAAGTTTTTCTATCTTGGAATTATACTTTCCTTGAGAAGAAATACACAATTGGAGGTGTTAGTTGGAGGGATTCTAAACTTTGATAAGTTAAAGACCAATAAATATTAAGTGTTCTTAGGATGTAGTTTGATCCGGTTTCACATATTTCTGGAAGAATAACTAATTCAAGTTACATAGGAACCTCGAAGGACTGGTAGGATTCATTAGAAACCTAATAGATATGGATTTATTAGGGATAATGATGATGAAGTAGCATTCATAGGATATGAACCTACTTCCTACCAAGAGGCCATTAAGAGTTATGATTTTGAGAAATGGTTAAAATCCATGGAATCTGAGATGAAAAACATGTACACTAACAAAATTTGTAACTTATTAAATGCACCTAAAGGGGTGAAACCCATTTAATGAAATAGGTTTATTCATAAGAAAAATATAATGTATGGTAGAGTGTCTACCAATAAATCACACTTGGTGGAAAATGGTTACAAAAAACATCATCGTATTGACTATAAAGATATCTTTTCACTTTTTTTATGATAAAGACCATTTGGGTTTTTCTATCCATAGAAACTCATTATGATTATGAGATATATCAAATAGATTTAAAACCAAATCCCTTAACTATAATTTGGTCAAGGACATTAATATGATACATCCATGGAGTTTTGAAGTTTCAAATGATAATGATAAGGTTTTCTAATTACAATGGTCTATTTATGGACTAAAGAAATATTCTATAAGTTAGAATATCTAGTTTTATGATGAAATCAAAGGGTTTGGTTTCATCAGGATTGTGGATGATTAATGTATATATAAGCATCTTAGTGGGATTATTGTAGTGTTTCTGATACTGTATGTAGATGAAATATTTCCTATTGGAAATGATGTTTTGAAACTTCACTATATGATGATGTGGTTGGGTCAATATTTCCCAATGAAGTACATGGGTTAAATAACTTACATACTTGATGTGAGGATCTATAGAGATAGATCTAAGAGGTTTCTTAGACTGAGTCAAAACACATATATTGGTAAAGTGATAAATTGATTTAGCATGGAGAGATCCAATAATGGTTCTTTACCAGTGTTGTATGGAATGAATCATAGTAAGATTCATGGTCCATCTAAAGAGTTAAAAAGGATTTACAAGATTCCTCATGCATCCTCCATGGGATCTATCATGTATGTTAGGTTGTTTATTTAAATTTATTTCTTATATAATTTGAGGATAATAATTATATACCGATCCAATCCTAGTGAGATTTTCTATATTTTTGTTAAAAATATCCTTAAGTACTTAATAAGGACTAGGGATATGTTCTTGGTCTTTGGAGGAGAGAATGATCTTTGTGTAAAGGGTTACATGGGTTCTAGTTTCCAAATCAAAAAATATGATATGAAATCTCAATCTGGATTTGTGTTTTTACTACATGGTTGAGAAATTAGTAGGAAGAGTTCCAAAAAATTACCATAGTGGACTCAACAATAGAGGAAAAATACAACATTCCATTAGATGCTATAGAGGGAGCTGTTTGGATCAAGAAGTTATTTTCTAAGCCTAGAGTGGTTCCTAGAGTTAAGGGATCAATCAATCTATATTGTGACAAAAATGGTGTTATTTATCAGCATAAGTAACCCTAGCCTCATCAAAGGACCAAACACATATTTTAAAATATCATTTCGTAAGGGAGATCATTGAGAGGGGTGATGTAAAGATCAGTGGGGTGGCTACTCAGGATAATGTAGTAGATCCATTGATGAAACCATTACTACAGAAAAACATTAGGGTCATGTATATTTGTAAAACCCTAAGATTTTATAGTAATTCTCTTCTTAAATAAATTCAATTTCTTATATAGCTTATGTTTCATGCAACACTGAACTTAAACAAACCACGATATACTATTAATATTATTATTTAAAATGAAATTATAACATATCCCTCAAATTGGAGGGAATGAATAGAATTAATCAAATTATGAAATTTATATATTATATATTTAATAAAAAAATTCTAAATTCATCCCAATTATTTTATAGTCATAATATAAGAATGAATCTAATTTTACGCATTAAAAGACTATAATTTTTTAAAGGTGGTTTTACCGTCTTTTAATGGAGAAGCTATTTTAAATCCAATTATTGTCACTTTTATATATTTTATTTGAAAAAATAATATTATTCTTTTAAATTGTGATACAAAAATTTACTTTTATTGAATTTTTTTTATTTTTCTGAGAAGTTTCATTTTTTTATGAATAGTGACAAATACTACATTTTAGTTCAAAACAGCATTTTTATCTAATTTATTTATATAGTTAAATTATATTTTGATTTGGTTTTAAAGTATAATTAGAAAATTTTTATATCATTTAAACCAATTTAGGTCATTTTAAACAATTTTACATTAAATTTATATATAAAAACTTAGCAAATTTTAGGATATTTTTACTTTTAGACCCCGCTTCATCATCCTATCTGTGAGATTAGAATTAAACTTAATTTTGACACTTATTTGAATTTAATTTTCAAAAAAACACATATAATTTTGTAATAAGTATGAAATTTTTGGTCTAATAAGTTCAACATGATTTTTTGACCAAACAGATTAGTATAAGTGATTAAAATTAATTATAGTGGTTAATGGTAAATTGGGTAATTAAGGGTAAAAATAATATTATAAGCATTATAAAATTACCATAACATGTGTACTAATTTTATTAGATGATATATTATCAAGAAAAACCATCATTAGGCCAATTTTATGGATTTTTGGATTCGCTTGGATGACTTTAAGCCTTTTATAGTATTTTATTCTAAGGGAAGTCCAATATGTCACCCTCTAGGTTTAATAAGTATTACATTTTTTATATGGTTATTTAGAGTATACCTTAGACTATAAATGGTAATTTAAAAGATAAAATGTTTATATTAATTATGATAAATTATTTATCATTTTTAGGAAATAAATAATTAAATTAAATGGTGACACAATGATGATGTGGTAATTGTTTCATTGATGAAAGAATCAAATGAATGGTATTAAAAATATTAAAATAAATATAATTTGAAAAAATTAATGTCATAAAAAATATATTAATTTTACATATTAAGGATGAATTAAAAGATTTTTTTTTAATATATCATATTTTTATGATATTTTTAAAAAGTCAAGTAATGAATAGTATCAAAATTGACACTAATGATATTTTAAAATAAATAATATTTTATTAAATTATATAAAATTAATTAAAATCTAAAATTCAAAAACAATGATTGTGATGAAGTTAAATATTTCATCAATGGTCCATTTATGTCTCTTTTGGCATTTTAGAGTAACTATATTAACCCTTAAAGAGTAAAAATAAAAAATTTCAGGTACTACTACAAAATGCGCGTTTAACAGTGCTGACATTTATTAGTGCTAGAAAAATTTGCTGATAAAGTCTATCTTTATCAGTACTAAAATAAGTGCTGATAAAATAATCCATTTATCAGTGCTAAAAAATATTGATAAAGGGAACCATTTATCAGTGCTTTTTTAGCATTGATAAAAGGTAACCTTTACTAGCGCGTTATTTTAACACTGATAAAGGAAACTTTTATCAACGCTTTATTTTTATCCCTAACAAAAGGTTTCCTTTATCAACATGTTTCTAGTGATGATAAAAGTTCCCATTTATCAGTGATTTTCTAGCATTGATAAAGGTCCAAAATAAAATAAAAAATTAAACGAATAAAAAAATGAGTAAATTAAGAAAAATATGAAACATTTTATTAATTAAATAGTTATTAACAAAAATGAATAAATTTAGTATACATATATATAGATTATAAATATTAATAAATAATATATATTAAATATATATATATAATGAATAAGTATAATTTATATAAAATTTTAATTAAAAACATATTAATGTATTATTCATTTTTAATTTTTTTTGATTTTTCAATTTAACCTATATCAAACATCATGTGTTTAATTTATTTCAAATATATATATATGTGTGTGTGTGTGTGTGTTAATGTGTTTGAATATAAACTCACACACAACTATATTTATGAAATACATAGAACACATCCACCTAATATTTATGTAATTTATTCAAATTTTAGTATATTTTAGAATTTCATTATAACATGATATATTTAATATATATTATGTTTTTAATCGGTCAATTTTATTTATTTATTTTTTCAATACTAATATTTTATTTCTAATGCTTTTTATTTTTTATTTTATTTTTTAATTTGATCATTTTCCATTATTTATTTATATTTATTTATTTACTATGTTTTAGTATTTTCAATATGTATTCATCCACTTCAATATGTATATATCCATAATTTTTAATAACTTATATTTAATTAATAAAATTTATCCATTTTTTAAATATTTTAAAACTATACTCATTTTGAACTATTCAATTTCACTCATTTTTAAAATTCATGTATTTAATATTATATATACCTTAATAGTGTTAAAAATATATTTGTAAATAAATATTTATAAATAAATATATCTATAAATGTATATTTACTATATTTATAATTATTATAAATAAATAATTATTAATTTTTAAATAAGTATTTATATAATTATAAATAATTAATTATATATATATTCAAATAATTATAAAATTATAATAAATTTATTTAAATAATTATAAAATTATAATAAAGTTATTTAAATTATTATAATTATAAAACTTTTATCAGTTCTTTTTAGTGCTGATAAAGATCAATCTTTATCAGCGCTAAAAATGTTTTGTTAAAAGATATATTTATCAGTGCAAAAATGATAGTGTTGATAAAGCTCGAGATTTATTAGCACTAAAAAAGCACTGATAAATACCCCTTTTATCAATGCTTATAAATGTAGCACTGATAAAAGGGATCTTTATCAGTGCTTTTTTGAAAGCATTGTTAAAAGTGTCCCTGGTCTATTTAAAAAAACTCTGATCACGACTCAGTCGCTCATGATTCTTAAGCTGTCACAGATTTCCTCTACTACCAGCATGAATCCTCTATGTTCTATCGTATTAATCAAGGCTAGAATCCAATTAATTTTATTTTCTACTCTTCCTCTATCGTTGTTTGATGTTTTGGGTTCTTCATTTTTCATTTTTTTCGCTTCTCTTAAACATGATGAACCCTACATCTCTTCTTGTCGTTACTAAAATACAACAAGTGTGGTTTTAATTATTCTTCTCTTTCCATATGTATTTGAGTGTCCAATCCATTTTTTCCTAGAGACACATATATATGGTTTACTCTACTCTCAACATTAACACGTAGACCTCTCATCTCCCCTCAGTTTTCTCTTCATTGGAATAATATAGGGTTCTAAAATCTAGGTAGTTTCTCAAATTTAATTCATCTTATAAACAAGAGTATAGATTCTAAAGGCTTAATTATGAGGGTTTTTAAGGATTATTAGATACCAAGTTTTGGCCCTTGTTTATGGGTGATGAACATATAGGGACCAAGGTAAGTCTAAAAAACATTAGAACATGTTTTTTGGATTTTGGTTATTCATGTAAATCATTAAACCATGAAATGGGTTATTTAGATTTATGATTTTGAGGAATTATTTTTTATTGAATTTAAAAAATATTGAATTAATTAGCCACATTCAAAAAATTATTTTAGTGATTCATGTTGTGAGAGTTTTTTTAATTAATTCAAGATTATTATTAAACTTTAACCATGGGTTACAAAGAGTGATGGGGAATTTCTTTAGTGAGAAAAGTATGCTCAAAAAAATTTTAAAAAAAATCATAGATTGGATAGAGTTGATAAATCATTGGGTAAATGGACGTAGAAATACACAACAACATATAAGGAGTGTATTTCCCAAAAGTAAGTTAGTTTTACATGGTTTTATAGTTGATCAATAAAACTATGAGATTTTATTTATTAATAGATTTACTAATCGAAATAGAGAGATAATTAATTTATAGGATAAAAAAGTAATTTGAAAATATATCTAACATAGTCAATAACCATATAGATAATAAAAATTGATTAAAATATACTTTTTATGGTTTGGATATTTATTTCCTATAAGTTGTGTAATTTTTTATCCATGTCCAAAATTCACAAAATAGAGTTATGATCCCCCTATTATAATTAACTCTTTGTTGCCTTCTATATCCAAACCCATATTCTTATTTGATCATTTTTTATCACTAGTTTAAGGTTCTAGCACTCCTTCAATGATCATAGGATGATACCCTAAAACTTATAAGTGGTATTAGAGATATGTTCTTCAAGGACATTATGTATTAATCTATTAGTTTTTCAAATAAATAAATATCATATTGTATTATGTCAATATCATATATTATGATATGAAGGATTTATTTGTTCAGACATAACATATGGTTATTATATATCATATGGTATAACATATATAATGCCTAAGGATTTGAACTACATTTTATCATATAATTTTTGATATCATAAAATATGACTCTATCCATGGTTTGTTTGAAAATAGAGGATTAAATCACAAATACAATATCACCTCAATTGCTAAATATAATAAAAGAAATATGATATCTCCTATCATATTTAGTGAGATAAGTCATGGAATATATTTAAAGTTTCATCATAGAATATGATTGAGTTGTGGGAATACCCTTCTCCAATAATATATTTTATAACTGATAATATCATTATCAGTCATAAAGTAGGACATTCCTAGATGTAATTGTATATCTACTTCAAGCTATGTGGTATAATTTTCAATGATGGGAGGTATTTATGGTTCCTCTAAGATTTTGTGGTAATATATCATAATAATAAATTTAGGATTTCATTGAATATATTCATTTAATTTATAAGAGAAAAAAAATTATAGATCAATACTAAGCATAAATTAAAAAATCACCCTTTAAAGGGATGTATGTTATTATAGGGAACTTATGGTGGATTAAAAAAATATACAAAATTGGAAGGTGAAGAATCATTGAGTATACAGAATTGATATCCAATATAGGTGGGTTGAGATTCATTTCTTCAAGACCATTAGAGTCGATGTATTCCAATTCCTCTTCAATTGAAGATAATTTTTGATTGATTCTATTAGTTTAGGTTTCTATGATACTGTATTCCTTAAATTATTGATTTTCTTCCATCTCTTGATGATGTATTAGACTCTCTCTTTCAAACTATCCTTCCTCCCATTAGCAAGAGATGGAAGGAAATCAGGCATCTGAGGATGGATTAAATAAAGGTAGTGAAGCTCATTTGTAATGTATTATTAAAGTATTATATCTCTGTTCAAGATAGTAGCAATTTTCATGTAATATGGATACAATTGTGGACTTTTATGCATGGAGTTTATCACATTGTTGTTATTCAAGACAAATTAAATGTTTGACTACTCATGTTGACAATGTCTTGTGAACATGATGATGTTACCAATCCCAAGAAAGAATAGACTATTGATGATGAAACTACAGAATTATTAGGGGATCAACAACATGTTGATGAAATAAATGAAAAAAACAAGAACAACACAGCATCATAATTTTGAATAAAATTATCAAGGAAAGAAGTTAGGGTATAAAATCGGAGGTTGGTTTCAATCAACACGGACAACCTATTAACCCCAAAAATTCAATGTTCATTAGTTATCTTGGGGTCACAATGAGGTAGAATGTGTCGATTGATATTGACTCATGGTGTAACCTCCAACCTATAATAAAGGAAATCCTTTGGAAAGATATAACGGTAATGTTATAATATAATTTCTCTATTTTAGTGAAAAATTATATAATGAAACATTGATTTAGTTTTCATTATTCCTTACAGAATTATTTTATTTTATTATATTTCTATAATAAATTTTTCTTAATGGCCACTATAAAATCCCATAGAGTCTTCAAAAATATTCTAATGAAGTTACATCTTAGGGATGATGAGGGGAAAATAAATCCCCACCCACTACTTAGTTATGAACACATTATAAAGCACAAACATGGATGATTTCTATAATCATCTTTATGAGAAATAATTTTATGTGAATTTTGGTCGATAATATATTATTTTACATTATTTATTTTAAACAACTTGATTCAAATTTGTTAATTTATTAAATAGAAAACATGTTCTAAAAATAAAGAAATTACATCAAAACCAACGTACCCCTATCACAAAGTAATGATGGGTTATGATTTATTTGAGAAGAAATTGATATATATTTTAAATCAATAATAAGAGTTTAATTATGTGATATAAAACAATATATGTTCCTTTTTTATATGCAGATTGATGAATCAAAATCTGAAGCCACTTCCATCCCACGTCATGTGCTATGAAAGGAGGCTCATGTAAATAAGGATGGTATATTAGTTGATGAAAATAAAAAAGTAGTATGGTAAGCATTTGTAAGTATGAAATAATTGTAATTATTTTTTATTTATAACAATATTACATAAAAATAAATATTTTCATATTTTTTATATGGTTTAGACACAAGAATCGGAAATGGTTGTACCATAAGAAAAGTGACTTTCAGTAGCTTTGAAGCAGCCTGAACAATATGGTCGCATTAGAGGATTAGTTTTTTGAGTCTCTCCTGGAACATATTTTGATAAGATAAAACCACATGAAGATACATATAATATAGTGAGACAAATGCAGACACAAATAGAATCACTACAAGATATTATTTTACGGTCTGGTTTGGTAGAACAATGTATAAGAAATGATCAAAGAGAACGGTTGGTGGAGGAAAGATCCACACATGAACAAAATGATCCAACAAGATTTGAGTCTATTCATTCCCCCCAACCACATACCTTACCTGAGGTGATAAATTTTTTCATTACTATTTATCCTAAATGTGAATCAAACGACTTCTATTAACTTTATATTACTAAAATTTTGTAGGGAACAGTTGTATATGATTTTTATCTTTCAACACCCATGTACTATCGTATTGTGATGGATACAGTGTATAATATCCCAATATACCATATACACAATCAACCCCTCCCATAAAATCACATGAGAGTGGTGATTTAGTTAGCTTATGAGCCGACTGCTGAGTTTCATGTTCCACTCAATGGTCTGGATATTACAACAGACGATGCTGCTATTAGAGCTTTCATAGCTTGGTCATCTAATATTATAAAGATACATGAGGTACATATTTAAAAAAATCATATGAAAAACATGTAACAGTTGATGATAAAAGGTCTAAATTTAGGTATGATATTACATGTGAATAAATCTACAGAGAAATGAAAGGTCTAATCAAAAAAATCTAGTGAATCGACCAAGAAAAAAATGACCTTCTGAGAGTACCTTCTCCCCGCCAGTTCCAGACAAATATTTATTATCATTAAAACTTTATACAGAGATCACATTTAAAGATAAAATTATTTCTAACATTGAATATTAAGAAAATATATATGTAGAATCTTTCACAGATATAATTGGTCTCGAGACTCTAACTGAGATTCTCAAGCATGAATGGCTAGGCATCTCAGTTGTGAATACATAATTAAGGTACATTTTTATAATATGTATGTCCAAATAGTGAGATAAATATGTTTATTAAAGCTAATAAGAATTAATATTTTGTACAGAAGTTTATATTACAACTATATAAATGGAATATCATAAAAATCGCTATTTGGAATCATTAATCTATGTATTATTTCAATGATAAAAATTACTTTGGATGAGGAAGAAATGGAGAATAAAAAAGATGAGTTACTCAAAGTGTTTAATAAAAAAGCATCAGATGACATACTCTTTTTGATACCTACAATTCAAAGGTGAAACTATATGATCTAATCACATAAAATATATTTTTAGTTTTTGAATTACTTAATTGTTTTTGTTTTTTTAGGTAACACTGGATGCTGATAACAGTAAACATAGACAACCTGAATATTTATTTATGGGATTCAATGCAAGTATTTCCAACCAACCGACCACACATAATGGGTATTGTGAATATGTAATACACTACAATCAAAATTTTATATATAAACTTTGAATTATATTTCTGGTCTATGTTTTAATGAGAATTTTTTTATGATAGGGTCGTCACTCAATATAGGAAAGATCATGGCATGAATTCGGTGTATAAAATGATAAAGCCTGTGGATTACTACAACTAGAAACAAATTAAGGTATATATAGAAATATTTAACTATCAAAACATTTCAAAAAAATTACTTATTTTATTCAATGTTTATGTAGTGTCTGAAACAAGATAATGATATCAATTTTGGATATTATGTTTTCAAATTTATGAGAGAAATCATAAATCATGAAAATAAAAGCATACCCAAACTGGTAATTTATAAAGGTAATTAAAATTTAATTAAATATATTTCATATTCATTTTTTTATCTATATTTTTTCTTAGTACTATCAAGATTGCTGACAATGGAGTTACTCAAAAGAATAAATAAATTTGTTTAGAGATGAGTGGTAAGAATAATTTTTGTAATAATGTATGGTGACAACAAATTTAGATGATTACCTACTATTTTTGTGATCTAGTGCAAGTTATGACCTTAAAAAGATATTTGGGGTGTGAAGCATTAGTGTTAGAATGCTTATATATTATTTTTGATCTCTTTATCAAGGAGAAGAATAATGGAGGAAATAAATTTATTTAGAATTTTTGACATGAAAATAATAAAAATTTTGGTCAATCATGGTGGTGAAGGTAGAGGTGGAGGCGTACGTGAAGGCGGAGGCAGAGTCAGAGTCAAAGACTAATGTGGAGGAGGAGGTACAGGAGAAGACTAAGGTAGAGACCAAGGTGGAGGAGTATGAAAAGAGATGGATTAAAAAAATAATTTTTTTGTAAATGAAGTATAATATAGATCATACCATGATTTTTTTTTGAGAAAAATTGTTTAAAAGTGAACACAACACTTTTAACTTAATATAAGATTCATTGTGAGTCTTTCCAGTTTTAAATGGCATTTTAGTAAAAAACAGTTGTGGCATACTCAAAAATGATAATAAAACATTAATATTGTTTTGGTACTTTAGAAAAATTATCCATAAATAATTTATGATGTGTAGGGATCATCCAAACCTCAATCTAATGTATGGTGTGACCGATATGACTCCAAGTGTCTGTTATCAGTTTAAAATTGTCATTTTAATACAAAAAAAGTGTCACTCAGTGAAAATAAAGCAAACGCACTTGTATTTTCTTGATAATTTGGTACAATGATTCATAATTCATTTGTGACATGTATTAATTAGCCTCATGTCAAACTAACACATGATGCCACCTGTATGGCTTAAAGTGTCTGTTTCCAGTTTAAAATGACATTTTAGTAAAAAACACAAACGGCATACTCAAAACCAAACTAATGCATTCATATTTTTTTGGTACTTTAGGAAAATTATCCATATGTCACTTGTTGTGTTTATGGATCATCCTCACCTTAATATGATGCACGGTGTGACTGGTATGACTCCAAGTGCATCATTTTATTCAAAACTGACATTAATTTTAATCAAAAACAATTGACATACTCAAAACTAAGAAAACACATTTGGATTGTTTTGGTACCTTAGGAAAATGATCCATATGTCAATTATGATGTGTAGGGATCATCCGTACCATAATCTGATGCATGGTGTGGTTGTTATGACTCAAAGTGTCCATTATTAGTTTAAAGTTGACATTTTAATAAAAAAAGTGTCACTCACTAAAAACCAAGAAAAAATGCTCATATTGTCTTGATAGTTTGGGTAAATGATTTATAATTCATTTTTTATGTGTACGAATTAATCTCATGTCAAACCCATACATTATACCACCTGTATGGCTCAAAGTTCTTACTTCTAGTTTAAAATTACATTTTAGTAAAAACCATATGTGGCGTACTCAAAACTGAGAAAATGAATTTGGATTATTTTGGTAATTTTAGAAAATGATCCATACATAACTTGTGACATGTGGGGATCATCTACACCTCAATATGATAAATGGTGTGACCGGTATGACTACATGTTTGACTTTTTATTCAAAGCGGACATTAATTTTAATAATAAAAACTACTGACATACTCAAAACTAATAAAACGCATTCAGATTATTTTATTACTTTAGGAAAATGATATATATAAAAAATTGATGTGTAGAGATCAACCACACCTCAATATGATGCATGATGTGACCATTATGACTCAAAATGTCCGTTATGAGTTTAGAATCAACATTTTAATACAAAAAAGTGTCACTCATTGAAAACTGAGAAAACACGCTCAGATTGTATTGATAATTTAGGAAAAAAATTCATAAATAATTTGTGATGTGTATGAATTAGTCTCATGTAAAACCCACACACGATGCCACATGTATGGTTCAAAGTGTATGTTTCCATTTTAAGATGAAATATTTGTAAAAAAAACACACATAGCGTACTCAAAACTGAGGAAACACATTATAACTATTTTTATACTTTAGTAAAGTGATCGATGAGACATTTGAGACATATATCATTCATTCTTGCCTTAATATAACACACAGTGTGACTGTTATGACTCCAAGTGTGACTTTTTATTCAAAATTGACATTAATTTTAGTGAAAAAAATAACTCACATACTCAAAATAGAGAAAACACATTCATATTGTTTTGGTACTTTATGAAAATGATACATACATCACTTGTGATGTGTAGGGATCAGTTTCACCTAAATCTAATGTACGGTGTGGCTAGTATGACTCCAAGTGCATCTTTTTATTCAAAACTAACATTAATTTTAATCAAAAAAAACAAATGACATACTCAAAACCGAGAAAACACATTCTGGTTGTTTTGGTACTTTAGTAAAATGATCCACAAGTCATTTTTAATGTGTAATAATTATTTACACATCAATTCGACTTAAGTTATGACCGTTATGTCTCCAAGTGTGCCCTTTTATTCAAAATTTACATTAATTTTAGTAAAAAAACAACTTACATACTCTATAATAGTATTTTATTATTCTTGTATTTGTTTCAGAAAATTTATTTCATTTATATTTAGTATTATTATCTTATTTTGGTAATATTTTTTGTTGTTTCTGCTGATTCAATGTGTTTTTGTAGTACACCTCACCTGTTTCTGGTGATGTAATGTGCTGCTGCATCACACTGTAGTTTTCACCTTTATCAGTGCTAATAAATGCGCTGATAAAAGTATGATTTATTAGAGATTTTATAGGTTTATATAAATCTACCCTTTATCATCACTTTATAAATCTCTAATAAATAGTACTTTTATCATCGCAAATAAAAATGCTGATAGAGGGTATATTTATCAATGCTAAATAAAAGCACTGATAAATCTGCCCTTTATCAGTATATTTTTAGCACTAATAAAATCCATGGACTTATATCCCTGCTAAGGTAGTAAAAACTTTTCTAAAACTAATAAAGGTTGATTCTAGCACTGTTAAATAACTCAGTTTTTAGAACCATACTTATATTATATAATAAATAACTTGATTTTTTTCCATTTTTAATAGAAAATTAATTTATATTAATTTAATATTTTGTGGTTTTCAAAAGTTAACCTCACCTCAATTATAAAAGGGCACCTCCTCCCTCACTTCCTCACACCTCTCAAGACACTTTGAATCGACCCATATCTTCCCAAAAAAAGCTCCCAGATTCCTTATATTCATCCTATAAGACTCCATTTATGAATAAATCCATATAAGGAAGCCCTTTGGTTCAAACTAAAATGAGTTCCCCAAATAAGAGGTAACATCTTTCCTCAAGCTCTTTAGTTTTATTTCCATTATTTACTCCCTCAACTATATTTATTACATGCTTATATAACAACACTATTATCCTCAATATACTAATATGTTTTTATTCTATGTTTTTGGCCTACTCTTATATGCACTTACATCTAATGTGTAAGGAACATACTATTTATGTGTACAGCGAACTACCACCTCACGAAATGATGATTGTTCGTTTTTCCTTTACCACCTTTAATGGTTGGAAATTATGATTGGAACACTATTTATATATGTTATATATGATATTTACTATGTATTTATTATTATTTAATTCTTTTTTACACATGACATTATTCTTTCCATTTTTTATAAATATGATAACATTGTTTATGGAATTGTGGACTACCACCTCCTCAAAGCAACGTGATTCATTCATGATATACATGGAATGTATAAAGGATGGTTTTAATAATCATATGTGACATATGTGACATAAATATGATATTGGAATTATAATATACATATATATCATTTTATTTTCATTCTAATAATACGAAAAAGAAATGAAAGTATTGTTCAAGCATACTTATGATCTACCATCTCCATGAATAGTGCATTTCATTTATTATCTCCAAATATTATGGATTATTATAAATACATATATACTTGTAATAGCCTGAATTTTCCCCAGGCCCTTTGTGAAAATCCAGTGTTGAGGTGTTCTGGGAGCTATTGGTAGCTTACTTAAAGAGTTTGAAAATTTTTCAATTTTCCCATCGGCATGTCAGTGCGTCGGTATGTCAGTATGTTGGCATGTTAGTGCATCGGTAATTCAGTGTGTCAGCATGTCAGTGTGTTGAAATGTCGGTGCGTTGGTGAGCCAGGGACATCAGCATCAGTTAGTTTGGGGTGTCAGCATCGGTTGATCGAGGGTGTCGGTAGGTCAGGGTTTCGGTGGGTCAGGGCATCAGTAGGTCAGGGCATAGGTAGGTCAGGGCATCGGTAGGTCAGAGCGTTAGTAGTTTAGGGTTTCGGTAGCTTAGTATCGATAGTTAAGTGTCAGTATCATAGCATTAGTGACTCATTTCCAAATTTTCCTAGTTTTTTCAATTTCACCCTTGTTATGTGATTTTCTCAATTTAAAGTTAATCTATCAACTCATAGTCATCTACTGGTCTATCTCCATCATTTCTGAGTGGAATTATTAAATCTCAACTAATTCCAACGCATGAAACTGACCATCCACATGGTCAAACCATGATCCTAATTTTACGTACTTTGAAATGGTCTCCCTGATTTTAGGATTTTCACTCTCCTTAATCCAATATCCTCTCTTCCTTGTTCATTTTTTTTCTCTTAATGCACCTAGAGACTTCCTCTTGAGACGATTCATGCACCCATGTTGGAGCCCTTCCCTCTCAACCTTTGAGTTCTTACTACGAGTCGCGTCATCCCATGTTCTTGGATCAATAAGGAACATCGATCTTTGATAATCCAATAAGGGACTTTCTTTTTCTTATCTTTAATTTTGCATCATGTGGGGAGGGTATGTTAAGGGTTCCTTATAAGTAACAGCTAGATACTCTTCTTGAAAGAATATTAAACAAGAATTAAATATGATCAAAAGTTTACTCTAGTAAATAAAATAATGGGTAGGGTTTGGTTTTATGTTGATTTCCTATTTTATTTTTTATCTTAGATTATTTTATGGCTATTTTGGTTGTATTCATTCTAAAAATCATGGTCGTTGGTGGTCTTTTCTTGTGAACTAGTGGTGTTTTGTTTCATTGTGGTGTTTTTATATGAATATGTAACATGAAATCTTATAAATTTCATACACTCACTTAAATAAAGAGATTCCATAGGATAAAACTTGTTTTGTGATCACCCTGAGTATATTCAAGTGGAAATTAAAGAACCCCTGTTAGTTAAATTTGAATGTGCTTGGTTTGATGGTTGTGGTTATGTGCTATGTGTTCTGGTCTAGGTTTTGCGGGCTTGGTATGTGGGGTGGTACAGGGGGGTGTTGGTGTCTCAGTCTGAGAGATTGATTGATTGTGGAATGGGTGAAATTATAGGCAGTTGAACTGCCTTTATGTTGTGTTGTGGTCACGAAGCGACATTGAGTAGTGGGACTGCGGTGTGGTTATGGACTTGTTATGCAGTGGGACTGCATCTAGGGATTTTTTGGGCAGTGGGGATGCAAGGATGGGTTGTGAGAGAAGTAATGGGTGGTATCACTTTGAAAAAATATAATTTATAGTAGATGAATGGGTATGTTCAGTGTAACTACAAGTCTAGTATTCTGATGTTGTGCAGTGGGACTGCAGTTTGGTTTTGTTCGCGGCTTGGTGTGGTTACGATTATTAGTTTCTTGATAGTGAAAGAATAATTTAAAGGGAATCCCCTTAAATAAATTAATGTAAGTTGAACAAAAAGGGGTTTGGGTTTATTCTTAGCATTGGTTGTTATATGGTTGTGCATGTAGGGGTAGCAGAAAAAAGTGGTGATATTGTGGGATTGTTGTATATTTTTGTAAACCCCATAGGTTGGGTTTGAGTGTTTGATTACCTATATATATATATATATTGTAGTTACTTGTGATTTATATCTGCACCACATTATTATTGAGAAATATATTCTGAATACCTCCATTTCATGGGGGAGGGTGTATTTCCCCACATCTCGGTGGGAGGATGGATGGCTGGTTATTGATTTTCTTGCTTGCACCCTCTTCTGGATCTTGCCACTTGGGAATATCTGAGCGTTTTTTAATGGATCTAGGCTTACCATAGTAAAAGATTCTTCGGGAAAGGGTTTGTTTTGGACCAAGGGCTCAGGTGTTTGTGGTCCAATTATGTTTTCCCAAGTATCTTTGGGATGAGGCCCAGGTGCCATCGGGCGTGGTAGTGGTTGTTCTGGCCCATGTGTATTTGGTCATGGTGGTGTTTATTCTAGCCCAGGTGTCTGCGGGTGTGGTTGTGTGCAGTTTGAGGACCATGTGTGTGCGTTCAGGTTGTGGTAGTGGGACTGCATGTGGGAAGAGTGTCAGTGTCAATACATCAGATCATTAGGAATGAGAAGTTAACCAGTGGGAAAGTGGTGTGGGGTACCCATATTTCTATGTGCTTATACCATTACTTTACTTTACTTTAATTACTTGGGTGAGTGTGCCTTGGTGAGTTTGGTTTGGTTAGTATTCCTTGGTAGGTGCCTGAGGTTCTACTATTTTCTCATAGGGGAATTAGTATGTTCCCTCACTTGTGCACGAGCAGTTTTAGTTTCCCTACTGAGTGTACTTGTATTCTCACCCTACATATATAAAAGTATTTTCAGGTTTCTAGGAGGAATTTTAGGACCATGCTAGACTTAACTATCTCGGTCATCAGGATAGTTGTTGTCACTGCTTATTTTTCTTTCCTTTGGTACATTATTGATAGTTCTGTCTTACTTTGTATCAGTTTCACTTTTGAACATGCATGTGGGAATGGATTCTTTGATTTACTTTTATCTTTAGTATTTTTTGTTGCTGGGATTCACCATCTTATCTCATGATATTGTTCTATAAAAAGGGTAATACCTTCCATTTATGAGAGATTCTATACCCTTGGTTCTAGTCGCCACTTCGGGGCATACTAAAAGCAGGACTCGAGGTCATTGTCTCTCCTTCACCTTGAAGAAGGAAGATCATGGAACTTTTATGTCCCTTCCCTCATCTTAGAGAAGGTGGGTTGTGACATAATGGTATCAAAGGGATGAGGCCCAAGTGTCTTCGGGTGTAGTGGTGGTTATTCTGGACCAGGTTTCTTTGGGTGTGGTGGTGGTTGTTCTGGCCCTGGTGTCTATGGCTTTGGTTGTGTGTGGCTTGAGGCCCATGTGTATGTGGGTAGGTTGCGGCAGATGAACTGCGTGTGGGAGGATTGGCAGTGTCAATATGTCAGATCATTAGGAATGAGCAGTTAACTAGTGGGAAAGCGATACGGGGTACCCATATTTTGATTTGCTTATACCATTACTTTACTTTACTTGCGTTACTTGGGTGAGTGTGCCTTGGTGATGTTGGGCTAGTTAGTATTCCTTGGTAGGTTCCTATGGTTCTACTATTTTCTCACAGGGGAATTAGTATGTTCCCTCACTTGTGTATGGGTAGCTTTAGTTTCCCTGCTGACTGTACTTGTATGCTCACCCTACATATATAAAACTATTTTCAGGTTTCCAAGAGAAATTTGAGGACCATGTTCGACTTTACTTTCTCATGCATCGTGATAGTTATTTTCACTTCTTAGTTTCCTTTCTGTTGGTACATTATTGGGAGTTTTTTCTTACTTTGTATCAGTTTCACTTTTGAACATGCATGTGGCAATGGATTATCAGATTTACTTTTATCTTTAGTCTTTGGTGTTCCTAGGATTTACCATCTTATCTCATGGTCTTATTCTATAAAAAGGATAATTCCTTCCATTTATGTGATATTTTATAACCTTGGTGCTAGTTTCTACTATGAGGCCTACTGAAGGTAGAACTCGAGGCTCATTATCTCTCCTTCACCTTGAAGAAGGAAGGGCAGGGCTCTTTGTCATCCCTTCCCTCATCTTGGAGAAGGTGGATCATAACAGAATAGTATCAGAGATGATTTTTGAGAGATAGGATGGAGTTCAAGGTTAGGTATAGTGAAGATTGCATGGGATGGTAGGGAAACAGTGTTAGGCAATCTTGGTTCGTGAAATAAGCCAGAGAAGACTGGCTATGACATGAGATTTTAGGGGCCCCCGTGATCCGATTCAAGGACTCTGGACCTACTTAATGACCAAGTGAGGCTACACCGATTTTAGGTTAGAGACCCTAGTAATGGTATGTGCATCATAATGACTTGTATTATTGTGTGTATTGGGATTTTTGGGAAATTAAAATAAATAAAGAGTTCAAAAAAATAAAATTTCACTACTTGGGCTTAGGAATTCTTTGTTTCTCTTTTCAGTTGTGGAACCTCGACATCATACACGAGTGGTACGATTAGTCAAGGCCTAGTAGGTTGATCTCTTTGATCAATAGAGGGTCAATCAAGAGGAGGATGACTAGTGGTAGAAGATGCTTCGTGACTTCTAGTTGTAGACTCTGGGAAAGTACGAGGGCAGCGTCTCAGACATAGAGATGGAGAGATGGATTGAGGAGCTGGTGATCACTTTTATCTTGATCCAGACTTGATAGAGTACTGGTTTCCCCTGGTAGAAAGATAGATGTGAGAATTAGCACATCAGTAGTGGATGCTTTACCTCAGAGATAGGAAGGAGACTGATGTCTCATGGACTGACTTTGAGAAGGAGTTTCAGGCGGAATTCCTTTCTTCCACAACGAAGGCCGAGAAGAGGCAGGATCTAATCTCCCTCCATTAAGGGAGTATGTCAGTAAGAGAAATGGGGATCAATTTCAAGGATCTCCTTCATTTTTATTCAGACCTATTTCCAGATGAGGAGTCATGGTAAAGATACTTAGAGGAGGCACTCTGACCTTTTCTTTAGTATATTGTTACTCCCTTTACTATACCAATGTACTTGGAGGTTCAGAAGAAGGTTTAGGTAGTATAGAGGATGCACACACTGAGAGGTGTGCCATGAGAGGGGAGTTAGATGAGTTCTTCAAAGGGTAAGTCTGTTAGCATCAGGTCTCCAGTGTCAGGGACTTCCAAGTTTCGGCCAGCGGGGAGTAGGCCTCAGCAGTTCTAGTTCCGATCTCCCAATCCTCACCCTTTTCCCATGGTCCTAGGATTGAGATGCTTTATCTGTGGCAGCCATGGGAATTTTTCAGAATCATTTCCCTATTCTATTTAAGTATAGTGGGGGTGGGAAGGTTCAGATACCACATCAATAGTAGCAGTTTCCATCCAGGGCCTTCAAGCAGCAGGGGCAGCGATCTCCCACTCCACCGAGGGCGGACGGTGTCGGAGGAGGCTGACCTCAGGGTACTCCTCAGATACCTCAACTAGGGCATGTTTGGGGAGTTTTTTGACATCCAATGAGTAGAGATATTTGGTATGGGAAGTTGTACACTACATAGGTAGCAGTTCCAGCGGGGACAGAAGTTGTTCGAGGTACGATCAGACTATTTAATACTCTTATTTGTGCTTTGTTTGATTTAGGAGCTTCACACTCCTTTTTTTCACCCAATCTATCTCATTCCTTGGGTCTAGAAAGTTACATACTCATGAATTTAACTATTATACCCACAACTGGTAACTTTTATCAGTTGTGTTCACGCTGAAGTTTTGGTGGAATTACCTCATCAGGGAATGCTTTGTGGTCTTCACGGATCACAAAATCTTGAGGTACATCTTCTCCCAGCGAGACTTGAACTTGTGGCAGTGGAGATGGATAGATTTCCTTTAGTACTAAGACTTCAAAATCTCCTACACCACAGAAAAGGGGAACGTGGTGGTCGATTCCTTGAGCAGGAAGTCACAAAAGGATGTAGTTCGGGAGTCTGCAAATTCTTGGAAGGCAATGGATGGGTTGGCTACTTTACATATGGGCTTAAGAGTGGAGGAAGGTAGAGATTTCATGTTTCAGATTAAAGTTAAGTCTTCCTTGGTATGGTATGTGGAGGATTCTTAGTGAGGAGACTCAGAGGATGGAGTGATGCATGGTCGCATTAGCCAGGGCGATGCTCTGAAGGGATGGTCGGAGGATAGTCAGAATCGGATGATGTTCCATGGGAAGTTTTTTTTCTCAGTGGTGATTCATGAGGGAGTTATCAGTGAGTTCCACAACTCACCCTTGTAGGTACATCCAGGATTCTCCAAGATGTATTGGGGCTTTATAGGTCATTTTTTGTGGCCCGGAGTGAAGCGGGCAGTGGCGGAGTTTGTGTCAAGGTTCCTAGTGTGTCAGTAGGTGAAGGTTGAACACCATGTTCTTAGCGGTCTATTGCATCCCTTAGATGTTCTTGAGTGGAAGTGGGATGACATATCTATGTATTTAATCATAGGAATACCTAGGGAATATAGAGGATGTGATTCCATCTGGGTAGTGTTGGATTGATTGATGAAGTTGGTTCACTTATTAGCAATTAAGGAGACGAGCTCAGTGGATTCCTTAGCACAGAGATACGTGGGTGAAAGGGTATGGCTATATAGATTTACAAGATACATCATGTCATATAGGGATACACACTTCACTTCACTAGTCTAGAAGGTACTACTTTGTGATTTTGGCACCCATCTATGCCTTAGCACTACTTTCCACCCTTAGATAGATGGGCAGATAGAGAGGACCATCCAGATGTTGGAGGACATGTTGTAGATGTATGTCTTGGACTTTGGAGGATCGTGGGTACAACACTTTACCCTGGTGGGGTTTACCTAAAATAATAGCTACCACTCCACCATTTTCATGGCACCGTTATAAGCCTTGTATGGAATACTGTTTCATTCACCTATGTGTTGGGCAGAGGTTGGGGTGGTAGGTGTTCTTGGCCTAGAGGTGGTGCAGAGACTGATGGAGAAGGTTCATCTTGTGCGTGAAAGGATGATGGAAGATCAAGACCGGTAGAAGTCATATGTCGATCATAGGAGGAGACCCTTGGAGTTTGAGGTTGGATACCACGTGTTCTTAAAGGTCTCCCCTTGGAATGGACAGTGGAGGTTTGGTAGGGGTGATATTTCTCCTATGTTCATCAGACCCTTCGAGGTGTTGGGGCGAGTCGATGAGGTGGAATATTAGCTAGCATTATCAACGTGTTTGGAGAGGATCCACAAAATCTTTCATGTCTCTCAACTCTGTTTCTATCTACACGATGACTCTCATGTCCTAGACTGGGGATAGTTGGATATCAAGGACTATATGACATTCTTGGAGTGACTGGTGAGAATCTAGGATCGTAATGAGAAGGTTCCTCATGTGTGGACTATTCCCTTGGTTTGTGTGTTATGTAGGCATGGTTGCATCGAGGATAGTACCTAGTAATTAGAGGCATATATGAGTGCCCAGTACCCAAATATGTTCTGAGTTTTTCTGTTGTGCTTGCTTTGTGCCTTGCTTATGATGTGACGTTTGACCCTACTTGTTGTATAAGTTTTTTTCTCATTCTATGGTTTTGTGTGAAAATTCCTGAATATGGGGAGGGGATAACCTGATCCATAATCAAGATTCATTAATGTGGTTGTGATTAAACCCGTGCAGGCGAGTCAGTTTCACCAAAAGAGTATAGTATCTTGACATGGAAGAAGAAGCTCCCTAATCCATGTGTCTGGAGGGTGTGACTTTTGGTGTTTGTGTGGTTACTTAGGGGAGTGGATTGGTAGTCTATAGTTGTTCTAGAGATATATGTCAAGGAATTTTCCTTAGACATTGAGGTTTTCACTTTAGTTTTAGAACAACACAGGGTGGTTTAATCCTAATAGGTATCTTAATGAATGGTTATTCAGACCTCCTTTTCTTTTGGGTTAGTTTTGAAATTCTCAAGGATGATAATAGTTTGAGAGGTATCTGATTTAATAACCCTGATTTTACCTAGGCCCTTCCTTTTTGAAAATCTAGTGTCGAGGTGTTCCGGGAGCTATCATTGGATCACTTCAACAGTTTTCCAAATTTCCAGTTTTCCCATCAGCATGTTAGTGCGTCATCATATCAGTGTTTTGGCATGTTAGTGCGTCGGCATGTCAGTGTGTTAGCATGTCAGTGTGTTGGCATGTCAGTGTGTCATCATGTAAGTACATCATCATGTCAGTGTGTCAGCGAGTTAGGGGCATCGGCATCAGTGAGTTAGGGGCGTCGGTATCGATAGATCGAGGGTATCAGTGTCGATAGGTCAGGGAATCGGTAGGTCAGGGTGTCAGTAGGTCAGGGCATTGGAAGGTTAGGGAATCGAAAGGTCAAGGTGTCGGTAGCTCAGTGTTGGTGGTTCAGTTTCAATAGCTCAGTGTCGGTGGTTCAGTGTCAATAGCTCAGCATCGGTAGCTCAGTGTCGGTGACTCACCCATCAGTAACTCATTTCCAGTTTTTCTAGTTTCTCCCCTGTTACGAGTTTTTCTCGGTTTAAATTTAATCTATCAAATCACATCCATCTTCTAGTCTATATCCACCATTTATGAGGGGAATTATTAAATCTTAATTAATTACAACATGTGAAACCTCCCAACCATGTGGTCAAACCATGATCCGACTTTTAATTACTTCAAAATGGTCTCCCTAATTTTAGGATCTAGCCTCTTATTAAGCCTAGATCCTCTCTTCCTTCTTCCTTTTTGTTTCTTTTTATGCTCCTAGAGTCTTCCTCCTGAGATGAGTCATGCACCCATGTTGGATAACTTCCCACTTATCCTTAGATTTCTTCCTGTGAGTCGTGCCATCCCCTGTTCTTGGCTTAATAAGGAACTTAGATCTTTGATCATCCTAGTAGGGAATTTCTTTTACTTCTCTTTAATTTTGCATCATGTGGGAAGGGTATGTTAATGGTTCCTTATAATGAACGGTTGGATACTCTTCTTGAAATAAAATTAAACAAGAATTTAATATGATCAAAGGATAACTCGTGTAAATAAAATAATGGGAAGGGTGTATTTTTATGTTGATCTCCTGTTTTATTTTGTTATCTTTGATTATTTTATGGTTTTTGTGGTTGTATTACTTCTGAAAATCATGGTAGTTGGTGGTATTTTCTTGTGCACTAGTGGTGTTCTATTTCGTTGTGGTGTTTTTATGTACAAATATAAAATTAAATCTGATAAATCACATAAACATAGTTAAATAAAGAGATTCCTCATGATCAAACTTGTTCTGTGATCACCCTGGTTATATTCAAGTGGAAATTAAAAAACCCCAATTAGTTAAATTTGAATATGCTTGGTTTGATTGTTGTGGTTATGTTCGGTGTGTTCTGGTCTAGGTTCTATGGGCTTGGTATGTGGGTACTACAAGGGGTGTGTTGGTGTCTCAGTCTAAGAGATTGATTGATTGTGTAATGGATGAACTTGTAGGAAGATGAACTGCCTTTATGTTGTGTTGTGTTCATGAAGCGACGTAGAACAGTGGGATTGTAGTGTGTTTATGGACTTGTTATGTAGTGGGACTACATCTGGGGATTATTTGGGAAGTGGGACTATAAGGATGGGTTGTGAGAGAAGTAATGGATGGTATCTCTTTGAAGAAAGATAATTGATAGTTGTTGAATGGGGATGTGTAGTGGAACAACAAGTCTAGTATTGTGTTGTCGTACAGTGGGACTACAGTTTGTGTTGTTCGTTGCTTGGTGTGGTTATGATTTTTAATTTCCTGGTAGTGATAGAATAATTTAAATTGAATTACCTTAAATAAATAAATGCAAGTTTAACAAAAGGGTGGTTGGGTTTATGCTTGGTAGTAGTTTTTATATGGTTGTTCATATAGGGGTAGCAGCAAAAGTGGTGTTGGTGCGAGCATGTTGTCTGTTTGTGTAAAACCCGTAGGTTGGGGCTGAGTGTTTGATTACCTATATATATATTAGTTCCTTTTGATATCTATACACACCCCACCCTTTTTGAACACTATGTGTTGAACAACTCCATTTTATGGGAGCGGGTATCTTTCCCAACATCCAGGTGGGAGGATGGATGGATGGATACTGATTTTATTCCTCGCACCCTCTTCCAGAACATGTCATTTGGGTGTATCCAAGCCAGCTATAATGGTTATAGGCTTTCTATAGTCTAATATTCTTCAAGAAAGGGTTTATTTTAGACCAGGGGCTTAGGTGTTTGCGGTCCAAGTATGTTTTCCTAAGTATCTTTGGGTTGAGGCCTAGGTGTCTTTGGGTGTGGTGGTGGTTGTTTTGGCCCATGTGTCTTTAGGAATAGCGGTGGTTGTTTTGGATCAGGTGTCTATGGTCATGGTTGGGTGCGGTTTGAGTCCTAGGTTTGTGCAGGAAGGTTTCGATAGTGGGACTATGTGTGGGAAGAGTTGCAGTTTCAACATGTCATATTATTAGGAATGAGCAGTTAACCAGTGGGAAAGCAGTGTGGGGTGCCTATATTTCGATGTGCTTATACCATTACATTACTTTACTTGCATTACTTGGGTGAGTGTGTCGTGGTGAGGTTGGTATGGTTAGTATTCCTTGGTAGGTGCCTAAGGTTCTAATATTTTCTCATAGGGGAATTAGTATATTCCCTCACTTGTGCACGTGCAGCTTTAGTTTCCCTACTGAGTGTACTTGTATGATCACCCTACGTATATAAAATTATTTTCAGTTTTCTAGGAGGAATTTTAGGACCTTGTTGTACTTTACTAGCTCATGCATCGGGATAGTTGTTGTCGCTGCTTAGTTTCCTTTCCTTTGATACATTATTGGGAGTTTTTTCTTACTTTGTATTAGTTTCACTTTTGAACATGCATGTGGGAATGGATTCTTGGATTTAATTTTATCTTTAGTATTTTGTGTTTCTGGTATTTACCATCTTATCTCCCAATCTTGTTCTCTATAAAATGTAATTCCTTATATTTATGTGATATTTTATACCCTTGGTGTTAGTCGCCACTCTGGAGTCTACTGAAGGAGGGACTCAGGGTCATTATCTCTCCTTCACCTTGAAGAATGAAGGGCTAGTCACTTTGTCTTCCCTTTCCTCATCTTGGATAAAGAGGTTCATGATAGAATAGTATCTTCAGGATGAGGCCCAGGTGTCTTCGGAAGTGGCGGTGGTTGTTCCGGCCCAGGTGTCTTCGGGCGTGGCGGTGATTGTTCTGGCCTAGGTGTCTATGGGTGTGGTTGTGTACAATTTGACGCCCAGTTGTGTGCGGGAAGGTTTCAGTAGTGGGACTATGTGTGGAAATAGTGGTAGTTTCAAGACTTTAAATCATTAGGAATGAGTAGTTAAGCAGTGGTAAAGTGGTGCAGGGTACCTAGATTTAGATGTGCTTGTACCGTTACTTTACTTTACTTGAATTACTTAGGTGAGTGTGCCTTGGTGAGTTTGGGATAGTAATTATTCCTCGGTAGGTTCCTAAGGTTATACTTTTTTCTCATATGGGCATTAGTATGTTCCCTCACTTGTTCACGAGCAACTTTAGTTTCCCTAGTGAGTGTACTTGTATGCTCACCCTACGTATGTAAAACTGTTTTTAGGTTTCCAAGAGGACTTTGAGGACCATGATGGACTTTATTATCTCAGGCATTGGGATAGTTGTTGTCGCTGCTTATTTTCCTTTCCTTTGGTACATTATTTGGAGTTTTTTCTTACTTTGTATCAGATTCACTTTTGAACATGCATATGGTAATGGATTCTTAGATTTACTTTTATATTTAGTCTTTGGTGTTGTTTGGATTTACCATCTTATCTCATGATCTTGTTATATAAAAAGGTTAATTCCTTCCATTTATGTGAGATTATATACCCTTGGTTCTAGTCTCAACTCTAGGGCCTATTGAAGGCAGGACTCATGGGGTCATTATCTCTCCTTTACCTTGAAGAAGGAAGGGCATGGCACTTTTCCATCCCTTCCCTCATCTTGGAGAAGGCAGGTTGTGACAATACTGAATATATATAATATTTAAATCATGTTTTAAATTATGGATATGATTAAACCATGATCTAATTAATAATAACAACAAATAACAAGTCAAAACTTATTTGAGAAACTAGGTAATTAACACCCAAAATAGTGAAAATAACGAAAGAATGTTAACAAATGGGAAATAAGATATTATAATATGATATTATATGGAATAATAAATATTAATATGGTTATTTAATAATTTATTAAAAATGTTAAAACCATTATACAAGAGGTTAAAATATTTTCACCCCAAAGGAAATGAAAGGTAATGGTTAATTTCATAATCTCATTATTATTCGGGATAGTTTATACATAAGTATCTATTGGGGAGTATTTATCATCCATGTCCATGTTTCTTAAAAATATTTTCCAAAATATTTTTACTATTATCCCACCATTTTTTTAAGAATTTTACCCATGTTCTACTTTTTATAAAATGGTTTTAAATAAATATTTCTATCATTTTCCAAACAAGGTATTTTATGACTTTTTCAACAAAAATATGGAAAGAATGATTATTTTTAACTTATACGGCATGAGTGGATTTTACCATATTCGTGGATAATTAATGTTTTGAATCTTCCTTTACAATTTTACAATGTTATTTTTAAATAAAATGTTTTATTTTATAAATATTCTACTTTAAAATAAATGAATTCAAAGTTTAAGGGTATTTTTTTCAAGATATCTCTAACGATTTTATTAGAGTATTTGCATCTATGTCAACATCCTTTGATTAATATTATGTTTTATTGAGTTTGATCTCTTATGATACAATATACCTTATTTTATTGAAGTTTTTATTATCATTTTGACTCTGGATGTGCTATTTTTATTCCATTCATGGTTTATGGTTAAAGTATTCACATTTTGTATGTTATCTTTTCAATACGAATTTTTATGTTGTTTATGCTTTCATATGAGGAATGCATTGGAATTAGTAAGTTATGGGAGGGGCCTACTATATCCCATTGATGAATCAGTAGGTCTCATGAGAAATACTATATATGGACTTGGTCGAGGTCTTACCCACTTATTTTCATATATGGATTTGGCTAAGGCCTTAAACATTTATTTCCAGATGTCTTGGCTGAGGCCTTGATGGTATATTCCAAATGTCTAGAATTATGCATTCCATAATTATGATATAATTTATTTATATTCCATGTGATTATTCGACTATTATAATATCCATGGTTAATTTTACCATCTCATGTGATTATTTAAATGTCTTATGTTTCAGTAATTTACCTTGTCATGTTGTTTATACCATATTTACTCATAGATTTTGTTGAATTCTTATCCTTACTAAGAATTTGAGCTCACCCATTTCTTATATTGTATGTCCCCCCAATATATGGAGTGTTTTGAGTTTTATATATAGAGTTACAATAAGGGAATTAATGGAATTCTTGATGAAAATTCTTTGTGTCTTTTATGTTTTAGATTGTAATGTGAATTTCAAGTATATAATTTGGTTTCCAAAACTACTAAGTTGATCGGTCCTTTAGTATTTGAATCTTGTATCAATTCCAATGTAATAAATTAAGGAATTGGATCTAGGATACTAGGTTCATTATCGTTACAATAATAATTGGGTGTTAGACATGTGATAGGTTTTTTTCAATTGTTGTAAATGTATCATATTATTATAATAAATGAAATCACAAAATATCATTCATTCATGTGTGATGAAATTAATTTTACATGAATAGTCAAATGATAATATAACCTAAATTATTAATTTGAGTTGTCCCTAATCGATGATCATTACGGAGTATTATGGGTTGTAATGATATGATATGGTTAGCAAAAAAAATCTTGTACTCGTTAAAAAGAGTTGTATATGATTTATGAAGAATATATTTATGAGGTAATGAGTGGTGAATTATTACTTGGATTGATATGCTAAAGTATATATCATTAAATTTCAAACAATAATCAATATACTTATGGGTGTATTCTTATTATCAGTAATTTTTACCTAAAGTTTGTGAGATACCTAGAATGAGAGACTTTATAATTTGATAACCTACCCACACAAGTCTATATATTGACTTATATAATACAGGGGATGGTAAGGTATGTTTTTTATCATGTTTTTGGTTATAAAGAAACCAATATGAGATTTTTCCACTTGTATGAAAAGTTAATGACATATGGCCCTTGATTGAATTAGACTGAGGAAATGCATGTTTATGATTAGTATATGATGTGTTTACCTACTTGGATAAGTGCCATGTGATGTACTTATCCAATAAAATACTAATATAAGATGTTTTCATTAACACTCTTAGTCTTTTTTTGATAATCAATAAATAGTGAGAGCCTCATACTATACTGATTTATTCTATATCTAGTGATCGTTCTATGTCAGGGAGAAAATGGATTATATAGGTATACATGTGACGTATATGACACATATTATGGCGGAAATAATAATATAGAGATATGAGTATGTTTTATAGATATCACACTATACCCCTTAGTAGCTAGAGTAGCATAGACACTTTGATAGAGGCTTGTTTTTTCTTACCTTTATAAAATATGGATTTCATAGTTATTGTCAATATTGTTAAGGCGTGTAGGGTTACATGGTTAATCCCTTGGATAAGAATAAAATTTTATAAAATGTATTTTTTTAAAATTAAAATAGTTTGATGAAAAACTATATCCAAAATAGTTTGGCTGGATTCACAAAGAGTTACAAAATTTTCATAAAGTTCATATAAGATTTTAGTTCAAGTGGTAGATTGTTGGATGTGCACTAAAATATACATGCATGAGATGAATGTACACATTCATACGATGCATGAATATAATATATATATATATATATATATATATAAATATTAATATTCTTTATATTCATATGTAATTTTCATGCAATGCAACTTTCTATACAACTTCTTTTGAATTGTTAAATCAAATAAATAAAAAAAGTTGGTTTATTCATAGATTTGTATTTATTCATTGAAGTGAGTTCAATGAATAAATACCCAAAAAACATAAAAATATGAGATTCATTATGAAGTTGGAGACTCGATCTTCAACTATAAAAGAGAATGAGCTCTCTTTTGATTATATGTGAAATGTGTGTGAGACAGTAATAAACTCTCTTCTTCCTAAAACTTTGTTTATCACATTCGAGAAGGTGTTAGTACCCCTTAAAATTGTGGGTATCATCACGAAACATTCATGGGTCCATTGGCCAGTGTATTACCCTATAGGTACTAGGATTTACATCAAATTATCCAAATTATCTTTATCGACTATTCTCCTTCACTGATGAAGAATATGGTTGTTGTTATACACAATTTATAGGTACCATATTTTTCAAATTATTTAAATTTTTATTTCTTAAAGAATAATATACCTGGGTTTTAGGTTGTTTTCCATGGCCATTAATCATTATATTATTATACAAAACCCATCAGTTTCCTATGCTTGGAAATATTTTAATGATAAGTATCCTAAGTTTGTAAGTGATCTAAGAAATGTTAGGTTAATCTTGGAAAGTTAAAGGTTTAATCCATTTGGAATGATATATAGTCAATATAGAATATGTCTTCCTATTTTGTTTATTTATAATTTTCCTCCATGGTAATGTTTAAACATGTTCATTATACTCAAAAAAAAGTAAGAAAATGTGTTACATGGGTCATGGACACTTATTAGATCAAAGTAATGGATTTTATCAAAATAAAATGGCTTTCAATGAGGAAATGGAAACAAGGTTACCACCTAAATCTCACAGTGGATGAGAATTTTTAGATCATATCAAAGGGTTGAATGTCATATTTAGAAAAAATATATCTAGGATAAAAGTCATAATAAACAAGAGTGATTATTGTGTGCCTTGGAAAAATAAAAGTATTTTATTTTAGCTCCTATACTGGGAGAATTTTATTTTGCACCATAATTTGGATGTTATTCATGTAGAAAATAATGTATCTGAAAGTTTAATTGGAACACTTTTTGGAATTGATGGGAAAACTAAAGATACTTTCTAGATATTAATGTAAGATGTTATCTTTACCCGTGGAGGATCAAGGTCAAACATATCTACCTAAAACATAATTTACATTTAAAAAAAGGTAAAATTATTAGTGAACTACCCTCTATAAAAGGCTCCAGATGGTTATTCCTCAAACCTTAAGAGGAAATATATTTATAGGGAAAAAATTGGTTTAAAAATTCATGACCATCATGTTATAATTAAAAATTTGTTATCATTGGCTCTAAGGAAAATTAAAAATAAGGATTTGAGTGTTGTCTTTATTGGACTGAGTAAATTTTATAAGGATTTGTGCTCAAAAGTTGCAATATCTGATGATTTTCAAAGTTTACAACATCATAGTGTTTTTATACTTAGTTATTTAGAGGGAATATTCCCACATACCTTTTTTGAAATCATAGTACACTTGGTAATTCATTTGAAACATAAAGATATGATTTTTGGACCTATTTATTATCATTGGATGTATCCAATTGAGAGGTATGAAAAATATATTTTTATTTTTTAACATTTATAGACATTTATGTCATTTATTTTGAATGATTAAAGGTTTTTGATAATATTGAAAATGTATATTATTAATAAAATTATCCAAAAAGGATCAATAATTGAAGGATACATTGTTAAAGAGTGTACGAAATTTTGTTCAAGATATTTCCATGATATTAAAATAAGATAAAATAGGTCAAAATAAAAAAAATAATGATAAATGTGATGAAACATTTATAGGGCTATCCATATTCTCTCTAAAATGTCATGAAATGTCCAAAAAGAAAGAGATCTAACATGAATTTTTAATGATATTTCAGTCACATGATTGTGTTTTGTACAACTATGATGAAATTAAAGTATATTTAGTAAGTTATATACCTATAGATTTTTTTATATTTACATTATTTAAAAATTCTAACCTTATTATTATTTTTTAGGGATCACTATGAAATTATCCATAAAAAATATCAACATACACCAGAAATAATTGATAACATCCATAATAATGATTCTATAAATGGTTTGCAGTTAATGTTCATTTTATATCATAATTTGAATTTAAAATTATATGTTTTTCTCTAACAATTATAATTTTCATTGGTTATTCAAGTTTCAAATTTTTTACCACGGGAAACCTATGTAGAAAATGATTTGACACATTTAATTCTGTATCCAAATTTGTGGATTAAAATGGTGACCAAGGTGACTTTCAATGGTTATTAGTGGCGAATGAAATATATTTATAAGAGGAGTGTGACCTAAGTTTGTGGTGTTATTTTTATAAGTTTCGAGTGTAGCGGAAGCATCCATTGATGGTAAGACTAACTCAACTTTTTTGTCTTAATTTAAATGTTATCATTGTCGAACATGATTAAAACATCATGTTCAATGAAAACTATAGATCACTTAACTATATTAAAACACCAAAACCATAAGATAATTATATTAATTTTTAATTTATAATTAATTTATGAGAATATATAGAATTACCTCAACTTTTAATTCTCTATTCATTGATTATCTTGTTAACTAGATATTGTTGAACCATCATTGTGATATCGGATCCAAGTGAAAAATACCCCTAGAAGTGATCTACTGTGTACCACAATCTCTGAATATCATCATAGATTCACCAGGTTCTAGAAGGGCTGATCCTGATCACTTGAGTTGTTTGAGGTTGATCATAGTGGTATTATTATTGAATGAGGAAGAAATATTGATGTTCTCTCGAAGAATTGAGAGGGGAGGAAGATAGAGAGAATTATAGATATCTATATCTCTCTTTTTCTATTGTGAACACTACAAGTGAGTTATGGAAAGTTATTCAATTTGATATTTATTATGGAATTTTTAGGGTTAGAAAATCACACACAAGCCCCTATCCAACCTAATAATTCTTATTTAACCCCATTTCCAATAATAATAAAACTATTATTAATCACTTGACATATGGAACTCATTAAGAATATAAATAAATATTATTTATAACATTTCTTATCAAACCATTAAGCTCATTATATTTTCCTTCATCAAAATTTACTGATCCTCAAATAATGACTATTTAATAAATAAATGTCACTAGATTATTCTATGATAAATATAATAAATATTATATTAACCAAACTTACAAATAAATTTTTATTATAAAAAAATGGAAATCAACCCAACCCAAATAAATATTATTTATTCTAACTTGTTAAATTCATCATTTGAATTTAACTAATATTGTGGAGACACTTAGTGTGTAACCCTTTATGCATCTTTCTCTGGGGTATTAGGAATAATCGCCTAAATTCCATGGTTATCATATAAAAAAATTACAAGTCCCCTATAGAGAAAGAATTTAATGTCACAATGACATATAACCTCATACACTTACTATGTAAGACAATCACTTTATCATTATATCTCAAATAAAGAAGGTTACATGTTAGTGCCATTAACCTATATAATTTATGTCTCTTTCTTTGAATTTTTGGATATGAACTCATCCACCAAACACCGTGGACATGGATTTATGAAGGTATCTCTATTCTCATAAAAGGGCCTAATATATCAACTTTTATCAAGGGATAAATCCTTTCTCCCATTATCCATTAATGTAGTATCACTCATGACACGCCCAATGTATCCCGCCTCACAGTGAGAATATGTCATCATGTTTTTTTCAATAAATCAAAGTGTGTGAGTCATGATATTCATTAATTATAGTCTTAAATTTTGAGTATCAATACACACATTTGAATATAGGAACATCCAATGACATTGTGGCACCTCTAGGTTCTCATCATAGTAAGGAACTACTATGACCTTTCAGCATGACATGTATTCTTATAACATTATCACATAAAAATATCATATATAGTAACAATAATAATGTGATAAGAAATATTCATTGGAAATGAAAACATGTCATCAAGTACTAATAAAGTTGGTTCTAGGTTACCAACTCCAACAGACTCCCACTTTCACTAAATCCAATTGATAAAATCTTTTAGTCCAGTAGCTTTCACATTATACTCATGCCTATACTGAGATAAATCCTTGGTCAAGGGGTCTACCACATTTTTCTATTTGGATACTCTTCTCACCACAACTTCACCTCATTGAGAAAAAACCCTTGATAGATTAAACTTTTAAAGTATGTCCTTTTTTCATTTGGTGTGACATGGGATCTTTTTGGAGTGAGCCACCTCTATAGTGTTATCATAGTAAATTGTAATATGGTATTTAATTCTAGGAACCACATCATATTCTTTTAAAAAAATTTGAATCCAAACTACTTACTTGGCTATATCAGAATCCACAATATACTCAGACTCTACTATAAAATCAGAAATAACTGTTTCTTTGAACTCCTTCATCCCACAACTCTTCCATTGAGACAAAAGATATATCCAGACTATGACTTCATATTATTATAGATTTTCTGAAATATGGAATCTGTATAACCCCTTATGAATAGATCTTCATCTCCTCAATACACCAAAAGCATATCCTTAGTTCACATAGATCTTATTGATATATGTCTATCAGTCTCAATTAATAGGAAACATCAATCCTCATACATAACATGGTATACATGATAGGATCTATCATTGAAGAGTATGGGATCTTACTCATTCTCTCTTTCATCTTTTGTTCGAGGACACATTTTCTTAGAAATATGTACACCATGTGACACAGGAACCAATTATCTCTTAGATTGTTCCATACTGAAACTCTTGAGTATCTAGTCAATATATGTACCTTGACTTACTTTAAGTATCCTCTTGGGTCTATCACACAAGATCTGGATCCCTGGAATATATGTTACTTCAGCTAAGTCCTTCATGGAGAATCACTTTCTTAACCATTACTTAAACTCTTGGAAGGATGGTATATCATTTAAAATTAGTAATATGTCATAAACATATACTACTATGAAAACAATTTTACTCCCATTAAACTACTTGTAAACATATGGATCACATTTATTCTTAATGAAACCAAACTCCTTTATAGATTCATTGGATTGAATATTCCATGACCTAGATTCTTTCTTTAATCCATAGATAGATTTGTGAAACTTTCATACCTTTTTGGAATTTCCTAGAGTCACAAACCCTTTTATTTTTTTCATATACACATCATCTTGAAGGTTCTCATTAAGGAATGCAGTTTTGACATCCATTTTCAAAATCTCATAGTCATGGTAAGCTATTATGGAAAGAAATATTATAATGGATTTAAACATTTAAATTGGATAAAAGGCTTCATCATAGTTAATGAAATGACATTATCTAAACCCTTTATCCACTAGTAATTATTTATATGTATTTACTTTACCTTTCATGTCCATCTTTCTTTTAGATTCCCATTTATACCCAACAAGGATTTACATTGACTGGAGGATCAATTAGAACCCAAAATTGGTTTTGATATATGGAATCCATATCAGAATTCATGGATTATTTCCACCTTGTAGCTTATGATATATCTACCACCTCCTTGTATAAGAGAGGATCATCATTTACAACAAATAATGAGTCACATTCATCTGTGAATTTAAAACCATATCTCCCTAGTTCTCTTACCTCTCTAGATTGCCTATGCAACACTTGTGTTTTAGGAATGAACTCTTTTACAGGTACCTATGTAATCGATTTCTATACCAACTCTTGTGTATCTTGAGAAAAAACTTCACTGAAGTCAATATTTTTATCACTTTACTATTTGAGGATTTTCTCCATCTCATAAAAAACATTATATCTTGTGATAGGTACTTTCTTGTCTGAAGGGTTGTATAGATAATATCTCTTTGCTTCCTTGGGATACCTTATAAAGATACACTTCATGAATTGGGGTTCTAGTTTGTTTCTCAATATAACATTAAAATTTTCTTGAAACCCCATGAATGAACATGTGACAAAATAGGTTTCTTTCAACTTCGTAACTCGAAGGTATACCATGTTTTTCTTTAGTTGGTACTCGGTTTAGTAAGTATGATGTAAAGTCCCGACCCGGCTCACCACTAAACCAGAGGCCAGACTGGTCACCACATGACCTCAAGCGCGCATCCCCATATGCCAGAGGCTATTGACTAGTAGCGGAAATTAGATTTTATAAATCTTGTACAAAAAAAATGGCCAACACCAAATTATACAGCAGATGCATGCATGACATGCTAATGATACAAAAGTAGAAAACAGTGAACAAAATAGCATGCTTTACATTTCAATGCATAAATAAATAAATAATGACTCAGATCCCCAAGGGCCATATCATCGAGCATCCCGAGCCTCCGCTCGGTCCTGTGCTCCTAACTCCCAAGTAAATGCAAACAGTATAGTCCTGCAACCAAATAGAATCTACTCGGGTACCCAGTGCAATGGCGGCCCGAGTAGGGTGTGAGATATAAATCTCAGTAGGCTAGGACCACCGGTGTCTACCCCAAACTAGACATTTAATAAATAACTTATAACATGTTAAGACATGCAAAAATTAAGTAAACAGTACAATGTAACTATATACCCAAGTACCTACTTCAACCCATAGCTGGTGTCTGAACCTGCATTATACATTTGTCATACATACTCAATATTCATTACATAATCATTCATCGGTTATTAATTATTCCAATCTTAATAAATTATGAAGGTCTTGAGATTAGGCCTACTCCCAACATCTCCCGTATAAGTCACTCACCACAGATGTCTCTAAAGACCATCTAAGTAATCAAAGTAATGACTAATTCCAAGCTTGTGTTTTGGCTTGGATAACGCTTCATAAGTTATTCAATTCAACCTTTCATATACTAATTCTGATCCTGCCCACTAAAATTGGTTCACCAAATTCATAAATAAGTATGAAACCTTCCTCATTAACAATTCACAAATCATCATGTCTCAACATCCTTCATTAACCATTAAGTCATTTCATGCACGAACAATTGGACCCACAGTCCAATGTTAATTAATGGGTGTAGAAAATCATGTCTAGCACCCTCGTGAGTATTTGGAGCATCAGTCCTTGTATCACAACCCATGGGTATTTGGAACATCAGTCCTTGACCCATAAAAGAATATTTTCTTGAAAGATGGGTGTAGAAGGCCATGTCTAGCACCCCGTGAGTATTTGGAGATTCATTCCTTGTCTCACAACCCATTTAGCAATCATACTTATATATTTATCGTTGGTGTAGAACACCATGTCCATCACCCCGTGAGTATTCGGAGCTTCATTCCTTGTCTCATAACCCGTTTATCAATCATACATATATATTTATCATTGGTGTAGAACACCATGTCTAACACCCCAAAACCATCCATTAATTAATTCATAAATTAATTAATCAAATCCCTTAATTAATTCAATAACTAATTAACCACATAAATCGCCCATCAAAAGTAAACCCTTAATTAACCATTCAATTTCTCAATAGTAAATAATTAATTAACAATTAATTGTTCTTATCAAGACAAATAAAGAATTAACTCAACATTTAATTATCCAAATTCATTAACAAGTCTGAACCCGTCCACTCAAATAGTGATTCGTCCAGGACTTTAACAATTTACATGCACGTCATAATCATCACAAAACATGCTGAACAAGCCCATATATTTAGCAACCATCTCATGCATCATCTCATAATATAGAAAAACTCTATCTAATACAACTTAATTCATGGAAATCTAACAAGTATCAAAAAGTACCATTGTCCAACAGTCGTAACAAACAATCAATTCACAATCTTAATTTAATGCATGAAAATTAATTAATTCAAAAATTAATTAATTAAATATTATCTATTAAACCAATCATAAATTAATTAACCATTTAACATTTAACTTGTAATAATTAATCCATCCATTAATTATTACCAATTTCCAATTTATAATTTTGAACATTTCAAATATTCAATATTCCCAATCATCATTAAAAGCAAAAAAATTTATTCCAAATCATGACTTGATAATTAATTCAACAATTAATTAACCTATTATTAATTCTTCCCATTCAAATCATTTAACTGTTTAATCATATCACTTTAACCAAATTAGCAAAACATGCTTAAAAACAACACAAGTTCAAGCCCTCATTTATCTCACGTGGGCAGCATCATTTAATAACTTCAAAAGTGTCATGCATCGACATATCATAATCAAGGAAACTTACATTCTAAATTTATTTAAAGAAGCTATAATTCTTAAAATAAAGTGTTAAGGATTTGAGATCCTACCTCAGGGTGGCACCATTTTAAATCCTAAGTGCTTTAATGTACTTGGCAGCAACCAGTCCACAACTGGTCCGTAATCGCACGTGGACACACCTTTATGTGTGTGTGTGTGTGTGCGTGTTGTGTACATTGATCAATGAAAATTACATATATTAAACCAGTAACCAGAATCAAAGTTTTAATGAACAACGCACCTCTAAGTTGGTACCAGGAACTCATAAAAAATTTAAGAGTCCTTAATATAACCAGTGAAAACCCAAACTGCAGGTTTAGAAACTAACCCAAACTAACGGCGACAAGAAAATTCAAGACCATCCACCTCACCCTTGGCAGCGGATATCGGATTATAGATCAATGGGTCCCGAGTCAACATTCGCATACCCTAAAAAAGGAGGAACGCAACGATCTGATTAAACCCGAACCTTTGGATTTTAGATGAGAAAACAAGGTGAGAGAGAGGAGTCAAATGATTGATGTGAATCACCAGTTATACGCAAACAGACTCACCTTGACAAGGTGGAAAAGATTCATGAAGATTCCGAGGGGAATCGTCGCGTGAAAAGTGGATTCCGGGAGAGGGGTGGTGTGCCTCTAGGTATTGCCTGGAGGGGGGTTGCGCCACAGAGGTCGCGCGCTGCAGGAGCTCTGCTCGGGTGTCGCGTTGCTGTAAGGAGGTTCGCTCGGGAGTTCGTGTGCCTCTTGGTCACACCGTGGGAAGGATCTCACGCTGAGGAGGGAGCTCGAAGGAGAGAGGAAGGGGACACATCATGGGGTGCACTGTTGCGTGCGTGCAGCACCTTGTGCGTAGGGAGGAAGAAGAGGGGAATTCGATTCCCTTTATTTTCTTTTTCAAACCCCTAAATTAATTGCCATTAATAATAGTTATTATTAAACTCTTGAAACCCAATAATAATACTACCATTAATGCAATAATAATAATAATAAAAGATAATAATAATACTCAATTTATTATTATTATTATTATACACATTAAACACTTATCTAAAAAGTAAAAAAACTCCCCAATTCATTACTATTATTATTTATAATAATAATATCCATAATGATTAATAATTATGACACATGTAAAACAATAATAATAAAAATATAATTATTATTACTCAAACCTTTAATATAACCCAACAACTCTATTAAATAACCACACTCCTTCATTAAATTTGAAACTGCTTATTTAATTAAGCGTTTCATCGAGATACCCAACATCCTCATTAAATTCACCTAAATATTACACCCCATTAAATAAAAACATAACTTTGACAAACCCCAAAATTAAATTGTATTAAAAGAAACAATAAAATGACCATTTTAATTATGTCCAACCTCCCCATTTAAATCCACATTAATTATAAAATTCGATTTTAACCTTCATTTATTATTCTTGTAATAAATGTTTCGTAATAAATTATAAAACTCCTTATTGATCATTAAATTATTTTAACATTTATTTAACTAAGTAACCACAAAAATAATAATAACATCATTATTATTATTATTCAAACTTTCATTTATTTAAAAACCCAAACCCCCAATTTATTACAATATCATTAATATGATAAAAACTCCATCCCATAACCCCTTAGTTAATTAAAAGTTTCTTTGAGAAGCTCAAAAGCCACATTTAATTCTCATAAATGATACACTCCTTTAACATGCAATTAAAATATCAAAGTATCAAAATAATTTATGACTCTGTAATAATAACAATGACATTATTATTATTAGCACATTCCTCCATTTAAAGAAAATGTTCCTTCAATAATTCTGAAACTCTTCATTTAAATAAAACGGTTCTTTGATAAACCCAAAAGCCACATCAATACCTTCAACTGTCATTTAATTAATTCTTTAACATTTAATAAATTTAACAACCAAAATAATAGTAATAATAACTTCATATTATTATTATTATTAAAACTTTATTTAAATTAATCCAAAACTCTCATATAATCATATTTAATTAAAAACTAATAATTTATTAAATATGATAAACTATAAAGGTTGGACTGCAACCATGTGCTGCCCATGAAGATCCATTAAAGTGGATTTTTTCAGATCCGGTGCACCCGAGACTCATCGGGACACCCACTAAAATTTATCAGGTAATTATGAAATTCCAAAAACAACACCATTAGGTGTTCCAACACTCAGAATAAAATTCTAGATCTTGGTTTAAAAAAAATGAACCATTGATAAATCGAAAAAAAATTCAAAAACATTCGTATTTTAACCCAGTTCAAAAACACGGGACTTTACATATGATGATGTCTATAATACATATCCCCAAAAGGATAAAGGAATGCTAGTGTGACTCATCATTGACCCTACTATGTCCAATAAGGTGTCATTCCACCTTTCAATAACATCATTCATATATGGTGTGTAAGGTGTAGTGAGTTGAGATAAAATCCCATACTCCCATAGAAATTCAATGAAGTCTTGGTTAAGATATTTACCACCATGATCTGATAAAAGTTTCTTTATATTTTTACCAAACTAATTCTTAAGTTTTTTTAGGAACTCCTTGAATTTATCAAAGGATTTATACTTATACCACATTAAGTTTATATAACCATACCTTCTCAAGACTTTGGTAAAATTAGTAAAGCATGAGAATTCACCTCTAGCCTATACTTGAAATGTTTTGTACACATCGATATATACCAAATATAGAATCACTGTGGCCCTTTCACCTTGACCACATAACTATGGTTTGGTTATCTTACCTTATAAACAAGCATGACATCTTTCAAGTGGATTAATATCAAAATATTCCAAGTAACCTTCTTGATAGATCTTTGTAAAATTCTTCATGTTTACATGAACAAGATAGAGATACCATAACTGGGTGTTATATGTGTCATGTGTATTTGTTTTGTTATCAATTTCCAATATTTTATTTTAATAATTTAATAAATAAATAAAATTATTCAACTATGTTATACCATAACATATGTTATCTTTAAAAAAGTATAAACCCTTATTTCCAAATTTGAAAATAAATCCATCCATATCTAAACAAGAAATGAAAAAATGTTCTTGGTAAGTCTAGGAACATAATATTAGTTCCTTAAAACCAAAATCAATCATGTTTCAAATGTGATTTAGTAGTATCTAATGGATAGATCATTCATTCCCAATCTATTTAAAACTCTTAGATCCAACTCATCTTTGGTAATATTTTGAAATCTACTTGGTTCCTATATTTTACATACAAATGGGAGTACCACAGGCAATGTCTAATACCCAAATTGTAGATATGGAATGATTAAACTCAATAATGAATACACCAGAAGCTCCCCCTTGCTTTTTTGGTTGGGTTTAATTCCTCTTCTAGTGTCCCTTCTTACCACATGAAAAACATACCACATTTTTTTCCTTTCCTTGCCTCTTGATTTTTTTATTTTTGGAAGGATGGTACTACATAGCCTTAGACTTGGAATAATTATTTTGTGTCTTTTATATGTTCATATTATTTTTATTTACCATAATTACAATGGGTTTTTCATTCCCCATGTCTTGATCAACTTGGTGAATAGGAGTAAGAAGATCTAAAAGTATCTTCTCATTATTGCTCATATTATAATTCACAATAAAATTGGAGAAGTTTTTTATACTGATGACAGAATGAGATCTATGTACAGATCATCAAAAATATTATAAACCAAGATTTCTAGGCACTCAATGTAGCCAATAATCTTGACTACATGTGGCTAAAATGGCACTGACTCTCCAATCTTGCACATGAATAGTGCATTGTAGATCTCATATCTCTCTAATATATCCTTATCTTGATAGAGACCTTGGAGGTGAGAAATAATATTATATGCATCCATATCATCATATTTATTTATAATCACATTATACATAGAGGATAAAATGAAACATTATATATCCATTATGTCATCCACATGATATATATAAAGAGATACTTCTTCCCCACTAGCCTCTTTGCAAATAAACTCAAGAATTGGGGTTTCCAACACGTATAATTTTCGTTTGTGGTGTTATATAATGTGAAAATTCCTATACCATTCCTATAAATTCATGCCAGTGAAAAGAATATCCTTATCAAATATGGATCATAGTGATTTTTTCAAATTTTTTTGATTTGTAATTTCTACAAATTAAGAGTAGATTATTGGTATTTTTTTGATTAAAAAACATATTAATAATTTTAAAATATGTTAAATTCCATTAATATCCCACTATTTTTTGAAACCTAATATCCCTCACCATCGATTTTGGAATATCTTTTCATTTAGATATTCTAGTGGAAAGGATCCATATTCCCCTTCTCATAACTCAGACTTGGGTATAACAAGTTATTTGAAGGGTTATATATAGGTGTAACTTTCCAACTGAATTAACTCATAATTCCTTGATCTGTTGAGTGGACTCCCTAATCCTAAAATATTATTTTAAAGATTTCATTAACAATTACATCTTAGTTACACCAATTCCTTCTTGGGATATGAACCCTCAATGTGAACCAAGATAATTCAACCTAAAACATCAAGATAAAAGTTACATGATAATTAAAATCACACCAACTTGGGTTGGTCAAGTACTTTAAACTATGAGGTTGATCCTAACTTAAGTAGTGGAAGGCTATAATGAATTTATATTTTTAGTTGATAAATTTTTATCCTTGTGCATAAATCCCAATTTATATTTTCACATTCCTTGTTAATATTAAGTGGATTTTAATTAAGTGATTAACCATGTCTGGTAAAACATTTACACATAATCTGGTTATATTTTATTCCATCTTGAATTCATGTTAATTCATTTATTAAGTGATTATGTAGAATTCAAAAACATAAATAATTAACCATGAAACTATTAGAAATAAAATATAAGTGGTATTATCATGATATTATCTAATGGTTAGTTTATCTATCAGATGATAAACTAACCCTCTCCCCTAGGGGAAAACACCATGAACCATAGCTTGTTCTATGATACATCATTACACCTTTGTATATTATGTATCATATAGATTAGTTTCACTTTATCTCCTTCACTCAGATCACCTCCTCTCACTTAGGATCTCCATCCTTACATAAGATTTTAATCACACACAGGTGATGAGATATAATGGATCTGATAAAGGTGGTTTGCATAAAATAAATCATGGGAATGCAGGACCTTATATAATAAGGAAGAGGGGATGACATGTAGGATATCAATTTTAATTTAATAACAATTGATTAAAAGGAACCAGTCACATACAAAGGGATGGTCCAATCCAATGATCATATACACATCATTAAATGATCATACATTTTCAATATTTTTATAAATTACATCAATTCATTATTTAGTTAAGATAATGTTCCACATATTAATCGAATTAATTAAATTTTTTTAATTTCATCCAAGAATACTTAACTCATTGTCATATATAATTTTAAATAAAATTAATTTCATTTAAAATTAATAAAGTACACAAGTTTACATGGAGGAAACTTTGTGTGATTATCCCAAATTTTATCACGAAAATAGATTCGATATATTACTATAAATCCTTTGGAACAGTTTGTAATTTTTTAAATAAATGACATGTGGAACACATATGAATAGGTTTAATTATATATTTAATTTTTCTATATAAAAAAAACAGGCCCACTTTCTAAAGTATACTATACGACGTGTACTATAAGACATGGAATGTATAATCTTTTACCTGTTTCCACAACACACACCTTGGGACTAGGCGTGTTTCCTACCATGGATGAGTTTTATGTACACAATGTGTACTAAGAATACATGGAATATAACCTATAAGTTACATATATTTTCAATCCCTATGTTGTGTATCTAATACACAACATACTGGGACACCCTATTTTCTCGTCTTCGAGAAAATAGGGACTACATGTCATGTATAGTGGTTAAACGATTTGTGGTTCTTCAATATGTGTGCCATTCTGTCTGGATATACATGTAAATCCATTTTTTGGATCTTAAATCTAGTTACCTTATATCTATCTGACCTTATCACGATATCTGGATGTGAAAAAAATACATGACATGTATATAGGTAGTACATGTTGTGTACTCTTGTTTTTTCCATGAAGATCCTTTGGTACCTCCAAATGGTATTCTTTGAATGATTCTTCATTTTTTAAACCTTATGTTTTTATTGATTGTGTTAGTGAGAATGGAGAAAGATAATAGTTGATAATGTTAAATAATAAAACAAATCGATATAAGTAAAATTAAATATGGACTCATGAAAACAATCAATGAATAATTAATAATTATAAATTAAACATGTGATCCCTTTGATACTGCATGGAGGTTTTGGGCACAACAGAAGCATCCTTTGATGGTATGAACAACTCATCTTTTAGTATTAATTTACATGTAATCATTGACACACATGATAAAAATTTCATGTCCAATGAAAACTGTAGATTTCTTAACTAAATTAAAATTCAAGAACTAAAATAGAAGGATCTTCACATGAAATTTATAATTAATTTATGACCAGGTATAGAATTACCTCAACTTGTAATTCTATATTTATTGATGATATGGTTGACTATATCTCATTAAACCATCATTCATTATAGGATCCAAGTCCAAAAACTCTCTAGAAATGATCCACATGTCAACCAAAATCATTGAACATTGTCATAGAATCGTTGTGTGATACCACAGCCAATCCTAATAGCTTGTGTTATTTGTGGTTGATCAGAGAATTATTCTTCTTAAAGGAGGAACAACTATTGATTTTTTTATCAAATGATTGAGAGAGGAGGAAGGTAGATAGCATTTTAAATCCCTAGATCTCTCTATATCTATTTTTCATACCAAAAGTGAGTTATGAAAATTCATATAATTAGATATTTATTATGGAAATTTTATGGTTGTAAAATCATACACAAGTCCCTCTCCAACCCAATAATTCTTAATTGACCACTTGTCCAATAATATTATCATTATTATGATTAATCACTTGACATGTTCAATGAATTAAGAATATAAATAAATATCATGTATACCATTTACATTCAAACCATTAAGCTTAGTCTACTTTCCTTCTTCGACATTTATCGATCCTCAAATAATGAATATTTAATAAATAAATGTCACTAAATTATTCTATGATAAATATAAAAAATATTATATTCTAAAAACTTGTAAATAAAAATTTATTATTATAATTGAACTCACTTACTCTTTATAATAACTTGTGATTAAATTATGGCTATCAACAAAACATGAATAAATACAATTTTTTAACTTGTTAAATTCATCACTTGAATTTAACTGAGATTGTGGAGACACTTAGTGTGTAACCCTCTAGGATACTTTCATAGTTGAATTAGGAATAACTAACTAAAGTCCAAGATTATAATCTATAAATATTAAAAGTAACCCATATAGAAATAATTTAATGTTACAATGACATCCAACATCCCATGAACACTTATCGTGTCATATAATCCTGACCTGGAAATCATTTTTTTTCATTTTCTCAAAGAAGGTTTATGGATTACTGGTAACCATACAGAAACTAATCCAAAATACAAACAAACACCCCAACCACATATTCAAACATCCAAATTCAAAATTCAAAAACCATGCCATCATTTCAAACACAAGTACCGAGGCATCTCAGGCAGAATGCCACCATGAGCCACACCCCTGCAGCGTAAGTCGTACTGTCGGCGAACAACCACCATCGTGTTATATAATCCCTTTATCATGTTATCTCAAATCAAGAAGGTTTCATATCGGTGAAATTAACCTATATGCTCAATGTATCTTTCTTAAACTTTTTAAAAATGAACTCACCCACAAAAACACTATGTCCATGGATTTGTGAAAGTAGTTTGATTCTTATAAAAGGGACTAAGATGTCAACTTTCTTTAAGGTATAGAAAGGATAAATCCTTTCTCACATTATCTATTAATGAAATATCACTCCTAATACACCTAATGTGTCCTACATTGTCATGAACATATATCATAATGATTTTCATAAATACATAGAATTGATTGAGTCATGATATCCATTAATGATAATGTTAAAGTATAATGATCAATGCACATATCCACATATAGGAATGTCCGATGACACATGGAAATGTGGATTTTATATTAGCAGGATTGTTCTCATAACCTTTTATCTTATAAATTACCAAGTTAAAACACCATGAGAATGTGTATTAATTTATTATGATCCTCATACCCCTGATAGTTTGTATTATATGTGTCCCATTGGATAATATCATCCGATCATAGAATAAGTTTCAATAATAACATAGTGGAACCTCTAGGTTCTCATAATTGCAAGGAATTATTATAACCTTTCACTATGACATATATTATTAGGACATTATCAAATAAAAAATTCATATAGAGAAACAATAATAATGTGATAATAAAACTTCATTAATAATGAAAACATGCAATCAAGTACTAATAAAGTTAGTTCTAGGGCACCAACTCCAACACTTGTGTGTGTAAAAATAGATACAGAAAATGTATCATATTATGGTGTGTTGAAAGAAATTATTGAGTTAAGTTATCCAATTTAAATAAATGTTATTTTATTTTGGTTTGATTGGGTCAATATTGTTAAAGGATTTAAAGAAGATAATTTTAGATTCACTCTTATTAACCTTAATAGGATTATCAAAAGAAACAAACATTTTGTACTTGCATCTCAATCCTTATAAAGGTTGTATAAAGATGAATCTAAAGTGAAAATTTGGAATGTTGATACCATCACTAAACCAGGAGATTTTTTAAAATGGATGAAGATATCATACCTAAAGTGTACTAGATTACAAACCAATATGTAAACTGATGATGATGTGATAAATTATGCCATATAGGTTATAAAAGAAATTACAATTTATGATCTTGAAATTTATTTTATTTAAGGAATTCATGACTAAATTAAATATTGATACTGAAATTATAAAAAATGATACTTATGACCATGATCGTGAAAAATACTATTTTATGATTTTGAGTAATATATTTTGTTAACACTTAATAATTTTTTTTTTTTTGGGGGGGGGGATTTAAATATTTTTGTTTGATTTTGGTTGAAAATTTAACTTTATATTTGACACTTGTATATTTTTATCAAGTATTTTAGTTTTTTTATTTCATATATAGTAGGATTTGACATGAAATCTATTGAGAACCCTTGAATCAATAGAAATGTGGTTACAAGAGATCAATTAATGGTATTGTTTTATGAATTTTATTTAAATTTACAATTATTATCAATTGCTTTAATTTTTGTTTTTTTTTTCTTGTTAAATTTTACTTGATTATTTGTAAAAAAATTGGATCAAATTCTACCAAAAGTAGACAAGTGGTGATAAACAAACCATTGATTCAATATGTGTTCCCAACAATGAATCCCTCTTCTATTACCTTTGAAAAAAAATCTAAAGTCAAAAATAATTGAAGATGAAATTCATTATTTAACATGTAAGTTTATTTTAATTTACTAATAATATTAATATGATATTGTTTTAGTTTTACTGTAGATAAATTATAATTTTTATTTATTGTATTCTTTTTAATTATAGAATGAAAAGATAAAACATAAGAAAACTTATAAAGATATATCCTTGAATAAGTGGTGTGGTCACTTACAAGAAAAGATAAGTTAATAATGAAATTTATAACCTTATTTATTTTATTATTGCTTTAATTATAAAATCAATGTTTTCTTTATACAGTGGAACATTGAAGAGAATAAACATGGATTGTTGGTAAATGGTTTTCCAATTTATAAAAATTATTAATTTTCTTATACTAATTATATATGTTGAATCATATTTTAAAATTTTTCTTTTATTTTAAGGGTTACAATATCAAGGAGAAAATAATTAAAATGATCACATAATTTAGTCAGAAATTTCATATTTTAAAGAAACACCAATTTAATTGAGTCAAGAATAAAAATTTTATTATCATGACACTATAAGAAAAAGAATATCTCAGACATTTAATGTGAGAAATGAAAAGTTCATGGATTTAAGAATACAAAAATTTTGTCAGAGAATGTTTTTATATATGTTAATGAATTACTTCATCCAATTAGTGGCTTATTAATATAATTATCTTCCCTCATTGATTGTTTGGATTGCGAATCTAAGCAATTACTATTATATTGTCATGATTGGAGGTCAGTAGAGATGAGAAAAAAGGATAATGGGTGGGATGAAATTAAGGTGAATATTTAGTCATTATTATTATAGTATAGTTCCCTGCCATTAGTGGTGGAGTGTTTTGGGTTTTAGGGGATAAGGGGAAGGTTTTGGGGTCATGTCCTCAAGCGTGCGTGTTAACTGGTGTTTTATTTCATTATGTTGTGTCCCAAGATGGAATATTTAATCAAAATTATAATAATATAGTCACTATAAATATGATAATGTTTTTTAATGTTTTAGTTTTCATATTACTTCCCTAAAGGTAATGAAACTTATCATTGGATAATGGAGAAAATAAGTGAAGCATGTAAAACCTACAAATCTAAGTTAAAGGTGGATTATTTTGACAATCGAATAGTCAATGAGGCTATGGAAAAAGGGTGAAAACACATTCATGAAGATATTTTAATGAAATTGGATCATTTTTTTGAATACCCTACTTAAATAGTAGTATTTTTCTCCAAAAATTATATATTTAATGCATATTCAATTACCATTGTATATTCTAGGTCTTGAATGTAGTTGGGGATTGTCTTGGTGTTAAGCACCCCATAATACTGCATTAAAAATGGGGGTTAAAAACCTATTGGGAGTAGGTACTATAATAGTACTATAGTGACTGTAATAGTGGTGGGACTGTTCACTAGTGGCACTGTAGTGGCGGCGGGCACTATATAGTGTATTGTAGCAGAAGTGAGTACTGTAGTGGTACTTTAGCAGTGACGGGAGACACTGTAGTTGCGGCAGGTACTGTAACAAGTATTTTAGTAGTGGTGATACTATAGCAGTACTATAGTAGTCGAATTACTATTAACAGAATGGTCCATGGTCCAATGATTTAATGTGCTTCTTGTCCTCTAGGCTTTCGGGCCAAAAATATTACGTAATAAAGTGGCTTGTTGGGTGGGTTATCCCTTAGGGGGGCTATGACCAGCCTTTCAGGCCTGTGTGTGTGCAGTTTGTGTGTGTTTAATGTAATTTTACCCCAAATAACCTAATATAATATATTCTAGGTATTTAATAATCATCAATTAAGTTAAAAATAAGTATTATGTTTCATCCCAAAATAATATAAAAAATTTGTAGCAAAGAACTAAGAGGGGTGTATAAAATCCTGCATATTTGAAAATGTTACATTATAAAATGAAAAATATATTCGCATGTATACATGCTAAAATTGAGGTATTGATTTTTTTTACTCTTTTATAACATAGTTTCTATTTCGGAAAAAGAAGTTAAAGAGTCATATAATCTTCAAATATGGATCAAAACACATGAACCAAAAAAAGGTTCAAAACATAATGGTGATTATATGTTAGTTTAGGTAATTTTTAGATAGTATTATCACCTTATAAAATATTAGGTATTTCAATATAGGATTTTTTTACATGAATTATTGTTTTTTTCATCAATAAATTGATAATGAGATATATTCACTTCCACACAACACCTCTAATATTTAAAAAGATGATATTTTTAAAATATATATAGATATATGAGAGGATAAAATGGTTATTTAAAAACTTTTGGTTTGGGTGCTAATTATCCTTATACTCCTAAAATTTGATTTTTGTTAGTGGAAGAGCAGGCTAGAAGAATTAAGAGTGAAGAAAAAGTTAAGAAAATTGAGAAACTTGTTTAATATATTGGAAAAACATCACATTTTTAAAATCTAGTGGTACTTATAAAGCACCAAGTACTTATGATTGTGTGTTTATTTTTTCTACAAAATATTTGTTTTAAATTTGTTTTCTAGTCATTTGGATTTGACCCAACCTCAACCAATAAAATGGTTATGGTATCCTTATAGTGTGAATGTGATTTTTCACATCATTTTTTATATGGTAATTCTACTAATTGATTCTTAATTAATGATGAAGGAAATGGTTATAAAGTTGATTACTTTTATGGTTTTCATGAAGAAAATGAAAATAGTGTCACTTTATTTTTATTTTATATTCATTTTTTTATTTAGAGAAGTTTTAGGGTTTCATTCCTTGTTATAAATTTTTTTCTTTGAAAAAAAAATTATGAACTTTATTTAATTTATTCCATTATTCTTTAAAATTGTAGAGTATTAGGCTAAATTTTTTGTTAAATTTTCAAAAATTCAATTCATATAAAATTCTGATTTCAATGATTGATTTTTATTCTTTTCTTCATTTATTATGAATGAAATCAAAAAAAATATTGAAAGAATGTGCTTTTAAGTGTTTCCTTCAAAACATTGATCATAGTATGAAAAATTGGGAGAAAATATTTTATGGTAGTGTGAAATCATATTTTATATACAAAATACCATTCTTTAGACATAGGTATGTCATCCTCTATGATACCAAAACATAAACACCTTCCCTAATCCTTTACTTGAATATAAACTTCCAATCCTTGGTTACCTAAACACAAAATTTCCACAACCATCTCTAAAAAGTTGTTGATTGAAGTTCGAAGAATAAAAAAATAAATCTCTTTCAATATTTTAAAAACAGGTTGATAATGAAGTTGTAGTTTTAGGTTTTATAGGAGCTCCTTTTACCCAAGCATCATTTTTAGTGGAGGATGATTCACCAAATCACTTCAAAATGATCAAGGGGATACTTTTCTCTCATCCATAAGTAACCCTACATCACTTTATTTTGGATACCATGTGATTCAATATAAAACAATCTATGTTTTTTATTTAATTGAACACACTATTGATGTTTCATTTCAAACATATCTCATTTCATTATATTACACAAGGTATATGTTATATTTATTTGTCCTTTGTTTCTTTCATACTTCTTGAAGGTTCTCCACACACTCCTATCAAAATTCACCTCCTCCATGGACATGCACATCTGGTACCAAGCCAGCTGTAGAGCCTAAGTAGTCTATATCTTCAAATCACAGTCTATAAATCTCAGAACACTGAACTTCAACCAATTCAGCCTAACATTCCTAAAAAATCATGTATATGGTTAAATGGACCCACCCTTGTCTCTTAGAAAACATTGTAAGGTGTCTAACCCCATATTTTGAAAAAAATGTTTTGTTCATGTTTGTTCATTGTTTTGGTTATGTTATGATTTCTCACACTTGTTTATTGTGGATATTTATGGTGGATCACAGGTGTGGATGAAATTTTTTTCTTTTAGAGGGTTTTTATCTAGTTTGTAGAAATGAGATAGGCTAAATAGAGTTATAGGATATTGACTCCACTTGGGCATTGATGTGGCTAAAAATTGGTTGAGTGTGGTTGAGCATCATTGGAAATGCTATTGGAATCTCTAGAAGCATAATAAGTGTCACTTATAATGATGTTGTTATTACAAATTAGATTCAATTTAATCATATGACCATAAATTCTCGCATACCATGACTTTAATATTTTTGTTTCTTCTAGATGTATTTTTTCTGTTCTTTATTTCACTCGTATCTTATTAAACTCTTTGAAAACTATATTTTTAATATAATAGTATACTTTTTTGATTTAATATTCATTTTTAACAAGATAGATCCATATTATCATATATTGTTATGTATTTTTAATATAATGACATTTTATTATAATAATTATATTGATATCATTATATTCTTAAGGTTAGATAATGTCCAAGTGATCCAAGAGTGATTGAAGGTGGCGCAGGATTGTCAAAATCCTATATTGATTATAGTAGGAGGCCTTTGGAGTTTTAAATTGATATCATAGATTCTTTAAGGTATCACTTCATCATTGGAAATAAGTTTTTAGTCATGGGATTTCCCTCACAATCTATCTCAGCCTTCGTAGACCCTATATAGAGATGGGATTTCCTATATCGGTTCATTACAACATTAAAAATATGGTTGATAGTGAATAAATATTATTTTTCTAGATGAAAAATTATTGGTTGAAAATATGAATGTATAGTAATATTTGTTGATTAAAAGGGATTTAATTAGTGAAATTCCATTTTCTAGAAAATATTGAATGTTTCATTAATTTTTTTCCATTGGATTGATAAATTTTTTGTGTAAAGTTTTTTGATAAATATGTACCTAAAATGAGATCTAAATAAGAATCATAAAAAACTATAGTGCTCAAATTGAGTGTAGAATAAAAATATTAAATATTTGAACTAGTTATGGAACATTTCAAGCTATAGATTAAAGTCATGATTCTTGAAGATTCCTTTCTAAAGTTTTGAAATATTTTTTATGATTAATAATTTTTTTGGATTTTGATATTTTTGATTTTGGATCCTTGTTAGAAAAGAAGTTAAAATTTTATTGTTATTATCTATGAAAAATGTTTCATACGCCTAAAAAATACATAAACGAATAGTGTTTCTATGAAACATTATGTGAACAACATTTTTTTTGAGATGGAGAGCTGGGGTAATCTTAGCAAGGCCATGGGCTTGGAAACATGTTAAATTTATATTGTATTTGTCCTATTGGTGCACACTAGATATTAGAAAAAAGTCTTTAGAAGGTTTATTAGGACCGTTCATATGAATTAGTCAACATGTGATATGAGGAGTTAGATTCATGTGTATGAGATTTTAAGTAGTAGTGAACTATTCATGGACATTGGATTAAGATCTAAATATCTGCTTAACCAATTAAATATTAGTGTTTTCATGTGCTTGATTTATTTTTTTAGTATGTTTTTAGATAAAAAATAGTGGTCAAGATATCTATATGATTGGAATTAAAAAGGATTAAAATTGGATAAACATGAAAAATCTTAACTCACCTTAAAATACCAATGTTCATTAATTTGAAATGGCAAGAGATGGGGCAGTCAAATCTATTCTATTTTGTGTATTTTATAGAAAACACACCAATGTGCATCATGGGTATGAACTATGATAGACACTACTCATAGGGAGAGAGAATACTTATAAGGAGAGTCTTCAGAGGAATTATTTAAATAGAAAACATCGAATGGGTGATCCCTCATCACCAACTAGCCATGGGTTGGTAGCAGTGTTGATGGAGGACCAATAAAACCATTTAGAAGGATAAATAAAGGAACATCAACTTACTCTAATTTTGAATAAAACCATATGAGTAGAGACCAAATCCACATGTGCTGTTATATAAAAGTAATCAATCCTTATAGTCCATGAAAAGGAAACCAGTTGATAAAACTAAGACTACATTTAACAGCACTAAATGAAAATAAAATTCTTACCAATAATATTGATGTCAGTGTTCTATACGATCCATTTCAAACTATCTTCCATGAAACCTACATAGATCTTGTCATACTCCCTTTTCCACATAAGATTAATAAATTTAAGAGAAACTAAAGGTACTTTAAAACATCATTCTTATTCACTTCCTCGTTATATTTTAATAAAAATACCTTTCAACATGCCAAGCATGGCCATGAAACCATGCTTATAAAGTATTCCTATTCTAAAACAAATCTATCATAAATACCTACCTATCTTAGTTTAATGTTTTAAAGAGGAAAAGGCATACCCCTTGGGTAATATTTAATGATTACATTATCTCATCTGAAGAAAAACACACAATATTGACATTTTAATGAAATATTCTTTCTTTACATATTAAATGCAACAAGAGAAATAGACACCAATAATGTTATTGTCCCTCGTAACGTATACTAGTAATGTAGGACCTATTAAAATGGAAAAAAATAACTTTTTAACATTTTTAAATGGATAAAATGATGAACTAAAAATAAATATATTAGTCTGGAGAGAAGTAAACAAAATCCAAGTATGAGTGTATATGACCATTAGAAAGATGTGGTTGAAAAGTCAAGATCTTATGTTCCGTTTGGTACATATTTACACTATGAATATTAATGATTAGAATTTTCACTTATATGGTACATCAGTCCGAAGATAAATGAACAGACAATGTAAGGTAAGGATGAACTCAATGTAAATAAAGAAATCTCTTTTCATTGAAATGTGATGTTTAAACAAAGATAGTCTCATAATCAAAGTAATGAAGATCGTATGAAGTTTTGGATGTATCACTGAAGACTATACTTAGTTGGAGAGAAAGTTAAAGGTTTAATATTTGAATGTATTATACCAGATTTTCTTTCCATACATTAATGTCTATCTTATAAAGTGAAATAGTTCAACATCTTCTGAAATCATCAATATCAGAAGATTGTGTATGCAGACACGATACAACAAGTATGAGGTTAATGTCCCAATAGTTAAAAATGAGGAACATTGAGTGGGTAATATGAATACTATCACATTTATAATACTAAAAGTTGGTAGATATCATGAAATCATCCTAAGAGGGGGGTGAATCAGGGTTAACCAACTTTTACCGATTAATTTCATCTTAAATTCTTACATAATTTTTGTTGATCAAACCTCTATCAATGGTTAGGATGTACGGATATTTATAATTTTCCTTCACTATTTTTACCTAATTTTATTATCACAATATAAAGAAAGTAACATGTAAGTATTTTTAAAAATGTTTATACTCAATGTGAAAACCTATTTCTTGTTGTTTCGACTCTCTTCGAGCCATGAATTGTTCCATTAATAATCATTTTCAAAAATTACAAAGTGGTGTGTAAAGTTACTATATTAACCCATAGTTTTCATCCCATACACTAAGTCTCCTGACTTCATATTATATTGGCTCATGCTGGTTTACAAAGTCTCCAATCTTGAACAGGTCTTCAGCTTCACCTTGTAATTTGGTTTAACTTCCTTGCACATCAGGATTTTTCTGCTTCTGGTAAATGTAATTATGGATCTCTCATGTAACACCCCGAGCTTCCACGCTACGCTTCTCTTTCAATAATCCAATAGCTTGCATTGTACGCAAGTTCGAGATTCTAACACACCGCGACCAATCAAAATAGTCATTATGAATATTAATACCCACTTTTTGAAATTATATATATTTTCTATTTCAAAATGGACTTCATTTTTTGATTTAGAATATCAAAATTAGCCTATGTTGAATTTTTGGTATTTTTCTGAGAACTTCCAATTTTTTATGAATAGTGAAAAATACTTAAAAACAACTTTTTTAATCAAAATAATTTATAGTGATAAGTTATACTATTGAGTGGTTTTAAAGTGTAATTAGAATATATTTTTATCATTTTATCCAATGGTGTTCATTTGAATTAATTTCACTTTAAAATTGGACAAACAATTGTCAATCTTTTGATATATATTGTTTCTTAAAAACACGCTATTTTTTGTGACAGCGGGAATTAATTATAAAATTAATTAATGCAACTTATATGTTTGGAATTTCATAAAATAGACATCATTTTTGAATTCAGAATATCAATTATAGCTTAGGGTGAAATTTTGGCATTGTTCTGAAAAACTTCAATTTTTGATGAATAGTGAAACCACTAAGTGGTAGTTAAAAAACTGATTTTTCATTTAAATGAAACATTACCACTTCTGTGATTTGATTTTCAAAAATCCGACATACATGGTTGTCATTAGGAAGTAAAATGTGGTTCAATGGGATTAAAATAATTTTTTAGTGAATAGTAACTTTTGAGTTTAATTAATCGCGATTAAAGGTAATTAGTGAAATTTAAGGTAAAAATGATATTATAAAAATATGAAAATACCTTTACACTTGTCCTAACACTATTTTATGAGTCATGGCCGACCAATAAAATCCATGGGTCAACTTGGTAACCCCATGGAGCCACTTTGGTAGGAAAATGACATTAAAAACTTTTTATTTAATGTTAAAATAAAATTGTCACAAACATGAGTTCTTTTACTAAAACAATTTTTAAATGGGGTTATACAAGTCATAGTTTTGACTATAAATATTAATTAGAAATATAGAAAGATTTCCTACATCATGATACTTTTTTTATAATTTTTAGACATTAAATAAATTAAAAAATTTATGACACAATGATGTTGCAGTGATTACCACATTAATTAACGATTTAAATAAAATGAAAATATAATGTAAAATCTAAGGCTTACACTTGTTAAAAACCTATTGGATGAGTATATTTCTAACCCTTATCACCTAATCCTATAAATATATCATTGTGGGACCTTTAGAATCCGAAAATCATTTCATAATAAAGTAACATTTCAATCTTTCCAAGAGTGCCCCTTCTCTCCTCTTATAAAAGGCCCCAACCTCTACCACATTATTCACACCTTCAAGCCATTTGGCTCGGCCAAAATCTGCCCAAATACTCTCTCAACTTCCCTATCTTACTCCTAAAAGCCTCACTTCGGGAATAACTCTTCCCAAGGAAGCCTTTGGCTCAAATCAAAAAGAGTTATCCGATTTTAAGGTAATGTCTTCTCTTATGTTATTTTGTTTTATTTTGCTTCTCCAACCCCCTAAACTCTTTTTATTAATTTATTTTCTAACAAAAACAGTATCCTTAATATACTAGGATGTTTTTATAAGAATTATTCTAGCTACACTTACACACACCTACATCTAATGGTTAAAGAATATACTGTTTCTGTGGATGGAGAATTCCTGCCTCACAAAACGATGATTGTTCAAAACTCATATAACACCTTCAAAGGTGGCCATTAAGATGTCACTATATTTATATATGATATATAATATTTTTATGTTTCACTTAATCTTTTGTATTTTTCATTTCTTGCATACCTTTATGGTTTCCATTATGGGTAAACGCGATATTTTCATTTTAGGAAGTGCGGACTTCCGCCCCCTCAAAGTGATTTGAATCGTTAATGCCATATGTGGGATGTATAAAGGATGGAGTAAATGGTATTAAAAATTATATTATACTTTAATTATAATATACCTTTATATAATTATGATTTAATTCCATTAAATATGAAATAGAAATGAAAGTAGCGTTCATGCATACGTACGGCTTACCGTCTCCATGAACGGTGCATTTCATTTCTTACCTATAAATGTTACGTAATATTATGAATGAATGTATATACTGGATATATATGATATATATGATATCTACATCATGAATATAATTCTATAGATAATGGATATTTTACCACATAAACAACTTGTAATTATAAGAAGTTTATTGTTGACTCAAGTACCAAATATCGACAAAACGACCGTTATTAACTTAAATAATTACATAGTGTTCATAACATGGTAATAAGTGATATAAAAGGAAGAATGAACATAAAAAAGGATCTTAAGCAAGTAGATATTAACTCTAGTTTATTATTCAGGAGGTTAAAGAACGGTTGAATCATGTCGGACACAAGGTAAGGGAACTTCTTAACCCAATTTCCATTCTTTGGGTTAATCTCCTACTTTCAAATTATGTCATGATATTATTATGTCCTATCTTGTATTTATACTTTCTTTATGTGTACATATAGTTAATACACATAATATATATATTTTATATAAAAATGATCTTTTTAAGGGACTTCGTCTCAATCTCCATTCATTGAGGCATATTTTGTTTTATACACAAATTTCTTTTATACGGTGTATAAACCCCTTTGACTTTTAAATTTATTCAAAAGGAATATTTTTATATGAAGAGGTTTACTAAACAAAAAAAAGAAATGTTTTTCTTGTTGTACATATGCGGCGACAACGACTTCTCCGCCGCCGTGACCATTATTTGGGTTTCGGCTTCCTCTACAAGCCATAACTTTTTAAATGAAAAATAATTACAAAGTTTTAATTTTCTTTTATTTTGGTATTGAAAATGGTTTTGATAAGGTTTTTATTCTATCAATGTGTTGTATTGATATCTTGTGATTTAGGTGTGGAAATGTTATGTTTCCTTTATGCATATTTTATGAGATATGATTATGTTATGGTTTATGATATGTTTAAACCTGTTCATATGAGGAATGCATTGGACTTAATAAGTGACGGGTGGAGCCCTCTATAGCTCCTCGATGCATCGGCAGGTCTCATGAGACAAACTAGTGTCTTGGCACAAGGCCTTGAAAAAATCTTATTTGTGGTCTTGGCACGAGGCCTTGGCTATGTGGTTATGATAGTCTAGCGTTATGAATTCCATCATTATAAAAGTGGTTATTGATATTGCATGTGATTATTCGACCAGTAGAATATCCATGTGAATAAGTAAATGGCATTATTTAATTTTACTTTTTCCATATTATGCTAAATTTAAAGTTTAAAAGGTTTTTGTTTTAGTTATACATTGCCTTAAATGTTATGTTTATTTATGAAATCTTCCGCTATATTTTTATCCTTACTGAGCATCTGGGCTCACCCCTTTCAATGTTTTAATTTTTCCAGGATGTGATGAAGTATATTATGAATGACCTATAGGGATATTATGAGGGGATATAAAGACAAGATGTTTTTTTTAGTTTTGTTTTACTTTACGATGTAATGTAAGACTTATGAATGTATCTAGTGTTTCCATGACTACTAAACTAATCGGTCTTTCGAGACTTGATCTTTTTTGATCATGCCAATGTTACGCAATAATGCACCAACTCTGGGTAACTAGGGTCGGGGTGTTACAGTTGGTATCAGAGGCAGTTTAGTACTAACCTTGGAAGCTAGATTTAGATAAACTCTGATTAGATCACATAGCCTTAAGATAGACTTTGAGGATTAGTATAGAAGAACTTCATAGAATTTTGGTATTATAGAGATTTTGTCAGTTTTCCGAGCAATACATCCATGTTTGGATACGAGCAGGTAGAGGCGGATTTGGCACAGGTGTACCTAGGGGTAAAACCGAAAAAGACCGCTTTGAGCTAGACTCGAACGGGAACTGGTGCACGACAACAGGCCTTGCTGCACTCTTGGTTACGACACTCCCAGGGGATATGCTCAGGATAATTCTCATTTTCTTTACAAACCACTATGAAGGGTTATGAGTATATACTTCCTCAAAGAAAACATTTTTATGATTATGGATTATATCCATAAATAGTTCAATTAATGTTAAGTGTTTTACAAGTATGGAATTATGTATTTTGATTCATAAACTAATCTAGTTTATGCCATTGTTTAGAAATGGCACCTAGTGGAAGGAATGGAAACCATATCAATGCACGCACTCCGTGTAGGGATTTCCCTCCTGCTCAAGATAATTATTGTGGAGCTGCAGACACAACTGGTGTTGATCAACTTATCACCATACTGGGACAACTTACTCAGGTTATGAATAATAACCTTACTCGTATGGAGCACCCTGATCCGCAACGTGGAGGATCAATGTTAAACCGCTTCATGAGGCAACAACCGCCAACATTTAATGGGGGTGAAAATCCATTAGTAGCTAGGAAATGGATAAACTCCTTAGAGAAAATATTCCATGCCTTAGGGAGTAGCGAAAGGGAGAAGGTTTTCATGGCACTTTACCACCTTATTGGAGATGTCGATCAATGGTGGTCGCTGATTCAAAACACAAAGGAAGATGAAGAAGTATCAAGTATGGAATGGAGAGAGTTCAAAGAGCTTTTCTTAGAAAAATACTTCCCTTGTGACCATCGAGTAGATATGGAAAGGTAATTTCTGAGTCTGAGACAAAAGGAGGATGATAATGTCGCAAAGTATGAGGCCAACTTTACAAGGTCAGCAAGGTATGTTGTACATTATATACATAACCCAAGAAGTAAGATTGATCGTTTCTTTGATGGGTTAAAACCATTTATCTGTCAATCATTAGTCTCACAAACCTTCTCGTCATACGAAGATATTGTCTCATGTGCTATCAAGACAGAAAAGGAATTCTCTAAATCTTATAACAATAAAGTAAAGCAAGATAAGAAGAGAATGGTGGAACAAGAGACAGATAAAGGGAAAAAGGGAAAGAAGGATTTTCTATTATGCGATAATTGTGGGAAGAATCACCCCAGTACTTGCCTAAATGGAATGGGAGTTTGTTATAAATGTGGAGAAAAAGTTCACCAGGCTCGTGATTTCAAGGGAAAGAAAGAGGCTATCAATGTTGAATGCTACAATTATAGGGAAATGGGGCATTATGAAAATGAATGTCCTAAGCGTCAGGGAAACTTACCTTAGAAAAGGACAAGGGATCAAGGACAATCTTATGTCGTTACTACGGTTGAAGTGGAATAATTAATGTATTGGTGCTTTTGGACTCAAGGATTTTATTCTGGTTATAAGGATAATGTGATATATATATATATATATATATATAAGGATTGTACTGCAGTACTTGTTTTTTTCATTAAGGATTTAATATGATGAAGGTAATCATATTTTTAGTATGTGACAATAAGAGAAACTTTACATTGTTTGGGGAATCTGATGTTACAATTGATTTTGGAATTTAGAGACCTTTTAGAGAAAGTCTGGATAGAGGTATTTTGGATAACTATAATGGTTGGAATGAATTAAGTTGAACTTTGGATAGTATTGTTTAAGGTTAAAACATTTCTGAATATTATTTTTGGAATATTATAATACTATAGTTTTAGGAAAAGGACAAACTGCAGGTTGGGCGATAACCCGTCGCGTCGGACAAAGCTGCAGGAATCGAACTCACAACCATAGTGCGACAGGCCTTTATTACCTACCACTAGCCTACAGGAAGTCCCTGGTTATTACAAAATAGTTTTCATAATCTAAATGGTATGTTTTAATATTTTGAACCTTGTACGATTAGGATAAATATAATATTTTTTGAGTTCTATTATCTTTTTGTGTGAAAGATGAGTTTGTGGTAGAAATTAGTTGAAGGTTGAAACTCTACTTGTCAAGCATAAATATATATATACCTATCTCTTATGCTATGAATAAATTAATTCTTAAACTTTAGTAAAGGGATATTAAAACAAAAAAATGTGTTATCCTAATACCTTATGTTTTGCTGAACTCATAATATTTTAAATCAACATAGATTGAAGGCTTTGAGGCCCTCAATTTTACATTTTTTTGTGATTGATGACCTCAATCACTCCCTAAAAATATTTATGTTTTTCCTACAAATATATGTCTCTAATTACCACCAATTTTCTCCTTCTATATATCATAATTTGGTGGTGACTTTTTCATTTCCTTGTCCCTATTATTAAGGCTAAATTTTATTAACCTTATTTCTGATGTGGGTTTTCCACAAAGGTATTTTCTATTTTCAACCTTTTATTTTCAATGAAAATTTTCAAATTGCGAGGATGCAATTTATTGAAGGAGGGGAGAATGTAACACCCCGAGCTTCCATCCAATGCTTCTCTTTCAATAATCCAATAGCTTCATTGTACGCAAGTTCGAGATTCTAACACACTGCGACCAATCAAAATAGCCATTATGAATATTAATACCCAATTTTTGAAATTATATATATTTCATATTTCAAAATGGACTTCATTTTTGGATTTGGAATATCAAAATTAGCCTATGTTGAATTTTTGGTATTTTTCTGAGAACTTCAAATTTTTTATGAATAGTGAAAAATACTTAAAAACAACTTCTTTAATCAAAATAATTTATATTGATAAGTTATACTATTTAGTGGTTTTAAAGTGTAATTATAATATATTTTTATCATTTTATCCAATGGTGTTCATTAGAATTAATTTCACTTTGAAATTGGACATAAACAATTGTCAATCTTTTGAAATATATTGTTTCTTAAAAACACGCTATTTGTTATGACAGTGAGAATTAATTATAAAATTAATTAATGAAACTTATATGTTTGGAATTTCATAAAATAGACATCATTTTTGAATTCAGAATATCAATTATATCTTAGTGTGAAATTTTGGCATTGTTCTGAAAAACTTCATTTTTTGATGAATAGTGAAACCACTAAGTGGTAGTTAAAAACTGATTTTTCGTTTAAATGAAACATTTCCATTTATGTGATTTGTTTTTCAAAAATCCGACATACATGGTTTTCATTAGGAAGTAAAATGTGGTTCAATGGGATTAAAATAATTTTTTGGTGAATAGTAACTTGTAAGTTTAATTAATCGCGATTAAAGGTAATTAGTGAAATTTAAGGTAAAAATGATATTATAAAAATATGAAAATACCTTTACACTTGTCCTACCACTATTTGATGAGTCATTTACGACCAAGAAAATCCATTGGTCAACTTGGGAACCCCATGGAGCCACTTTGGTAGGAAAATGACATTAAAAACTTTTTATTTAATGTTAAAATAAAAATGTCACAAACATGAGTTCTTTTACTAAAACAATTTTTAAATGGGGTTATACAAGTCATATTTTTGACTATAAATATTAAATAGAAATATAAAAAGATTTCCTAAATCATTATACTTTTTTTATAATTTTTAGACATTAAATAAATTAAACGTTTTATGACACAATGATGATGCAGCGATTACCTCATTAATTAATGATTTAAATAAAATGAAAAGATAATGTAAAATATAAGTCTTAAACTTATCAAAAACCTATTGGATGAGTATATTTCAAACCCTTATCACCTTATCCTTGAAATATATCATTTTGGGACCTTTAGAATCCTAAAATCATTTCATAATAAAGTAACATTTCAATCTTTCCAAGAGTGCCCCTTCTCTCCTCTTATAAAAGGCCCTCACCTCTACCACCTTGTTCACACCTTCAAGCCATTTTGCTCGGCCAAACTCTGCCCAAATACTCTCACAACTTACCCCTATTACTCCTAGAAGCCTCACTTTTGGCATAACTCTTCCCAAGGAAGCCTTTGGCTCAAATCAAAAAGAGTTAGCCGATTTTAAGGTAATGTCTTCTCTTATGTTATTTTGTTTTATTTTGCTTCTCCAACCCCATAAACTCTTTTTATTAATTTATTATGTAAAAACACTATTATACTCAATATACTAGGATGTTTTTATAATAAGGATTATATATACACTTACACACACCTACATCTAATGGTTAAATAACATACTGTTTCTGTGGATGGCGAATTTCTGCCTCGCGAAACGATGATTGTTCAACACTCATATAACACCTTCAAAGGTGGCCATTAAGATGTCACTATATTTATATATGATATATAATATGTTTATGTTTCACTTAAGCTTCTGTATTTTTCATTTCTTGCATACCTTTATGGTTTCCATTATGGGTAAACGTGATATTTTCATTTTAGGAAGTGCGGACTACCGCCCCCTCAAAGTGATTTGAATCGTTAATGCCATATGTAGGATATATAAAGGATGGAGTAAATGTTATTATACATTATATTATACTGGAATTATAATATACCTTTATATAATTATTATTTCATTCCATTAAATATTAAATAGAAATGAAAGTAGCGTTCATACGTACGTACGGCTTACCGTCTCCATGAACGGTGCATTTCATTTCTTACCTATAAATGTTACGTAATATTATGAATGAATGTATATACTGAATATATATGATATATATGATATCTACATCATGAATATAATTCTGGAGATAATGGATATTCTACCACATAAACAACTTGTAATTATAAGAAGTTTATTGTTGACTCAAGTACCAAATATTGACAAAATGACCGTTATTAACTTAAATAATTACATAGTGTTCATAACATGGTAATAAGTGATATAAAAGGAATAATGAACATGATAAAGGATCTTAATAAAGTAGATATTAACTCTAGTTTATTATTCAGGAGGTTAAATAACGGTCGTGTCATGTCGGACACAAGGTAAGGGAACTTCTTAACCCAATTTCCATTCTTTGGGTTAATCTCCTACTTTCAAATTATGTCATGATATTATTATGTCCTATCTTGTATTTATACTTTATTTATGTGTAAATATAGTGAATACACATAATAGATATATTTTATTTAAAAATGATCTTTTTAAGGGACTTCGTCTCAATCTCCATTCATTGAGGCATATTTTGTTTTATACACAAATTTCTTTTATACGGTGTATAAATCCCTTTGACTTTTACGTTTATTCAAAAGGAATCTTTTTATACGAAGTGTTTTACTAAACGACAAAAAGGAATGTTTTTCTTGTCGTACATATGCGGCAACAACGACTTCTCCACCGCCATGACCATTATTTGGGTTTCGGCTTCCTCTACAAGCCATAACTTTTTAAATGAAAAATAATTACAAAGTTTTAATTTTCTTTTATTTTGGTATTGAAAATAGTTTTGATAAGTTTTTTATTGTATCAATGTGTTGTATTGATATCTTGTGATTGAGGTATGAAAATGTTATGTTTCCTTTATGCATATTTTATGTGATATGATTATGTTATGGTTTATGATATGTTTAAACCCGTTCATATGAGGAATGCATTGGACTTAATAAGTGATGGGTGGAGCCCGCTATAGCTCCTCGATGCATCGGCAGGTCTCATGAGACAAAATAGTGTCTTGGAACGAGCCCTTGACAAAATCTTATTTGTGGTCTTGGCACGAGGCCTTGGCTACGTTGTTATGATAGTCTGGCATTATGCATTCCATCATTATAAAAGTGGTTATTGATATTGCATGTGATTATTCGACCAGTAGAATATCCATGTGAATAAGTAAATGGAATTATTTCATTTTAATTTTTCCATATTATGCTAATTTTTAAGTTTAAAAGGCTTTTGTTTTAGTTATACATTGCCTTAAATGTTATGTTTATTTATGAAATCTTTCGCTATATTTTTATCCTTACTGAGCATCCGAGCTCACCCCTTTCAATGTTTTAATTTTTCTAGGATGTGATAAAGTATATTATGAATTACCTACAGGGATAGTATGAGTGGATATGAATACAAGATGTTTTTTTTAGTTTTGTTTTACTTTACGATGTAATGTAAGACTTATGAATGTATCTAGTGTTTCCAAGACTACTAAATTAATCGGTATTTCGAGACTTGATCTTTTGTGATCATGCCAATGTTACGCAATAATTCACTGACTCTGGGTAACTAGGGTCGAAGAATTACATCTCACCTTCCTCATAACCAACATTCTAGTCTTATTAACTTTCCTCAGAATTTTTTTTTTCCAATCCTCAAAACTTTCCTCAAAACTGATTGCATAGTGATTCACTGTTCATTTTCACCCTTATACCACTATGTTAAGCTGATTTTGTATTGTAAATTCCAAATATTATAACAAATTTAACATCATGTTTGATTGAATTATTTAATTTTTATCACTATTAAAAAGGTATATTTAACTTTTTTATGTTTTCATTGTAGGTGGAGGTTATTTGGAGGACATTTGGAGGACCCGTGATGAATTTGAAGAAAAATGGGCCAAACTGCGCAAGATTCCAAGCATACATGTGGACTAAAATGCACACTAAAGATAATAAATAAATATAATTGGTCTGAAATTTTGTATTATGATATAAAATTAATTGGGATAAAACTCTTATAAAGACACAAAATCCAAATTAATTCATCAAGGGGTCCAAATGAACAGATCTGTCTAGGAAATAGAATATGCTTGAAGTCAAAAGTTTGGTTTTTTATTTTGGTATATATCCAACTTTATACATTAAATGGAAAAAAAATAGCAAGGAAATATTAAATAGGTGGTTAAATAACTTTTTAGTTTTTTATGAATCTATATAAGGTTGTATACCTATCCAAAACTACGGTCTAAGTGGTATCTTGAAATATGAGTTCCCAAAACCACCTCCCAATTTTCCTATAAACTGGTGCCTTGGGCACCACTTTTAAAAGCTCGACCAACGGGAAAATATCTACCATTTTGAAGACCCAAAGTATTGATCTCATTATCCAATAAGTTTTTGATTCTCTTATCCTCGTAGGGAGATCATGGATGAAGGAGAAGTTCTAATAAAGCCTCCTCCTCCTCTCGATGGTGAGAAAAATGATGGATGGTCATTTCGAGGGAGCTACACACATTTGGAGATAGATTTTAGTCACTTTATATTCTATTGGTTTTGTTTAATTTTTGTGTGAAATATTTCACTTATGTTTTATCTTACCATTATTATCCTTTGAATGTATTTCTTTGGTATAATCAAGTGAAACATTTTCCATTTCAATACTGATTGGGTTAAGATTTAAGTGTGAATATTGGGTTGTTCCGATTGGAAAAGACAATAATACTCTTTATATCACACATACATGATATATAATTATGATTTCGTAGACCTCACTCTATTCTTGAGGTCCAAACCTTTAAAACATGATTGTTGTTTCAAGGGTTGGTTCTTTATGCATCATTTTAAGAGGCAATAGGGGAATCAGGATCTTGAAAACCCTTAACTAAAGGAATACATTAAACTATATGTATTTTTTAGAATGATAAACTATAAAAAATTTATATTTAACTTAAAATTAACTCCTTATCTCATTATTCCAAAAACACCATATTTCTTTATCAACTATTAAACTCTTTAATTAAGTCATTTTATTTTAAAAAAATGTTTTCAAAACAACCCTCTCTTTTATTCCTTTGTATTAAAAATATGCATTTTAAACCTCCAATACTCCTTGATAGATGACCTAGGTTCTTCCCTATGCTATAAATAAACTTTAAAAACTCATTCAACTTTACGTTTCATGACAACGTGTTCAAATTTTGACAACATTTTCGGGGAGTGCTCTAGTTTTTAGTGTGCATTTTTTATAAAATAGTTGTAAATTCTATGAATATTTGTTTTGTTTTATATTATAAATTTACATATATTTTTCTGTTCTAATTTATTTCATATGTATATTTTTTGCATGATACATTCTTCTCTGGGTGATCTGCCTCCTTTCGGCCCCGAACTGGAGAGGATCCTATGTCAGCGACACCAAGACACATAGGACAATCCCTTGAAGAAGGACGTTACACACATTGAGACTCTTATAGAACCCTATTCTTCTGGAAATAAAATAGAAAATGATATTAACATGTATAACATGGAAGAAAATAATTGAACACTAAAATAACTCACTTAACCTAATGTTTATATCCAACCTGTATATATTCAAGCATAAGGAAAAGCACAAAACTTCAAACTAGAATATGGTTTAATTCTCTTATTACCAAAATTTCATGGACCGGCTAGAGAAGACCCACCTAAGTAATTAAATGAATTTTATATTGTGTGTATCATGTTAAAACCTTCTAATTTGGATGAATAATTGGTTAATATTAGGGAATTCCTTTTCTCATTATAAGACACTATAAAATATTGGATATACTATGATAACTCCCCAATTAGAGGTTAGGAAGACATGGAAACGCATTATCTTGAAAAATAATTCCCAACCTCTCAAACACCAACAATAAGGAAAGAAATTTGTGGAATAATACAATCTAATATAAAAACACTTCATGAATATTGGGTTCTTTTTAAAAGGCTTTATTTAAGTCGTCCACAACACCAAATAATTGAGAAACTTTTAATATAATATTTTGATGAAGGTTTAATTTCAATCGATCGTAACATTATTGATGCTACTATAGGTGGTTATATTGTGGAAAGGACCCCAATCCCTACAAGTACTATCATCAAAAACATGGCACAAAACACTCAACAGCCTGGTACAAGGTCTAGTGTACCCATCATAGGTGTTTATGGGGTGAAATGTTCTGAACTTGAGAATATTGGGGACAAAAAGTTAAAAGAATTAAGTACCATACTCCAACAACATTATCTTTCCCAAGGGAAATCCCAACCTACTCCAATTCATTGCAGTATTTTTGTTGCTAAGACCCACTACTCCTACCCATGACCCCAACTAAGATAATATTTTGAGAGATTTGAGGAAATATTTCCAGGCCACCCCTATAACCAACCTATTAGGAAAGAACCATATTATCCATCCAACTCTTAAAGGAAGGATAACCAATTTTATAGGAAAGGAGGGTATTCAAACCAACCTCAACAATCATGTAACCACCTGAGGTAGAGTATTCATCCTCCACCACTGTCTAGAAATCCTTAGTGACTATAAAGGTATTTCCAACTACCCCCTCCATAGTCTAATCCTAGCCTTGAGTTAATGATGAAACAAATGGATACAAATAATATCCAATTCCAAAAATAACACAAGCAGTGATACAATACCTAAAAATCAATTAGGCAAATTATCCAACTCGGTTATTGAAATCCAAATTCAAGGGCTTGGATGACTACCATACCAACCTATTTTCAATCCTAAGGAAAAAAGGTAATATATGTGCTATCACACTTTTCATTGGTAAATATTTTTCTCCTTCTAGTGATTCAAAACATTAGGTATGTCCTCCTCCTGAAAACTCTATTTTTATACCCTCAAAAGATTCAAGTGAAGCAAAAAAACAAAAAGGGTAAAAAAAATATCAATGAAGATTTCCCGGAATGACAAATTTCTATTCCCTTTCCCCAAAGACTCTCTAAATACAAGAAAATATTTTATAATGAAATTTATAGAGATCCTATATACATTTAAAAAGGTAAAAGTTATCATTTCCCACTTGGATGTAGTTAAAAAAATTTATCACTATGCCAAATTTATCAAATAACTTTTCATTCACATACGACGACTGAAGGGGAATGAGAGAGTCAACCTTGGAAGGAATGTCTCATCCATGATACAACCAATGATTCCAACTAAATACAAGGATCCATGAAATTTTATGATACCTTTCACCATAGGGGATACTTTAGTTACTGATTAAATGATTTATTTGGGTGATTCTATTAATGTAATGTATCACTATATTTATAGTTCTATATAGGTTGGAGAGCTTGAACCAACAAGCATTGTCGTGTAACTTTCGAATCGGAACACAACACACCCAACAGGAATGATCGAGGTTATCCTAATGTGTGTAAAGAATCTCATCATCCAAGTTCTTGAGATGAAAAATAACCAAACCTAAGGGCATCCTCCAATCATACATGGAAGACCTTTCCTTAAAATATAAAAAACAATAATCAGCATTGAAAATGGTATGTTTTCTGTAGAGTTTGGGGGAGAAAGGGTAATTTTCAATATCCCTGATGCTATAAAACACCCTATTTATGATCACTCCAATATTCCTGTCTATTTGATGGATGTTTTATCTAACGAAACACACAAACAAAATTATCTCATCGACCCATACATTGGTTTGTTTTCCACTTCTTCACTCTTTGATTATTTGGGTTGTGATTCACCTTTCAAGTTTTGTGTGGGTTTGGATAAGTGTAAATATTGTGTTTAAATTATTGATTTATTGAGAAATAAGAATCCTATAACTATCGATGATACTAATCATCTTGTAAAATATTATTCCTCATTTGGGGATGTTACCGTTGAATAGTTATATGAGATCATTGGACTCACACTTTCACATTCACTCCCATCAATCCAAAATACACCTAACTTGGAACTTAAACCGATTCCTCAAAAAATGAAATATTCATATCTAGAGAATGAATACAATTTTCCTATCATCATTAATAGTTCACTTCCTCTATATTATGAAATATGATTCATTGACTTTTTGAGGGAGTAAAAACAAGCATTGAAATAGAAAATTTATAAAATTACATGTATAATCCCATCAATTTTCATGCATAATATTTTATTAAACAATGATACTAAAATTGTGAGGCGATAACAATGCCGACTAAACCCAAACCTCCTTGAAGTTTTTAAAATGGAGGTAACCAAATTATTGGGTACTGGAATCATTTACCCCATCTATGATAGCCAATGGATCATTCTAGTGTAGGTAGTTCTTGAGAAAATTGATCTTGAAATAATAAAAAATGAAAATAATGAATTGGTTCTAACCCATGCATTGAATAATTAGTGAGTTTTTATATACCATCGTCAACTAAACTAGCACACTATTAAAGACTATTTCCCATTTTCATTCATTTATCATATGTTATAGGGGATAGCAAGGAAGTCCCACTACTACTTTCTTGATGGGTATTCTAAATACTTTCAAATCCATATTTCCCTATAGGATCAAAAAAACAACCTTTACTTACCCATTTGGCACATTTTCATATAGGATGATTCTATTTGGTCTTTTAAATGATCTATGTATTTTTTAGTAATGCATGTTTAGTATTTTTTTATATTACCTAGAGAATTGCATGGAAGGTTTTTTGTGTAAATTATGAGTGTCCCAATGACATAGGTTTGAAAATGAAGAAAAGATGGAGATAAAAGAATAAGATGATGATGAACACATACATAGTTATTTATATGGTTTATGAAAAATATCTATGTCCATCGGGAGGTAGAATCACTTCACTAGAATTTAGGATCATAATTATAGGTATATTAGAGTTCTACACACCACTAATACCCTAGATCTAATGAGATAATAAAGAAGATGAAGTATTGTGCCACTGAACACACAATAATTCCAATGTGCTATAGTGAATGGTGGTTAGTAGTCTACACTACTATAGTGTTGTGTCCACCCAAATCCAAGATACTATAGTGGTCTATTGATAGAAGTATATACAGATATAGTAAAATTGTATCCAAAGTCTAAGAAGCTATAGTAACCATGTAATGGTCTGCATTACTATAGTTCCCTTTTATTGTCTCTTGGTTAGCTCCGCTACCATCAACCATAGTTTCTATAGTTTCTCAAAATTTGGATTGGGGGCCTTCATCCCTTGGACCCTCAAAGTATGAGTGAATTACCCCTATAACCCCTAACAAGATCACCATAGAGCTTAACCCGTGAGATTTTTGGCCAAGTGTTTGGCATGGTCATCTATCATTTGTCCCAAAATCATCAAAATATATTAGGCTACACCATTCCAAAAAACTATCACTTGGAGATGGATATTCTAAACTGACCTGATTCGATGCTACTAACTTAGAATACTTACTTAATTTTATCTCCTCCTCTTCTTCACTCATAAATGCATGATTTTCATTCACAACTTCAATTTCTAGGTTATGATTCATGAAATGCTATATTTTTTCCTTTTGTGATATAAAAGTGTTCTCTTATATTCTTTCTCTTGTCCCCCATTCATTAGTAGAGACCAATAGAGGTACAACAGTGCTTCAACTTCTATATTACCAATGGCTTCTTTAACCTATTTGGTGGATTTTCTATTCCAAAAATCTTCTTTAATGTCAGTAAATCATCCTATATAAAGCCTCTTATAAAATGATACTTCAACTAAATATGCTTCATCTAGTAATGAAATAATGGGTTCTTTTTAAGATTTAAAGCACTCTAACTATCTCAAAGCAATACATTTTTATCTCTATTTCTACCCAACTCATACAAGAAGTTTCTTGGCCAAACCATCTCCTTTTTAGCTTCTGTTACAATAATGTATTATAACTTTGTGGTGGATAAATCCACCACCATCTGTATTTGAGATATCAATCTCACTAAATTTCCTCTATAGGTAAATACATAACATGTGGTACTCATACCATCGACATCACCTACAAGTTTAGTATCCACATACCCCCATAATGAATTTCCCTTCCCAAAGAATTGAGATACTTACTTTCTTCCCTTTAGGAATCTCATTACCCACTCCATGTCTTCCTAATGTTTCTTTCCAGGTTTAGCTATATACCAACTTACAACTCCAACTTCCTGAGAAATATCGGGTCAAGTATAGACCATGGCATACATCAAGATTCTAATAGTTGATGTGTATGTAACCTTTTCCATGTACTAAACCTATTCTATCATCATTGGTGACTGCTCCTTTGATAATTTTAAATGTCTCTCCAGGGGAATAGAGACTAACTTTCTTCTAGAATATTTAATCTTCTCATAACCTTTCTAATGTAGTTAGCCTATGATAACATCAATTTTCCATTTGCGTCTCTCTTGATCTTCATCCCCAAAATATTTCTAGTTTCTCCAAGATCTTTCATATCAAACTCCTCATCCAGCTTCCCTTTCAGCCCATAAATCCTCTTCTTAAATGATACTTTAATGATCGTTTCATCCATATATAGAAACAATATAATGTATTAATCACCAAAAGACTTGGTTTAGAAAAATTGATCCATGAAACATTGTTTGTATTAATTTTTAGTCATAAATGAATCAAACTATTTATTCCACTACCTAGGTTCCTGCTAAAACCCATATAAGATATTCTTGAGTTTTGACACCAATTATTACTTCCCAGACTCAAAATATCCCTATGGATTCTACATATAGTTTTCCTCTAGGTCTCTATGAAGAAAACTAGTCTTTACATCAAGCTACTAAAGATGTAAGTCTTTAGATGACACAATGCTAAGAACCAACTGGATGGTGGTAAGCTTCACTATAGGTGAGAATGTTTTAGTGAAATCCACTCCTTCCTTCTATTGAAAACCTTTCACCACCAGCCTTTCTTTTCACCTCCTCTTTCCATTGTGCTCTTCCTTGACCCAGTATACCCACTTATTCTTCAATTATTTATTTCCTTATTTAAGATGTGTAAAATACCAAGTTTTTTTATCATGTAATTAAAAAATATACTCATTCATATCCATCTACCACTTTCTTAAATCCTTCAACTGTATTGTTCTTCAAAACATTCTAGTTCTCCACCATCAGTCAATAAAAAATAATGTAAGTATGGTGAATACCTATGCATAATCATTCTTACCCTTGTTGATCTCATAAAGTAAACTTGATAATTAGGATCCAATGGTATTGGAATCACATGATCAAGAAAACCTTCAAGATCCACTTTCTCATGGCACTCTGATTCTTTATTCCCATTATTAACTTTAGCTACATGAAGGTCCTTATACATGAAAGCTTCATTAAATACCAAGTTTTGTATCTTAATGATCATATTGTTGAGATCATCCCAAAAGTGACAATTAAACTCCTCAACACTATATCCAATAAAGAAACATGATTTGGACTTTTCATGATGGTCTTTTTACTTGAAATCTTCATTAAATACCACTTTATATCTCCTGATGGTCATATTGTTGATATCATCCCAAAAGTGATAACCAAACTCCTTAGTACTATAGACAATAAAGAAACATGGTTTGGATTTAGCATAAAGTTTTTCCCTTTCATCAACATGAATATGTACATATAAAAAACAACTAAAGACTCATAAATGTGAGTCTTACCTCCTTACCATACCATAGCCCCTTGAGTATACATTCTCTCATTATTAAAATGGACTCTTGATGATGAGATTTATTGTCAGTTTCACTACATCAGCCCAAAAGTTTTTGGGTAACCCTAAGTGTTGTCTTATACAACTAGCATGTTAATTCAATATATTATCCATACTCTTAGATACACCATTCTATTGTGGTGTACCTTGAATAGTCTTCTCCCACTGAATTCCATTATTATAAAAAATATATGAACTCCTGACAATCATACTCTTCACCATTTTCAGACCTCAAACATTTCATCTTAGTTCCCAACCCATTCTACACAGTGGAATTCTACTTCTGAAATACTCTAAACACATCATATTTATTTTTCATAATGTAAACCCATACCTTCCTTATCGAGTCATTGATAAATTTCACATAATATGGTGACCCTAGGGAATGTATTGGTGTAGACCCTCATACATCAGTGTGATCCAAGTTTATATTCCTAGTCTTTGTCGGTCTACCTTATTTCACAAGACACCTTCTTCTGCTTTCCGAAGATACAATCATCACATAGGCCAGCATCCAATGACTTTAGCTCTAATAGAAATCCTTTTATTGTTAACACCTACATCCTTTTCACACTCAAGTGGCCTAGCCAGTAGTTCCATAGTTGTGAATATTCTAGATGATTTATTGATTCAACCATGTCCAGGAAATTTTATTTCATGTTTTATAGGGTGCCATTATTTTCTCCATGAGCTATGAACATGGATCCTTTAGTGATATTCCATGTACCACCAGTGAATTTGGTACTAAAACCCACATCATCAAATTTTTCAATAGAAAAAATAGTTCTTATTAACCTAGGGATATACCTCACATTTTCTAGAACCAGTAAGCTCCCACTATTTGTCTTGATCTATGCATCACCCTTCCCCACAATATTCAAAGGTTCATCATCATCAAGATGTACATTGCCAAAATTTATAGAAACATATTTTTTTAGGAAACGCTTCTCAAAAATGGAATGAAAATACATATCTGAGTCTAAAATACAAGATTCTATAGGGTTATCTGTGCTCAGCAATATCACATCATCAGTTCCTTTATCCACCCTATTTGTTGCATTATTTTAGGGTTCCTTTCATTTTTCTTTTCACTCATTAACATGTCCTTTCCTCCCACAAATCTAGTAGGTAGGATTATCCCCACTTAAGTTGTCTCAACTCTTTCCTCTTGACTATGATCATCAACTGGGATTATCTTATTGTTCATGTCTTCCTCTTCCCTCCACAATCAATGTAGAACTAGAGAATCTGTCTGATTCTCTTCTTCAAATATCCTCACTAAGGATCAAGTCCCTCACATCCTTCAGAACCTGTTTGGTATTACCCGAATAACTTTTCATAGTTGTTACAGTAATTTCACAACAATCAGGTAATAAAGATAGTAAAACCAGTGCACATAACTCATCATCAATCACAATTTCCACTAATGTCAACTAACTTATGATGGTGTTGAATTTATTAACATGAACTACAAAAATCCTCCATTTAGTTATTTTAAAATTAAAAAATAATCACATCAAGTACACTTTGTTTGACTTTGAAGGATTATTATATATATTCATGAGATTCATCGCATCCCAACCAACATCATATCCTCTCTTATATTCAACATCGTGTTTTTGTCCAATGTAAGGAACACAACTCCAAAAACTTGTTGATCTAGAAGCTCCCACTCTGTCTACTCCATGAATTTTGGATTTATAACCAAAAGCATCAAGTGCATCTTTTTTGATAAAGATAATACTTGATATGTATCCTACAATAACTGAAGTAAGTTACATCAAAGTTATTGATCTTCACCTTAAAATCTTCTATATCCAATGTTTAATTCAATAATTCTAAAATCAACCTTTGATACCAATTATTGTAGAAACACCAGGATTCATAGTGATAGAGATTTGTAGATGAATAAAATTCAGAAACAAAAAATAAGAACATGAACACAGACACAGCAAATAATGTGGTTTGGGAAAAATTCCTACATCCATGGTGAGGTAAAATTACTTCACTATAATTCAAGAGCACAATTATAGGGAGATCAGAGTTTCACTCGCCACAAAAAAACCTAGAATGAATGATATAATAAAGAAGACGAAGCATTGTTCCACCAACCTTATAGTAAGTCCACTATACTACAGTGAATGGTGGATGAAAGTTCGCACTGCTACAGTGTTGCGACCACCCAATTCTAAGATACTACAGGGATCGGTATCTAGAATTTTTTGAAACTACAGTACATCTATCTCTAAAGTATATAATTCTATAGTAACCATTACAAATTACACAATTATATAGTGCTCTATCAGTGTTTCATGGTAATCTCTGTTATAGTCAGTTAGAGTTTCTACAATTTCCCAAAATTTTGATCAGGGGCCTTAGACCCCCAGAGTAGCAGCGCATTCCCCCTACAACCCCCAATGAGGTCACCACGAATCTTGACCCACAAGATTTGAGTCCTAATGTTCAATATGGTCTTATATCATTCATCTCAACATCATCCAAATGGATCATGTTATACCAATCCAATAGTTTTCATAGACTATTTCACTTTCTATTGATCCACTTTTGATTATTGTTTGATTATTCATAGTTTTGTCCTATTTCTTTATATTGAAAATAATCATTTATTAAATTATGATAAATGTCATTTCATGGTATAAAAATGAATAGTACTTGTACATATCATTTCTAGGGATGGTATCTGAATAAATAAATAAAAAATATACATAATTTATTCCCTATCATTCTCCAAAAAATTTTGGGACATGTTGTCTTTCTTAGGTCATGCTTGATTTTATCATTGTTTCATTCACAACTTTAGTAAGATTGCACTCACCCTCTCTTGCTTAATCCAAAAAGAAAAAGAATATGTTCTTGATAAAGACTGTGAGGATGCTCCTAGAAAATTAAAATGGAGTCTCACATCACCCCTATTAGTCCAACCACATTGGTGGGATTTACTATTTGAGATCATGTGTGATGTCTATAACTTTGCAGTTGGGACAGTCTTTTCACAACGGTTTTATTGAGATCCACATGTCATGGTCTATGCCTTACTCACACTAGACCCTTCCCAAGAAAACTACACCACAACTAAAAAATAATTCCTTATTATTGTGTTTTCCTTGGATTAGTTTATTTCATGCCTTTTAGGCTCAAAAATAATTGTTTTCTCTAACCATACAACCATCTGATATCTTCTTAAGAAATTGAAAGTCAAACCACATCTCATTCACTGGATGCTCCTACTTTGTGAATTTAATATATAAATTAGGAATAAAAATGGAGCAAATAATGTGGTAGTAGACCACATTTGTAGGATTTTCACACCATTGTACCACTATGTTGACTCATCCATCCCCATTGGAGAATTATTCCCTAATGAGCACCTTTTGATGTAGTGGACCTTACCCCTTGGTATGTTGGAATTGTGAAATTTTGGTTGCATCTTGGGTCTTTGTATATTTTAACACTTCACAATCCCAAAGACTTAAACACGATCCATGATGGTACATTTGAGATGAACCATACTTGTAGATAATTTTTAGTGACTGGGTTGTTCATATATGTGTCCCTAACCATGATTTCACCTCTGTTTTGAGATTATTCTGCACTTTGGCTTGTGAGGGGCACTTTGCCTCTCAATATACAGCTCGAAAGGTACTTAACTCTTGAATTTATTGGCCAAAATTTTATAGATATTCCCATAAATTTTTTAATTAATTCCCATGGTGTCAATTCACTGGGAATATCTCTAAGAGGAATGAAATTCTCCAAAAACCCATGTTATTTTGTGAGATCTTCAATGCATGGGGAATTTACTTCATGGGTCCTTCTCCAAAAGCATTTATCATTGTATACACCTTATTTTTGGTTGAATATATCTATAAATGGGTGTAAGTAAAGGCTAAAAGGACCAATTATTCTCGAGTGGTTGTCAATTTTGTGATATCTCATATTTTTATAAAGTTTAGTTTTCCAAGATTCATCATTATTGATCAAGGTCTCCATTTTTATAATCAAAACATGAAAAAAAAATCTCCATAAGTATAAGGTTTTTTATATAAATTATATACTTAATATCACCCCCAAACTAATATAAAAACATAAATTTCAAATAGGGAAGTTAATAAAATATTAGAAAAAATGGTACAAACTGATATGAAATATTGGAGTTTATGCTTGGATGATATACTTTGGGCATACCGTACAGCTTTTAAAACCCCAATCATAATGTCACCATATCGTATTATTCTTGTAAAGTCTTAACACCTCCATATGGAGGTAAATAACTGTGTATGTTGGACTTTTAAACAATGTAATATGAACCTCTCAAACGCAGGTGTACATATAAAGTTGCAAATTCAAGAGCTTGAGGAAATTTGTAGAGATTCATATAATAACTATAGAATTTATAAGGAGAGGACCAAGGCTTCCCATGAAAATTTCTTACTTCATGGTTTCCCATTACCGCCTCATCCTTGATTGTCAATTCTGCATTGTTTAGATGGTCCTCATTTACAATGCAAGGCTGAAATTACACCCAGTTAAGATTTGTTCCTGCTGGTTTTTCCCATATACTATTACTAATTTCTATCCAGTTGGTGTTATCAAGGTTAAAATTAAAATACCAAACATTCACTATTAATGGAAAGTGGTTGAATTACTTTCATGATACCAATCTAAAGTCCCCTATAGAGGAACTCCACCTTTAATAAATAACCCACCATTGACACCTACCAGGTTTTATCCTTCATTCCCACATTCCCTTTTCTTATAGTGGGGACACTTCACTCTCTAGATGTGGAGAGTGGGTGGATACATTACTGATTTAGTTATTATTTTTTATCATATTTCTTTCATTTTTTCTTTTTTCGCTTTCTGCATAGTATGTTTACCTTCCCCCACTTTCCTAAGTTCGTTAGTATTTTCATCATCTTTCTTCCTTTTTTCACTTTTTAGCTTCTTGTATAGTATTTTTACCTCCACCCCCTTGTATCAAAATAATCATTTTTTTATTCCTACCTAATAAAGGATATTATTGAAAATTCATGATGTATTTCCAATTTCAAGTTGTTTTAACATTTAAATAAAACTTCATTCACTGATGGCATGTGAGTTTTTTCAAGAATTTAATATTGGGGAGTGGTTTTTTTAGTAAATTGGTTTTTTCAATGATATAAATGGTTTTATCTATATGAAACCTTTGATATGATTGATACCCTCTATGTGGGTAGTTTATGGGTTAATATTTTCAATATCTTCACACCACATTGCATTCAACAATGAAGTTTGAATATTTCTTACTTAATAGAAGGTAAATATAAGTTATATTAATATTTATTAGCTTTAAAAAATGATTTTTTCACACATTTGTTCCATATTTTATCTTTTTCATTACTATACTGGATTGACATGTGTGTGTGTGCATGTTATCGGACTATTATATTCCCTAAAAACAAAAAACACAAATAAATAATGAGGAGAGTGATGAAATGTACAAAATATAGATATATCTATGTTGGGAGATTATGGATTAACTTTCAGAAATTCTTAAGTTAGTGGTTCTTGAATTTGATTGCAAAGGATTTAGGGTAGATTCGGTGGAAAGAATTAAGAAAAAAGAAAAATTTTAAAATAACCTATATTTACTATATATAAAGTGGAAAGAATATTATGACATAGTTTTCACACACACATGTGAAGATTTAGTGGCATTGTTTACTTTTTTATTCATTGCTCAGATTGGTATCATACATCTCCTTGAATTTTGTTCTAATACAATTTATGAGACATATTTTTCCATGATCATTGATAACAAATCCTTGGTGTGGTTTTTTATTTAATCACATTACTATGAAGAATTAAAATTTCATTGAATGTTAAATATTCATGATGTTGGTAATATCTCCATGCATCATTTTTGGAAATGTTACTTTTCCTAGGAGTGAAAATGTTTAGGTATGGGGGTGTTATTGTATAGAGATTCACTATTAATTTCCACCCTTATACCACTGTGTTAAACTAATTTTGTATCCTAAATTCCAAATATTATAGAAAATTTCACTTCATGTTTGATTCAATTATTTAATGTTTATCACTATTAAAAAGGGATATTTTAGTTTTTTTATGTTTTCATTATATGTGGAGGTGATTTGGAGGACTTGGGGTGAATTTGAAGAAAAATGGGCCAAACTATGCAGGATTTCAAGAACACATGTGAACTAAAACATACACTATAGATAGTTCATCCATATAATTCAGATAATTTTTTTAAAGGATCCAAAATTAAGTTGGATATAAATCTTATGAATACACCCAATCCCAATTCATCCATCAAGGGGGCCAATCAAACTGATATGTTTAAGAAATATAATATGCTCAAAGTCAAATGCATGGTAATGTATTTTGGTAATATACCACATTTTATAGATTATATGGCTACCAAAATTGATGGGGAGATATTCAAGAGGTGGGAAAATAACTTTTTAGTTTTTTAAAAATCAAGATAAGGATGTGTACCTACCCAAAACCATAGACTAAGTGGTATCTTGAGATATGGGTTCCCAAAGCCACCTCCCACTTTTCCTAAAAATTGACACCTTGGGAACCCCATTTGAAAGATTGACCAAGAGGAAAATATATTTCATTTTGGAGACCCAAAGTATTCCTCTATTTATATCAAAACATTTTGAGTCCTCTATCCTCATAGGGAGATCAAGTATGAAGGTGATGTTCCACCTGAGCCTCCACCTCCTCTAGATGGTGAGATAAATGGTGGATGGTCATTTCTAGGTAGCTACACACAATTGGAGAGGGAGTTTCAACACTTTTTATTCTACTGGTTTTGTGTAATTTGTGTGTGAAATATTTACCTTATGTTTTATCTTAACATGCTTATCCTTTGAATGAATTTATTTGTTATAATAAAGTGAAACATTTTTCATTTCAATAATGATTGGGATGAAATTTAAGTGGGAATATTAGGTTGTTCTAAATAGACAATATAATCACCCTCTTTCTTCACACATACATGATATATTAGTATTATATGGTATCCATCACTACATTCTTGAGGTCCAAACCTTGAAACATGATTTTTATGTCAAGGGTTGGTTCTTTATGCATCTTTTCAAGAGGCAAGAGGGGAATCGAGATCTTGACAACCCTAAACCAAAGGATTCCATTAAACTGTATGTATTTTCTAGAACTATGAACTAGAAAAGATATGTAGTGAACTTGGAATGACCTAATTCTCTCATAATTCTAAAAATACCACATTTCTTTATCAACTATTAAATTCTTTAATCAAGTAATTTTATTATTAAAACAATTTTCAAAACCACCCCCCTCTTTTAATCATTTTTATTAAAAATATGCACTTTAAAACTTCAACAATCCTTGAGATATAATATATGGTCCACCCTATAAAATGAAATTTATCATACAGTGATGTATGATAGAACCAAGAATACTCAAACACTCATCAAAATAGGATCCATAGATAGTGATATCATCCATGAAAACTTCCATTCAATTCTCTATGTAATCAGAAAAAATATTAACCATGAATCACTAGAAAGAACTTTGATCATTGCACATACCAAATAGAATACCCATATATGAAAATGTTCCAAATGGGCAAGTAAAGGTTGTCTTTTCCTAATCCCTAGGGACAATATGGATCTAAAAGTACCCAAAATACTCATCAAGAAAGTACAAGTGGGACATCCCCACTAGCCTCTCTAGCATCTGGTAAGTAAATGGTAATGGGAAATGGTCTTTCCTTGAGTACTAGTTTAGTTGATAGTATTCCATACAGACATTCCAACTATTCTTCATAGGGTTTGGAACCAATTCATTATTTTAATGTTTTATTATTATAAGACCATTTTTCTTAAGAACTACCAATGCTAGACTGACCCACTTGCTATTAGAGATTGGTTAAATGATTCCAGTATCCAATAATTTAGTAACCTTCTTGTTAAAAACTTTTAGGAGGTTTGGGTTCAGTCAGTGTTGTGTCTACCTCACCAATTTATCCTCATCATTTAATAATATATGATTCATTCAAATTTATGGGATATTACTAAGAATTTCAACATGTTTCCCTCACAATTCTTGTTTATAATCCCTCAAAATTCAAAGAAATGTTAATTCATGGTCTGAAGGGGTGAACTATAAATGATTATAGGAAACTTGTTTCCATTATCTATATATGAATATTTCAAGTTTTTGAGGAAATGGTTTAAGTTCCAAGTTAGGGATATTTTGGATTAATGGTATTTAATTTTAAATTGAGTGGTTGATGATCTCATCCAACTTATAAATGTTAACATCCCTAGATGAGGAATAAGTTTTTACAAGTTGAGAAATATCATCGACGGTCACAGGATCCTCAATGATCAAATAAATCATCAATTAAAATACAATATTTACACTTTTCCAAACCTAAACAACACTTTAAAGATGAATCACAACCCAAATCATCAAATAGTTAAGAATAGGGGAAAATTAGAGTATGGATCAGGAAGATAATGTTGTTTGTGTATGTCATCATAGATCACTTCCATCAACTAAATAGGGAGAGTAGAATTCACTTTAACGGGATGTTTCATAGAATCAAGGATATTGAAACTTACCTCTTCTCCCCAAAACTCCATGGATATTATACCATGGTGAACATTTATTATTGCCTTTTTTTTCTAAGGAAAATTCTTACAAGTATTATAGGAGCATGTCATTGGTTTCAGTTATCTTCGCAAGGAATATGAGACTCTTTACATAGATGAGGATATCCTCGATCACTCCTATTGGGTGTGTTGTTCTCTAGTTGGAAACTTGCAAGATAATTCTTGTTGGTTAAATCTCTCCAACCTATAAAAAATTATACACATAGTGAGGCATCACATTAATCAAAGCACCTAAATCAATCATTGCATCAAAAAATAAATTTTTCCATTTGGTAAAAGGTATCATAAAAGTTTTTGAATCCTTGCATATAGTTGGAGTTACTGATTGTATCAAGGATGAGACATTCTTTCCAAGGTTTACTCTCATTCCCCTTCAGTCACCGTCGGTGGGTGAAAAGTTCTTTGAGAAGTTTGGTATAGAGAGAAATTTTTTTAACTGAATAAAAGCGAGGAATGTTATCTTTTACATTTTCAAATGTATCCATGATCTATATTAATTTAATTATCAAAAAATTTCTTTTATTTAGAGTTGTTTTATAAAGGGAAGAGGAATGGATTGTTTAGGGGAATCCTCATTGATAACTTTTTTACCCTTTTTGTTTTGTTTTTATTCCCTTGAATATTGTGAGGGTATAGAAAGAGATTTTTTAGGAGGATGACATTATTGATGTGTTGAATCATTAGAAGGAGAAGGTTATTTACCACTAAAAAGTGTGATAGCACATAAATTACCTTTTTCCATGGGATTGGTAACAGGTTGGGATAGTAGTTGTCTAGACCCTTGACTTTGGATTTCACCCACAGAGTTGGTGAAATCGCCTAATTGAATTTTTAGGTATTGTATAGCTGCTTGTGTGTTTTCTTGTAATTAGATATTACTTATAGTCATTTGTTTCATCATGTCCTCAAGGCTAGGACTAGGTTTTTGAGGGGTTTTTGGAAATACCTTTATAATTGTTGAGGATTTCTAAGTGGTGGTGGAGGATTACTACTCTGCCTCGAGTAGTTCCATGATTTTTGAGGTTTTTTTGAATACCTTATTTCCTAGATACATGGTTATCTTTACATTCATAGTTGTATGAATATTATAGTTCTTTCCTAATAGGTTTGTTATGGGGGTGTCCTGGAAATATTATCTCACAACTCTCATAAGATTCTCTCAGTTAGGGGAACTGTTCTGAATGGTGGGTGTCAATGGCATAGATACCAAAATGAATTGGATAAGTTTTTTATTTCCCTTGGGAAAGAGAAATTTATAAAAGTATGGTACTTACCTCTTTAAACTTTTTGTTGACCTTCTTCTTAAATTCAAAACTTTTTACCTCATAGAAACCTCTAATGGGTCCATTAGACCTTGTACCAAACTATTGAGTGTTTTGTTCCATGTTTTTTATGAGATTCCTTATAGATATTGAGGTCTTGTCCACAAGATCACCACTTGAAATAGTGTGTTATGATATATTGGAATTAAACCTTCATAAAAGTATTGTAGTAAAAGTTTCTCAATTATTTGGTGGTATGGAAAACTTTAACAAAATATTTTAAAATGATCCAAATATTCATGTAATGTTTACCCATTAGATTTTATTGTTCCAAAAATTTCTTTCCTTATTGTTATAGTTCAAGAGGTTGGAATTATTTTTCCCCAAAAAGACGTTTCATGCCCACCCAGCCTTTAATTGGGGTGTTAATATAGTATATTCAATCTTTTGTAGTGTATTATAATGATAAATGGAATGCCCTAAGCTTAACTAATTCTTCATCCACATTAGAATGTTTTAACATAGAACACATACTATGAAATTACTTTAGGTTCTTATGTGGTTCTTCTCCATCCAGTCCATGAAATTTTGGTAATAAGTGAATTAAACTAGATTTTAGTTCAAAGTTTTTTATTTCTCCTTATGCTTAAATATATGAAGGTTAGATATAAAAATGAGGACAAGTGAGTTATATTAGTGTTTGGTTATTTTCTACTATGTTATATATGTTAATTTCAGTTTCTATTTTATTTCCATAAGAAAAGGGTCCTATAAGAGACTTAAGGCATGGTGCATCCTTCTTCAAGGGATTGTCCTGTGTGTCTCGATGTTGCTGACGTAGTATCCTCTTCAATTCATGGTATAAAAAAGGTATATCTCCTAGATCAGAACACATAATAAAAAAATCCTACATAGGAAATAAATTATAATACAAAAAGATAAGTAAATTTATAAGATAAAAGAAAAAAAATATTCACAAATTTCACAACTATTTTATCAAAAATACACATTAAAAACTGAAGTGCTTCCCAAAAATAACACTAAAATTTGACAGCGTTATCATGAAGAATCAAATTTATTGAGTTTTTAAACTTTATTTATATCATATGGTGGACCCTAGGTCTTATATCAATGAGAATTATAGGTTTAAAGTTATTATTTTTAATAAAAATTATTAAAATAGGGGGTGGTTTTGAAAACAATTTTAAAAATAAAATGATTTAATTAAAGAGTTTAATAGTTTATAAATAATGGTTGTGTTTTTATAATTATTATAGGAGGTAATTTAAATTTCACTACACATCTTGGTTATTTCATCCTTCTAAAAAATACATATGTCTTAATGAAATCCTTTGGTTGAGGGTTTTCAAGATCTTGATTCCCCTCTTGCCTCTTAAAATGATGAATAAATAACCAACCCTTGAGAGAATAGTTTTTTTGTCAAGTTTTGGTCATAAAGAATAGATTGATGGATACTAAAGTATATTTATATCTTATGTATGTGTGAGAGAAATAGGATGTTTTTCTTGTCCAATCAGAACAAACCAATATTCTTACTTAAATCTCAACCTAATTGGTATTGAAATGAAAAATGTTTCACTTGATTATACCAAATAAATGAATTCAAAGGATAATCATGTTGAGATAAAACATAAGTGAAATATTTCAAACAAAAATTACACAAAAATAGTAGAATAACAAGTATTGGAACTCCCTCTTCAAGTGTGTGTATCTCTGTTGAAATGATTGTCTTTCGTTTAGCTCTCCATCGAGAAGATGAGGATCGGGTAGAAATTATCCTTCATCCTTGATCTCCCTATGAGGATAGGGGACTCCAACACTCCTAGGATAAAGATAGTAATCCTTTGGGTCTCTAAAATGGTAGATATTTTCTCCTTGTTAGAGCTTGAAAATGGGGTTTCCAAGGTTCTAATTTATAGGCAATGTGGGAGGTGGTTTTGGGCACCCATATTTTGAGATACCATTTTTTTCATGGTTTTGTATAGGTGTGTATCCTTATATCGCTTTAAAAAATACTACAATTTTATTTCCCAACCTCTTGACTATCTTCATGTCAGTTTTGGAGGCCATTCAATATACAAAATGGGAGATATTTCCAAAATACATAACCAAACTTTTGACTTTTAGAAGATTCTCTTTCTTGGGCAGATTATATTGGTTGGTCCAAGCATGGGTGTCTTCAGAAGAGTTACATCCCATTGAATTTTGGATTAGTCCAAAAAAATCAGCCCAATTGGATTTACCAATAATATGTAGTGTGTGTTTTATTCCACATGTGTGCTTGGAATCCTGAGAAGTTTGGCCCATTTTTCTTCACCTTCATTCTAGGTCCTCTAAATCAACTCCACCTACAATGAAAACATTAAAAAGTGAAATATCCATTTTTAATACTGATAAATATTAAATAACTTAATCAAACATAAATTTAAATTTTTTATAATATTTTTAATTTACAATACAAATTTAATTTAACACAGTGGTATAAGGGTGGAAATGAATAGTGAATCATTATGCGACTAGGAACATGATATTCTGATATTCCCAACTTTCCTCAACCCGACTAAAACTTTCTTAAAAGTACTTGGTCAGCATATTCTCCTCAATAATATTATCTTCTAATCATCATATTTTTCTTAAGTATCTTGGCCCTTTTTATAGTAACACTTACTCTAAAATTCAAGGAGAAATCATGGCCACCAATTCAAACTTTCTGGCTCAACTCAACTTTGTTTGACCACCTTCAATGAAATGGAAAGTTTGGATTAAACTTTCTTAACAAAGTTTCCTCAAATATTATCATCAATTATTTCTTCAAAATTTCTCAAATCTTTTCTATATTTATGAATATTGAAAAAATGGCTCAGTATCATCACAATGTTTGACTTTACAAAGTTTTTGTAAATCTCATCAAACCTTTGTACAATGTACAATATTTCTCTATGACTTATAACTCAAATTTTATATAGCCTAATTTTATAAAAAAACTTTTTATATCTTAACTTTATAACTTGAACTTTGTATATATCAACTTTGTAACTTCATAACTCAAACTTTGTATAACTGTAACTTTATAACATGAAATTTGTAACTCAAACTTTGTACAGCTAAAACTTCATCTGGTAGACTTGTTTCACTAACTTTTATCTGTTACTCTTTTTTAAGATTCTCCATCCTATAAACTTTCTTAAGTTTCTCCATCTGGTATACTTTATTAATATTATTTTTTTGGTAACTTCACAACTTTCACTCTATCCAGATAACTCATTCTGGAAAAACACAATCTAGAAATCTTATGTTTCTTACACAACTTCATTCTTACAAAATTATCTATAATCATGAATACTTTGATAAATAATGAAATAAAAAGTATAAATTATCAGTAAATCATTTTTTTGACTTAATAACTTACATATCTTCCTTTATCCATCTAGTGGGCCTTTCAATATACATTTATGGTGTTCCCACTTCCAAATTTTCCTTTTTCTGGAGTATGATACACTAATATAATAACTTATGGAACACTATAGGAAAATTTCATTTTTATTAATTTTAAAACTCCATAGGAAAATTCATAGGAAACTCCTTCAATACTTCATAATAATATCCTTTAACTTACTCATTGACTTTTCCATCATCAATTAGAAACAAAAACCATAACATTACAAAATCAAATCAAAATATCTTAAATCTACATCTTTATATTTGTCATCAATGCCAAATTCTCCTTAAAGTCATTGAGTTTTCTATCCCCATTAATGATAATAAATTTAAAGCTCCTCCTATGAGGGATTTTTTTTCTATCCCCCCTTAATGATATGAATTTTATTCCCTCTTATTTACATCATGGGTTGAGGAATAAATGTTCATCACACTTTCTTCTTCTTTCATTTTCTTGCGTTGTATTTAATTTCTTAAGAGAATGATGGAATCGCTTTTATTAAATCAATGAGATTCAAATAAAATATCTCAAAGTCTATATGAGTAGTTCCTAGTGTAGAAAAAAGAGTGATTATTAGGGACATCTGATTTTTCCATTAAAATATCAATTTCTATCAGCATTAACAAAATATTCTTTTAAGGGTGTGATAGGGTATAGAAAAGAAAGTGTAAAAGGGTCATGGGTGGGGGTAAAGGTAGGTTGTTAGGAGAGTATGAAATATGGGCCCACATGGAGAATATTGGAATATGTTAGGATATTTGAGGGGAGGAAGAGTTTGGTTATAAATAAAGGGGAGAGTGTAAGAGAGATGGGATATTGAGTGGAATATTATTCTGTGATATGTAGCAAATTGGATGGGAGGCTTGGATGAGAGTACATGGGATATATCAAGTTCTCTCATTTTTTTCTTCTATCTTCTTCATATTTTTTATTTTAGTTATTTTTTTCTTGATATACAATTAGTTGACTCTTTGGTTCCTATAAAATTGGACAAATCTATCATATCTACATACCACCCACTTTCTTAATAGGTTACATGCATGACTTATCGAAGTGTTTCATTCTCCTTATTCATTAAAAGACATTGTAGGATAATTTTCAATCAATGTATAAATTCATGAATAACTCTTCATTTGAAGGAGATGTTCCACTGACACTATTCCTCTCTCAGCTTCCATCCTGATGAGCCATCTATTGTTATAATTCAGTAGCACCATGCACTGTCAACTTCTATAAGATGCAACGCACACTACTTCTTTTCATTGGATGCAGAGTGAGATAAATATTTGTTACTAGAAGATTTAGACACACCTGAATGGCGCATGATTATATCTCACCTTTAAATGCGAAGTGCACCCCCCATGTGCATCACTCAGAAATCTCCATGCCCCTTTTTCCCCCTGTACCTCTAGCCTCAAACCTATGGAGACCCACCACTAAACTTGACTTTAAAACCTTTAGAAACACATGGGAATCCTATAATAATTAGTTACCAAGATTTACACATCCATGAAACAAGTTCAGAAAGATTAGGACAAGTAACAGTTCAAGAAAGCTGCTCTCCGCACCTTTTTTCTAAGTTACTTTGAGAAATTGTCATATCAAGAACCTGATGTCCCTTGATGACAGAACTTATAGAATCCCATCCCGCTACATCTAGTGCCTTAAAAGTGAAGGGGTGCGACATGGTGTTGGTCACCCCTCCACCTAGAATCTTCTATGACCAACCCTTTTTTACACATCACTTAGAGCATCCCATCTTCATTGGAACTAATTTGCATGACTGGATCACATGCACCGAGCTCTACTTATGAATCAACCATACCCTAAAGGAAATAAAGATCTCACTAGAATAGATCAGAATGATAGTATTTATTATTCACTAGTTTTCCATTCTCAATAAGGTACACCATTATTTTACATGGGTTTTTTTCAAAGAGGAGATGAGGTCACGTTTCAACGGACTGAAAATTCAAAACCCATATGAGGAACTCACAACTCTCCAATAGATGGGATTAATGAAATAGTATATCAAAAAAAATTGAATATTTTGAATTTCTTCCTCCCTTATAACCTGAGTCTAAATTCATTGTATATTTCCTACATGTCCTGTATGAAGACCTTCACAGTTGGGTTCGTATTCACAACCCAACAACCCAGCTGTAATTCATGCGATTGGATTTCCATGTGGAGATCACCTTCATTGGAGGTGAGGTAACTTATTCCTAAAGAGATATTTTGTAACATTTTTCATATGTTACATGAAGTGGAACCATGTCAGCCTTCTAACCATTCTGTGATACAAATACTAAAAGGGACCACTCTCCCATAATTCAGATGAGGAGACACTATTGGGATAGGATTTCAGTGAGAAGTTCCAAATCTACCACCACCTGACATGGGAGGGGTTCGTCATCCGATGACCAAAGAGTGGGAGGACCATCATAATAAGGTATTGTACTTCAGGTGTGCATGACTATATAGTCTCTTGCACCAATGTGCTTACGAGTGTTATTTTTAGGAAATGATTAAGATGGCGCTAAATTTGGATGAGCTGAGGGGGCCAAGGAAGCAGTTCAAGCACAATAGGGACCAATTACCTTCAACCAATATTGTAGACAAGACTTCTTTCAAGGGGAGGTAAGTGATAGGGTCCTAGATAAAAAGGGTAAAAAGGTCATGGTTGCAGATTATTGTTAGGTTGTTAGGGGAGTGGAAAATATGGTCCCACATAGAGAGTATTGGAATCTATTAGGTTGTTATAGAGTAAGATGTATTTGGTTATACATAAAGGGTATATGGTGAGAGATATATGATATTGAGAGGAATATTATTCTAGGATGTGTTTAAGATCAAACGTGAGGCTTGGGTGAGAGTACCTTGGGTCTCTCGATTTCTCTCATTTTTCTCCTTTGTTAAAGAGAAAAACCTTGTACCTCACAATGAGTTAGGATTCTTAATATATAGATAAGAAAATAAATAAAACATATAACCCACACTGATTTTGGATACTAATATTAAAAACATCTAATACTCTACTATTAAAACTCCCCCTCAAGTTGGGACATATATATTTATCATGCCCAGCTTGTTACCCAAAAATTAAAAAGTGGTCCAGACACCCATTTTGTGAGAACATCTACAAGTTGATCGGAGGTGTTAATATGGATAAAGGTGATATTTTTATACTAAAATTTTTCTTGAACAAAATTATATTCAACTTCAATATACATTTCCTACTCATGAAAGACTAGATTTGTGTAAATCTTGATAGCATCTTGATTATCACACCAAATGTGTGTCAGTTTCTTGGTTGTATACTCAATCTACTAAATAATTTTTTGTGCTCAAATAATATATTAAATCATATATTCCATGGCATGATACTATGACTCTACAATTGATCGGGAGATAACCTTATTCTTCTTTCTTCTCTATGAGATCAAATTTACTCTAACAAATACTGCAAAACCTGACATAGATCTCCTAAAAGAGGGATATCCAACATAATTTTCATTAGAAAATGCATCAATATTTGTATTCTCATGATCATAGTATTGAAGAGATAAACTTGTTTTTTTTCTCACATATCTAATAATGATAATAACATACTACCACTAAATTTTTGTTGGAGATTCCATAAACCAACTCACTTTTCTAACTACACAAGAAATATCAAGTTGAGTCATCATCAAGTAGTTAAAATTCCCAACAATCCATCTATATCTATCTAGTGATGAAAAAATATCATTGTTAGTATGAAGTGACCTTTCTCCATGTTCAAGGGGTGACTCATCCAATTCAGATTGAGTTATTCCAGTCTCCTATAGCAAATCAATAACATATTTTCTCTGAGATAGAAACATTATTTTATCACATTTAGAGACCTTAATTCCTAAGAAATATCACATTGGACCCAAATCATTTGTTTGAAAATTTTGATGAATAAAATACTTGATTCAACAAATGTTAGCAGCATCAGTACCAATAATAAAAATTTCATCCACATAAAACACCAAAATAATACTTCCTAATGAATAATGATGATATAAAATAGAATAATCTTGTATGCTTTGGCACATTCCAAAGATAATAATAATGGGGAAAAATGGTTGAACCAAATCATGTGGTGACTGCTTCAGTCCATACAGTGATCGAAGATGGAAAACCTTGGAGGACTCCCCTTAAGCAACAAACCTAGGTGTATGCTCTATATATACTTCTTAATTAATAAATCCATGAAGAAAATCATTTTTAATATCCAACTGATGGAGAGGCCAATGAGATGAGGAAACAAGAGAGATTAGTAGGTGAACCGACGCCATATTTTCCACTGGAGAGAAGGTTTCAAAATAATTAACTATATATATCTACACATAACCTTTGGAAACAAGGTGATCCTTGATACGATTAAGATATCCATTGATATTGATTCATACTGTATAGATCCATTTTCAACCAACAACCTTTTTACCTAAAGGAAAAGGGACAAGATCTCAAGTATGGTTGGTGTCTAGAGCCTAAAGTTCATCTTGTATATCCTGTAATCAGTTAGGATGAGATATGGCCTTAAAAATAGTGCTCAGTGTTAAGTAAGTATCCACTTTCTCAATAACTCATGCAGTAGCCACACATAATTCTTGATAATAGTGACTGGAGTGTGAGCCTTTGTGAAGTGCAATAGGAAACTCTGGTGATGGAGCATTAGGAGCAGGTGAGTCTTTAGATGTGGTAGCAACATCAGGTGTTAGGTGTTAGGTGTGATAGGTCAGTGAGTATATACTTGGCCAAATCATGATCCAATAACATCACTAGTAAGTGTTAGGGGTGGTGGTGTATTGAGAGAATATGGTAAAATAACTTTGAAATCAAGAATAGTATATGGTGGTTAGAACTCAGGAACAAAAATAACTGATGAGGGAGTTTTGTTGGAAATAAAGAATATAAGAGTGTATCCCCCTGAAGAATATATAAGGGGTTTCTATTGATAAGATAGGTGGTTGTTAGAATTTCATCACCCCAAAAAATGTTTGGAAATTTATTCTGAAATAAAAGTGCCTGAGAAACATCTAACATATGGAGATTATTTCATTCAAAAACACCATTTTGTTGAGGTTTTTTTGGATAAGAAGTCTGGTGGATAATTCCATGGTCATCGAGAAAAGAATAGAATGGTCCAGATAAATATTCATGGCCATTGTCAGAAAGAAATCAGTGAAGTTTAATAGAAAACTAGGTGGTTATTTATTGGTAATAGGAGAGAAACACCAAAAATATTTCAAAATAATTTTTAACAAATAGACCCAATTCATCCATGAAAAATAATCAACTAAAGTAAAAATATATTGATAATACAATTTATATTTTCTAGGATTGAGCCCCTTGATATCAGAATAAACCAAATAAACTTGAGTGGATGCATGAGGGATTGATCAGGTAACATAGGTGACTGAGTGATGCTTTGCATAGTGATAGGACTCACATTCAAAAGGATAAATAGGACCCAACTCTGGAAAAAGTTTTTGAAGAATGGGGGTAGGTGGATGACCAAGGTGATAGTTAATCTGGAGGACATTATTAGAGGTGGTAGGATAGATGAGAGCTGCAGAAGAGTCAAGAACATACACACCACCTTGAAGACGTCCACTACCAAGCACCGGAGTCACATAATGATCCTAAAATATAACCAAAGCAGGTGAGGAGACCGATTGACACTATAAGTTAGCTATAATTTTACTAATTGAACGTAAATTAAAGGTATGGCTAGGAACAAAGGCAATAGTGGATAGCGTCAAGCTAGGCATAATTTAACAACTCCCATAACCAGTAATCTACACTATCTAACCATCAGCTATAGTAATATTACCTTCAATCAAGGTCGATCTATAGGATCTAAGAATAAATGCATCACAAGTGATGTTATCTGAGGCACCATAGTTAGAACCCATGAGGTGAATCATTGGGATAGACATGTTGTTGGAGTATCGCCATAGGAAAAAGTGGCATTTTAGGATTCCATTGATTGTTTACTAAAAATTCATGTCAACAAGGTGTTGAAGGAGAATATTTGGTATATAATAGGTAATGAAATTGTATGGATAGAACATTCAGTTACTAATTATATTATAGAAGAAATATGAACATGGATGGTGGTGGGGTGAGACTAGGCATTTTGGGTGTCACATAAGTGTACCAGGAGTGATGACACAAAAGGGAAAGTCACACTAGAGAGCTATTATACTGGATTTTATCCCACATGTAGGGGCATCACACAATAATGGTGGCACACTATAGGTGTGGAGTACTTGTATGATTTCATCACACAAGATCTCAGGGTAGAAAGGGGGCATCGTGCAGGGGCATAGGGTAAAAGAGAGTCATCATGCAGGGGTGTAGGGTGGAAGAGGGATAGAACATATGGGGATAAAGGGTAGAAGGGGTTCCTTTGCGTAGGGATGACATCGCACAGGAGAGGCAGATGTGCAGGGATGGGCGAAGCACACGAGATGCTTGGGGAAGTATGTCACATGGGAGGAGAAATTTTGGAAAGGGTTGTTGGGGGCTGTTGTGGCTGATAGAGAAGGGAAAGTGAGGTTCATTCTGTAGGGGTTCCATGAGGGTAGATAAGGTTATTTTGAAAGGGTGTATTGGTGTTAGGAGGGAGGGAATTATGTAACCTCCTCTAACACCATGTTAAATAAGAAAACTGTGTACCTCACAATGAGGTAAGATGCTTAATTTAAAGATGAGAAAAGGAATAGAATAGATAACCCACACCAATATAGGATACGAATATTAAAAAATATCTAATACTCTACTTATCTTAACATCCTTCTATCTTCTTCCTCCATTGTATTTTAATTACTATTTTCTTAATATACAAGCAGTTGACTCCCTAGTCCCTATCAGGGAGGTTCATCAAGTTTTAATTCAATTTACTTTTCTACATCTATCTCAACAAATGGATTAAAAATTCTAAATAATAAAACAATAGGTTTCTTCCCTATTTAAAAAAATATTTCTCACTTTTTCATCAAAAATAAAAAATCTCCCCTAAATCTCAGAACTGATTTTTTTAACGCAAGGGTGGGAAAGTGAGGAAAAAAATTCCAATGTGCCTCAAGATTATATAATCTTAAAATCTCATGGTTTTATATATTTATAACTTCACCATAATCATTTTTATGTTCATTATATAGGTTCCATATTTATTCAATATTTTCTTTTATCTGGAAAATTTTATGAACACACTCAATTGTTTCTGGTGAAAATTATTTGTTGAAAATTTTTCGAATATGGCTCCTTTCAAACTTCTTCTGATCATCATCGCACATGACAAAATCATTCAAAATTTTCAATATGATAATTTATTTAAACACAAAAATATTTAATTTTTTCATATTTATTTTTCCCTTCTTTCACTGAATCTTGGCTATAACATTTAGAAATACCCTTAATTACCCTTCTTCTAATAGGTTAGGGGATGGAAATAAGTGTTGAGTAGACATAATACTAAAATGGGAGTCCATATCCAAAGTATCTCAATGAACATACACAACCACCTCCATGAAATGGTGAAGATATATGATAAAATACTGAAACATCTAGAGTATCAACAATACGTGAAAGAACCTATAGGAAAAACTTCAAAGTACAATAGGATTATACTAGAATATAAAAATGTGAAAAATACATGCCCAATTAGAACTGAGGTCTCAACCTGGATATTACTAAAAAAGGGAAAGTTTTAAGATATCCTAGTTCTCAATATCTAAGGTTGACCACCGAACATAAGAATCACCAAGATCCACTGAACTCTATTGAAACTAGGTCTACCAAGGTCACTGTTGATCAGTATGTTGTCTGCATAAGACACAACATGTTTAGGGAAATCCCATACATGGGTGAGTATATACATAACTATTAGGATGACCTAAAAACAAAAAGGGAGAAATATATTTAGAAATAGTTATCTCAACCTATAAGTAAGAGGCTAAAGGAAATCCAACATCAAATATACTCAAAATAAACTGAAGAAAATGAGAAATGGGATCTTCATGTTCATAATCATCTAATAATAAAGATTATTCCAGTAGATATAAAGGTCCCATATTGTATACAATTATCACTCATAAACTCTCAATAATATTGTGTCCATGTACCTTGCCGCTCCATAGCACTACTGAGGGAGCACCATTCCAATAGAGGACCCCCCTCACTACCTGATCTCAAGATGGGTAGTCCACTCTGCAGATATAGGAACTTCACCCTTTGTGATGTGGGGGTAGTTCCATCACTACCTATATAAATGAAATGGGGGACCCTCCACTTAGAGAGAGACAAGGGATTATTAAACTCACTAACATTCTAATGATCACACCTTATCACTATCACTAGATAAGCATCGTTGAGAGAAGTGTCTCATTAAAATCATCTCATGTCATATCTCTACTGCTGAAATGAAGTTTACCATCATGTTATATGTAGAAAAATAATTATAATAGGATACTTCTAGTCCTAAATTTCAGTTTTGAAAATGATATGCGTAAGATGGAAGTTTCTTAGGGAAGTGAACGGTGTGTACATAGGGTCACATGACATGTGACCTCACCTAGACACCCAAGCATGTCATATCTTAGAAAATGTGTTTCTAGTAATGTGCATATACATGCCATGTATGTGGACTATGTAGTGTATCTTGGAATCCTGGGGGATTTCTCATGTTCTTAGGACCATGCCCGTGTACTTTGGACCATGTTTGTGTCATATGGCCCATGTTTGTGTACGCAGGTCATGCCCATATACTATGCTTCATGTTTGTGTACTCTGGTTATTCCCATGTACATGGTCATGAACATTCCCATGTACCCCTAGGGTACACATTGATCCACTAGTATCAAATCACATAGCATGTGTTCTAGCCACATGGAATGTTATATTTTATTTTCTGTGAAACCCTAGTCACCGCAGAAAGGGTCCACATGGTGTGTGTTCCTCCAAGATACATGTTGTATGCTTTGTAAATTTCCCAAATCTTAAGTTACTTCATTAAGAAACTATATCCACCTATTCTACCACTTCTACCACCAATTTAATCATCCAAAACATGAAACAAATGGGTAGTCTTTGATCATCGATTCCCCGCCTCCAGTGGCTGGAAATCAGAACTCCATTTATTCATGGAGGAGTAATTACATCTCCCATTTCCATATGGGGTAATGATCCCTAATTCAATCACTTGAATCCCAAAACACTCCATGATCCATATAAAAACCCCACTTCCAAGTTCATTCACACATCCACCATGGATTAGGGGGTTCGATCACACTCGAATATGGACCAGTAATGTCAAATCGCGACCCCACAAGACAACAGTGAAGAACGTGAAGAACAGTGGGGAGAAAATAAAATGAACAAGGTCAAACCATCATTGTCTAATGTGATCTCAACTAACAATTACATAATTTTGGTAACCAAGGGTGGAATCAAGTTTCAACAAAAAGAATAAACTAGATAAAGAATGACAAAGTAAAATTGGGCTCATGTGAAGAACAAGGAACGCATAAAATAAGAAGGTATATAATCCATTATCATCAATTGAATAAAATAGGGTTAAAATCCATAAAATAATATTCCATACCTCAAGAATGGATCAATCACTGGTGAAGAACATGTCCACTAGAGAATAAGAAGAAGATCAGCCTGTGTTCTTCATTTGTCTTATGATTTCCTCAATCATTCATCATTGATCCTTGTTACTAATCTACCAATGATAATAAAGATAAACTCCTCTATAATATACTAGGATTATGCATCTAACCCTAGGAATTCATCATAACAATTTATTTATAGAGGAGGGTTAAGGTGTGGTTCAATTAAATTAATTAATTAATTCACTTAACACACCCACCAATAGTCACCCTTAACTGAAAGTCTGATGTCGACCAACTTTATGTCACACCTAAGGTAAACCCCATGCTCTAGAAACAACCATGGTCTCATATTTCCCATTTTAGGTTTTTTTTAATGAGAAAACTAGTTATTTTGAAAATATGTGTCTGTGTGCTTTAATATATATTAATATTTTTAATACATCAATTTTGGTGTCCTACAACACCTAAACACATCACCAACTCTAATAAAAATTCATAGATATAAATAGAAATATTCAAAGTACCAAAATAATGAAACCAGAGTGATTATGATTTCAATCATAGTTATTACGTCATTTTAGATGAATATTCAATACATAACACAATTAAAAATTCCCCAAAACCATAAATGTTTAGTGTCTTTAGGGACTAGAAACAAAAACCTATTATTTCATAAATGATATTCTACATCTCCCACAATTGTATTTATATTATTATGCTTCTGGACATATCATACTTATAACCTTCCATAAAAACATTGGGAATGAAAATAAAATAAAGGGTAAGATCATATGGTCAGTAAGGGTAAATATAGGATATATGAATCAATGGTCATACATGATAATAAGGGTGTGATAACATTATCATAACATAAGAAATTCATAACCAGTTAATTAAATATCTTTAATCATGAGTCGTGTCATAAGGTTTTTTATAAAAAAAGACAAAAGTCAAAAAAATTGTAGAATCATCAATAATCAATCATGATCCATGAGAGCATGTCATAAGAATAATAATGTGGCATAATCATAATCTTATAACATTATGAATATATATAATAGTAATAGGTTCACTAATTAAGTTAAGGACATGAAATTAGATCCTCACATAAAGTTATTGACATGAAATCAGGTTCATGCATAAAATTATATAAATGAAACCAAGTCCATGCATAAATTTATGAACATGAAATTAGATTCATGCATAGTATAATTATCTCATGACCATATTTACCCAATGAATTAGAGGTCTATAGTGGATCCACCCATCACATAATGAAAACCATACATATCTGTTCCATAGGATAATATAAAAATCAACTTTTCACCATATCATAACCCATGTAAAAGAAACTGATTTCATAAACATTTTATCATTTCATAATAGCATAACTCATGGAAAAGAAATGGATTTCATAAAGGTTTCATCATAACTTAATTAACTTTTGGGAAATAAATGACATTCATAGATTCATTCTTAAATAATAATCATCATAATTCATCTAGAGAAATAAATTGGATGGTATCATAATATCATATTCCCAATAAATTATAACAATACTTAAAGGATTTTGACATAGATGAAAATTCCTTTAAAATATCACTTGAATGTTTGTTGAGGAAAATACCCTTTTCATTTTGAAATTACTTATTTAAAATATAAATTTTTCCAAAATGTAAGGAAAAAAATTATGTAAAAATAACCATAGAAAGTTTTAAAGGAATCTTAAACTAAAATAATGTTCATGATAGAATGAATATTTTTTCTTATCATATACGTTAAAAGAGAACATTTTTTCACCTTTTTGTAAAAAGTCAAAATATTACTTGTTCGGGAAAAGTTTCTTTAAAAATATTCCTTCTGAAAATTTTCAAAATAAAGTAATAGGTAACGAAAATGAAATTTTTTAAACAATTAAATTAAAATTAAAAACTCCCATAAAATAACTTTGTGGAGAATGTATATGGAAGAAAAATTTCACAAATCAAAGAGGAAATAAGGTTGAATTTTCTTAAAAAATTGAACATTTTAAGTAACAAAGAGATTAAAATGGTACTATTACTTGAGAATTTCACAAATAACCATATGATACGAAAATATATGTGTTTTAAGGATAATATCCATATAATTTGTATCAATGTAAATTTATCATGGACAATCCTGAAAATAAATGAGATTGTAACATAAAACCTTACCTTAAGTCTTTTTCTACTTCATATGTGTACATAACTCATGTATAATAAATTTATTATAAATATATTATAAAACCATATTAATATATATCATACCATATATGATTTACTTATAAAATATTATCACTCATTTATTAATAGTTATTTAGTAAAATCATTGTTTTGGATGATAAATGTTTTATTTTTCATGCATGTTTCAATTTGATATTTCTGGTCCTTATACTTTGATCATGGTTCTATAAACTCTAGAATTATAATAATTTTATAATTATAATATGTAATAATTATATACACTTTTATAACTATTCGTATAGAGTGGTTATGAAAAATTAATTACATCACTTCGTTGAGACGGCAATTCATACATACAAACGAGTGATCTTTCCATTTTTCGATGGATGGAATGAAAGAAAGGTAAATAATAATTCAAATTTAGAGAATAATTATTATATAATAAATATCATATATATTCATTAAATATTTCCTTATTACCAACTAAGTAAAATGGAAATAAAAAAGGAATAGCATCGCTTTGTGGAGGTGGTAGTCCACACATACGCATGAGAAACGTTATCGTTCCACAATGGATTGGAATGTGAGGTGGATAAGATCTTATAATTATTGAAACATTATTATTTCATAAATTTCATACATAAAAACTAAATAAATCATAATAACCAACCATGAATTATGGTGATGTAAAATGAATCATATCACTACATAGAGTTCATAGTCCACACGTATGCATGAGTGATTCTTTCATTTTCCATTTGATGGAAAGGAGGTAGAAAATGGTTTCTATGCCATCATAATAAAAATTAATTATAATAAAAATAATTAATTAATTATTTTAGAACCATATATTTTGAGGAATTAGAAAAAGAAACAATATTGAAAGTACTCGGTTAAGAGTTATACCACTTCATTGAGAAACCACCTTTGGTGTATACCTTAATCCTTGAAAGGGTGAAATTTTGATCAAACAGGGACCTCTATGATATGGGTATGGATTTTAGGAAAGTATTTGGCTGATTATTTTCCAATATAATAGGATTTTTGAAGTGTGAGTAACATATGATAGGTGGTGTCCTTTTATAAGGGAGGGAGAGGGGATATTTTATAATTTTTCAAAATATTAAAATATATTAATGTCTTACTCAAGCCAAATGGATCTAAATTAGCTTTATTTTAAAGATAGGATGATATAGAACCTAAATATATTCCAAAAATGGGATTTAGACAAGTTTTTAGGTTATTTTAACCTTTATTTGTTTAGTTTAACCCCACATTAACCCCTATTAACCTTTACCGTAGTAATGAATTTTTATCTCGATTTCTATTCATAGTGACCAAAAATTAAGTTCACCTTATTATATAATATTAATTATTATAATTCCAAATTTGGAATAAATTTTGTCAAATTCAATATTTATAACTTCCTAAAATTTATTTTAAAATAAATAATCAAAATATGATGAAAAATGATTTTCCATAAAAATGCATTTTTAAGTATAAAAATGTTTTTATACCAAAATTAAGAATAATTTCAATTTTAGTAACATTAATTAGATAGTTTTTAATCCAAATAAACTAATTAAATATTAATATCAATTCAAAACACAATTGTACATTGTAAAATACAATTTTCTATAAAAATCAATATTTTTTCACTATTCACTAGAAATTGATCTTTTAAAAAAACCCAAAATTTTAAATTAAGTTAATTTTTATATTTTGATTTAAAAAAATATATATTTTTTACATAATAAAATTTATAAAATTGGAAGAGATTAATTATAATATTTTCTCATAAAAATTAATAAAAACCATTTTTGAAGAAAGGGTGTTTTTCAAGCATAAAATGGATTAACAAAAAATTAAGTGATTAATTAAAAATAATTAGTAAGTAAATTTGTATTGAGTAGGACCATTGTAAAAATATTTCATGATGTGTTTAATCCTATTCATACACATCAATCCAATAGATAGGTTATAAAGCAGTTTTCAATCGAGTTGAGTAAATGTGACCTTTAAGTTACCTTTACACGGGATTTTGAAAAAATTTATTACCCTTATGCAATAAGTTTTAGTAAATATGTGTAAAGGTAATTATTATGTTACCTATACATAGTGGTTCTAGAAATCTTGTGAAAAGGTAAAATGTTTGACCTTCATGCAGTGTGTGGTGCTTGCATAAGGGTTAACAGAATATATATTAAAAAATTAACATATAATGTGATAGAAATGATTTATAGAAAATTTATAAACCATTATAAAAGGTATTTTGGAAACATTTAAATTATAAGGAATTTATATATTAATTAATTAATTAATTATAAAATGATTATAATTTATTATATAAATGTATAGGAAACATTTTTCCTAAATATTAAAGGTTAATATTTTAAAATACATTTTGAAAATTAAAATGGAATGAATATGATTCAGAAATAAATGGTTTATTTAGAAATCATAAGAGGTAATTTATAAGTGTTTATAAATTAAAATATATATGATATTTAGATTATATAAATGTTTATATTATAGAAATTGAATTGAAAAATGTTTATAATTCATGAAATATCATATAATATAATATAAAATATGAATAAGTTCATATTGAAATAAATATAAAATGTTTATATTCTTACTAAATCATAAAATGTTTATAATTTGAATTTAATTATGAAATAGTTCATAAATGCTTCATGTTTTGGAAAATAAATAAATTGTTTATTTATTTGTTATATTTATTTAATATTCATGGTTAGTAAAAAAATTATTAAATATGAATGTTTTTTATACCCATTTATATGATAAATTAATTATAGGATGGAGTCTTGCATGTCATTCTAGGTTTGATATCATAAAATTTAGTTTTCATCTAACTTGACCTCAGTTTGTAATTATATTTATGAGCTTGAGAATAAGTTTTGGGAATAGTTTGTGCATATTAAGTGTTATATTTTTCATGAATTTAATTCTCTCTTGAGTAAATTCTCATGGTTATAGGGACTTGGGGTCAAACCAACTACTTTCTTAGAGGCTTGTTCCTTGGTTAGGAAAGGTAATGGGTTTAGGTATCTGTCACTTCGATCTTACTCATATGTAATTTTTCAATCTAACATAACGTATGCGTTTACATAAAGTGTTCATGTACCTTATGCATATGAATTATTTGGATATGTATGAATATACTTGGATTCTGTTTCTGGGTGATTAACACAGACTTGTGAGTTGTGTAAAGAGTTAAACATTGATGTGGAGTGAATACATTGATTTGGTGGTTGGAATAGGGATTTCCAAAACTAAATTATTGGTAGAATACACACACTAAATAAAAAAATTAAAATATAATGATTACATATGTTTCAATAATTATTAATTTAATATGAATATGATGTATATTAAATTGGTGTGATCGTAAAAGAAAACCCTTTAAATACTAAGTGTTAGATTCCTTCCAAAGAGACAATTATCAAGACCTCGATCATCAAACTAGGTTGGTTTGTGTCATAGTTTGGTGCCCCTATATTATCTTGTGTAAGGAAAGTAAGTAATAAGTGACACTGGATTATCTTTCTGGGCAGTTTCATTCCTTAGTCGGCTGACCTTGGATTGTTCAATGTTAGTTTGTTTTCAATGTTAGATTTGGGTGACCTTAGCTGAGAAGGCCTAATGGTTAGGATACCAAAGGAATAGAGTTTAGTGAATCCATATGATATATTAGGATAAAAAATTTGTTCAATCAATAATCCATGAGTCAAAACTATTGTTATTAGGATGATTCCCTACCTAAATTATTAATTTGTGATATTAACTCCCTAGTGGACTTATCCCTTAATAAAATATGGATCTCAACTCACTAAATGGATATGATGTATGTGGTTATCATTTTTAGTGGGTTCACTTTCATTTAAATACCTTGATGAATAATTCATGATACTAACCTACTAATATATATTTTTTATAGATTATGAGATACTTCACATTAATCATATTGATATTATTAATAGGTATGACCTATAAAATAGTTTAATAGATTTATCTAGGAATGAGAAGTGTTCTCAAAAATAAACATTCAATGTATCCAAATATAAATTTTACAGAAATAAATTTCTCAAACTCTACCTCATGGTTATTATATATCAGGTGTGCATCACACATTTTTTCTAAAAAACACAAACTTAGATATAGGAGAGAATAGATGAAGGATGAAGTAGATCTACGTATTGGTAATGGAGAAAGACTTGTTGCATTAGAGTTCAGCACATATGATATGATTTTACCAAGTTAATTGATGATTATACACTTAAAGAGGATAATATTAATTGATTATATATTAATATCCATGTGTTCCAAAGTCCATAAACATCATTTTTAGTGCATTATATAAATTTAACTTCATTTCTCATCTTAAGTGCAATTCATGTTTAAAATGAAAATATAGTCCCAATCAATCATTTGTTTGTGGAGAACATTATATTCATTTTTTGAATTTGATATTATGGGATATGATTGATCACTTTTTTCAACATTTTATCTCTTAGGATTGACGGATGAACCCCAAGGGAAGATGGATATTTTTTGTCATGAATTTATAAATTTTTTAGACAAAGCATAATGGGCCTAAGGCCCATCAAACAAAAGTGGGTCCCAAAATACAAGCCCAATGAAGATGAAATTTTAAATTTAGAAAGAGAAAGTTATGGGGGATATTTAATTCAACTGTGAATAGAGATAATTCTGAGTTTTTTATGATGATCCAGGTAGTCAAAGATGAAGATTAAATTAATGGCTAGATTTAACACCCATAAAGTCATCCCACCATTTTAATCATAACTTCCAAACAGATGATCCAATTGGCCTGAAATTTTGACAAATGTTATATGAAACTAGGAATAATATATTTTTATACTATTAACCCTTCAGATTCATACATATTCAGTTAAAAATTCACACGTAAAAAAGGTGGATGAATCTAGATGATTTTCTTGTCAAGTTTGAAAAGTCCAAATTCTATTGATTTTCTCACACTGTTTTGACTCTCCCAATTAATGGGGATGGAATTTATTGTTTGGGTTGAATATAAGGCTTCTAATATTCCTATATAAGGATATGGTGGTGAATGGAATAGGGAGAATTTTTTTATTTCTTTCATCTGTATTGTCATGCTTTTATTTTGTAATCACATTGTCAATTTCTCCCATGTATATTTTTTGTTCACATTAATTTAATTAATAAAAGATCATATTCTTATTGTTCATTTATTATTTTATTTTTCATATCACATTGATATAGTTTCCTTAGGGATTGAAGATATTCACTTAATCTTTTGTGAAACTCTTCACACAACGGTGTAGTGATTGTTATTTATTTGTTTTTCTTCTCTAATTTTACCCTCATGAGTCTACTACCCACTTCCATTGATATAATAGAATAAATGGAGGGATAACTCTCTAATGGGTTGATATATGGGATTATAAAGGGGATTTATTGGATGTTATTCATCATTTTAATAATTATTAATCAATTCTATTTTTGATATATCCACTCAAGGATGTCCATTCTCCCTTGAACTCGCTAATTTTAAGGATACACATCCCGAGTGACAAAAAAATCCTCTACCTTAGAGTGATCATAAATATTATCCTCCAAGTGTATAGGTGATTAACATTATGATAGTTAAAACTCATAATCTATTATTGATTTGGTATGTTCGTATTTTGTCGAAGGAAATGGTCAAATTTTTGACATTGAAATAATTTAAAAATAAATTCATTCAATCCACCCCAAGTGATAACCAATGATCAACTCACTATTTTTAAATTGAAGTCACATAAGTATCTCAAACTCATTTATAATCCAATAAATTCAAACCTAGGTTGGCCACTTTATAGCCAAATCACCACCATCAAATCACCTTCTTAGAATATATTTTTCTTAGGTTTTTTCTTAGGTCTCTGATGATCGATAACCCAAGTCGTACTACAAGCAACCGCTTACACCATACACTTGGGTAAATTTGGGTGCAACCAATTGATACTAGAATTTAAAAATGGTTATTATATTCCCACCATAAATATTAATTTTACATTTGTATCTTGTTTGGAAAATATGGGTTTTTCATTCATTAATACAAATAAGATTTTATATATATATAAGAATGAAATGTTTAAAGGAATTTTTAATGTAATGAATGGATTATATATTCTTGATATGGATAATCCTATTAATAAAATTCATAATAAGAAGGTATAAGTTAATTCTAATCTCACCTACCTTTGGAATTATCACCTTGGAAATATAAATGAGAAACATATTTAAGGACTCAATATAGATAAATTGCTGGACTCATTCGATTATGAATCATTTGATATATATGAATCTTATTTATTAGATAAAATGAAAAAGTTGCTTTATAGGATAAATGGTGAGATGGATAGTGGAATATTGGATCTTATATGTAGTGATGTGTGTGGACCAACAAGTATACAAGAAAATGGTGTTTTTAGTCACTTTGTTACTTTTACCAACGACTTTAGTTGGTATGGTTATGTGGTTATAATGAAACAAAATTATGAAACTTTTGAAAAATTAAAAGCATTTCAAAAGAAATTATAAAATCAATTGGGAAAATGTACTAATGTACTCTGATCAGATCAAGGTGGTGAATACTTAATCTACAAACTCATAGAACATCTAAGAGATTGCATAATTGTTTCACAACTCACTCCTCCTGGTACACCACAATGGAATGGTGTATCTAAAAGAACAAAATGTACTATATTAAACAACATTCGATCAATGATGATTCTATGTGTCCTTCCAATTTCATTTTAGGATTATGCTTTTGACACTAATTCATTATTACTAAATTGTGTTCCATCTAAATTATTCATAAATCCACTATATGATATAAGGTATGGGAAATGTCCTAGTTTTTATTTAATGTGGATTTGGGGTTGTGAAGAGTGTATATGATGATAATCTTTAGACCAAATTGACCCCAAATTGGATAAATTCTTATTTGTTGGTTATCCTAAGGAAACTATGTGATATTATTTTTATAATCCTACTGAGGAAAAAAATTGTGTCATGGAATTATATTTTCCTTGAGAAGAAACACATGATTCGGAGTGTTAGTGGGAAGAAAGTTGAACATGGAGAAGTTCAAGAAATCAATCAATAAGTGTTCCTAAGATAGAGTTTGAGATAATTTAACAAGAGTTTTGGAAGAAGAATTGATTCATGTTACACAAGAACCTAGAAGGTTTGGTAGGATTCATCAGGAACCCAATATATATGGATTTATTATGGATATTTATGACGAATTAACATTCATAGGAGACGAACCTACTTCCTACCAAGAGGCCATTAAGAGTTTTGATTATGATAAATGGTTAAAATCTATGGAATATGATATAGAAAACATGTACACTAACCAAATTGGGAACTTGGTGGATGCACCTGAAAGGGTGATACCTATTGAATGCAAGTGTGTTTTTTATAATAAAAGAGGCATGTATGGTAAAGTGTCTACCTATAAAGCATGCCTAATGGAAAAGCATTACAAAAAAGATCATGGTATTGACTATAAAGATACCTTTTCACTTTTTTTATGATAAATTCTATTTGGATTTTATTATCCATAGAAACTAATTATGATTGTGAGATATATCATATGGATGTAAAAACTGCATTCCTTGGTAGGAATTTATCCAAATACAAGTATATGATATAGCTGGATTTTTTTGAAGTTCCAAATGATAATGTTAAGGTTTTTCAGTTACAATAGTCTATTTATTGACTAAACAAAGCTTCTAAAAGTTGGAATATCTAGTTTGATGATACAATCAAAGAGTTTAGTTTTATTAAGATCATGGATGATTCATGTGTATACAAGAAGCTTAGTGTGAGTATAGCATTATTTTTGATACTGTATGTAGATGGCATATAGCTTATTGTAAATGACGCTTTGATACTTCACTCTGTGAATATGTGGTTAGGTCAATATTTCCCAATGAATGACATGGGTGAAGCAGTTTACATACTCGATATGAGGATCAATAGAGATAGATCTAAGAGGTTTCTTAGACTGAGTCAAAACACATATATTGGTAAAGTGATAAAGAATTTTAGCATGGAGAGATCCAAGAATGGGTCTTTACTAGTGTTTTATGGAACGAATATTAGGAATATTTGGGATACTTATAAAGATTTAGAAAGGATTGAAATGATTCCTTGTGCATCTTCCATAGGATTTATCATGTATGTTAGGTTTTATTCTCAACTTGATATCTCATATGCTTTGAGTATAAAAATTATATACCAATCCAATCCTAGTGAGAGTCACTATATTGTTGTGAAAAAACATCCTCAATTAATTAAGAAGGTATAAGGATGTGGTCTTGGTCTTTAGAGGAGATAATGATTTCTTTGTTAAGGGTTACATGGGTGCTAGTTTCCAAACCAAAAAAGATGATATGAAATATCAATTTGGATTCATGTTTTGCCTAAATAGTGAAGAAATTAGTTGGAAGAGTTCCTAAAAAACCATCATAGTGGAATTGACAATAAAGGAATAATACATCATTACATTAGATGCTACAGAGGAAGCCGTTTGGATCAAGAAGTTATTTTCTGAACCTAAAGTGGTTCTTAGAATTAAGGGAGAAATCGGCCTATATTGTGAAAACAATGGTGTTGTTACCTGACCTAAGGAACCCCGATCTCATGAAAGGACCAAACACGTCCTTTGAAAATATCATTTCATAATGGTGGTGGTTGATAGGTTCTATGTGAAGATCATCTGGGTGGATACTCGGGTGAATGTAGTAGATCCATTAATGAATCCATTAATGCAGCAAAAACAAGAGGGTTATGTAGAATCATTGGGTGTTAGACACATGATAGGTTTTTTATAATTGTTTTAAATTTATTATATTATTATAATAAAGGAAATCACCGATTATCATTAATTCATGTGTGTTGTAATTAATTTTACATGAACAGTAAAATGATTGTATCCCATAAAATTATGACTTGGAGTTGTCTCTAACTGATGATCATTACATAGTATTATGGGTTGTAATTATATGATATGGTTAACATGAATAGAATCTTGTATTCATTCCAAAGATTTGTATATTAGTTATGAATAATTGATTCATGAGGTAATGAGTGGAGTCTTATTAATTAGATTGATCTGATAAATTATATATCATGAAATTTCATACAATCATAAATATTCTTATGTAACATCCCTAATTTTTAAGAAAGAAACACTATGTTTGATAGCGTACATGATACTCCATATCGATCTTAAATGAACAAATGAATATTATTATTTAAATGTTACCATTATAACTAAGTCATTATAATGGAGTGTATGAACATGATTAATTAAATTATTAAAATAGTGTTTAAACATTTATATATAATTAATTATTTGGTGACTAATTAATAATAAATTAATATAAAACCCTCTTTTAAAATAAAAGGATGTTTTTTCTAGAAAACTATTTAAATGTGAAAATTTGTGTTTATAAAATAATAAAATAAATATTTTTAGATTATATTAATGAAATATGTATATATATATATATAGTATTCAATCTTGTGTTTATCATTCATTCTATGAGTTTTCTAGGCATGATAGAATAACAAATCCAATTTTACTCTTAAAAGATGTATTTTTCTAAAAAATAGTTTTACCGCCTTTTGATGGTGCGCTTGTTTAAAATATATTTTTTGAAACTTTTATAAATTATATTTGAAAAAATAAAATTTTTATTTGAAATCAGAATTTCAAAATTTACTTTGGTTGAAATTTTTGTATTTTTATGATAATTTTCATGTTTTTATGAATAGTGAAAAATAATGAAATTTGATTGAAAATAACTTTTTCGTCAAAATAATTTATAATGTTAAATTATATTTTTGATTGGTTTTAAAGTATAATTATATCAATTTTTTATATTTTAATCCAATTTGGGTTATTTTAATCAATTTCATATTGAAATTTGATATAAAAACTTTTCAATCTTTTAAATGTTTTCACTTTAATAACTCATTTTCTCACCCTGTCAATGAGATTAATTTTAAATTAATTTTGGTCAATTATATGTTTGGAATTATGAAAAATTGATTTCATATTTGTAATCATAAGGTAAAAATTTAGTAAATAGGTTCATTTATTTTTTGGAAAATATGATTACTAACTTTAGTAATGTGTACTACCATGGTTAAGGGTAAATTGGGCAATTAAGGGTGAAAATAATATTATAAATATTATAAAATTATCCTAATACTTATAATAATTTTATTGGATGAGTTATTATCAACTAGAATAATCCTTTTGTAGATTTTGTGAGCTCTTAGATCCACTAGGATGACTTTAAACCATTTATAGTATTTTATTCAAAGAAAAGTCAATTTTTTCATACTTTTGTTTTTAACAAGTAAAATATTTTAATAATGGGTTATATAGTGGATCTATTCAACTATAAATATCATTTAAAAATATAAAATATTTATCTTAATCATGGTATTTTATTTTTAATTTTTAGGATATAAATAATTAAATTAAAGTTTTGCACGATGATGATGCAGTAATTATTTAATTAATTGAAATATCAAATAAATGTTATTAAAAATATTAAAATAAATGTAATTTTATATAATTAATGTCATCCAAGAAAAATTAGATGACTTTGAAATTTTAGTTATGAGTTAAAGGATTTTTTTTCAAAGATATCACGTTGTTAGGATATTTTTAAAAAGACAAGTAATTAAAAGTGTTAAAATTGACATTAACGGTATTTTAAAATAAATAATATTTTATTAAATGATATAAAAATCATAAAATTATAAAATTATTGTTATAAGGTTTAAAATTTCATCAGTGATCCATTTTTGGTTTGTTTGTCATTATATAGTAATAATATTAACCCTTAAAGAGTAAAACACATGTTATCATAATAAGAATTATAGAGGTTAAATAAGGGTTAAAACAAAAAGATAAGGATTAAAAATTTGTAAAAACTGATCTAATTTTTATTGAATGAATTTATTTAGACCCAAAATCATAGTATCTTCTAAATAAATTACTTTTTATCCATTATAAATTAAAATAAATTATATTAATTTAATAAATTAAATAATTCCAAGAGTGTCCCTCCCATCTCCTATAAAAGGGAACCCATTATTATTTTTTATTAACACCGAAAAACCTATTTTATTTTTACAATATCTACCCAAATACCTTCTTAGATTCCCTAACCACATTCTAGAGCACTTATTTTAGGTATAACACCATCCTTAGTGGTCTTAAGGTGTTATGAAAAGGATATTTCCTGAAGAAAAGGTATCGTTTTTAATTAAGTGTTTCTATTTTATTTCAACTTCCACTTACTTAAAATATTATTAAAACATGATAAAATAATTAATCCAGTATCCTAAATATAATTATATTTTATTATATTAATATCAGCACCAAAATCCATCCCATTTCCATCAAATGGGAAAATAATTATCGTTCGTGTGTACGGTGAACTACCACCTCGTGAACTAATATAATTCATTTTCCATCACCATCTTTCAAGAATGGTTATAATGATGGAATTATAGTTTATATATAATATTAATGAAATAATTATCATTATTAAAAGATAATGTATCATTTATATTCTTACCTTTCCATGCTCATAAAAATGATAAGATCGTTCGTGCGTACATGTGAACTATCACATCAATGAAGAGACGTGATTCGCTTTTCATCACCACATCACATGGATTATATATATAAGTATATTTAAATTATTAATATTATATTAATGATATTATGATGATTCTATAAAGATAAAATAATACTTACCTTTTTTCCATAATGATCATCGATAAATGGAAACTTTAATCATGCGTACGTATGTCCTACCATCTCCATGATTATAACGTGGTTCATTTTTCATAACCATAATTAATGGTTTTATTTAAAGATATAATTTATGTATAAAATTGATTATTATGTAATTAATATTATTCTAGAGATGATATAATAATTACCACTTTGACTATAGACATCATACCAAATTCATTTTGGAATCAAGTACCGAATATCATTAAAACATCTGATATGAACTTAAATGATTAAGTAATTGTATATAACATATAAATTAGTGATATAAAAGTAATAATATAAATTAAAATTGTTATAAAGAAATTATAAATTAACCTATGTTTATTATTCTAGAATATCAAGAATGCACGTGATGAGTCGGGCTCAAGGTAAAGGACTCTTTAACTAAAACATCGTTTAAAATGTTTTAAAGATTTATTCCTCCAAATATTTCTCTTTGATTTCCATGATTTAAAAATGGTTTTTATGAATATATTTATATTTAAATTAATTTTTTAAAAAGGTAATTTTAAAAAAATTCCAAATGTTTTCAAAAAGTAATCTTTTAAGGTTTTATGTAAAGTACTTTCTTTTAATAGACTCTTTTAAAGTTACTCTTTCAACTATTTTTACAAAATCCTAAAGGAATATTTTTTTAACATATATGACATGAACAGAATTTCATAATTTCATAATGATTTAATTATTTAGTTTTTCCTTTATAATTTTTCCTAGTTCTTTCCAATGAATGTGGTTTCTTTATTATGTGTGTAGCTTTTAGAATTTAAAAGTGGTTTTTACAAGAAAATAGTAATTTGATATATGAAAGTTATTTTCTCATGTGTTTAAGAGATTTTTAAATTGTTTTATTCATGATATGTTTTTTTTTACATTTTTTATTATTGTTTGAGATCATTATATCTCAATATATGATGGGTTTAACCCCATTATAGCTCAAGATATGACGGTTTGAGCCCTATTATAGCTCAAGATATGACGGGTGAGCCCCATTATAGCTCTCCAATGCATTGGGTACTCTGGATATGAAATTAGAACGTAATTTTATTCCATTTATAAGTTTTAATTGAATATTGATATAGTAATGATGTCCAAGTCCACCTGCATGATTTTTCTATGCATGCTAATTAGTTTTTAAGAAAAGGGTTTTAATGGGTTTTTTGTTATCACTGAACTAATGATTTTCTTTATTTGTGTCCATTACTAATATTTTTTTATTATCCCAAGTTTTAAAATGTTTTTCACATGTTCTAAAAAATATTTGGGATAACTATGAGATCAAAAAAAATTGTGAAGATATATCAGCATAAAAAATCATGTTTTATTTTAAATATTTTTTCTTTATAGAAAAAATGGATACTGAGTATAAGTGTCCACTTATAATATATGTGTTTAATATATAATAGTTTATCCTAATTATATAAAACTATAAACCTAAAATATATTTGGGAAAATAATGTGATTTATAGTTTTTAAAATAACTAGAATATGTAAAGTTTAAGACTGGGTCCTCACAGTTGGTATCAGAATAGGGTTTAGAAAAATTTGGAGATTATGATCTTTTCTTAAGAGTTAGGGATATCATCATGAGTTTATAATTTTCATGTTGATCATAAGTTAAATTTATTATAAACCCTATTTAAGCTTTAGGATGTGAAATTTTAAGGTGATTAATAGTGTTTTTTGAGACATTTATTTTTTTGAGGTATTTATGTGTTATTAATTTTTGGGATGCAAAATGAAAGGTACGAGATAAAATTTGAGGTTAAAACATGTTATGGTAATTTTTGAGGAATTTATTATATTTTTATAATTTTATAATAATTATATATTTTTAGAAAAAGGAAAACTCATCGTGTCTGTCAAGGCCACATGTTTTGAACCCACAACCAAAGGGCGATAAGGGTACATCACCTACCACTAGCCTACGTGAAGTCTTAGTCTCATTTAGTATGATGTTTTATTTTTATTTAAATGATTTTATGGATTAAAAATAAGTTTATTTTTAGAAAATATATTTTATCCAATAGATAACCATGGGATTGGAAAATTATTTGGTTATTAAGTGATTAATGTTATTTCGGAAGATGATCACTATTTTGGGAACCCAGTATGATCGAGGTAAACAGAATACTATGGGATTTTATTTGAGAAGTAAAGTATGAATTGTATTTTAAAAGAATATATGATTTTATAATGTACATATGGTGATTCAGGATTTTAAATATTTTTTCTTTATGGAAAAAATGGATACTAAGTATAAGTTTCCACTTATAATGTATGAGTTTACTATGTAATAGTTTTTCCTAATTTTCTAAAATTATAAAACTACAATATATTTTGAAAATAATGTGATTTATAGTTTTTAAAATAACTAAAATATGTAATTTTTAAGGTCAGTTCCTTACAACTTAGGGGTGTATTCTTATTGTCAATCATTTTTACCTAAGGATGGAAAGATACCTAGAATGGGAGCCTTTATACTTTGATAATCTACTTACATAAGTCTACATGTTGACTTAGCTAATACGGGGATGGTCAGGTATGTTTCTGATCATGTCATTGGTTAGAGAACAACCAAGATGGGATTTGTCCACTTGTATGAAAAAATAAACTCATCCGACCCTTGATTTAATTAGACTGAGAAAATGAATGGTTATGCTTAGTTGTTCCATGTATGATGTGTTTAACTATTTGGATAATTGAAATGTGATATAATTATAAGATAAATGAATGAAATATGATGTATTCATCAACTTGGTTAGTTTTTTTGGAGAATCAAGAAATGATGAGAGCCTCATACTATATTGATATGTTCCATATCTAGTTATCGATCGATGCCATAGAAAAATGGATTATATAGGTATAAATATTATGTTTATAATACATATTATGGTGGAAATATTTATATATAGATATTTTTATGTTTGATGGAGATCACATTTGACCCCTTAGTAGCTAGAGTATTACGGATGATTTTCTAGAGGTCTCTCTTTACTTACATCTATAAAATAGGGATTTCATAGTTGTTGTCAATTTTGTTATAGCCTGTAGGGTCACACAGTAAATCCCTTGGATAAAAATAAAATTTTAGACAAAGTTTTTTCTCAAAATGAAGAGAGTTTGATGAAAAATAATATCCAAAAAGAGTTCAGATGGATTCAAAAAGAGTTATAAAATTTTTCATCAAGTCCTTACAAGATTTTAGTGTAAGTAGAATATTATTGGATGTGTACTAAAATATAAATTCATGAAATAAATGTAAATATTCATATGATTCATGAATATAATATATATATATATATATATATTATTAATATTCTTGAGATGTATATGTGATTTTCATGCAATGAAACTTCCTGTACAGCTTCTCCCGAATTGTTACATCAAAGAAAGAACCAAAAGTTGGTTCATTCATAGCTTTGAATTTATTCATAGAATTGAGTTCAATGAATAAATACCCAAAAAATAGAAACATGTGAGATGAGTTATGAGGTGGTATCCTCAGTATTTGACTATAAAATAGAATGATCTCTCTCTTTTTCATATGTGCAATGTGTATGAGACACTAATAAACTCTCTTATTCCTGAAACTTCATTTATCTCATTCAAAAATGCACTAGTACCCCTTTAAATTTTTGGTATCCCCATGAAACGTTCATGGATCCATTAGATAGTGTATTACCCTTAAGGAATTAGGATTTGTATCAACTTCTCCAAGTGATCTTTATCAAGTATTCTCCTTTACCGATGAAGAAGATGGTTTTTTCTATACACATTTTATAGGTACTCTATTTTTCATATAATTTACATGTTGATTTCTTAAATATAGATCAACCTGTATTTTTGGTTTTTTTCCACTATCAATTATCATTATATGATCATAAAAAACCCATAATATCCATATGATTGGAATTAATTTAATGATAAGTATCCTAATTTTGTAAGTGATCCAAGAAATGTTAGGTTAATTCTAGAAAGTGATGGGTTTAATCCATTTGAAATGATGTATAGTCAATATAGCATATGGCCTACTATTTTGATTGTTTATAATTTTCCTCTATGGTCATGTATGAACGAGTCATATTTTATTATTTCACAACAAATATCAGACCCTGTGTCACTTGGAAATGATATCGATGTATTTTTAGAACTTTAATTGATGATTTTATTCTGTTATAGGGATTTAGTATAGTAACATTTAATAAATCAAAAAATGAGTTTTTTTATTAGATGGAGCATTAATGTGTATAATTAATGACTTTACCAAATATGGAAATCTATCAGGTTGGAAGGATAAGGGTAAAAATGCATGTCCATGTTGCAATGTTGAAACATGTTCATTATAATTGAGAAAAAGTAAGAAAATGTTCTACATGGTTCATGGGCACTTCTTGAATCAAAGTCAAAAATTTCATCGAAATAAAAAAAATTATTTTAATGGGGAAATAAAAATAGGATTACTACCTAAATCTCATAGTGGATTAGAATTGCTAGATCATATGAGAGGTTTGGATGTCATATTTGGAAAAAAATATTGAGTCTCATAGATATAATAAACAAAAGAGATATTATTGCATGCCTTGGAAAAAGAAAAGTATTTTCTTTCAGATCTCATACTGGGAGAATTTTCTTTTACACCACAATTTGGATGTTATGCATGTAGAAAATAATGTATCTAAAGGTTTTATTGGCACACTAGTTGGAATTGGTGGTAAAACTAAATATACTTTCTAGATTTTAATATAAGATGTTATCTTCACCCATGTGAGGATCAAGGTCAAACATATCTACCCAAAAATACTTTATATTAACAAAAAAATAAAAAGGTGAAATGATTAGTGCATTTTCCTCTATAAAAGTGTCATATCAGAATTCCTCAAACATTAAGAGGAAAGCTATTGATGGAAAAAAATGGTTTAAAATTTCATGACCATCATGTTTTAATTAAACATTCATTACCATTATCTCTAAGGAAAATAAAAATTAAGGAGGTAAGTGTTGTCTTTATTGAACTTGGTGACTTTTTTAAGGATTTATGATCAAAATTCACAACATCTGAAGATTTTAAAATGTTAAAACATCACAGTGTTGTCATACTTAGTCATTTGGAGGGCATCTTCCCACCTACCTTTTTTGACATCATGGGACACTTCATAATTCATTTCGCACATAAATCTATGATTATTATACATATTTATTATTATTGGATGTATCCAATTGAGAGGTATGAAAAATATGTTTTTTATTTTTTAACTTTTATAGAAATTTAATTTATTTATGTTGAATGATTAATGGTTTTTGAGAAGATTGAAAATGTATATTTGTAATAAAAGTCACCCAAAAGGGTCAATTTTTGAAGAATACATTTTCTAAAGAGTGTATGAAATTTTTTTCAACATATTTTCATGAAATTCAAATAATATAAAATGGTTCAAAAGAAACCATGATGGTAAAGGTGATGAACACATAGAGGGATATCCATGTTATCTCTAAAATGTCATGCAATGTCCAAAAAAAAGATACCCAACCTAAATTTTCAATGATATTTCAAGCACATAATTATGTTTTGGAAAACTATGATGAAGTTAAAGTATATTTATAGTAAGTTACATACCCATATATTTTGTTATAATTACATTGTTTCAAAAATTATAACCTTATTATTGTTTTATAGTGCGCACTATGAAATTATTTGTACCAAATATGAACATACACCATAAATAATTGATGATATCCATAAAAATACATTTGTAAATGGTTTTCAGGTAATGTTCATTTTATATCATACTTTGAATTTAAAATTTTGTGTTTTTTATTTCTAATAGTTACAATTTTGATTGGTTATTCAAGTTTCAAAATTATTACCTTAGGACACCTTTTTAGTAAATGATTTGACACATTTAAGTTAGTATCCAAACATGTGGATTAAAAATGGTGACCAAGGTGACTTGAAATGGTTATCAGTGGTGAATGAAATATATTAATTGGACGAGTGTGCCCAAAGATTGTGGTGTTCTTTTTTTGAGATCCAGGTGCATTGAAAGCATCCTTTAATGGTATGACTAACTTAGATTTTAGTCTTAATTTACATGTAATCATTTTTGAACATGATTAAAAAATCATGTTAAATGAAAACTTTAGATTACATTAATATATTAAAATACCATAGATAGAATAGAATGATCTTCATATGTAATTTATAATTAATTTATGAACAGATGTATAAATACCTCAACTTGTAATTATCTCCTTGTTGATTATCTAGTAAACTAGATCTTATCAAACTGTCATTGCGCTGCAGGATCCAAGCGAAGAATCCCCCTAACGATGATCCACATGTGTACCACAATCTCTGAACATCGTCATAGAATCACCTGGTTCTAGCATGGCCAATCTTGATCACTTGCATTGTTTGAGGTTGATCCTAGTAGTATTCTTATTGAAGTAGGAAGAACTCTTGATGTTCTCTTAAATACTTGATAGGGGAGAAATAGATAGAGATTTATAGATCTATAGATCTCTATCTATATGTTGTTCAAACCAAAAGTGAGTTATAGAAAGTGATACAATTGGATATTTATTATGGTAGGTTTAAGGTTGGAAAATCGCATGCAAACCCCTCTTTAACCTAATAATTATTAGTTAAACCCATGTCCAATAATAATGACATTATTATTAATAGCTTGAAATGTGAAACATAATAAAAATATAAATAAATATCATTTATACCATTTTCTATCAGACCATTAAGCCTAATCTGTTTGCCTTCATCGACATTTACCGATCCTCAAATAATAACTATTTAATAAATAAATGTCACTAAATTATTCTTTGAAAAATGTAATAAATATTATATTCAAAAAACTTATAAATAAATATTTATTATTATTATTTACCTCACTTATTCTTTTTAATAACTTGTGATTAAATTATGGAAATCAACCAAACCTAAACAAATATTATTTATTATAACTTGTTGAATTCATCACGTGAATTTAACTGAGATTGTGGATACACTTAGTGTGTAACCCTATATGCCTATGTCTTGGTGGCATTAGGTATAATTGCCTAAAGTTGAAGGTTATCATATAACAACATGTCAAGGCACCCATAGAAAAGAAGTTAATGTCGTAATAACATCCAACCTCCCACAAACGCTTACTGTGTAATATAATCCCTTTATCATGATATCTCAAATCAAGAAGGTTACATGTCGGTGCCATCAACCTATATACTCGATGTCTCTTTCTTTGAATTTATATAAATTAAATCGCCCACCAAACACCATGGCCATGGATTTATGCAGGTATCTACATTCCCATCGAAGGACCTTAGATATAAACTTTTTTCATGGGATAGAAGGGATAAATTATTTCTTGAATTATTCACTAATGTAATATCACTCATGACACACCCATTGTATCCTACCACACTGCAAGAATATGTCATCACGGTTTTTTTCAATACATAAAATTATGTGATTCGTAATATCCATTAATGATAATATTAAAGTCTAAGGATCAATACACACATCTGCATATAAGAACATCTAATGACATTGTGGAACCTCTAGGTTCGCATCATAGTGAGGAACTGTTATGACCTTTAAGCACGACATATATTCTTAGGACATTATCACAAACAAATTTCATGCATAGGAACAATAAAAAAGTTATAAGAAAGCTTCATTAACAATGAAAACATGTAATCAAGTACTGATAAAGTTAGTTCTAGGTCACCAACTCCAAAAGACTCTCACTTTCACTAGATCCAACTAATAACAACTTTTAGTCCATTGGATTTCACATGATACCCATGCCTCTAATGAGATAAATCCTTGGTCAAGGGGTTTACCACATTTTCATTCATAGATACTCTTATTACCACAAATTCACCTCATTGAGAAAAATCCCTTGAGTGATGAAACTTATGAATTGTTTGCTTTGTCCTTTGGTGTGACCTCAACTCTTTGGAGAGAGCCACCAATACAGTGTTATCATAGTAAACTATAATAGGGTCTTACTGTTAGGCACCACATCATGCACTTGGAAAAATTTGTGAATCCAAACTACTTCCTTGGCTATATTAGAATCCAAAATATACTCGAAATTCATTGAATAATCAGAAATAACTAGATTCTTTGAACTCTTTTTTCCCACAACTCCTTAGTTGGGACAAAAGATATATCCAGACTACGACTTCGTATTATTCTGACTTGTCTAAAATTTAGCATCTGTGTAACCCCTGATAAATATCTCTTTATCTCCTCTATACACTAGAAACATATCCTTAGTTCAACAGGATCTTATTGATATTTTTCTACGAGGCTCAAAGAATAGGAAACATCAAGCCTCGTATATAACATGGAATAAATGATATACTCTATCACAGAAGCGTATGGGATCTTAATCATTCTCTATCTTTCCTATTTTTTATGAGGATACATTTTCTTATAAATATGTATACCATGTGACACTGGAACCATTCCTCTCTTGAATTATTCCATACTAAACCTCTTCAGTATTTGGTCAATGTATGTACCTTGACTTAGTCCAAGTAGCATCTTGGGTCTATCACATAAGATCTTGATCCCTAGAATATAGGCTGCTTCACCTAAGTCCTTCATGGAGAATCACTTTCTCAACCATTCCTTAAACTCTTGGGAGGATGTTATATTGATTCAAATTAGTAATTTTTCATCAACATATACTACTATGAAAACAACTGTACTCCCATTAAACCACTTATATATGCATGTATTTCATTCATTCTTTATGAAATCAGATTCCATTATGGATTCATTGGATTGAATATTCCATGACCTAGATTCTTTCTTTAATCTATAAATGGATTTATATAACTTTCATACCGTTTTTTCATTTTCTGGAGTCACAGACCCTTCTGGTTGTGTCATATACACATCCTCTTGAAGGTTCCCATTAAAGAAAGCAATTTTGAAATCCATTTTAAAAAATCTCATAGTCATGGTAAGATGTTATGGAAAGAAAGTTTATAATGGATTTAAAAATTGAAATTGGAGAAAAGGTTTCATTGTAGTCAATGAATTGACATTATCTGAACCCTTTATCCACTAGTCATGATTTATAGGTATTTACTTTACCTTCCATGTCTATATTTCTTTTAAATACCCATTTATACCCAACAAGGATTTACATCAACTGGCAAATAAATTAGAACCCAAATTGGTTTTTTTCATGACCCGTCCCCTGGGGCCCGTGTCTTGACTACCCCAAGTCCACCTTCCATAGGCCAGGGGCTGGCAACTAGCAACAAAAGACGTATTCCCTAAAACCGGGAAGGCATTGCCTTTATATCCTGTAAACATAGTCAACCAAGCACACAGCAAGATACAAACACAAGTAAATTGTATAGTTAAAAAGAGTGTGCATAGTAAGTAAAAGGGGACAGAATACAAGTCCAATTGGAAAGTACAAGAAAACTGGGAAGTACAAGTAAACTGGAACAGCTCCTGTAAACACCTGCCAAGGATCCTACCTGAAGGTTAGGTACAGCTCTCGAATGGTGGTCACTACGGTATGCCTCATCTAAAGTCCACCTCCAAGCTACCTCCAGTCCTGGTACCCTCAGCCTCGATCAATGTTGTCCATTGTCTGCACCAAACACAACAAGGTGCGGGCGTAGCCCATGCAGGGGTGAGTATAATGATACTCAGTAGGGACCCCGACACCCTCGAAGGTCTCACAAAATCCACAAAGGATAAACCACAAAGCATGAAAACAACTGACAACCCTAATTAGGTATATGCCCATACATATACCTAAGTTATCAAGTATACCCATCTCATTCATGAGGAAACTCAAGGCCCAAATCCTTATCCAAAGTACAACTGTTCAACGAATGAAAGAATACCACGAAGGTAACACCACAAAGGTAAGTACCACAAAGGTAACGCCACACAGAAGAATACCACAAAGGTATCACCATTAAGGTAAGTACCATGAAGGTAACACCAAAAAGGTAAGTACCACATAGGTATTACCACAAAGGTAAGGACTCAGCTCACATCAGGTACAACATAGGTACGGTAGCAAAGATGATTAGATGTAACTACTGAATCGTCTTACTATGTTAAGAGGCAGACCCACATAGGATCCTAAATCATCAGACCCATGTAGGATCCTAGTACAGCAGACCCACGTAGGATCCTAGAGTAGTCCCACGTGGATTTCCTAGAGTGGATCCAAGTGGGACTCTAGAACATAAACCCACATAGGATCCCAAATCATAGACCCACATAGGATCCCAAGCATAGACCCACATAGGATTCAAAAGCACAGACCCACATAGGATCCATTTCTCATGTTGCAACCAACTACAGCGTTCCCGCACTAAGCTCGCTTGATTCCAAGAGGGTCATCTACTCAAGCCATAGTTCAATACTCCAACTACCCTGAAGTCCCACGAAGAAGTATCCTAGAGGACCTCCATGTGATAGGGGTCTCAACACAATAGACAGTGCGTCAATCGGACACCCGGTCTGTAAGCTATTGGCCTTTTAGTCCTGAGGGCCCGATTGGATTCCTGTCCGATCCAACCCAACCATACCCCAACTTTATCCAAAACTCAAGTGGGGTATACCAAAATTACCATCTCGATCCAAGGTTTCTGGCGTCACAGATGGTTCATCAAACAGATGCCATAATCTCAAGATATGTCCAAGAAAGTGGAAAAGGGTCAAAGTTGGTCTGGGTACAGTCTGAACCGGTCGAACCGACTCGGCCCGACCCAGCCTGGGCCGACCCAACCCAGTTCAGGTTGACCCGGCCCGTTGGTTCCGGCCCGGCCTGGTGGCACGGCCCGCTGGTCCACGGCTGCCAGCCACCTCCACGCGGCGCGGTCATGCATCGTGCTATCACCGGCGGCCGGCAGCGAGTCGGCCGCCCTGCCTTCGTTGTCGTGGCCTTGTGCCACAACTCCCACACACCCGGTGGTGCGGACGTGCGCCACCGCCTCCCCTTTGTACGGATGGACATACATCGGCCGCCGCCTCTACTCCACCGTGGCCAACAGTCCACGACCCTTCTCCGGCGGCGCAATCGCGCCGTCGTCATCATCACAGTCGGCTGGAGTGTCTGCCGCCATTCCCAAGCCCCATCGGTGTCAGTTGTCGGCACGGTCTCCAGAAACATTCTTTGAGTCACTGGACATGCCTCGGTGGCTCATTCTTCATACTGTAGACATCCACACTCATCTCGAGACTTCGCCATTGTTTCAAGACCATCCAAATTTACAAAGGTTTTGGAGAGATCGGGTCGTGTTTGTTTGGACCGAACCCTCCGTGTTAGAACGGTAGCAAGCAGCTTGTTTATTATTGAATCATGAAGAATGTCAAGAATGGGGTATAGGGTATATAAATAACAAACCCTACCTCTAAGTTTCATTGACGTCGGTGAGTAGAGAGGAAAGACGGACATTGGTTCATCGTCGTTGAATATGTTCCACGTTAGTGATCCTTTGACGGAGTTCTTTGTTGGAGAAAGCGTTATTCATTGGAGAAAACATTCTTCGTTGGAGAAAGGTGTTTCTCTAAAGTTCTCCCCTTTTCCAACACTTCCCCCCAATGCCACCAAAAATGAATAGCCAACTTATTAAATTAAGTTTTATTAATTTAATTAGAGGTGTCCATTAATTAAGTTGATGTTGGCATAATTAATTAATGGTAGGTGGCACAATTAAAGTGGAGGAAGTCCAAGAGTTATCTCCCATTAAAGGGGGAGTTCAAGGTTTGGGTGGTTCCCAACATTGAATTCAAATTGGGGGTTTTCTATTTCAGGTGGTCCCCACCTCCATAACTCAAATAGAGAGGTTTCAAAAGAAATATAAAATGTTAAATAATTTTATTTTTCTTCTCCCTCAAAAAAGTGAAAAACTAACTTCCACCCTCGACCTACTGCAGTCGAGGTGAAGGTCTCCTTAAGCGAATATCGGCGTTGAGAGTTCAACGGTGTCCTCGGATTTAAATTCCGAGCACTGGTTCAAAAGTTACAAAAACCCGCTCGCACGTTTACTGAACGTACCTAAAAAAATTTCAGAAATTCATTCCAGGCACACTGGGCCTCAGAATCATGCGCCGAAAATTTTTGCGGACTTGTAAACTTCCCATATAATTAAAACAATTACATGTAATTTCTGGGTCTTTTCATTCTCCCCACCTCAAGGCTTTGCATCCCCGAAAGCCACATCACAAAAACTAGGAAAACAAGTGGGGGTACTAAGCACGAATCTGAGCCTCCCGCTCCCATGTGCTCTCCTAGAGCTTCCCGTGCTACCAATGAATGTGTACCAGAGGTATCGACTGCCCATGAAGGACCCTCTCCTATCGATCCTCAATCTTCACTGGAACCTCCGAAAACATCTCCCCATCGTCAATGTCCAGCTCACCCCAGTCAATGATGTATGAAGGGTCATGCATGTATCTCCTCAGCTAGGATACATGGAAGACATCGTGCACCCGGTGCAACTGAGGTGGAAGATCTAAGAGTAAATCCACCTCTCCAACTCTGTTGAGGACCTAAAAAAGTCTGATGAACCTCAGAGATAACTTGTCGCCTCATCCAAATCTCTGCAAACCTCATCGGGGTGAGACCCGTAGAAAGACGTGGTCACCATCCTCAAAATCCAGAGGTCTCTGTCTCCTGTCAGCATAAGACATCTGCCTGCTCTATGCAGTCTTCATCCACTCCTTGATGATCTGCACCTTCTCCTTGGTAGCCTGTACCATCTCTAGTCCTATAAGTGTTGACTCCCCTGGGTCAGTCCAGCAAAAAGGTGATCTGTAAGGTCGGTCATACAGAGCCTCTAAAGGTGTCATACTAATGGTGGAGTGATAGCTGTTGTTATATGAAAACTCCACCAAGGTCAAGTGATCCTCCTAGATATGACCGAAGTTGAGGATGCAAGCATGCAGCATGTCCTCGAGGGTCTGAATGGTTCGTTCAGTATGTCCATCCGTCTGAGGATGGAATGTGGTGCTCAAAAAAAGTTGTGTCCCAAAAGCCTCTTTCAACCCCTTCCATAGACAGGAAGTGAAATGTGTCTCACTATCAGAGACAATCATCGAGGGTACTCCATGTAGCCGCACAATCTCCTGCAAATAGAGGCATCTCAAGCTCTCTACTGAACCCTACTCTCTGATCAGTAGAAAGTGGACCGACTTGGTGAGTCGTTCGACGATCACCCAAATAGAATCATGACCCCTGAATGTATGTGGAAGTCCTGTCATGAAATCCATGGATATCCCATCCCACTTCCAATATAGGACTTCTAAAGGATGAACTAAGCCTGTCGGTACCTGATGCTCTGCCTTCACTTGCTGACAAGTGAGGAACCGTGAGACAAACTCTGCTACTGTTTTTTTCATTCTCGGCCATCAGTGTTGTCGTCAGAGATCCTCGTACATCTTCACCGCTCCTAGATGTACCGCTAGAGTGTATGTGTGTAACTACCTCAAAACTTCCTCTTGAAGCGACACCAGTACCATGGTACGTCCTCTGAAAAGGATGACGTGCTCCCCACCTTCAGAAAATCCATCAAGTGTCTTTCCTGTGGATATCTGAGCACGTCGAGCCTCGCAGTCAGTGTCCCCATGTTGCACCTCCCTGACTTGCTGAAGAAGTGGGGGTGTGACTATAAGAGATTGAAGAAAAGCTACTCTATCTCATTACACAAAGGATATCTGTAAAGCAGTCAGCTGCTCCGTCGCCTCACCTAGAAGTTGTACACCAGATCTCCTGTTGAGTGCATCTGCTACAACGTTCCCCTTCCTAGGAGTATAGAATATATCGAAGTCATAGTCCTAGATGAACTCAAGAAAACATCATTGTCTTAGGTTCAGGTCCTTATGAGAGAAGATATACCTGAGACTCTTGTGATTAGAGTAGACTGTAAAATTTCCGTCCATCAAGTAATGTAACCAAATCTTCAAGGCGAAGACCACTGCTGCAAACTCCAAGTCATGGCTAGCATAGTTCTGGTCATATTGTCTCAATTGTCGAGAACCATATGTGATAATTGTTTTCTACTACATCAAGAAACATCTGAGCCCAGTCCCTAATGCGTCTCAGTAGACTACGTACCCAATGCCCTCCTCTGGAAGCCTCAAGATTGAAGAACTAGTCAGCCTCTACCTCAGTTACTGAAAACTCCGCTGGCATCTCTCTGACCACACGAAGGGTTGTCCCTTCTTCATCAACGTTGATAAAGGTGCCGCAACTCTAGAGAGATCTGGCACAAACCTCTGGTAGTATCCAGCTAAACCCAGGAAACTTCGTACCTCCATCACACTCCTGGGTGGCTCCCAAGCCAGTACCGCCTCAATCTTTGCTGGATCCACTGCAACTCTAGCCTCCAAGATGACATGTCCCAGAAAGTGAACCTCTCGGATCTAGAACTGTCATTTCGAGAGCTTACCATAAAGCTGGTGCTCTCAGAGTGTGTCCAAAACTATCTACAAATTATAAGAATGATCCTCCTCAGTAGCTGAGTAGATCAGAATGTCATCGATGAAGACTACTACAAAGAAATCAAGGTATGGATAGAAGATCTTGTTCATGAGTCCCATAAACACTGCTAGAGAGTTGGTTGCACTGAATGTAATAACCAAGAACTTGTAGTAGTCGTACCGACATCTGAAATTTATCTTATACACATCCTTGTTTCGTACTCTGAGCTGGTGATAGCCTGATCTGAGGTCTATCTTTGAGAACCACCGTTCTCCCTTCAACTGATCAAAGAGGTCGTCAATCCTTGGGAGTAGGTACTTATTATTCACAGTCACCTGGTTCAGGCACTGATAGTAAACACAAAGTCTTAAGCTCCCATCCTCCTTCTTGGCGAACAAAATCGGGGCTGCCCAAGGAGAAACATTGGGTCAGATGAATCCCTTCCCCTACAAGTCCTCTAGTTGTACTCACAACTCATGAAGCTCCGCGGGAGCCATCCGATACGCTGGTGTAGATATCAGTGTTGTCCTAGGGTACAACTCAATGTAAAGGTCCACCTCTATGGGTGGAGGTAGACCCAGAACATCATCAAGGAAGAAATCCACGTACCGGTCCACCACTACAGGATAACTCGGACTCTCCACATCAACCGCTCTGAGGGTAAGTCTATCCAACTAATGAGTGATCGGTTGCACTCTCCTCTAGGTAAGTCCATCTTGTGCAGCAAAGGCTCCCTTCTCACTAGTGAAGGTAAACCTAGTCCCATCAGTGCGGACACACCACACTATGCGCCTAATATAGTCAATCTGAGCATGGACTGTAGATAACCAATCCATACCCAAGATGACGTCGTAAGGCCTCGACGCCATTACTAGAAGATCTCAGCTGGATCTCTTTCCTCCTAGAGTAAGCTCACACTATTGGAACCAGTTTGTAATCATCAAATCCTCTCCTGTAGGAGTCTCTAGCTGTAAGGATCGAGCCAACGGCTCTGTCGGAATATCTGAGCTCCGAACGAGGGCAGTGGAAATAAAATAATGATTGGAACCTGTGTCTATAAGTACTGCAGCTATGGTAGAGTAGACACAGATCGTACCTCGTATCATCTCCGAAGCACCATGGTTGTAGGCCTCAACTGCCTGGAGATGAGCTCGCCCCTGTCCACTTGCTCCTTTTGGTCGGGGTGGACCACCTGCTGGTGGTGTCAATAACATCTCAAATCATCTCCCACCACCAGATGCACGGACAGATCCTCTGCCACATCTTCCTATTCCCTGCGGACCTCCTCAGTCGAACCTCTATCTCTTCCTGAATAGTCCTTCGACCGTCTGTTGATCCTCCGTATGGTGGGTCGGGCAGTCATGAGCCATGTGACCCTGCCCGTCGCATGTGTAACACTGCCTACTCCTTGTATGACTAGCTCTGTCTCTGGTGCCCCGCATAGCCAACCCTAAATCCTGCGGTCGTCCACCTATAGGTCTGGTCCTCTTGGACCTCTGTGACATCATTCTACTTCCAGCTGCAGAAGACTCCGCTACGTGATGCCCGGTGGTGGATCTCGGTGTTGGTGACTGCTCAGCAAGAAAACTCTCCACTAAGAGGGCTCGCGCTAACACCCCCACCTGCGTCGGGATACTGATAGAAATCATCAAAGCCCTGATCTACCGCCTGAGTCCCTACTCGAAGGTTTGGGCCCTGAAGAATGGGTCCCGCACCATATCAGTGGAGTACCGCGAGAGGTCAGTGAACCTCACCGAGTACTGAGCCACAGTCATGCTACCCTGTTGTAGATGAAGAATCTCATGTATGCACATTGAGCGAAGGGTCGCTGGGACAAACTCTGCCCGAAACAGGCTCTCAAAGTCTACCCAGAGAAGTGTCGCCTCGTCGTGAGCCTGGAGCATCAAGCTCCACCATCTGCATGTTGATTCTTGTAGAAGACTGGCGGCAAGGATCACCATGAGATCAGCTAGTGTCCCTACCAGTCTAAAGACTCTCACCACGGCCTCCAAATAATCCTCATCCGCCAGTGGGTCCGTCTCACCCCTGAACCTGGGTGGTCTCTAGCATTGGAACTCATGCAACGCGCTCAAGCGGTGTGCACCCTCCGCTGCTGGGGCTGGTGGCATCAATGGACCAATGGGTAATGTTACCACTGGTGCCTCCACTAGTGCCCCTACCGATAAAGGGACCTGCACTGAGGCCTCGTCGCTCGGTGGGCTATCATCACGTACTATACCTGGAACCCTAGCCGGTTGTCTGCGTGGAGGCATCCTAAAACGAAACAGGTGCGCCACGGTCAAAAAGTTATACCTGGTGAGCTAACTCAAAGATATCACAAAGAAAAATTTTCGAAACACACACGCAATCAGTTTTTTCGTGCACTGAGTCAGAAATCAGAAGTCGGTGTCCTATTGTATGGATACGTCAGCTGCCGCACCAGCACTGGATTCCCTAAAATGATAACCACACTCACTACACTTAACACTATTGTCGTTAAAAAGATTAGAGTCCAATGTTCTATGGTAGAACCATCTCCTTTGATACCAATTTGTCATGAACCGTCCCCCGGGGCCCATGTCGTGACTACCCCAAGCCCGCCTTCCATAGGCCAGGGGTTGGAGACTAGCACCAAAAGGCGTATTCCCTAAAATTGGGAAGGCGTTGCCTTTATATCCTGTAAACACACTCAACCAAGCACACAGAAAGATACAAACACAAGTAAACTATATAGTAAAAGGAGTGTGTACAGTAAGTAAAAGGGGCCAGAATACAATCCCAACTGGAACGTACAAGAAAACTGGGAACTACAAGTAAACTGGAACAGCTCCTGTAAACACCCGCCAAGGATCCTACCTGAATGGTAAGTACAGCTCTCGAATAGTCGTCACTGTGGTACGCCTCGTCTAAAGTCCACCTCCGAGCTACCTCCAGTCCTGGTACCCTCAGCCTCAATCAATGTTTTCTGTCGTCTGCACCAAACACAACAAGGTGCGGGTGTAGCCCGTGTAGGGGTGAGTATAGCGATACTTAGTAGGGACCCCGAGACCCTCAAAGTTCTCAAAAAATCCAAAAAGGATAAACCAAAAATCATGAAAACAACTGAAAACCCTACTTAGGTATATGCCCATACATATACCTAAGTTATCAAGTATAACCATCTCATTCATGAGGAAACTCAAGGCCCAAATCCTTATCCAAAGTACAACTATTCCACGAAGGAAAGAATACCACGAAGGTAACACCGCAAAGGTAATGCCACACAGAAGAATACCACAAAGGTATCACCACTAAGGTAACACCACAAAGATAAGTACCACATAGGTATTACCATGAAGGTAAGGACTCATCTCGCATCAGGTAAAACATAGGTACGGTAGAAAATATGATTAGATGTAACTACTGAATCATATTACTCTGTTAAGAGGTAGACCCGCGTAGGATCCTAAATCATCAGACCCACATAGGATCCTAGTACAGTAGACCCACGTAGGATCCTAGAGTAGTCCCACGTGGATTTCTTAGAGCGGATCCAAGTGGGACTCTAGAACATAAACCCATGTAGGATCCAAAAGCACAGACCCATATAGGATCCCAAATCACAGACCCACATAGGATCCCAAAGCACAGACCCACATAGGATCCCTTTCTCATGTTACAGCCAGCTACAAGGTTCCCACACTAAGCTCGCTTGATTCTGAGAGGGTCCGCTCCTCATGCCACAAGTCAATACTATAACTACCAAGAATCCCCATGAATAAGTATCCCAAAGGACCGCCATGTGATAGTGTTTTCAACGCAATAGATGGTGCGTCAATCAGACGCTTGGTCTGTAAGTTATTGTCCTTTTAGTCCCAAGGGCCCGGTTGGATTCATGTCCAATCCAACCCAGTCGTACCCCAACTTTATCCAAAACTCAAGTGGGTATACCAAAAGGACCGTCTCGATCCAAGGTTTTCAGCGCCATAGATGGTTCGTCAAACGGACGCCCAAAGCTCAAGATATGGCCAAGAAAGTGGAAAAGGGTCAAAGTTGGTCCGAGTCTAGACCGACCCGATCCGGTTCGGGTCGACCTGGCCCGCTGGGTCCGGCCCAGCCCGGTAGTGCGGCCCGGCCCGGCAGTGCGACCCGGACCGCGCTGGGTGGCCCACTGGTCTGCGGCTGGCCAGACGGCCAGCCTCCTCCGTGCGGCGCGGTCGTGCTTCGCGCCATCACTGGCGGCCGTCATCGAGCCGGCCGCCCTACCTTCGCTGTTGTGGCCTTGTGCCGCAACTCCCGCACGCCCGGCAGCACGGACTCATGCCGTCACCTCTCCTTCATGCAGTCAGCCATACGCCGGCCGCCACCTCTTCTCTGCTGCAACCGACGGGCTGCGGCCCTTCTGTGGCGGTGCGATCGCGCTGCCGCCGGAGTATCGGTCGCCATTCCCGATCCTCACTAGTGTCGGTCACCAGCACAGTTGCCAGTGACGTTCTTCGGGTCACCAGACACGCCCCAGCGGCTCGTTCTTCATACCGTAGACATCCGCACTCATCTCTGGACATCACCATCATTTCAAGACCATCCAAATTCACAAAGGTTGCAGAGAGATCGGGCCGTGTTCATTTGGCCCGAACCCTCCATGTTAGAATGGTAGCAAGCGGCTTGTTTATTCTTGTATCATGAAGAATGTCAAGAATGGAGTATGGGGTATACAAATAACAAACCTTACCTCGAAGGTTCGTTGACATCGGTGAGGAGATAGGAAATATGGATTTCGGTTCGTCGTCATTGATGACGTTCCACATTGGTGATCCTTCGATGGAGTTCTTCGTTGGAGAAAGCATTCTTCGTTGGAGAAATCATTCTTCGTTGGAGAAAGGTGTTTCTCCAAAGTTCTCTCCTTTGCCAACACTTCCCCCTAATTCCACCAAAAATGAATAGACAACTTATTAAATTAAGTTTTATTAATTTAATTAGAGGTGTCCATTAATTAATTTGATGTTGGCATAATTAATTAATGGGAGTTGGCACAATTAAAGTGGAGGAAGTCCAAGAGTTATCTCCCATTAAAGGGGGAGTTCAAGGGTCGGGTGGTCCCCACCATTGAATTCAAATTGGGGGTTTTCTAGTTCAGGTGGTCCCCACCTCCATAACTCAAATAGAGAGGTTTCAAAAGAAAAATAAAATGTTAAATAATTTTATTTTTCTTCTTCCACAAAAAAGTGAAAAACTAACTTCCACCCTCGACCTACTGTGGTTTAGGTGAAGGTCTCCTTAAGCGAATATCGGCATTGTGAGTTCAACGGTGTCCTCAGATTTCTATTCCGAGCACCGGTTCAAAAGTTACAAAAACCCTCTCACACGTTTACTAAACGTACCTAAAAAAATTTCAAAAATTCATTCTGGGCACACCGGGCCTCAGAATCACGCGCCGTTAATTTTTGCAGACTTGTAAAATTCCCATATAATTAAAAAAATACATGGAATTTCTAGGTCTTTATAGTTTTGATATATGGAATCCATCTCAGAATTCATGGCATCTTTCCATGTTGCATCTTCTGAGCTCTCTACTGCCACCTTGTATGAGAGAGGATCATCATTTTCAACCAATAATGATTCACCGTCATCAGTGACTAGAAAACCATATCTCTCTATTTCTATTAACTCTCTAGAACAACTATAAAACACTTTTGTTTCAGGAATGACCTCCTCCATAAGGACATACAGAATAGATTCCAATACCAAATCCTATGTATCTTGAGCAACAACTTCATCAAATTAAATCTTTCTCCCACTATCCTCTTTTAGGATGTGATCCCTCTCAAGAAAAATGGTTTATCTTGTGATAGTTACTTTATTGTCTGAAGGGTTGTATAGATAATGTATCCTTATTTCCTTGGGATACCCTATAAAGATACACTTCATTCCTTGGTGTGTTATTTTGTTCCTCTATCTAACCTTAATAAATGTATCACAACCCCATGTATGAACAAGTGACAAAATAGGTTTCTTTACACTTCATAATTCGAAGGTATACCATTTTCTACTTTATATGGAACTCAGTTTAGTAAGTATGATGTCTTCTATAATTAATATCTCTAAAAGGATAAAGGAAGGATAGTGTGACTCATCATTGACCCTACTATGTCCAACAAGGTATAGTTCCTCCTTTCACTAACATCATTCCACTGTGGTTTATAAGGTGGAGTGAGTTGAGATAAAATCTCATACTCCTATAGAAATTCAATGAAGTCTTGGTTAAGATATTTACCACCAAGATCCGATCAAAGTTTCTTTATCTTCTTACCAAATTAATTCTTGAATTCATTTTTGAACTTCATGAATTTCCAAATAATTCAAACTTATACCTCATTAAGTAGATATAACCATGCCTTCTCAAGATATTGATAAAAGTAATAAAGTATGAGAATTCACCTCTAGAATCTACTTGAAAATTTATGCACACATCAGTATATACCAAATCTAGAAGATCAGTTTCCCTTTCACCTTGACTATATAATGGTGGTTTAGTCGTCTTACCTTATAAACAAGTTTGACATCTTTCAAGTGCCTTAGGCTCAATAGAGTCTAAGTAAACATCTTGATAGAGATTTATCAAATACTTATCATTTACATGACTTATTATCCACCTAAATAGAATAATATCCATTGATTATATTTTATTATTCAATTGTTTCAAAGTCTATAAACATCATTTTTAGTGCATTTAAAAAATTGAACTTCATTTCTCATCACATGTGAAATTTATGCGTAAAGTGAAAAATTTGGTCCCAATCAATCATCTGTTTGTGGAAAAAAAATTATATTCATTATTTGAATTTTATATTTTGGGATATGATTTATCACTTTTTTAGGAAAATTTTATATTTTATGATCAATGTATAAATCATAAGGGAAGATGGATATTTTTTAAAATGAACACAGAAATTTATGGACAAAGCATAATGGGGCTTAGGCCCATCAAGTAAAAGTGAAGCCCAAAAATCAAGCCTAATGAAGCTAAAATTTTAATTTTAGAAATAAAAAATTATAGGGATAATTTAATTCAACTGTGTATAGAGCTAATTCTGAAGTTTTCAGGGATATCCAAGGATCTCAAGTTTACATTTAATTTGTTGGCCAGATTTGAAGGCCCATAAAACCATCCCACTATTTCAAACATTACTTCTGAATGGATGATCAAATTGGCATGAAATTTTTATGTAAATTAGAGAACACATGGATGAATATATTTATATTATACGAAAATCAAAGATTAATCCATCTTCAATAACTTATTTTCATACCAAGAGGGGGGTGAATCTAGTCCTATTTTTGTGGTCAAAGTTGAAAAGTCCAATTTCCTTTGATTTCTCTCCCACCTTTTACTATCCTAATTAAATGGGAGGGAATTTATTGTTGGTGGGTTTACATAAGGCTCCTAATATTCCTATATAAGGATATGGTGGTGAAGGTATTTTATATCCATGTTTTATTCTTTCAATTATAATTCTATGCTTTCATTTTATATTCACATTGTCAATTTTTATCATGTAAGTTTTTCGTTCACCTTCATTTATTAATAAAAGTTATTATTATTATATTTTTCTATTATTCTTTCTATAATGTTGATAATTTTTCCTTAGGGAGTGAATTTATTCACAATATCTTTTATGAGATTCTTCACACAACGGTGGAGTGATCTTTATGTCTTTGTTTTTCTTATTCAATTTCACCTTTATAAGTCGACTTCCACCTTCCATTGAGAGCCTTGCATCATTGGAAGGATAACCCTTTTGTGGTTTGATTAAGGTTAGTTTCTTGGGTATGTATTGGATTTTATTTAATTTTATTAAATTCTAAAATTAGTTATATGGTTTGGGAGTTTCTTTCTTTGACTTTTTTTCTTCTTTATCTCCACTAACTTTAACGACTACACATTTTGAGTGTTAGTACGAACCAATTACTTGGAGTGATAATGAAAGTGATATTCTAAGTGAATTGTTCATTATACTTGGTATTGTGTATGGATTAAATTGTAGAATGATATTGGGGACTTATTTCATTGATTAGATACCTCTTGAACTATTTAACAGAAAATTCATAGAAAAACGACTACATCCATTCTGTCCCTAACAACAACCTTGGATAAAACCATCTTCTTTAATTATTTCCATTCAAATCATTAGATTTTCCATTCATAAATTCAAAACCAGTATCTTATGAAATTTCGTATTTTATTTTCACAATTTAAATCAACAATAAATTTGGAAACTTTATAGCCAAACCTCCAACATCAAATCTAAGTGTCTCTAAGTTTCTTCTTCGATCCCTGTGAATTCGATCCCTACTTGTACTTCAATGACCACTTATACCTATAGGGTAAATTTGGGTTCAACCAAATTTTGGTGCTGTTTTTAGGGGGCCAAGTAAGTATCTTAGACACTCAACTTCTTTTCTCACCCAAGATTCTCTTTTCTCACCCCCATTTCTCTTATGTTTTCCCTTTTCTTTTTGTGTGTATCCTAAAAATCTCAAATCCAAATTTCTATCTACTCCAATGGTATCATCAATATTACCCCAACTTAAACTCAGGATTGAATCAAATTGAAAATAAATATTGGGAATTCCCTAACTTATGGAATTTATTTGATGAGCCCTTGAATGAATACCCCTCACTCGGTGACATGTACAATCTTTTTGATGATGAATTATTAAATGATAAATTTTCATCCTTATCAAGAATGGTTAATGAGATCGATCATAATGAAGTCTATGATTTCCAAACTCTTATCGAGGCCAATCCCCAAAAACTTCTTTAAAAATTGTGTGATCAAATGGAGAAAATGAATTCAAAAGTTTCATCATTGAGATCATAACTAAAAGGAATTGAAATGGATATGGACCACATTCCCACTCATATTATCCCTTCCTCAAATTTAATAGAAGAATCTTGTTACACAGAATCCCCTCATGCATTTATTAAAGAAAAAACCTTAGTATTTGGGATAGATGAAGAGGATCAGGGAATTTTTGAAGAGTCTTTAAATCACGAGCAATTGATTTTTTTTATTCAAAAGAGGGTAATTTCGCATCATGGATTGATTTTCCTGAACATTTCTCCATTAATAATTTTTTAAAAACACCAATCACTGATCCATCGGGAGAAATCACAAATTTCGAATCCATACCCATTCCTGAAACTGATCTATCCAATTTTTTGGTTGAATCTTATATTAAAAAGGAACCCATTCTGTTAATAAATTTTGAAAATGAAACTAAGTTTGATTCAAAGTCCCAAACTCTATATGAAAATGTTATACAACCTATGCTCAATATTATTTTCTATCCTTCCCCACTCAAGAATCTATTCATAGGTGATAACCAAGACCTTGCGACTATAATTCATTCTTATCTTGAAACCAATAATGTTGGAATGATCATTGATGACTTAGGTAAGTCTAAAAATGAAACTAAATCAACCATTTCTGATATTACATGGATTTTCCCACTCATTTTAGAAATTTGGATTTTACATGAAACAATTTATAAATAAAGAATAAATCTCAATCTAATAGAGGTGGTGAAAAATGGGGTCCTGAAAATATTAAAAGTTGGTATTGGATAATTTCGAGGGTCCAAGTCGAGCTAATGAATTTAAACTAAGTGATTCCCATGAGGCAACCTGGCTACTGTGTTGATTTTTTTTTGTGTTTTTTGTGTTTTTTTGTTAAGGGAACTACATTGGGGTTTCCAATCTGATCTGATGTCTCTTGTGTGTGATATTTAGTAGCTGCAACATTTTAATATTTCCAAATGAATCCCATTCATTCTGTTATTCAAACACAATCATCAATCATCCCCAAGGAGTCTACTTGTGACCTGAAGCTAAAGTGGTCAATTTCTTATTAATGGGTCATCAACTTCAAACCAAGTGATTTTGTTCCATGATTACATGTCATAATTTCATTCTCCCCCTCCTCCTTCCCAATTCATAACTCCCTCTTCTCTTATATTTCAATGTTGAGGGTAGTGTCATTCTAATTTGGGGGAGTGAAAATATGGGATTTCAAAAAACATGGGCTTTTATAAAAAATTCAATGAAAAAAATTCAATTCATTATCCTTGCATGCATTAATGTGCATTGTGAAACATGAAAACTGAATTTCAAATCATTTTGACTCCTCGATTGTGATTTTAATGCAAGTTTAAGTACTTGAGCATAGTTTTTGGAAAGCACGGTTGTCCAATGTGATTTTTCAGCATTTAAATTTTCACCCTTTTAATCAAAATGAAACAATGCACATCCATTGGATTTTTGGTGTAAGTTTGAGTTCTTGGGTCCCTTTCATTATATCAAAGGTTTTAGGTCCACTTTTATTTTAATTTGAGCATCCAAAAAAATGAAAATAATGACCATGTAGAGCAATTTTTTGTCCAAATTCATGGCATTCGGCACTTGGGGATCATGACTCTATAGTTTTATTTCCTAGAGTTAGGATTTACATCTCTATTTTAGTGCATGGAATTGACAAAATGTGTGGCGTTGGCACTTGGGGATCATGACTCCATAGTTGTCTTTCCCAGAGTTAGTATTTTCATCTCTTTTGTGGTTCAAAAAAAATAAAAAACATTTAAAAAAGGGAAAAATAAAAATATTAGATACTCATATTGCGATTTAATGTGATTCCCACCTATCATTTCCATTTGTTTCCCCTTGAACAAGAAAATGTTCTCCATGTCTTTTTAGATACACAACACATCATCATGCTTAATTGAAATTGTTTGAAATGTGGTGATGAATTTGAACATATTAATGGGTTTGGGTTTGGGATATGCTTGTGAACCTAGATTGTGTGAAATTACTTTGATTGGTTTCATTATTTTTTGGCATGATGCCTTTTGGTGAGAATTTTATGCTAAAATGTTTTTGGAAAAGGGAATTAAATTTAATATTTTTAAGATACTTTTTGCACGGGACTAGAAAAACTCAAGTTGGGGGTGTGATTATCCACTGAAATAGGCTAATATTCATTGATTATATTTTAATATTAAAGTGTTTCAAAGTCCATAAACATCATTTTTAGTTCATTTTATAAATTAAACTTCATTTCTCATCATATGTGCAATTCATGTTTAAAGTGAAAATTTGGTCCCAATCAATCGTCTATTTATGGAAAATATTATATTCGTTATTTGAATTTTATATTTTGGTATATGATTGATCACTTTGGAACATTTTTAACTTTTTGGATCAATGGATGAATTATAAGGGAAGATGGAGATTTTTGGTAATGAACGCAGAAATTTCTAGACAAAGTGTAATAGGTCTTAGGCCCATCAAGTAAAAGTGGAGCCCACAAATCAATCCCAATGAAGCTAAAATTTTAATTGTAGAAAGAGAAAATTATGGGGATCATTTAATACTATGGAAAGAGGTGATTATGAAGTTTTCATGGAGATACAGGGATCCCAAGTTGACATTTAATTTTTGGACCGTATTTGAAGTCCCATAAAACCATCCCACTATTTCAAGCATAACTTCCAAATGAATGATCCAATTGGCATAAAATTTTAACAGAAATTATAGGACACCTAGAAGAAGATATTTATCTTATATTACCATCAAATATTCTTCCATATTCAATAATGTATTTTCACACCAAGAGGGGGGTGAATCTGGTCCTATTTTGTGGTCAAAGTTGAAAAGTCCAAATTCCTTTGATTTCTCTCCCACCTTTTACTATCCTAATTAAATGGGAGTAAATTTATTGTTGTAGGGTCTACCTAAGGATCCTAATATGACTATATAAGGATATGGTGGTGAAGGGATTTTATATCCATGTTTTATTCTTTCAATTTTAATTTTATGATTTCATTTTGTAATTGCATCATCAATTTTTCTCATGTAAGTTTTTTGTTCACCTTCATCTATTAATAAAATTTATTCTTCTATTTTTCTATTCTTATTCATATCACGTTGATACCATTTCCTTAGGGATTTAATCTATTCACAACATATTTTGTGAGATTCTTCACATAGCGGTGGAGTGATCTTTATGTCTTTGTTTTTCTTCTTCAATTCCGCCTTTATAAGTCGACTTCTACCTTCCATTGAGAGCCTTGCATCAATAAAAGGATAACCCTTTGTAGTTTGATTATAGGGGTTTTCTTGGGTGTGTATTGGATTTTATTTGATGTTATGAAATTATAAAATTAGTTCTATGGTTTGAGAGTTTCTTTCTTTGACTTATTTTCTTCTTTGTCTTTGCCGACTTTAACGACTACACATTTAGAGTGCTAATACGAACCAATTCCTTAGAGTGATCATGAAAGTGATCCTATAACTTAATTGGTGATTATCCTTGGTATTTTTTATGGATTAAATTGGATAATGATATTGGGGACTTATTTCATTTATTAGATACCTCTTGAACTATTGAACGGAAAATTCCTAAAAAAATAATTACATCCATTTTATCCCTAATAACAACCTTAGATCAAACCATATTATTTAATTATTTCCATTAAAGTCATTAGGTGTTTCATTAATAAATTCAAAACTAATATCTTATGAACTTTAGTATTTTAGTTTCACAATTTAAATCAACAACAAATTTGGCCACTTCATAACCAACCCTCCAACATCTTTGAGTGTCTAAAGGTTACTTCTTCAGTCCCTATATATTTGATAACCCAAGTTGTACTACAAGAAACCGATTACACCATATAACTTGGGTAAATTTGGGTGCAACCAATGACCAAGAAAGAAATACCATAATTGGTTGTTATATGAGTCGTGCGTACATGTGTCGTTATCAATTTCCAATATTTGGTTTTCATAATTTAATACATAAATACCATTATTCAATTGTGTCATACCATAACATATGCTATCTTTATAAAATTATCAACCCTTATTTCCAAAGTTGAAAATAAATTCATCCATATTTAAACAAGAAATGGAAAAATGTTCTTGGTAACACTAGGCACATAATAACAGTTCTTTAAAACCAAGATCAATATTTTTGGTAATGTGAACTGTTAGTCTCTAATGGATAGAATAGTCATTCTCGCTCTATTGGCAGCCCATGGATCCACCTCATCTCTGGTAATCTTACAAAATCTACTTGGTTCCTGTATTTTAGATACAAATTGAGAACCATGGGAAATAAATAATACCCAACTTATAAATATGGAAAGATTAAACTCAATAATAAATTCACCAGAAGCTTCCCCTTACTTATTTGGTTGGGTGTAATTCCTCTTCCAGTGGCCATGTTTACCACATGAAAAACTTATCGCATCTTGTTCTTTTCATCTGGATCTTCTTCCTCTTGGAAGAACGGTACTATAAAGCCTTAGACTTGGAATAATTCTTTGACCTCTTTTCCTTGTTCATCCTCTTCTTATTTACCATAAGGAAAATGGGTTTTTCACACCCCATGTATTGATCAACATAGTGAATAAGAGTAAGAAGTTCTAAAAGTTTCTTCTCACTATTGCTTGTATTATAATTCACAATAAAACTGGATAAGATTTTTTATAGTGAGGAAAGAATGAGATCAATGCATAGATATTCAGGAATCTTAAAACCCAATATGTCCAAGCACTCAATGTAGTCAATCATCTTGACTACATGTGGCCTGGATGGCACCGACTCTCCAAGATTGCATGCGAACAGTGCATTATAGATCTCATATCTATTTGATCTCACCTTCTCTTGATAGAGATCCTAAAGGTGATTGTTATACACATCCATATCCTCATATTTCTTTAGAATCTCATTAGATACGGAGGATAAAATGAAACATTATACATTTATTGTGTCATCCACATGCTTCAAATAGAGAGATATTTCTTCCTCATTATCCACATTGGCAATGAACTCAGGAAGTGGGGTTTCAAGAACGTATAATTTCCATTCGTGGTGTTATATAATGAGAAAGAACCTATACCATTCCTGGGAATGCAAGTCGATGAAAAGGTTATCCTTCACAAGTATTGATTACAGTGATTTTTTCAAAGTTGTTTGATTTGTCATTTATACAAATTAAGAGCAGATAATTAGCACTTGTTTGATTACAAAAACATATTAATAATTTTAAAATAAATAGAATTTCATTAATCTCTAACTATTTTTTGAAACCTAATATCCCTCACTTTCATTTTCAGAATATCTTGTCGCTTAGATATTATAGTGTAAAGGATCCATATTCCCTTTCTTATAACCCAGAATTGGGTCTAACAAGTTATTTAAAGGGTTTTAAATAAGTGTAACTTTCCAACTGCATTAACTCATAGTTCCTTGATCCGTTGAGTGGACTCCCTAATCCTGAAATATAGTTTTAAAGATTTCCGCAACACTTACCTCTTAGTTACACCAAGTCCTTCTTGGGCTTTCAACCCTCAATGTGAACCAAGTTAAGTCAACCCAAAATTTCAAGCTAAAAGTTTCATGATAATTAAAATCACACCAACTTGGTTTGGTCAAGTACTTTTAATTGTGAGGTCAATTATATCTTAAGTAGTGGAAGGATATATCAACTTAATATTTTTAGTTGAGGTATTTTTATCTGTATGCATAAATACCAATTTATCTTTTCACATGCCTTATAAATATTAAGTGAATTTTTCTTAAGTGATTAACCATATCTGATAAAACATTTACGCATAATCCGATTATGTTTTATTCCATCTTTCATTCTTGTTAATTCATTTTAAGTGATCGTGTAACATTCAAAACATAAATAATTAACTATACAACTAATAGAAATAAAACCTAAGTGGTGGGATCATGAGATTCTATAATTGTTAGTTTATCTAGAAGATGATAAACTAACCCTCAGTCCTAGGGGAAAACACCTTGAACCATAGCTTGGTCCATGATACAACATTTCACCTTTGGCTCCTATGTATCGGCTCAATTGTTTTCACCTTGGCTCCTTCACTCGGATTGCCTCCTCTCGTATGGGATCTTCATCCTTACATAAGATTTTACTCACGTAGGTGAGGAGATCCAATGGATTAGATAAAGGGGGTTTACATAAAAATAAATCATGGGCATGTAGACCCTTATATAATGAGGAGGGATGACATGCAGGCTATCAATTTTAATTCAATAAAAATAGATTAAAAGGAACCATTCACATACAAATGGGTGGTCTAATCCCATGATCATCTACACATCAAGAAACGAGTATACATTTTCAATCTTGTTATTAATTAGATCGATTCGTTCTTTAATTAAGATAATGTTCCATGAATTAATCGAATTAATTCAATTTATTTTAATTTCATCCAAGAATCCTTAACTCATCATCCTCTATAATTTTAAACAAAATAAATTTCATTTAAAATTAATTAAGTGAACAAGTGTACATGGAGGCAACTTCATGTGATTATCCAAAATTTTAATGTGGAAATAGATTTGATATATAATTATCAATCTTGTGAAATGGTGTGTACTTTGTCAAATAAATGACACATGGAACACATTTGAATAGGTTTAATTATATATTTAATTTTTCTCCATGGAAAAATGGGCACACTATCTTCAATATATTACATGGAATGTACTGTAATACACGGTATGTACTGTCTTCTGCCTGTGACTACAACACATGCCTTGGGATTGGGTGTGTTTCCTACCACAGATGAGTTTGATGTACATAATGTGTACTAAGAATACACGGTGTGTAACCTATGAGTTTCATGGATTGCCAATCCCTGTGTCGTGTATCTGATACACAACATGTTGGGACACCCTGTGTTCTCATTCATAATAAAATAAGGACTAAACATTGTGTATAGTGGTTACACGACATGTAGTTATTCAATATGTGTACCAGTCTCTCTGGATCTACACATCGATCCATTTTTATTAGATCTTAAATCTGGTTACCTTATATCTATCTGACCTTATCACAAGATCTGGATGTGAAAACAAAAATACATGACATGTATGCAGGTGGTACATGTCGTGTACTCTTTTTTTTTTCAGGAAGAGCCTTTGGCACCTCCAGATGGTATTCTTTGAATTCTTCTTCATTTTTAAACCTTAAGAGTTTATTGATTATGTTACCAAGAACAAAGAAAGTGAAGAGTCGATAATGCCAGATATTAAAACAAATCGATATAAGTAAAATAAAATGCGGACTCATGCAAACAATCAATGAATAATTATAAATTAAACATGTGATCCCTTTGATACCACTTGAAGGTTTTGGATGCAATATAAATGTCCTTTGGTGGTATGACCAACTCATCTTTTAGTCCTAATTTACATGTAATTGTTGTCACACATGATTAAAACATCATGTCCAATGAAAACTGAAGGTTTCTTGACTTAAAATGTTGTAACCAAAAGAGAAGTATCTTCACATGCAATTTATAATTAATTTATAAGCAGATATAGAATCACCTCAACCTGTAATTCTCTCTTCATTAATGGTCTGGTTAACTAGATCTCATTGAACCGTCATTGTATTGCAGGATCCAAGTGCAGAATCCCTCTAGTAGTGATCCACATGTCTGCCACAATCTCTGAATATCATCATAGAATTGTTGGGTGCTAGCATTATAATGACCCGCATTTTGAACCAGGTTAAGAAAGTGGAGAAATTTGAACCTTTTCAATTACTGAACCAGTCGAATTTAAGATAAGGGTTCGGAATGATATTCCGAAGGTTTGGATCCTTCTTCTTAATGTTTTTGGACATGGGTGAGTACCCGTTTAGTTTTCCGAGTGGATCGAGGTGTTCCGGGTGCGTCGTACCTAAAGGAGGCTGGTTTTTTAAGAGCAGTAGAAGGCGCACGGTTGGAGCACGGTTTCCCAAACCGTGTAGCCCAAACGGTGCAGCCTAAAATAGGGAGGCAGAGGAGTCCGCACGGCCTGCACACGGTTTCCCCAAGTCGTGCGGCCAGCCCGTGCGGGGTGCCCTGGGTGTCCAAAGGGGTACCGCACGGTTTGCACACGGTTTGGAAAACCGTGCGGGATAAACCGTGCGTCTTGCCCAGTTTTGGGTTTTTAAAACTTTTTAAAATAAATTCTATAATAAAACCTAAACTAATAAACTCTCCCCTCTTCCTCACAGAACCCACACGAACCCCCTCCCTTGGGAGCCGTCGGCCTCGCGCGCAAGCTCCCTCGACCGCACCTCCTCTCTTCCTCTGGTTTCTCCCGATTTCTTGGTGATTCCTCCTTCGAATCTCCACGGTAAGTCTTCTCCCTCCTTCCTCCTCCCTACTTGGCTTATTTTAGGGCTTCCCCTTGCCCTATTTTTCGTTCAGCCAAACCCTAGGGTTAGGATGGGTTTTTTATTTCGGTTTCTTTCTTGTTCCGCTTGTTCTAGGGTTGTGTGGAATGTCCCCCGGAACCTTATTGGTGTGTGTATGACATCCGCCGCTGAAGGCGAGGCGGATTGCGGTGATTTCGATCCGCTGGTTTGATTCCGAGGTAAGGGTTTTACCCATTTTTGGTTTTCATAGTTTCCAATTAGTGGCATAGGTTGTTTTAGAGGTTCCTAGTGTCTTTTTCTTAGTGTGTTGGCGGGTTCGGGTTGGTTTTGCTTTGCCGAAGCTTAGGCGGCTCGCCTGTGTAGGCATAGGTCGTATGTGAAATCACATATGCCTTGTGGGGGAGTAGAAACGACTCTTAGTTAGAAATCATCAAGATTCGGAGTGGATGGGTGGATCCAACTTGAGGTAGGGTCCCTCTCCTTGCCTTTAATTTAAAGTGAAGTATTAATAAGTTATTTCTTCACTGCTTCAATATGTTAATTATGCAAGTTGAGTTTCAATTAAATACTTTTGTTGGGATCAATTTTCCATGTTAGGAAAATTGATTAAGGTGGTAACCTTTAAATGTAATGACCCTCATGGGGAACCCTTACCCAATTTTCCATGTTTAGGCAAATTGGATAAAATGACCTTGAATAGGGAAAGTGCGTTAAATGACATAGTTAATGGGTTGGGTTGTGAATTTGATATGGTTGATTGGAGCGCATAAGAGGTAATGCCTTATGTGTTGTTTGATAAGTATGAATGATGGTTTAACTGAATAGCACCCTAGAGAGGGTTAGAGCATGACCCTAGTGTTTATTGTTATGATTGTGAATGAGTACCATAATTGATTATGGGTGTTTGTGAATGTTGAATGTCTATTTGAAATGCATACGAGGTACTGCCTTATGCATTGTAATATATAGATGATAACGAATGTGTGTGATTATGGATGGAAGGCATTCATACCCCATGCCATCTACTTTGAACGATTATGGATGGGAGGCATGCATAACCCATTCTAGCTTACTTGATTATGGATGGGAGGCATGTCTACCCCACGCCAGATGTGATCTCTATACGTGTGTGGAAGGGAGGCATTTATACCCCTTTCTAGCTGACTTACAGGGACGAGTGGCATTCTTACCTCGTGCCCGCTATTCTCTATACGTGTATGGAAGGGAGGCATTCATACCCCTTGCCAGTTGATCGATAGGGACAAGAGGCATTCTTACCTCGTGCCCACTAATCACGAATGATGGAAGGGAGGCATTCATACCCCTTTCCAGTTGACCGGTAGGGATGAGAGGCATTCTTACCTCGTGCCCACTAATCACAAATGGTGGAAGGGAGTCATTCATACCCCTTGTCGGTTGACCTATAGGGACGAGAGGCATTCATACCTCGTGCCTGCTATCTTCAGCTGATGGGTGGGAGGCATGCTTACCCCATGCCATCTTTTATAAATATTTACATATGTAACTGTAGTGGCATGATCAGACTGATATCCCGGTAACGAGCCGAATCTGGTATAGCCGTCAGGTTTCCTTGGGAAACCTGGACGGGTGTTGTTCTTCTATATTGTTTTGCTTAATGAATCCTGCTATACCTGCTTCTTGCTTTAATTAATATTACATTGTCTGTTTTGGGTTAGACACCGGTGGTGCCGGCCTACTAAGATTTATATCTCACACCCTACTCGGGACGCCATTGCACTAGGGTACCCAAGTAGACATATCTTGTTTGCAGTACCTAGGTTGGTTGCTGTGTTTCTTGGACCCGGGGATAGGAGCAAAGGATCAAGAAGGAGCTCGGGATGCTCAGGAGAACGTCCTTCGGGCCTTGATGTCTTTTCTTTATTCTTTTACATTGTATTGTAATCATGTTGTATTGTTTCTTGTTTTCACATTGTATCATTCATCATCCCTGTATCGTGTAAATTGGCTTTGGCCACCTTTTATAAAAATGATCACTATTTGTCTTCCGCTGTTGTTTTTTCATTGTTTATCTATTACTACTTCCGCTATTGAATGTTATTTACTCTGAGATACCATTGTTCAACTCTGATAAGAGTTTATAGTCTCCCCACTATCACCTCCCGAGACCCTCGCTGCTAGTCGGCAGCCTCTGGCATATGGGGAGACGCGCTTGAGGCCATGTGGCGACCAGTCTGGTCACCGGTTTAATGGTGAGTCGGGCCAGGACGTTACAAAGTGGTATCAGAGGAGTTTTCTCTTCTTATTTGTTTTACTATTTGGCGACATTAGACAGGGATAGGAAGGAATTGGAATTTGGTAATGAGCTGTGTCCGGGATTGGCCACCCCGTGCACAGGGAAAATCCAAATTACCTCGAATGAAATTATTATTTTAATGATTTTGATTATTACATTTGATTTGATTTCACCATTGGGTGAGGCACATGTTTTCCGTTGATACTGTTGATGTGATTTTGGTTTCTATTTCTGTTGCAACCCGATGATATGAGGGTATGCCATCTCATGCATCGTATAGGCACATTGTTAGAAATCACATGCCATGCCATCTAGGATGCATTAGTAATGCCTGCTTTTGTGATAGGTACTGTGGTAGTTATTCTATGCTCCTGTGATATAGCATGTTCTGTGTTGCTGCTTACGATAACATGTTGTTTTAAAAAAATGAAATTGGTTGCTTTTGCTAAATTAAGTGATTGCGGTTACGACAAGAGCCAATTTTCAGTTGTAAGGTGTATGGGCGCCTTATAGCTGGGAAAGGGTAACCTGTGTAATCGGATTTCCGAAAAAGGGCTACTAAAGTTTTAATTGTAAAATGGAAATTGGTTTTGAATGAAGGGAGCCAAATGCCAAATTGTAAAGTGTATGGGCACTTTACAGATTGGTAGGTGGCCACCCGTATGACTGGATGATTGTTTGGAGCATGTTTAATTTTGGAATGTGATTTGTTTCGTCTATTGGGAGCCAAATTTTAACCCATGGATTGTATGTGCGCTTCATGAGTTGGAAGATGGCAACCCATAAGGAATGTAATGGCAGGATGCTTTGTGTGATGTTTATATGTGTAAAATCTGTTTGATTTTGATATGGAATTTTTGGCTTTTTGGGACCCTCGTAGGTCACCTATTTTGTTTAAAAGGAATTTATTGAGATAAATTTCTGGAAAAGAGACGGGATGTCTGATAAGTGTTTAATGGTTAAAAGGAAGTTTGTTGAAACTTTCCTGCTTTGCTTTGAGTGGGTTGTTAAAAATCAAGTGCCTGATGATTTTTGGTTTTGAAAGGTTACTTGAAGTTTTGAATTGAATATTTTAAAGTAATTAAAATAATGAACGTGAATAATATAAAGGGCTTGGAAAAAGGAACCTGTAGTGGTGTCCTCTGTTGAGACCCCGTGTGTGGGTAGGTTAAGTCTTTCTTGTGAGTGCCTTGGAATGGAACCTTACGCGTTTTCTATAGGCTGTTTTCTTTTATCAATGACATTAAATGTTAGGCTTTGAGCCCGATGACTTTTGTTGGGCGTGACCAAGTTCTTGGGTCGACACTTGTTTTTCGTGAGGGGCTAGCACATGGTAGGTAGCGCCCTTAGAGCTTATGTGCTTGGCTTGTTCGGTGAACTTTCTGAAGTTTGGTACTGTTCGGGTACCATTGTCCCGTGTAGGACTTCCAGTTCTAATGACACCCTTGTTCGGATGGGTGTTCATGTTTCTTTTGATCTTGTTAAGGGATTGAGCATCGGGTAATGCTCTGTATCAGTTGGTTGGACATGCCTCGGGCATGTTCGGTCGCCTTGTTGGTCGTTTGACCCTTCCTTTTTGCGTAGTAATGGATGACTTGACATGTCATCGTCCAAGAGAATGGTCGTATGGGGAAATACGATGTTTGGTTGTATCTCTTGCGCTGCTGTGTATGGTCTCGGGTCATCTCTGTGGTAGAGTGACCTGAGTGTTTGAGAATCAGGTTGTCCCAATGCTCGGGATGATTTTCGGAAGACTCGGGTGGTTGACACGTCGGTCTTGTTGCTTTGGATTCCTTGTACGTTTGACATGGTGATCATGGCTTGAAGGAGCGACGCACATCCGTTCAGTTAATTATGAACAAGTCTTCTTGTGAGCAGCTTGTCTTTCTCCTTTCGATGACACCGACCCTTCTAAGGTGGGAAGCGTCGTGCCAGTTGAGTAAAGTGTGTCCTTCCGGGTAGAAGGAACACGCCAAGAAGGACTATCTTGGAAAATGGTCAGGTTTTGCTCAAATTATTTTGGGTTTTGGTGGTAAGGTTGATCGACGAATGCCTCGTGTGGGAAGAGGCATCGTGGTCGGTTGAAATCTTGATGCGTCGGCAGGTGAATCCGAGTCTCTTCTTTAGAGTCGACCAGGGGTGGTTCGACGATCTCCTTTCCAGTTTTTGGGTATAAATAACTGGAATCCGTTTTCAATCCTCTTAGTGTACTCTTCTATGCGAAGAGCTTGTCCCCTATCTTGCTTTCGTCCTGGATGCTCTAAGAGAGCATTGGTCTTATCCGCGCTAATGCTTTAAAGTCGTTGGGCTTGTTCGGGTGGTTCTCTTTCCGTGTTGCACACGGGGTGTGTGGTTTCTTGTGTGATTTGATCTTAGAGGTGTCACCGGGAGTCGGGTATGAGCTTTTCGGTGAACGCCCTCATGGTGAATGTGGGATGCCTTGGGAGAAGGCATCGTTGTTCAGCTTGTAAAGCATCGGCCGCCTAAGCCGGATGTCTTCTTGAATAGTCAGCCGGAGTGGATTGACTCTTTTTGACTTGGGTTTAGAGGTCGATGGGGAAATCGACTGTTAGATCATTTCAAAATCACGCTAGGTGCGTCTTTGGAACACTTGGAGCGTGCTTTTGAAAGTCCTTTTGAAAGGTGGTGGAGCTGTGGTTTGAGTTTTGACCTCTTAACGTTAAAAATATAAGGTGGGAAGTACCTTAGATTGGTTACTTGGTGAGATAAAGATAACATTGTGTCTCTAGTATGACAGGATCAGGTAAGAGTCGTCTGGTTGTTTCGGTTGGAAGACGAGCATTGGCTCGGGTGTTGACGGCTTAAGTGTCGTGTGCTTAAGTGGATGTTAGTTGGTGTGTGGGATGTTTGGAAATGTAACGCGATCGTTTGAACGAAGATTCACGACCCTTGTAGCTCAAGTGAGGTGTGCGTTGTTCCTGAAGGCTTCTCGGGGACGAGAAGTTCTAAGGTGGGAAGGTTGTAATGACCCGCGTTTTGAACCGGGTTAAAAAAGTGGAGAAATTTGAACCTTTGCAATTACTGAACCAGTCGAATTTAAGATCAAGCTTCGGAATGAGATTATGAAGGTTTGGATCCTTCTTCTTAATGTTTTTGGACATGGGTGAGTACCCGTTTAGTTTTTCGAGTGGCTCGAGGTGTTCCGGGTGTGTCGTACCCGAAGGAGGATGGTTTTTAAAGAGCAGCAGAAGGCGCACGGTTGGCGCACGGTTTCCCAAACCATGCGGCCCAAACCGTGCGGCCTAAAATAGGGAGGCAGAGGAGTCTGCACAGCCTGTGCACGGTTTCCCCAAGCCGTGCGGCCAGCCCGTGCGGGGTGCCCTGGGTTTCCAGAGGGGTACCACACGGTTTGCGCACAGTTTGGCAAACCGTGCGGGATAAACCATGTGTCGTGCCCAGTTTTGGGTTTTTAAAACTTTTTAAAATAAATTCTATAATAAAACCTAAACTAATAAACTCTCCCCTCTTCCTCACAGAACCTGCACGAACCCCCTCCCTTGGGAGCCGTCGGCCTCACGCGCAAGCCCCCTCGGCCGCACATCCTCTCTTCCTCCGGTTTCTCCCGATTTCTTGGCGATTCCTCCTTCGAATATCCATGGTAAGTCTTCTCCCTCCTTCCTCCTCCCTACTTGGCCGATTTTAGGGCTTCCCCTTCCCCTATTTTTCATTCATCTGAACCCTAGGGTTAGGATGGGTTTTTTATTTCGGTTTCTTTTCTTGTTCCGCTTGTTCTAGGGTTGTGCAGAATGTCCCCCAGAACCTTGTTGTTGTGCGTACGACATCCCCTGCTGAAGGCGAGGCGGATTGCGGTGATTTCGATCCGCCGGTTTGATTACGAGGTAAGGGTTTTACCCGTTTTTGTTTTTCATAGTTTCCAATTAGTGTCATAGGTTGTTTTAGAGGTTCTTGGTGTCTTTTGCTTAGTGTGTTGGTAGGTTCGGGTTGGTTTCGATTTTCCGAAGCTTAGGCGGCTCGCCTGTGTAGGAATAGGTCATATGTGAAATCACATATGCCTCATGGGGGAGCAGCAATGACTCTTAGTTAGAAAGCTTCAAGATCCGAAGTGGACTGATGGATCCACCTTGAGGTAGGGTCCCTCTCCTTGACTTTAATTTAAAGTGAAGTATTAATAAGTTATTTTTGCACTACTTCAGTATGTTAATTATGCAAGCTGAGTTTCAATTAAATAATTGTGTTGGGGTCAATTTTCCATGTTAGGAAAATTGAGTAAGTTGGTAACCTTTAAATGGAATGACCCTCATGGGGAACCCTTACCCAATTTTCCATGTTTAGGCAAATTGGATAAAATGACCTTGAATAGGGAAAGTGCGTCAAATGACATAGTTAATGGGTTGGATTGTGAATTTGATATGGTTAATTGGGGTGCATAAGAGGTAATGCCTTATGTGTTATTTGATAAGTATGAATGATGGTTTAACTGAATAGCACCCTAGAGAGGGTTAGAGCATGACCCTAGTGTTTATTGTTATGATTGTGAATGAGTACCATAATTGATTATGGGTGTTTGTGAATGTGTAATATCTGTTTGAAATGCATAAGAGGTACTGCCTTATGCATTGAAATATATAGCTGATAGCGAATGTGTGTGATTATGGATGGGAGGCATTCATACCCCATGCCATCTACTTTGAACGATTATGGATGGGAGGCATGCATACCCCATGCCAGCTTACTTGAGTATGGGTGGGAGGCATGTCTACCCCACGCCAGATGTGATCTCTATACGTGTGTGGAAGGGAGGCATTTATACCCCTTTCCAGCTGACTTACAGGGATGAGAGGCATTCTTACCTCGTGCCCATTATTCTCTATAAGTGTATGGAAGGAAGGTATTCATACCCCTTGTCAGTTGACCAATAGGGACGAGAGGCATTCTTACCTCGTGCCCACTAATCACGAATGATGGAAGGGAGGCATTCATACCCCTTGCCATTTGACCAATAGGGATGAGAGGCATTCTTACCCTGTGCCCACTAATCACGAATGATGGAAGGGAGGCATTCATACCCCTTTCCAGTTGACCTATAGGGACGAGAGGCATTCATACCTCATGCCCACTATCTTCGGCTGATGGGTGGGAGGCATGATTACCCCCAAGCCATCTTTTATAAATATTTACATATGTAACTATAGTGGCATGATCAGACTGATATCCTGGCAATGAGCGGAAGCTGTTATAGCCGTCAAGTTTCCTTAGGAAACCTGGATGGGTGTTGTTCTTCTATATTGTTCTGTTTATTGAATCCTTCTATACCTGCTTCCTGCTTTAATTAATATTACACTGTCTGGTTTGGGTTAGACACCGGTGGTGTCGGCCTACTGAGATTTATATCTCACACCCTACTCGGGCCGCCATTGCACTAGGGTACCTGAGTAGACCTTTCTTGTTTGCAGGACCTAGGTTGGTTGTTGTGTTGCTTGGACCCGGGGATAGGAGCAAAGGACCAAGCAGGAGCTCGGGATGCTCAGGAGAACGCCCTTCAGGCCTTGCTGTATTTTCTTTATTCTTTTACATTGTATTGTAATAATGTTGTATTGTTTCCTATTTTCACATTGTATCATTCATCATCCATGTATCGTGTAAATTGGCTTTGGCCACCTTTTATAAAAATGATCACTATTTCTCTTTCGCTGCTGTTTGTTCATTGTTTATCTATTACTGCTTCCTCTATTGAATGTTATTTACTCTGAGATACTGTTGTTCAACTCTGATAAGAGGGTATAGTCTCCCCACTATCACCTCCCGAGACCCTCGCTGCTAGTCGGCAGCCTCTGGCGTACGGGGAGACGAACTTGAGGCCATGTGGCGACCGGTCCGGCCACCGGTTTGATGGTGAGCTGGGCCGGGACGTTACAAGAATGACCAATCCTAATAGATTTCATTATTCATGGTTGATCACAATAGAATTCTTCTTAAAGGGGGAAGAACTATGGATTTTTTCTCGAAGGCTTGTGAGAGGAGGAAGAGAGAGCGCATTCTAGATCTCTATATATCTCTCTATCTGTTATGTATGCCAAACTTGAGTTATAGAAAGTGATATAATTAGATATTTATTGTGGTAGGTTTATGGTTGGAAAGTCACACACAAGCCCCTCTCCAACCTAATAATTCTTAGTTGACCACATGTCCAATAGTATTATTTTTATTATATTTATTAATCGTTTTACATATGCAATGCATTAAGAATATAAATAAATATCATTTATACCATTTCCAATCAAACCATTAAGCTCAGTCCGCTTTCCTTATTCAACATTTATCGATCCTTGAATAATGACTATTTAATAAAATAAATGTCAATGCATTTTCATACGATAAATATAATGAATATTATATTCACCAAACTTGCAAATAAATATTTATTATTATTATTTAACTCACTTATTATTTTGAATAACTTGTGATTAAATTATGGCTATCAACCAAACCCGAATAAATACTATTTATTTTAACTTGTTAAATTCATCACTTGAATTTAACTGAGATTGTGGAGACACTTAGTGTGTAACCCTCTAGACCTCTTTCTCAATTGAATTAGGCATAACCAACTAAAGTCTAAGGTTAGTGTCTAGCAAAACGCCAAGGCACCCATAGAGAAAGAAGTAAATGTCACAATGACATCCAACATCCCATGAACGCTTATCATGTAATATAATCTTTTTATCATGATATCTCAAATCAAGAAGGGTGCATGTCGATGCCATTAACCTATATGATTGATGTCTCTTTCATTGACTTTTCAAAAATGAACTCACCCCCCAAACACCATGGCCATTGATTTATGCAAGTAGTTTCATTCCCATCAAAGGGCTTGAGATATCAACTTCCATCAAGGGACATAAGGGATAAATCCTTTCTCACATTATCAATTAATGCAATATCACTCATGACGCACCTAATGTATCATACCTTCTCGTGAGCATATATCACCGCGATTTTCTTCAATGCATCAAAGTGCGTGAGTTATGCGATTTTCTTCAATGCATCAAAGTGCGTGAGTTATGTTATCCATTAATGATAATATTAATGTATAAGGATCAATACACACATCCACATATAGGAATGTCCAATGACACATGGAAATGTGAATTTTCTATTAACAGGTATGTTCTCATAACCTCCTATCTTGGAAATTAGCAAGGGAAAACACCATGAGAAGGTGTCTCAATGTCTTATGAGCCTCTTACCCTTGATAATTTGTATCATATGTGTCCCGCCAGATAATATCATCCGGCCATGGAACAAGGTTCAAGAATAACATCGTGGCACCTCTAGGTTCTCATTATAGTAAGGAATTGGTATGACCTTTCACCATGACATATATTCTTAGGACATTATCACATAAAAATTTCATGCAGAGAAACAATAATAATGTGATAAGAAAACTTCATTAACAATGAAAACATGTAATCAAGTACTATGAAAGTCAGTTCTAGAGAACCAACTCCAACACTTGTGTGTGTAACAATAGATACAGACAATGTATCATGTTATGGTGTGTTGAAATAAATTATTGAGTTGAGTTATCCAGTTAAAATAAATGTTATTTTATTTCGGTGTGATTGGGTCAATCCTATTGAAGGATTTAAAGAAGATAATTGTGGATTCACTCTTATCAACCTTAAGAAAGATTATTAAAACAAACAAACCCTTTGTACTTGCATCTCAAGCCTTGCAAGTGTTTTATATGGATGAATATAAAGTGAAAAATTGGCATGTTGATACCATCACAAAACCAGAAGATTTTTTTGAAATGGATGAATATATCATACCTGAAGTGTACCAGCTTACAAACCAACATGTCATGTAATGTTGATGTGACAAATTATTCCATATAGGTTATGAAAGAAGTTACAATTGATGATCTGACACTTGATTTCGTTAAAGGGTGACATAAATATATTAAAGATTGATAATGAAATTATAAAAACATGATACTTGTGACCATGATCATGACAAAAACTATTTTATGATTTTGATTAATATATGTTTTATTGACACTTAATAATTTATTTTTTAGGGATTTTAAATGTTTTTGTTTGATTTTGGTTGCAAATTTAACTTTATATTAGACACTTGTATATTTTTATCAAGTATTTTAGTTATTATATTTCATATATAGTAGGATTTGACATGAAATCTATTAAAAACCCATCAATTAAGAGAATAGCGGTTACAAGAGATCAATTAATGGTATTATTTTATGAATTTTATTTAAATTTACAATTATTCTCTCTTGATTTCATTTTTGTTGTTTTTTCTTATTAACTTTTACTTGTTTCTTTATAAAAATTGTTAGGCTCGCATTCTACCAAAAGTAGAGAAGTGGTAACAAACAAACCATTGATTCATTTTGTGTTTCCAATAAAGAACCCTTCTTCTATTACCTTTGAAAAAAACATCTAAAGTCGCTAATAGTTGAAGATGATATGCATGATTCAACATGTAAGTTTCTTTTAATTTACTAATAATCTTAATATGATACTGTTTTAGGTTTCCTTTAGATAAATTATAATTTTTTATTTCTCGTATTCGTTTTAATTAGTGGATAAAAAGATAAAACACAAGAAAACTTATGAAGAGATGTCCTTGAAGAAGTGGTGTGTGTTACTTACAAGAATGGGTAAGTTAATAATGAAATTTATGACCTTATTTCTTTTATTATTTCTTTAATTATAAAATAAATGTTTTTTTATACAGTAGACCATCGAAGAGAAAAAACACAGTTTGTTGGTAAGTGGTTTCCCACATTATGAAAATTATTGATCATCTTATACTGATTATATATGTTTAAACATATTTTAAAATTTTGTTTTTATTTGAAGGGTTGCAATCTCATCAAGGAGAAAATAATGGAAATGCTCACATAATTCAGTCATCAATTTCGGATGTCAAAGAAATACCAATTTAATTGACTCAACAATCAAATGTTTATTATCATGCCACTATAAGTGGAAGAAGAGCTCGAAAATTTCATGTAATAAATGAAAAGGTCATTGATTTAGAAAGGTAAGAATTTTGTCAGAGCATGTTTTTATAATGCCAATGACTTGCTTCAACTAGTTGGTGATTCGGTAAGACAGTTATCTTCCCTCATTGGTTGTTTCACTCGTGACCCTAAACAATTACCATTAGATTTTCATGATTAGAGGTCGGTATAGATGAGAAAAAATGACAATGTGTGGGTTGAAATTAAGGTACATATTTAGTCATTAATAATAATATTATTATTATTATTATTATTATTATTATTATTATTATTATTATTATAGTATAGTTCCCTACTGTTGGTGGTGGAGTGGATTAGGTTTGAGAGGGTAAAGGGCGGGTCATGGGGTCAAGTCCTCAAGCATGAGTGTTTACTGTAGTTTTATTTCATTATGTTGTGTTCCGCGATGACAGATGTAATCGACCTTATAATAATATAGTTACCATAAATACGATGTTTTTTAATGTTTTATTTATCATATTACTTCCCTGAAGGGCATGAACCTTATCATTGGGGAATGGAGAAAATAAGTGATGCATGGAAAACCTACAAATCTGAGTTAAAGGTGGCTTATTTTGACAATCGAACAAACAATGAGGCTATAGAAAAAAGGTCAAAACACATTCATCAAGACACATTAAAGAATTTGGTGTGGTTTTGGGAATCTCCTACTATAAAAATAATATTTTCCTCCACAATTTATGTATTTAAAGCATATTCAATTACCATTGTATATTCTGGTCTTGAATAATCATCAATTAAGTTAAAATTAAACAATATATTTCATCCCAATATAATTTAAAATTATTTGTAGGCAAGAACTAAGAGGGGTGTAGAAAATCATGTATATTTGAAAATGAAACATTATACAAGGATAAAGAGCTTTGCACGTATACATGCTGAAATCAAGGTATTGCTTTTTTTCACTCTTTTATCACATGGTTTGTGTTTAGGAAAAAGAAGGTAAAGAGGCGAATAATCTTCAAATATGGATCAAAACCCATGAACCAAAAAAGGTTCGAAACATAATGGTGCTTCTATGTTAGTTAAGGTAATGTTTGGATTGTATTATCACCTTATAAAATATTATGTATTTCAATATTGGATTTTTTTACATGAATTGTTATTTTTTTTCAGCAATCAATTGAGAATGAGTTATCTTTCACTTCCACACAACACCTTTAATAATGCAAAAGATGAGATTTTTAAAATATATATAGATAGAGGAGAGGATTAAAATAGGTATTTAAAAACTTTTGGTTTGGGGGCTAAATATCCCCATGCTCTTGCAAAGAGATGTGCATTAGCGAAAGAGCGGGCTAAAAGAATTAAGAGTGAAGAAAAAGTTGAGAAAATTGAGAAACTTGTTGAAGTTGTTGGAAAAATATCACATTTGTAAAATTTAGTCATACTTATAAAGCATTGGGTATTCATGCTTGTGTGTTTATTTTTTCTCCAAAATATTTTTTTTACATTTGTTTTCCAGTCATGTGGGTGTGACTCGACCTCAACCAAGAAAATGGTTATGGTATCCTTGTAGGGTGAATATAATTTTTCACATTGTTTTTTTATAGGGAGTTTCTGCTAATCAATTCTTAATGATGAGGGAAATGATTATGAAGTTGACAACTTTGATGATTGTCATAAAGAAAATGACAACAGTGTCACTTTAGTTTTGTTTTATATACTTTTTTTATTTAGAGAAATTTGAGTGTTTCGTTCCTTGTTATGAAATGCTTTCTTTGAAAAAGTTTTTATGAACTTTCTTTAATTTATTCCATTATTCTTTAAAATTGTGGAGTATTAGGCTGCCTATTTGGTTGCATTTTCTGTAGTTCAACACATATAAGATCCTAGTTTCAACATGTATTTTTTGTTTTTGTTTTTTGTTTTTTTTTTTTGTTTTTGCTTCATTTATTATGCATGAAATACAGAAATTTGTAGTGAATGAATGTGTTTTTAAGTGCTTCCTTCAAAACATTGATCATGGTATGAAAGATTGGGAGAGTATCTTTTATGGGAGTGTAAACTCATATTTTACATACAAAAGACCATTCTTTAGACATAGGTGTGTAATCCTCTACAATATTGAAACATCAACATCTTCTCCAATCCTTTACTTGAACAAAACTACTAATCCTTGGTTATTTGAACACAAAATTGCTACAACCATCCCCAAAAAGTTGTGCATTGAAGTTGGAAGCATAAACAAATCAAGCACTTTCAATCTTGCAAAAGGGGGTTGACAATGAAGCTATAGTTTTAGGTTTTGTGGGAGCTCCTTTTACCCTAGCATCATTTGTGGTAGAGGGTGGTTCATCAAAGCACTTCACAAAGATCAAGCGACTAATTTTCTCTCACCCAAAGGTAACCCTACATCACTTTATTTTGGATACCAGATAACTCAATATCAAAATTTGTCTGTTTTTTTAATCAATTGCACACACTATTAATGTTTCATTTCAAACGTATCTCATTTCATTCTCTTACACAAGGTCTAGCTTATATTTATTTGTCCTTTGTTGCTTCCATCTTTCTTGATGGTTCTTCAAACTCCTGCAAAAATTCACCTCCTCCATGGCCATGTACATCTAGTACCAAGCCAACAGTGGAGCCTAGGCAGTCTAGATCTTCAACTCACAGGCCATAAAGCTTAGACCACTGAACTTCAACCTATTCAGCCTATCGTACCTAAAACAAATCATGGAGATGGTTAAATGGACCCACCCTCGCCTCTTGGGCACCAATGTAAGGCGCCCGACCCCTTATGTTTAAAAAAGGGTTTTGTTCATGTTTATTCGTTTTTTTTTTGTCTGTTATGATTGCACGTGCTTGTTTATTGTGGTTCTTTATGCTAGAGTGCTGGTGTTGATGACATATTATTCTTTGTAGAGGGTTTATATCTGGTTTGTCTGAACAAGATAGGTTGAACAAAGTCGTTGGATGTTGAAGCCACTTGGGAGTCGATGTGGTTGAAAATTGGTTGGGTGTTACTAAGCGTCATTGGAAACGCTATAAGCATCGCCAGAAGCAGCATAAAAGTCACTAAACAGAATGTTAATATTACATATCAGATGCACTTTAACCGTATGACCATGACTTCCAGCATCCCATGACTTCAATAGTTGTTGCTGCTAGATGTATTTTTCTTTACTTTATTGCACTCATGGCTTATTATACTCTTCAAAACTGTATTTTTAATATCATAGTAGATTGTTCTGCTTTAATAGTCATGTTGAATGAGACAAATCCGACTTATCATAGATTATTCTATATTTTAAATATCATGGTACATTGTTCTAAAGAGTCGGGGGGTAACTAAAGCCAAATGTGCCCCATGGGTGCCCTTAATGGTTCATTGAGAAACCATTGCCATCGAAGGAGGTGCTTGAGAAATGGTTTGCCCAATTTAGCATTTTAAATCTTGGATAGTTCATCTATAGTGGTTTTTGTAATCATCTTGAAAGGAATTACTCTTCCTTTTAAGTGTTGCTCATTGAGATAAGGAATTACTCTTCCTTTTAAGTGTTGCTCATTGAGATAGGCCTTGAGTAATCAATGCATTTGTTTTGTAAGCCTCTAATGGATCTTTTTTCCCTTTTGACATAAAAGCATGCACAATTTTTTTGATTGTTTTTGTCATAAATTTCTTAGACTGCATTCAAGATTATGTGATTGGTATTGGATCTTAGAAGATCATTGTTCCTGTGAAAAATAAATCGCAAACACCGATCGTTGACAAAGCACAAGCACACAACCATCAAGTCAATACATTCTCTTCCAAAAAATGTTTATATACATTTTTTTCAATAAAAGTATGAATTTGGTTCTTTGATTGCACCGCAGGTGCACCCTTACACTTACAAGTACGATAACTCGTTCTTATGCTTCGACTTCCATCAAAACCCATATAAGGAGTTCGATTACTGGATAAACAATGTTGGAGTTGATGAACTCTTCACAGATTTTATAGGCAACTTCCACAATTTCCAGGTATCAAATGATTGCAAGGAGTCTCAACAAGGCAGTCTTCATAGATTATTGGAATTCAATTATTGGATAAAAATGATGGACTCTTACAAATATTGATGAGGTACTCATTCATGTGCCCCTTCTACTGTTAGAATAAAAACATTAATTAATTTAATTAGATTTGGATTTAAAGACAGTGACAAAATTGTTTTAGATTTAATTTGTGTATGGTTTTGTATTAGATTTTATGAAACATTTATGTACTCATACCCACCTGCTGAAATTGAGGATATATGCTCCATGATACCAATATAAGCCTATTATAAATGATTGTCGACATTGTTGTCATGACATGATCGGGACAGAATACATGAACCCCACCGTCGGTGTGAACCATAGCAATGACAACTGATGTGATAAGAACAAATGAGGATGAAATTTGATGGAGTTTCATGTAAAGTCGCTTGATACATGTAATATTTTAAACATATTTGTAATGTATTTTCTTGTTTAAACATGTTTTTAAATTATGTTTTTTCTAATAAAAGCCTTTATTGGAGTTTCTTGAAAGCTAATTTTATAACTTATATAATAAATATGATAAATATATTATATATAATTAGATTAATATATATAATATAAAATTTTAGCAACAAATATCAGAACATCCACTCATGATATTTTATTTAAAATATAATTTACAAACAAATATTAATTATTGATATTGCTTAATATTATTGATGGAAAAATAAATGTTGATAATAATATTATCAAAAAATAAATTTGTCATATGAATTTGATGTTACGCATTTTAACCAACATATATATTATCTGCAAATATTATTATAATTACATCAAAACTATTTCATCTGTCACAATAACATTTAGCAAAAGTTTTGCCTAACAATTTAGTGAAACAAAAATTGTACTAAGGAACCATTTTTAATGGTCTGGTCTAAAATTATCAGTTACAGAGTTTGTCTCTCGATGTTTAGTCAGCCAGAAGATGAAGGTTGAGCATCATGTTCATGGTAGTTTTCTTCATCCTCTTAATGTTTCCCAGTGAAGGAAAATTTTGATGGTCACCGGTTTATCCAAATCATATAAATGTTATGCTGTTATATGGGTGATTGTTGACCACTTGATGAAGACAACTTTTTAGCAATTTAGGATTTGAGTTAGTGGAGGTTTTATCAAGGCAAAACCTAAAGGAGGTGGTGAGCCTTCATGGGGTTCCGAAGATGATCATCTTTGATCAAGATTCACTTTTTAACTTCACGATATGGAGAGGTCGCTAACATGCTTTTTTCTCTGGGTTATGACTTGGCACCACTTTTCATCCTCGAAAGGATGACCATTCAGAGTGAACTATCCCGACTCTAAGAGGACATGTTGCACACATGTATTCTAGATTTTAGAGAGGCATGGGTGAGACACCAATCCTTGGAGTTTTCTTGCAACAAAATTTATCTCTATTATTTATATGACACCTTTTTAAGCACTCTATGGCTGACCTTTCAGATCTTCATTGTGTAGGACCAAGGTCGGAGTGTTGGCTGTTCTTGGACTAGAATTGTTGAAGAGTTCAACAAATAATGTTTAAGTGCTCCGTCAGTGAAAGAAGGCGGCACAGGATTGTCAGAACTCCAATGTTGATTATAGGATGAGGTCTTTGAAATCCGACATTGTAGATCACATTTTCTTAAGGTATCTCCTCGTCGTTGGAAATGAAGGTTTAGTAATGGGATTCTTCCCCACCCCGATCTATCTCAACCTTCGAAGACCCTGCTTAGAGATGGGATTTCCCATATCGAGTCGTTGCAACATTGAAAATCTGGTCGACAGCGAATACATCTTATTGTTCTAGATGAAAAATTAGTGGTTGACAATATGCATGCAGAGTAATGTTGTTGATTGACAGGGCTTTAATTAGTGAAAGTCCACTTGCTAGAGTACATTGAAGGTTGCATTAATGCGTTTTCCGCTGGATTGATAAATTGTTTGTGTGAAGGTAGTTGATAAAGATGGACCTAAAATGAGAGCTAAAGAAGCATAAAAAAAACTAGAGTACTTAAATTGAGTCTAGAATAAAAATATTAAAGATTTGAACTGGTTATGGAACATTGCAAGCTATGGATTAGAAGTCAGGGGGGCTAAAGATTCGTTGCTAAAGTTCTGAGAGATTTTGTACGATTGATAATAGTCTGGGATTTTGATATTTGGAGTCTAGAGGCCTTGTTAGAAAAAGCGGAAATTTTATTGTGATTCTCTATGAAAATTGTTTCATACGCGTGACAGACATAAGCGAACAGTGTGACACATTATGTGAAAAACATATGTTGTTTGAGACAGAGAGTAGGGGTAAGCAGCTATTGGGCAACAGTCTTCCGAAGAGTTACTGATGGTGCACTGATGGTGCACTGTAGCTATTGGGCAACAGTCTTCCGAAGAGTTTTCATGGCCCGTTCATATGGCATTAGTCAACATGTGATATGAGTCGGATGCACGTGTATATGGTTGTAAACAGTAGTAGTGAACTATTCATGGATATTCATGGACATTGGATTAAGCTCTACATTTCTGCGTAACCAGTTAAAAAGTAGTGTTTTCGTGTGCTTGATTTACTATTTAGCATGTTTGCGGCTAAACAATCAGATCCAAAAACAGTGGTCAAGATCTCTATATGATCGGAATTAAAAGGGATTAAAATTGGATAAACATGACAAACCCTAACTCACCTTAAAATACCCATGTTCGTTCATTTGAAATGACAGGAGATGGGGCAGTCAACTCTGCCATTTGATATATTTTATAGAAACACACCAATGTGCGTCATGGGTATGAACTATACTGCACACTACTCGCAGGGAGAGACTACTTACAGGGAGAGGTTGCAGAGGAATTCATTTAAAGAGAACACATCGAATGGGCGAGCCCTCAGCACCAACAAGCCGTGGGGGCACGCAGTGGACAGTATAGAATCCGGGTTGGATTTCAACAAGTTTCAGGCCTTCCACGAGAATGATTTCCTGGAGTACAAGGGAGCAGCAGTGTTGATGGAGGACCGATAAAACCATTCAGGACGATGAAGAAAGGAACATCAACTTACTCTGCTTTTGAGGAAAACCAGATGAGCAGAGACCAAATCCACATGTGCTGCTGCAGACAAGTAATCAATCCCGGCATTCCATGAAAAGGAAACCCACTGATGAAACTAAGACCGTGTTTCACGGCACTAAACAAAACATGCTGTCTTACCAACAAGCTTGATGTCAGTGTTCTGTACAAGCCATTTTGCACCATCTTCCGTGAAACCGACGTAGCTCGTGTCATACTCCCTCTTCCACATAAGCTTCCTGAATTTAAGAGAAATTAAAGGTACTTTAAAACATCATTCTTATTCACTTCCTCGTTAGATTTCCATAAAAATTCCTTTCAACATGCCAAACATGGCCTTGAAACCATGCTTAAAAAGTAGTCCTGTTCTGAAACAAATCTATAATGAATACCTGCCTGTCTGAGTTTAATGTTCTAAAGAGCACACGGCATACCCCTTGGGGAATATGTAACGATTCCATTACCTCAGCTGAATAAAAAATACGATAGTGAAGTTTCAATGACATCTCCTTGCTTTATACATAGCAAATGCAACAAGAGAAATAGACACCAGTAATGTTATTGTCCCTCGGAACGTCCACCAGCAATGCAGGACCTGTTAAAATGGAACAAATAACTTGGTTACGTTTGTAAATAGATAAAATGACGAACTAAAAATAAATAAATAAAGGGGTCTGGAAAGAAGAGAATGAAGGCCAGGTATGAGTGCATCTGACTGTGAGAAAGATGCGGTTGACCGGTCAATATCTTATGTCCCGTTTGGTAAATCTTTACTCTCTGGACAGTAATGATTGAAAATTGCCCATATGAAGTCAGTAGATCAGTCCGAAGATAAATGAATAGACAATGGAAGACAAGGATGAACCCCGTACAAATAAAGAAAGCTTTTTCACCGGACTGTGATGTTTGAGCAAAGCCTGGCTCATAATCAAAAGTATTGAAGACCATCTGAAGTTGAGGATGCAGCACTGAAGACTATCCGGAGTTGGAGAGCAAGTTCAAGGTGTAGTATTTGAAGGTCTCCTTCCGGATTCACTTGCCATGCATTAATGTTCAGCTTATCAAGTGAAATAGTTCAAAATCTTCTGAAATCATTCATATCAGAAGATTATGTACGCAGAATGAGGAACATTGAGTGGAGCATATGAAGACCAGCACATGTAGAAGACTGAAAGTCTCAGGGGATCGTGCAGTCACCCTGAGAGGGAGGTGAACCAAGGTTGACCAACTTTTACCAATTAAGATCTTCTTAAATTCTTACTTACTTTAAGTTGACCGAATCGGTTAGGATGTATGAATCTTTATAATTCGCATTCACAATTTTTCCCTAATGTTATGCACACCATATAAAGAAAGAAACACGCTGGAATTTTTATAAGATTTGGACTCAATGTGAGAACCTATTCCTTGCCACGTCGACTCCCGTCGAGTCATGGATTCTTCCACTAAAAATCATTTTCAACAATTACAAAGTGGTGTGGAAAGTTACTATCTTAACCCACAGTGTGCATCCCACACATTAAGTCTCCCGACTTCAGATTATATTGACACCTGTCCGTTTACAAAGTCTCCAATCTTGAACAGGTCTTCGACTGCACCTTGTACTTTCGTTAAACATCCTTGCACGCCGGCCTTGTTCTGCTTCCAGTAAATGTAATTCCAGAGCTCTCACTTTCCTCGGAACCTGATGTTCCGATATTCTCAACTTTCCTGAGAACCGGATGTTTCGACCTTCTCAACTTTCCTCAGAACTGACCGCATAGTGATTCACTATTCATTTTCACCCCTATACCACTGTGTTAAACTGATCTGTGTTGTAAATTCCAAATATTATAACAAATTGCGCTTCATATTTGATTCAATTATTTAATAAATGTGACTTCACTTGTTTGGATGTTTGCATCGTAGATGGAGGTGATTTGAAGGACCCGGGATGAAGTTGAAGAAAAATAGGTCAAACTACGCAGGATTCCAAGCACACATGTGGACTCAAACGCACACTACAGATAGTTCATAAATCCAATCAGGCTGAAATTTTGTGGGCTGATCCAAAATTCAGTGGGCTATAACTCTTCTAAAGACACTCAAGCTCAATTCGTCCATCAAGGGGCCCAACCAAACAGATCTATCCAAGAAACAGAATCTGCTCAAACTCAAAAGTTTGGTTTTGTGTTTTGCAAATATCTCTCATTTTATACATTAAATGACCGCCAAAATTGACAGGGAGATAGTCAAGAGGTGGGGCAATAACTTTGCAGTTTCGTCCAAAGCGAGATAAGGTTGTATACCTACCCAAAACCATGGGCCAAGGGGTATCTCGAAATCTGGGTGTCCAAAACCACCTCTCACTTTGCCTATAAATTGGCATATTTGGCACCCCATTTGCAAACTCAACCAAGGGGCAAAGATCTTCCATTTTGGAGACCCAAATGAGTCCTCTCTTCATCCTAGAAGTACTGGAGGCCCCTATCCCCATAGGGAAGGATGAAGGCGAAGCTCCACCCGAGCCTCCTCCTCTCAATGGTGAGCTAAACAGTGGACAGCCATTTTGAGGGAGCTACACACACTTGGAGAGGGAGTTCCGGCACTTATTATTCTACTGGTTTTGTGTAATTTGTGTGTGAAATATTTCACTTATGTTTTATCTTAACATGCTTATCCTTTGAATGCACTGCTTTGGTATAATCAAGTGAAACATTTTTCATTTCAATGCCGATTGGGTTGAGATTTAAGTGGGAATCTTGGGTTGTTCCGATTGGACAAGACAAGCATCCTATTTCTCTCACACATACATGAGATATCAGTATGTTTTGGTAGCCCTCACTCTATGCTTGAGGTCCAAACCTTGACAGCACGATCGTTGTGTCAAAGGTTGGTTCTTTATACATCGTTTTAAGAGGCGAGAGGAGAATCAAGATCTGGGCAACCCTCAATCAAAGGATTTCATTAAACCATGTGTATTTTTCAGAACGATGAACTAACCAAGATGTGTAGTGAACTTGAAATGACATATTTCTCTCATAATTCTAAAAACACAATCTTTCTTTATCAAATATTAAACTCTTTAATTAAGTCATTTTATTTTTAAAATTGTTTTCAAACCCACCTCCCTCTTAATCTTATTTATTAAAAATACGCGCTTTAAACCTCCAACGCCCCTTGAGAGACGACCAAGGGTCCGCCCTATGCTCTAAATAAACTTTAAAAACTCAATCAATTTGACGTGTCACGACAACGCAATCAAGTTTTCATGTCGTTGTCGGTGAGCGCTTCAATTTTTAGTGTGCATTTTTTTTATAAAATAGTTGTCAATATTTGATTTGTTTTATCTTACTTTATTTATCTTTTTGTGTTCTAATTTATTTCCTCTACAGATTCTGTGCATGACGTGTTCTCCTCCGGGAAATCTACCTCCTTTCAACCCCGAATTGGAGAGGATCCTACGTCAACGACACCGAGGCACACAGGACAATCCCTTGAAGGACACGCCACACCTTGAGAGTTTTCTAGACCCCTCTTCTTCTGAAACTAAAATAGAAATTGAACTTAACGTGCGTAACATGGCATAAAATAATCGAACACCAAAAGAACTCACTTCGTCAGATATTGATATCCAACCTACATATATTCAAGCACAAGACGAAGCACCAAACTTTGAACTAAAATCTGGTTTAATTCACTTATTACCAAAATATCATGGATCAACTAAAGAAGACCCACATAATCACTTAGAATTTCATATTGTGTTCGACGTTAAAACCTACTAATGTAGATGAAGAGTTGGTTAAGCTCAAGGCATTCCCTTTCTCATTAGAAGAGAGCAAAAAATTGGTTATATTATGTTAACTACCCAATTAGAGGTCGAGCGGACATGAAACGTCTTTTTCTTGAAAAATACTCCTCACCCTCTCAAACTGCAACAATAAGGAAAGAAATTTGTGAAATAGGACAATCTAATGGGGAAACACTCCATGAATATTGGAAAAGTTTTAAAAGGCTTTGTTCAAGTTGTCCACACCACCAAATAAGCGAGCAATTTTAATACAATATTTTTATGAAGTTTTAATTCCAATCGATCGTAACATTATTGACGTTGCTGCAAGTGGTGCTCTTGTGGACAAGACCCCAATCGTTGCAAGGACTCTCATCAAAAATATGGCACAAAACGCTCAACTGTTTGGTTCAAGGTCTGGTACCCATCAGAGGTGTCCATGAGGTGCAAAGTTATGAATTCGAGAAGGTGAACACAAAGTTCAAAGAGGTAAGTGCCCTACTCCAACAACTTGCTCTTTCCCGAGGGAAATCCCAACCTCCTCCGATTCATTGCGGTATCTGTGCCACCGACACCCACTATTCCGACCAGTGCCCCCAACTGAGAGAATCTTTTGAGTCGTGAGACAATCTTTCCAGACCACCCCTATAACCAGCCTGTTACGCAAGAACCATACTATTCATCCAACTCTGGATGGAAGGATGACCAATAAGGTATTCAAACCAACCTCAACAATCATGGAACCACCCAGGGCAAAGTAGTCACCCTCCATCACCACCTAGAAACCCTCAACAACCACAAAGGTCTTTCCAATAACCTCCTCCAAAACCCGAGCCTAGTCTTGAGGACATGATGGAAGAAATGGCTACAAATAATCTCCAATTCCAACAAAACACACAAGCAATGATAAAAGACCTAAAAACTCAATTAGGCCAACTCGATGGGTGAAATCCAAAGTCAAGAGTCTGGACGACTTCCATCCAAACCTGTTGTCAATCCCAAGGACAAAAAATGTATGTGCTATCACACTTAAAGAATTTTCTCCTTCCAGTGATTCAACACATCAGGTATATCCTCCTCCTGAAAACTCACTTTCTCTACCCTCAAAAGATTCAAGTGAAGAAAAACAAAACAAAAAGGATAAAAAGGTTATCAGGATTCACTAAACAATCCATTTCTCTTCCCATTCCCCAAAGACTCTCTAAATCCAAGAAAAAAAATTATAATGAAATTAATAAAAAGATCGTGGATATATTTAAAAAGGTAAGTTAACATTCCTCTTTTGAATACAGTTAAACAAATTCATCGCTATGCCAAATTTATCAAAGAACTTTACACCCACAAACGACGACTGAAGAGGAACGAGAGAGTCAACCTTGGAAGGAATGTTTCGACCTTCATACAACCAGCGATTCCAACTAGATGCAAGGATCCGGAAACTTTTACGATGCCTTGCACCACAGGGGCGACTTTCTTTTATGATGCAATGTTTGATTTTGGTGTTTCGATTAATGTGATGTCTCACTCTATGTATACTTCTCTACAAGTTGGAGAGTTTCAACCAACAGGCATCGTCGTGCAACTTGCCAACCGAAGCACAACGCACTCAATAAGAGTGATCAAGCACGTCCTTCTGCGTGTAAAGAATCTCAACTTCCCTACAAGCTTCTACGTTCTTGAGATGGAAGATAACCGAACACAAGGACATGCTTCTCTCATACTTGGAAGACCTTTCCTTAAAACAAGACAATAATCAGTGTTTACAATGGTACGTTGTTCATGGAGTTTGGAGAAAATGTAAGTTTCAATATCCTTGATGCTTTGAAACACCATGTTAAAGAGCACTTCACCCTTCATGTCTATCTGATGGAAATGCTCTCCGATGACACACAAACAACATTCTCTCAGCCCATACTCTGATTTGTTTTCCTCTTCTTCGTTCTTTGATGATTTGGGTTGTCATTCATCTTTAAAGTGTTGTGTGGGATTGGAAAAGTGTAAATATTGTATTTTAATTGATGATTTCTTCTGCATTGAGGATCCTATGACCATCGATGATACTGCTCAGCTTGTAAAAGCTTATTTCTTATCTGGAGATGTTATCATTGAGTAGTTAGATGAGACCATTGACCTCTTACTTTCACATTCACTCTCATCAATCCAAAATCTCTAACGTGGAACTTAAACCACTGCCTCAATACTTGAAATATTCATATCTAAATAATGGAAACAAGTTGTATGTCATTATTGCAAGTTCACTCCCTCTAGAGCATGAATTACGATTGTCTGACCTTTTGAGGGAGTATAAACAAGCATTGGGATGGACACTTGCTAATGCATGCAAATTGATGGGCTAATACTGAGAATGTCAGCAAGTGTTCATCCCAAAGCTTGTTTATACTCCCTCAAAATGTCAATCAATCGTAATTCATGCTCTGGAGGGAGTGAACTAGCAATGATGAGAGGCAACTTATTTCCATAATCTAGATATGGATATTTCAAGTTTTGAGGTTGTGGTTTAAGTTCTAAGACCAGAATTTTGGATTGATAGGAGTGAATGTGAAAGTGAGAGGACAATGATCTCAACTAATTGCTCAATGCTAACATCCCCAGATGACGAATAAGCTTTTACAAGCTGAGCAGTATCATCGATGGTCATAGGATCCTCAGTGCTCAAGAAATAGTCAATTAAAACACAATATTTGCACTTTTCCAAATCCACGCAACACGTGAAAAATAAATCACAACCCAAATCATCAGAGTGAAGAAGAGGAAAACAAATCTGTAAGAACCCGATTCTTATTTTTGAGGTACGGGTTTCTTCTTTGCTCTTTCCTTGAGTGTTTTTGAGAAATAAGGAAAATGAGGGGAAAATCCCAAATTTTGGGACTACACGCCATGTATTTTGGCCGTGTGGGATGAGTACACAGGGCGTGTAGCACCGTCGGCGACGAAAGGTGTAAAAACCGACTACACGCTGTGTAGTGGGTATTTACACGCTGTGTAGTCAGTCGACAGGTGAATAGTAAGGCAGTGGAGGCAGCCGCCAGCTGAGCGACAGTACACGCCGTGTAATCAGGAAAAACACACCGTGTACTCATGTCGACAGATGAACAGTTGCACGCTAGCGAGCAGCCGCCGTAGGAACAGTTAAAAAATGGAAAGTACACGCCGTGTACTTGAGAAGTACACGCCGTGTAGTCTGTTTTTTTGGCTTAAATCGGGTAGCCCCTGTTCACAGGGAAGGCTTAGAACTGGAGGAGTCGGGAGAGAGGGTCGAACCTTCAAGGAGCTCCAGATCGCACGCCGGGAATCCGTTTCTGCCTCTGTCGATCTCGTTGGGACCGTACGGGTAAGTCTCTCCTTCTCCTTAAGCCGTTATTACCAATTCTTTCCCGAGGGAAAGTTATTTACGTTTGAACGGGTTTTCTTCTACCCCAGATCTACGTCGTCTCTGGGCACTTCTGGAAGCGACGTTCACGTATACCGTTCAGGGGCGTTTAAGGTAGGTGGCTTAGTGTTTAAATTCCAACTATTGTGCGTTTTTGTGTATCGTTGTGCTACGAACCCATGTTGGGGTGTCGTGTGGCTGAGGTCTTGGCTGTTTAAATACCTAGAATTGTATAGGTAATTAAATGTGATAATGAACTGTTGTTTGGGATCGCTGCTTGGATCCAGGACCACCCCTGGGGTGCGTTCCTCTGTTTAGCCGTTTGGTCAGGATACCCGAGGGTATGCCATGTTTACTTTATGCATTACTTTTGCCTTGAGAGGAATTATAAATAATTGCATGTTTAAATGTTGGGCATGGCCCGATTACTTTATAGCCTGAGGGCGTGGTTACTTGTTTAGCCTGAGGGCAGTGATATATATATTAGCCTGAGGGCATTGTTCATTAGCCTGAGGGCGTAGTTCTATTAGCCTGAGGGCAATGCCTGAGGGCAAGATTCTGATTACCTGAGGGTTTCGTTTCAGTTTGGCCTGAGGGCAAGATTCTATTTCGCCTGAGGGCAATGCCTGAGGGCAAGGTACTGTATAGCCTGAGGGCAAGCCTGAGGGCGTGGTTTTACTATATTAGCCTAAGGGCAAGATTCTGGTTGGCCTGAGGGCTTGGTTCTGTTGAGCACAAAATGTTATTAAAATTAAATGGTTAAAATGAATAATAAAATGGCAAAATAACTGGTAAAGTTAGTTACTTTTGAGTACTGCTTAGTTTATTGCATTTTACTACTGCACACTTTTGTTGCATATTTATCACACAGTTGGGCACGGGTCTTTGGTGGGTGCCTACTGAGATTTATTTTTCACACCCTGTTTGGGTCATGTCTTCGGCCCAAACAGACTATGTTGCTGCAGGTGTGGATAAGGGCAAGAGTCCCTATACAGGTACATGATTGTTGCTGAGTAGGGGAGCATGGGACCGAGCTTAGGCTCGTGATGTTGTTGGCTGTTTTGTTTTTATCTGTTGTACCTTTACTTTTTATTGTATCGTGTTGTATTGTTGTGTAACATGTTCTGGTTGTTTTCTTAGAACTTGAGACGTGTTGCATCATTATCTATATAACTGTTGGTTATCTTTTACTGCTGTTGTTGTATGTTGTATATTTAATTCCGTTGCGCTACACTTTGACAAATGAGGGCATAGTTTCCCCACTATCAGACCTGGGCCCTCGCTGCTAGTCGGCAGCCTCTGGCGTTTGGGGAAATGTGTTTGAGGTCATGTGACCAACCGGGTTCGGGGCACCCGTTGAGTGGCACCTGAATCCGGGACGTTACAAAGTGGTATCAGAGTGCTGTTTTTCTTTGACTTACTATTTGAAGCCTTAGTCAGGGATGGGACGGAAACGGTAGTTGGTAATAAGTTGTGCCCGGGCATAGCTAACCCGTGTACAGGGAAAAGCCAGTCTACCTCGGTAATTGCAATTAATTTTTTCAATTTTACAGTTGATTTGATTTCACCGTTGGGTGACGCACTTGTAATTGTGCTGTTTATATCTTCTCTATGGGTTCTATCTAGTTGCAACCCGATGAGACGAGGGTATGCCATCTCATGGATCATTTAGGCACATGTTAGAAATCACATGTCATGCATAGTTCCATGCCATGTAGGTGCATTAGAAATTGTCTGTTATTGTGATAGTTGTTGTGCTAGAAAAGCATGCTGTTGTGATAGCTGCTTTGATAAATACCTGCTATGTGATAGGGTATGTTTGTGTGAGGCCTTGGAAGAATGAACGTCAAACTTTGGTTACTGAGGAGTATGGACCCTCATTGACCGGAATTTGGTGGATCATTGGCTGTTTACCGTATTTATAACTCAGATAAGATGCCAAACTTTGATTCGCGGAGAGTATGGGCCCTCACGGGTCGGAATTTGGCACTTAGGAGTTTTTTCAGTAGTTTTTCTGGGTTCCGGAGTAGTATCTGAGGCTTACTGTGCGGAAAACCCAGGATACACGCCGTGTAGTTCCTCGGACACACGTCGTGTGTTCTTCTGTTCGGGAAGAAAAGAAAACTTTTTAAGTACACGCCGTGTACCCTCTGTACACACCGGGTAGTCTCTTTTCGTGTCATAGACCGTGTAGGCGGGGACACGGGAAAGGGAAATGCTTGGGGAAAACACGCCGTGTACCGGATGTACACGCCGTATAGTGTTGACCCGGAGTCCGCCCGTGTAACTAACAAACATGGACGGAGGAGACCTTAAGACATACACGTCGTGTCCACTATGGAACATGTCGTGTAGTCTGACCTGGGATTCGGTCGTGTAACTAACAACACGGGTCGGTGTAATCCCTTCGTGTACACGCCGTGTGTATATGGAACATGCCGTGTAGTGTGAGCTGTGTATCCGGCTGTGTAACTAACAACACGGGTCGACGGAGCTCGTCCAGTACACGTCGTGTGCCTGAGGGACACGCCGTGTAGTCTTGTCCGAGGACAGACCGTGTGGACTTAGCCGTATGGCTGGGAAACGGGGTGGTGTACACGCCGTGTGCGGGTGTAACACGTCGTGTAGTATCAAGTCGAGTAGTCGGCCGTGTCACGAACGACACGGGCAGTTGGAAAATTACACCATACACGCCGTGTAGTTTTGTTCAACGGGAGCCGTGTGGCTAAGCCGTTTAGAAGGACCCGGGCAGGGGAAGAGAAGTCAGATACACGTCGTGTAGTCAGTATACACGCCGTGTAGTCTTGTTTTGCAAATCTTGAATGTCTTCTTCCTCCTGTTCCCCTTTTGGTCCCTTCGTTTTTCAGTCTTTGATAATCTTGATCTAAGGTGTGCGCTTGACCTTGTAGAGTCATGTCGCCGAGACGACTGCGCGTTGTTCGCCAAGAGAGCGGCAACGGTTATACTCCAGAGATAGCGGACCATGGGCTACCAGTGGATCCTCCAGCAGAGCCAGATGCGGCGCCAGGTGTTATACCAGACACAGGCACGGAGGCGCAGTTCCGTGAAGGTTCTATGCGGTTCATGCAGACCTTTCAGGGAGCACCGCCGGCTGCCACATCTATGGCTGAGCTGACTCGTATATTCCAACAGCAGCATCCGCCTACGTTTTCAGGGGATGGTGGACCACAGGCTGCGGAGTCTTGGTTGGGGTCTATGCAGACTATTTTCGAGCATCTTGAGATGCCTCCAGGGCGGAGGGTCAAGCTCGCGACGTATATGTTGCGTGATTCCGTCAAGAGGTGGTGGGATGTTACCACTCAGACAGAGCATCACAGAGACATGGCGTAGGAAGATTTTCAGACAGCTTTATATGATTTTTTATTCCCATAGACGTTGAGGGCAGATCGAGCTCGAGAGTTCATGAACCTGCAGCAGGGCGCTATGTCGGTGATGGATTATTCTGCACGTTTCACCGAGCTTCAGCGTTTTGCACCCGTTCTGGTGGGTGATGAGACGTTGAGGGCCAGACGCTTTGAAGATGGTCTTCGATATGACATCCGAGCACTGGTAAACATTTTCAGGTTGCCTACAGTACATGCTATTGTGAACCAGACGCTGATTACAGAGAGGAACCTGCGGGAGGCTAGTGGTGTGGGCCAGGGCGGTTCAACACCAGTTTCTGGTACTATTTCTACCGGGAAGAGGAAGCGACAGATGAGTTTCTCTCGCGGTGGCAGTACTAGCCAGGCAGTTACTTCAGGTGGCCCGGTCAGGTGATACCAGTGTGGTAAAGAGGGGCACAAGAGACCGCAGTGTCCACGTGACCCAGTGGAGTGCCGAGCTTGCGGCAAGATGGGTCATCTGCAGCGTTTTTGCAGGGCGGTTGTACCAGTGGCTAGTGAGAGGGGTTCTGTGCAGACTCCGCGTGCGGGAGCAGGACCAGTAGCTTCTTACCAGTCGGGGAACCGGAATACGTCAGAGCGTGCAGGCAGGGATGGTGGTCGTGGCCGTGGTAGCCAGACACCAGGATCTCAGAGGCAACGGGGCGGGACAACTCAGGGTAGTCAGGCTGTGTCGCAGGGCCGCGGCACTGGGCAGGCATATACAGTGCAACAGACCCAGCAGGAGCAGGATTCCGAACCTTCTACTGTCAGAGGTACTATTCTAGTAGCTTCTGTCTTATCTTCAGTACTTTTCGATACGGGTGCTACACATAGCTTTATCTTTGTGCCCGTTGTGGAGAGTCTTGGGCTCTGTGTTTCTTCTTCTTCTGCTGTTATGACGCTAGACACTCCGTTGGGAGCTAGAACGGCTGGTGTGCGTCAGTGTAAGGAGTGCCCCCTTGAGGTTGGTGGATGTCACTTCCTATGGGACCTCTACGTCTTGGAGATGACGAGCTATGATATCATTCTCGGGATGGACTGGTTGGTTCCCTTTCGAGCCTTTGTAGATTGCTATCGTCGCAGGGTGAGTTTCACGTCACCAGAAGGCGGAGAGTTTCTATACAAAAATGAATGGGATGTTCAGGCGAGTCAACCTGGACCAGAGCATCGTGGGCGAGGTGGAGTCACAGCCCAGATTGCAAGTATATATCTGGATGATCAGGGGACTTGTCAGACGGATTTCCCTTCAGTGGTTGATCGTTTCAGGGATGTCTTCCCGGACGACTTTTCGGGTCTACCTCCAGAGCGTGAGGTGGATTTCTCTATTGAGCTTGCGCCAGGAGCAGCGCCGGTGTCCATTCCTCCTTATAGGATGGCTACACCAAAGTTGCAGGAGCTCAAGAGACAGTTAGAGGAGTTACAGGCAAAGGGGTTCATCCGACCCAGTACTTCTCCTTGGGGTTCGCCGGTCCTCTTTGCGAAGAAGGCAGACGGTACCCTCAGACTCTGTGTGGATTATCGGAAACTGAACTAGCTGACGGTTAAGAACCGATATCCCTTGCCAAGGATTGATGATCTTTTTGATCAACTTCGTGGAGCACGAGTGTTCTCGAAGATTGACTTGAGATCCGGATATCATCAGTTGTGTGTGAGACCATCGGACATACCGCTTACAGCTTTTCGGAGAAGGTATGGTCTATACGAGTACTTGGTTATGCCGTTCGGACTCACGAACGCGCCAACAATTTTCATGGCTCTGATGAATCGTGTGTTCCATCCATATCTGGATTCTTTTGTGGTAGTATTCGTGGACGATATCTTGGTGTACTCTCACACTCGACACGACCATGTCACCCATCTTGAGATCGTATTGAGGACACTGAGAGAGCATAAGCTATATGCTAAGCTCTCAAAGTGCCACTTTTGGATGAACCAGATTCACTCCCTGGGTCATATTATCTCAGAGGCAGGAGTTGTAGTAGACCCAGAGAAGGTGAGAGCAGTAGTTTCCTGGGAGCAGCCTAAGAACGTGTTTGAGATACAAAGTTTCTTGGGGCTGGCTGGTTACTACAGACGCTTCATACAGGACTTCTCCCGCTTAGCAGCACCGTTGACGGGTCTGACTAAGAAGGGTGTGAAGTTTGTTTGGACAGAAGCTTGTGAGACAGCCTTTCAGGACCTGAAAGGAAGGTTGACATCAGCACCAGTCCTGATACTCCCAGAGCAAGGGAAGAGCTATACAGTTTACTGTGATGTATCAAGTATTGGGCTGGGAGTTGTGTTGATGCAGGGCGATCGAGTTGTTGCGTACGGGTCTCGGCAGTTGAGGCCACATGAGAGGAATTACCCGACGCATGATCTCGAGTTGGCTGCAGTTGTTCATGTGTTGCGCTGTTGGAGACATTATCTCTTGGGAGAGCATTTTGTGGTTTTCACCGAGGTATGTGGGGCCATTTGAGATTCTGGAGAGAGTCGGGTTGGTTGCCTATCGGTTGCAGTTACCACAGAGGTATCGGGCCATGCACGACGTCTTCCATGTATCTCAGTTGCGTCGCTATCATTCAGACTCGTCTCACGTCTTTCAGCCAGAGGAGGTTGAGCTTCAGATCGATGCGTCCTTTGAGGAGCATCTGATTCGTATCGTTGATAGGAGCACGAAGATTCTCCGAGGCCGGTCAGTTCCTCTCGTACGGGTGCTATGGCAGCATGGTCGAGTGCAGGACGAAACCTGGGAGCGGGAAACCGACGTACGTGCTCAGTGGCCAGAGCTGTTCTGAGCTTTATCTTCGTCACCCTTGGAAGGGCAATTCGGGGACGAATTGCTTTAAGGGGGGAAATTTGTAAGAACCCGGTTCTTATTTTTGAGGTACAGGTTTCTTCTTTGCTCTTAAGTGTTTTAAAGAAATAAGAAAAATGAGGGGAAAATCCCAAATTTTGGGACTACACGCCGTGTACTTTTCCACATGCCGTGTATTTTGGTCGTGTGGGATGAGTACACAGGGCGTGTAGCACCGTCGGCGACGAAAGGTGTAAAAACCGACTACACGCCGTGTAGTGGGTATTTACACGTCGTGTAGTCAGTCAGCAGGTGAATAGTAAGGTGGTGGAGGCAACTGCCAGCTGAGCGACAGTACACGCCGTGTAATCAAGAAAAACACGTCGTGTACTCATGTCGACAGATGAACAGTGCCACGCTGGCGAGAAGCCGCCGTAGGAACAGTTAAAAAATGCAATGTACACGTCGTGTACTTGAGAAATACACGCCGTGTAGTCTGTTTTTTTGGCTTAAATCGGGCAGCCCCTGTTCACAGGGAAGGCTTAGAAACGGAGGAGTCAGAAAAGAGGGTTGAACCTTCAAGGAGCTCCAGATCGCACGTCGGGGATCCGTTTCCGCCTCTGTCGATCTCGTTGGGACCGTACGGGTAAGCTTCTCCTTCTCCTTAAGCCGTTATTACCAATTCTTTCCCGAGGAAAAGTTATTTACGTTTGAACGGGTTTTCTTCTACCCCAGATCTACGTCGTCTTTGGGCACTTCTGGAAGCGACGTTCACGTATACCGTTCAGGGGAGTTTAAGGTAGGTGGCTTGGTGTTTAAATTCCAACTGTTGTGCGTTTTTGTGTACCGTTGTGCTACGAACCCATGTTGGGGTGTCGTGTGGCTGAGGTCTTGGCTGTTTAAATACCTAGAATTGTATAGGTAATTAAATGTGATAATGAACTGTTGTTTGGGATCGCTGCTTGGATCCAGGACCACCCCTGGGGTGCATTCCTCTGTTTAGGCGTTTGGCCAGGATACCCGAGGGTATGCCATGTTTACTTTATGCATTACTTTTGCCTTGAGAGGAATTGTAAATAATTGCATGTTTAAATGTTGGGCATGGCCCGGTTACTTTATAGCCTGAGAGCATGGTTACTTGTTTAGCCTGAGGGCAGTGATATATATATTAGCCTGAGGGCATTGTTGATTAGCCTGAGGGCATTGTTGATTAGCCTGAGGGCAATGCCTGAGGGTAAGATTCTGATTACCTGAGGGTTTCGTTTCAGTTTGGCCTGAGGGCAAGATTCTATTTCGCTTGAGGGCAATGCCTGAGGGCAAGGTACTGTATAGCCTGAGTACAAGCCTGAGGGCGTGGTTTTACTATATTAGCCTGAGGGCAAGATTCTGGTTGGTCTGAGGGCTTGGTTCTGTCGAGCACAGAATGTTATTAAAATTAAATGGTTAAAATGAATAATAAAATGGCAAAATAATTGGTAAAGTTAGTTACTTTTGAGTACTGCTTAGTTTATTGCATTTTAGTACTGCACACTTTTGTTGCATATTTATCACACAGTTGGGCACGGGCCTTTGGTGGGTGCCTACTGAGATTTATTTCTCACACCCTGTTTGGGTCATGTCTTCGGCCCAAACAGACTATGTTGGTGCAGGTGTGGATAAGAGCAAGGGTCCCTATACAGGTACATGATTGTTGCTGAGGAGTAGGGGGGCATGGGACCGAGCTTAGGCTTGTGATGCTGCCGGCTGTTTTGTTTTGTTCTGTTGTACCTTTACTTTTTATTGTATCGTGTTGTATTGTTGTGTAAAATGTTCTGACTGTTTTCTTAGAACTTGACACATGTTGCATCATTATCTATATAATTGTTGGTTATCTTTTACTGCTGTTGTATGTTGTATATTTAATTCCGCTGCGCTACACTTTGACAAATGAGGGCATAGTTTCCCCACTATCAGACCTGGGCCCTCGCTGCTAGTCGGCAACCTATGGCGTTTGGGGAAATGCGCTTGAGTTCATGTGACCAACAAGGTTCGGGGCACCCGTTGAGTGGCACCCGGATCCGGGACGTTACAAATCAAAGCATGGGTCGAGGAGAGAATTTTGTTTGTGTGTGTCATCGGAGAGCACTTCCATCGAACAGACAGGAAGAGTGGAGTGCTCTTCAACAATGTGTGTCATAGCATTAAGGATATTAAAACTTACCTTTTCTCCCCCAAACTCCATGGACAGCGTAACATTGTGAACATTGATTATTGTCTTTGTTGTTTTGAGGAAAAGTCTTCCAAGTATGAGAGGAACATGTTCTTAGATCCAGTTATCTTCCATCTCAAAAACGTAAAAGTCTGCAGGGAAGAGGAGACTCTTTACACACACGAGGACGTCCTCAATCACTCTTGTTGAGTGTGTTGTGCTCCGGTTGGCAAGTTGCACAATGATGCCCATTGGTTGAAACTCTCCAACCTGTAGAAAAGTATACACAGAGTTCGAAGCACCTAAATCAAGCATTGCGTCAAAAAAGAAAGTCTCTTATGGTGCAAGGTATCGTAAAAGTTGCTAAATCCTTGCATTTGGTTAGAATCGCCGATTGTATCAAGGTCGGGGCATTCCTTTCAAGGTTGGCTCTCTCATTCCCCTTTAGTCGCCATGTATTGGCGCAAAGTTCTTTGAGAAATTTGGCATAGCGAGGAATTTGTTTAACTGCATCCAAGAGAAGAATGTTAACTTGTACCTTTTTAAATGTATCCATGATCTCTATCAATTTCATTATCAAAAATTTTCTTGGATTTGAGTCTTTGGAAAAAGGGAAGAGGAATGGATTGTTCAAGGGAATCCCCATTCATAACTTTTTTACACTTTTTGTTTTGTTTTTCTTCACTTTAATCTTTTAAGGGCAGAGAAAGAGAGTTTTCTAGAGGAGAACATACCTGATGTGTTGAATCGCTAGAAATAAAAAGTTCTTTACCATTGCGAAGTGTGATAGCACATGCATTACCTCTATCCTTGGACTGGCAACAAGTTGGGATGGTAGTCGTCCAGACCCTTGACTTTGGATTTCACCCACCGAATTGGCCAGTTGGCCTAATTGAGTTTTTAGGTCTTATATCATTGTTTGTGTGTTTTGTTGTAATTGGAGATTATTTGCAGCCATTTGTTTCATCATGTCCTGAAGGCAAGGCTCGAGTTTTTGAGGGGCTGTTGGAAAGACCTTTGTGGTTGTTGAGGATTTCTAAGCAGTGGTATGACTACTCTACCCCGAGTGGTTCCATGATTGTTGAGATTGGTTTGAAAACCCCTCTTTCCTATAGACTTGGTTGTCCTTCCATGCAGAGTTGGATGAATAGTATGGTTCTTGTAAGGGGCGGTCTGAACAGATTGTCACACAACTCTCAGAAGATTCTCTCAGATGGGGGCACTGGTCGGAATAGTGAGTGTCGGCGACACAGATACCGCAATGAATTGGAGGAGGTTGGGATTGATGGTTCTGGGCACAGTGGAAGAGTGCGGAGATTTGCGATATATTAAAATTTCTTTTAATAATCGTTGTCTGAAACCAAGAATAAGGATCTTGCACGTCAAATTTATAATTAATTTATTTAATATTTGAAGAAATAAATATATGATCTTAAGAACATCCTTCGTTGGTGAATATTGATCGTCCGAAAAGACCCTTTTGGATTACCTTCGTTGCGCTGTGAGGATTAAAGGATAGAATCTCCCGGTGATTCACACGTGCTCCTATGATCTCTGAGCAACATCACTCAATCTGAAGAGAGGAGTTGAGAGAAGAGTTGAGAGAGAATTTGTTGCGCGCAGCAATTCTTTATTCACAATTTTTTGGATACTCTATACAATAGACATAGTCGTCTATTTATAGAGTTGGGATTTAAGTTAAAATATTATTTAATTGCATACCTGCTATTAAATAGCATTTATTATCTTTAATAAACTACATGTCACATAATAATAATTATATTATTATTATTTTGTGGTGCGTGCCATTTGCGCAATAACAAATATTATGTAACGGTCTTGTTAATTAATAATTGTCATCGGACTCTGTCATGGTCCGTTCGAACTCCTTAACATTTCTTGAACAACCAAATAAATATTTTATTCATAAATAAATATTTTATTCACAATCTAGCGAATAAATATTTATTAAAATATTCAATAAATAAAATAAATATTTTATTCACAAGCCGGTGAATAAATATTTATTTAATTTATGCGATCAATATAACTTGAAAAAAAAATATTCCAAGGATTTGAGAATAATATTTATACCATTAATTAAACTCAAATAGAATTTAATCGAGATCAACGAAAACACTTTTTAAAAACCAAGCCTTAAACATTACATAATCTTGAGTTAAGTCAAGAATTTATATTGAGGATCTTTTCAGCTACGTAGGGAGTTACATTTGGAATACTAATCACAGTATATTCCCTAAATCTCTTAGGAGAAACATTAACGTTTACCTCTATCACGTTACTCAATGCATTGGACAGCTATCTCGGGCTCACCCGCCCTAGGTTTATCACGGAACCACACGTATAAGTAAACAATGCTCAAGAACCATAACATATTCATAACACATAAAACAAGCATAAATGAAAGATAACATTTCCACATTGCATTCACAAGATATCAGTTCAAGATATTGACATAATCAATTCATTTAAAACATTTAAAAAGAAGAGTTTTGAATCAAAGTGTCTCATACAACTTCGAAACTTTTGAAAGGATTTTACACTTTAAAACACTCATGTCCATATAAATAAATTCTTAAAATCATTTCTAAAACATGTATATTAATAAGAAATATTTAAAAGAATAAATCTTTAAAACATTTAAAATGATGTTTCAGTTAAAAAGTTCATTACCACTTGAGGAAATACTTAGAATAAAAATAATTAAAGAATAACATCAAACAAAACTTATAATATCATGAGAATAAGGAGATTCGTGATATAATATTTCAAAGGGCAGTATATACACCATATAAAAGTGAATTGGTACATAACAACAAATAAGTCTCAATGGAATGTAAATTGAGACGAAATCCCTTACAAAGATTGTACCATTAGATTAAGGATAAATTAATGACATAATTATGTGTGAAAAATATAAATACACCCAATATAAGTGGATATTAAGTGTAAAACAATCAGAGGTCATTCACACATATTCATAGCACGACATAATCAAGAAGTGGAAGTTTAACCCAAAGAATGGAAATTGGGATAAGAAATTCCCTTAAAAAGATCGTATCATTAAATTAAGGATAAATCAATGACATAATTATGTGTGACAAATATAAATACACCCAATATAAGTGTATATTAAGTGTAAAACAATCAGAGGTCATTCACACATATTCATAGCACGATATAATCAAGAAGTATAAGATTAACCCAAAGAATGGAAATTGGGTTAAGAAGTTCTCTTACCTCGTGTCCGACTTGACTCGTTTGTTCCTTGTTCTTCCAGAATAATAAACTTAAGTTAATTTATATTTTCTTCATAACCTTTCTCAAGTTTATTATTCGTTTTATATCACTTATTACCTTATAATAACAATTAGTTAATTATTTGAGTTCATATCGGACATTTTGTCGATGTTCGGAATTTGAGTTAAAAATGAACTTGTTATAATTACAATTTGTCCATGTGGTCAAAATTACATTATCTCCAGAATGATATTCATGATTTAGATATCATATAAATCATATATACCCAGTATATATGTATTTATAATAGTCCATAACATTTGGACATAAGAAATAAAATGCACCGTTCATGGAGACGGTAAGCCGTACGTACGCATAAACGCTACTTTCATTTCTTTTTTTCATTTTTAAAAAAAATGAAAACTTAATGATACATAGGTATATTATAATTCCAGTATAATATCATATTTTATATACGTTACATAATTTCATTAACACCATCATTTATGTGTTCCATGTATGGTATGAACAAGTCGTGTCACTTTGAGGGGGCGGTAGTCCACATTTCCTCAAATGAAATTATCGTATTTATACAACATGAAAAGCATAAAGGTATGTTCTAAATGAGAATTACAGAAGCATATTGATAAAATAAAATATAATATATATCATATATAATAAAAGTGTCATCATAATGGTCACTATGAGAAGTGGTAGAAGAATATTGAGCAATCATCGTTTCATGAGGCAGTAGTTCGCCGTCCACAGAAACAGTATGTTCGTATCCATTAGATGGAGGTGTGTGTAAGTGTAGTTCAAATGTTTCTCATAACAACAACCTACTATATTGAAGATACTGGTGTTGTTATAAAAGAATGGTATAAAGAGAGTTTAGAGGGTTGGAGAAGGAAAATAAAATAAAAGAACTTGAGAGAAGACGTTACCTTTAAATTGGGTAACTCACTTTGGTTTGAACCAAAAGGCTTTCTTGAAATGTCTTCTGCCTAAGTTAAGGCTTCTAGGTGGAAGAGAGGGGTGTTGGGAGCTTATTTGGGCAGAAGTTGGACGAGCCAAAGGGGCTTGAGAGGTGTGAGTAAGGGTTAGAGGTGATGGCTTTTTATAAGGGGGAGGAGGGGCTCTTTAGGAATGTTTGAAAGTATTAATTTATTATAAAATGAATTTCGGTTTCAAAATGTCCAAAAATTATTTAATTCCAAGATAAGGTGCATATAAGTCGAAATAAAATCATCCAATAAGAATTAGACAGGTTTTGGATATTTTTTAATCCTTATCGTTTTTATTTAACCTTTTGTTAACTTATTTAACTTTTACCATATTCATACTATAAGGTTAATATATTTACTATAAAATGTCAAGCGACCCAAAATAGATAATTAATGACATTTTTAACATCATATATGTCAGTTGGCCGAATCGTAGATTTTTAGTATTATTTTAACATTTAATAAAATATTAATTGTTTTAAAAACTCATTTATGTCAATTTACAAACTATTCATATAATGACTTTCAAAAAATATATAACTTGATTCGTTCGAAAAAACTTCATTAATTCAAAGCTAACAAGTCATTATTATCTCTAAAAATCGTGGATGGCATAAAAAGTTTCAAAATAAATTTATTTTAATAATTATAATATCATTTATTTGAATCCTTTGTTAATGAAGCAATTATTGCATCACCATTGTGTCATAATTAAATTTATTTATTTAATATCTAAAAATTATAAATAAAATACCATGATGTGAGAAATCGTTTTAGCTTTCCAAATAATATTTATAGTCGAAGCGATCACTTTTATAACCCCATATAAAAATTGTTTTAGTAAAAAGAATCATGTTTATGTTATTTTTGTCCTTTAAATTAATTAATATAAAGTGTCATTATCACTCCCAAGTGGCTTCATGAGGTCCCAAAATCTACCCAATGATGCTCATGGTCGGACATGTATCAGTCAATAGGATTAGGACACGTGTTAGAGTAATTTAATAAAATTATAATATTATTTTTCACCCTTATTTAACAGTTTTACCCTTTAACCATGGTAAATAAAATATTTACTGAAGTAAATATTCATAATGTCTAAAAATAAAAATTACCTATTTACACAATTTGGATCTTCTGATTTCAAATATGGAATCCATTTTTTCAAATTCAAAACACAGAAGTTGCAGAAATTAATTTAAAATTAATTCTCGTTGTCAAAACAAAAAAGTGTTTTTAAGAAATAATAACTATCAAAATATTGACACTTGTTTATGTTCAATTTCAAAGTAAAATTACTTCTAATGACCAACATTGGATTAAATGGTAACAATATAATCCAATTACACTTTAAAACCAATAAAAATAACAATCTAACTATATAAATAAATTAGATTAAAAGACAGTTTTGAATTAAAATGAAGTATTTTTCACTATTCATAAAAAAAATATTTTATTAGAAAAACACCAAAAAATTACCCAAAGTAAATTTTGATGTCCTAATTCTAAAAAATAATATTATTTTGTCAAATAGAACATATAAAAATGACAAAAACTAGATTTAAAAAGGGTTCGTCATCAAAAGGCGGTAACACAACCTTTTAAAAGTATTAGAGTATTTATGCTTAAAATTAGATTCATTCTCATTTTAAACCTCTAAATTTTATTGGATAAATGTAAAAACATGTATAATAATATTTTAGTTAGTTTTGTTCATTCCCGCCAATACAACGGCTATGTGTTAACTATCATTTAAAATAATATTATTATTATATTATTTTTTGGTATAACTCAATGTTGTGTGCAACATAAGATTTCAAATAAACTCGTTGTTGTGTGCTGAGTACGCTATCAGACATAGCATCCCTTTAAAGTAAAATTAATATTTAATTCGCAAATATTAATAAATATGAAAATGTCATATTCTTTATTTACTTGGGATGTTAAACACTTAGTGTGTGACCCTCTAAGATTCTTTCTTATTGGCATTAAGCGAATTTGCAAGTCCAAAATTACTGAATACCAACGGGTCAAAGAAACCAAGAGAAAGAACTTAATGTCGCAATGCCGACAACCACATACAAACGCTCACTGTGTAATATAATTCATTTGTCACAATATCCCATCAAGCAGGTTGCACATCCGTGTCACCAACCTATATGCTCGATATGTCTTTCTTTGACTATGTGAAATAAATAAGTCGTAACACCATGGCCATAAAATTTAATGTGACGGTTCAATTCCAATCAAAGGGCCGAGAGATCTGCTTCCATAAAAATGGAAGGAAGAAATCCTTCTTCGACTTATTCATTAATGACATGTCACACGTAACGCATCAAACGTATCCAACTTCGCCATGAACTACTATCATCATGGTTTATGAAATACATCCAAGTACGCGAGTTGTAATGTGCAATAATAATAATCTTAAAGTCTAAAGATCATCACACACGCTCGTAGATAGGTATGTCAGTGCATTAGATGGTGGTTGTGATGTGGTATCTCAGGTGTCTTCAGGATGAGATGCGATGTGGTGTCCCAGGTGTCTTCTAGATAAGATGTGATGTACCTTCCTAGCTGCCTTCGGGATGAGATGCGGTGTGCTTTCCCAGGTGTCTTCGGGATGAGATGTGTTGTGTTGTGTTGTGAGGCCCAAGTGTGTGCTGGCAGGATGTGTTGTGAGGCCCGGGTGTGTGCGGGCGGAATGTGATCTGGGATATTCGAAAGAGGTGGGAGCGCTAGGACGTTTGTCATTGGGGTGCGAGTGGCTAATCAATGGGAAAGTGGTGTGCGGTACCCTATTATATTATTTGGCTTACGTTATTTGGTGAGCGTGTCTTGGTGAGATTGTGATGGTTAGTATACCTGTTTAGGTGTTGTTTGGTTCTGTTGTTTTCTCACAGGTGCATTAATATGCTTCTTTCACATGTGCACGAGAGACTTTGATTTTCCTACAGAGTATACTTGTATGCTCACACAACGTATATAAAATTGTTTTCAGGTTTCCATGAAGATTACGTGGACCGTATTGGGCATTACGAGCTCGGACCTTTGGATAGTTGTTATGTCGCTACCTTAGCTTTTCTTTTGGATATTTACTTCAAAGATTTTTGTTGTATCTGTTTCATTTATACATGCATGTGGGGTAGTTTTGGCTTTCTTTTATATTACATCTTGTTTCTTATAAAAGGGTAATGTCTCCCATATTGTGAGATTTGTACACCCTTGGTGCTTGTAACACCCCAGAATGATAAAGGGTTGAATGACTAAATGATATGACTCATGTCAACAAGGTGCACCTTCATTTTCGAGAGCCTACCTGATTACAACTCCACAGTTAAGCGTGTTTGGCCTGGAGTAGTGATCAAGATGGGTGACCTTCTGGGAAGTTTCTCAGGGTGTGTTTGAGTGAGGACAAAGCACACTGAAAAGGACATGTGTTGGCCTATGGGGACATTCATTAGTCAGATGACTCATTCAGGCATGTGGGTGGGCCCCAGGGTGAGGACCATGTGTCTGCGGGGCGGGGCAACTAGTGGTACCTGGCGGGCCAGGACCCAACGACCATGTTAAGGTGGGATGTTGGTGCTGTCAGCGGGGCCCAGTTGTTACAGTGTTAGTCGCCAACCCAGGGCCTATTGAAGGCGGGAATCGGGGTCATTACCTCCCTTTCTTCATTGCCAGCCCAGAAGGAGTATCTTTAGAGGGAGGGGGTCGTAACAATCACTTCCACCGCCAATGAGCCAAAGAAGAAAGGTTTGAAGGAGTGACCCTTGAGAAGCAGTGAGTTGTCCCTGAACTTGTAAGACGGTGAGTCTGAGCATAGTAGTGACCTAGCCCGAACCCATGTAAGCAGTGAGCTTCATAGTGGATTTTGATGCACGACAAAATGTCAATGCATGCTCCTTGGACGTGGCCCAATGAGAGTGAACCAAGTAAATACCCATGTCTATATTTACTTTATACATGCACACCAAAAGAGATCAAGCAATCTAAAGAATATTCGATTAAAGAGCATAACAAGTGACCCTCAAGATTAAGAGGTCAAGATCCTTAGGCAAGTGAGACTAAAAAAGAGTAAGAGTTTTAATTTTCATTGAGAGTGCATACCCTGAGTCACCCCCTTAGGTAATCTCATACTGAGTCCCTTGTATAAACATTATTCCTAGAATTCATCTTTATGGGTTCGACCTCGGACTACCACTTACCACACCCTTTAAATTAGTAATTAGGAAGAGTGTTTTATCAATTTCTAAACTTGATTATTGTGGGAATCAACAACACCTTGTGGGACGTCAATGGTTTGTCTTTGAAAGGGGTATACTGTGCTTGTTTAAAAGGTGCCCAGGTACCTATTGTCGACGAACAAATAGGTGGTTTGGGATGGGCTCTTAACACCCTGACTCATTATACCCCCTGGGATGGGCTGCAAGATTGCCCTAACTCGTTATACACAATTCTCTTTCCCCTAGGACAGGTATTGCACCCCGACTCGTTATAAATGGTTCGTCTCAGATCCCAAACATAAGCTCGAAGCGGGTAAGCAGGTATGGATCATCCCTGTATTGGGGGTTACTAGGATTTATACTTATGTTGTTACATGTAAAACATGATAACTGCCTAAACTGCTTATTCCCCAGGCTTTATATTGTTGTTGCATACACTTTGGCTTATTAAAGGCATGTAGGATTGGGGTGGTGACCGCCTACAGATTATGTTATGCGCGCACCTTTCACGTGCTCCTTCAGGATGCATGCAGGTCCTTTTGTACGTGACCTAGGTAAATGTAAAGCGTCGAAGCATGGGGCTTCCTAGTACATGGAGTCTGGAGTACGGGTGGGATCTTTTTGGACCTTTTTGATGAACATATAGGACAAGGTCATAGGGGTTGTCCATCATCGTCTTCATGGAAGATCTCACCCTAGGGATTTTTGCTTCTTAGGATGTGTTTGGCTCACCATAGATATGTATATGTGGTTATTATCTAATTTCACTCTTTTTAGACTTACTGGATGTTTTGGACCTTGGTTATGTGGTAATGCATGCGCATACAATACAACATTCATGATTGTTCAGGTATCTTGACGAACAGGTACCTGTTTGTGGTTTACACGACTTGCGGTTGTTATGCCCACTGCCTCTAAAGGTCATGCCCAATTTACGGCTTGACTCTCATCTTGTTACTCTTAAAACTCAATGAGGGAAAATCGTCTCTCATACGAGCATCGTCTATAGCATCCCGCCTTTTTATCACATAAACTTTCATTACATTATACAAAACTGAGGATCTTTAAGGTTTAGTGTCTTGGAAACCAGGAACTTAAAACATGAAAACATAAAACATTCTTCTAAAAGACTTGAAAGGCTTCTCCTCATGTTCATCCTAGGTTCATTACGGCATCACATAACCTGGGAGCATACATCAAAAGAAAGGGTGAGCAGAAGGCCCAGTAAGGGAAACAAGGGAAACATTTAACATGTGAACTTGAGATACATCAACTATGTCATGAACAAGAACTTTAAGGCATGATAAAAAAAAATCATGTGGCATATCATAATAAAAAATAACATTTTCATAACTTGAAGATGTGGCTACATCATTTAACATAGACAATCATGAACATATCACCAAGGTCCATCCCCATGGTGTCATTTGAAAATTACCAAGGTTATTCACCAAGGTATCGTGAAAATTGTAATCTCTAGTGGTTACATCATTACCCAATGCATTGGAGCGCTATCAGGGCGCACCCTTAAATTTGTCTTTATTATCATGTGAGCCACATATATCATCATCAAACATTTCAAAAATAACCCATATAGCATAAAATAAATGGGTTTCATTTCATAATCATAACGTTTTAAAAACTGCTTTAAAGACATGATCTTTACGTCACTTTAAACCCACGGAAAGGGAAAGAGGGTTTCATGTATGTAATTCCCAGAATTTAAAATAGAACATTTTGATATATATGTGAATACCCCTGTAGAAATAAGAGCTTTTAGTATTCACTTTATAACATAAAATAATTTTTAGAAAAGAGAGAGAGGCATTTTGAGACGAAAATTCTGCAGCATAACGACTATGTTACAAGGTTTTAGAAAACATTGAGAAGAGAGGGGACATGGGTCAAACATTCATAAATGACCCATAAAACAGTAGAGGGACAAAATATAAGAGATTTAAGAACATGGTAATGAAATTTGAAAATATACCATATGAAATGAAGAACATGAAAGGAAGAAAAAAAAGATTTCTCTTGTGAGAATTCGGCAGCCTAACAGCGTCACTTAAACTTCAACAAAATTGAATTGACAAGGTCAAATAGGGTCTCTCATCATATGAAAATAAGAGTCCAGTATGATAGATATAGAGATCATACCCCAACATAATAGAAAGAAACTTGAAAGAATTGACATGAAAGTAGAACTTCAAAACGAGAATGGTGAAGAACCACTTAAAAATTCGGCAGCCTAACGGCGCCACTTAAACTTCAACAAAATACTGAATTGAAGAGATCAAATGGGGTCTCTCATCATATGAACATAAGAGTCCAGTATGATAGATATAGAGATCATACCCCAACATAACAAAAAGGAACTTGAAAGAATTGACATGAAAGTAGAACTTCAAAACGAGAAGGGTGAAGAACCACTTAAAATTTCGGCAGCCTAACGGCGCCACTTAAAACATCAAAATACTGAATTGAAGCGATAAAATGGGGTCTCTCATCATATGATCATAAAAGATCAGTATGATAAATTTAGAGATCATACCCCAACATAATAAAAAAAAGAACATGAAATACTTTATATGAAAATAGATCTTGAAAAATGAGAAGGGAGAAAGAATCCGTTACAAAAATTTCGGCAGCCTAACGGCGCCACTTAAAACTTCATAAAACGAAATAATGAGAGTAAGAGGGGATCTCTCATTATATGAACATGAAAAGGGCAGTAATAGGAGTATATAAGAACATCCTCCAACATAAGAACATGGAGCATAAAAGGAATGACATAAAAGAGATTACTTGAAATGAAAGAGAGAGGTCGGATCCCTTACCTTAAAATGTAACTCTTAAACCTCAAAGGTTGGGACCTTGAGGGCTTGGGGGCACCTTGGGAGGACTCCTTGGGAGGTAATGAGACCATAAATTCGTTGGGGAAGAGTGAGGAGTCGAAATAGATGAGAGGATGGGTTGGTATTTATAGGGAAAGTGAGGGGACAAGGCATTAATGGCCAAGGGACACCTCACATGTGCTTTTCTCGAACTCATGTGCTCTCCCTTGGAATTTATCATGGAGTTAGGCCACATGGGGCCCCCAAAACAAAAATTCATCACCCTTGGCCGGCCAACCCTTAAAAGATCCCATGACATAATCATGACACAGTTATGATGTCATTAAACATACCGAAATCCTAAAACTGTATTTTTACTATTCACTGAAAATTCAACTTTCTCAGAAAAATCCCAAAATTTCACCTTAACCAAATATCAATGCTCTGATTTCAAAAATGAACTCCATTTTATAAAAATAATTTTCTAAGTATTTTTAATTTATTTTTTAAATAAATACACTATTCACCGAAAATTCATTATTTTTAGAAAAAACCCCAAAAATTTCCATAACATAATATCGGTGCTCTGAGTTCAAAAATGAAATCCATTTTATAAAAATAATTTTCTAAATATTTTTAATTTAATTTTTAATTAAAAAACACTATTCACCCGAAAAAACTAATACTTGAATAATAATTTATGAAACCATTATTTAACCATTTTATTGAATCACATTACTTAATCAATGTGCCTAGATTATTTTAAAACTTTCTTTAAGTGAGATTACTAATCCATTTGGTCATATTACTAATCCTAAGCGTAAAATCACTATTCACAATTTACTATTCATCAAAAATCAAGTTGATCTTATTAGACTCTAAATTTCGTACTGGACATAATTGTAGAAGACCATTTTTTGAAAATCATTACACATTTTAAATTATTTAAGGTTTACATAAACATTTTTTTAAAATATACTTTTGAGAATTCATCAAAAATATGCATACTATTTTTATCTGGTCATTTGAAAATTCATAAACTTCATCATAAGAAGAAATCCCAATTTTTATTTAAACAAGAATTACACAAGGCAGTTACAGTCTCATTACATAGCCCCTTATAATACCAGCATAGGACCTAAGAGTAAGGTGTGCTAGGGTGATAGAATCTTGGGGCGGCTCAGTCAACATTGCCCGAGTGGTAATTTCTATCAGTTTGAACTTCTCGCGAAGGCGATTCCGTTCTAGCTTCACATGATGAAGTTCAGCTTGGATTTGGTCCAGAGCAAAGCCCAATGGTGCTACCTCCTTCCCAAGCTCTGTTAGATGGGCTTCGATCGGTCCAAGACTACTAGGTGACGCCATCAAATCTTCTTTCTATAATAATTAACCAAGATTACTTATATTTAGAGACAATAATCAAAACATTTTGTTCACAGCGGTCATATTGACCGATGGTCATATAACAGTCAAAACCCACTGGTCTCATTTTAATTATAATCATGTTTATCACATAAAACATTTTTGTTGAGTATAAAAATAAAATAAAATAACACATGAAATTAGGGAACAAGATTTATTCAAAATTTTGGGTCGTTACATCGTCCGCCCCTCAAAGTTTACGTCAATCTCTAACGATTGGGAGGTGCGCTTGAGGTGTTGTAAGAGCGTGATCCAGGTACAATTCGGGTATTCAGATCACAGACGTTACACAGTCAAACCATTGACCAGTCAACTCATATCTTAAATATTTAAATATTCTAACACTTACCAAACATTCACAATGATAATGTTCCTTCAATAACAAGTGAACAACTATTCAGGGAGAGATGGATGTATAATAAAGTGGAAGTATGATAAAATGGTACATGTTAATCAAGGAGTGTTAAAAAAACTTGGCAAAGTGTTTTACACACCCACCGAATTAGCAAGCATTGTCTGATATTCATTTTCTAGTATTACATTGTTTGAATTACTTGGAGATTATCTATATCAAATTCTTTTTATGCTTATGTTCTTTCTACAAAGGGAAAAAGATATCCTTGTTAAATGGTAGCTCGTTTTGTTTTCCAAAGGGAGAGGGGTCCTCTATATACTTGTGGAATTTACTGAAAGTTCTGAAATCACACATTTTGGATACCTTTAACGTTGCCCTTCCTTTTTTATTATCACGGGGGGAGAGAGAGAGAGATAAGTTGAAATTACGGTTTTAACTGGTACATCAATTCTCAATCAAATTATTTTCAAACCCTTATGTGATTAGTTTTAATTTTCACATTAATATATTAAGTCTTGTAACTATCAAAAAGGAGAAAAATGTATGGTTATTCTCCACCAGATCTCATATTTTTCATCCTTTGAACTGACAAGCTTTAATGATCATAAAACGCGTATCTTTTTATCTAACAAGTCTATGTTTCAACGAAGGATCTTAAGTACCCTAGATTATATAAACAGCGGGTTGATCATTTTTGGAGCATCACTTCACGGCAAGATACTCTACACTCTAGAACGTCAACAAAACTGGAAAGGAACTATTGCTAAGCTACAAGGAGAAATGAGCAGTATAGTAAACCTAGCGGCTCAACAGCATCCAAGGTGACACAGTGACTTCGAAATAATAAACATCACAACACAAAGGTTGTTGACAAATTTCAATAATGAGGATTAATTCCACCATTATTTTTCTCTACCCCTCATTATTTTCCCTCATTTATGGCTCAATGCGGATTGACCTCATTAAGGTTGCCGCGTGGTTTTAATTACGTTGTAAATACGTCTTGCTTTTATGTGTGTGTGTATAAAGCAATATAAACCACTCCAAAAAAGCATCTCACTTGGCGGTGTGCAAAACATATCTTGTGTTCTAGTATTTTTCTTTCGTCCTTCCAAAACTTCCGCTTGTGTTTCGTGTTGACCGGTCGGGCATTTCCAACATTTAGTATCAGAGTGAGGTTGACTTGATCCACGATGTCGCGAGCCTTCAGCGCCCCAACTCTCCCAGACATCAACAACGCGTCCCAGAGCCCTCATTGATGGCAGTAGTGGCCCTCTGGTGGTACATCGGATGGTGAAGGAGATCGAGGGATCGGCAACGTAACTGGTCCTCACGAAGACGAACTAAATCGACTGGTCCTTGATGATGAAGGTTATGCTCCAAGCATGCGGACTTTGGGATGTCATCGACATTGGCGGTGCCGAAATCCAGAAAGATCGGATGGCACTAGAGGCCATCCTCTGCGTTGTCCCACCGGAGATGATCTGCATACTCGCCATCAAGGCAACAGCCAAGGAAACGTGGGACACCGTCAAGACCATGCGGATCGGCATTAATCGCATACGCAAGGCCAATGCTCAGAAACTCCGCAAGAAGTACGAAGACACTGCTTTTCGCAACGGCGAATCAGTGGACGATTCCATGATGCGGCTCACCGGATTGGTCAACCAACTCACAATCCCCGATGATCCAAAGCCTCAAGACAAGGTCATTGAGAAGCACCTGCACGTCGTCCCCTCCAGGTTCTCCCAAATTGCTCTTTCAATTGAGACGCTTCTCGACATCTCGACGCTCTATGTGGAGGAGGTAACAGAGAGACTCAAAGCGGCGGAAGACCATTTTGAGTTGGCACTCATCACCGACAATGGAGGGAAACTGCTCCTCACCGAGGAGTTGGTTGCGCGGATGAACGCGCGACGAACGGGGGAGAGACCCTTCAACGACTCTAAGTCCAGCAACCGACATCATCAACAACCACGAAGAAAGACGGACAATGACAACGGCGGAAATACAAGGGATGACTGGGGATCTGGTGGCAGCAATGATGTCTCAAGAGACCAATGTCGCTATTGCAGAAAAATGGGTCATTGGGCCAAAGATTGTCGCAGCAGGCTGAAACATGCTAAGGCCCTTCTGACCCATGGTGACGACGACGGGCCCGCGCTCCTTATGGCAAGAGCATGCACCGCGATGCCCAAAACCCCACCGCCACGATCTGTCACTTCCAATTCCCTGTCGCCGCAATGCAATCATCTCCGGTTGGTCGAGGCGAATGTCTTTGCACAACAGGCTCAAGAGGCGTGCTACGACGACCTATGGTACCTCAACACCAATGCCACAAACCACATGACCGGTTCTCGCACTGTCTTCTCCGAGCTTGACTCCGGGATCCGCGGCACAGTCAAGTTTGGTGACGGATCTATCGTCAATATCGAGAGGTACAGGACGATCTTGTTTGCCTGCAAGACCGGCAAGCACCACATGCTCACGGGGGTGTACTTCATCCCGAGGCTCACCACCAACATCATCAGCATCAAACAACTTGACGAGTATGGTTGTCAGGTACTAATCAATGAAGGCATCATGAAGATCCGCGACAAGCAACGGCGCCTGCTGGCGAGGGCGTAGCGCTTCCTCAATCAGTTGTACAAGCTAAGACTCAACATTGCACAACCTACATGTTTGTCTTGTCTGTATGGAGATCGAAGGTGGCATGGCGCTGGCACGCAAGGTACAACCACCAAAATTTCCAGGCTCTGCGTAAGCTCGCTCAACACGAAATGTTGTGAGGGCTTCCGCGGATTGATCGGGTGGGTGAAATTTGAGACAGCTACCTCGCTGGGAAGCAGCGGCGAGTGTCTTTCCCCGAGCAAGTGAAGCATCGTGCAGAACAAGTCCTCAACCTTGCCCACAGTGACCTCTGCGGGCCGATCATGCTGACGACGCCAAGCGGGAACCAGTACTTTCTGCTACTTGTGAATGACATGAGCCGCTACATGTGGATCAGTCCACTCGCATGCAGGGACAAGGCTCTGGCAACAATCAGACGCTTTCAGGTCACAATGGAGGTGGAGACAAGGCGCAAGCTGAAGGTCCTCTACACCGACCGCAGTGACGAGTTTACTTTAGTAGAATTCGGCGAATACTGTACCGGGCGTGGCATACAACAACAACACACGAATCCCTATTCACAACAGCAGAATGGGATCGTTGAACAACACAATCAGACCGTGGTTTCCATGGATCAAAGCATGCTGAAGGCTAAGGGCCTTCCCAGAACAGTTCACGGACATTCTCACAAAGTCACTTGGGTGCGGCAAGTTTTTGGAGTTGTGCACAAAGTTTGACTTCGATGAAATCCGGTGAACGCGACAGAAATTAGGGGGGTGATTGTTGACTAATTTCAATAATAGGGACTAATTCTACCGTTATTTTTCCCTCCCCCCTCGTTATTTTCTCTCATTTATGGCCCAATGCGGTTTGACCTCATTAAGGGTGCTGTGTGGTTTTAATTACTTTGAAAAGACGTCTTGATTTTATGTGTGTATATAAAGCAATGAAAACCTCTACAGAAAAGCATCCCACTTGGTGGTGCGCAAAACATCTCTTGTGTTCTAGCATTTTTCCTTGATTCTTCCAAAATTTTCGCTTGTGTTTTGTGTTGATCGGTTGGGCATTTCCAACAAAGGCAATGTTAGCGCAAGGAGAAAAAATGTATTTGGAAGTCAATGTGTCGCTCTAGATGATGTTGAGCTGATAGGTACAGATCATTTCTCATTGCTGCTCAGTAGTAATTTATTTCATGTTTCCTTGATGTTCCGGAGTGTGAAGTATCTTGTCGTGAAGTAAAATAAACCAGGGAACCCATATCGATCCACGAGCGGGGAATTTATGAAACACGCACGAAACAAAATATCGAATCAGATAATATTATGTAATGGAACAAGGGGACGTAAGGAATCACCGTTGAGGACATCAAGGTCGAGAGTATCGACATCGAACCCGGCGTCGAAGTACCGGTCGTAGAAGTGTCCTGGTGCGTCTACGTGGGAGCCGATGTGGGTGGGGAGCTTCATCTCGGAGGCATTGGCGGTAGATCCATTCTTGATGCTGCTCTTCAGCCATAGGAACTGCCCCAAGCCGTCTTCGTAAATCCAGTAGGGCAAGTCGGGGGTGATCCTGTGGGTGATATCGAAAATTCGCGGTCCCACGCCGTAGGATTCCCTCCTCTCCGGAACCAAGTTTCCCTTGCCGGAGGACGTAAAGACCAGAGCCACGGCCACCGCCTCAGCGCAGAGCAGCAGGAGTGCGGGTTTAAGATTCGTCGGGCCCATGTTGGGTGAACCAAGGTGCGAGTGATGGCCGAGGAGTAGCGGGGCGTGGAAGGATATCCGTAGCAGTGGGATGAAATGTACACGTGTCGATACGTTTGTGAACCCCGCCGCCTATTCATCTTTTTCCCCATTTTTGTTAATGAGGGGTAGAAATGTCATTCCACCACTCTTCCACTTTAAACCCCGCTTTTCCAAGTTGCCTGGAATTAGAGAGATGTCTACCCTCTCGCTCTCTCTCATTCAACCTCTCTTAATCCATGACGTTCAAAAGGGATTTTCAATGATTTCGGTAGGATCTCATCCCCTCTGTCACCCTATATTTTACTTTCCCTATTTCTTAGATTTATGAATGAATGGTTCCAGGTTTAGTACAAATTCCACTAAAGCGTTGTGGAATCGGGTTGATTCGTTGAGGCTATGGTATAGCTTTGTTAGAAGAGGCACGAGAAGAATGAATGCACTTGGTTGTCTACGGTTTTTCTTGTGGCAAGTCGTTTTCCTAATTGTTATTTGATTTTCCGTTGAACTAGAATCTAATTAGTATTGTTCCAGTGTCGAATATTGGGGTATTGGTCCGCCGTGGACTCGGGGGTGTGACGAGAGTGAACCGCACCCCATTGCTTGAGTTAATGTTGTCGTCACATCATTCAGTGAGTTTCCCCTCATTTATGCCTAGCTAAAAAATTATAGATTAATTGAGTAAATTAAATATAAGTTGTTTATAATTAACTTGGAAGTCTCTTGGATTACTTGGGGGCTTGCGCTCGATGGTGGCGCTTAGCTTTTGCTTAGCCAGGGATGGAGAGGGCTTTGTTTGAATGAATAACTCCATACTTGAGGTGGGTGGTGCTTAATATTACTTCTTTATATGGTTATGCGTATACTCTGAATTGTGAGCACAGGTTGAAGGTTCCAGACGCAGCGGAAGTGTGGTTGGGCCGACACCCAACTTTGATTTTTACCATGATCAATGATTATTCCGGGATCAATACGACGATGAACGTCAGTCTCCACGGAATAGAATCAAAAAATTAGATAAAGAAGAAAGGGGTCTGAAACCTTTAGAGATGATCTTGCACATCATGTTTATAATTAATTTAATCAATTTCATAAAGAAAATAATGTATGGATCTTCGGTATTTTCTCCGTTGATGATGTTGATCGTCCGGAATGACCCTTTCAGATTATCTCGTTGCGCTTGTAAGGATCCAAACTAGAATCCTTCTAGCGGTGATCCACGCGCGCTCCGATGGCCTCCGATCAACACCGCTTGTTCTCCGAGTGCTAGCGCGGTGAAATGAGTGTCTTGTGTTGGTCATTCTTGATCGCTTGTTCTTCGACCTTGAAAAACGCCTCTCATTATAGAGAGGGGTGAGAAGATGATTCGAGAGAGAAATTGTTTAGCTCAACAATTCTTAATTCGTCGAGTGTGCGATTCGGTACATGAAACAATAGACGCATATGTCTATTTATTGACATGAGGCTTCAAATACAATATTTAATTGTGTAACAACAATTAAATACATTCATAACCTTAGAGCAAACCCATGTTATTAATAATAATACCGCGTCATTATTTATGATGCGTCAACTTGCGCAAAACAGAATTATAAATAAAATTCCACGTCACAAAATAATAGCAGCGTTATTTTAATTTGTGACAACTAGTTAAATAATTATTTATCATCTTGTAAATAATTATTTTACTACCGGACCGGTTTTGGTCCTCTCAAACTCCACTTCCATTTATTGAACACCCGAATAAATAAATAAATAATTTATTCTCTTAAATAAATATTTTATCTACAAACTAGTAAATAAATACTTATTAAATGTTCAATAAAATAAATAAATATATTTTACCCACAATCTGGTGAATAAATATTTATTTAATTTATGCAATCATTTTAACTTGAATAAAATTATTCTATTGTCTTGAGAATAATATTTATTAATTAAATTCAAATAGAATTTAACTAAGACCACCAGAAACACTTAGTGTGTGACCCTCTAGAATTCTTTCTCATTGAAGTTAGGCGGGCTTGCCTAAAGTCCAAGAATACTTCTAGCAATGGGTCAAGACACCCAAGAGAAAAAACTTAAAATCGCAACAACGATATCCACATACGAATGCTCACTATGTAATATAATCTTTTTGTTGCAATATCTCATCGAGCAAGTTTCATGATAGTGTCATCAACTTTTATACTTGATACGTCGTTCTTTGACTACCTGAAATAAACTCGTCGTTACACCATTACCATGAAATTTCATGCAATGGTTATATTTCACTTAAAAGGTCAAGATATCAACTTCCATAAATGGAAGAGATAAATCCTTTTTTAACTCATCCATTAATAATATGCCACTCATGATGCACCCAACATACCCTACTTCCCGAAAAACTGTTTGTGTGACGGTTTTCGTTAGTAAATCAAAGTATGCGAGTCGTGACACGTATTAATGATAATCTTAAAGTCTAAGGATCATTACACACGCTTGTAGATAGAAATATCCGACGACACCAAAACATGTGGAATTCCTACTAGCGTGTTTGTTCCCATAATCTCCTGTCTTGGAGATTACCAAGTGCAGACTTCATGAGAGGAAGTCTCGTCTGCTTACGAGTACTCACACCTAACGATCTACATGCTATGTGACCCATCATAGTGTGTCATCCAACCGTAGAACTATATTTAAGAATATTGTTATAGCATTTCATGGTTCACATTATAACGGGGAACTGCCATGACCTTATCAATGCAATAAATACTTTAGGACATTATTATATCATAGTCATGTAGAACAATGAACAATATGTAATAAGATGTTTAATATTTAAATACATTAAATATCCATTTAATCAAAGTACAACCAGTTGGTTCTAGGACACAAATTCTTACAAACTCTCACTTGGACTAGAGCCAAATTCCTAAGACTTTCAATCCACTAGACCTCACATGGTGACCATGTTTCTGTTGAGTCAAGGCTTTAGTCAAGGGGTCTTCCATGTTGTCTTCTATGTAAATACTGTTCACTGCAACTTCACCTCTCAGAGAAAAATTCCTCATGAAACGATACTTCCGAAGTATGTGCTTCGTCCGCTGATGTGACCTTGACTCTTTTGCGAGAGCCACCGCTGTAATATTATCACAGTATAGTGTGATGAGATCTTTACTGCTAGGTATCACATCCAGCTCCTGGATGAAGCTTTGCATCCAAACTACTTCTCTAGCTGCCTTAAAAGCTGTGATATACTCGGACTCTACTGTAGAATCTACGACCACACATTGCTTTGAGCTCTTCCAGCTCACTGCACCTCCATTCAAAGTGAATACGTAGATGTATCATGTTTGTGACTTCATGTCATCTTGATCAGTCTGGAAACTAGTATCTGCATATCCTCTGATGACTAGTTCATCATCTCCTCCATAAACCAGGAACATATCCTTAGCACACCTCAGATGCTTTAGGATAGTCTTGATTGCTATCCAATGGAGGTCACCTAGGTCATCTTGATATCTTCTTATCGCACTCAATGCGTAGGCAACATCCAGCTTAGTACATAGCATGACATACATGACTGACCCAATCATTGATGCGTATGGAGTCCTTGCCATTATCTTTCTTTCCTCATGTGTCCGAGGACACATTTTCTTGGAAAGATGAATGTCATGTGATGCTGACAACAATCCCCTTTGGATTGTTCTATACTGAATCTCTTCATTATCTTATTAATGTATGTCCTTTGACTTAGTCCCAACAATCTCTTGGATCTATCATGATGGATCTTGATCCCAAGAATATATGTCGCCTCACCCAAGTCCTTCCTGGAGAAGCATTGATTCAACCATGCCTTAACATATTTTAAGACTGGTATCTCGTTTCTAATAAGTAATATGTCATCAACATATACTATTAGAAAAACAATTGCACTCCCACTAAATTGTTTGTAGACACATGGCTCACATTCATTCTTGATAAAACCAAATTTCGTTATGGCTTCATCAAAACAAATGTTCCATGACCCGAATGCTTGCTTTAATCCATAAATGGATTTCTACAACTTGCATACCTTATTGGCATCCTTTGGAGTCATAAAGTCTTCAGGTTGTGTAATGTAGACATCTTCCTGAAGGTTCCTGTTAAGGAAGGCTATTTTGACATCCATTTTCCAAATCGCATAGTCATGGTAAGCGACAATGGCCAATAGAATTATGATGGATTTCAACATTGAAAATGGTGAAAAGGTTTCGTTGTAGTCAATGCCTTGACGCTGTTTGAACCCTTTTACAACCAGTCGTGCCTTATAGGTACTGACTTGTCCTTCCATGTCCAATTTCTTCTTGAATACCCATTTTCAACCAATAGGCTTTACATCAATTGGAGGATCTACCAAAATCCAGTCTTGGTTTTGGTACATGGAATCCATTTCAGAATTCATGGCTTCTTTCCACTTGGTAACATATGTGCCACTTACTACTTCCTTATAGGTTAGAGGATCATTATTATCAACTAATAATGAGTCACCATCCTCAGTAACTATAAAACCGTATCGTTCTAGTTCTCTAACCTCTCGTATACTCCTACATAACTCTTGTGTCTCTGGAACAGTTCTTTCTTCCACGAGGCTTTGTGAAATCTGTTCATGTACCAACTCTTGTGTACCTTGACCCTCAACTTCATCAAAGTCTATCTTGCTTCCACTATCTCTTTTGGATATGTGCTCCCTCTCAAGGAATATGGTGTGTCTTGACACTGTAACCTTTTTGTCTGAGGGGTTGTATAGGTAATATCCCCTTGTTTCCTTGGGGTATCCTATAAAGGTACACTTTGTGCCCCGAGGTGCAAGTTTGTTACCCGAATAGGCCTTAACAAATGCATCGCTTCCCCGCACATGTAAATTTGATAATATGGATTTATTTCCACTCCAAAACTCATATGGAATATCATTTATCGATTTAGTTGGTACTTGGTTTAGTATGTGCGCTGGTATTTGTAACGCATATCCCCAAAAGGATAATGGAAGACTCGCATGACTCATCATTGATCTCACCATATCCAATAGGGTGCGGTTCCTCCTTTTGCTCACACCATTTCACTGGGGCGTGTATGGAGGAGTGAGTTGGGATAGGATCCCAAACTCCCGTAAGTACTTAATGAAATCTCGATTAAGATATTCTTCACCTCAGTCTGAGCAAAGTTTCTTAATCTTCTTACCAAGCTGGTTCTCAACTTCATTCTTGTATTCTTTGAACTTATCACAATAATCTGACTTATACCTCATTAAGTAGATATATCCATATCTACTAAAATCATTATTAAAAGTTATAAAGTATGAGTACCCTCCCTCTAATTCAACTGAAAATGGTCCACACACATTGGTATGAACCAATTCAATAAGTTCTTTAGCCCTTTCACCTTTCCCACTAAATGGGGATTTGGTCATTTTTTCTTATAAACTTGCATGACATACGCCAAGTGGTTTTAGTTCGAAAGAATCTAAATATCCATCTTGATGTAACTTTGGCAAGCATTTCTCATTTACATGACCTAGACCGTGATGTCAAAGTTGGGTGTGGTATGAGTCATGTGAAGTATCTTTGTTATCGATTGTCATTACCTGGTTTGTGTAATCCAACACGTAAAAACCATTGTATAAATGTGCCCTACCAAAACAAATGCTATCTTTGTAAAATAAGAAACATTCATTTCGAAAATTGAGAACAAATCCATATATATCTAATTTGGATATAGAAATAATGTTTTTAGTAACATACGACACATAATAACAACCCTTTAACACCAAGATCATCCCAGTTGGTAATGTGAGGTGGTAGTACCCGACAACCACAACAACAATTCTAGCTCTGTTGGATGCTCGCAGATCTACCTCCCCTCAGTCAATCTTTATGAATCTACTTGTTTTCTATATTTGGATACATATGTGAGCACTACAAGCTGTATCTAATACCTAATTTTTAGAAATATATAGATTGAATTCGATAAAAAACACACCTAAAGCTTCCCCTTGCTTCTTAGACTGGGTGCAGTTCTTCTTCCGTGGCCCTTCTTTGCACATGTGAAACAAACAGACTTCTATTCCCTTGCCTCCCCTTTGATATTCCTTTTATTGGAAGACTATGAAGAAGCATTGAGCTTAAATCTCTTTGTCTTCTCTTTCTTCTTATTCACTATAAGGACAAAAGGATTTTCACACTTCATATCTTTGTCCACTTGGTGAATGAGGATAAGAAGATCGAATAAAGACTTCTTAATGTTTTTCATATTGAAATTGACAACAAAGTTAGAGAAGCTCTGAGGGAGTGATACAATAATGACATCAGTTCCCAGTTCTTTGGAGAGTTTAAACCCTAGAATCTCCAGGCACTCAATGTAGCCAATGAGCTTGACTAAATGAGGCCCAGCTGGGGCACCTTCTCTAAGCTTACTCTGAAAGAGTGCCTTAGATATCTCAAACCTTTCTTGTCTTTCTCTCTCTTGGTAAAGACCACAGAGGTGCTCGAGCATGCTATAAGCATCCATGCTTTCATGAGACTTCATGAGCTCACTAGACATTGATGATAACATCAAACATTGAATGTCGACTGCGTCATTCATATGATTCTGATAGACCAGGAAATCTTTATCACTCGCCACTTTGGCAGGCGAATTAGGTAATGTTGACTCTAGCACACAGGACTTCCGTTCATGGCATAGGATAACCCAAAGGCATCTAAACCATTCATGAAAGTTACTACCGGTGAGGATGTTGTCTTTATCCAGAATTGATCATAGGGATAGTGTGGTTGACTAGCTTGTCATTTTTATTCTACAATTAAAAGAGAAGATCATTAGTACTTTCTTGATTACATTTTATGAAAAATAATAAATTTTATTAAGTCTCCCACTATTTTATCAAGTCCCAATGACCCTCACCATTGAACTCATAATTTCTAGTTGCCATGACATTCTAGTGGCAAGGATCCATATTTCCCTTCGCATAACTCCAACAAGGGTTGGTCAAGCTATTATAAGGTATTTAGGTAGGCATGTCTTTGCCAACTGTGGGCTCATAACTCCTTGATCTGTTAAGTGGATTCCCCAATCCTGAAATCACGACTTTGGATTTCATCAACTCTTGCCTCCAATATTACACCAAGTCTAGCAAGGGCTATTACTATTGATGTAATATGGTTAATTCAACCCGAAACATTTCATATGGTCTTCCTGTATAAAAGTAAGTGTCCCAACAAGGGTTGGTCAAACACATAGTTTTATTGAGTTTTTCCCTTAATCAAGTAACATAAGGCTTCGTCTGACTTAATATTTTATTTGGGGGATTTTTATCTCTTATGCATGAATTGCTTATTATCATTATCACATGCTTGTTAATATTAAGTAGAACTTACTTAAGTGATTAACCATGTCTTGATAATATTTATGCATAAGTCTGGTTTATTTTAGTTCCATCTTGTATACTTGTTTAATTCATTAATTATGTGATTGTGAAAACAAATCCATAATGATAAACCATGCAACTGACAGAAATAAAATAAATGGCATGATCATGATCTTTTACAATGGTTAGTTTATCTAGTAGTTGATAAACTAACCCTAACACAGGGGAGAAACATCTTGAACCTTTTGGGTTCATGTTTATAGATTTCCACCTGTCCACCTCTGTATCTCATGAGATTGGTTTCATCTCGGCTCCAGATTGAACTGCCTCCATTAACTTGGGAGTTCTATCCATTACATATGTCCTTTTTTTATAAATCACATATAGGTGAGGGGTAAAAAGAGGTTTTACATAAAATAAACCTTGGGCACACAGACCCTACATATTAATGAGGAGAAGACTCGCAGGCTAACAAATTTAATTTAAATAAATAAATTAAAAGAAACCATCCACATACAAAGGTATTGGTCTAGCTCATGATCATCCATACATTCAACAATATTCATGCATAAATAAAACTAGCATTTAATTATTTAATCGTTATTGTTTAAGATAAATCACGCTCAAATCAATTAATTATCATCTTTAATTAATCAATACTTTTATCTTAAACCCTTTTCTGATTTTCCTTGAGATTCTCATACATCATAATTTTAAACAAATAAATTCATTTAAAATTATCTTTGTACATAACTTGTACCTTGGAGGCAACCTGGTGAATTCCTATTCATAACTACCCAATGATTAGAAATGAACATTACATGGATGTTAAATTAAACACACATATATAAAACACCTATCACGTGTTGTGCCTCAGCTTTACCCCCACACGATGGTACACGTCTCAAGGGTTTGTATAATATAATAATAAATTTTAATAAATCCGCGTAATTTGGATGAGTACACGATGTGTAGTTCTAACTACATGGCGTGTACTATTTTTCACCGTCCATCCGAAGTACACGCCCTGAGAAACGGCGTGTGAGCATACTTTGAAAATATTTGGAGTACACGTCGTGTCCAGTGGGCCACACGTCGTGTAGTTCCTAGTTACATGGTCTCCAACCGGGCAAGCCGTGTACAGGGTACACAGTCCAACCCTAACCCGAAGGGACTACACGTCGTGTCCAGTTGGCCACACGACGTGTAATCCAGAAACCGCGTGCCACCTGTTCCTGGTCAACATAAGGAGTCATTAAGACTTAGAAAAACTCCAATGACACGACTTGGTTTGGTGGACTAAACCTAGTGCATTGAACCTTGGCTATATAGTGTGTACTACCGAATACGCATCTTGTGTTCTGGTGTTGTATGGCTAGGAACCTTTGGAACCTCTGGATGAGATCCTCTATTTTATTTTAATCAAAATTAAAATAAAAGATCATTTTTAAGGTGAACAAGAAATGAAAGAGGATGAATAGATCTTGAGATTCATATTTGCAGAATGGTTAACTTGAATTGAAACAACTAAATTGTTAAATGCGTAAATCATCAACGAAATATTTAAATAATTATAAACTATGATGTAACCGCTCTGATACCACTTGAAGGTTTTAGGCGCAATAGAAGCGTAGTTAGGCCGACACCCAACTTTGATTTTTACCATCATCAATGATTATTACAGGATCAATACGATGATGAAAGCCAGTATCCATGAAATATAATCAAAGATTTAGATAAAGAAGGAAGATGCCTGAAACCTTTAGAGGGGATCTTTCACATCATGTTTATAATTAATTTAATTAATTTTATAAAGAAAATAATACCTGGATCTTCTGTATTTTCTTTGTTGATGATATTGATCACCCGGGATGGCCCTTACGGATTATCTTGTTGCACTTGTAAGGATCCAAACTAGAATACCTCTAGCAGTGATCCACACATGCTCCGATGACCTCCGATCGACACCACTCATTCTCCGGGTGCTAGCACAACGAAACGAGTGTCTTGTGTCGGTCATTCTTGATTGCTTGTTCTTTAGCCTTGAAGAACATATCTCGTTCTTGACAGGGGAAATAAGAGGATTCGAGAGAGAAATTGTTTATCTCAACAATTCTCAATTCATCGGGTGTGTAGTTAGGTACATGACACAATAAACGTATGTGTCTATTTATTGACATGGGGATTTAGTTACAATATTTAATTGTGTAACAGAAAATAAATACATTCACAACCTTAGAGAAAACCCATGTTATTAATAATAATACCACATAATTATTTATGGTGCACCAACTCGTGCAAAACAAAATTATAAATAAAATTCTATGTCACAAAATAATAGCATCATTATTTTAATTTGTGCCAACTAGTTAAATAATTATTTATCATCTTGAAAATAATTATTTTACTACGAGACCGGCCTTGGTCCTCTCGAACTCCACTTCCATTTATTGAACACCCAAATAAATAAATAATTTATTTATTCTCTTAAATAAATATTTTATTTACAAACTAGTAAATAAATATTTATTAAATGTTCAATAAAATAAATAAATATATTTTACCCATAATCCGGTGAATAAATATTTATTTAATTTATGAAATCATTTTAACTTGAATAAAATTATTCCATTATCTTGATAATAATATTTATTAATTAAATTCAAATAGAATTTAACTGAGACCACCAAACACAATTAGCGTGTGACCCTCTAGGATTCTTTCTCATTGGCATTAGGCGGGCTTGCCTAAAGTCCAAGAGTACTATCTAGCAACGGGTCAAGGCACCCAAGAGAAAGAACTTAAAATCACATTAACGACATCCACATATGAACACTCACTGTGTAATATAATCTATTTGTCGTAATATCTCATCAAGCAGGTTTCATGATAGTGTCATTAACTTTTATGCTTGATACGCCATTCTTTGACTACCTGAAATAAACTCGTCATTACACCATGACCATGAAATTTCACGCAATGATTATATTTCAATCAAAGGGACGAGATATCAACTTCCATAAATGGAAGGGAAAAATCCTTCCTCGAATTATCCATTAATAATATGTCACTCGTGATGCACCCAACGCACCCTACTTCCCGCCAACTGTCTGCATGACAGTTTTCGTCAGTAAATCAAAGTACGCGAGTCGTGACATGTATTAATGATAATCTTAAAGTCTAAGGATCATTACACACTCTCGCAGATAGAAATATCTGATGACACCAAAACATGCGAAATTCCTATTAGTGGGTCTATTCTCATAATCTCCTATCTTGAAGATTACCAAGTGCGAACTTCATGAGAGGAAGTCTCATCTGCTTACAAGTACTCACACCTAACAGTCTGCATGCTATGTGTCCCATCATAGTATGTCATCCAACTGTAGAACTATATTTAAAAATTTTGTTATAGCATTTTAATATTCTCATCATAACGGGGAACTTCCATAACCTTATGAAAGCAACAAATACTCTAGGACATTATTACATCATAGTCATGCAGAACAATTAACAATATGTAATAAGATGTTTAATATTTAAATACATTAAATATCCATGTAATCAAAGTACAACCAGTTGGTTATAGGACACCAACTCTTACACAGGTAAGCAGGTGTGTGACCTGACTGGGATTCATGAGTGATTTCCCTTATTAGAGGTGAGGCTGATGGGCCATGTTGGGATCATAACATCCCCTATAGTAAAATTCATTGAATTCATGGTTGTCGATGAATATGTTTCCCACATGAGAGACTTGGGTAAAGGGATATTAGAATCCAAGAGGGTGTCCATCACAGAGTCATGGCTCAGGCAACCTATGGATCTCATTCTGAATATGTTGCGCTCACTTGGAATGAAGACTAGGAGCAAACCTTTAGGATGGTGTGGGTATGATCGTACAAAATCCCGACCCGGATGTCACTGAACGATGTCCCGAGCCGGTACATGACCTCAAATGCATCTCCTCAAATTCTAGGGGATTTCGACTAGCAGTGAGGGCCTAGGGTGTGTCTGTGGGAGAGATTATGCCCTCATGTCAGAGTGTGACACAACAGAATAATAATAACATTCAATAGTGGAAGCAGTAAATCATTCAAACTGAAGGTAAACATCCAAGACAAAAATATATAAACAATGTCAGATGTAATCTTATATACACATGATGATCATTACATGTCTATAAAAAGTAGTCAAAACAAGTGCATATGCAGTAGTACAATACATGTATCAAAAACCAAAAAGACCAAAATATCTATCCCATATAGCATCATGAGCCTTAGCTCGATCCTGTGCTCCCCTACTCCTAAGCATAGCACAAAGTCAAGTATCGAACAATGGGTGCTTTCTTCGATCCCTACCCGCATCCATATAGTTTGTTCGAGTACCCAATGATGTCCTGAATAGGGTGTGAGATAACACTCAATAGACCACCACCAACAATGTCTATAACAAATCCAGGTTGTGAAATACAAGCTAAGCAGTGTGTAGTATATAACATATATGACTGTTGGGAATGTATTGTATCAACAATACTCTATAAATCTTATTGATTTTAATTCTCACAAATACTTTTGTTTGTTTTACTGATGAAATTAATTTAATTGTTTTTCAAGAATACATTTTTGATAAGTTTATCTTATTTACGAGTTTAAATATTTGTTAAAGTATTTTGAACATGTTTGAAATTATTTTGGAAAAACTGTTCATACCCAACATTTATAAGCATACCGTATGGTTCAGTAGCCCTATGTTTGAAATAATATGTATGAATCATGTAATCTACGTTATTGGAAAAGTATGAAACATCAACCCCATGTTTGGAAGGAAACCTGCATTTGAAAAAATAATAAGTATTATTTATCAACCTTACATTTGTAAACTACCATACGTTATCAACCCTATGTTTTTAATCAACCATACGTTGTCAATACTATGTTTGGTTTTTTTTGTCACATGAAGGAACCCTACATTTGACTTTTCAATGATGGAGTTTAAAATTAAAGATATTTTATATGATTACCACAATGGTCTCGACAGAAGTATATATCATGTTAAAGATGTTTTATGAAAAATTAAAAGGTTCTTATAAACAAAGTAAATCATTTCTATTTCTAAGGGAAGTTACATCTCTCTTGAATGATTTAAATTCAAACGATTGTGATTTTTCAAGTGACATTCTTGGATCTACTCAATCGAAAGAAATCCATTTTTTCTATATATATGGAAAGAGTATTTTTTTTCTTTTTAATGGCGTTTTATTATATCATATGTAAAATATCTTTTTGAATACAAAACTACTGCAGAGAAAAAAAATAAAGACAAATTTATTATTCTAAATAAGCTACACTTTGGAGATATACATGTTTCAACCTCGTACTATGTAATTAATACTGTTTGTTTGTTGCTTTTTTTTATTGAAGATAATTCACAACTAAGATCTCTTCGAAGCTATTATTTATTAAATACATGTATATTTTAATAAGAAGAAGATTTTTATTATCCCAAGTCCTATTTCAACTGTGATCAAGAACCTATTTAATCAATCAAATCAAACTCTTTTGATTTATTAGAGTTTCGGCTGCTCAGACTCAGTCGTGGTAGAGTATCAGCTTCTCAAACTAAACTATGGAGAATTTGTTTACCTACAAAAGAACTAGAATACTTTGTAAATCCTTATCGTAAAGGTGTCAACTGTATGTACTCAGTTGTTAATGGATTGCGATTAGAGGAACTTTCTAGTGAAAATCACCAAGCACGTAGAGACAACGTTAGTGAAGTGAACTAGAGAATATTTGTGCCCCTAACCACTATAAAAATTCTTGTGTTATTATTTACTATTTATATACTACTCAAAATACTTACAAAAGAGAATACTTCATATCTTCATAAACCACAAAAGGTTAAAAGTCAAAATCTATCAAGATTATTGGAAAGACACAATTCACCTCCCCCTATTGTGTATCTTTTAATTATTCCGACCTAACAAAGACAATACCAAAAGTAAAGTGAGCTTGTTAAATGGTATTTTCTAGACTACCAAGGCTCCCTGAAAACAATAATCAACTCCTATAATAAGTTAGCTATAAATAGAAATGAACAAGTCACCATATCCAGTCTAACAATTGAATCTGATACCCGTACCTGCGCTATCTGTAAAACATGCCAAAAGATCCACCACAACCATGCCATACAACCAAGAAACCATTCACCATGGCCACACCATATAAATAAACAACCATTTACCATGGTCATTCCATATAGTCATAAGTGTTGGACCCTGCAAGGCCTAATCTAAGGTATAAAAGACCAAGGAATCCCCATCGAGTCCCATAATCATCTCAATAGAAACTTGGACAGACATGAGTGGAGTCCAAGGAGCATGTCAACAACACATGTCCAATGCGATTCCAAGAAATCCGATTCTAAGGAGTAATAAGGCCCCAAGCATCCCACGAAATCAATACCCAAGGAGCAATCTCATCCAAGGCAGTCACTACTACTATCAAGATCCATAGAGGCAATGTCCATGACATCTAATGGAATAAATATTCAAGGTATACTAACCATGGAATCCACTACCATTTAAAATCATCATCTCATTCCATCTATCAATTTAAATTCATTCACATTTCATGAGTTTACCCACTCATTTCTACAATTTCTATAAAATCTATTCAATCAAACAACATCATGTTATCACATGGAAAATGAGTAAAACCATATACTAAACATTCAATTCAATTAAAGGATTCCTCTAACCAGGCAAGCAAAAACACACCAAATGGGAGGTATAAAATTAGGAAAAGGTAAGGGCACACCCCATGGGTGGCCTAGGTTGGGGAAACAACCTCAAACACACTCAAAGGAACTAGTGGTATCCCTAACATGTTCTAATTCATTCAATTCAATCATTCAATTAATATTCGAGGTACCATCATAAATTACGACGTATAACACAATGAAAACTAGGAATATGAAGAACCAAAATCTAAGGGAAAAGTATTGAACACCTACCGTAGGTCTGTAGTGGATTTCTCATCCAATATCAGCTTCTAATTTGGTCCAGATCAGGAGAAAAATGAAGAACAAATAAGAAAATTAAAATTAGGGCATATTATATCACACATAAATAACTCCATTGATAAAAAGTTAAATAAAGAATGACACAAGATTAATGGAGTACACATCGACATGAATCCAACGAGACTGACGACGTTCAATTTCGAGTTTGGATGGAGAATCAGGATTTAAGCCCATCAAATTGTGACGTCCTGACCAGGGAGCCACTAAACAGTGCCCCAAGCCGGTTGACCACATACCCTCAAGCAAGCATCCCCATATGCCGGATGGTGCCAATTAGCAATAAGGGTATAGTAAGTCAGTCTTGGGGAGACTATACCCTCTGTTATCAGAATAAAACACCAGCGGAAGCAAATAAAAATAACCAAGTACAAAAGCATATAAATAACCAGAACAATACCATGACATCTAATACTCAAAACCAGAAAATACAATACTCAACTAAAAGTTAAAACATGCTATGACAATACAAGTGCCAAGTGTCTACAATGAAACTCAAAGTAAAGACACAATAACTCCAAAACGGGTCTCGAACTGTGTTTGGTTCCCTCTCCCATGCTCCAATCCCAAACAAAAACCTATCCCAGGGCCTTTCCCTTATCCTATCCTGCAACAAAAAAGTCTTCTTGGGTTCCGATCAGTCAGCCTGAATAGGGTATGAGTTCAACTCAGTAGGCCACCACCAACATTTTCTAAAATGAGTCCAATCAAAAGATAGTTCATGATGATTTATGAAGCAATAAATACAATGCATAATTTAAATAATTATCACATTTTCATTTAATATTTAATCATAACATGAGGTCAATTCAATTCATGTTTCCCATTTGAATCATCATTTATTATTATCATTCATTTGGTGTAGGTCGTCATTCCTAGAACCCAAAATCTCAGTTGAAACACCATTCATTATTATCATCCATTAGGTGTAGGTCGTCATTACTAGAACCCCAAATCTTATTGAGTATAGGTCGTCATGCCTAGCACTTATTTTCTCAATTGGTGTAGGTCGTCATGCCTAACATCCCATAATCTCAAGCTTGGATAACTATTAGGGAGGAACGCTATATCCAAGTCCCAACTTATAATCAGTCTAGGACGCCATGCCTATCACCAAAAAATCTCATCCATTTAATCATGATTTAAGTCATAAGAATTTGACACATTATTCATTTACTAATCCAACGATTAGTTAAAAATTTCAAAGGCCATTAGTTAAATCAACAATTAACTAAGTATATAACCCATTAATTAATTCATTAATTAATTAATCAATCAACACAATTCTCTTTCCATAATTAATTATTCATAATTAATTATCCATATAAAAGTTCAAATTGTCATAATTAATCCTCATAATTAATTATTGTTGATCACATCATGACACATAATTAATTCTCTCAATAAATTATCTTAAATAGCCAAACATAGTTCCATAATTAATTCCCCCAATTAATTATCGTATCACAATCAAATCAATATCTCAATTACAATATCTCAAATACAATATCTCAACCCATATTAAATCTCCAAAATATTCATCTGGGCAAGACCTCCTTTTTTTGTTCCATGATTCAATTACCAATTAATCACCAAAGTAAACTCAATTCAATTTCATATTCCTAATTACTCCAAATTAGGAAATCAATCATCAAGGGAAATCTAGAAAAAAATAAAATCACATTAACATATCATAAATCATGACTATGAGAGTTAGACTTAGACCACCTACCTCAGTTTATTGACAGAAGTTATCCCAACAGAAATCCCCAAAATCTGAGTGGAACAACGTCGTCGATCAAGCTCCAGATATAAATCCCTAGAACCAAAATTAAGATCAAAGACATCAAGATATTCCAAATATAGATATAGATATACAATCCTAGATCTAGATCTTAACTCATGGGTTTAGATCCAAGAAAACAGTGTAGATCTTACATGAAAAGAACTAGAAAATATAAGAGAAATAATAGAAGAAGCATCAGGATGAAATCCACTTACCAGGAGGAGAGAAGATCTTCAATTTGAGATTTCAATCTTGAAGAAAGGTGTTCAGATCGCCTTGGAATCTCTCCGAGAGGCTTGGAAAACACCTAGAATTCATCAAGCCTGATCCAAAGTAAAAAATATGGAAGTATTAGGGGTTCAGGTGGTTTTAAAAAGTACTTTAAGAATTAAAATCCCATGTGCATGATTTCCTGGGCATAGACACAGAGTTAGGGAAAACCATGCGCTAACCATGTGGACCCCTCTATCCAGTTTTTTATGGATGGTACAGTTTGGTTGCATGGGTTTTCAAACTGTGTGCAAACCATGTAGCATGTGCAAACCGTGTAGACCTCTCCATCCAATTTTGCACGCTTGACATGATTTGGTTGCACAGTTTGTCAAACCGTGCACAAACTGTGAACAACCCACCGCCCTTTAGTTTTCCTTAAAATTTCACCCAAATACACCCCGATCCCCTAATACAAGTTAATGGCACATAAAAGCTTCAAAAATTACCTAAAAATGCACATGAGATGACTCCAAAAAAGGTCAGGATCTTTCAATATCCCCACCTTATAACAGCTCTTCCTTGATCTGCACTCTCGAACTACTCTAAGATTCCAATCCAAAAAGATTGGTCCATTGAGATCTCATGTCTGCTTCTCATTCCCAAGTTTCCTCTTGAACATTTCCATGTTTCCATAATACATGAACTAACAACACAGTATTTCCCCATAACACTTTCTCACTGTGACCCAACACACATATCAGATGTTCCTCAAAGAACGCATATATCTTGAGGTTAACCTCTTCCACATCAATCACATGAGATGGTTCTGGGTGATACTGCTATAGTTGTGACACATGGAAAACATCATGCAAAACACTGTATTTCTGTGGAAGTGATAATCAGTACGCCACCGACCCGATTATCTCCAGCACCTCAAACGGTCCCACAAACTTGGGCGCTAACTTGCCCTGCCTTCGTATCCTGTCAATCCAAAACCGACATTTAGATAGCTTGGAATATAACTGAATCTCTCTCAGTGTACCCAGGACGATTTCAAGATATTGGCCATGATCATCATGAGTCTTAGAGTACACTAATATGTTTTCCACAAACACCACCACAAACTGATCTAAGTACAGATGAAATATCTTGTTTATCAAGGCCATAAACACTACTGGAGCATTTTTCAACCCAAACGGAATTATGAAAAATTCATAAAGGCCATGCCTGCTCCTAAAAGCAGTTCTTAGTATATCAGAGGTCTGAAATATCACCTGATAATACCCTGATCTTAGATCAATCTTTGAGAACACATTGGCCCTCTTTAGCTGGTAAAATAGTTCATCGATACATGAAAGAGGATATCAGTTATTCACAAAAATTTTATTCAACTTTCAGTAATCGACACACAAGCGTAAACTCCCATCAACATTATTTGCAAACAAAATAGGTGATCCCCATGGCGATGTACTTGGACGGATAAACCCTTTATCCTCCAACTCTTCCAACTGCGTTTTGAGCTCTTGAAGCTCAGTCTTTGCCATTATATAAGGTGGAATAGATACCGTCTTAGCCCCCGACATGAGATCAATAGTGAATTCCACATATCTCTCAGGTGGCAACCCTGAAAAGTCTTCAAAAAAGACATCCTGAAACGATTCTACTAATAGTGGACGGATGTCTTTCCAATCACTCCCATCATCCAACAAAAGACTAGCAACTTGGATTGTGAGCTCTCCCAATTTCTGAGTATTTGTCCCATCTCTACCTGCATGGATATACCATTATTCACAAAGGACATATTGGTCACCCTCAAGAGATATAAAGGTCACACTCCCACAATAACAATCTATGTGGGCTCGGTATGTGACTAACCAGTCCATACCCATAACCAGGTCGAAGCCCATTATATTAAGGACATATATATCCCAAAGGAAACGATATTCTCTGATCTCTAGAGAACATCCCTTTCATAAACAGATATCCCTATTCCGTGTTCCCAATGGTGTATCGATATTCATCATCCCACTTACGAACTCCACCTCCAGGATCAAGCCATTAACAAGGTTTTCAAATATAAAGGAATGAGAGGCACCAATATCAAACAAGGAAGTAGATAAAGTAAAATCAACTAGAATAATAACTCTCACTATCGATGGACTAGCCTTTCTCTCCACAAGTGTAGGTTTCACTGCATGCAACTCTACTTCCCCTCTTCCCTTTGGTGTCATTTGACTCCCCTAAGTAGCACCACTCTACTGATATGGGTACTCATACCCTAAAGCACCATGTCCACTATATCTACCACCCATGCCTGTAGAACTATAGCTGCTAGACCTATATGGTGTAGAAGACCCCCTTCCCACACTCTGACTCTGAGTAGCTACTCCCTTAGCACCAACCTGCCGCTGCTTCTTGCAGAACTTCTATAGGTGTCCCATCTTGCCACAAAACTGGCACTCAACTGGTAGTCAAGGACAATGTGTATGATAATGTACCTTCCTACCACACTGGTGTAAAATCACATGATAAAGATCCGGTATAACTGTTCCTCCTGAATACCCACCTTGCTTTCCACTGTACTGACTAAGATTCTCACGATGATGCTTCCTGCTCTCGAAAGGCACACTCCCGGATCGTCCAGCTACCTGTCTAGTAGTGGAATCCTCCTTCAGGTTCCCCTATGAAATGAGAGCATGATTAACCACTTCTAAAAATTTCTTTAGCCTAAATATATTCACCTGGGACTTAATTTCACACTTAAGTCCATCCTGAAATCATTTTTCCGAAGAAGCCTCATCTACCGCCAAAGAAGGAGTAAAACACTGTAAATCTGTGAAATGTTCAGCATACTCCATTATTGACATGATTCCTTGTGTCAGATGTATAAAATTTGAAGCCTTATATTGCCTCAGTGTGTTTGTATATAAGTGTTCTAAGAACATCTCTAAAAAGTCCTTCTATAACATCACATCAGTCAGTCTAGATTATACCTGAATGTCCCACCAGTGCTTCATGGAACCCCGCAACATATAAGTATCCAACTTGACCCTCCTCTCAGCTGAAGTCTCTAAATGGTCAAGTATCATATCTATAGATTAAATCCATCTCTCTCAGGTCCACCCTCTCTAGTAAAAGTAGGAGTGTGTTGCAGCTGAGACTCCCTTGTCAACTCATACATGATTTTCTAAACCCGTCCTGGGTCTCTCTCCATGAATTGCATGAAATAAGAAAATTTTTCTCGGAACTACTCTCCTTCTTCCTTATCTTTCACCAATGGTACCTTAAGCTCCCTATTTGGAAGTTCGTTCTGGGCCATACCCTTCGGTCTCTCCCTCAACAAGCATCATGGAGTCATACTCCTACAAAGCCAAACACACATCTCTGGTCTCATAACACAACCTTATAACATTTACGTAAGAGGAGAAACTAACACAATAAGTTTCAACATGACTTTTTCCTCCTTTTTCTCACCACACAGTCAACACTAAGGCCTTATCACTACCCTTAACCATCCTACTCCTAGGTCTTGGTTAACAAGGGTATACTAATTATCATCAATTAATTCATCCCTTAATTAATCAAATTATCTCAAATTAATTAATTCAAAAATTAATTAATTTCTCATACTCAATTCAATAATCAAGGTTCTCATTAGACACCCATTTATTCTCATTTTGTATCATTATTCCAATCTCATAATAAGGAAAACAGCTCAAGTTCAACAACTTACCCATAACCCATTTTCCCGTGAGTGACTAGAATGATACATGTCACAACAACCCTGAGTGCCTAGAATGATGCATGAAAACTCAAGTATCATGCCTCTTGATACCACAAATAAAAATTCAAAAATTTTCAAAACAACTACCACATCACACCATAAGTGCATCACCCAAGGTGAAATAATATCCAACTGTAACAAAAAACAACAATCACAACAATCCCACCCCGAGTACTCAAATTTCCCCCCGTACATGGGTTTGAAACTCCCATGCATGAGCTCATTACCAAGCCTAGACTCTTCCTAGTATCCTATCTACCTTTCCCAAAATAGTAAGACAAAAGAAGAAGAAAGAAAAGAAAACCTCTCTGATACCACTTTGTAACATCTCGACCCGAGATCCACTGAACGGTGCCCCGAGCCGGTTGTCCACATGCCTTTAAGAACACCTCCCCGTATGCCAGAGGGTGCTGACTATCAGCAAGAGTCTGGTAAGTCAGTCTTGGGGAGACTATACCCTCTGTTATCAGAATAAAACACCAGCAGAAGCAAATAAAAATAACCAAGTACAGAAGCGTATAAATAACCAGAACAATACCATAACATCTGATAGTCAAAACTAGAAAATACAATACTCAAATGAAATGTAAAACATGATATGACAATGCAAGTTCCAATTGTCTACAATTCAACTCAAATTAAAGACACAACGACTCCAAAATGGGTCCCGAACTACATCATGTTCCCTCTACTATGCTCCAATCTCAAACATCAACCTATCCTAGGGCCTTGCCCTTATCCTGTCCTGCAACAACAAAGTCTTCTCAGGTGATGATCAGGTAGACCAAATAGGGTGTGAGTACAACTCAGTAGGCCACCGCCAACGGTGTTTAAAACAAGTCCAGTCAAAAGATAGTGCATGCAGATTTATGAAGCAATAAATATAATGTATAATTTAAACAGTTATCACATTGTTATTTAATATTTAATCATAACATGAGGCCAATTTAATTCATGTTTCCCATTTGAATCATCATTCATCATTATCATTCATTTGGTGCAGGTCATCATGCATAGCACCCCAAATCTCAATTGAAACATCATTCATTATTATCATCCATTGGGTGTAGGTCATCATTCCTAGCACCCCAAATCTTGTTGAGTGTAGGTAGTCATGCCTAGCACTTCTTTTATCAATCAGTGTAGGTCGTCATGCCTAACACCCCATAATCTTAAGCTTAGATAATTATTGGGGAGGAATGCCATGTCCAAGTCCCAACTTCTAATCGGTCTAGGATGCCATGCCTAACACCATAAAATCTCAGCCATTTAATCATTATTTAATTCATAAGAATTTTCCACATTATTCATTTACTAATCCAATGATTATTTAAACATTTGAAAGGCCATTAGTTAATTCAAAAATTAACTAAGCATATAACCCATTAATTAATTCATCAATTAACTAATCAATCAACACAATTATCTTTCCATAATTAATTCTTCACAATTAATTATCCATATAAAAGTTCAATGTGTCATAATTAATTCTCACAATTAATTATCTTTGATGGCATCATGACACATAATTAATTATCTCAATCAATTATCTTATATATCCAAACATAGTTCCATAATTAATTCCCCCCAATTAATTATCTTATCACAATAAAATAAATATCTCAATTACAATATCTCAAATACAATATCTCAACCCATATTAAATCTCCAAAATATTCATCTGGGTAAGCCCCCCTTTGTTTTCTTCATGATTCAATTACCAATTAATCACTAAGTCCAACTCAATTCAATTCCATATTTCTAATGACTCCAAATTAGGAAATCAATTATCAAGGTAAATCTAGAAAAACATAAACTCACATTAACATATCATAAATCATGACTATAGGATTTCTATTTAGACCACCTACCTCAGTTTATTGGCAGAAGTTAGCCCAACAGAAATCCCCAAAATTTGAGTGGCACAACGTCGTTGATCAAGCTCTAGAGCTAAATCCCTAAAACCAAAATTAAGATAAAAGACATAAAGATATTGAAAATATAGATCTAGATATAAAAACCTAGATCTAGATCTTAACTCATGGGTTTAGATCTAATAAAATGGTGGAGATATTCCATGAAAAAATCTAGAAAAGATAAGAGAAAGAATGAAAGAAGCATCGGGATGAAATCTACTTACTGGGAGGAGAGCAGATCTTCAATCCGGGATTTCAATCTTGAAGAACAGTGTTCGGATCACCTTGGAATATCTCCAAGAGGCTTTGGAAACACCTAGATTTCATCAAGGCTAAGCCAAAGTCTAAAATATGGAAGTCCTAGGGGTTCAGGTGGTTTTAAAAAGGATTTTCAGAATTAAAATCCCATACGCACGGTTTCCTGGGAAAAGACACACGGTTAGGGAAAACAGTGCACCAACCATGCAGACCCCTCTGTCTAGTTTTGCATGGATGACATGGTTTGGTTGCACGGTTTGTCTATCCATGCACAAACCGTACATACCTCTCTGTCCAATTTCGTATGCTTGACACAATTTGGTTGCACAGTTTGTCAAATCATGCACAAAATGTGCACATCCCACTGTCCTTTATTTTTACTTAAAGGTTAACCCAAGCACACCCCGAGCCCCTAATCCAATTTAAAGGTACGTAAAATCTTCAAAACATACCTAAAAACATGCCTGAGATGACTCCAGAAAAGGCCAGGATCTTACAAAAATGTCCTTCAAAGGAGCTCCCATGTACAAGCTGTTGTCCAACAGAGGAGGAAAAGAAAGTGTTTTAGGTTTTAATAGGTTTTAAGGTCAATTTGGTCATTTTGACCAAAAATACTGGTTCGTACAGTTTGGTCTCATGGTTGTCCAAACCGTGCGCCAACCATGCATCCTTCACTATGTTAAGGGGCACCTTGCAAGGTTAATGTTCCCGATTTTCCTAACCATGCAAAAGCTGTGTCTCAGACAAGTATCCAAGGTCTACAGAAAGTCGTATGAGAATGAAATTGAGGTTTCATGGTTTATCTGAAACCATGTGGTCTCCTGCACCCCACTGTCAAGCCCCTCATGATTAGGGCTAACTGTGCAGCCTGTGCTGCACAATTTCTCCTAACTATGCGGCCTACATTATTTTTCAAAAAACATTTAGTTCTAGGATCCAAACAATCCCCAGACACCCTCGATACACCCATGACCTCAAAGGGTACCCATTTTAGGCTGTAAAAAATCATTTAAACCGGAAAACAAAGGATCTGTACCTCATAAAAAAACCCAAAAACTCACAATCTTCCCCTTAAATCAATTCATCATAAAATTTCCCTTCCAAGGGTGGTTAAGAATCACCTAAGAATAACTCCGGCCATTGAGCACATACGTCGGCCTCTAGTTCCCAAGTCTTGTCCTATAAATGACCGTGCTACCATGGAACCCGTACTAGAGGAACTGACCAACCTCATAGAACCTTTTTGCTCCTATCAATGATACTAATAGGATACTCCTCAAAGTACGTATCAACCTGTAGCTCTACCTCCTCAGGTTGTAGAGTATGACATGTTTCTGAGTGATAATGGTGCAACTAAGATACATAGAAGACATAATGCATGACCTGATACCTCTAAGGTAACTACAATTGATAGACTACCAACCTGACTCTCTAAAAAATATCAAATGTACCGACATATCATGGTGAAAGTTTACCCTGTATTTTGATATGTTTGTGTCCCATCCTTAGTGAGATACATAAAAATACCAAATCCCCAACCTTAAACTATAGAGGTCATCGATTACAATCAACGTAAGATTTATGTCAATGTTGTGTAGTAGTCATCCTCTTTCTGATCAACTGGATCTTCTTAGAAGTCTCTTGCATGAGATATGGTCCTAGTAAAGCTGCCTCACCTAGCTCAAACCAATATAGGGGCGATCGACATGGCCTATCATACAAAGCCTCATAAGGTGCCATCTGTATAGTCACTTGGTAACTATTATTGTAGGAGAAATCAAACAGTAGAATATGTCTCTCCCAAGAATCCCCAAAATCCAAGATGAATGCTCACAATATTTCCTCAAGCACTTGAATTGTGCACTCTGACTGGACATCAGTCTGAGGGTGGTATGGTTTTTTCGGAAGCACATGTGTACCTAAGGCCCTCTATAAACTCTACCAGAAATTAGATGTAAAATGAGCATCCCTATATAAAAAATAGTATGAAGGATCCCGTGAAGCCGCACTCTCTCATAGATATATAGCCTTCCAAGATAATCCACTGAGAAGGTATCCCTAGTTAACAAGAAATGAGAAAATTTTATGAGCATGTCAACAACAACCCACACAACTTCACTACCTTGAGGTTACCTCGAGAAACCGATCATGAAATCTATTAGGGCATCATCCCACTTGCACTCAAGAATGGGAAACTAATGTAAAATCCCCACTGGTTGCTGATGTTACACCTTCACCTGCTGATAGGTGGAACACCTCATAACAAAACCAGTTACCTCACGTTTCATACCCACCCACCAGTAATGATAGCGTTTAAATCTTGGTGACGTCGGGGTGCATTGCCCAAACCGAGGCATGGAATTCTCACATCAACTCCTCGCGTATGTCTAATGGAACCCAAACATGCCCATGGATATGCAAGATATCATCTTCAACCATAGTCCAACCAGGAGGTGAGTCCTCCCCTGCCACACTCCCCCATAGGACTAGGGCCTCAGAATCTAAAAGTTGTCTCATTCTTACTCTATCCAGAAGAATAGAGGTTACAACAAAATAAGAATGAAAGGTATGCCCCTGACCATCCTACACCTCCAACCACATCTCTAAAAACAAATCCATAAACTGCCACTCACTTCTGGCCTCATGAACTTCCCATATCTATGTCCTCCTTCTCAGTGAATCAACCATTGTATTACCTTTCCCAGGCATATAGGCAAGATAAAAGTCAAAATACTATAGGTACTCAAACCACCTTTGTTGACTCATATTCAAATCACATTGTGTAAATATCTACTTAAGGATTTTGTGGTATGTGTACACTATAAAATGCTCTCCTAGTAAATAATGTCTCCAATAATGAAAAGCATGAACAAATTCAGCTAACTCCAGATCATGCGTCAAGTAATTCCTCTTGTGTGTCCTCAACTAACATGACTCATATGCCATGACTCTATCTCCATGCATCAAAACTACTCCTACCTAATACCTGATGCGTCATAATATATAGTGTGGATCTTTCTCAGCTCTAAAAGAATTAGAACTGACACTAAAGTCAATCTCCCTTTTAGCTCCTAAAAGGTTGTCTCACAGGTATCTGTCCATAAAAACTCCATGCCTTTCTTAGTAAATCCCCTTAAAGATGCTTCTAAGTGTGATAAGTCCTATATGAAATTTTTACAATATCCAACTATCCCTAAGAAACTCCATATGTTAAATATTTTCTTGGGCTATCCCAGGAAACTACAACTCTCACATTCTCTAGGTCTACTAACACTCCTGTCTCTGAGATAATATGACCCAAGAAGTGAATCTTATCCATCCAGAACTGGAACTTTGTGAGCTTAACATATAACTGATGCTCTCTCAGTGTATCCAAAATGATCTCAAGATATTTGGAATAGTTGTGTTCATTATGAGAATACACAAAGATATCATCCGCACACACCACAATAAAATAATCTAGATAAGGATGGAAAATTCAGTTCATTAGAACCATGAAAACTGCTGGTGTGTTCATGATACCGAACGATATAACTAGATACTCATATGGAAAATACCTGCTATGGAAACCTATATGAGGTATGTCTGCAGGTCGAACACACACCTGATGATAACCCGACCTCAAATAAATTTCCAAGAACACCTGAGCTCATATGAGATGATAAAAAAGATCATTTATATGTGGAAAAGGATACCAGTTCTTAACCATCAACTGGTTTAGTTTTTGATAATCCACACACAACCTAAGTATATCATATTCCTTTTTCGCAAAAAGGACTAGTGAACCCCATGGTGAAGTACTAGGTCATATAAACCCATTTGCCTCCAAGTCCTCTAGTTGCCTCTTGAGCTCCTACAACTCCTTCGTAGACATCCTGTAAGGAGGAATGGATACCGATGTAGATCTTAACACTAGCTTGATAGAGAACTCCACCTCTCTCTCAAGAGGTAAATCAGATTTGTTTTTGGGAAAACGCCCCCGAAACAATCAACTACTTGAGGTAAATATACCTGAAGCAATCCCTAATCATCTAGATACAAACTAGAAGTCTGGGCTGTCATCCCGCCCAACCCATGATGCTTTAGTTTAGCTCGGTTCACCTAGACATCCCATTCACCTTTGTGAATAAAAACTCCACCCTCTGGTGATGTAAAGGTCACCATTCGGCGATAACAACCGACATAGGCTCGATAAGCAACTAGCCAATCCATCTCGAGTATGACATCAAACTTGATCATATCAAGGACAAAAAGATCTCATATTAAGTTACACCCTCCAATCTCAAGGGGGAACTCCCTACACTAGTGTAAACTCTCTATTATAATCCCCAATAGTGTATCAAGTGTCATAACACCCTAAAAAACTAAACAATAAGCCCAAGGATTTCCACCATAGGCACAAAATATGAAACTACGAGACACACTTATATAAAAAAGAGTAGATACAACTAAGATCACACCTCTCACTATAGATGGCCTGACACTCTGCTTCTTGGGTGTAGGATATAAATAATATATCTAGCCTGGACTGTGAGATTGTGAAAAAACCTCACTACTCAGAGTAAGACCACTATGCTGTCTAGGTACAATTGGTGTCTGACTGCCTCAACCAAAACCACCATCTCGACTTGAATGGCTAGTACTACTCCAGCACTCAGCCTTCCATGGAGCTGTGTGTAGGTTCTGAGCGCAGTGGAAGCACGTTGGTAGGTTTACCCAACTTTAATTTTGTTGTTAACAATGATCAATCTGAGATCCTTCATGATAATAAAACACCAGATCTTCGGAATAGAATGAAGAATGAAAGAAAAAGAGGGGAGTACCAGAACCATAGAGAGAATCATCATATGTTGGTTATAATTAATTTAATTAAAAGACAAGAATTACCTTGATATAATTCTCTCTTCATTGATTTTTCTGGTTACAATCCAATGTGATCCATTTTTGCATCATAGAATAAAAGTGTAGGATTCCTCTATCGGTGATCCACATGTGCTCCACGTATCTCTAGATGTTGCTGAATGGATCTCCAGATGCTAACATGGAAGATCCTTCACTTGTGATGTCCGCCTTTGATCGCCTTGAGAGCCTCTTCCAAAGCGCTCTACTTGATCTGGTGGAGGATGATCTCTCTCGTAACTTGAAAACATACTTAGAGGGAAAAAAAATTCTCTCTTGGCTTGAGATCTTTTTCCAAGACCGTTGTGCACAACCCAAAGAATGGATAGGCTCATGAGAATAGTGTAATTGAGATTTTATTACTTAGAATAATAAAATGAATGAATTAATTGAAATCATTTACTCATTTCATTTAATTCTTAGCAAAACCCCATGTATAATAATAACAGTTGACTATTATTATTACTTGAAATGCACCCAGTGAATTACAAATAATATTATTTAATTAAATAAATAATATTATTTCTCACAAATCCCCAAAAAAACTATATGTTGTGTATATTAATATACATGATGTGTACTTTTGTTTTTCCATCTTCTTTATTTCCTCCACCACATTTATTAGATCTTGAATAATTAATATTTATTTCTCAAATAAATATCACTGCATTTCCCACTAATAAATATATTATTTCTACCACAATATATTCTCTCGAATAACTAGTGTCAAAATAAATGCGATCATACATCCTTGAATAATTATTAAACCATAATCGGGAATAATCTTTATTCAACTTATTAAATTAATATTTAACTGAGATGCTTAGACACACTTAGTGTGTGACCATTTAGGCCTCTTTCTTAGTGGAATTGGGTTGAGCCTACCTAAAGTCCAAGGTTAGTGTCTAGAAACATGCCAAGGCACCCATAGAGAAAGAAGTTAACATTGTAATGATGTGTCATCTCATAAAAATGCTTACCGTGTAATGTAATACCTTTGTCACGATATCTTTGATCAAGTGGGTTTCATGCTAGTGCCATCAACCCATGTGATCGATTATTATTTCTTTGACTTCTCGAAATTGAACTTACCCATTTCTTATCATGGACATGGATTTATTTAGGCTATATCAATTCCATAAAAGGTCTTGAGATATCAACTTTTGTTATAGAATAGAAGGGACAAATCCTTTCTCTCATTATCTATCAATGCAGTATTACTCGTGACACACCCAACATATCCTACCTCATTGTAAACAGTGTGTTGTCACCATTTTTCGTCAATACATCTAAGTGAATGAGTTGTAATACCCATCAATAATAATCTTAAAGTATAAGGACCAATACACACATCCACAAATATGGACATCCAATAACACTATAAAATGTGGATTTCATACTAGCGGGTCTCATTCTGATAATATCCTTCTAGATACTACCAAGGGCACACACCATGAGAAGGTGCCTCAAATTTTTACGAGTCCTCACCCCTAATGACCTGTATTATTTATGTCCCTCAAATAACATCATATGACCATAGAACATATATTCAATAATAGTGTTATGGTACTTACAGGTTCTCATCATAACAAGGATCCACTATGACCCTTTAGTGCAATAGATATCCTTAGGACATTATTACATGCATTTTCATGAGGAAGAAAAATCAAGATGTGATAAGGTATTTATTAATGAATAAAGTACAAAGTAGTTGGTTCTAGGCTACCAACTCCAACAATGTGAAACTCATTCCAAAACCTAGTACTAGAGTTGACCCCTTCCACTATCTTTTGGAGGGAAAGTCCTATAAAAACATTGCACATGGATCATCCTACCATAATATTGACACTCGACTGGGTCTTGATCACATTTATTCCTCATGTGTCCTTGTATTCCACACTGAAAACATAAAACTAAACTACCAAAACTAATAGTCTGGATAGTTCTCATCTAATTGGAAGCCTCAAAACATCGCTTCTTTCCACTAGAAGTTGATCCACTGGGTCAAGAGACTACACTGCTCTGCTCTACGCCCCCCAACTTCCCTCAGGTTTCACTTTGTAATCAACACCTGATTCACTATCTCTATAATAGAGGTCGACCTAAACATGTTGAGCTATGATCAAAAGGAATATAAGAGGCCTTCCTAGAAGAGTCTCACCCTCTATGCCTCATCACCAAGATATATTGGTGCAAAACGATGCAACTCTATAAAGCATTCCAAATACTCCATAACTGTCATCGCGTTCTGCTCCAAATGCATAAACTCACTATCCCACACTGCTCTCAGAGTCTCGAAGAAAAGTAGTCATAGAATCTAGTTTGTAAATCACCCCAATTAATATATCAAAGCCTATTATCCTAGTTCAAAATGTCCCCCAGTTCTTTACTACTCCCCATAACATGTTATTCACAAGCTTCACTCTCCTCTCAGGAGTTGTCTTTAGCTGCTTGAAAATCAAAAACATAGTCTCAATCCATATCTCAATAGTCTATGGTCTTCCATACCTTGAAAACATGGGCATATTATACTACTAGAACACATGAGTTAACTCATCCATAGATGAGGTAGGCTGCGATACTCCTTGAAAAGTTTTCATATAGCATAAAACCCATCGCGGAATTGTTCCTCATCACCTTTTTCTGGTAAAGTAGCTAGTGTCATAGCTGGCACTATAGGAGGATTCACTAATATCCCATAGCCCACCGCCTCTAGAGCATGGTCTTCACCACCCTCCTGGAGTACGATTAGAGGTATTCATGGTGTCATGTCTCTACAATTCCAAACACACACCTCAGAAAAGATCCATAATGAAAGGATTATATTTTAAAACACAGGACATGTCAAAACCTTCCTATAAATATGTCACACCCATTTTCTTGCTCCTAAATCCAGGACTGGGTAAAAATAAGCAGTCACAACCTCTCTAGAGACATTGCCTAATTCCTACTCAAAAGTCAGGTATAGGTCATGTTCTTTGTTTCAATAATTTATTTCCATTTGAATTCATATTCATTTCACCTTTCACTTTAGATGGTTGAACCGAATGGTTCACCACTTCTGATCCATAAGGGACCATACACCTCATGAACCGAAATATGATGTCCACTTAATCGATACCATAATAAGTTCCAGTCCATACAACCAATGGTCAATGAATCAACATTACATAGTTGAATACTTAAGGTTTCAGATGTAGCCTAATCAGGAAAACACTATTTAGGTTATGGTAGGAACTCTAAGTACCAACCATGATTCTCAATCTCCCACAAAAATCATTTATCAAATAGTAGTTATATCTCATAAGGGACATATCACAAATTCATGCAATTAAGCAATGCATCCTATATGGCATGGCATAATGCATGACATGTGAATCCTGTAAAGTGCCTAAAAATGATACATGATATTCATACCATCATCTCATCAGGAAACAATGAAATCCATAATCATAAGGAACACTAAACAACAAGTGCATCACCCGATGGTGGAATCAAATCAACTATAATAGAAAAAAATCTAGAAAACAATGATTTCTATTCGAGGAAATTTGTCTTTTCTCTGTACACGGGTTAGCTACTACCATGAACAACTCATTGCCAAATTCCAAAACTTCTTAATCCCTATCTATTGTCTCAAAATAGTAAGACAACGAGAAAAAAAATGCTCTAATACCACTTTGAAACATCCCAACCCAGATTCAAATGAATGGTGTCCCGAGCCAGTGGGTTACATGGACTAAAGCACATATCCCAAAAAACCAGAGGCTTCCGACTAGCAGTGAGGGCCTAGAGTGTATCCATGGGAAGACTATTCTCTCATGCCAGAGTGTAACACAACAGAACAATAATAACAATCAATAGCATAATTAGTAAATCATCCAAATTGATGGTAAACAACCAAGAAATGAATATATAAACAATTTCAGATGTAATATCATATACATATGATGATCATGTCATGTCTCTACAAATCATATGAAACATACACATAAGCAATAATACAATACATGTATAAAAAACCAAAAATACCAAAAGATATATCCCATCTAGCATCACGAGCCTCATCTCGGTCCTGTGCTCCCCTGATCCTAAGCATAGAAAAAATTTAAGAATTGAACTATTGGTTCTTGCCCCGATCCCTACCTATATCCATATAGTCTGTTCAGGTACCCAATGGAATCCCAAATAGGGTGTGAGATAACACTTATTAGTCCACCAACAATGGTGTCTATAACAAATCTAGGCTGTGTAATACAAGCTAATTAGCGTGAATTATATAATAGATATGATAGTACTGAAAGTAAAGTGATCAAGTTAAATGGTACTATCTAGCCTACCAAGGATTCCTGTAAATAATAGCCAACCTCTATAATAATAAATCTATAAACATAAATGAACAAGTCACCATGTCTAGTCTAACAATGGAATCTGATACCTGTACCCATGCTATCTACAAAACATGACAAAAGATCCGCCACAACCATGTTGTAAAACCAAGAAACATTTTACCATAACCACACCATATAACCAAACAACCATTTACCATGAACACACCATATAATCAGGAGTGTTAGACCCTGTAGGGCCAAATCCAAGGTATAGAAGGCCAATGCATCCTCTTCAAGTCCCATGGGAATCTCGATGGAAACTTAGTCATACTTGAGTGTAGTCCAAGGAGAATGCCAATAGAACATGTTCAATGTGAGTCCAAGAAAGCTATATCCAAGGGGTATCAAGGATCAAGACATCCCATGAAATCAAGACCCAAGAAGCAATCTCATCCAAGACATCCACTACCACTATCAAGATCCCTAGAGGTAATGTTTATGTCATCTAATGGAATCAAGATCCAAGGTATACCAACCAAGGAATCCACCACCATTTCAAATCATCATCTAATTTCATTTATCAATTTACATTCATTCATATTTCATGAGTTTACCCACTCATTTCCATAATTTATATAATATCCATTCAAGAAATTCAATCAAACAACATCATGTTATGACATGGTAAAGGAGGAAAAACATCTCTTAAAAATTCAATTCAATTAAATTAATGAAGGGATTCCTCTAACTAGGCAAGAAAACACACACCCATGGGTAGTATATCATTAGGAAAAGGCAAGGGAACACCCCATGGGTGGCCTAGACTGGGGAAACAACCTCCAATACACTCAAAGGAACTAGTGGGAATCCTTAACATGTTTCAATTGTTTCAATTCAATTATTAAATTAACATTTGAAGAATTACCGAAAATTATGTCATGCGACACAATGAAAAATAGGCATATAAAGCACCAAAACCCAAGGGAAAATTATAGACCACCTACCATAGGTTCGTAGTGGAGTGCTCATCTAGTATCATCTTCTGATTTGGTCTAGATCAGGAGAAAAATGAACAATGGATGAAAAGCCTGAAAATAGGGAATATTAGCTCACGCCTAAATAACTCTGTCGATACGAAGTTAAATAAAGAAAAAAAGAGGAATGGATTACTCATCGATGTGAGTCTAACAAGACCAACGACATTCGATTCTGATTTCATATGAAGAATCATGAACAAATCCTATCAAATGGACTTCAAAGGAGCTTCCACACATGAGTTGCTATCTAACAGAGGAGGAAAAGAAATTGTTTTAGGTTTTAATAGGTATTAAGGGAAATTTGTTCCTTTTTCCTAAAAATACCGAGCCTCACAGTTGGCCAAACTGTGCACCAACCATGTTCCCTTCACTGTGTTAAGGGGAACCTCACACAGTTAGTGTGTACAGTTTTCCTAACCGTGCATAAACTGTTCCTCATCCCACTATCCAAGGTTTGCAACAACTACAAGGGTGTGCACCTGAGGTTTCATAGTTTCTATGAAACTGTATGGCCTTCTGCACCCCACTGCGAAGCCTCGCATAGTTAGGGATAACCGTACAGCCTGCCCAACATGGTTTCTCTTAACCTTGTGGCCATTTTTTTTAAAAAAGTTTGGTTAAGGGCTTTGAACAAGCTCTGAACACCCCTGATACACCCATGAACTCAATGGGTACTCAAATTAGGCTGTAAACAAGCATTTAAACTGAAAAAAAATCCATACCTCTTACAAAAACCCGAGATATTATAGAGGTACAGGTACCGATGGGAATGTGAGAGTGACCCAACATGAAACCAAACTATGTTATTCCATTTAATGAGTAATGAATATCATCCATTTAGATCATTATAGGTTTTCTAATCCTTATAGGTTGAACATGTGGTTGTTGATGGTCATGTTTCCTAGGTAAGTGACTTAATACCTAGGGAATGGAACCATAAGGGATTTCCTTGGCACTAGCATGAGTTGTGAGCCTTTCATTACACCTTTACATGTTCCTTGATGATGGGAACTCATGTATTGGTTATTATAAGTGTTGAGTTATCCCAGAAATAGGACTTTAGTATGATGACTGCCTACAATAGTACAACCCTTGTGATATGGGTTGTTATATGGAATCTAAAGTCATGTTAAGGTAGGTCAGGCTTGATGTGCATGTCCCAAGTGTACATCGTTATGAACATAGGTTTCCTAGTGGGGTACTTTTGGTTTAGTTAAACCAATTCATAGAATAATAAATCGCTCACCATGGTAATGTTGATGTTATTTTAATTCTTATATTCACAGTGATAATTTATCCACCCTTTTTATTGTATTTCTTGTGGTGATAGTTCAATCACCCCATGTTTATCTATGTGTAGATATGCATTCACCTTGGATAATATGCTTATGGTAAATCATTAACCTTGGATAGTGATTATGATGATACCTCATTCACTTGGATATAACTCATTCCCCCAGATGTGTGTGGTGATACATTGTTCACTAGGAGATATATTGTTCACCCTAATTGTGATGAGCATGGTAATACCTCATTTACCCTAATGTGTGTGGTGATACATCATTCACCAGGAGAAATATCATTCACCCTAATTGTGATGAGTATAGTGATACCTCATTCTCCCCAATGTGTATGGTGACACATCGTTCATCAGGCTATATATCATTCTCCCTAATTTTGATGGGTATGGAGAAACCTAGTTCACCCTCATTCACCAAAAAATACATCATTTTCCCTAGTTATGATGAGTGTGGTGATATATTATTCACCATGATGTGTGAGGTGATTCATTTTTCCCTAATAATGATGAGTGTAATGATACATCATTCAACTCATTGTTAATACATTGATATATCATTCACTGGACGATACCTCATTTACCATGTTGTTCTTGGTGGTGCATAATCCACCTTTGTTGATGAGAATGGTGATGTATCATTCAACTTCGATATGGGTCAATGATATATCATTCACCTTGACTGGTGTATCAATAATTCTTCATTCACCCCCTTGTTATGATGTGGTGATAACTTGTTCATATTGATTTTCAATATGAGTGGTAATAGTTCATTCACCATCAAAATGTGATTATACTATGATAAAATCATCCCATTCTGACACTATCCAAAGTAGGTATGTGTCAATCATTCTAGTGACTCCTTGGGTACCCAAATTATGTGACTGATGTATGCATGTGATGTTTAGGACTTACTTTTTATTTAGTACATGCATGCACATATATTCTAGTTTTAATTAAGGACATCATTGGCAGGGGCCTACTAAGTTTTATTCTCATACCCTACATGAGAACTTTAGTGAACATACAAATCTTACAGTTTTCATATAGGTTATTGGTGATAGTCCTGGTATAAGTTGACGAGATTAAGGCGCTTAGTGGGGTTATAGAATAGGTCTAAGTTGAAATAGAGGATAGTGGTTGTGTCACTTTTTATTTTATTTATTGGTTATTCATATATTTCACATGATTGACCCATTATAATATCTAGTTCTTTTGTATGATTGTATGACCAACATGTACATTTTGTTATAGTTATTTTACTACCATGGTATGCTTTCCAATACAAATCCATTCGATGTACTATGACATTAACTAATCTATAGATGATTAATTATTTACTTATTAATGAGATGATATGTAAAAACCCTTGAAATGATAAAATAAATCATTTTTATATTTATTAATATGAGTTAGATAGTTACTTTAGTTATAAAAATATTAAGTAATTTTTAATCAAAAAGGAAATAGTTTAATTAAACACTTTTCTTATAAGGTTATATTTATAAGATTAATTTATAAATTTTATAATTTTTATTTGATAAAATGAATATAATTTTTTAAATCATAATATCAAAGTTTACTTTGGTTGAAATTTTGTGATTTTTTAGAAAATATTTATTTTTTAGTGAATTGTGAAAATACCGTTTTTTGTAAAAAAGTCAATTATTTTTGATAAATTAAGAAATTTAAAAGTATAAATATGTTTTAAATATGTTTTTAACTAACAAAATTATTATTTAGTTATATTTATTCCACTTAATTACTTTTTAATAAAATTTATATTATTTTTTAATATATGTTTGTTTTTGGGTTTAAAGTCGGGTTCTTTCTAAAAACTATTTTAAAATGCATAATATTTCACCTTTTTAATTAATTAAAATAATCCCTAATAGGAGATATTTTGAATGAAATTTATAGACTATATATTATTAAATATTAATTGAGTTTCATACAATGATTATTATTATTCATAGAGTTAACATTAAATCATCTTTTTCTAAAAAAATACGCTTATTAAAAACTCGCTGTCTCGCCGCGTTTGCAGGATTAATATTAGATTAATTTTTGCCACTTATGTGAATTTAATTTGAAAAAATGGATTCCATATTTGTAAAAATAATAATTTATAATGTATAATAAGGCCAAATTATTTTTTTTACCAAATTTATTACTAAAAACAATTAAAATTAATCCCATCGATTAAGGTAAAAATGGGAATTACCAAATGATTAAACTTTAAACTTAAGGAAACAAATGGCCTATAAACTTGTCAAGAACCCATTGGATAGCCATATTTTGACCTTATACCTTATATTATTGATATTTTTTTTATTATAGGAGCCACTTTACATGGAAAAAATGTGGTTGGAATTCCCTCTTTAATTTTTTTTCAAGTTTGTTACTCACACCACTTATAAAAGGTCTCTCCATATCCTATTATATTCACACCTCTCAAGACCTTTTTCTCAGCCAATACCTACCCAAATAACTTATAAACTTACCTAATTTAATCTTATAATCCTTAATTTAGGCATAAATCCATTCAAGGAAGTCCTTTGGTTCAAACTAAAATAAGTTACTCGAAGAAGAGGCAACGTTAATCAACATGAATTTTTGTTTTATTTCCTCCTCCACCCCTTAAATTATTCTTATAAAATGATTATATAATAACATAAATATCCTAAACATAATGTGATGTTTTTATTTTAAGGTTATAACCTACACCCACACACACTTCCATCAAATGGGTTATGAAATCATCATTCGTGTGTACGATGGACTACCGCCTTGCGAAACGACGTCGTTCGTTTTTCCATTACCACCTCTAATGGTTATGAATAATGATGGACATACTATTTATATATTATAATTATTATATTTATAACATAATTATACCTATGCATTCATTATATCATATTCAATCTTTTTTACATTTCATACAGTATGGGATACGATAACATTGCTCATGTGTATGGTGGACTACCACCTCACGAAGCGATGTGAAGTGTTGTCCACTAACATGTTACATGAAAGGTAATAAGGGTAAATATAATGAATATATATGATATATATGAAATAATTATGATATTCATGACATCATTATATTTTTGGAAATATAATATATATAATTTTATTCTTACCTTTTCACATACTGAAAAAGTGATAATGTCGTTCGTGGATGTGTGAACTACCACCTCCTTGAAGCGATGCGATTCTTCTTTTTTCATTACCACATCACAAGAATCATATATATATATAAGTATATATAATTAAATAATATGGTATTTATGATTTAATTATAATTCTATAAATATAATTGTTACTTAACTTCTTTCTATAATGATCATTGAAAAATGGGAACGTTACTCATGCATACATATGAACTACCATCTTCATGATCGTAACGTCGGTTCATTTTTCATAACCATTTTTCATAATTTATTTTAATATTATAATTGATGTATAAATATGATAATTATTTCATGATTATTATTTTGGATATGTTTAAATAATGGCCTCATTGAACTCAGTCGACCTACCAAATTTAGTTTTGATACATAAGCCGAATATGGTCAAAACATTTGACTTAAACTCAGTTGATTAAATAATTGTATATAACTTGTTAATAAGTGCAATAAAATTAATAATAAACTTGAAAAAGGTTATAACATAATTAAATAATTAACATAAAATTATTATTTAGGAAGATAAATATACACGTGACAAGTCATACTCAAGGTAAGGAACTTCGTCTCAATTTCCTTTCATTGAGGAATATTTTGATGCTATGAACCTATATTATTTTATAATATGTATATAAAGAATATTGACATATTATATCATGAATCTGTATATTCTATTGATATTTAAAGTTTTTTTAATGTTATTATTTAGTGGGTTTTATGATTCAAGTGTTTCCCAAGTGATAAGGGGGTTTTCCTTAAAAAAAAAATCATATTTTAATGTTTTACCTCAAATTATATTTCTATTCCATTTCAATTTTTTTAAAAATATTTTATTAATGATTTTACATAGATATAAAATATTTATAAAATATATTTTATGCATCTTTTTTACTTTATTTAAATTTTTTTCAAAAGGAATCTTTTTACGTGTCTTGCACAGAACATTTTGAGAAACGATAAAAGGAATATTCTATTCTTAATATACACGAAAACACTGAATTTTCTGCCACCATGACCGTTATCTGATTTATAAATTAATTTTTAAGATTTTATGTTTTATTAAAATAAAAACCCTTTCCTTTTTTGTGTATTTTGGTATTGAAAATTTATTTTCAAAAGAAAAGGGTATTATTGTATTTAAAATGGGTTTTTAGAAGAAAATGGTATTTTGATATGAAAAAGAAATTTTATTTTGAGTTTAAAAGAGTTTTTAAAATTATTTATGGTGAAAAATTGAAAGTATAATTTTTTATTCATTATATGGTACTTGAGCATTATACATGAGAAATGGGTGCACCCAGATAACACCGGGTAAGCTTGTTACAACTTAACATGGGGTGGCCCAGATAGCACTGAGTAAGACCATTACAGATTAACTTGGGGTGGCCCAGATAGCACCGGGTAATCCCATTATAGCTTAACTTGGGGTGGCCTAGATAGCACCGGGTAAGCCAATAATAGCTTATATGATGGGTGCACCCAAATAGTTCTCTAATTCATTGGATAATGATAATGTTGAAAGTTGTCCATATGGTTATTTTAATTAAAAGGGTTTTGAAATGTTTTTATGTATATAATGCTCTAATTCACCAAAAGGGGTTTGAATTGCCTTATATGTGTTTTAATGATTTTCTCTGAAAAAATGGTGTGTGTATTTTTCTTGTGAAAATATTTTATTTCATATTCTCAAAGAAATTCAAAGATAAAGGTAAATGTTATATGATTTTTCATGTTTTCATAGGACTAACAAATTTCCTTCTTTGTTTATCCCTTACTAAGATTTTTGTGCTCATCCCATGTTTCTAAATGTTTTTCAGAGGATTTAAGGATGGTTAAGGGAATGAAAGAAGTCAAGTTAAATGTTGTGAAGATTTTTTATAAAGGAAATCATGCTTTATTTTAAAAGTTTTATATTATGGTAAAAATTGATACTAATCAGAAGTGTCCACTTTGTATTATATGGTTTTGTAATGTATGGGTTATGGACTAATTCTCTAAAACTATAAACCTGAAAATATCCTCAAAGTGAAAGAAAGTAATATCTTGACTAAAACTCAAGATTATATAATCTTTAAGGTAAGGGGATTATAGTTGGTATTAGAGGTATTTTTAAATAACTTTAAAGGTTAGGTTAATGTTAATAGTGTTCCCTTGAAAGATTTTACCTTATGGATAATCTAAAATGTTATATAATTTGAAGATTACCATGTTTCTCCATCTAAACTATGTCTGTTCAAAATGATTTTCTATAGAGAAAACAAGGAAGCTATAGTGGGAAGGAACTGAGAGCAAGACATCCTTCCAAATCAGTATCCCAAGATGATTGAAATCAGAATAGAAAAGTTTTTCACAGTGATGGAATAATTGACACAAGCGATAAATGGTGGTGGTATCCATGTTAGGGAGGAACCTTATCTACCATGGAGGAGCATGTATTTTTTGGATAATTTCATGAGGCAGAATCCCCCATAATTTAGTGGATTATTTGACAATGTGGTAGCTGAAGGATAAATCAATTCTCTAGAAAAGAAATTTGATGTCATGGAATATTCAGAACATCAAAAGGTAACCCTTGTCATTTATAATTTTGAAGATGAATCTAATCTATGGTGGTATTTGGTTAATAATACTAGAGATAAAGATGATCATGATTCCATGGAATGGGAAAAATTCAAGGATATTTTCCTTGAGAAATATTTCCCTAAGTTTGTTAGACTCTGGATGTTAAAACAATTCCCATAATTGAGGCAGAAAGATGAATATTATGTAGCATCATATGAGGAAAACTTCACAAGATTGGTCATGTATGTGCCAGATTTTATTCAATACACTGATGGAAAGATCAATAGGTATGTATTAGGGTTGAAACCATGTTTAAAAAGAGAATTGTTGGCATGATAATTTAAAAGTTATGAGAAAGTGGTTTGTTATGCTGAGAAACTTGAGATGGAGTTTACTAACATTTATGTTCCTTGAGATGAAAATAGTAAGAAAATGTCATAATGACAGGAAATAGAGAAACAAACAACTAATAAGCCAAAATATAAGCCCCAAAAATGTTCCATTTGTGGCAAGTGATATTTACAAGAATGTTTTATTGGTGGGATGGAATGAAAAGAGATATTTATAACTTCATTGTGAAGTGTTTGAATTATCAGCAAGTTAAAATAAAATGACAGTTACTAAAGGGGATGCTTCAACCATTACCAGTTCTAGAGTAGAAATGGGAAAATATATCAATGGATTTCATGGCAGGATTGCCAAAGATTTCTCAAGGTAATAATGTGATTTGGGTTGTTATTGATCAATTAATTAAATCTTCACATTTTATTCCCATTTGATATATGATGTCTTTAGACCAAATTTATCGATTGTATATAAAGAATATAGTTAGGTTACATGGAGTTCCTCTCTCTATTTTATTATACCACAACCCCAGGTTCACATTCAATTTTTATAAAGGACTTCAGAATTTGTTCGTACTGAATTAAATTTTAGTAAAACTTTTTATCCTCAATATGATGGATAGTCTAAGTGGAAGATTCAGACCTTGGAATATATGCATTGTTATTGATCAATGGATTAGTAGGGAATTTGTGATCAATATATTTCTTTGGTTGAGTTTTCTTATAATAATAGATTTCATTCTAGTATACAGATGACACTATTTGAGGCATTATATGGAAAGCGGTATTAGATACCATCTCTTTAGGATAAAGTAGGAGAAATGAAGTTTATAGGACCAGAGTTGGTAAAGGAAATTTCTGAAAAATTTCAATTGATTTAGTGATATATGAGGTTATCTCAGATGATGCAGAAAATTTATGCGGATAACTGGAGGAAATATCTTTCTTTTGAGGTAGGTGATCATGTATTTCTCAAAGTTTCTGCATGGAAAAGTGTGATGCATTTTGTTAATAAGAGGAAGGTGTGTCCACATTTCATTAGACCATATGAAATCCTAGAGAAATTTGGATTAATTTTATATTGAGTGGCCTTACCTATGAGTTTATCTCAAACACGCAACACATTCCATGTTTCAATGTTAAGGAAATATGTGTCAGATTCATCTCATATTCTAAGCCCTGAAGTAGTTCACTTGGAAGAGAATATTTATTATGAGATATAAACATTTCAAATTCTTGATTTTAGAGAGAAAGTGTTGCAGAACAAGGTGATTCATTAGGTTAATGTTTTATAAAAAAGCCATATGGTTGAAGAGCCAACATGAGAATCTGAAAATTCTATGAGGGAAATATATACCCACCTGTTTAATAAGTGAATAAAATTATGAGGATGAAATTTTATAAAATGGGGAAGGATGTAACAACCCAAGTAATGATAAAATAAACTATTTTTATATTTATTAATATGAATTAGATAGTTTATTTATAAAAATATTAATAATTTTTTAATCGAAAAGGAAATAGTCTAATTAAATACTTTTCTTATAAGGTTGTATTTAAAAGATTAATTTTTAAATTTTAGAATTTTAATTTGATAAAATGAATATAAATTTTAAATTATAATATCAAAATTTACTTTGGGTAAAATTTTGATATTTTTCAGAAAATATTGATTTTAAGTGAATAGTGAAAATAAAGTTTTTTGTAAAAAAGTCATTTATTTTAATAAATTAAGAAATTTAAAAGTATAAATATGTTTTGAATATGTTTTTAAGTATCCTAAGTATTATTTATTTACATTTATTCCACTTATTTTCAACTTTATATTATTTTTAATATATGTTTGTTTTTGGGTTTAAAGTTGGGTTTTTCTAAAAAATGTTTTAAAATGCATAATGTTTATCCTTTTTAATTAATTAAAATAATCCCTAATTGGGGATGTTTTAATTGAAATTTATAGAATATATATTATTAAATATTAATTTAGTTTCATAAAATGATTATTATTAGTCATAGAGTTAATATAGAATCATCTTTTTCTAAAAAAACACTTTTATTAAAAACTCGTTGTCTCACCACGTATGCAGGATTAATATTAAATTAATTTTTCCACTTTTGTTAATTTAATTTGGAAAAATTTATTCCATATTTGGAATCAAAATAATTTATATTTTATAATAATTAAAGATTATTTTTTAACCAAAGTGATTAGTAAAAACAATTAAAATTAATCCCAATGATTAAGGTAAAAATGAGAATCACCAAGTGACTAAAATTTAAACTCAAGGGTCCAAATGACCTAGAAAATTTTCAATAACCCATTGGATGGATATATTTCGACCTTATCTCTTATATTATCTATATTGGTTCATTATTAGAGCCAATTTACATGGAAAAAACATGGTTGGAATCCCCTCTTTAAAAAATTTACAAGTTTGTCACTCACCCCTCTCATAAAAGGCCTCCCCATATTATTCTCTATTCACATGTTTCAATCCCTTTGTATTGAAAAATTACTTAAAAAATAACTTCTAAAATTCCCCAATTTCATCCTATAATTCTTACTTTGAGCATAAAGCAAACCAAATAAGTCTCGAGTTACCCGAAGAAGAGGCAACGTTCATCAACATGCGTTTTTGTTTTATTTCCTCCTCCACCCACATCAATTATTATTATAAAATGATTATATAATAAACTCATTATAATAAATATAATTATATGTTTTTATGTTAAGTGTATTACCTACACCCATACACACTTCCATCAAATGGGTTATGAAATCATCATTTGTGTGTACGACGGACTACCGCCTCGTGAAACGATGTTGTTTGTTTTTCCATTACAACCTATCATAGTTGGAAATAATAATAAACATAATATTTATATATGATAATTATGATATTTATAAAATAATTATACCACTTTATTCATTATATAATATTCAAATTTTTTAAATTTCATACCGTAGGGGATGCGATAACATTGCTTGTGTATACGACGGACTACCACCACACAAAGTGATATGAAGCATTTTTCACTAATGTGTTACATGAAAGGTAATAAGGGTAACTATAATGAATATATATGATATAAATGACATAATTATTATATCCATGACATAATTATATTTTTAAATATAATATATAATTTTCTTCTTACCTTTTCACACACTGAAAAAGGGATAATGTCGTTCATGAACGCGTGGACTACTACCTCCTTGAAACGATATGATTCTTCTTTTTTAATCACCATATCACAATAATGATATATATAAGTATATATAATTAAATAATATTTTATTTATGATATAATTATCATTATTTAAAGATAATTGTTACTTACCTTCTTTCTATAATAATCATTGAAAAATGGGAACGTTACTCATGTGTACGTACGACCTACCGTCTCCCTGATCATAACGTTGGTTTATTTTTCATAAACATCTTTTATGATTGATTTTAAGATTATAGTTTATGTTTAAATATTATATGTTATGATTATTATTTTGTATATGTTTAAATAATGACCTCACCGACCTTAGTTGACCTACCAAAGTCAGTTTTGACACATAAGCCGAATATGGTCAAAACACTTGACATAAACTTAGTTGATTAAGTAATTGTATATAAATTGTTAATATATGAAGTAAAAGTAATAATAAACTTTTAAAATGTTCTTAATAAATTAAATAGTTAACATAAGTTTATTATTCAAGAATATAGATGCATGTGACAAGTCAGACTGAAGGTAAGAGATTTCGTCTCAATTTCCTTTAATTAAGGTATATTTTGATGTTATTCACCAATATTATTTTATAAGGTGTATATATATCCCCTACATGTTATATAATGGATTTATCTATTATAATTATATTTAATGTTTTTTTAATGTCATTATTTAGTGGGTTTTACGATTCAAGTGTTTCTCAAGTGATAAGGGTCTTCTCCTTAAAAAAAACTTCTTTTAATGTTTTTCCCTCAAACTCTATTTCTCTTCCATGTACATGTTTTAAAAATTATTTTATTAATGATTTTATATGGACATAAAATATTTATAAATTATATTTTATGTATATTTTTACTTTATTTAAATGGTTTTAAAACTAATCTATTTAAGTTCCTTGAATGAAACATTTTGACAAATGATAAAAGGGATGTTCTATTCTTAACGTACACAACAACAATGACTATTCCATTGCCATGATCGTTATTTTATTTAAAAATTCATTTTAAATATTTCATGTTTTATTCAAAGAAAAACCCTTTATTTTTTTGGGTATTTTGGTATTGAAAATGGGTTTTCAAAAGAAAAGGGTATTATGGTATTAAAAATGGGGTTTTAAGAGAAAAGGGTATTTTGATACCCTAATTTTTTTTATGAGTTTAAAATATTTTTTGAAATTATTTATGATGAAATTTTTTAATAATAATTTTTTATTCATAATATGGTACTTGATCATTATACACGAGAAATGGGTGCGCCCAGATAGTGTCGAGTAAGACCGTTACAATTTAACATGGGGTGGCCCAGATAGTGTCAGGTAATCCCGTTATTGCTTAACTTAGGGTGGCCTAGATAGCACTAGGTAATCCCATTACATATTAACTTAGGGTGGCCCAGATAACTTTGGGTAAGCCCATAATAGGTCAAATTATGGGTTCACCCAGATAGCGCTCCAATGCATTGGGTAATAATAATGTTTGAAGTCAGCTATATGATCATTTCAATTAAAAGGGGTTTAAAAGGGTTTTATGTATATGATGTTTTAAGTCAGCAAAAGGGTTTTTAATTAATTTATATGGGTTTTAATATTTTCATTTGAGAAAAATGGTGTGCGTGATTTTCATGTAAAAATGTTTTATTTCATATGCTCAAAGAACATCAAAGATAAAGGTAAACATTATATGAGTTTTCATGTTTTCATAGGACTAATAGTTTCACTTCTTTGTGTATCCCTAATGAGTTTTTTTGATCATATCACATTTTTAAATCTTTTTCATAGGATTTAAGGATGGGTAAGAGAATTTAAGAATTCAAGTTAAATTTCATGATGATTTTATATGAAGTAAATCATGATTTATTTTAAATTTTTTATATTATGGGAAAAATGGATACTAATTGGAAGTGTCCACTTTGTATTATATGGTTTTGTAATGTATGAGTTATGGACTAATTATCTAAAACTATAAACCTGAAAAGATTATAAAACTGAAATAAAGTAAATTCTTGACTAAAACTCATGATTATGTAATGTTTAAGGCCAAGACCTTATATGATACTAGAGGGTATAATCTCCCCATGCAGTTCATCAGACACTTACTTCTAGTTGGAAACCTCTAGAATATGGGGAGGCACGCCTGAGGTATAATGGTTCACCCTAATTGGGATGGTATCCAATAATAAGGATGGGGATGTTACGAAGAATTATTAATGTTTTAAAACCTCAATATTTTATGATATATTTATTTTTTAAATAAATTTATTTTTTTCAATAGCTTCTAACACACGCAACCCCAATTCTAGATAAATTGAAATATATTATATCATTATAACATAGGTGTTAAATTGAAATAGTGAATAATAATAAGCAAATTTTAAAAATTAGGTCTAAATATTATAGATAAAGAAAATCTATTGATAAATAAGCACTCAATTTTTAAGTCTTTATATGATTCAAAAATACATTTTCCTCAAAATATTTTTATTAATTTTTATGAGAAAATAATATAATTATTTATTAAAAATTTTAGAAAATTTAATGAAAAAATGAACTTAATTTTTAAAATCATGATGTCAAAATTATCTTAGAGTATTTTTTTGATAATTTTCTAAATAGATTGATTTTTTGAGGAATGATGAAAAATACTGATTTTTATTGAAAAATGTTTTTCGTTTAAAGAATTTAAAAAGTTATTTAAAAAAAAAAATAGTTTTAAAAGTAATATTAGTTCATTTATATTATTATAATTCAATTAATTTTATTGGAATTAATTTTATATTTTATTTTGGTATAAAACCTTTTTATTCTTAAGAAAACATTTTTTGGAAAATTATTTTTCATCACGTTTTGTGGGTTTAATTTTAAATTAAATTATGTCACTAGAATTGAATTTTATAAAATGGAATCCATATTTGGAATCATAATTTCTAAATATGGTAATGATATCACTTTTATTTTTGTTTATAATGAAAAAATAGTAAAAATTTTTCACTGCGGTAAAGGTTAAAATAGTTTTACCCGGGGGTGGGGGTGGGGGGTCAAACGAAGGGATAAGGGTAATATTATCATTTAAAATTTATAAATACTATTATATATAAATATTTAAATATAATACTATCCCAAATTCAAATATCTGGTCATTTTAAGCATTAGTCTTGAGAATGAATTTATTATATTTTAATCTTTTAAGAAATTACAAGTGTGTCCTCTCCCCAACATATAAACGAACACCCCTCATTTATCTTCTTTATAACACTTTGATCCTTATATATTGATAAAACCCTAAAAAATTATCTTTTAAAATTCCTTATCTATGAATTATATGTGTTTTTCCTTTTAAAAGATCATTTCAAGTGTCCTTAAGAAAGGATCTAAAGGAGGCCAACTGAAGGGGAGATAATTGTCTCACCCGACCTCTTTCAATTTCTTTCTTATTATAACTCCTATAAATATATTATATTCATAATAAAATAATAAATTAAGAATCATAAATATAATTAAATGTTATTATTACTATTTAACTACCATTATACACTTTTTTTCATCAAATGTCAAGTGAAAGTATCGCTTGTGCGTACGTGTGGACTACCACCTCCACATAGCGATACAATTTATTTTACAACACCAACTATAATGGATGGTTATTATGATGGTTTTAATGTTTATATATGATATTTATGATATAATTATGCTTCTTTAATTATGATATCATATCTTTCTTCTTACCTTTCAATCTGTTGGAAAATGATAACGTCACTCTAGCATATGTGTGGACTACCACCTCCATGAAGCTATGTGATTTGTTTTCCATTTCTAATTTACTTGGATAATAAAAAGGATAGATTTAATGAATATATATTATATTATAATATTTTTAAAGGTAAATTATCATCTAGATTTATTTTCTTTCCATCTATCGAAAAGTGAAAATAATTTTCATGCATACATACGACCTACCATCTCCATAATCGGTGTAATTAATTTTTATAACACTATAATTTATGGCTGATTCTAAATATATATGTAATGAATATATGTGATATTTATATCATTATTAATATTCTATAGATGATTTAACTATGATAAAAGTACAAGTATTAGAACTACCAAATTGAAATTCTCATGAAAAATGAAACAATTAACACATGAAAACAATGATTTCAATAATAAATTATTAATAAGTTGAAATTGAAATGTTATAATAGGATAATATATGATATTATAAGTTTTTAAATTATCCTGGTATAAAATTATAATAAATTTAAATTTATTATACATGAGTTTAGAGTGCCTTTAAATCAATTTCAACTTGAGGAAAGATATTTATTTTACAATCTCATTATTTATCGGGATTATTTATAATTAAGTTTATGATGTTGAAATTTTATGATCTACCTCTAAAAAAATCATGAATTTCCTTATTTTATGGTTATTTATGAATATTTCATGTTTCCCTTTAATTTTATTCTCTTTGACAACTCAAGATATCGAAATAATGTTTTTAAGGAAAATCAACTATAAGTCTCTTCGGTCGAAAATAATTTTTCTTCCATGTCTATGTTTTTTACAAATGTTTACAAGAATGTTTTTAATATTATCCTATAATTGTTTAAATTCATTTTTACCCATGATTTTATTTTTTAAAAATGGTTTAAAATGAATCTTCATATCATTTTTCAAATGAGGCACTTTTGACTTTTTACTAAAAATGTAAAAGGAATCATTGTTTTTACATACATGGCATGAATGAAATTTCTCACCCTCATGACCACTAAAATATTTTAACCTTACTTTACAAGTTTCTATGATTATTTTCAAAGGAAATATTTTCCATAATATTTTAGAAATTTTTATATTTTAATGAAGTGTTTTTAAAATGAAAAGGGTATTTTCCTTAAGAAATATTCTAAGTAATCATTCAAAGGAATTTTTATCTATGATAAAACCATTTGATGTTAATTATGATTTAATAGAGATATGGTCTAATGATTCCATCCAATTTTATTCTTTGGATAAATTATTATGGTGATGATTTAAGGATGACTCTATGAAACCCAATTCTTTCACATGAATTAATTAAGTTATGATAAAACCTATATGAAATACATTTCTCTTCCATGAGTTATGTTAAGATGAGATGATAAAATGTTTATGAAACCCATTTCCTTTCTATGGGTTATGATATAATTTTTTTTTATAATATTGTGGCACATGTGTGTATGATTTTCATTATGTGATGGGTGGGCCCAAAATTATATATTCCTCCAGTACATTGGGTAAAGATGGATATATCATGAGATAATAAAGATTGGAATGGGGAGTTAACATAGTTCAGTAAGGGACTCCGTCCACTATGACAGTCTTGGGAGTGAACCTTGAATATAAAATGTGGAGTGAACCCAATCCGCTATGATAATATTGGGATTGAACCTTGACTAAGGATATAATGGAATGGAAAGTGAACTCAATCCACTATGATAGTCTTGAAAGTGATCCTTGACTACTAAGGAAATGATTTTATATACTTACATGTATGCCACAAACTTATGTCTTATGCCAGTGTTAAACTCTCATGGCTTATGTTCTTTAATTTATTTATGATTCATATCTTATGAACTATCAAGATTTATTTAATGAATCAAGATTATAATTTATTTTATGAAAGGTATGATTTTCAAATGTTATATTTGTGTTCTCATACCCTTATTCTCATGTTATATTTAATGGATTATTGATATCTATCTTGTTTATCCTTACTACGCATCCGAGCTCACCCTTTTTTGTGTTTCATTTCCCCATGTTATGGAGAAAAATTTAAGTAGGTTATGTCTATGAAGAATATTATATGAGAATATATTTATGAGAGATATCAAATATCTTTCATCAATAAGAATATTGTGTATCTAGTCTATAAATACACTAAACATTTACATTCCTTAGATGTGTATTTATGAAATGTATTGAATATTCATATAAAAATATGTAATATTTATGTATGAAAAGTATGGATCGCTATAATAGATTTTTTTAAATGACTTACTATTTAGGACATGGTAGATGAAGCCATGACTGGTTGAAACTTGGGATGGATGTTATGCTTGTGACTGACCAACACTTTTATGATCTGAATTCCAAGTTTCTAGGGAGTTGGGGGTGATGGGTTTATGGATATCATCTAATGATTAAACATAGAAGAAAAAACACATGGAAACCTTGATCTATCTTTAACAGATGCAACATGCAATCAAACAAAGAACAAAAAGTGTACCTAAAACACAATTTCCACCATCTCATCTTCTTGATGTAGCATGCTAGATGGGATCACTAAAGAGACACAAGGATCATGCCTCCATAAGGAGTACACTATCATTGGATCCTCATTCATAATGAGAGGAACCTGAACCTTCTAAAGGGGTGTTGATGCCTTATTATGAATATGAATGGGGGTACAAGATGAAGAGAGTAATGACCTAAATTGAATTTATTGTATATACACCAATAAGAGGTATTATAACCATTTTAAACTCTCTATTTATTTAATGAAGATATTTTTAATAGTAGAGCATCGACTTCCATCTCATGGCAATTGATTACATTATTTATAATTGATGTGTAACCATTTAAATGTTTCAAACTACTTTCCATGTAATGAATTAATCAATAACATTTATTCATAATACATCAAAATTGTGTAGGGAAATATAGAAGGAACTCACATACCATGGATGAAATATTATAATCCTTTTTTATACTCTACAATAGAGGAAAATAGTAGCAACCCCATTCCCTTTTACAATAAAACATATTGCAAGGCGTAATTACATCTCATGCATATCATACCTTATGAATCTTAGGATATCATAAGATATAATATCACTTTTAGTTTATATAAAAAAACTCCCACTTTCACTAAAATCTCATAAGGTTTTTATTAAAAACTTCAAAACTCTTTATAAATACATAAAAAACTATTTTTGGATATAGTTGATTAAACTCTCTTCATTTTATAAAAAACAATTTGTCAAAAACTTAATCCTTATCCAAAGGCCAAACCATGATACCTTTTAGGCCTTGGTAGGGTTTAAAACAAATATGAAATCTCTATTTCATAGATGTAAGTAAACAACGACCTCTACCAAAGCATCAGTGGTTCTCAACATACTAAGGGGTATGATGTGATCTCTATCAAACATACTCATATATAATAAGGACATGTCCACCAAAAGATATATCATATACATCATATATATACCTATATAATATCTTTTTTACATGACATCGAGTGACCACTAGACATGGAACAATATCAATCTAGTATAGGTTATCTCAAACTTTCTTTATTCTTTGAAAAAGACTGAACTGGTTGATAAATACATCACATGTCATTCATCTAAAAAATAATCATTCTACATATCCCTCATCCAAGTAGTTGAACACATAATTTAGGAATAAACTATGCATGTCCATTTATTTCCATAGTCTAATTCAATCATGGTCTAGATGTCTTCTGTCATCATATAATTGGATAAATATCATCTTGGTTGCGCTCTAACCGATGACATGATCAACAAAATACCCAATCACCCCCCTGATTAGCTATGCCTAAATTATTTCATAATAATGGTATCAAAGTATAAAGGTTCTCATGTTGGGTATTGTGTTAACCTCAGATAAAAGTAATGATAATAAGCATGCGACTCTAAGTATATCAATGAATGTATAATATCCCATGGGATATAATTTATTGATTTAGTCTAAATAACAAGTCATTACTTATTATCTCATGATTCCTCCAATCATACTAATCTTAAAATTTCACCACGACTCATAATAATCCATGATGATCATTAATTTGGGATAAATTAAAGTCATACTTTGGGGGGATATTTCATGTAAAATAAATTGTAGTAGAAATGAATGAATGATAAATATAGAATGAATTTTATTATAAAATCATGATACATTATTTAACAATTACATCAATATATTATGTATCATATACCAAGAGATTAAACATGACCCTAATTATTTTGATACACTAATGGTTTTACCAATTAATTTATTACATTATTATCTATAACCACCCAATAGATCCTAACATCACCCCTCTCAATGATCTCTCATATAAGATGGTATTTGAAAAAGTTGTTTTTGGTCCTTTGGTGAGATTGGGGTTCCTTTTTCTAAGCAATTAATCCCTTTATTTAATAATAAATATCGATTTCTCCCTCAATGATAGGAACCACCCCAAGTTCATAAATCAATTTTCTGATCCAAGAAGCCTCTTTTGTAGTATCTAATACAATGATGTAATTTTTTTATTATTGAATCCTCTACAATGGATTGTTAGGAATACTTACAAATGATAGATTCAAATTTTAGGTAAAACATGAAACTAAATTTAGATCTTATGTCATATATATTTTATTTTAATCTAACATTAGTTTAACACTTTATAGAGAGCTTATACACCCATTAAAAGACTAAAAACATCTCCTTAGTTCTTCCCAAGTACTTATAAACATTCTTAACAAAAATATAGTGACTCTCAACAAGATTATATTGGTATCTAATAGTTATTATAAGAAAATAGTTGATATCAGGTTGAGTAAAAAAGACAACATAAATTATAGATCCTATAAGGGATGCATAAGGAATTCAATCCATCCATTCCAACTCTTTAAAAGGATCTCGAATCTTCCTAATATTTGTGCCATGTAATACTGGTAAAGACCCATTTTGGAGTACTACATGTTAAACCCCTTTAATAATTTATCAATTTATGTTTATTGACTAAGTCCAATCAAACTCTTAAATCTATCTCTATAATATCTTCATACTTGGTATGTAGGCTGTTTCACCCACGCCTTCATTGAGAAGCATTTACCCAACCAAAAATTTACAGAATTTAAAGTTAAGATGTCATTTATAATAATAAGTATGTCATATACCTAAAATATCCAAAACACTACAACACTCCCACTATACCACTTATATACACAAGAATCATTTTTATTTTTTATGAAACCAATCTCTTTGATCACATCATCAGACTAGATATTCCAACTCTGAGAAACTTGCTTCAATCCATAAATGGAATTTTGTAACTTGAATACCTTAGTAGAATCATTTGGAACTTCAAAAAGTTTGGGCTATATCATATACACATCCTCAACTAAATTCTAATTAAGTAAAATAGTCATGATATCCATTTGATATATCTTATAATCAAAATAAGCTATTATGGAAAGTAATATATAAATATACTTTATCATCGCTACAAGTGAAAATGTTTCTTTATAGCTAATACCATGAATTTTTTTATAACCCTTTTCCACCAGATGTGATTTATAGGTGGAAAATATACCATCCATGTTAGTTTTGTTAAAGAAAATACACTTGAACCCTCTAGGTCTTACCCCTTCAGGTGCATCCACCAAGTTCCAAACTTGGTTAATGTATATGGAGTCCATTTCAGATTCCATGACTTTTAACCATTTCTCAGAATTAGAACTCCCAATGGATTCCCCATAGGTAGTGGGTTCTTCTCCTATGATCATTAATTCATTTTCATTTTATATAAGAAATTCATATTCTTATGCTCCTTACAAATCCCACTATACCTTTAAGGTTTTTGTATAACTCAAGTAAGTTCTTATCACACAACTCTTTATGAAAATGGATTAACTTTCATATCTAGAATACTTCCTGTTTATTTCTCTTGAACTTATCCAAGTTTAAATTTCCTCCCATTGAATCCATGATGGACATATTCCTTCTAAAGGAATGTAGAAAATTAGGCAAAAAACACTTTGTTCTCAATAGGATTACAAATAAAATATTCATTAGTTTTCTTGGGAGAAACCATAAATAAGAATTTATTACTTATATTCAAGTTTATTAGATGTCAAACATCATATATATGATTAAAAACCCCAAATTTTTACATAATATAGACTGGGATGTTTCCCATACAATATCTCATATGTTATCTTTACGATTTCTTTAGATGAAACACAGTTAAGTAGGAATTCAACAGTATCTAGATCATAACCCTATAATGAAATAGGAAGGCCACACCAACTCATCACCAACCAAACCACATCTAATAGGGTATAATTTATCCTCTTAGAAACACCATTACAATATGGTGTTCCAAAATGAGTGAGTTATAGAACAATTCCATAATATCTCATATGATTAGTGAATTCCTAGCTAAAGTATTCACCACCCTGATCAGATAGAATAATCTCAATACCTTTTCCCAGCCAATTTTATACTTATTTTGAAACTCTTTGAACCTTTAAAAAGTTTCATACTCATGTATCATAAAAAACACATATCCATAATGACTAAAATCATTATTAAAAGTATTGAATTACTTTAAAACACTACTTTATTGAGTACTCATTGGTCCACATACATCACCATGTATGAGATCCAATAGTCCACCAACCCCTTTACCTTTTCCACTAAAAGGTGAATTGGAAATTTTTCCTAATAAAAAATATTCAAAAGTATAAAATGATTCACAATAAAATGTTTCCAATAATATATCTTTATAGAGTCTTTGTATGTGTTTCTCATTTATATATCTAAGGTGACAATACCAAAGGTGGGTGTGATTAGAATCAACCATAAACTTCTTCTTCTGAATGATATAGAAAAGATTATTCATATCTATAATATATATCCATTTACCATATTCCCAATTCTATAAAAAATTTCATTCTTATATATACATATATAACAAATCATGTTCTTAATAATGAATGAAAATCCCATATTGTCTAAACAAGATAAAAAAATAAAATTTCTATTTATGGAAGGAATAAAATAACAGTTATGCAACTCTAGAATTAATCCACTTGGTAAAGTCATATCATAAGTGTTGACTTTAAATTCAAAATCTCTTGCTCCATTACCTACACAAAGATATAATTAAACCTTTTTCTATTCCCTCATATCCCTGAGTCTATGTTTATCAACACAAATGTGTGATTCACACCCAATATCTAATACCCATGAGTTAGAGTTAGTGAAATTGACCTCTATGAAATTCATGTTTAAATTCTCAAAATTCTTCTCTTAAAAACACTTCTCAACCATATTTCACTAAGTAATGATCCCTCTATGACATTCCACTCACTACTTATTTATTTAGGTAGATAATCATATCAATCACAACAATTATGATTCTTTAATAGTTGAGCGGGAAACCCTTTTCTAGGATCCATCATTTGAAAAAACTAAACTCTATTCTTATGGTATCCTAACTCTTAGGGTTTCCTAGATAAGTGTCACCCAATGATCACAACAAAATTTTTTTACCTAACTTTTAGGGTTATCCATTTTCACTATGCCTTGCACAAGAAATTCTGTGAGCACATTTCTATGGAAAAACCTATCGGGTTAAATGATTGAGATCTTAATATGTGCTTATTTTTAATAAATCTCCCACTTATTATTTGAGGGGTTTTATTTTTAAATCTCACCAACTTAATATACATCATATACATTGTTGGAGAAAGGTGATCTAGGCTAGTGATTGAGGATGTATTTTTTTAATCAACCATTTTCTAGGTTTTTCAAGGTGTTTGAAGACTATGGGATATAGTTTGTAGTAAATGAAATCCTTAAAGAGTAATTAAAGAAGGTTGTATAATGAAACATTTTCTCAATGTTCGCCAAATTTTTGGCTGTGGAAAATTTAGGGATAATTAATGTTTTTCACATGGAAAGTACATGAATCACATTTTAAGTGTGTGGATTGTGAAACAAGTATGTATCTCATATATGAAGGGTTCACAGTATAAAACTCATGAAGGAGTTATTTGTGACCACGAATGAGCTATATTCATTTGTGATGGAGAGGTATTTATTTCATGATCACCATAGAGGATGGTTACACGCGACACTTATGTGGGGTATGGTTCATGAAGGAGGTTTGTAGTGGATAGTTTGTGAGGCACAACATGAAGGGGATTTATATAATTTTAGTGATTAGTGAATTTTTTTAGAATAATTTGCCTATAAATACCCCCATTTTAACATCATTAAGCATCAATAATAAGTTTAAATATGATCTGAAGATTAACTAAACAACTGAAAAAGTCATAAAGTTTAGGTAGAAAGTCTAGTAAGTGTATCAAGGCTAGTTCATGTTGCAAGGAAAGACCATGTAGAAAGATATGTTCCACAAAGTAGTTCATGAAGGGGTGTTGTACAAATTAGTTTGTAAAGAATCTTACCATTAAAAAGATCATGAAGCACTATACCATGCATCATGAGGTAGTTCGTGAAGTGTGAAACACAATATGAAATGAATAATATTCCTCATATCACTTATATATAAGGTAGTTTTTAAGTAGGAATTATTACATGATAATTTTTGGTGGGTATTATGAAGATCATGTAATGAATTAGGGAATCATATTTAGGCTATCATGATGAAAATAAAATCTTATTTTCTTAACAATATGGAAGCTTCCTTTAAGTTAATAAACTATAAATACTTCATTCAAATTAGTGAATTGAGGAGGGGTTGATGGAAGTTATTCGAGGGAGGCAATGTGCTTATCCCTAAATTTATTTGTAATGGTAGTGCACCTAACATAGAGTGAACATGATTGAAAATTGTAATCCATTAATTATAGTGAAGAAAATTGGATTCTAGTATGACCAACACATCATTGGAATATAATCCTCATATTATCCCTTAACGGTGAACTAAGTATTTTTTTGTTTCCAATATTTTAATTTTCTCATCTATGATTATTGTGGTTGTGTGATTAAGCATACAAATTTGATAGGTTCCTACCAATGTGGGGACAAGATCCTTTATTATCTAAGAAAAATTGGATGCTTAGATCCATCCCTCCCCTCTCATGGTGTTTTGGGTTATAACATACATATTAAATTCATGTCTATTGAATCTTATGAAATCTATATTATCTAATTTTTTATTCCTTTAAATATTCATTATTTAAATGGTTTAGTTTTGTAATCCTTGTTCCACCCACCAAATAATTTGTTCACACCACATTATTTTTCAACTATTTACAAAGCCCACATGTTTGTGTTACTCACCCAAATATATGAGTCAAACATATTTATACATATCCGAATGCATCTCATGCATAAGGTACATGAACTATTTATAAAAAGAATTAGAGTTATATGAGATTAAAAATATCCACATGAGTAAACCCAGATCCATATATTGTTAACCCAAAACTTTCTAGAATAAGGAGTAAGCCTCTATACTAGTGAGAAGTCTGACCCAAATCCCATCTACATGAGGATAATTTACTCAAGGAAAAATCCATTTCATAATAACTCTAAAACCGAACATGCACAAACTATATTTAATAACTAAATTCAATATCATAAGTTCAATTAAAAAATAAGTTCATAGTAGATGAAATATAAATTTTATTTTATCATACCTAACATGTAATACATGGTATAACAATTTACTATAAGCAATTTATCATACAAATTAATCGTACATAATATTCATAATTCATAAACATTTTATAAACATGAATATTTTAAATGAAATAACAAATAAACAAACTCTTTATTTATTTTCCAAATCATGAGATGCCAATATGAACTTTTCATATTTAATTTAGGCATGAAAATATCATTTTACATGGAATAACACTTATAATTTGTAAACATTTTATAAATTATAAGAAAAAATTGAAATATTAAATATTAATATTTTTTACCAATATTTATTTTACAATAGATAATAAGAATTATAATTCATAAATTATGGATGATAGATATAGGAGAGAAATAACACAAATAAATTGTATTGTTTGATATAAATTTAATTATACACTATGATTTCCATCTCCACTTAGGATAGAAAATATAGCAATTCTCCTATCATATTTTATGATGTAGCTGACATCGTAAATACTCTATGATACTTTGTTTTCTAAAAACTTGAGACTGAAATGTATTTTATGGTATCACATATCATATTCTATGTAATAGTTAAAATACATATAATTATATTATCATACTTTATGATATATATTAGTTTTAATCTATGACTAACCAACATATAAGAAATATAATGCATCATATTTTATGATTCAACTTGAAATGATTTATGATAAACAAGTTCACAGAAAAATATATGATTAATATGTTGTTCCATTCAAGAATAAGGCTTTGATGCCATTTATGGGTTTAGTGAGATCATCTAATGATCGAATTCTATGAAAAAACCCATAAAAACCTTGATATATCTTCAATAAATGCATCATGCAATGAAATGAAGAACAAATGGTGTACTTGAAACACGACCACCACCATATCATCTTCTCAATATATTATTCTAGAAGGGATAACTAAAGTGACAAAAGGATCTATCCTCCACAAGTAGTACACTATACTTGGATCCTTGTTGACAATTAGAGGAACCTAGACCTTCCAAAGGTCTACTAGAACTTTATTTTGAAGATAAATGATGGTTTGAGTCAAAGAGAAAAATGATCTATCTTGCATGTATTGTGTGTTCACTAATAGGAGGGATCATATATATATATTTATAGGCTATCTTCATTTAACGAAGAGATTTGTAACACTAGAGAATTGAATACCATCTCATGGAATCCAATTGTGTTACTTACCATTGATGTGTATTCATTTGAACATTTCTAATGACTACCCATGCATTGAATGAATCAATCACATTGATTCACAATCCATCAAAATCATGCAGGAAGATGTGTATGGAACTAACATCCCATGCATACAATATTATAAACCCTACTATGCTCTATGATAATGGAAAATTGATACAACCCCATGCCCTTTTATGAAAAAACATATCATAAGGTGTGATATTCATCTCATGCATATCATACCTTAGGAATATAGGGACATCGTAAGCTATGATATCCATTTTATTGCATATCCAATAGGGGAGCTGTTGTTCTTACTTTTCATTATTATCATTGAGTTGATTTTTTCAAGAATGATGTTTTGATTTATTGATTTACTAGTTTTCTCCTAGATTAAGGTGGTAAAAGGTGTACGTTCATGAATCATATTTAGAACACATGATTCACTTGATATTTGCGTGATTATATGTGATTGACGGTTTAATTACAATAATAATTTAGTTATTTAAAGCGTAAATAAAAACTTATTTGGTGTATTCTCATATGACTTCTTTGTGGAATTATACTCAACTAAACCATAGTTATTAGTTCTTGCTTCATATATGATGACTGATTATATGAATCTATGTGTATTGGATATCTAACCTGGGAGTAGGTAGGTTGGGAAAGAGTCATTCTTGAATCATATACGACCTTGTATCATAGGGAGTGCATGGGTTAGTAGGATGTGCTGGCCACTATTGCCTTTTCCTATTTTGTGAGGATATAATAAGGAACATTTCTCATAGGTAATTCCCTTGATGTGCTTATGGGTCTAACGATGACCCTTATGTGAAATAGGGTCTTTATAATAGGTTGTAGAGACCATTGAGGATGAGTTCAGCTCAGTATAATGGTGTTTTGAGCCTTAGTTGTGCAATGGGATGTTTCCCTTACTTATACCTAGTATGGGTTGTGGTGTGTAAGGGTAGCATAGAGAGAGGGGCCAACCTAGTAACATGAGTTTCTTATGGATGTAAAGTATTGTTAGATGCTTCATGTGATGTATATGAAACATGAGTGTTATGTGATCATATTTTTTTCATCATGAGGGATACCTTGGGTATGTATGAAGATTTTAAAGCATAATTAGTGCATCATGTTAGAGGTAATTAACATAATCAATATGATTTTCTAGTGGATTAGGCATGTTCTTCTAGGATTGATGATCTGTGACTCATGGTAGCATGAGTTGAGTGGTATAGAGGGGTTGCAATAGAGTTTACACCTACTTTGTATTTGGGTTTGATCGAAAATGGTGGGTGTTATACACAATTTAAAATTGGTTCGTTTGATTATCTCTTACCATGGGAATAAGTGAGTGATTTAAATTCTATCCAAAAGGTAGGTGGAATAGTATGGATTAATATTGTCCAGAGTCTAGGAGCTTGTTTTTGGATAGGTGTGGTCAACCATGGATCACATGTTGGATATGATGGTTGGAAAGATTTGACGAATCTCTAAGACAAAGATATCTATATGTGGGTCACATGAATTTAGGGAATAAGTCATGATGATGATCATCAATTCATAATGGTTACATGAGGTAATTCATAGTATATAATAATGGTTAAACTAATATGTTTTTTCAACCCCTTTGAGACCTATAGAGATATAGGACCTTGAGGGGAACCTATAGGTTGTGATGGGGTCTATAGCTCCTCAATATCCTCAAATTCTAAATCTAGGTCATAGGATTTTAGTGTGACTCAGTAAATAATCACATAGAATATGTGATAATAGATGAGAAAATCCTTATAAATGGATGATACACCTTGTTTTAGTCAAAAATAATTAACGGAGTTGGCTATTTTAACACCATTCCATATGTAAGTGAGAGTAAGAAATGCTCCTGGAATGGTAATGTGTGGATAGGCTAATGTGTACCAGAGGTTATAGCTATAAATAATGTATGAGAAAAGGTTTTTATATCATGACAATGAAATATATGTGGGGTCATGAGAATCATGTTCATGCTTAATAATCCACTCACATGAGATATGAGTCACATTCTTTTATAGGAGGTAAGGTGTAATATAAGGACTATTGGGTCCTGTGAGATGAAAAGGGGCTAAGAAAATCAACATTATATCCAAGGAATCGAGAAGGTGACTCAAATATATCGGTTTTGGAACTGATGAGATTGTAGATTGCAAATAGTGTCAATTTACGGTCTATAGAAAGTTGGAATGTGAGCGTCATGTGATGATGAATTTGGTCACTGGTTTTGGGATGTATCAGTTGAGACTGAGTGTGAAACAATGATTCGTCAATGGTTTTAGATGGTAGTTGTGAGGAGCATCATGATGTCATAGACCTTATATATGGGGATTATAGGATGGGTATATCAAGTTGTAATGTGTGGTACTCAATTGTGTTAGCGCTCGACTGATGGTTAGTTTGGGTAGGATCATGCTTTTCGATTGATAATAAGGGAAATCCTATAGTGGGGAGTACACCATAGGTGGCATGAGCATGTGTAACTTGTTTTATATGATTTTCAATAAACACTAGGGGTGTTTGTTGTTTTTTCATCACCACATAGATGCCAGTGGATAGGTTACATTCAGAAACTGGGAATATCCCCAGACATGGGTATCAGTCTGTGATGGTTATATTAGGACAGTGCATTCGATACCTGATGACCAAGGGTTATGGGTTATGGTCTTGTGAATGATTGGGTATGAGTTTTTGGAAATGGATTTCTAAGTTGATCAGTTCTTTGTAATGTCTATACTCATGGGAAATATGGTGGTCTATGTGATAGAGTGAGGTTTCATGTTATGAGTAGAGTCTTGGGTGTGAGACTATTTGGATTTAGAATAACCAATAATTGGAAGAAAAACCGCTATAAAATTCAAGTATAGAACAAAGATCTAGAATATCCCAAACTAAAATAACCACATAACACCAATGTACTAGAACATAGAATTCAATCTACACCCAATTCACTATGCTGAGTTAATCCTATCACACATTAAAATAAACATAGCTCATAGAAACAAATATTCAATTGAAAAACAAAGAAAATTAGAAATGATAATAAATATTTACTTTGTTAGGACCTTAGTCTAACATACATAGGAGAACACACCCACTTCCTTTCATTTCATGAAACTTACATAGAACACAATCACAATCATAAATTAATAACCAATATTAGAATATCATAGTAATTCAACTGACACTTGTACAAGTGGTCCCATCGCACCATTATAGCAGGGTCTAGTCAGTAAATTGGTTTTTCCATCCTCTGATCTTTATGTGGGACCCACCATTGGTCACAACTACCTATGATTTCCTGTAGGTTCCTCTACCTCAATTCCCAGCTTCTGATGAATGTGCAAGTTACCTTTATGTAATATTCTAATGAAAAACCTTACATAATTCCTTTTCCAAAAAGCCACCAGGAAACCTTTATGTATCATAAATAGAAAATACCCTTATATATTCCAAAAACATTCATACACTATCATTTGGACATGACCACCCATATATATTATTCAAAAAATTAATATCTAGACCACTGCCTCCACTAAAATTCCACTACCACAAACTTTCATCATGTTCTAGAAACCAAGTTCTTGGGTTTCTTTTCTAGATATAGAGAACTAGAAATATAAAAGAGTCTTTACATTTCCTAATAAACCCAATTTAATATTTCTTTAATGGAAACAAGCAAACCACTAACACTCATGAAAAATTCAATCATTCTAAGTTCCATAGAAATAAATAGTGTCTCCATCCACTTTATAGTCACTCTTCTCATACTAAGGCTCAATGCTACCTCATAATTTCCTAGACTAAAACATTGGTAATCATATCAATTAGATTATGAATTTCACAGATCTTCCATAGCTCCGATATCCCATCCTCTAGTATCTTCCATATGAAATGATATTTCAGGTCAATGTGCTTTGTCTGTGAGTGGGACACTGGATTCTTGTACAAATGAATTGCACTATAATTTTCATAGAATAACAATACACTTTCCCAAAATCTTTCAAGATCCTCCATTGAACACTTCATCCATACCAGTTCTTTCCCTATTTCCCTAAGGGCCACATATCCTACTTCTATTGTGGATAATGATAGAATCAGTTTCAACCTCAACATCCAACTTACAATTGTTCCTCTAAAGATAAAATAAAATCATATGTCTATGAATCCTTATATCCTATATATTTTGAATCCATATAACCCTATATTAGATTATCCATTACAAAAAAGGCTACATCTTCCAAACATTTGAGATATTAGAGAATACACTTCACAAATTCCCAATGTTCCTTTCTTAGGTTCTTCATAAACTTATCGAAAACCCCCAATATAAATGTAATGCATGAAATTATATAGACCATGAAATACATAAAACTACCCACCACTAATGCATATTTTTTTTTATCCATGTAATTATCCTCATATTCCATTTTTGGTGCTTTATATTTGGATAATTTTAAGTGTTAGGCCAATGGGGTTGAAATAAATTTATATCCGATCATTCCAAATCTCTCGATAACCTTCCCAATGCATTCCTTATGATATAAAATCAAACTTTTGGTATTAATCTCTCTCTCAATTCATATTCCCAATATTTTATTATATTACCTAAGATATTTCATCTTGAAACTTCTAGACAAATTAAACTTCACCTCCTAAATCTGTTTAATATTTGGACCTACTAGGAGAATATCATCCATATACAAGAGAAGGATGATAATACTACTATCCTCGAACACCTTTTGGAAACAATAGTTATTTGATTTGATTTTAATGAACCTATTCTTAGCCATAAATTATAAATTCATCCAACTTATGATTCTTCTTCCTTGGTGGTTGATTCAAGCCGTGAATACTTCTTTGTAGATTACATACACACTAATTCCTTATTCGATTTATCCACAAATCCATCCAGTTACTTCGTATGTATCTCTTCCTTAAAATCACTAGGATAGAATGTTCTCTTTACATCCATTTATTCCATATTAAATATTTAGGAAGAAACCATACTCATCACAACCCAGATGGTTGTATGTTTGGATACAAGTGAGAAAATTTTAGATAATTCCACTCTATCCTTATACTAAAACCCCATGATAACCAACTTTTCCTTATACCTATTCCCATCTGAAGCTCCCTTTTTCAAATGGATGACCCATTTTCTATGTAGTTCTTTCTTCTCATGTGGTAATTATATTATATCCCATGTTTCATTTCTATGAAATGAATCCAAATCATATTTCATGGATAACACCCACTTTTTTGAATCTCTAAAACTAACCACTTCTTTAGAGTTCTCAATCTCACCTCCATCTATAAGAATAAAGTAATGCAAATAAATTATAAACATATAAGTTAATCATATAATTCTTGTAGATATATGAAATTTATATAATGGATTTACTCTTTTTAGAACCACTACTTCGAGAACATCAACTTCTAGAAATCTTATCCAGGATTCCACAATTCCAAATATCTCTAGTATATCTTTTGACCTTACTGAATCCTTTAGAATTTCCATGTTCCCTAAATAATCTGGAACTTCTATTCAGATCAACTTGTATTTAGTCAGTTTATTCTTTACTATAAAATCTATTTTCCACCAATTTATAATATTTCTACAAGATATTCTCATAGAATTTAACATTCAAGCTTCTAATGACCTTCTGGTTGTCATTATGTAAAATCTAGAAACTAAAGTTTTCATTGTTATATCCCACAGAGAAACATGCTTGGGGATTTGATTTGTGTTTTTCCCAATCCTTTCCATCAACATGAACACATGGGAGGCTTATGAAAACTATGAGGTGGGTAACTTCTGTTGATTTTTCAGACCAAATTTATTCAATAATCTTAGACCCCAATAGTGTAGAAAGATTTATGCTAACAAGGTAAGTGGAACAATTGATTGCTTCCACCTAAATTTCCTTAAAAATTCTATAATACAGTCTCATTATCGAATCCTTCTCATTTAACACATTATTCATCCAATATACTATACCATTCTATCATAGTTTTCTAATTACAATATTCTCAAACTCGATTCCATTTCTCCACCAAAACCTTCAAAATTATCTATTACCATATTCTCCACCATTATCAGACCTTAATAATTTTAGCTTATTTCTGGTCTTTTTTTCACCATGGACCTTTATTAAATAAACACTCCAAACACCTCTAATTTTTTCTTAAGGAAGAAAACTCATAATTTTCTTGTTGAATCATTGATTAATGTAACAAACTACACAGACCCACCATGAGACCAAATTATTGCAGACCCCAAACATACGCATGCACAATTTATAACTTATGAGACTTAGGTGACCTTATATTTAGATTAAAAAACACCTTTATCCCCTTTTTGAGTATAAAAATCTCATAATATCTAAAATCTCTATGACCAAGATTCATTATACCCTTAGCTACCAAGACTCACATGTTGTTCTCACTAAGGTTCCTAAGATAACAATGCCACAATTCTAAACTCTCTAAAGTTGTCATTTTGGAAATTGTTACTCCATGTAATCTTCCCATAAAATACAATTTACTATATTTTACAACTCTGGAAATAACCATGGAACCCTAATTAATGTTATATAATCTATTTTCTAAGACCATTATAATTCCCGCTTCATTCATCCATCCAATGAAAATTAAGTTCTTCCATAAACCTAGTATGTGTTGAACTGCTTATAACTCCAATAAACATCGATTATATATTCAAACTTCAATATCTCCATTTTACATGATATAAAGAGATTCACCATTGGCTAGATGAACCTTACTCGAATATTTCAGATGCATAATTCACCATTCATCCCTTCTCATCTATAGAATGGAACAAATCATCAAAATAAATAATCTATGATTATGATGGAATATTAACTCTTAGAAATAAACAATTATTACATCTAGTTGAATTATTTGTGGAACTTGAACTTACAAAATAACCCCTTTTGGAATTCAACCTATGATACCATAAATATTTTTTCAAGTTCCCCCTCTCATGTAATTCCAATATACAAGGTTGGGCCTAGTCAATTTACTTCAACTAATCTCCCTTGATCTATCTTTAAATTTATTCTAGACTTTCCATTGAGCATAATATTACATACACTACACATTGAGTATGGTTTTGATAGGTTCATAGAATTACCTTTTTTACGATTTATTCATTTAGAATGAGATCTCTAATATCTTATAACACTAAGTTATATTTCCTATAATAATTAATTATGAAAGTCACCATTATTTAGAATGACTCCAGAAGCAATAAAAACAACAACATAGCCCACACATATTCTATGAACTTTATTTTAACTTATTCGAGATGACTATGAACCATGTTAAAGTTATTTACATGATCATTCACTAATTTTATTATGAAATCCTCATGAAAAATAAAATCTACATTATAAATATATTGTTCATAGATGTTAGCTTCTCATACATTTCTGTTATAAAATTCATCATATTTGTTATGGTATTTATATTCTTAAAGTTATAGGCAACATTTTTTTCCCAATTATATATGAATCAATAAAAGTTCCTTTCTATTCAGTATTTAAAATTCCACTTTTTACATTACTTCTAGTTTTATTACTTTTAATGGAACCTCAATATCTTTATAAATCAAATAGTTTTCCACTTGAATCATCTAAAAGCTGAAGACCATCACATTGAATTTTTATATCTGGGAATTGCCTTATTTTGATGCCATACCTTCTGAAACAATTAAATTACACTAAATCAAAAAAAATTCAATAAATTAATGTTACCCAAAGAGGTTTTTACTGATAATAAACCACAATCTATGGTATTACTTGTTGGGATTTAGAGCTATGAGACCGATGTACTAGAATATAAAATTCAAGTCGTACCAAAGACACCACATCGAGTTGATTCCCTCACACACTCAAAAAAACAAAAATCACATAAATAAATATTAATATAGAAAAACAAAGAAAATTATAAATGAAAAAAAATTACATGGTTTATAAATTAGTCCTATATCCATAGGAGAACACAACTGATTACTTTCACTTCATATAAGTTTCAAATATTACAATCAAAATTGAAAATTAATTTCCAATATTATATTATCATAGTAATTCAATTAACATGAATAAAAGTGGTCCCACCTCACCTTTATAACAGGTTCTATCTAGTCAATCAATTATATTATCCTCTGATCTTTATGAGGGAACCACTATTGTTCATAACTACCTTTAATTGCCTGTAGGCACATCTACCTCAATCACCAACTTCCAGTGAACGTGAAAGTTAACTTTTTATAAAATTTTGATGAAAAAACTCATGTAATTACTCCACTGAAAAACTAATATAAAACCCTTATATATAATTAATAAAAAGAACCCTTATAGATTCCATGACTTCTACATGCCATCATATGAATATTACCACCTTCATATTTGATTATAGAACATAAAATACAGACCACTACCTCCCCTAGAATTTCAATACTATAAAATTTCATCATGTTTTTGAAACCAAGTTCTATAGTTTCTTCTTCCAGATTCATATAATCTTAAATATGAAAGAGTATTCACATTTCCCAATAGAGTCTACAGTTTTGATGAGAATAGTCAAGAGATGCTTGGGTGTGGCATTATATTGGTGATGGTTTGATTTAGATTGTAAATTACAATCATTAATTCATTAAACCAATTAATTGGAAATTTATGAGTGCCACTGGGAGTGGGGCATCATCATGTAGTTGGAGGATTAGTCTATGCTATGGTGCATGGAATATTAGGGTTTTCATAAATAGACAACATTATAAGGAATCGATTAAAGCATTTTATGCATGATCAAGCATAACAATTCTGAATGGGTCAAACTTATGTCATTCTCGGTACAACTAACATTATGGTGAGTTTAAGTGGAGGCATTCAAGGTTTGTAGTAGATTCATTGGTTTAAGTACGATATTGGTATTACCATATATAGTGGGAGATCCTGATTTGAAATGTTAATTCAATTTTGGTGACCAATGTGGGTCACAAGAGATGCACATAGAGACTTATTATGGATAATAATTATTATGGTGGGGAGGTTGTAATGACCCACACTAGAGGGAGTTATTGGAAATAGAGAAAAACTGAGTTATAATAGGATGACAATTTTTTTAAAATTTATTTATCTAGATTGAGAATTGGTGTTTATAAATGAATTTTAAATGTTAAAGGTAATGCTTACAAGGTATAATTTTGGGTGTATGAGGCCCAAAAAAAGTTTTAGGGGTTCTTATTATGGATAAATCTATTCTAGTGGCTGTAGTGAGCCACCAAGTACCCAGTTTGGTGTCAATGGGTGCATGATGAAGGTCCTAGGGGACCCAATCACTGCTCAGGATCACCAGGTGAATAATATTAGTGGTTTGGGTACCCAGTGTACCCAAAACACAGTTTATTAATTATGGGAAGAATTTTGATTCTACCCACCCTACTTTAAATCCCACTCAAGGTTCCTTTGTTTAAGTTAGCCAAAATCTAGGGAGAGTTTCCCCTTATTCTTCTATCCCGCTCTTTAAATATACCTTGATCTATGTCATTTATGAGGGAATATTTTTGATATTATGGTAGGATATTATCCTCTACCCCACCTCTTCTCCTCCCCCTATTCCTTGGATTTGTGGATGAATGGTTTAGGGTTTCAATACCGATTCCAAAAAAGTATGATGGAATATGGTTTATTCAATGGGGTTTTTGTATGTATTAGATGGAAGAGGATCCAAGAGGATAAACCTGATAGGTTTTTTCTGGTTTCACTTGAGGCAAGCTGTTTTCCTAACTTTTATTTGGTTTTCTACCAAATTGTAATTTAATTGGTATTGTTTCAGTGTTTAATGTTGGGGCTTTGGCTAAAAATGGTCTCAGGGGAGTTCCAGGAGTGAAACACACCCCTTTGTTTGAGGTATTTTAATCATTATGTCATCAGGTGATTTAACCCTCATTTATTACCAATTCAATAATTATATATTAATTAATTAAAATAATTATAAGTTTTCTATAATTAACTTTGTAGTCTCTTGGATGAGTTAGGAGCCCAAGGTCGATGATGGAACTTATCATTTTCTTTGTAACACCCTAATATTTTAAATTATATTTATTTTAAATAAATTTAATCTTTTTGATATCTTAAGATATATATAACCCTGATATTTTAGAATAATAACATTGTGCTCGATAGCGTATACAACACGCAACCCCAAGTTTAAGAGAACTATAAAATAATATACAGTTATAACCTAGTTGTTAAATTAGAGGTTATAAATAGTAATAAATAAATTATGAAAATTATATGGTTTATACATGTATAAAATAAATTCAATGTTTATATATTTATTAGAAATAAAATAATAACAATTTGAAAGAAAAAGAAATGTTTTATGGAAAACTGTATTTTTTTAAAAGGCGGTTTCGTTTCACCTTGCACACATAATTTAAAATTAATTTTTACCACTTTTAGAAAATGTATTTTATAAAATTATATTAATTTTTTAAATCATAATATAAAAATTATCTTAGAGTTTTTTTTTATAATTTTCTAGAAAGATTAATTTTTCAAGGAATAGTGAAAAATACCAGTTTTTATTGAAAATTGTATTTTCATTTAAAACATTTAAAGGTTCCATTGTAGATTAAAATAGTTTTAAAAGTAAAATTAGTTAAATTATATTATAATAAATAAAATTTATTTCATTTAAATCAATTTAATATTGAATTTTTTATTAAAAAATTTTATACTTATGAGAATTTCCTTTTTAGAAAACTGCTTCTTCATCGCGTCTGGGGGTTTTATTTTAAATTAAAATTTGAAACTTCTAAAAAATGAATTTTTAAAAATGGATTAAATATTTTTAATAAGAATAATTAATATTATATAATAATTTAAACTTAATTTTTGGTCTTAAAGGATAATAAAAACAGTAAAAATTAATTACCATGGTTAAGATTAAAACGAGTTTACTGTGGGGTTAAAATAAAAAGATAAGGATTAAAATGACCAAAATACTTGTATAAATTATACTATATGTACATATTTAGACCCTTATCACCATATTATCTATTTTTATGTGCCTTTGAGACACTTTTCCATGAAATTGACCAATATAATAATTTATGTAAATAAAAAGACAAAATGTCACCCTCTTTCTTTTAAATTTCAATTATGTGTTCTTATAGGGATAAAAGAAATATGTGAATGAATATTGATGTTAATTTTGAGTATAATTAAATTAATTTCATTAGGATAATTTATTTTTTATTTTTAGTAATTATATAATTACTTTAAATTCTTAATAAATGCCAACATAATAATTATTTAATTAATAAAAAATAAAATAAATGATACTAAAAATATTAAAATTAATATAAATTGAATTAATTATTGTATTACATGAATTTTTTAGATAAATATAATACTATATATAGGTTTTAAAATAATATATTATAATTCCACATTTTACTTGATGTTTTTAAAGTCAAGTTGAATAAATAGTGTCAAAATTTACATTAATGTTATTTTATAATAAGTAAGATCTTATTAAGTGATTTAAAATTACTAAAAATTATATCTTCTACCAATTTATTTTTAAATGTTCAAAAATATAAAATATGTTCCATTCATGTAAAAGTGATTTTTTATAGTGACTATATTGATCCCTAAAGAATAAAAACTTTATTGCCATGATTAATGTTAAAATAAAGTTTTTGCATGTTATGTGCGTTTGTGTTAAATTTAATTTTTAATGAAAATAAGATTTTTATTTGATAAATTTAGTTTAATATTTATAATAATTTGATACAAATTATATAATAATTCTCATTTTATATTTATTCTTATATAATAAATTACCAAGGTAGAAAAACTAATTACCGTAGTGAAAACTAAAATGGTAAAAGTGATTAAACATAAATTATAAGGAATAAAATGTTTAAAACATGTGTTTTTGTGGTAGAGGTGCATATAGACCATAATTTATCTCCAATATATTATTTATTAATTTTTGAGGCACGTGGGCTGAGAGTAACTTCCCATTGTTGAATAGTTTTGGGTATTTTTAAAAATGTCACTCCTCCTCAATTATAAAAGGGAACTCCCTCTCATGTCATGACCCCCTCCCACCAAAGATGCCCCTCCTGAGCTGACAATGGTGAAAGGGAGATAATGAACCCCGAGTCCCACCTCCAGTAGGCCCCGGGGTGGTGACTAGCACCAAGGGTATGAGTTTTCACAAATATGGGAGGCATTACCCTTTTTATTTATTTAGGATCGAAAAATAGGACAAGTCAACCACCAAAAAGGAAAAGAACAAGTGTATAGAAATAAACCCAAACCAAGCCCACATGAATGTTTAAACAATTTTATAACAAGGTACAAGTACAATAAAGCTCAAAGTACAATACCAAAAGAAACAAGAGTACAACAACAACAACAACTCCAACTGTCTAACTAGTAGGGTCCCACACGGCCCTGGTAGTCCTCCTGGAAACCTGAAAGTAAACATAGGGTGAGCATACAAGTATACTCAGTAGGGAAACCTAAATATTTCATGCACAAGTGAGAAGACATCCTAATGTCCCGTGAGAACAACAGAAGAAACCTAGCAAGGAATTCTATCCACCCAACCTCACCAGCCACACTCACCAAAACAAAATCACAACAGGTAGTAGTATATAAGAACAAGAGTATTGGTTACCCCGCACCATTTCCATTTAGTTAGCTTCTCTTCCTAACGGCAAACGTCCTGACCCTGCCACACTCTCCCCGCCTGCACACACCTGGGCCTCACCACCATGTATCCCGCCCACACACACCTGGGCCTCACAACCACGTATCCCGCCCGCACACACCTGGGCCTCACAACCACGTATCCCGCCCGTACACACCTAGGCCTCACAATCACGTATCCCGCCCACACACACCTGGGCCTCACAACCACGTATCCCGCCCGCACACACCTGGGCCTCATCCCGAAGATTCTTGGGAAATAGTAGAACCTGCCCGAAGAGTCTTGGGCTAAAGCCACCCCAATCGAAACCTACCCGAAGAGTCTTAGGTGTAAGATCTCCTCAAGCCATCACAGCCTAGGGGAGGAGCAGGAAGGAGCTAGTAAGTAAGGGAAAAACACCCTCTCCCATGAAATGGGAGTGTTCGGCACTAAGTGCTCAACATGGGTGGGGTGCGATAAAACACAAAAGATACAGATATATATATATATATATATATATACCAACCACACAGTCCAACCTATGGCTTCTAAATAGAGAAACTGAGAACGTGCCTTGACACATCTACTACGAAGCATGCGTACAATAAACAACCCCAACCCCATTTAGGTTTTCATGTTTTAGCAGAATTAGTTTATTTAGTTCCTTAACTACTGGGCAACTATCCAAAACCAACCACATCATTCGTTCATAAACATATCCCTACCATCGAAAAATCAAGTTAGGAAAACACAAGCAACACAACCAAGTCCTTCTTATCAACCAACCAACCCATTGATTATTAATCCAGTTCCATTACCATGACCCACCATTCATTAACTCTTCCACTTTTTATTTATCATTCACGACCCAAAGTCCATTCACATTCAAGCCCATCCCTGCAGCCCCGCTTCCAACCACCATAACCACGACTGCACCGTACATCATTATCCCTTTAATACCATTTATCGCAGCCCTTCTGCCCGTTACTAACATGACTTTCACACCAACCCACAACCAAGTCAACCGCAGCCCCGCTACTCACCCTATCCACAACAACCAACAAAACACCCCCATCACATGCCACGTATCCAATCCAACACCCACATTTTCATTATTCCATTTTGTTTAACCGGGGTGATCACACAAGGGTTCCAGATTTTAAATAGCTAAATTTACGTGATTAACCAAATTTCCACATTCCACAAAGTTTTATCCACAAAAACGGTCTAGAAAGATAGGGAAACATTTAATTGCGCAAGCAAAGGCCCCCAACGACCGTGATTTTCAGTAGGCATAAGCCTATTCAATTCATAACATATCAAAAGGATAAGCAAAGATAATCATAAAAACTTCCCCATCCCCATTCTTTAACCAGTTATTATATTTATTTAAATGGTTTAACCATTTATCATGAAAACAAGAGGATACCCACCCAACATGATGCACAAATTAGAGATACGAAGGTAAGATCCCTACCTCAACAGGTTCCGATCGCAACGCTCCCTCGGATCAACCTTAGAAGACGTCCATCGGCGTCCGTCACTTCTGTCGGGTCCCGGAAAAACCTACTCAGGTGGAATTTAGAAAGGAAAGGCCGAAGGAAAGATAATGGACCTAGGATCGGAAGTTCCTCCTCATCGTTACGATCCCGTGGCCGCTGACGGATCGTAAATCGGAGCTCAGATGAAGAAGTTATGGAAGAAAGAGCCTTCGAGTCTCTTGGAAGAACTCTGCTCAGAGGAAAGGGGGGGGGGAGAGGGGTGAGTTAAAAGGAGGAGGGGACCCCTCCTTTTATAGGTGATAAAAGAAAAATTACACGGTGTGTACTTCATGGTACATGGAGTGTACTCAGTTATTTCACACGGTCTCCACGCGGCTTCCAACACGGTTCTGTGGCCGTTGACTGGTCAACACATGGTTTGAGGGTAACGCATACGCGGGGAGGGACTACACGACGTGTAGTTTGGACACACGACATGTACCCATTTATTGCACACGACAAGGACATGGCTCCAACACAGCACACGACTGTTGAATGGTAACGCGTATGCGGGGAAGGACTACACGACGTGTAGTATTGGAGACACGGTGTGCACCCATTATTCCACACAGCAAGGACACAACCTTCAACACGGGGTATACCCGGAAAGGGGGTACACGGTGTGTACTCAAACTACACGGCGTGTAGTTTCAAAATTCTGGAAAGTGTGGGAAAAGTCCATTTTACCCTCCAGAACACTTCTTGACCTTCTTTTTTTGACAAAGGAATGGGCCAGAGAGGTCCGGGCCATTACATCAGATACCTCTTAAAACATTCTCGTCCCTGAGAATTCAAAACCCAACCTAGAGGAACCCAAAAAGATACCTCTTAGGGTTCTCGTTATAACAGGAACCCAACCAACAACCCTAATCATATGTGTTAGGAATTCCTTCTCCTATGTCGAGATATTATCCGCTTTAGGCGGTACTGACTTGCCTGCATGGGTTTAATCGCATCCTCATTAATGCGTCTCGATTAAGAATTGGTTCTTCCCACTTTCATACATTAGGATTTTTCAACTCGCACTACCCCCAACACCACACAACCAACACACTGCCCGAACATGTGGTTTTGGGAAATTCCTTCTCCCATGTCGATATATTATCTGCTTTAGGCGGCACTAACTCACCCGCACGGGTTCAATCGCATCCTCATTAATGCGTCTCGATTAAGGGTCAGGTTTTCCCCTTTCCCACACATCCGGACATGTTACACATTACCAGGGAACAAGGAAACAAAAAAGGTCTCACAACTGAAAATCCAAGCATTCCATATATCAAAGGTATAGAGTATAAAATCAACACAAAGCTCAGAAGAACAAGGAAAACACAAGTCAAAACAACTCCGGGTACTGAGCGTGCATCTGGGTCTCCCGCTCCCAAGTGCTCTCCTCGAGGCCGCCATGCCTCCACAACACACGAACCAAGGGAATGGTTTGTCAACGAAGCACCTTCTCTTTACGATCCTTGATTCTGACTGGTCATTCCTCGAAGGTCGCGTCGTCTCCCATATCTAACTCTCCCCAGTCGATAATGTGGGAGTCGTCGTGTAAGTACCGATGAAGCTGGGAGACGTGGAAGACGTCATGAATCTTCTCCAACTGAGGTGGCATGGCCAGCTGATATGCCACCTCGCCGACTCGCCTCAGCACCACAAAAGGTCCGATGAACCTAGGTGAGAGCTTGCTCCCTTTACCAAACCTCCGCTGCCCCCGTCAAGGGGAAACCTTCAAGAACACATGATCTCCCACCTAGAACTCCAAGGGCCTCCTTTGACGATCAGCATAAGACTTATGTCGATCCTGAGCCGCTTTCATCCTCTCACGTACAAGCTGGACTTTCTCTGTGGTGCTCTGCACTACCTCTGGCCCAAGAGCACCTATCTCACCAACCTCTGCCCAGCAAATGGGTGAATGACATGGTCTGCCATACAAAGCCTCAAACGGTGCCATGCCAATAGTAGAGTGGAAGCTGTTGTTGTAGGCGAAATCTACTAAAGGAAACTGTCGTACCCATGATCCTGTGAAATCTAGAACGCATGCTCACAACATTTCCTCCAACATCTGGATAGTCTACTCCGTCTGCCCATCGGTCTGGGGGTGGAAAGCAGTGATAAGGCGTAGCTGGGTGCTAAAAGCATGTTGTAACCCCCTCCAGATTCATGAGGTAAACTGAGTATCCCGATCTGAGACGATAGTATTTGGAACTCCATGAAAACGTACCACCTCATCTATGTACCTCTGTGCTAAGGTACTCACCGGGCCCGATTCCTTAATTGCTAAGAAGTGAGCTGATTTCGTTAGTCGATACACCACTACCCAGATAGCATCATAACCACCCTGAGCTCTGAGTAGTCTTGTGACGAAGTCCATTGAGATGTCATCCCACTTCCACTCGGGGACATCTAAAGGATGCAACAACCCACTGGGAACACGGTGTTCAACCTTCACTTGCTGACACACTAGGCATTTAGCCACAAACTCCGCCACTACCCGTTTCACCCCGGGCCACCAAAACTGTTCCCTCAAGCCTTGGTACATTTTCGAAACTCCTGGATGTACCGCCAAGGATGAGCTATGGAACTCACGGAGAACCCCCTCACGCATTATCTCCGGGACAAACAACCTTCCATGGAAAAGAATCTGATGTCGTCTGTCCTCTGACCATCCTTCTGGAGCGTTCCCCTGATCGACACGATCCCGCATCACTTCTGCCTCGGAGTCCCCCCACTGAGACTCTTCCACCTGCTGCAACAAGGAGGACTGCACCATCATCTGAAACAAACAGCCTTTAACACCTTCTACCCTGGCATCTAAGTGCAAGGCAACCAACTCTCCCATCGCCCTCCAAGCATCAGTGGATTCCCGAACTACTTCCTGATGCGACTTACTACTCAGGGCATCAGCCACAACGTTGCCCTTACCTTCAGTGTAAGAGATCTCAAAGTCATAGTCTTGGAGAAAATCGACCCATCTCCACTGCCGTAAGTTCAGGTCACGCTGGGAGAAGATATAACGCAGGCTCTTGTGATCTGAGAAGACCATAAAGCGCTCCCCAAAGAGGTAATGTCATCAAAAATTTAGTGTGAACACTACTGCTGCAAGCTCCAGGTCATGGGTGGCATAGTTACTCTCATGAGGGCGTAACTGCCTAGACCCATAACAGATCACTCCCTTCTTTTGCATCAACACGCACCCCAAACCAAGGCTAGAAGTAGAACAAAACACATCATATAACAACCCTTCCTCTGGAAACCTGAGTACGGGAGCAATGACCAACTTCTCCTTCAGGTAGTCAAAAGATTTATGGCACTGCTCGCTCTATAGGAAGACCTGGTTCTTCCTCGTCAAATCTGTCAATGGAGAAGTAACTCGAGAGAAGTCCAAAAAGAACCTCCGATAGTAACCTGCTAACCCCAGGAAACTACGAACTTCTTCCACGCTCTTTGGTGCTGCCCAAGAAACAACTTCCTCCACCTTCAATGGGTCCACTGACACTCCATGCTGAGACACCACGTGCCTAAGGAAGTGTACTTCTTGTGTCAAGAACTTACACTTTGACAATTTCCCATAAAGCTGGTGGTGTCGAAGGACTTCCAAGACTGCCCTGAGATGCTCAACGTGCTCTTCCTCTGATCTTGAGTAGATCATAATGTCATCGATAAACACAACGACGAACCGGTCCAGAAACTCTTGTAAGAAAAAGTTCATAAGTCCCATGAACACAGCCGGTGCATTCGTAACTCCAAACGGCATCACTACAAACTCGAAGTGCCCATACCTGCACCTGAAAGCCATCTTCGAGATGTCACTATCCTTTACCCTCAGCTGATGATATCCAGATCGTAGATCAATCTTGGAAAACCAACCTGCTCCCCTTAGTTGGTCGAAGAGATCATCTATCCTTGGGAGGGGGTAGCAGTTTTTGACCGTTACCTGGTTCAACCTTCGGTAGTCTATGCATAGCCTGAGACCACCATCTGCCTTCTTCACGAACAAAACTGGAGCACCCCATGGCGATACGCTGGGTTGAACAAAACCTTTCTCCATCAGATCATCAATCTGAATCTGCAACTCCTGCAACTCCGAAGGTGCCATCTGATAAGGGGCCATCAAAATCGGACGGACACCAGGCTGTAAGTCTATCCTGAACTCAACGTCACGTTGGGGGGGTAGAGTCACAAACTCCTCAGTAAAAAACATCTAGGAACTCACTAAAAACCTCCAAGACATCCATCATATCTGTATCAGCTGGAACCACTGATAGCTCGCCTAACAAGGAAAGGAGAGGCTTCACATGCTGGCTTCCCACCTAATAGCTCATCTCGTCAACAAAAGATACACGCTGCCTATCTATGTCGGAGAACACAACTCTTCTCCGAAAGTAGTCGATAACGACACTAACAGAAAACAACCAGTCGATGCCTAAGATGACATCATATGGCTGAATCTATAACAGAAGAAGGTCCCCACTAGATCGATGCGGTCCCAACATCAGTCCACATCCCCGACAAACACGAGATACGCCGGTCTGGCCTCCAACTAGTGTACTCAGTACCAGTGGTACGGAAATTCTCTCTACGTCTAGTCCCAAAGCATGGGCTAGACCAGGTGTAACAAAGGAGTGCGAAGCTCCCGAATTGAACAAAGTAGAAACAAGAGTGCTTAACAAACAAATCGTACCTCGCACCACCTCTGGTCCTGCCGGAGCTGTCAACTCTGCTGCGTGCAATTGTCCACACCCAGCTCCTCTTCCTCTCTGATGTCATCCACCTCCCCGACCATGCCCTGGTCGAGGTCCCTGAGGAGCACCCTGAGGTTGGATCCCTCCCACAAAGTATTCCCTCAGAGGAGCATGGTCCTGCTGCTGCTGGAAGGGCCTCGCTGGCAAATGGTGCTGCTGAGGTGGGAACTGAACCTACCCACCTCCACCGTACTGAGCTCGGGTCGGGCACCGACTCTGAACGTGCCTGAAACCTCCACAAGAGAAACACTTCGGTCCTGGAATCATGAAAAAGGGATGAGGACCCGAAGATATGAACTGGAACTGCTGGGGCCTGCTCCCCACTGGCCTGAACCTGGAAGGTCCCGTCGCAGGAGACCTACTGCTGTCTGCTTTCCCCTTCGATGAGCCTGGATGGATCCCCTCTCGGGGTGCACCTCCCAGCGAGTGCATCCTCTCTACAACCTCTGCCTTCTTCTGTACCACCAAGTATGTCGGAAGGGTGAAGGGGGTGACAACATACTGGAGCAAAGGACGAAGCACCTCCTCCAAATGTCTCGCCCGAGACTCCTCATCCGGAAAGAGATCCGAAGAAAAGCGCAAGAGATCCTTGAACTTGATCCCCAGCTCTCGTACGGGCATACTCCCCTACTGAAGGGAGAGTAACTTCTGCCGCTTCTCCGCCTTGATCATGGAAGAAAGGAATTCCTCTCGGAATTCTTTCTCAAAGTCAGCCCATGGAACCTCTGCCTCTATCCTCTCTCCGAGGTAGAGCGTCCACCACTATCGCGCTGCGCCTCTCAGCTGACTGATTGCTAGGGGAACCCAGTACTCCCTCGGAGCACGGATCAAGGTAAAAGCGATCCCTAGCTCCTCAATCCACCCCTCCGTCTCCATATCCTAAGTACTACCCTCGTACTTCTTGAGGGTCTGTCGCTGAAAAGAACGAAGAGTCTTCTGCCATTGGCTATCTTCCTCCTCTCGGTCAATCCTCAACTGATCGACCGCCTGAATCTGCTGGGCCTCGGCCATCTGAGCCACCCGGGGACGACGTCTAGGTGCCATAGCTGTACGGTAAACAAGGATCACCAAATCCCAAGTAGTAAGGAAAATCTCAAGGTTTTATTTTATCATTTTATTTCAATTTCTTTCCCAAAACACCCAAATCAAGTAAAACACAATCATGATGATGCATATACCTTCCCTAGGGTCTCTAAGCTGAAATAAATGTAGTCTCACTTGGTCGTTCGGTAGGCTCAGAGTCCTTGCATCGGATCACGGGGGGCCCTAAAATCCTATGTCCTAGCCAGTCTTCCCTGGCCTATGTCACGCACAAAGATTAACTAACATTGTCACCCTACCATCACATGCAATCCTCACTGTGCCTAACTCAAGACTCCATCCTATCTCTCAACCATCAGCTCTGATACCATTCTGTCATGACCCCCTCCCACCAAAGATGCCCCTCCTGAGCTAACAATGGTGAAAGGGAGATAATGACCCCCGAGTCCTGCCTCCAGTAGGCCCCGGGGTGGCGACTAGCACCAAGGGTATGAGTTTTCAAAAATATGGGAGGCATTACCCTTTTTATTTATTTAGGATCGGGAAATAGGACAAGTCAACCACCAAAAAGGAAAAGAACAAGTGTATAGAAATAAACCCAAACCAAGCCCACATGCATGTTTAAACAATTTTATAACAAGGTACAAGTACAAGAAATCTCAAAGTATAATACCAAAAGAAACAAGAGTACAACAACAACGACAACTCCAACTGTCCGACTAGTAGGGCCCCGCACGGCCCTGGTAGTCCTCCTAGAAACCTGAAAGTAAACGTAGGGTGAGCATACAAGTATACTCAGTAGGGAAACCTAAAGATCTCGTGAACAAGTGAGGAGACATCCTAATGTCCCGTGAGAACAACAGAAGAAACCTAGAAAGGAATTCTATCCACCCAACCTCACCAACCACACTCACCAAAACACAATCACAACAGGTAGTAGTATATAAGAACAAGAGTATTGGGTACCCCACACCATTTCCCTTTAGTTAGCTGCTCTTCCTAACGGAAAACGTCCTGACGCTGCCACACTCTCCCCGCCCACACACACCTGGGCCTCACCACCACGTATCCTTCCCACACACACCTGGGCCTCACAACCATGTATCCCGCCCGCACACACCTGGGCCTCACAACCACATATCCCGCCCGCACACACCTGGGCCTCACAACCATGTATCCCGCCTGCACACACCTGGGCCTCACAACCACGTATCCCGCCCGCACACACCTGAGCCTCATCCTGAAGATTCTTGGGAAATAGTAGAACCTGCCCGAAGAGTCTTGGGATAAATCCACCCCAATCGAAACCTACCTGAAGAGTCTTAGGTGTAAGGTCTTATCAATCCATCACAGCCTAGGGGAGAAGGAGAAGGAAGGAGCTAGTAACTAAGGGAACACACCCTATCCCATGAAATGGGAGTGTTCGACACTAAGTGCTCAACATGGGTGGGGTGCGATAAAACACAAAAGATACAGATATATATATATACCAACCACACAACCCAACCTATAGCTTCTAAACAGAGAAACTGAGTAGTGCCTCAACACTACTACTACGAAGCATGCGTACAAAAAACAACCCCAACCCCATTTAGGTTTTCACGTTTCAGCAGAATTAGTTTATTTAGTTCCTTAACTAATGGGAAACTATCCAAAACCAACCACATCATTCATTCGTAAACATATCCCTGACATCCACAAATCAAGTTAGGAAAACACAAGCAACACAACCAAGTCCTTCTTATCAACCAACCAACCCATTGATTATTAATCCCGTTCCATTACCATGACCCACCATTCATTAACTCTTCCACTTTTTATTTATCATTCACGACCCAAATTCCGTTCACATTCAAGCCCATCCCTGTAGCCCCGCTGCCAACCGCCATAACCACGACTGCACCGTACATCATTATCCCTTTAATACCATTTATCGCAACCCCGCTGGCCGTTACTAACATGACTTTCACACCAACCCACAACCAAGTCAACCGCAGCCCCGCTGCTCACCCTATCCACAACAACCCACAAAACACCCCCATAACATGCCATGTATCCAAGCCAACACCCACATGTTCATTATTCCATTTTGTTTAACCGGGGTGATCACACAAGGGTTCCAGATTCTAAACAGCCAACTTTACGTGATTAACCAAATTTCCACATTCCACAAAGTTCTATCCACAAAAACAGTATAGAAAGATAGGTAAACATTTAATTGCGCAAGAAAAGGCCCCCAACAACCGTGATTTTCAGTAGGCATAAGCCTATTCAATTCATAAAATATCAAAAGGATAAGCAAAGATAATCACAACAACTTCCCCATCCCCGTTCTTTAACCAGTTATTATCTTTATTTAAATGGTTTAACTGTTTCTTATGAAAAAAGAGGATACCCACCTGCATGATGCACAAATTAGAGAGATGAAGGTAATATCCATACCTCAACAGGTTCTGATCGCAACGCTCCCCCGGATCAACCTTAGAAGACATCCGTCAGCGTCCGTTACTTCTGTTGGGTCCCGGAAAAACCTCCTCGGGTGGAAGTAGTAAAGGAAAGGATGAAGGAAAGACAATGGACCTAGTCTCAGAAGTTATGCCTCGTCGTTATGATCCCGTGGCCGCTGACGGATCGTAAATCAGAGCTCGGACGAAGAAGTTATGGAAGAAAGAGCCTTCGAGTCTCTTGGGAGAACTCTGCTTAGAGGAAAGGGGAGGAGAGGGGTGAGTTGAAAGGTGGAGGGGACCCCTCCTTTTATAGGTGAGAAAAGAAAAAGTACACGGCGTGTACTTCATGGTACACAGCGTGTACTTGGTTATTTCACACGGTCTCCATGCGGCTTCCAACACGGCTCCGCGGCCGTTGACTGGTCAACACACGGTTTGAGGGTAACACATACGCGGGACGGGACTACATGGCGTGTAGTTTGGACACACGGCGTGTACCCATTTATTGCACACGATAAGGACACAGCTCCAACACGGCACAAAACCGTTGAATGGTAACACGTATGCGGGGAAGGACTACACGACGTGTAGTATTGGACACACGGCGTGCACCCATTATTCCACACAGCAAGGACACGACCTTCAACACGGGGTATACCCGGAAAGGGGGTACACGGCGTGCACTCAAACTACATGGTGTGTAGTTTCAAAATTCTGGAAAGTATGGAAAAATTCCATTTTACCCTCCAAAACACTTCTTGACCTTCTTTTTTTGACAAAGGAATGGACCGGAGAGGTCCGGGCCATTACATCTTATCACTTCATTACACCTATCAAGCCCTTTGTATTGCAAAAAACCAAAAAAATATCTCTCCAAAATCCTTAGAAAAATTATAGTGGTTTCTGTCTTCCCAAAAGGACAACCCTAGAGTTCTTAATAAGAGATCCAAAGTAGGTTTCTCTAAGAGAAGGTAATCATCTTAATAAAGCTCTTTCTTTTTTCTTTCTTCTTTTAAAACATTAAATTATACCTTAAAAATTAAAATATAATAACACCAGTATATCCCATATGCTGAGGTGTTATTATGTTAATGTAATAACAAATATCAATATCTTCTTCCATTAAATGGGAAACAAAATCGTCGATCACGTGTACAGTGAACCACCGCCTCGCAAACCGATGTAACTCATTTTCCATCAACACCTCTAATAGTTGGATATAATGATGAAATTAATGTATATATATAATATTTATGATGTAATTATACTTCTTAAATTATAATTTCACATATAAATTTTTACTTTCCATTCCACTTAAAATATTATAGCGTTGCCTGTGTGTATGGCGGACTATCGCCTCACAAAGCGATGTGATACATTTTTCACTTACACTTTATATGGAAGGTAATAAGAATAAATTTAATTAATATATGTGATATATATAAAATTTTATTGATTATTAAAAATTAATATATCACCCAATTCCTTACCCTTTCTCTCATTAGGAAATAATATCACCGCTCGTGTATACGTACAACTTACCGTCTTCATAAAGCAATACGATTCATTTTCTATGTCCAATTTTGAAGAATGATTATAAAAATGTATCTAATGAAAAAAAGAAATTTATAATATTATTATAATTATATATATTATGTATTTATATACTATGTATTATAACCATAACACTCATGATAAAATACATCTGAGAAAACAAGGCAATTAACACTCCAAACAATGAAAATAATGAAATATTATTAATAAAAAGGTGGTAAAATATTATAAGAGGATCATATATGATATTATAAATATTAATATAGTTATTGTATAAATTTATAACATTATTAAAACCATCATAAAGGAGGTTTAATCCTGTTTAACTAAAGGAAATCGCGAGTTAAGGTTCTTCATCTCAATTTCCCTTCATTGAGGCACATTTTTTTATGCACCTAATTTATTTTATATGATGTATATATAATTAATATTTTACATGTAAAATCATTAATAAATCAAAATTAATTGTATTTTTAGTTTCAATTTTAATTATTTAATCTAAGTGTATTTAAGTAGAAAATTACCAAGTGGTAAAGAATTTCATAACTCAATTTATTTTTATTGGGTTATATTACATCTTCATTGCATTTAATATTATTTGATTATTTGTGTAATGAATTTTTATTATATTATGTTTTATTTACACTTGTTTTATGGGTATTTACATTTGATACACATAATTAATTCATTGGTTAATTCTCACTTCAATTTTATGATCATTGTAAGGGATTTCATCTCAATTTCCACTCCATTAGATCTTATTTTAAATTATGAAACTATTTATTTTATATTTTATATACACTACCCCATTATGATCATTTTTAATTGAAAATTACATTTTTCTTAAATATATATATTCTTTATATCATGGATATGATTATTTCCTAAATCGTATACCAATTTTACATATTATGTTTACTTTGAAAGTTATTTGATTTACTGAGAAATATTGATAAATCCATATTCTTTAATCGATATGGAACTTTTTTGATAAGGAATATTATTCATGAATTAAATTGATCATTTGATATATAAGTAATGTATTGGGAATGTAGTTATGGGAGGGTCTAGTTTATAGATATCCCCTTGATGCATCAGTTGTCTCATGAGATGAATCATATATCTAACCTTATTTAAATGGGTTTTTGGTGTATACCTACCCATAAGTTAAACTATCTTAGAATAAGGTATTTATGGTAAAGGTATCATGATCCATGAGATCATGAAATCCAATATTATTCATTTTATTCATTAAGAATTTAATTATTATTATACATGAGATTATTGCATTAATATTATACATGAGATTATTGAGCTCGAAGGTGAGAAGTCAGTGCAACCAATTTCGACCACTTGGAATAAGCCCCGGAGGAGGATCCAAAGTTGGCGGTTCATCTTTGCAGTGCTTTATGGATTTGGTTGTTGAGAGGGTATGACATCAGCCATTGGATCAGGCCTATGCTTTGACATAAGACACTTGCTTGCCGAATCTCCCTACAATGGTGGAGAGCTTCATCATGTTCATATGCTTGGGAGGGGTGGGTCCTTGTTGTCAGTTTGGTTTTTCACTTTTTTCCATTTGGGTGTGATTTGTCTTATGTCCGTGGAGTCTATTAGGGTTACCCCCTTCTTCCCTTAAAAGGAGGATTTATCAAATACTAAAAAATTTGAAGGCCTTCGGTCCGTTGGATGTATGTCTGTTCAGATATTTACCTTTCCATATTTATTATGCATTATCTAATAATGATAGTCAAGCTATTGATTAAATGGCATGTGTGTTCATATATTTACATTTACATATTTGATTATTCCTTATTGATTATGATTTATTTATTCATGATAGATTCTAATTCACAAAACTCTTACTGTGAATTTTAGATCACCGTTATTTTTTTATTTTCCCAAGAATCCAGTAAGTGTATTATGAATGATATGCAAGGATATACTAGAGGGAATAATTATATTATATAAAAAATATTTTGTAATTTGTTTATTCAAATGTAACATAGGAATCATGTATGTATCTAGTTTACTAAGAATACTAAACTATTAGGTACTTTGGAATGTGATCGCTTGTATCTTATGATAAGGTAGTAAAGTAACCAACAACTCTGGGATACTGGGTCAGGGTATTTATAGTTGGTATTAGATAAATTTTAGTAGAAACCTTGGAAACTAGATTTTGGAAAACATATATTATGGAAAATAAACATATTACAGACTTTGAGGATAAGTATAGAAGAAACACCTAATGTTTTGGTGAGGAATAGATTATGCAGTTTTTCCTAGAAATACATCCTTGTTTGGATACTACAAGTGAAAATAGTTCTGGAACAGTTGTAACCAGGGGTAATAACTTCTAAAAAGAGAACATTGAGCTTTTACTCAATCTTCAACTAGTGCATAATAATGAGCCTTATTGTGCGCATGGTTTGACACACCTAGGGGATGTGCTTAGGATAATTCACATTTTATTTAAAAATCATTATAAAGAATTTGAATAGATGATGAAAATTAATGATTTAGATTAAACCTAAAGTGTCTTGGGATTATATGTCTAAAGTTAATCATATTTTTAAAAGCATAAATAGTACTTTTGTGGTCTTAAATGATGGAATTAAAAGATTATTAAGAGTATTTTGGGAGAAATTTATTTTAAAAAAACCCTAAGTATTAGTATGGGTTTTAGTAAAAATTTATTTAAGGAATAATGACTTTATATTTTTTAGACATAAGGTATTGATAAACTTTAGGATTAGTATGATCATTGATGTTAAGTAAATTAAGATTATATGATTTTATTGAATTATGTGATCCATTATGATTTTATTTTAGCACTTCAATCATAAAAATTCACCCTGAATACTCATTATTTATAATAAAATATGTGATTGTAGTAAAAATTGATCAAAGGATGAAATTATACTTGTCACATAAGTATATTTTTTATGTTCCTGGTCTAGATGGTAAATAAAACCATCAACTTTAGGAAAAGGATATTGAAACAAAAATTTTATCCTATTAACTTCATATTTATGAATAAATGGTCATTTAACTCATCAGAGATTTATGGTATTGTGGTCATTGGATTTCTCATGATCATTCACTTTCTTATTATCAATTACCTCTACCACTCTCCATAATTATTTACACTTTTCTTTTATGTCCGTATTTTAACTTCCCACTAATTTTCTCCTACATGGAAATCTAGTTATGTGTTATTTAAGATTACCTTCATATTTTACATCCCCACTTTTAATAGGAATTTTTATTAACCCTATTTATGATATGGGTTTTTCAACAAAGGAATTTTCAAATTTCAAACCCTTGATTTCCAATTGAAAGTTCAAATTCTGAGGATATAGTTTATTAAAGGTAGGGAGAGTGTAACACCCTAATATTTTAAAGTATATTTCTTTGAAATAAATTTAATATCTTCGATAGATTTTGGTACATAAAACTCTGAGATTTTGGAAAAAGAATATTGCATTCAATAGCATATACAACACACAACCTTAAGTTTAAGAGAATCATAAAATAGTATACCGTTATACCCTAACTATTAAATTAATGTGTTTGAATAGTATTATATAAATTATAAAAATTATATGGTTTAATCATGAATAAAATAAATTCAAAGTTTATATATTGATTATAAGTAAAATAATATTTATTTGAAAGTAAAAGAAATGTTTTTTTGGAAAACTCTGTTTTCCTAAAAGGTGACTTCGTTGCTCTTTGCACACATACTTTAAAAATTATTTTTTACCACTTTTAGAAAATTTATTTTAAGAAATTATTTTTTTTAAATTAGAAATTTAAAATTATCTCAGATTATATTTTTTAGAATTTTATGGAAAGATTAATTTTTTTAGGAATAGTGAAAAATATTTGTTTTTATTGAAAACTTCCTTTTCATTTAAAGTATTTAAAGGTTCCATTTTGATTTAATTTATTTTAAAAGTAGACTTAGTTAAATTATATTATAATTTATATAATTTATTCTAGTGAAATCAACTTCATATTGAATTTTTACATTAAAACTTTCTATACTTATGATAATTTCCTCTTTGGAAAACCGATTTTTTGTCACGTATGTAGGTTTAATTTTAGATTTATTTTGCCACTTATGTGAATGGAATTTGTAAAAACGGTTTCTATAGTTGGAATAATGATAATAATTATTATATAATAAGTTTAACTTAATTTTTTTCTTAAATAATAATAAAAATATTAAAATTTATTTACCACTGTTAAGGTTAAAACACGTTTACCGCAGGGTTAAACTAAAAAGACAAGGGTTTAAATAACCCAAATACTTGTATAAATTGTATTATATAGGAATATTTAGACCCTTATCACCTTATGATATAATTTTATATGATTTTAAGGATAATTTCCCTTAAAAGTGACCAATATAATAATTTATATAAAGAAAATGACAAAATGTCACCATCTTGATTTTAAATTTTAATTATATATTCACATAGGGACAAGAGAAAGATGTGAATGAATACTGATGGTAATTTTGATAATAATGAAATTAATTTCATGTGGGTATTTTTTTAATTTTAAGTAATTATATAATTACTTTAAATTCTTAAGGAATTTCAATAGAGTAATTATTTAATTAATAGAAAAATAAAATAAATGATACTAAAAATATTAAAAGTAATATAAATTGAATGAAATATTTTATTCCATGATTTTTTTAGATAAATATAACATTATAAACATTTTTAAAAATAATATATCCTAATTCCACCTTTTTAATGATGTTTTTATAGTCAAATCAAATGAATAGTATCAAAATTGACATTAATATTATTTTATAATAAGTAATATCTTATTAAATTATTTAAAATTATTAAAAATACTATATTATGCCAAGTTATTTTAATTTTTAAAAAAATATAAAGTATGGTCCATTAATATACTAATTATTCTTTTATAGTGACTATATTGATCCCTAATGAATAAAAACTTTGTTATTGTAGTTAAGGTTAAAATGATGTTTTTTGAACGTTATGTGCGCTTGTGTTAAAATTAATTTTAAATGCACATAATATTTTTATTTGATAAATTATATTTTATATTTATAATCAATGGGTATAAATTTTGTAATAAGGCTCATTTTATTTTTAGTCTTAAAGGATAAATTACTAAGGTAGAAAAACTAATTACTGTAGTGAAAACTAAAATGGAAAAAGTGAGTAAACTTAAAGTCCAAGTAATAACATGATTAAAACCTATGTTTTTTTGTTATAGAGGTGTTTATAGACCATACATTCCCTCCAATACATTATTTATCAATTTTAGAGGCACATGGGGTGATAATGACTTCCCATTATTGAATAGTTTTGAGTATTTACAAAAATGTCACTCCTCCTCAATTATAAAAGGGCACTCCATCACATTACTTATTCACACCTCTAAATCCATTTGTCTTGAAAAAACCATAAAAATATCTCTATATAACATCTTTATATACATTCTATAGGTGATGGTATTCCCAAAAGACCATCCATAGAGTCCTTAATAAGAGATCCAAAGGAGGTTTCTCAAAGAGAAGGTAATCATCTTAACAAAGCTCTTTATTTTTTATTTCTTCATTTAAAACCTTCAATTATGACTTAAAAATTACAATATAATAACACTAGTATATAATACATACCGATATATTATTATGTTAATGTAATAACCTATATCCTATTAATGTCCATCTATGATCCATGTATCACTGAGAGGGAGAGGGGGTGAAATAGTGATAACTTTTTTTTTTAATTTTCCTTACTCATGAAACAAACTTTTACTCCAATTAAAGATTTATTTCCATGATAAAAAAAGTCAAAAACAAATCAATAGGAACATAATAATTTACAAGGTTCATTACTCAACAAGAGTATCTATGTACTTGGTATGGTTTTTCAAGAATCCAATACCACATAATCCACTAGAAAATAACCCTCTTGTGTGGGATACAATGAGTAGGATATGACCTTACACTCATGTATCACCATGTTCAATACAATAGTGCATGCTTCACATAGAAAAAAAATATGTAATATAATTTTGTGTAACAAACATGTTATGGTGCTTCTTGATTAACTTTTCACAAATATGTTCTTTAAAAAAAATTATTCACTTCCTTACCTAGAAACAAGAAAGAACTTCCTATGGAATTCATAATGAAACTCAGTATGATTTCTTAGTCTGATTCCCCGGTCTAATTGATTAATACAGAAAATATAATTCTGTTATAATACCACCGAAACAATTCTGAACTAATTCTTCAGTCCAAAAATCCCAGTTCGATTACTCAGTTCGATTATGGAAACTCTAAATATGTTCTTGTATCTTCTCCTTTATTCTTCTATCCAGAAAACTTCCTTAGGTAAGATTGATCCATAAATTTTTTCTCCCTAGAAACTCAAACCTTCTATCTCTTCTTTTATTCACAATACTTGTGTTAGGAAAGTACAAAGTACCTTATCCTTTTATAGGTGACCTAAAAGAGGTTTAAGAAGGATTTTGAAAATCTTTCCCACATATTTTTTTTCTTCTAAAATATCAATTTACCTTAAATCTCAGATACATTGTTAACTTCTTCAACACTTTTCAACTCTTCTCAAATATTCTCAAATCTTATTATGACTTCATCTTGCATAATTCTTATTAAAAAATTTCAGTATGATTCTAATTCTAATTCTAATTGACCAATATGATTTCTTCATTACTATAAAAGTATTTAGTCACTACAATTTTCTTGACCCACTTGTAAAAAATAAGAACAGAATACATCTCATTACATTTCTCTAAACCAATTTAAATATTATCTACCCATTTTGATTTCTCCATTACAATAAAAACAACAAATTCTTTACTATGATACTATGTGCCAAATGATAAGCATATGAAAAAAATTTATTCTCAATATTATCCTCATAATTAGCTACCCATTCTAATATACCCCTTGAAAACACTTTAAAAACTACTTTAAACTCCAATATCCCCTTGAAAACATTTTGACAAGCTCAAAAAAAATATTTTTCTTCTTTTTCTTAAACTGATGATCCTGCATTTGATAATGTTTATCAGTGTCAGCCTACATCTGATGAATTGGTATCAACTTCACTCTGATAAAGATATTATCACTAGTCCGATGGCTATTGATCCAATTTTTACAAGTCAAAATAGTTCTTCTTTCTATTGACCCACTTGATAAGGAAACAAAAGTTACCATAATCAACAATTTACCTTGATGAAAAAGGTTTACTACATTATTTATTGATCTCTGATTTTATTTTTCATACCGGTCATAACAAACTTATCTTCTTCTCTATATTTATTAGTCCCAATAAACCCCCACCAAACAATTCTACATCTAAATAATATCTAATGATTGATATTAGTGTGAATCCAATTCTTAGTGGTATACTGAATTCGATGGACCGGTTCCTGCAACTTTGACTTTATCAACGTCTTCTCTTTTCTGAAACTGATACCAATGAAATTTTATCAATCAACTTGATTATCTAAATATTTGAATCTTGGGTCTTATTTTTCTGACTAAAAACTAGCATGTTCATCTTGTTATGTTTCCAAAAAACCTTCCCATCCTTCAAAAAATTTTATGTTTAGTGATCTCATTATGATGAACTTGAGATCAGAAAGCTTAAACTTTAGAAACTTACTTCTTATAAAAATTTATACTTGTATCATGACTTCCTAATGACTTTGAATATGTTTAAGATCAGTATAAAATCATCTAACTTACTTCGGAAAGTATTGTGACTTTCTATCCTTACAATATCTCCTTTCTTTCCAACCAAACCTTAATATGATTGGAAACACTCCCTATTTATTCCATAAGGCTTTCATCAAAAGTTTCTCAATCAACTGTTGAATTTTGTGCAATAAAAACATAAAATCATCATTAGGTTTTCATCAGATCCAATTAGACTCTGAAAAATATTCCAAATAAGACCTTTCTTTCATTCTAGACCTGAGGCAAGTTCTATGAACATGTTATTCTAGAAAAAATCTCCTCAATCTAATGGAATTTCTTAAGGATTGTGATCCCAAACTCATAAATATTATGTTCAGTATGATTTTCACCTTTTATAAAGTGAATTGATTTCATCTTCTTTGAAATATCCTTGACAACAAAAGACAACACTTTGAAATACAAACTTCTTTCAGCTTTAAAAACATATTCTAGCTAACTTGGTCTCAATAATATCCCCCTTTAGATCTTGTTTTCAACCAAGATTCATAAATCATTGAACTTTGTAACCTCAATATATAGATTACTTAACAATAATTCTAAGCCTACACGAGCTAAATCATCGTAGGAAACAAGAATTATTGACAAAAAAACCATGTTATCCAAAAGCAGTAATCATGAAACCACTTTATCTTTTCTTCATATCTTTCTTTACTTATTCAAATTTACTATCAATAAAAGTTTCCTACAACCACTGCAATAAATAATTATAATAGTCCACATAATTACATATTTAATTTATAGATTACCCACAACTCCCCTATTTACATACTTCCTTAAAAGGTTTATCACATAACAATGGATAGATTTTTGAAATAATTATCCCCCTTGAAAACACTATCCAAAGACTAGATGAGAGAGGTGAAAAATACACATATCTCTACCTTGATGAGAAGGATGTTGGAAGCCCATGTTCCAACTCAGTTTTTGAAAAGGTTCATTTGGTAAAGGTTTTTTAAAAATATCAACAACTTATTCTGATGTAGGAACATAATCCAGATTTAACTCATTCTTATCTACATGCTCTTTGATGAAATGATATTTGATATCAATATGTTTTGGATGAGAGTTATGTACTAGATTTATGGTAAGGTTTATGTCACTTTGATTATCACAACCCAATAGAAGGATAACTTTACTTCAAGAAGTAAATAATATAACCGAGTCTTCATACACATAAGTTGGGTAGTGTCTTGAGTAGCAGAAACATACTCAGATTCATCCATACTAAGAGTTACTAAATTCTATTTCCTTTTATGCCAACTAACACAACTTTTTACTAGAAACAAAACTCCACTAGATGTGGATCTTCTATCATAAAAATTTCCTACCCAAATCAGTATTTGAATACCCAAAATAATCAATACATTATGATCCATCATACCTGATTTTGAAATTTGTTGTGCCTTTGATATATCTGAGAATTATTTTTCCTACCAATAAGTGTGACTATTTTAAAGCACTCTGAAATCTTGCACATAAGGTAATAACATAAACAATGTAGGGTTTTGAGGCAGTCAAATACAACAAACTTATTATCATATTCTTAAACTATTTTTGATCAACTTCCTTACTTTCACCATCTTTAGAAAACTTGGTTCCCACTGAAATTGATATAGAAACTGGTTTTTAATTTTCCATGTTGAACCTCTTGAGAACTTTCTTATCATACTTTTATTGAGAAATAAAAACATGTTTCTTCTTTTGTAAGATTCGAAACCCAAGAAAGTATTTCATTTATCCTATAATGGAAATCTCAAAAAATGTTTTCATTTCTGTAGAAAATCTTTCAGAAGTTCTTTCATCATTACCAATGAAGATAGTTTCATTAACATAAACAATTATGATGAGAAAAAACTATTAAATTTCCTTGATGTAAAGATTTCTATCAACCCTTCCCTTCTTAAAACTCATCTTTTTTAAGCAAGTGTCTAATTTGGAATACCATTCCCTTAGTGCTTTCTTTATCCCATAAAAGGCTTTATTCAACTTGAACACATTACTTTCATCTTTACTAATAACAAAGCCACATGGTTGATCAATATAAAATTCCTTATCAAGATCACCATTAAAAAATGATGATTTCACATCCATATGATTTTTTTTAACTTCTTTGTGAAGAAATAACAAGAAAGATTCTTATTGTTTCTAATATTTCCACTAAATAAAATATTTCATCAAAATAAATACCTTCTATCAGTGAGTAACCTTTGTGCACTAATATTTATTTGTTTATTATCACTTCACCATTATTATTCATCTTGTTCTAGAAAACCCATTGTGTACCAATAATGTTCTTGTTATCTAGCTTAGGTACAATTTCCCAAGTATCATTATATTCTATCTGATCCATCTTTTCATTTATATCCTGAACCCATTCCAAATGCTCAAAATCTTCATTCACATCTATCGAATCAACTTTTGAAAACAAGGAAGTATGTGTAACAACTTTTGATATTCTTCTTATTTGAACCTTCTGATGCTGACCACCAATAATGTTCTGAGATTCCACTTTCCTCCTCAGTTTAAGATGAGATTTTCGATTTTCTTCTTCATCATTGGAAATGGATGAGTCTAATTATTTTTCCTAAGTAGGTTTAATTTTTTTTCATCCTTATCAGAATCCTTATAAAAAACCCTTTAATCTTATTTATCTTTATTATCTACATGATTATATTTATCTTCCTCATCTTTTTCAATAAAATTAACATCAATGGATTCAACTAATATTTCCGACTCTTTGTCAAAACATTTGTATCCTCTTCCTTACAGAGTATAGCCAATATTTTTTTTATCTTCACCTCTCTACTAAAACTTTCCAAGGATTCCATATTTATTATTTATAATGGCTGAAAATTATTTTTTTATTAAGATAATCCCCCTTTTAAAGGTAAAGGGGGAAACTGTCATGACATCAAGGACATAAACAATCAAAAAAGCCCCGATGATCCAAAAATTCAAATCCAAACAACTCACGCTACATGTGAAAATCCCCTCCCAGCATCAAAACACATAAAATATAGCTTCCAACTTCCACCACATATCGGCTAGCTATCCCGTACAAAAATGCATGGGCCTGGTACCGATGGCCGTAACCATAACCTCTCAAACATCTAATTCCAGAAAGCGATGGTACAATGGAAAATCTTTGCCCTAAACCTCATCTGGAGCATCCTCAAGTAGACGATCTGATTGCTGAGACCCCTGAACCGTAGACCACTGAAGCCAAAGAAAAAGACATCATCGAGAAACCAATCACAATGAAAAACCAACCACTGAAAACCACCACTGATTCGCTACTTCAATCTCACTGACTTTTAGTTCCTCAAATAAATTCAAAATCAATTCAAACCACACCAGAGTCCATCATGAGAAGCAAAAAAAAAAACCAAAATGCATATCCCATTCGAAATTAAAGAACACTAAACCAGCAGGAACCCTCACGAGCAGCAGATCTAAAATGGCAGCCTCGGTCCTTGACAACCATCACCTCAGATCACCTCAGATCACTGCAAATCACCAGAAGCTCACGAACAACATTCTCCAAGGAACCGATCCTCAACCGAAAACAAATCCTCAAACAAAACTTGAAACCAACAAAAAAAACTCAACCAAACCATCACCTCAGGTCATCAGTAACTCAACATAAGAAACTAAAAACTGCATCCAAAACAAACAATGATAGGAAAGAAAATAGGGTCAGAAAACCATCACCAATCACGCCGGAAGGAAGTCCCACAAAAAATCAAAAATCATCGCCGCCAACCAGAACGCCCACGGAATCCATGACGAAAATCCAAACACACACCAGAGAAAAGGAAACAACTCACAAGCCGCAGGAGATGGATCTCAGCCATGTACCGTCACCGCGCCACCGTGAGGAACCCAATTTGGTGAAGAAGGGATTGAGCGAGAAATTTGGCCAACAACGGTGAAAGAGGTTGAGACTCTGAGTCTGCGGAGCATGACACCGCAACATGAATCCACCGCCATGAGCTCCCGAGCGTGAGGACAGACGCCTCAACAACCCAAGATGAAGGAAGGAGGTGGCGATGAGGGGAAACCCTGGACCACAGAGCCCCTTACAGGCACATCCTTTCCATGAATTTTATTATTTATAATGGATGGACTCCCAAAAACTATATAGTGTTTCAAACTTGGAGTTTTTCCATAAAATATTTCATATAGATTCATATCCGAACTTGGCCTATAGAAACATTAATTTTCAATGTCCACAATAGTGCTCATGGCTTGCCTCCAAAAGTGACGAGAAAGACCATGTTCAAGTAACATAGTTCGACCCATTTCCACCAAACTTATATTTTTCCTCTCAGAAATACCATTCTCTTGAGGAGTGTAAGGTGTTTTGAACTCATTACTAACTCCATTCTTCTCAAGATAACTTTAAAATTCTTTATTTTTTTATTCGCCACCATTGTCAGTTATCAACTTCTTTATTGAATACTCACATTCCTTCTCATATTTCATCCTAAAATTTTTAAACATTTTCAAAGAATTAGACTTATGTTTCTTATACATAACACAAGTAATTCGATTAAATTCATCAATGAAAGTAATGAAGTAATTATCTCCATTATTTGATTATTTTCTCATCAGACCATAGATATCAGAATGGATAAGTTCTAGGGGTTGTTTTGAACAAATGTAAACTTTCTTATGCACATAATTTTTAATTTTTCCTTTCTAAAATATTATAAAATACTAATATATTTTCCTTGATATATCAGGAATTCCTCAGATACTATCTCTCTTAAATAACTTTCTCATGTTTATCTAATATATGTGTCCCAACCTTTTATTCCATAACCGATCTTGTTTAATCATAATTAAGTAACAAGAGTTTTGAACCTCACCAACTTGGAACAAGTTTCCTTTTGTAAATTTTAATTTTGTAACTATCTTTCCATATTCCTCAATTTTTTTAAAAAAATATTTTCTGAAGATAACTCTGTTTACTTCCTTATAAAGTTGTGAAACACTTAAAAAATTATGTTTCAGCCCATCCAAAAACAAATATTTCTTAGATTTTAACTTTTGTTTCCCAACGACGGATGATCCAAAACCTTCGATTCAAAGTGATTTATAATTTCCAAATGTTATTGTACCTTCCTTAAAGTCTTTCACATTCTTCAATATTTTCAATTCTATGATCATATGATAAGAACACCCACTATCAAGAATCCAAGATTGTTCTCCTTTAATATATTTCAAATCGGTTTCAACACCAAGATATTTTTACTTCCCTTTATCTTTTCTTACCACCAACTTCTGTGGATTTTTAATAAACTTTTTTTGTTCTGATAATAAAACAGGGAATAATTTTTCAAGGTGTCCAGGTTATTCAAACCTTTCAAAAATAGTTTCTAGAGGTTGAAATCTATTTTCAATTTTCACACCAACTTTCCCAGGTTTCTTCCAAACAACCTTTTAATACTTCTTCTGATCATTATTATTAGACTTATTCCTTTGAGGGGATTGACTACCCCTTGAATTTTTCCTTATATAATTTGTGGAATAGTTATAGTGTTGTTTATTGAACCAAAACATATATTCTATGCGTACAAATCCACCATAATACTAGTAGTATCCATAAAAATAATATTTGACTATGAAACTTTCATACTAAATGGAGTTGTGAACATGTTTCGCAGCAACCTTATTTTCTTTCTTTTCAGAACTTTGTTGTTCACCAACCTTTCTATTTTCAATCAAAATCTTATTTTTCAGTTCACTTTTCTTTTCATCATTATCATAACTAGAGGTAATCAAAACGTTTTTAGACTCAAAATGCTTAGTAACTTATGATTTCTCCACTTTGTTGGTCTTGGACACATATATATCTTTCCCAAATTTCTTCTTCTTAAAAATAATTCCAGATTTATTATCAACCTTTGAAGGTAAATTTTTTTGATCTTTCTTAGGTTCCTCATTATGAGAATGTTTACCAACTTCATAGATAGAGTTTTTAAAACTTGTTTCTATCTATTAATATTTAGAAAGTTTTTGTTAGACAAGTTTTAACTCTTATTCTTTCACCTTCATCTTAACTTCTAGATGTTAATTACAATTTTTTTCTTTCTAAATAGATTTCTTAAATCATTAATTTATTTCATCAGATTGAATTCATCATCAGGAAAACATTATTGATTTTTTTGAAGAGTTTTCACTTTTCATATTCCTAATTTTTTAAGCCTCCCAATATTCCTCAGACATTCTTTCAATTATTCTTTAATATGAAATTATAACTAGGTTTCTTCTTCTCAGAACTGATGCTTCTAAACTCTTCATTATTCACTATTTCAATAAGAGTATTCTCACTAGTATGCTCAATAGATTTTTCAGATTCAAATTCAATGTCTTCTTCATCATTATCTTTAGATAAGAAACTTATCCTTTTGTATTTGATGAATTTTCTATCTTTTACTATGTAAAAAGATCCATATTTATCACCTTATTTATTTCAAGACCTTCTTGGCCTTATTTCTTATTCACCACTATCCTCTTCTTTATTTTTATGAGGAAAATTAGTTGCAAATTTTCCAAAAAATCCATATTTAAAAAACTTTAAGGGAAGTTTACCTTTGTATTTACCTATGCCTATTATCATATTTTTATAAAACATGGATAAAATTTCATCAAGATTTTTACATAACTCATTTTTGGAGTCAGAGTCATCAATATTATCTTCTTTAATAACTTTTTTAGGTTTTTCTTTCTTGGTAGATTTGAAAGACATTTCTATATCAGCTTTTACTTTTCACTTCATAACTTTCCCCCTTTTTATTTCATAAGCAATGAGAGTACTATGAAGATCATCTAGATGTAGAGTTTCAAGATATATATTTTCTAATGAGGATACTTTAACATCAAACTTTTTTATAAAGGATTCTTAAAATATTTTCAACAACTATAGAATCTTACAACTTTTCACCAAGACATCTCATATTTCTAACAATTTCATTTACCCTAGTAAATAATTCCCCAAAAAATTCATACTCAACCATTTATAGATCCTCATACTTCAGCATCTAGATTTTCAATTTTTCCTTTTTTGAATTTTGTATTTCCTTCATAAATGTTTTTTAACTTATCCTAGATAACTTTGGTAGTGGAAACAACTTTAACTCTTAAGAAATAACTTCCATAAAGTGATGAGAGTAAGACATTTGTAGCTCTTCCATCATTCTCAAGATTGTTCTTATAAACAAATGTAAGAGGAAATTTATGATTAATAGGATTAAATACATATATTTCAACTTCAATCACATCATACACAAGAGAAATAAGATAAGGAAATATTCTATCTTTCTAAATATGATATTTCTTACCATATAAGACCAGAATACCTTTACTGTTGACATAATTCAAATTCTCCATCAAATTCTCTTTAAAACTTCAGAAAATAGTAAAAAAAGGGAACCTTTATCTCTGATACCACTTGTTAGTGTCTATACAAGATCCACATATCACTGAGACGGGGAGGGGGTGAATCAATGATAACTTTTTATTTTAAGTTTTCTTATTCATGAAACAACCTTCACCTCCTATTAAATATTTCTTTCCCTATTGAGAATAATTCAAACACATATCCACAAAAACATAATAATTTACAAGTTTCACTACTTAAAAAGAGTAGTTATATCCCTAGTATTGTTTGGAAACAATCCAATACCACATAATCCAATTGGAAAAAATCCTTTTGTTTGGAATACAATGAGTAGGATATTCTATTACACCTATGTTGCACTATATTTAATAAATAAGTGTTTGTGCTTTATATATCACAAAAGATATAATAAAATTTTGTGTAACAATAATGTTACGATAGTATTTGATCAAATTTTCACAAATATATTCTTTAAAAAACATTCTTCACATCCTTACCTAGAAGCAGGAAAGGAATTTATCTGATCTTCATAATGACACTCAGTCTGATTTCCCAGTCCGATTTCTCAATACGAAAAATATAATTATTTCAAAATACCACTGAAATAATTCTAAAATGATTATTCTTCAGTCTAGAGATCCCAATCTGATTACTCGATCAGATTCTGAAAACTCTAAATACGATCTTCTCTCTTCTCCTTTCTTCTTTTATTCAACAAACTTCCTCAGGTAAGCTTGATCCAGAAATTTCTTATCCATACAAAATTAGAGATTATCTCTCTCTTATTTAACATACAGTACATGTGTTAGGAAAGTATAAAGTACCTTCTCCTTTTATAGGTGAACCAAAAGAGGTTTAGGAAGGATTTTGAAAATATTTACCACTTAAATTTTTTTCCTAAAATTTTGATTTCCCTTGAATTTCACATACATTGTTGACTTCTTCAATGCTTCTCAACTCTTCTTGAATATTCTCAAATATTATCACAACTTCATATCACTTTAGTATTCATAAAAATTTGCAGTCCAATTCCAAATTTTATTATAATTTCACAATATGATTTCTTCATTACGATAAATGAATTTGGTCACTCTGATTTTCCTGAACCACTTGAAAACAAATGAGAATAGAAGACATCTCATTTCATTGATCCATACCAATTGAAAGACTATCTGAACATTTCAATTTCTTCATTATAATGAAAATATTATATTGTTCAATATGTTGCTCTGTGCCAAATGATTATCACATGAAAAATAGATTTCTTCTCAATATGATCCCTAGAATCAACTTCCCATTCCAATGTTTCCATTGGTAACACTTCAAAAACTAATTTAAACTCTAATATCCCATTGAAAAAACTTTTTAAAGCTTCAAGAAATTATATTTTTCTTATTTTTCTTATACCGATGATCTTGTATCTGATAATTTTTATTGGTGTCAGCCTGCGTCAGATGAATCAGTCTCAGATTCACTCTGATAAAGATGTCATTTCTAGTTATATGGATCTTGACCTAATTGTTACATGTCAAAACAATTATTCTTTCCCTTGAACCACTTGATAAGGCAAAAAGTTCCCATAATAAAAAATTCACCTTAATGAAAAAGGTTGATTACATTGTTGATTGATCTATGATTTTCTTTTCCATACCATCCATAAAAAACTTATCTTCTTCTCTGTATTTATTAGTCCCAATAAATTCCCACAAAACAATTCTGCCTTCGAATAACATCTGATAATGAATGTCAGTATGAATATGAATCTTAGTGGCATGTTGCATCTAATGGAATGGTTCTGGTAGCTTCTACTTAAAAACTTATTATCTTTTTTGAAACCAATACCAATGAACTTTCATCACTCAACTTCTTTCTTCAAATATTTTTATATTGTGTCTTATTGGTTTGATTGAAAACCAGCATATTAATCTTGTTATGTTTCTAATAAACCTTCCCAGCCTTCAAATAATTCTATGTTCAATGATCTCATTATGATGAAATTGAGACCAGAAAGCTTTAGCTTTAGAAACTTCCTTCTTCTACAAATTTATGCTTATATCATGACTTCCTCATGACTTTTAATACGTTGAAGATCGGCATAGAATTGTCTAACTTAATTTGGAAAGTATTTTAACTTTCCATCATTACAAAATATCCTTTATTTATAACAAAACCTCAATATGATTGGAAGAACTCCACCTTTCTTTCATAAGGATTTAATCATAGGTTTCTCAGAAAACTTATGAATTTTGTGAAATAAAAAATAACAAAGAATTGTTAGGTTTTCATCAGAGCCAAGCAGACTCTGAAACAGCTTCCCAAAATAACATTCCTTTCATTCTAAACCTAAGGTGATTTCTATGAACCTTTTATTCTATAAAACTTCTTTTAAATACAATATAATTTCATAATCATTATGATTCCAAACTCCTAAATATGTTGGTCAATTAAATTTTCACCTTTTACAAAGTGAATTGATTTCATCTTCTTTGATATATCCTTAAAAAAAGACAAAACTTTAAAATATAAAATTATTTTAGATTAAAAAACATATTTAATCCAAATTTTTCCCAATATATGCATCTCTTATTCCATCAAATGGGAAAGGAAATTGTTGATCATGTGTGCGGCAGACTACCGCCTCGTGAACCGATGTATCGTATTTTCCATCAAAACCTATCACAGTTGGATATAATGATGAATTTATTATTATTATATATATATATAATATTTATGATATAATTATATATTTTAAATTAAAATATCACATATAACTTCTTAATTTCCATTTCGTTTAGAATACGATAATGTTGCTTGTGTGTATGGCAGACTACCGTCTCGCGAATCGATGCGATTCATTTTTCACCTACAATTTACATGGAATATAATAATGATAAATTTAATGAATACATGTGATATATATGAAATTATATTGATTATGTAAAATTAATATATCACCCACTTTCTTACCCTTTAACCCATTAAGAAATGATATCATCGCTCATGCGTATATACTACCTATCATCTCTATAAAGCGATGCGATTCATTTTCTATGTCCTATTTTAAATAATGATTTTAAAAATTTATCTAATGAAAAAAATGATATTTATAACATTATTATCACTCTAGGTATGATGAATATATATCCTCTGTATAAGAATCATAACTTTCATGATAAAACACACATGAGAAAACAAGATAATTAACACCCAAAACAATGAAAAAAATAAAATATTATTAACAAACAACTGGTAAAATATTATAAGAGGATCATATATGATCTTAAAAATATGAATATTATTATATTATAAATTAATAACATTATTAAAACCATTATATAATATGTTTAATCATGTTTAACTAAATGAAAGTCTGAGGTAAGAGACTTATTTTCAACTTCCCTTTATTAAGGTATATTTGTTATTATACACCTAATCTATTTTACATGGTGTATATATAATTCATATTTTACGCGTAATATTATGAATCCTTCATACTTCATGGTATTTTAAATTTCAATTTGAATTATTTAATTAAAGGGGATTTGACTTGAAAATTATCAAGTGTAAAAGAATTTTATAACTCAATTTCTTTTCATTGGGTTATATTACTTCTTCATTATCTTTGATATTATTAGATTATGAGTGTAATGAATTTTTATTATATTATGTTTTATTTAAACTTGTTTTATGTTTATTTACATTTGATACACATAATAAATTAATTGATTAATTTTCACTTCAAAATTATAATCATTGTAAGGGATTTTATATCAATTTCCACTCCATTGTGACTTATTTGAAATTATAAACCTATTTATTTTTATGAGGTGTATATAATACATATTTGAGATTATTTTTAATTTTAAATTAAAATTCTATTAAATATAAATATTCTTTATATAATGAACATGATTATTTCCTAAACCATATACTAATTTTACATATGGTGTTTACTTTGAAAGTTATTTGATTGGATAAGAAATATTGATAAATATATATTCTTTACTCAATACATTTTTTTAATAAGGAATATTATTCATGAATTAAATTTATCATTAAATATATAGGGTTTGTGTTGGAAATTCACTTATAGACAGGTCTTGATTATATATAGCTCCTTGATACATCAGTAGTCTCATGAGATGAATTAGCTAACTAAACTTATTTAAATGGGTTTTTGAGGTATACCTACCCATAAATTAAACTATCTTGGCACAAGGTTTTGATGGTAAAGTTATCATGATGCTTGAGATAATGATTTTTAATATTAAGAATTTCCTTCATTAAGAATTTAGTTATTATTATCCATGAGATTATTTCATTGATTTATCCATGGATGCATTTTGTGATCAAGTTATTGATTAAATGGAATGTGTATTCAGTTATTTACCTTACCATATTCATTATTCCTTATCTAATAATGTTATTAATGTTATTGATTAAATGGAATGTATTTTTAGATATTTACCTTTTCATATTGATTATGAATTATATAACCATGATAGTAAAGTTATTTATTAAATGGCATGTGTGTTGTGATATTTACCTTGCCATATTGATTATGACTTATTGATTATGATTTATTTATTCATGATAGATTTAAATTTACATAACTCTTAATGAGTATTTGAGATCACCCTTATTTTTTTTTCTTTACAAGGAATCCATGAAGTGTACTATGAATTATTTGAAAGTATATGCTAGAGGGAATAATGATATTCTAGAAAAAAAATATGTTTTAATTTTTGTATTCAAATGAAATATGGGAATCATGTATGTATCTAGTTTAACAAGACTACTAAACTATTTGGTACTTTGGGATGTGATCGCTTGTATCTTATTCCAAAGTAGTAAATTAACCATTGAATCTAGTATATTGGGGGTGGGGTATTTACATGCTTGTCTAGGGATTGAGTGAGCTTGGTTTAAGGGGATAATTTTGTAATTGAGCTTGGCGGTGTCTAATATTATATATTTATTTGGTTATGTACATACTATGAATTGTGAGTGTGGGTAAGAATGTGTGTTCCTTGAATGGGATCCATGAGTAGTTTTCCTTATGAGAGGCGAGGCTAGGGAACCATGTTGGGATCATATCACGTCCTATAGTAATATGCATTGATTATTTGATCAACGATGGATATTTATCCCATATGAGAGGCTTCCATAAAGGTAGATTGAAATCCAAGAGGGTTTCCATCATAGATATATGGATCAAGTGACTAATGGAGGTTTTTTTTAAATATATAGCACCCACTTAGAGTAATTCATAGGGGAGAGTCTTTAAGATGGCATGAGTATGACCATACGAGTTACAAGTATTGGAGGGCATGTGAGAATGACCCAACATGGAACTAAATTTAGTTTTTTAATTTTATTAGAGATAAATATGATTCATATAGGTCATGATAGGTTTATTAGTTATTATGGGTTGAATACATGGTCACCGATGATCACATTTCCTAGGAAAGTGAATTGATACTTAGGGAACATAACCTTGAGAGGTTTCCTTGATTGTAACATGATTTGTGAGCCTTTTTGAAACCTTTGAGTATTCATTAATGATGGGAACTCATGTATTGGTTAGTATAAGTGGTGAACTAGCCCTAGATTAAGACTCTAGTATTATGAGTTCCTATAATAGTATGGACCTTATGAGATGGGTAATTATATAGAATCTTGAGCTATGATAAGGGAGGATGGGCTTGATGTATGTGTCCTAGGTGTACATCACCATGTTATGAGTTTCCTAGTGAGAAATTTTGGTTTATTTGAACCAATTATTAGGATAATAACTTGTTCATCATGGTTATATTAATGCTTATATTCACATGATAATTCCTCCACCCATGTTTTTGTATTTATTTTGGTGATAGTTCAATCACCCTATGTCTACTTGTGTTTTGAAATACATGCACCTTAATAGTATTTGGGTGGTAGATTGTTGGGAAAAAATCCCTCAAGGCATCATTGAAGCATTTTTGAGGTGATTGTGTTTGTTGACAAAGTGGGCCTTCATGTTGTGTCTGTTGATAAAGCAGACCATGATGTATGAGTGTGTCGACAAAGGGGGTTTAGATGGTGATTTTTCGGGTTCAAGGGATGCTTTTAACAATCGATTATTGAATGAAGAACCTCGAAAAAGGAATAGACAATCTAGAGGTGGTACAAAAAGAGCAGATATAAGGTGGCACTGTTTTCCAGTGTTTGCCAAATTTTTGGGCCTGAAAATCATAAAATGGAGAGATATGTTTTTGGCAAAGGGTGTGGTGCGCAAAAGGAAAGAGGTGCACACAAAATTTAAGTGGCATGCGGAAAACAGCGGTATGCGCATAAAATAGTGGGTTGCATGAAATAGAGGGATGAAGTATTTCGCACAAGAGGTGTTTCGCGGTCTGAAGCTCGAAAATTGGCAAAGGCAATAGGTGCGCGAAATTTTGGAGCAGTGCGCGAAAAATGGTGTTGCGCGGAAGATTTGTTTTTCATGCTCAAAGTGGATTACGCGCTCAAGGAGGGTTTTTCACGTGGGGTCTATTTTGCATATAAATATGAAGTGACCTCCCTCCATTCAGTAGATTTAAAGACATAGAGAATACCCTAGATCTGGTGCGCGAAATTGAAGTTCGAAAGGGTGTTGTGCATAAACTTTGAGTTTGCGCGTAAAATTGGCATTGGCGCGGAAAAGTGGTGTTGCGCGAAAAGTGGATTTCGCACAAAATAAGAAAATTGCGTGCAAGGAAGTTTCCAGGCTGCACGTAAAAGGGAGTGGTTTCACGTAAGAAAGGTGTTGCGCGAAAATTTTATTTCGCACAAGTCAAAGGAATTGCGCGCAAGGTGTCATAAGGGCTGCGCGTAAAAATTTGGGTTTCCCAATACACCTGGTGCAAAGTGAGATTCATCTACGGGTGAAAGTTGGACGTCAACAGAGCATCTATCAACAGTTAAGGATGTAGATTTCATTAGTGATAATGAAGAGACCTACAGGTCTATAAACTGTGAGTGGATTCCTTCCAATGTAGTGAGAAAAGAAGAGGAAGAAGGTGATCATCTCCACCGGCAGTGAGCCAGAGAGAGAGAAACAGGGAGTGACCCTTGGGAAAGCAGTGAGATGACCCTAAACCTTGTAAAGGCAGTGAGCCTGGGACAGAGAAACTGTTCCCAAATCCCTGTATCCACATCTATTGAAGATTAGTGGAATTTGGTACGACCGTCAACTTGTCGGCGTATGCTCCTTGGACGTAGCCCAGTGAGGGTGAACCAAGTAAAAATCACTGTGTCCTATGCATGCTTTACTTTCTGTTTATATTGTGTAATGGGAAAGAGATAGAAGAGTGTTTTTCTTAACAGTGAAACAAGATCTAAACGTGATTTAAATTTAAATTAGTCATACCCTGATTCACCCCCCCTCTCAGGGTATTCAGCCTTGTGGACCTAACAATTGGTATCAGAGGGAAGGTTGATTTCAGTTCTTATCTCAATAGAGGTCACTAATCATAAAGTAATTCCGATCTTCAACGGGAACAATTTTCAGCTATGGAAGAATCAGATGCAACACTACTTCCGATCTTTGGGAATGGATGTTTTCATAGTAGCAATGCATGGTATAAAAGCAGACATCAACGGTGGTGCATTATCAGAAGCTGAGCATAGAGAGTTGGATGCTGATTCCAAAGCAATCAATGCCTTAGGGGGTGCCCTGTCCAATCCTATATATACAAAGGTGATGTCTTGAAAAACATCCCATGCCATGTGGGAAAAGTTATTGAATATATATGAAGGGGATGCAAAGGTCAGAGAGGAAAATCTGCAAGTATTGTGGAATAAGTATGAAGATTTGAGAATAAACCCGAATGAGTCTGCTGATGCATTCTTCGATAGGGTAAATGTTGTAGTGGAAGACATGCGAGGTCTTGGAGAAGTTATTGAAGACATAAAAATTGTGAAGCGCATCTTGAGGAAACTTCCACCTCTGTTCAATCTGAAAGTTTCAGTTCTAGAAGATAAGGATCCAAAAGAGCTTACATTGGATAACCTACACAGCACTCTCGTTGCATATGAAATGAGAAACGATGATAATGATGCTGTGGAAAAGGGGAAATTCAAAGAGGTGGCATTAAAGGCCTTGAAAAAGCTCACCATTGAAGACTCTCAGGAATAAGAAGAGACAGATGAGGTAATGTCATTCCTCTCCTCAAATCTTCAAAGAGGAAAAGGAAAGTTCAAAGGAAAACTACCTTGTGCATGCTTTAGATGTGGAAAGGTTGGACATCTCGCAGCAAGATGCCCCAAAAAGTTTCATGAAGAAAATGATGAAGATGAAGTTGAAATTCCGAAGAAGAAATATTCAGCCTATGTGAAAGGGAAGAAGCAGTTCAAGATAAATTTCTTCAAGAAGAAGAATCTTCTTTCACAAGAAATAGACAGTTCAGATGAGTCTGAGGTTGAAGAGGTTGAGGAAATAGAGAACTGTAAAGATCGAGGAGAAAATGCTATGGTGGCGGTCGTCGGTAGTTCTTGGGAAAAGGAAGAAACTGACACTGGGGAAGAAGAAGAAGAAGTTGAAGGAAGAGTTGATATAGAAGCTGAGTTGGAAGAAGATCTTGAGGAGATAGATGTTTGGAGAGCCAAAACGAAGAAATCCAATAAAGTTGTTTGTGATGCCAAACTCTATATGAGAAGTAGGAAGAAGAGAAGTCTGAGTTGTTGGAAGAAATTGAAAAACTCAAGTCATCAACACCAGAGAATTCAGAATCTGTTAGTGAGTGTAAGCTCAAGATTGAAGAACAGAAAAAGGAGATCGATGGCTTGAACAGAAAAGTGAAAGATCACGTCAAGCGTATCAAAGAGCTTGAAGAAGAAGTAATCAGTCTGCGGAGGAAAGTTAAAGACCAGGATAAACCCTTGATTCCCAATACATTCTTGGGAAATCAGGTTATTCCGAAAACTGAAAAGATGAAAGAGGATCCTAGTAGTTTAGCAGGAAAGAAGCAACAATTGAGCTCCAACGTTAAGGCTGATTCAGGGCTTGATTAGAAGCTAAAATCTGTGGCAATTGAAGTCAGACTGCAAGCACCTATCCCGAGATTGAAGGTTGATTTGGGCATAAAGAAGAATCATAATATTCAGAGATACCAAGGTGAAACTCATGGTGTTGAAGTAACACGAAGAAATGAACCTTATATCAGGTGTTATTGCTGTGGGAAGATGGGACATTCACAGTATGTGTGTTCCATAGCCAAGAGATATAGAAGGGAACAACAACAGAGGTGGCAGCCAAACAATGAACGGTTTTTCAGAACATATTTTGAAGGAAACTATTTTTTGTGAGGAGGATTTGGGCACATGGCTAGGTACTGCACTTCGACCATTCAGAGAAATGTGCCAGAGAAAAATCAAAACATTCGCAAGTAGCAGATCAATCGACCGACAGGTGAGTTAAAAATGCAGAATAGATTTATGGCTTTTCAAGATGATGCTGGTCTATCATACTCTGAGAAAGAACAGAAATCTCAATCTATGCTGAGTGTGAAAGAAAAAGTATGGACCAAGAAGAAGAAAAATGAGAAGGCTGTGGTGGTAGAGATTGCCCTTAAAGCATCAGATCGCTCTAGTGTGTGGATCCTTGATAGTGGTTGCACATATCACATGACGGGTAATAAGGATCTTGTTACAGGCATAAAATATGACCAAGAAGGAGTTGTCAAATTTGGAAATGATGAAGGCCTGAAGATTGTTGGCTCAGGGAAGGCCAATTTTGGGGGCAAAGAGATGAGACGTGCTGATGTCTTGGTAGTAGAGGGCCTCAGTCATAACTTTCTCAATGTCAGTCAACTGTGTGACTCTGGGCACTCTATCTGATTTACCAAGAAGATGTGTGTTGTGAAAGGAAAATATGGAGTAGTAGTTCTACAGGGAAAAAGGATAAATGGAAATCTTTACCTTGTAGGAAGGGAAGAAGATTTGTGCCTTTTATCAAGAGAGGAAGAAAACCAGCTGTGGTATAAGCGACTTGGTCATCTATGCCAACCATCTATGGAAGATCTGGTAAAGTGTGATGCTTCTAGATACCTTCCCAAACTATCACGTGATCGCACTCATACATGTGATGCTTGCCAATAAGGTAAGATCATCAGAAAGACATACAGGCCAAAGGAACAGAAATCAACTGGAGTGCTCGAATTGGTGCATGCTGATGTATGTAGACCTATCTCACCACGAGCTATAAATGGGAAAATGTACTATTTTCTTTTCATTGATTATTATAGAAGAATGGCCTGGGTATTTGTCAATACCTATAAGACAGAGGTGTTCATTTGCATAAAGCAGTACAGGAGGGAATAAAAAAGGATGCTTGGGCAGAAAATTCTGAAGTTTCGTACTGATAACGGTACAAAATTCACAAATAGTCAAGTTTAAAACTATCTTGATAAACACGAGATAAGACATCAAGTTTCATCAGCGAGAACTCCCCAACAGAATGGTGTGGTTGAGAGGATAAATCAGATCATCAACAACATGGCCAGAATGATGCTTATTGAAAAGGAACTACCAGAGAAATTTTGGAAGGAAGCAGTTTTGACATCAGTCTATATTTTGAATAGGTCTCTGTTGTGTCCTAAGGAAGGTAAGACTCCGTATGAAATGTGGTACATAAAGAAGAAAACATTGAAATACTTTCGAATATTTGGAAGTAATTGCTTTATTATCAACAAAGAAAATCACATGAAGTTTGAGTCAAGAGGAGATGAGGGGATATTCCTTGGCTACTCAGGTAAAAGTAAAGCATATAAATGCTTCAACAAAAGGCTGGAAAAAATTGTTGAGAGTAATGATGTCACTATAGTCGAAAATGAGCAGAATAATCAATGACCTAGTGAAGAGTTTCTTGATGAAAGTGATGATGAGGTAAGCAACACAGGGGGAGTAGAAGTGGCAAAGGCTGACTTAGAAGAAGATACTGATGATGAACAAGAATGTGTCAAGTCTGTGTCTGCAAGGAAGCCAAAGAGTCGAGTTGAAATTGATAGCCAGAATATCATTGGTGATCAGATAGCTCTAGTTCAGACTCGAAGGATGAAGTCTTTACAGCAAACATCGTTTTTATCTCAGGTGGAGCCGAAATGTTTTTTCGATGCAGCTGAAGATGAAAACTGGGTTCAAGCTACGAATGAAGAGCTTGATCAGATTGAGAAGAACTAGATATGGGAGATTGTTTCAAGGATGGCAGACAAGAATGTCATCGGGACTAAATGTGTCTATCGCAAAAAAAATGAATGAAGATGGAACCGTGATTTGGAACAAAGAACGGCTAGTGTGCAAGGGGTACTCAAAAATAGAGGGAATAGATGTTGATGAAACATTTTCACCGGTTGCAAGGCTGGAGAAAATCATATTATCTTTGGCCATAGCGGTGCAAAGAAAGTTCAAAGTGTTCCAGATGGATTTCAAGTCCGCATTCTTGAATGGTGTTCTGGAAGAGGAGGTGTATATTGAGCAGCCATATGGTTTTCTCATTCATGAGGATGAGAACAAAGTTTGTAGGCTGAACAAGGCATTATATGGGCTGAAACAATCACCAAGAGCATGGTACTCAAGGCTTGATCAGTACTTGAAGAAGCTTAGTTTCCAGCAAGGAGGAGTTGATTACAATCTCTATTTCAACAACAATAGTAATCAAAGGATGATGGTGCTGGTTTATGTCGATGACATAATATTTGGTGGATCAGATGAAGCTCAGTGCAGACAGTTTTCTGAATTCATGAAAAACGAGTTTGAAATGTCAATGATTGGAGAGATAACATTTTTACTTGGTCTTCAGGTGACACAAGGATGGAATAGAACATTTATTTCTCAATAAAAGTACGATAAGGAGGTTCTGAGAAGATTTGGAATGGAAAATTCCAAGGAGATGAAGACTCCGGTTGCTACCCAGATGAAATTATCAAAAGATGAGGATGGCAAGGCAGTTAATATCACAGAATACAGACAAATCATTGGAAGTTTGTTGTACTTGTTCGCAACAAGGCCTGATATTATTTTCACCACATGCGAAGCAGCGAGATATCAGAGTAATCCCAAGGAAAGCCACATGCTTGCAGTGAAAATAATTCTTTGGTATATCAAGGGCACGGTGGATTTCGGCTTGACATATAATGACAAATCTCAGATAGAGTTATTGGGTTACACAGATGCAGATTGGGCTGGATCAACAAATGACAAAAAATCAACGTCAGGAGGTGCCTTCTATCTTGGTGGATTGTGTATTTCTTGGATAATAAAGAAGCAAGATTTCATCTCATTGAGCACTGCAGAGGCTGAGTATATTGTGGCCACTCAAGCATGCACACAATTAATTTGGATGAAGCAGCAGCTTGAAGATATGGGAGTTGAAGTGAAGTCTCCGATCGGAATCCAATGTGATAACTCAAGTGAAATAAATCTCATCAAAAATTGCATCCATCAATCAAGGACAAAGCACATTGAGATAAAGTATCATTTTATCAAGGAGAAAGTTGAGCAAGGAATCGTAAAGTTGGAGTATGTGCCTACAGAGCTACAGGTTGCAAAAATTCTAACAAAGGCCTTACCCAAGGAAGCTTTTGAGAGGCATCGACTGGCTCTGGGAGTTCAGTCGACTCCCCGCACATAATAGAGTGTGGATGTGGACCTACCCCCCCTCTCCCGAAGGTATGCTGTGTTTTTCCCTAATGTGCTGATATGTGTTCTTTACACTGTTACAGACAGCAAAGGAGTGACCTTTGGGTTCGTTGAAAAAGGGGTAGAAAATAGTGAGAGTTCAAGGGGGTGACAGTGTGACAAAAATAGTGAGAGTTCAAGGGGGTGACAATGTGACAATTTGATTCATGAATGATATGGGGAGAAACTGACAAGTGGAGCAGTGAGATAGGGGGAGCAATGAGAAAGGGGGAGAGTTTTTAAATCTGACAATTCTAGAAGTGATCGATCAAAGAATAGATATCATGACAACTGAGGATCGTGATAAAATCAGATGAGTGGTGTTGGAATAATTTTCCAAAAATTGGTATCAGTGAAGTATCAAAAATTGGTATCACTTTGGAAATTGGTATTAGTTTGGTGTCAATAGTGGATGTCAAATTTGAAGTGATTCATTGATGAAATTTTCATTTACTCTTGTTTCTCACACCAAGCATTGCTCATGTGGGCTTAAAGTACGTGTTAAGTGAATCCTTGAATGCTATTAGAATTGCAAGAGGCGAATGGTGGTTGCAGCTGGAAGGAGCTGTAATGAGATATCAATGTGTAAAGAAATTTTATGAGAAGAGTTTTCAACAAACCCAAAGGGGGAGATTGTTGGGAAAAAATCCCTCAAGGCATCATTGAAGCATTTTTTAGGTGATTGTGTTTGTTGACAAAGTGGACCTCCATGTTGTGTCTGTTGACAAAGCAGACCATGATGTATGAGTGTGTCGAAAAAGGGGGTTTATATGATGATTTGTCAGGTTCAAGGGATGATTTCAGCAATCTATTATTGAATGAAGAACCTCGAAAAAGGAATAGATGATCTGGAGGTGGTACAAAAAGAGCAGATACAAGGTGGCTCCATTTTCCAGTGTTTGCCAAATTTTTAGGCCTGAAAATCGTAAAATAGAGAGATATGTTTTTGTCAAAGGGTGTGGCGCACAAAAGGAAAGAGGTGCACAAAAAAATTAAGTGGCATGCAGAAAACAACTGGATGAACAGAAAAGAGCGGGTTTCACGAAATAGAGGGATGAAGTATTTCACGCAAGAGGTGTTTCGCAGTCCGAAGTTCGAAAATTGGCAAAGGCAATAGGTATGCAAAATTTTGGAGCAGTGCGTGAAAAATGGTGTTGCGCGGAATATTTGTTTTTCGCGCTCAAAGTGGATTACGCGCTCAAGGAGGGTTTTTCGCGCTGGGTCTATTTTTCCTATAAATATGAAGTGACCCCCCTCTATTCAGTAGAGTTCAAGACATAGAGAATACCTGAGCTCTGGTGTGCTAAATTTAAGTTTGAAAGGGAGTTCCGCGTAAACTTTGAGTTTGCGCGTAAAATTGGCGTTGGCGCGGAAAAGTGGTGTTGCGCGAAAAGTGGATTTCGTGCAAAACAAGAAAATTGCGCGCAAGGCAGTTTCCAGGCTGCGCGTAAAAGGGAGTGGTTTCGCGTAAGAAAGGTGTTGCGCGAAAATTGTATTTCGCGCAAGTCAAAGGAATTGCGCGCAAGGTGTCGTAAGGGCTGCGCGTAAAAATTTGGGTTGCCCAGTACACCTGGTTCAAAGTGAGATTTATCTACGGGTGAAAGTTGGACGTCAACAGAGCATCTATCAACAGTTAAGGATGCAGATTTCATTAGTGATAATGAAGAGACCTACAGGTCTATAAACGGTGAGTGGATTCCTTCCAGTGCAGTGAGCAAAGAAGAGGAAGAAGGTGCTCCTCTCCACCGACAGTGAGCCAGAGAGAGATAAACATGGAGTGACCCTTGGGAAAGCAGTGAGCTGACCCTAAACCTTATAAAGGTAGTGATCATGGGACAAAGCAATTGTTCCCGAATCCTTGTATCCACATCTATTGAATATTAGTGGAATTTGGTACGACCGACAACTTGTCGGTGTATGCTCCTTGGATGCAGCCCAGTGAGGGTAAACCAAGTAAAAGTCACTGTGTCCTGTGGATACTTTACTTTATGTTTATATTGTGCAACGGGAAAGAGAGAGAAGAGTGTTTTGCTTAACAATGAAACAAGATCTGAACAGGCTTTAAATTTAAATTAGTCATACCCTGATTCACCCCCCTCTCAGGGTATTCAGCCTTGTGGACCTAACATAGATCATCCACCTTGGATAGTGATAATGGTGATACCACATTCACATGAAAATACCTCATTCACCCCAATATGGGAAGTGATACATTATTCACCAATGGGTATATTATTCACCTAGATTGTTATGAGTTTGGTGATACCCCATTCACCCCTATGTGTGTGGTGTTACATTGTTCACCTAGTGATATATTGTTTTCATTGATTATTATGAGTATAAAGATACATCATTCACCCTGATGTGTGTGATGATACATCATTCAACCTAATTTTAATGAGTACGATGATTCCTCATTCACCCTGATGTGTGTGGTTATACACCGTTCACCCAATGACGCATTGTTCACCTTGATTGTGATGAGTGTGGTGATACATTAGTCACTATATTGTCAGTCTAGTTATAATATCTTAAGTTTTAACATAATGATATCTTTTGTTATGATCATAACTAGACACTAATTTTAGTGTTAGTGAGTTTATCAGCACTTATTTAAATTTTAATAAATTTCTTGAGTGGAGTAATAGATCACCATTAACAGTTTTGGGGAAAATATTAATTTTTAATTAAAAAGGTCAAAATAGTAAATTCATCTTCTTTATGGTGTCATATTGAAAAATTAACAGCAAAATTGAGTCCAAAATGGTGTTTTTATTCTATTATAATCATTATTTAATTTACATAAATTATTGAATCATTACGCTGTTGGTGGTGAGTATTTTAATTAAATGTTTTAAATAGATAATATTATTCTTTAAAAATTATAATTCTCTCTTAATGCTATATATATTTACTTTTATGGAAATTATTTCCATAAACACTAATTTCTATTCCCTAGAGAGATATAGGAGGCCTAATGGAGGAGGATTAAGGAAGATCAATAGATCTAGATTCAAGGTATGGTTCTTTGGATAAAGAAACTCTTATCATTATTATCATTTTTACCATCAAAACCTATTTCTTATTATTCCTAAAATAAACAAAAAAAAAAAAAATTAGAAATTTGAGTATGGAATTATGGATATCAGGATCTTGAATATAGATACCCATGCCTTTTACACATATTAATATACGATTTTAAACATAAATTTCTATTAAATACAAACCAAGGATAAAAAATCTTAGTAACTTTGGAAGACTAAGTACATAATTAGAAAACGTGAAACTAAAATAAAACATATTTATTTTAAACTCCATAAAGAGATCATAAATTTACTTGAGATCCTAAAATGGAATAGGATAACCTGGGGTAATTCATAGAAAAATGGGTGATCTAAAAACCTAGTAAGGGAATTAACATGAAAATAAAACATAACATATGAGTTGGAAACCATAACATGATAACATAAAAGGCATGAATCGTGAATAAAAATATGGAGGAATAATATATAGAAAATGGAATCATAATATTATAGAAACATAGAAATGTGGAATCAATATATAACATGATGAAAACATGAGTCAAGGCTAACTTCCAAAATGATATCATATGGTGCACAAAGTCCTATAATGGATTAGGTCTACTCCCTAATCACATACACAATGTCTCATGAGAAAAAACATTACCCAATGAATTAGAGCACTATCTGGTCACACCCATAATAACATGTACATGCATATGTGTGCCACATAAATACATAAAATATAAGGCATAAACATAAAGATTTCCTATCAAAAGAAATGGGTTTCATAATCATGTCATAAGGAATAACCAAAGGACGTATCATAATGGTTTCCATAAAAGAATAAATTAAGTAATTATTTTAAATTAATAAAAAATAAGCATATATCATGATAAATTATGTCTAACTAAATAGAATACATGAAAAATAGTGGTTAGGTAACTTTGGAAACGTGACACTTAAGTGGGGTTTTAAGGAAAAGAGTACAACGTCTTCAAAGAGGGTAAGATAAAAATGATTCCCATAAAACCAAAAGTGAAATAAAATCATTTTATTTATAAAAAATATTGTTTTTAGAAACTATATAAGTTTTAAAACATTTCATTTATTGGTACTTTAAAAGAGGCAAAGAAAACTGATAAGTTCCCTTTAATTTTCTTTTTCAAAAGGAATTGAGAAGGGAACCTTTAAAACATATATATACCCCTAAAATAAAGGTAGAATAAAATTTATATATATGTTTAGGACATATTTAAAAAATATAAAATAAGTATATAAGAATAATTATGGGATAAATCGAGGTAAAGAGAGATAAAGCATAATCAAAAGAAAATTGGGAGGTTCAGAGAGATCCCTTACCTTATGTTCCAGAATCATTCTACACTTGACCTTAATGTCCTTAATAAACAAATTATATTCATTAATTACTTAATTTAAAAAGTATTATATTTATATTTTATTTAATATAATTTTAATATGTTTATTTATTACCATTTAGATGATACATAAATTTTAGTTTTGTTGTTTCGGGGGAGTTCGTTTCATGATTCCAAGGTTGGATCATTTGTGTATAATTATAGATGTTCTTGTCGTATTTTAATAAAAATATAAAGTAAAAAATAAATGGTATTAATTTAATTTTTTAAATTTAAATGGTCCCAAATATCCATTTGTTTTATGATATAGGGATGGTTTATTGATTAAAAATGTTAACATTACATGGTTAGTTCATTTAGACGGTTTTGCTGACCATCACAAACAAGTTTCGTTTTATTTAATATAATGTTTATATATTAGTTTCATAACATTAAATAATTTATAATGTACTTATTAACATATTATTTAACCATAATAATAGTTTTATGACTATAATTAAATGTGTTAATGGAAAAAGAAAACTTATTATCCATGGAGATGGTTAACCGACAAAATATAGACACTAGTTTCGTTCTTGGAATAAGAGGAAGAAATAAGTGGATGGATGATAGATATTATATAAGAACCATGAAATTAATATATATATATATATGATAATATATTCATTAATTAATGTTGTATGAGGGAGGTGAGGGGAAGGTAGAAGAGGAAAAAAATTTAAAAGAGGTAGTTTGAGAATATTACCTCTCAAATAACGCCTCCTTAAAAAACTCATTAAGGCACTTGGAATTGGTTTTTGGTGAGAAAAAGAATAAGGAAACGTGGGATAGGTTTGGGAAGAGTTTTTTTATATAATTTGAGCTAGATCCAAGGCTTATAATGTGTGAGGATAAGGGGTGGTGAGGGGTGAAATTTTTAAGGGGAGGATAGGGGTGTTTTAGAATATTATATTCATTAATTTATTATTTTGGATCAAGACTATCAATAGTATTGATTCCTCTGACTATATATAGTAAATAGTGCATGTTATTTTAAAATAATGGGTGATTAAATCATGCATGACTCAAATATTCACGTATTTATCTTATAATGCTAAATACTATAATTTACCATATTTCACTAATCACTAAAAATTCAACTATTTTAGAAAAATGAAAAAAATTCACCCTAATAATTATTAGATGTGTAGATTAAAAAAATGAAATCCATTTTATAAAAATAATTTTCTGAATATGATAATTTTAGTTTTAAATAAAACCCTCATTTATTTAAAAAATATCAATTTTAATATTATGATCAATTTTCTAACCCTATGAAAAATTAATTATGGTCTTATAAAATTATCTTATAATTATAATACAACATAATAATAATTTATAAATCCATTTTATGAAAATAAAATTTCATTTAAATCATTATATTTATTATAATAATGTAAATAAATCATATATATTTTTAAAATAAAATCACTAATTTATAAATTTTAAAACATTTATTTACTTGTATTATGATATAAGTATGTCATATTTTCATTTTATAAGATACATAAATAGTATTTTACACTTAAATGGGTAAGGATACTATTCTAATAGTCAGGTTACTATTCCTAATGGTTCGATTACTATTCCAATGGTCATGTTACTATTCCAACAATCAGATTCTTATTATACTGGTCAGATTTGTAATGGTTATACGTGTTCCCTACTTTATATCAATACCACTCATCTCATTCATTATTCATTAAGTTATATTTTATCTCAAGGTTATATATATTTTCATTTCCAATATGGATATTTCATTACTAATATTTTGTATCTTTTTTATAGTGTTATTCGGGAGTGTGACTATTCTAGGGGATCGAGCATACCCAAATTTTCCTATTATTATTATCTTATTTTATATTTATTATCTGATTATAATAATTTAAATTATTATAGCCATATTTTTTCTCTAAATTTAATTTTTAAATTATGATATATAAAACATTGTTGGTTTCATCATGTGGTACGTCTGCATTATATAATATTATATTACTAAATGTTACAAAATTATATTTTCAGAAGGGAAATTCTATTGATAAAATTTTGGGTCATTACATTCACCCCCCTTAATAAATTCATACCTTTAAATTTTGTTTTATAGACTAATTTAAAAATAACCAAGGCTACTTATCTTTCATTACTTCCTCTATTTCCCATATCACCTCCTCATACTTATGGTTTCACTATAGTACTTTGACTAGGTGAGTTGTATTGTTGCGTAGAACTTTATATATATGGATCAAGATTGTAATATATTTTCCCTTGACCATTGGATTAGGAAAAGGTAGAGGGTGTTACTAGGCCTTAGGTGACATACCCATGATACCAAAGTCTAGCAATAAATTCCAAGGGATTTATAAATAGTTGGGGGATGATTTTCCATTTAAAAATAAAAACAACCAAACCAATATAACCATAACTAAAAAACCACTATATGATGCATGAGTACAATGTAATACAAATCAGACATATAACTCACTGATATAAAAACCAAACTACAAAAGAACTATATTAGAGTACAAAGAGGAAACTAAAACCAACAACTCAAATATAACCAAGACATCCAGTGGAAACTCCAAAACAAGATCCAAGATCCAACTCCACAAGCCATGCCCACAGTATCATGATGACTCACTAAATAAATGAGATACCTTTACTTTACCTGTGTCTTGATACATAATATTTGCAAACACACCAAAGTTACCAAGCAGGGGGTGAGTATAAAACTCAATATGATTTCCCCAACGACTTCCCTACACATGCCACTAGAATCAAACATGTTAGAATATTTATATAAAATAATATAAAATATTTTATATCAAAACCAAAATCATTTCTAAGAAAAATAAATTTTCCATGGAAAGAAACCAAATAACTCTTTCAAACCATTTCATAAATCCATTTGGTATAACCCATTCTATTAAACATAATGACACATTCACACATTAATGAAACCATGAACCTCCATATAATCATGAGTGGTGAGTCATCCGTTCACTAAACTATCAATTGGTGAACCATTTTGATGGGGGAAAGTTCATACCCTTATCCATCCCACTTTTGATGGGGGAAACTTAATTTCCTTATCCATACCAAACGAACATTAACACACACCAAAAATTTATGCTAAAAACAAATACAAAACAATTGTTCCAAACCATTTCAATAAAACCATCCTTTTTATTGAAAAATTTTTCCAACCAATTTCTATGCATCAAAATAGAAACACAATTTTAAAATCACAATTTTAAAATTATAAAACCAATTACCTTTTCCACAATCCACCAATTTCTAAAATTTCACAAACCATCACTAAAGAGGGTTTACATCAAACATTTCACATAAATTTCATAATTTAAATAAAGAAATTAAATCAATTTGAAATCAAGACATAAATTTATAACTAATAGGAGTCTAAAGTTAATCCATATACCCCAAAAACTTAGGAAAAAATGAAGAATGAAAAAAACTCAAAAAACTTACCTTAAAACTTCTAAAACCCACCTTATATATTTCTCTCTATCATCCAAACAATTATATCTCATCATGATTGGAATCAAATATCATGAATCTATCCCCAATGGATTATATTTATGAATCCAAGAGAGGTAATAAGAAAAAAACTAAGGAAAACCACCCAAAATAGGTACTTAATAAGGAATCAGGCCTCCAACACACCAAAATTCACCAATGAATCACTTATAGATCGAAGGGAAGGGTCTATACAGCCTTTTGTAGGAGTGGAATTCATGTTAGGGTTTAATTAAGGGGAAAACTTGGCATTAAGGGCGTAAACCGAGTGAGATCCACAAAATCCAGATCCAACTTTTCATGTTTCATGGTTAGGGTGCACGGTTAGAAAAACCATGTGCTAACCTTGAATTAGAGACTACCTCTAAACACCCATTTCATGGTTGGATCACACAATTAGAAAAGCCATTTCCAACCATAGTAAACCCCTATGTCCAACATCACACGATTTCTCTTGGGTGTCTGCATGGTTTAGCTAAACTGTACACCTAACCATGCACCTATCCAATTCCCACTGTTTCAGTTGAATGGTTTCCTATAAGGTGTTTCATGGTTTCTACTAACCCTAATAAAATCAAAAACCTCTAGAAAATCCCTAAAAACTTGTAAAAACTCCTCCAAACCTTCCCAAACATAACCCAATAACTTTATATAGTTAAAATACATAAATAAGGGGTTAATTACCTGAAACTGAGGGTTCTATATTCTCCCAACCATTGGTATTTACATCCTTAAAAAGTTAAAATCTACCATTTTCCTGAAAGAGTTTGGGCCATTACTTAACTATTTCCCTCCTGTGCTCCCACATTTCTTCCTAAATCTGACCATGTTTCCATAAAACCTGAACTAGACCGATGATTTTCCCATGAAAGACTTTCTACAAAATATCCACAATCTACACTGGCACATGAAAAAATGTATAATATAGCTCTTGGTTAATGTAATCCCATCAAATCACATAGTCAGGATCAGGTTGATACTTATTCAATTGCGATATATGAAAAAAATTATGCATGAAATGAGCCTTGGTGGAAAAGCTAACCAATATTTCACCTCACCAATCCATTCAAGTATCTCAAAAAGGACCTATATATAGAGGAGATAACTTGACTTAATTTCTAAAATGACAATACCAAATCCTTGAAGAGATTATCAAGAACACATGATCACTCACCTTGAATAAAAACAATAATCAATGATGATTCACATATGGTTTCAGACAACTCTGAGTGGTCTCAATTATTTTACTGATAAACTAAATCTTATTCATTGTCTATTATATAAGGCTTAATACAACCAGTGAAGTCTCACATGTTTCCACCGAACAAAATAGATAATGAGAAGAATTCCCATACAATGATTCAAAAGGAGCCATATTTATTGAGTCCTAAAAACTTATTTTATATGAGAACTCCACTAACAATTTTTTCTCCTCCCATGAGCCACCAAAATCCATTACACAAGCATGAAGCATATCCTCCAAAATTTATATTTTCCTATTAGATTTTACATATATTTGAGGATGATAAACCATACTCATAGTCAACTTAGTACTAAGGATTTTATGTAAGGATTTCCAAAAACAAGATGTGAACCTCTGATCTTGTTATGATACTATAAAAACTGGTACACCATACCTCTTTACCAATTCTTAGATATAGATTTTTGAAAATTACTTCATAGAAATGGATTCATGAATAAGGATGAAATGGGAAGACTTTATGAGCCAATCCACTATCAACCATATGGAATCATGTTTCTGAACTATCCTTGGGAGACCTATCAAAAAATCCTTAACTATCTGCTCCCATTTCCAAACAATAATAGGTAAAGACTAAAATATACCCACTGGACACTGGGTATCTGCCTTAATTTGCTGATAGGTGAGGAATCTCATAATAAAATCAACTGCTTTTATTTTCATGAAAATCCACCAAAATTGTGCTTTTAATTCCTTATACATATTCTATATTCTAGGATGAACAACCCATCTCGAATAGTGGTAAGAATGAATAAGTTGTTCCTGGAAAGACGTAGGTATGACCATCTGATCTCAAAAACACAAAATTGATCCTATATCAAGCTTCCACCCATCAATGGTCTCCCCACCATTGAATTTTGATCTCATAGCCACACATTTTGAATCATATGTTTTTTCTTCTTTAACCATATTTACCAAATTCGGAACCAAAGAAATTGGAAATAAAAAAACAACACTACCTCATTCTTTACAATCCAAGTGCATGTCAGCTATCACTGACATAATCTAGCATTGATCTGAAGCCTCTTTCACCAGTTGAATATATAATTTTCTGCTTAATGCATCCATAATAAAATTTTCTTTACCTGATGTATACATAAAGTCAAAGTCAAACATTTTAATATACTCCATCTATCTTATTTGTCTCAGGTTAAAATATCTTTGTAAGAATTTTTATTTCAAGATCTTATGATATGTAACCACCATAAATTTATCACCAAAGAGGTAATGATGCCAAGTCTTCAAAGAATGTACTACAATAGTTAATAACCATTTAAGATAAGGAAATTGTGTATCTAAAATACATTCATCATTGGTGATTCTAGTCATAAAAAATCACAAAAAAACATTGATAATAACAAGAAAATACAAGGAAATTGTGTATCTCAAAGACATTATTTGGAGTTTTCCAAGAGATCATAACCTCTATATTTTCTAGATCCATAGAGACAACTTTTTCAGAGATTACATGGCCTAGGAAACATACCTCTTATATCCAAAAATCAAACTTTTAAAGTTTAGCATACAAATGATGATCTCGAAAGATACCAAACATTGTCGTCAAGTTTTTCTCATGCTTAGACCTTGTCCTTTAATACACCATTATGTCATCGACAAAAATCACCAAAAAAGAATCTAGATAACTTTAAAATATCCAATTCATCAATTCCATAAATAATACTAGTGGATTCATAAGACTAAAAGGCATAACTACATACTTGTAATGGCCATATCTACTCCTGGAATACCCTCCTTCCAAACTCATAATTGGTGAAATCCCAAATGAAAGTCAATTTTATAGAACTACTGGGATCCCCTTAATTAATATAATATATCATCAATGCATGTAAGTGGATACCAATCATTTATCATAAATTGATTAATCTTATAATAATCTACAAAAAGATGAAGAGTTATATCCACATTTTCACAAATAAACTAGTGAATCCCATAGATATTTACTAGTTCAAATAAACCCTTTTCTTTCTAATTCTTCCAAATGGAATTTCAATTCTATTAATTCCTTTGTTTCCATCCGATAAGACAGAAGTGAGATATTATTGGTCCCTGGTAGGAGATCAATTGTAATCTTCACTTCTCTTGTGGGTGGAAACCCTAATAAATTATCAGAAAAAACATCAGGAAACTGATCAAATATTGTTGGAAAATTTCTATTCTTGACCTCATCCACTGATTCCAATGTAAAATTTTCAAAATATTATGATATAGTTCCAACCTCTTGTGCTAAAAATCATGCTGCACCTATCTTGACATTCTGGTATCCTCTATATAGATGCTCGACTCCATCCTCAGTTGTAAAAATAAAACTTCATGTATAATAGTATTTGCGAGCTTTGACCATTTTCAACCAATCCATACCCATGATTATATCATAGAAATCCATATCAATCATAGATAAATCCCATATCAATTCAACTCCATTGATAGTTATATAACATGCTTTTCACATAAAGGATCAACATTCTCTTTGTCCAATAGGAGATTGAAGTTTCAAAATACAAGGAATCATCTCAACAAGAAAACCTATAAGATCAATAACACAAGATGAAATAAAGTAATTAGATGAGACCTAATCAAATAAATCTTGCATAAGGGTAGAATTAAAAAGAATCATACCTCTCACCATTGATGGTCTGGATTGATCATCTAAAATCACTTTATTAGCTCGATACAATTGTTTAATTGCTAAAGTTTTCTCTTCTTGAGGTTTCCCTATTTGAGGAGTCATGGTATTCCTAGAATCACCATGGCTAGGGTTAGTTTTACTGATGAGAATTATTCTTCTGTCCTTATCCCATCGAAGCATATGACATTGGTGAAATATGAGATGCGTCCCTAGAACCCGACCTTGGAGCACTGTGACAATAACATTAAATATTCCTCATATGGTTGAAATTGTGACATGATATAGGAGATACTAGGCAATTTCTCTTCATGTGATCAAAATAACCACACTAAAAACATCTTAGCTTACTATTGGGTTTAGGAGAAAGATTCACTGATCCCACCATCTGATTCTGAGTCATTCCACTTTCTTGGAAATAGGTTTACCTCTTATGATTATTTCCAATATTAGAGTTACCACTATTTCCCATAGGTATCAACATGCTTCCTCCAACCGTAGTTTCTGATATGTCTTTTTCTACCACCATCTCTCTATTTACCATCTCTATATAATCTTTTATAATAATCACAATAATATTTGTGCAAATATCTAGCCTCAACCCTGATTTAAAAATACCTGCCTTCAAGGATGCACTTACAATAACTTCATGTTCAAATTGGATTAGATTCATAAATTTAGTCGCATACTCTTTCACTATGAGGTTCTCTTACTTCAATCTAAAAAGTCCGGCATTCTAGCAATCTTGAATGTGCGAGGATAGAATTTTTTGTTGAACAATTATTCAAAATATTCCCATGAAATAACTTGGTCTAGTTTATCCCAGACTACTAAATCCCACCATTTGAATGATAAATCCTTCATCATATATGTTTCCAACTTGAATTTTATCTCTGTTGGTGTGCCTAGAAAATTGAAGATTCAATTCATCCTATTAGCCACACCTCTTCTTTTTTCAGTTCCAAATCACCCCAAAAGATGGGTGTATTCTAATTTTGGAACTGAATGGAATGATCCACTTACCTTGGTTCATCCCTTCTATTCCCTATATCCACAACCTAAAAATCCTGTACAATACTCTAAACCAGTTGTTAGTTCACCTATGGATCAGGTGCAACCACATTTTGAGTAACCTCTTCTGGTTGGTTCCTATGATGCCTAATAGGTTCTATTCTTTATAAAAAAAAACAAAAATCCATTTATCCCGACTCTATAGCAACTGAAGGATAGTAATTTCAATTTTACCACATCACACATATCAAAATAAGTCTTTCTATAGTTCAAAAATTTTCCACTTCCAAACCATTTTTAAAAATTCCACCATACTTTTTGAAAATCAAACCATTTTCAACCTTTTACAAAAATGAATTTTTTTTAACCAAATCATAAATCATTACTCAAATGAAACATGAAATACTAGTGGAAATTCATTTTTATTCATGAATGTCATTATCTTCTCATTAGATAAACCTGTGATAATTAAGTAACAACTCCTAGAAGTGTCTTAAAATAGTTATGTACCCAAAATCCACAGTAACTTGAAGTTCAACATAAATAGGTTAGTTACGCATCTTTATGATCTATATTTCAAGTCTCAACATTCATACTCCTTTCTACTAATCCAACTCAAGGACTAAAAAATAATGTTTTTTAACTCCATGAACAAACAAACTAATACCATTTGTACCAAAAAGATATTTGGATCGACCAAAACTGATACAATTTTCAATATTCTTCCCCTCACCCATTAGCTTGGGAAGAAGTGGAGGGTGTTACTAGGCCTTAGGTGACATCCCCAAGACACAAAAGGCTGGAAATAAATTCCAAGGTCTTCATAAATAGTTGGTGGATCATTTTACATTTGAAAATAAAAATAACTAAACCAATATAACCATATACAAAAAACCGCTATATAATGCATGAGTATAAGGTAACACAACTCAAAAGTATAACTCACTTATAGAAAAACCAAACTACAACAAGATCCATATCAGATTACAAAGTGGAAACTAAAACCAATAACTCAAAGACAACTAAGTCATACAATAAAAACTCTAAAACAAGCTCCAAGCTCAAAATCTACAATCCATGTTCACGGTATCATGATGCATCACTAAATATATGAGATACCATTCCTTTACCTATGTTTTAATACACAATATATGAAAAGACACCAAAGTTACCAAGTAGGGGGTGAGTATAAAACTCAGTAGGATTTCCCTAGTGACTTCCCTAATCATGCCGATAGGATATAACTTATTAGCACATTTATATAAAAAATTATATAAAACAATTAAAAATATTTTATAGTAAAACCAAAAAAATTTCTAAGAAAAATAGTTTTTCCATGGAAAGAAAGCAAACAAGTCTTTCAAACAATTTCACAAATCCATTTGGCATAACCCATTCCATTTCACACAATCACACATTCTCACATGCATGAAACCATATACTTTTCTATACTCATAAGTGATGAGTCATCCTTTCACCAAGTCTTCACTCAGTTAAATATTTTTATGGGGGAATGTACATACCCTTATCCATCCCACTTTTTACGGGTAAAATTCAAACCCTTATATGTCCCAAATGCACATTAACACACACCAACCATTTATGCTAAAAAACAATCCAAAACAAATTTTCCAAACCATTTCAATAAAACCATCCTTTTATTGAAAACATTTTCCCACCAATTTCCATGCATCAAAACAAAACCATAATTGAAAAATTACTATTTTAAATTTATGAAACTAATTTCACTTTCCATAAACAACCAATTTCTACATTTTCATAAACCATCATTAAATAGAGTTTCCATCAAAAAATGAAATTCAATTTTATAATTTAATTCAATAAATTAAATCAATTTAAAATCAAGGATTTAAGTTCTAACTAAGAGGAGTCGAGAGTGAAGCCACCTACATCGCAAACTTAGGTGAAAATGAAGAATGATAAAAAACTCTAAAATTTTGGATTAAAACTTCTAAAACCCACCTTAGATCTTTTTCCAAATATCCAAACAATAATATATCATCAATATTGGAATAAAAAATCATGAATATATCCCTAAAAGATTAGATTCATGAATCCAAGATGTGGAAGAAGAAGTAAACTAAGGAAATCCACCAAGAATGGGAAATTACCAAGGAATATAGCCTTCAATGCACCAAGATTCGCCAACGGATTGCTCCTAAATTGAAGGGAAGGGTCTCTATATCCTTTGAGAGGAGTGGAATTTGTGTTAGGGTCAGATTAAGGTGAAAAAGGCATTAAGGGTGTAAATCAAGTGAGATACACAGAATCTAGATCTAACTTTTCATGTTTTATGTTTAGGGAACATGGTTAGGTAAACCATGAGCATATCGTGCGTTAGCCATTGCCTCCAAAACCCCTAACATGGTTGGATCACATGTTTAAATAAAATGTGTGCCAAACATGATAAAATCCTCTATCCAACATCACATAGCTTCTCCTAGGTGGCCACATGATTTGTCCAAATAGTGCACCTAACCATGCTCTTACCCAGTGCCCACTTTTTCTGTTGCACAGTTTCCTAGAAGGTATTTCACAGTTTCTACTAACCATGCTCAAACCGTGTACCTCTAGAGAAGTCCCAAAAACTTGTAAAAACTCCTCAACACCTTCCCAAACTTAACCCAATAAATTTATACACTTAAAATACATAAATAAAGGGTTAATTACCTAAAACCAAGGGTGATACATTCTCCCCACCATTGTTTTTTCCATCCCAAAAAAGTTGAAAACCACCATTGGGAAGAAAGATTTTAGGCCATTGGTCAAATATTTCCTTCTCAAGATCCTACTTTTATTCCTGAATCTAACCATGTTTCCATAAAACCCACACTAGACCAATGATTTTACCATGCAAGACTTTCTCTTTCCTATCCACAATCTACACCGGTAGATGAAATAATGCATTATCTAGCTCCAGTTTAAAATTATCCCATTGAATCACATGGTTAGGATTAGGTTGACACCTCTTTAATTGAGATACATGAAACACATTATGCATTGAACAAAACCTTGATGGAAAATCCAACTGATATTACACCTCAAAAATCCATTCAAGTATCTCAAAAGGGCCTATGTATTGAGGATATAACTTTCTCTACTTTCTAAAAATATGATTCCCAACCATTATAGAGATTCTCAAGAGAACTCGATCACTCAACTTGAATGAAAATAGACATTGATGATGATTTTCATTCGATTTATGATGACACCGATCCATATCCATTTTTTCCTGATCAACTAAATATTCTCCATTATATCTTTCACAAGGCACTTTCCAACTAGTGAAGTCTCACCTGTTTCAACCTAATAAAGCAGAGAATGAAAAGGACGATCACAAAATGATTCAAAATGAGCCATATTTATTGAGTTATGATAAATTTTCTTATAAGAGAACTCCACTAACGGTATGTGCTCCTCATATGAGCCACCAAAATCCATTACACAAGTATGGAGCATATCCTATGATATTTTTATTGTCCTCTTATATTTTCCATTTTATTTAGGATGATACATTATGCTCATAGTCAACTAAGTCCTAAGGGATTGCAATAAGAATTAAAAAAAAATGAGAAAAAAACCTTGGATCTCAGTGAGATAGTATAGAAACTGGTATTCCATGCCTCTTTTCCACTTCTTGGATATATATTTAGGACAAGTCCTCTAACATACGAGATTCACAAATAGGGATGAAAAAAGAATACTTTGTGAGCCAATCCACTGTCTCCCATATGAAATTGTGTTTCCGAACCATCCTTGGGAGACCTATCACAAAATCCATAGCTATATTCTCCCCTTTCTAAATAGGAATAGGTAAATACTTCAACATACCTATTGAACACTGGTGCTACGCCTTAACTTGATAAAAGGTGAGGCATCTCATAACAAACTTAGCCACTTTTCTTTTCATTCCAACCCAATAAAATTTTTATTTCAATTCCATATATATCTTATGTATTCTAGGAAGAACAACCCATATCAAATGATGGTAAGTATGAATAAGTTGTTCCTAAAAATCCATAGGAATGACCATATGATCTCAATTACACAACATTGATCTGCTATCAAGATTATATCCCTCAATGGTCTCCCCACCATTGAGTTTTTACCTCATAGCTGCACATATGAATCAGATGTATATGTTTATTTAACCGTATCCACCAAAACAAGAACCAAAGAAACTATAAATAAAACCACGACACTACCTTGGTCTTTATTGTAACGCCCTGACCCCAGTTACCCAGAGTCGGTGCATTATTGCGTAGCATTGTCATGATCACAAAAGATCAAGTCTCGAAAGACCGATTAGTTTAGTAGCCTTGGAAACACTAGATACATTCATAAATGTTACATTACATCATAAAGCGAAAAACTAATAACAAAGTATTCATAGTCCACAATCATATCCTCTTCTGACTATCCCTACAGGTCATTCATAAAATACTTCTTCACATCCTGGAAAATATTAAAACATTGAAAGGGGTGAGCTCAGATGCTCAGTAAGGATAACAATATTGCAGAAGCTTTCATAAATGAACATTAACATTTAAGGAAATGTATAACTAAAACAAAAGCCTTTTAAACTTGTACTTTAGCATAATATGGAAAAAGTAAAATGAAATAATTCCATTTACTTACTCACATGGATATTCTACTAGTTGAATAATCACATGAAATATCAATAACCACTTTTATAATGATGGAATGCATAATGCCAGACTATCATAACCACATAGCCAAGGCCTCGTACCAAGACCACAAATAAGATTTTGTCAAGGCCTCATGCCAAGACACTAGTTTGTCTCATGAGACCTACTGATGCATCTAGAAGCTATAGCGGGATCCACTCGTCACTTATTAAGTCCAAGGCATTCCTCATATGAACAAGTTTAAACATATCATAAACCATAACATAATTGTATCACATAAAACATGCATAAAGGAAACATAATATTTCCACACTTCAATCGCAAGATATCAATACAACACATTGATATAATAAAACATTATCAAAACCATTTTCAATATCAAAATAAAGGAAAATTAAAACTTGGTATTTATTTTTCATTTAAAAAAAGTTATGGCTTGTAGAGGAAGCCGAAACTCAAATAATTGTCACGGCGGCGGAGAAGTCATTGTTGCCGCATACGTACGACAAGAAAAACATTCCTTTTTTGTCGTTTAGTAAAACGCTTTGTATAAAAAGATTCCTTTTGAATAAACGTAAAAGTCAAAGGGGTTTATACACCATATAAAAGAAATTTGTGTATAAAACAAAATATGCCTCAATGAATGGAGATTGAGATGAAGTCCCTTAAAAATATAATTTTTAAACAAAATATATCTATTATGTGTATTCAATATAATTACACATAAATAAAGTACATATATGATATAGTTCATAATAATATCATGACATAATTTGAAAGTAGGAGATTAACCCAAAGAATGGAAATTGGGTTAAGAAGTTCTCTTACCTTGCGTCCTGTCTTGACTTGACCATTATTTAACCTCCTGAATAATAAACTAGAGTTAATTTATAATTTCTTAAGAACATTTTTCAAGTTTTTTATTCCTTTTATATCACTTATTACCATGTTATGAACATTATGTAATTATTTACGTTAATAACGGTCGTTTTGTCAATCGTTGGTACTTGAGTCAAAAATAAACTTCTTATAATTACAAGTTGTTCATGTGGTGAAATATCCATTATATCCAGAATTATATTCATGATATATATATCATATATCTCATATATATCTAGTATATACATGCATCCATAATGTTTAGAGGTAAGAAATGAATTGCACCGTTCATGGAGACGGTAAGCTGTACGTACACATGAACGCTACTTTCATTTCTATTTCATATTTAATGAAATCATAATGATATAAAGGTATATTATAATTCCAGTATAATATCATATATAATATCATTTACTCCATCCTTTATACATCCCACATATGGCATTAACGATTCAAATCACTTTGAGGGGGCGGTAGTCCGCACTTCCTACAATGAAAATATCGCGTTTACCCATAATGGAAACAATAAAGGTATGCCATAAATGAAAAATACAGAACCTTAAGTAAAACATAAACATATTATATATTATTTATAAATAGAGTTACATCTTAATGGACACATTTGAAGGTGTTATATGAGTGTTGAACAATCATCATTTCGTGAGGCAGAAATTCGCCATCCACAGAAACAGTATGTTCTTTGACCATTAGATGTAGGTGTGTGTGAGTGTAGCCCTAATACTTATTATAACAACATCATAGTATATTGAGTATACTAGTGTTGTTACAAAAGAAATGAATAAAAAGAGTTTAGGGGGTTGGATAAGCAAAATAAAACAAAATAACATAAGCGAAGACATTACCTTAAAATCGGGTAACTCTTTTGATTTGAGCCAAAGGATTCCTTGGGAATAATTCTGCCCAAATTGAGGCTTTTAGGAGTAAGGGAGGGAAGTTGGGAGAGTATTTGGGCAGAGGTTGCCCGAGAAAAAAGGCTTTGAAAGTGTGAGTAAGGTGGTAGTGGTGGGGGCCTTTTATAAGTGGAGAGGAGGGGTACTCTTGGAATGTCATGAAATTTTACTTTATTAATAAATTATTTTCGGATTCTAAAGGTCCCACAATGATATATTTCGAGTATAAGGTGATAAGGGTTCAAAATATCCTCATCCAATAGGTTTTTGAAAAGTGTAAGCCTTAGATTTTACATTATCCTTTCATTTTATTTAAATCGTTAATTAATGAGGTAATCGCGGCATCATCATGGTGTCATAAATAATTTAATTTATTTAATGTCTAAAAATTATAAAAAAATTATCATGATGTAAGAAATATTTTTATCTTTCTAATGAATATTTATAGTCAAAAATATGACTTGTATAACCCCATTTAAAAATTGTTTTAGTAAAACAACTTATGTTTGTGACATTTTTATTTTAACTTTAAATAAAAGTTATTTATGTCATTTTCCTACAAAAGTGGCTCCATGGGGTCCTCAAGTTGACCCATGTATTGCCTTGGTCGGCCATGACTCATCCAATAGGTTTAGGACAAGTGTCAAGGTCATTTTATATTTTTATAATATCATTTTTACCTTAAATTTCACTAATTACCTTTAATCGTGATTAATTAAACTTAAAAGTTACTATTCACCAAAAAAATATTTTAATCCCATTGAACCACATTTTACTTCCTAATGACAACCATGTATGTCGGATTTTTGAAAATCAAATCACAGAAGTGGTAATATTTCATTTAAATGAAAAAATCAGTTATTTAACCACCACTTAGTGGTTTCACTATTCATCAAAAATTGAAGTTTTTCAGAATTGTGCCAAAAATTTACCCTAAGATATATTTGATATTTTGAATTAAAAAATGATGTCTATTTTTAAAAATTACAAACATATAATTTTCATTAATTAATTTTCTAATTAATTCTCGCTGTCACAACAAATAGCGTGTTTTAAGAAAGAATATCAATAAAAAGATTGACAATTGTTTATGTCCAATTTAAAAGTGAAATTAATTCTAATGAACACCATTGGATGAAATGGTAAAAATATATTCTAATTATACTTTTAAAACACTCAACATTATAATTTATCACTATAAATTATTTTGATTAAAAAAGCTGTTTTTAAGTATTTTTCACTATTCATAAAAAATTGGAAGTTCTCCGAAAATTACAAAGAATTCAACTTAGGATAATTTCGATATTATGAATACAAAAACGAAGTCCATTTGGCAAGATAAAATTTATAAAATTTCAAAAATTAGGTATTACTATTCATAACAGCTACTTTGATTGGTTGTGGTGTGTGTTAGAACTCGAAGTTGCGTACAACACACGCTACTGTATTATTCAAAGAGAAGTGTACCGTGGAAGCTTGGGGTGTTACATTCTCCCCTCCTTCAAATAATTTCGTCCTCGAGATTTCATATAATATCACTGTATAAAAATACTCGGGTGATTCTTCATCATAAGTTCCTCGGGTTCCCACGTTGCCTCCTCCATCTTATGGTTTCTCCAAAGAACTTTTACCAGACGAGTCGTCCGGTTTCTCAGCACTTGTTCTCTTGTATCAAGAATCCTGATGGGCCATTCGCAATAAGATAGATTGGGTTCCAGTTCTAATTCCTCATAGGTGAGTACATGCGTTGGGTCAGGCATGCATTTTCTCAACAGTGATACGTGGAATACATCATGAACTTTGGAGAGACTTGGCGGCATTTCCAAACGGTAAGCTACAACCCCAATTCGTTCTAGAATTTCGAAGGGTCCGATGTACCTGAGACTCAATTTACCCTTCTTACCGAAACGTATAACTCCCTTCCATGGTGATACCTTCAAGAAAACATGATCTCCTTCCTGAAACTTCAAATCCTTCCTTCGATTGTCAGCATAGCTCTTCTACCTACTTTGAGCTGCTTTGATGTGGTTTTGGATTACCTTCACCTTTTCCATCATTTCCTCCACCAGTTCTGGGCCTACAAGTTTTCTTTCACCAACGTCATCCCAATAGGCTGGTGTACGACATCTCTTTCCGTATAACACTTCATATGGTTCCATATGAATACTTGAATGGAAACTACTGTTATAGAAAATTCTACCAGAGGTAAATATTGATCCCACATTCCTTGAAAGTCAAGTGAGCATGATATCAACATGTCTTCTAAGGTTTGAATATTTCTTTCTGATTGTCGATCTGTTTGAGGGTGGTAAGCAGTGCTCAAACGAAGTTCAGTATCCAAGGCCTTCTGAAGACTTTTCCAGAATCTTTATGTGAAACTAGGATCACGATCCGAGACAATCGACAGGGGTACTCCCTGAAGTCTCACAACTTCATTAATATATAGTCTTGCTAGACGTTCAAGTGGTAGATCTTCCCTTATAGCAAGAAAATGTGCTGACTTCATGAGACGATCAACAATGACCCATATTGCGTCATTCATTCTAGGAGTCTTTGGTAGTCCCATGACAAAATACATCATAATATTATCCCATTTCCACTCAGGTATGGGAAGAGGTTGCAATACACCACCAGGAAGTTGGCTTCCAGCTTTCACTTGTTGACAAACCATACATCTTGACACAAAATCAGCAATCTCCCTCTTCATGTTGTCCCACCAAAAATTTCCCTTTAAATCTCTATACATTTTGGTGATCCCAGGGTGTATAGAGAAATTGGAACTATGAGAATCATTCAACAATTCCCTCTTTAAATCCGGTATATCGGGAACACAAAGTCTCCTCGCAAATTTCAAAATTCCATCTTCATACACAAAGTCACTCAATCTCCCATCATTCACAGCTTTAATCTTCTTTTCAACTCTTCATCATTAGGCTGAGAACACTTTATACTTTCTTGTAAAGATGGTTTGGAAACCATTTGAAATTTTTTTGATGTTTCACCCTCCATGGTGATTCCCATATCCATCTTTACTAGATCCATGAAAATAGGACCCCTTTCCACTCTCATCATGTTCAAAACTCCATGATATTTTCTACTCAAAGCATCTGCAACCTTATTTTCCTTCCCTGGGTGGTAGTGTATCGTGCAATCATAATCCTTGAGTAGTTCAAGCCATCGCCGTTGCCTCGTGTTGAGTTCTTTTTGTGAGAAAATATATTTCAAACTCTTGTGATCAGTATATATCTCACATTTTTCACCATAGAGATAATGTCTCCATATCTTCAAGGAAAAGATTAGAGCAGCTAACTTGAGATCATGAGTAGGATAGTTCTGCTCATGAATTTTCAGCTGTCGTGATGCATAGGCAATAACCCTATCATTCTGCATAAGGACACAACCAAGCCCTTTCATTGATGCATCACTATAAATAACGAACCCATCACTCCCTGATGGTAGAGTCAATATAGGAGCGTTAACTAATCTTATCTTCAGTTCTTCAAAACATTCTTCACACTCTTTTTTCCAGACAAATTTAACCCCTTTACGTGTGAGCTTCGTTAATGGGTTAGCCAATCGGGCAAAATTCTGGACAAAACGTCGATAATAACCTGCCAAACCAATAAAGATGCGTACCTCAGTTATACTCGTCGGTGCTGGACATTCTTGGATTGCATTGGTCTTAGAAGGATCAACAGAAATTCCATCCTTAGAGACAATATGGCCAAGAAAATAAATCTCTTGAAGCCAGAATTCACACTTGCTAAACTTCCCATATAATTCATGACTCCTAAGAGTCTTCAAGATAATGCGCAAATTATTTTCATGATCTTCGTAGATTTTAGAGTACACCAAGATATCATCAATAAATACCACCACAAAATCATCAAGATATTACTTGAAAACTCTATTCATTAGATCCATGAATACAGAGGGTGCATTAGTCAATCCAAAAGGCATTACTGTAAACTCGTAATGCCCGTACCTTGTTCGAAATGCTGTCTTCGGAATGTCTTCCTTCTTCACACACAACTGATGATATCCAGATCGAAGGTCAATCTTTGAAAAGTGTTGAACTCCATGCAATTGGTCAAATAAATCATCAATGCGAGGTAGGGGAAACTTATTCTTTATTGTTATATCATTGGTATACCTGTAGTCAACGCACAACCTCATAGATCCATATTTATTCTTAAAAAAAAGGACAGGGGCTCCCCATGGAGAAACACTAGGGCGAATAAATCCCTTATTACTCAATTCCTCTAGTTATTTTTTTAGTTCAACTAATTCCACGGTGGCCATTCTATAAGGGGTCTTTGATATGGGCCTTGATCCAGGAATTAAATCAATGGAAAACTCAACTTCTCGTTCTGGAGGATGTCCAGGTAAATCTTCTGGAAACACATCTACATATTCCTTCACAATAGGTACATCCTCTATTTGAACATTCCTTTCCTCGCCATTAGTCATTTCATTCTCTTCCTCCCCAATAATTGAATTTAGTTGAGCTATTGGGGGTGGATCTAAATAAGAATTAGGTGGTGACGATTCTGCTCTAAAAATAAGGTGTTCCTTATCATCATCATAAAAAATCGTAACCTCCTTATTCTTACAATAAATCTTTGCATCATAGTCCGAAATCCAATCCATACCGAGGATTATATCAAACTCAATCATAGGTATGACAATGAGATCAGCGGATAAAGAATAGTTATGTTCTCTAATGGGGACTGATTCACAAAACTTTGTTGCAATAATACTTCCCTTAGGAGTTTTGACTGACAATTATCTTATTAAATCAAACTGTAAATATATAATTTTCTTAGAAAACTGAGAAGATATGAAACAATGCGATGATCCAGAATCGAATAATGCATTTTGCTAAACTTGAGGAAACCGTTAAATTACCTGCCACCACGTCTTTCGGAGCTTCAACCTCAGTAGTAGTGATAGAATAAGCTTGGCATTGATCCCTTGGCCTCTTTTGAGGTAAGTTCCCCTGACACTTAGGACATTCATTTTCATAATGCCCCATCTCTCTACAATTATAGCATTCCACATTAACAACAACTTTCTTTCCCTTGCAATCATGAGCTTGGTGGCCTTTTTCACCACACTTGTAACAGACTCCCATTCCCTTCAAGAAAGTACCAGGGTGATTCTTTCCACATTTACTACAGGAATGATATTCATCTCTTCCCTTATTCCCCTTATTTCCATTTCCAGATTGGTCAGAAGATATCTTCTTTTCTTGATTTGCTTTAAAGTCATGAGACTTAGAGAATTCCTTTTCCGTCTTGATAGCACATGAGACAATATCTTCATACGACGAGAAGGTTTGTGAGACTAATGCTCGATGGAGAAATGGTTTTAACCCATCAAAGAAACGATCAATCTTACTTCTTGGGTTATGTATATAATCTGCTGCATGCCTCACTAACCTTGTAAAGTTAGCCTCATACTTTGTGACATTCTCATCCTCCTTTTGTCTCAGACTCAGAAATTGCCTTTCCATATCTACTCAATGGTCATGTGGAAAGTATTTTTCTAAGAAAAGATCTTTGAACTCTCTCCATTCCATACTTGATACTTCTTCATCTTCCTTTGTATTTTGAATCAATGACCACCATTGATCGACATCTCCAGTGAGGCGATAAACTGCCATGATAACCTTCTCCCTTTTGCTACTCCCCAAGGCGTAGAATATTTTCTCTAAGGAGTTTATCCATTGCTCAGCTACTAATAGATTTGTACCCCCATTAAATGTTTGCGGTTGTTGCCTCATGAAGCGGTCTAACATTGATCCTCCACGTTGCGGATCAAGGTGCTCCATACGAGTAAGGTTATTATTCATAACCTGAGTGAGTTTTCCCAGTATGGTAATAAGTTGATCAACACCAGTTGTATCTCCAGCTCCACAATAATTATCTTGAGCAGGAGGGAAATCCCTACACGGAGTGCGTGCATTGATACAGTTTCCATTCCTTCTACTAGGCGCCATTTCTAAATAATGGCATAAACTAGATTAGTTTACGAATCAAAATACATAATTCCATACTTGTAAAATACTTAACATAAATTGAACTATTTATGGATATAATCCATAATCATAAAAAAAGTTTTTGTTGAGGAAGTATATACTCAGAACCCTTCATAGTGGTTTGTAAAGAAAATGAGAGTTATCCTAAGCATATCCCCCGGGAGTGTCGTAACCAAGAGTGCAGCAAGGCCCGTTGTCATCCACAGTTCCCGTTCGAGTCTAGCTCAAAGCGGTGTTTTCGGGTTTTACCCCTAGGTACATCTGTGCTAGATCCGCCTCTACCTGCTCGTATCCAGACAAGGTTGTATTGCTCGGAAAACTCCCAAAATCTCTATAATACCAAAATTCTAGGAAGTTCTTCTATACTAATCCTTAAAGTCTATCTTCGGGCTATGTGCTCTAATTAGAGTTTATCTAAATCTAGCTTCCAAGGTTAGTACTAAACTGCCTCTGATACCAACTGTAACGCCCCGACCCCAGTTACCCAGAGTTGGTGCATTATTTCGTAGCATTGGCATGATCACAAAAGATCAAGTCTCGAAAGACCGATTAGTTTAGTAGCTTTGGAAACACTAGATACATTCATAAATGTTACATTACATCATAAAGCGAAAAACTAATAACAAAGTCTTCATAGTCCACACTCATATCCTATTCTGAATATCCCTGCAGGTCATTCATAAAATACTTCTTCACATCCTAGAAAATATTAAAACATTGAAAGGGGTGAGCTCAGATGCTCAGTAAGGATAACAATATTGCGGAAGCTTTCATAAATGAACATTAACATTTAAGGCAATGTATAACTAAAACAAAAGCCTTTTAAACTTGAACTTTAGCATAATATGGAAAAAGTAAAATAAAATAATTCCATTTAATTACTCACATGGATATTCTACTAGTCTAATAATCACATGAAATATCAATAACCACTTTCATAATGATGGAATGCATAATACCAGACTATCATAACCACATAGCCAAGGTCTCGTGCCAAGACCACAAATAAGATTTTTTCAAGGCCTCGTGCCAAGACACTAGTTTGTCTCATGAGACCTACCGATGCATCGAGGAGCTATAGCGGGATCCACCCGTCACTTATTAAGTCCAATTCATTCCTCATATGAAGAGGTTTAAACATATCATAAACCATAACATAATTGTATCACATAAAACATGCATAAAGGAAACATAAGATTTCCACACTTCAATCGCAAGATATCAATACAACAAATTGATATAATAAAAACATTATCAAAACCATTTTCAATACCAAAATAATGGAAAATTAAAACTTGGTATTTATTTTTCATTTAAAAAAAGTTATGGCTTATAGAGGAAGGTGAAACTCAAATAATTGTCACGGCGGCGGAGAAGTCATTGTCGCCGCATACGTACGACAAGAAAAAAATTCCTTTTTTTTTTTCGTTTAGTAAAACGCTTAGTATAAAAAGATTCCTTTTGAATAAACATAAAATTCAAAGGGGTTTATACACCGTATAAAATAAATTTGTGTATAAAACAGAATATGCCTCAATGAATGGAGATTGAGATGAAGTCCCTTAAAAATATAATTTTGAAACCAAATATATCTATTATGTGTATTAAATATAAGTACACATAAATAAAGTACATATATGAGATAGGTCATAATAATATCATGACATAATTTTAAAGTAGGAGATTAACCCAAAGAATGGAAATTGGGTTAAGAAGTTATCTTACCTTGCGTCCTGTCTTGACTCGACCGTTCTTTAACCTCCTTAATAATAAACTAGAGTTAATTTATAATTTATTAAGAACCTTTTTCAAGTTTTTTATTCCTATTATATCACTTATTACCATGTTATGAACATTATGTAATTATTTACGTTAATAACGGTCGTTTTGTTGATCGTTGGTACTTGAGTCAAAAATAAACTTCTTATAATTACAAGTTGTTCATGTGGTGAAATATCCATTATATCCAGAATTATATTCATGATATAGATATCATATATCTCATATATATCCAGTATATACATGCATCCATAACGTTTAGAGGTAAGAAATGAAATGCACCGTTCATGGAGACGGTAAGCCGTACGTACGCATGAACGCTACTTTCATTTCTATTTCGTATTTAATGAAATAATAATTATATAAAGGTATATTATAATTACAGTATAATATCATATATAATATCATTTACTCCATCCTTTATACATCCCACACATGTCATTAACGATTCAAATCACTTTGAGGGGGCGGTAGTCCGCACTTCCTACAATGAAAATATCACGTTTACCCATAATGGAAACAATAAAGGTATGCCATAAATGAAAAATACAGAACCTTAAGTAAAACATAAACATATTATATATTATGTATAAATAGAGTGACATATTAATGGCCACATTTGAAGGTTCTATATGAGTGTTGAACAATCATCGTTTCGTGAGGCAGAAATTCACCATCCACAGAAACAGTATGTTCTTTAACCATTAGATGTAGGTGTGTGTGAGTGTAGCTCGAATAATTCTTATAACAACATCCTAGTATATTGAGGATACGGGTTTTGTTACAAAAGAAATGAATAAAAAGATTTTAGGGGGTTGGATAAGCAAAATAAAACAAAATAACATAAGCAAAGACATTACCTTAAAATCGGGTAACTCTTTTGATTTGAGCCAAAGGCTTCCTTGGGAATAATTATGCCCAAAGTGAGGCTTCTAGGAGTAAGGGATGGAATTTGGGAGAGTATTTGGGCAGAGGTTGGCTGAGCCAAAAGGCTTTGAAAGTGTGAGTAAGGTGGTAGTGGTGGGGGCCTTTTATAAGTGGAGAGGAGGGGCACTCTTGGAATGTCATGAAATGTTACTTTATTAAGAAATGATTTTCGGATTCTAAAGGTCCCACAATGATATATTTCGAGGCTAAGGTGATAATAGTTCGAAATATCCTCATCCAATAGGTTTTTGACAAGTTTAAGCCTTAGATTTTACATTATCCTTTCATTTTATTTAAATCGTTAATTAATGAGGTAATCGCGACATCATCATGGTGTCATAAATAATTTAATTTATTTAATGTCTAAAAATTATAAAAAAATTATCATGATGTATGAAATCTTTTTATATTTCTAATGAATATTTATAGTAAAAAATATGACTTTTATAACCCCATTTAAAAACTGTGTAAGTAAAACAACTTATGTTTGTGACATTTTTATTTTAATTTTAAATAGAAGTTATTTATGTCATTTTCCTACCAAAGTGGCTCCATGGGGTCCCCAAGTTGACCCATGTATTGTCTTGGTCGGACATGAATCATACAATAGGTTTAGGACAAGTGTCAAGGTCATTTAATATTTTTATAATATCAATTTTACCTTAAATTTCACTAATTACCTTTAATCGCGATTAATTAAACTTAAAAGTTACTATTCACCAAAAAATTATTTTAATCCCATTGAACCAAATTTTAATTCCTAATGACAACCATGTATGTCAGATTTTTGAAAATCAAATCACAGAATTGGTAATATTTCATTTAAATGAAAAAATCAGTTATTTAACTACCACTTAGTGGTTTCGCTATTCATCAAAAATTGAAGTTTTTCAGAATAGTGCCAAAATTTTACCCTAAGCTATAATTGATATTCTGAATTCAAAAATTATGTCTATTTTGAAAAATTACAAACATATAAGTTGCATTAATTAATTTTCTAATTAATTCCCGCTGTCACAACAAATAGCATGTTTTAAGAAAGAATATCAATCAAAAGATTGACAATTGTTTATGTCCAATTTCAAAGTGAAATTAATTCTAATGAACACCATTGGATTAAATGGTAAAAATATATTCTAATTATACTTTTAAAACACTCAATAGTATAATTTGTCACTATAAATTATTTTTATTAAAAAATTTGTTTTTAAGTATTTTTTACTATTCATAAAAAATTGGAAGTTCTCCGAAAATTACAAAGAATTCAACTTAGGATAATTTCGATATTCTGAATACAAAAACAAAGTCCATTTGACAAGATAAAATTTATAAAATTTCAAAAAGTAGGTATTACTATTCATAACGGCTACTTTGATTGGTTGTGGTGTGTGTTAGAACTCGAATTTGCGTACAACACTCACTACTGTATTATTCAAAGAGAAGTGTACCGTGGAAGCTTGGGGTGTTACATTCTCCCCTCCTTCAAATAATTTCGTCCTCAAAATTTCATATAATATCACTGTATAAAAAGACTTGGATGATTCTTCATCATAAGTTCCTCGGGTTCCCACGTTGCCTCCTCCATCTTATGGTTTCTCCATAGAACTTTTACCAGACGAGTCGTCCGGTTTCTCAGCACTTGTTCTCTTGTATCAAGAATCCTGACGGGCTCTTTGCAATAAGACAGATCGGGTTCCAGTTCTAATTCCTCATAGGTGAGTACATGCATTGGGTCAGGCATGTATTTTCTCAACAGTGATACGTGGAATACATCATGAACTTTGGAGAGACTTGGTGGCATTGCCAAACGGTAAGCTACAGCCCCAATTCGTTCTAGAATTTTGAAGGGTCCGATGTACCTGGGACTCAATTTACCCTTCTTACCGAAACGTATAACTCCATTCCATAGTGATAACTTCAAGAAAACATGATCTCCTGCCTGAAACTCCAAATCCTTCCTTCGATTGTCAGCATAGCTCTTCTGCCTACTTGGAGATGCTTTGATGTGGTTTTAGATTACCTTCACCTTTTCCATCGTTTCCTCCACCAGTTCTGGGCCTACAAGTTTTCTTTCACCAACGTCATCCCAACAGGTTGTTGTGTGAGATCTCTTTCCGTATAACGCTTCATATGGTGCCATCTGAATACTTGAATAAAAACTATTGTTATAGAAAAATTCTACCAGAGGTAAATATTGATCCCACATTCCTTGAAAGTCAAGTGAGCATGATCTCAACATGTCTTCTAAGGTTTGAATAGTTCTTTCTGATTGTCCATCTGTTTGAGGGTGGTAAGCAGTGCTCAAACGAAGTTCAGTATCCACGGCCTTCTGAATAATTTTCCAGAATCTTGATGTGAAACGAGGATCACGATCCGAGACAATCAACAGGGGTACTCCATGAAGTCTCACAACTTCATTAATATATAGTCTTGCTAGACATTCAAGTGGTAGATCTTCCCTTATAGCAAGAAAATGTGCTGACTTCGTGAGACGATCAACAATGAACCATATTGCATCATTCCTTCTAGGAGTCTTTGGTAGTCCCATGACAAAATCCATCATAATATTATCCCATTTCCACTCAGGTACGAGAAGAGGTTGCAATACACCACCAGGAAGTTGGATTCCAGCTTTCACTTGTTGACAAACCATACATCTTGACACAAAATCAGCAATCTCCCTCTTCATGTTGTCCCACCAAAAATATCCCTTTAAATCTCTATACATTTTAGTGCTCCCAGGGTGTATAGAGAAATTGGAACTATGAGAATCATCCAACAATTCCCTCTTTAAATCCGGTATATCGGGAACACAAAGTCTCCTCCCAAATTTCAAAATTCCATCTTCATACACAAAGTCACTCAATTGCCCATCATTCACAGCTTTAATCTTCTTTTTCAACTCTTCATCATTGGACTGATAACACTTTATCCTTTCTAGTAAATATGGTTTGGAAACCATTTGATTTTTTTTGATTTTTCACCCTCCATGGTGATTCCCATATCCATCTTTACTAGATCCATGAAAATAGGACCCCTTTCCACTCTCATCATGTTCAAAACTCCATGATATTTTCTACTCAAAGCATCTGCAACCTTATTTGCCTTCCCTGGGTGGTAGTGTATCGTGCAATCATAATCCTTGAGTAGTTCAAGCCATTTCCGTTGCCTCATGTTGAGTTCTTTTTGTGAGAAAATATATTTCAAACTCTTGTGGTCCGTATATATCTCACATTTTCACCATAGAGATAATGTATCCATATCTTCAAGGCAAAGATTACAGCATCTAACTCAAGATCATGAGTAGGATAGTTCTGCTCATGAATTTTCAGCTATCGTGATGCATAGGCAATAACCCTATCATTCTGTATAAGGAAACAACCAAGCCCTTTCATTGATGCATCACTATAAATAACGAACCCATCACTCCCTGATGGTAGAGTCAATATAGGAGCGTTAACTAATCTTCTCTTCAGTTCTTCAAAACATTCTTCACACTCTTTTGTCCAGAAAAATTTAACCCCTTTACGTGTGAGCTTCGTTAATGGGTTAGCCAATCGGGCAAAATTCTGGACAAAACGTCGATAATAACCTGCTAAACCAATAAAGATGCGTACCTCAGTTATACTCGTCGGTGATGGCCATTCTTGAATTGCCTTGGTCTTAGAAGGATCACTGGAAATTCCATCCTTAGAGACAATATGGCCAAGAAAAGAAATCTCCTGAAGCCAGAATTCACACTTGCTAAACATCCCATATAATTCATGCCTTCTAAGAGTCTTCAAGATAATGCGCAAATGATTTTCATGATCTTCATAGATTTTGGAGTACACCAAGATATCATCAATAAATACCACCACAAAATCATTAAGATATTTATTGAAAACTCTATTCATTAGATCCTTTAATACAGAGGGTACATTAGTCAATCCAAAAGGCATTACTGTAAACTCCAAATGCCCGTACCTTGTTCGAAATGCTGTCTTCGGAATGTCCTCCTTCTTCACACACAACTGATGGTATCCAGATCGAAGGTCAATCTTTGAAAAGTATTTAGCTCCATGCAATTGGTCAAATAAATCATCAATACGAGGTAGGGGATACTTGTTATTTATTGTTATAGCGTTGATATCCCTGTAGTCAACACACAACCTCATAGATCCATCTTTCTTCTTAACAAAAAGGACAGAGGCTCCCCATGGAGAAACACTAGGTCAAATAAATCCCTTATTACTCAATTCCTCTAGTTGTTTCTTTAGTTCAACTAATTTCACGTTGGCCATTCTATGAGGGGTATTCGATATGGGCCTTGATCCAGGAATTAAATCAATGGAAAACTCAACTTCTCGTTCTGGAGGATGTCCATGTAAATCTTCCGAAAATACATCTACATATTACTTCACAATAGGTACATACTCTATTTGAAAATTCCTTTCCTCTCTATTAGTCATTTCATTATCTTCCTCCCCAATAATTGAATTTAGTTGTGCTATTGGGGGTGGATCTAAATAAGAATTAAGTGGTGATGATTCTGCTCTAAAAATAAGGTGTTCCTTATCATCATCATCAAAAATCGTAACCTCATTCTTCTTACAATAAATCTTTGCATCATAGTCCTAAATCCAATCCATACGGAGGATTATATCAAACTCAATCATAGGTATGACAATGATATCAGCGGATAAAGAAGAGTTATGTGCTCTAATGGGGACTGATTCACAAAACTTTGTTGCAATAATACTTCCCTTAGGAGTTTTGACTGACAATTCTCTTGTTAAATCAAACTGGAAATATCTAATTTTCTTAGCAAACTGAGAAGATATGAAACAATGAGATGATCCAGAATCGAATAATGCATTTTGCTAAACTTGAGGAAACCGTTAAATTACCTGCCACCACGTCTTTCGGAGCTTCAACCTCAGTAGTAGTGATAGAATAAGCTTGGCATTGATCCCTTGGCCTCTTTTGAGGTAAGTTCCCCTGACACTTAGGACATTCATTTTCATAATGCCCCATCTCTCTACAATTATAGCATTCCACATTAACAACAACTTTCTTTCCCTTGCAATCATGAGCTTGGTGGCCTTTTTCACCACACTTGTAACAGACTCCCATTCCCTTCAAGCAAGTACCGGCGTGTTTCTTTCCACATTTACTGCAGGACTGATATTCAGCTCTTCCCTTCTTCCCCTTATTTCCATTTCCAGATTGATCATAAGATCTCTTCTTTTCTTGCTTTGCTTTAAAGTCATGAGACTTAGATAATTCCTTTTCCGTCTTGATAGCACATGAGACAATATATTCATACGACGAGAAGGTTTGTGAGACTAATGCTTGATGGAGAAATGGTTTTAACCCATCAAAGAAACGATCAATCTTACTTCTTGGGTTACGTATATAATCTTCTGCATGCCTCGCTAACCTTGTAAGGTTAGCCTCATACTTTGCGACATTCTCATCCTCCTTTTGTCTCAGACTCAGAAATTGCCTTTCCATATCTGCTCGATGGTCATGTGGAAAGTAGTTTTCTAAGAAAAGATATTTGAACTCTCCCCATTCCATACTTGATACTTCTTCATCTTCCTTTGTATTTTGAATCAATGACCACCATTGATCGGCATCTCCAGTGAGGCGGTAAACTGCCATGATAAGCTTCTCCCTTTCGCTACTCCCCAAGGCTTGGAATATTTTCTCTAAGGAGTTTATCCATTGCTCAGCTACTAATGGATTTGTACCCCCATTAAATGTTGGCGGTTTTTGCCTCATGAAGTGGTCTAACATTGATCCTCCATGTTGCGGATCAGGGTTCTCCATACGAGTAAGGTTATTATTCATAACCTGAGTGATTTGTCCCAGTATGGTAATAAGTTGATCAGCACCAGTTGTATCTCCAGCTCCACAATAATTATCCTGAGCAGGAGGGAAATCCCTAGACGGAGTGCGTGCATTGATACGGTTTCCATTCCTTCCACTAGGAGCCATTTCTAAATAATGGTATAAACTAGATTAGTTTATGAATCAAAATACATAATTCCATACTTGTAAAATACTTAACATAAATTGAAATATTTATGGATATAATCCATAATCATAAAAAAAGTCTTCGTTGAGGAAGTATATACTCATAACCCTTCATAGTGGTTTGTAAAGAAAATGAGAATTATCCTAAGCATATCCCCCGGGAGTGTCGTAACCAAGAGTGCAGCAAGGCCCGTTGTCGTGCACTAGTTCCCGTTCGAGTCTAGCTCAAAGCGGTGTTTTCGGGTTTTACCCCTAGGTACATCTGTGCTAGAGCCGCCTCTACCTGCTCGTATCCAGACAGGGATGTATTGCTCGGAAAACTCACAAAATCTCTATAATACCAAAATTCCAGGAAGTTCTTCTATACTAATCCTTAAAGTCTATCTTCGGGCTATGTGCTCTAATCAGAGTTTATCTGAATCTTGCTTCCAAGGTTAGTACTAAACTACCTCTGATACCAACTGTAACGCCCTGACCCCAGTTACCCAGAGTCGGTGCATTATTGTGTAGCATTGGCATGATCACAAAAGATCATGTCTCGAAAGACCGATTAGTTTAGTAGCCTTGGAAACACTAGATACATTCATAAATGTTACATTACATCATAAAGCGAAAAACTAATAACAAAGTCTTCATAGTCCACACTCATATCCTCTTCTGAATATCCCTGCAGGTCATTCATAAAATACTTCTTCACATCCTGGAAAATATTAAAACTTTGAAAGGGGTGAGCTCAGATGCTCAGTAAGGATAACAATATTGCGGAAGCTTTCATAAATGAACATTAACATTTAAGGAAATGTATAACTAAAACAAAAGCCTTTTTAACTTGAACTTTAGCATAATATGGCAAAAGTAAAATGAAATAATTCCATTTACTTACTCACATGGATATTCTACTAGTCGAATAATCACATGAAATATCAATAACCACTTTCATAATGATGGAATGCATAATGACAGATTATCATAACCACGTAGCCAAGGCCTCGTGCCAAGACCACAAATAAGATTTTTTCAAGGCCTCGTCCCAAGACACTAGTTTGTCTCATGAGACCTACCGATGTATCGAGGAGCTATAGCGGGATCCACCTGTCACTTATTAAGTCCAATTCTTTCCTCATATGAACAGGTTTAAACATATCATAAACCATAACATAATTGTATCACATAAAACATGCATAAAGGAAACACAATATTTCCACACTTCAATCGCAAGATATCAATACAACACATTGATATAATAAAAACATTATCAAAACCATTTTCAATACCAAAATAAAGGAAAATTAAAACTTGGTATTTATTTTTCATTTAAAAAAAGTTATGGCTTGTAAAGGAAGCTGAAACTCAAATAATTGTCACGGCGGCAGAGAAGTAATTGTCACCGCATACGTACGACAAGAAAAACATTCCTTTTTTGTCGTTTAGTAAAACGCTTCGTATAAAAATATTCCTTTTGAATAAACGTAAAAGTCAAAGGGGTTTATACACCGTATAAAAGAAATTTGTGTATAAAACAAAATATGCCTCAATGAATGGAGATTGAGATGAAGTCCCTTAAAAATATAATTTTTAAACAAAATATATCTATTATGTGTGTTCAATATAAGTACACATAAATAAAGTACATATATGAGATAGTTCATAATATTATCATGACATAATTTGAAAGTAGGAGATTAACCCAAAGAATGGAAATTGGGTTAAGAAGTTCTCTTATCTTGCGTCCTGTCTTGACTCGACCGTTATTTAACCTCCTAAATAATAAACTAGAGTTAATTTATAATTGCTTAAGAACCTTTTTCAAGTTTTTTATTCCTTTCATATCACTTATTACCATGTTATGAACATTATGTAATTATTTACGTTAATAACGGTCGTTTTGTCAATCGTTGGTACTTGAGTCAAAAATAAACTTCTTATAATTAAAAGTTGTTCATGTGGTGAAATATCCATTATATCCAGAATTATATTCATGATATAGATATCATATATCTCATATATATCCAGTATATACATTCATCCATAACGTTTAGAGGTAAGAAATGAAATGCATCGTTCATGGAGACGGTAAGCCGTACGTACGCATGAACGCTACTTTCATTTCTATTTCGTATTTAATGAAATCATAATGATATAAAGGTATATTATAATTCCAGTATAATATCATATATAATATCATTTACTCCATCCTTTATACATCCCACATATGGCATTAACGATTCAAATCACTTTGAGGGGGCGGTAGTCCGCACTTCCTACAATGAAAATATCGCGTTTACCCATAATAGAAACAATAAAGGTATGCCATAAATGAAAAATACAGAACCTTAAGTAAAACATAAACATATTATATATTATGTATAAATAGAGTGACATATTAATGGCCACCTTTTAAGGTGTTATATGAGTGTTGAACAATCATCGTTTCGTGAGGCAGAAATTCGCCATCCACAGAAACAATATGTTCTTTAACCATTAGATGTTGGTGTGTGTGAGTGTAGCTTGAATACTTCTTATAACAAAATCCTAGTATATTTAGAATACTGGTGTTGTTACAAAAGAAATGAATAAAAAGAGTTTAGGGGGTTGGATAAGCAAAATAAAAAAAATAACATAAGCGAAGACATTACCTTAAAATCGGGTAACTCTTTTGATTTGAGCCAAAGGCTTCCTTGGGAAGAATTATGCCCAAAGTGAGGCTTCTAGGAGTAAGGGAGGGAAGTTGGGAGAGTATTTGGGCAGAGGTTGGCCTATCCAAAAGGCTTTGAAAGTGTGAGAAAGGTGGTAGTGGTGTGGGTCTTTTATAAGTGGAGAGGAGGGGCACTCTTTGAATGTCATGAAATGTTACTTTATTAAGAAATGATTTTCGGATTATAAAGGTCCCACAATGATATATTTCGAGGCTAAGGTGATAAGGGTTCTAAATATCCTCATCCAATAGGTTTTTGATAAGTTTAAGCCTTATATTTTACATTATCTTTTCATTTTATTTAAATCGTTAATTAATGAGGTAATCGCGGCATCATCATGGTGTCATAAATAATTTAATTTATTTAATGTCTAAAAATTATAAAAAAATTATCATGATGTAGGAAATATTTTTATCTTTCTAATGAATATTTATAGTAAAAAATATGACTTGTATAACCCCATTTAAAATTTTTTTTAGTAAAACAACTTATGTTTGTGACATTTTTATTTAAACTTTAAATAAAAGTTATTTATGTCATTTTCCTACCAAAGTGGCTCCATGGGGTCCCCAAGTTGACCCATGTATTTTCTTGGTCGACCATGAATCATCCAATAGGTTTAGGACAAGTGTCAAGGTCATTTCATATTTTTATAATATCATTTTACCTTAAATTTCACTAATTACTTTTAATCGCGATTAATTAAACTTAAAAGTTACTATTCACCAAAAAATTATTTTAATCCCATTGAACCACATTTTACTTCCTAATGACAACCATGTATGTCGGATTTTTGAAAATCAAATCACAGAAGTGGTAATATTTCATTTAAATGAAAAAATCAGTTATTTAACTACCACTTAGTGGTTTCACTATTCATCAAAAATTGAAGTTTTTCAGAATAGTGCCAAACTTTTACCCTAAGCTATAATTGATATTCTGAATTCAAAAATGATGTCTATTTTGAAAAATTCCAAACATATAAGTTGCATTAATTAATTTTCTAATTAATTCCCGCTGTCACAACAAATAACATGTTTTAAGAAAGAATATCAATCAAAAGATTGACAATTGTTTATGTCCAATTTCAAAGTGAAATTAATTATAATGAACACCATTGGATGAAATGGTAAAAATATATTCTAATTATACTTTTAAAACACTCAATAGTATAATTTATCACTATAAATTATTTTGATTAAAAAGGTTGTTTTTAAGTATTTTTCACTATTCATAAAAAATTGGAAGTTCTCCGAAAATTACAAAGAATTCAACTTAGGATAATTTCGATATTCCGAATACAAAAACGAAGTCCATTTGGCAAGACAAAATTTATAAAATTTCAAAAAGTAGGTATTACTATTCATAACGGCTACTTTGATTGATTGTGGTGTGTGTTAGAACTCAAAGTTGTGTACAACACACGCTACTGTATTATTCAAAGAGAAGTGTACCGTGGAAGCTTGGGGTGTTACATTTATAATCCAAGTACATGCCGACTATCACCGACATCATCTTCCATTGATATGAAGCCTCTTTCTCCAGCCGACTATATGAATTTATGCTAAATGCATCCACCGGAGAATTTCCTTTACCTAGTGTATACATTAAGTCAAACCCAATCATTTGAATATAATCCATCCATATTCTTTGTCTTAGGTTCAATTATCTTTGTGTGAATATGTGTTTCAATATCTTTTGATATGTAAACACCTTAAATTTCTCACCAAATAGGTAATAATGCCAAGTATTCAAAGCTTGGACCAAAAATATAATTACAAATCATATTTTGGGTAATCCATGTCATGAAACCATAACTTCCTTGAGCCATAAGCAATAACAAGATATCTCTACATGAGAACACATCCCATCCCAAATCCCAAAGCATCACAATACACCGCATAACCCTATCCTGATTATAAAAATATCAATATCAGTGCTTATTTAAATAAAACTTTGATCTTTTGAAAATAATTATGATATTCATCATTCCATTGAAATGGAACAACTTTCCTTGTCAAAGATTTCATTGGCAAGGCTAGTCATTAAAATTCACAAACAAAATGCCAATAATAACCATCTACACTAAGGAAACTGTGTATCTCAAAGATATTATTTAGCGGTTTCCAAGATATCACAACCTCTAACCTTTCTAGATACACAAAAACACATTTTTTAGAGATTAAATGGCCTAGGAAATGTACCACTTGTATCCAAAAACAACACTTTGAAAATTTTACATACAAAAGATGATCCCACAAGATACCCAACACTGTCACCAAGTGTTACTCATGCTCATCCATTGTCCTTGAATACACCAATATGTTATCCACAAACACTACCACAAAAGAATCCATATACCCTTGAAATATTGGATTCATCAATTCCATAAAGACTACTGGTTCATTTATAAGATCAAAAGGTATATCCATGTACTCGTAATGGCCATATATACTCCTAAAATCTATTTTTGGAACATCACCCTTTTTAAATCATAGTTGGTGATATCCTGAACACAAGTCAATCATAGAGAACCAATGGGCTCCCCTAAATTGATGAAAAAGTTCATAAATGTGTGGAAGTGGATACATATTTCTTATCATAACTTGGTTAATTTTAAACTAATCTACTCAAATACAAAGATTTCTATCCGCCTTTTTTAGAAAAAACTAGTGCAGCCCACATGGATATACTAATCCGAATGAACCCTTTTCTTATTAAATCTTCCAATTGTACTTGAAATTCCCTTAATTATATTGGTTCCATCTAATAATATAGAAGTGATATAGGATTGGTACCTAGTATTAGATCATTCATAAACTCCAATTCTATTATGTGACAAAACCCTGAAAAATTATTAGAAAAAACTTTAGTAAATTTATCACATATTATTGGAAAACTGCTATTATTGATCCCATGAACTGATAAAAAAGTCAAAGATGCCAACTGGTATAAGATAGTTCCAACCAATGGTTCCAAAAAGCCCGATGAACCTATATTTACATTCTGGTCTCCTCTAAATATATGCTTGATGCCATCCTAAGTAGTAAACTAACCCTTCAATTATAACATTCAATGTAAGATTTTGACATTATCAACTAATCAACACATAGAATTATATTATAGAAATATATATTAAGAAAAGATAAATCCCATATCAATTTATCTCTATCGATAGTTATAGAAAATTCTTTGAACATAAATGCTCGAAATTCTCTTTTTCCAAGAGGAGTTTGAAGTTTCAAAATAGAAGGCATCATCTCAACATGAAAACCTAGAAGATTAACAACATGAAAAGAAATAAAAAAATTGGATGCAACTGTATCAAACAAATATTTTATAAGGGTATAATTCAAAAGAATCATACCTCTCACCATTTATGGTCTACATTGATCATCTACAATCACTTGATTAGCTTCATAAAATTATTTAATCGCTAAACGTTTCTCTTTATAACCCTATTGAGGTTTCCATAGTTGAGTAGTCATGGTATTCCTAGAATCACCATGGATAAATCAGTTCTTCTGATGAGAATTATTCTGCTACCCTAATCTCATTAAATCATATGATGTATACAAAACATGAGATGTGTCCCTATCACCCAACATTGGAGCGTTGTGATAATAGAATTGAAGATTCACCATCTAGTTGAAATTGTGACATGATCTAGGTGGTGCTGGAAAATCTCACTTCCTGTGATCAAAATAACCACAATGAAAAAATCTTGGCTTACTGTTGGGTTTTGGAGAAATATTCACTGATCTCACTATCTAATTCCGAGTCATTCCACTACCTTGGAAAAAGGTGTCCCTCTTTTTCTTATTACCAGCATTTGAGTTGCCATAATTTCCCATAGGTATCAACATGATTCCTACAGCTATAGTTATTAAGATATCTATTTATACCACCATCACTCTATTAACCATATTTTTATAATCTATTATACAATTTACATCAATCTTTGTATGAATATCTGGCCTCCAAACCGATTAAAAAATGCGTTCCTTCAAGGAAACACTCATTAACTTCATGTGAAAAGTGGAATAAATTCATAAATTTAGCCTCATACTCTATCACTGTGAAGTTTTCCTACTTTAAGATAAAAAATTACATTATTCTATAAATATTGAACATGTGAGAATATAATTTTTTTTGATCAATTCTTTAAAATACTCCCATAAAATGGCTTATTTTAATTTATCCTGGACTACTAAATCACACCATTAGCAAGCTAGATCCTCCATAATGCACATTTCCAAATTGACTTTTAGCTCGTCTGGTGTACCTAGGAAATCAAATATTTTATTCATACTATTTAGCCAAACCTCTTTTCTTCCATCCCCGAATCACCCTAAAATATGGGAAGATTCTTCTTTTGGAACTAAACAGAATGATCATCTTTCCTTGTTTTATCCATTTTGTTCCCTCTATCCATATCCTAAAAATCCTAGACAATAATCTGAACTAGTTTTTTGTTCACCTATGACTCAGGTAAAACCACATCTTCAGTAGTCTCTTTTTACTGGTTCCTATGATGCCTAATAGGAACCATTTTCTATAACGAAAAAAATTTCCATTTAGTCTCACTCTCTAGAAACTAAAGGCTTAACATTTTAAAATTTACCAGATCACACATATCAAAACAAGGCTTTCCAAAATTCAATATTTTTCTATTTCTAAACCATTTTTAAAAATTCCACTATAATTTTGAAAATAAAACCATCTTCAACCTTTTTCAAAAATCAACACTTTTTAACCAAATCATAAATAATTACTCAAAATGAAATATGAAATCATAGAGGGAAGTCATTTCTATAAATTCATGTCTTAATACTCTCATTGGATAAACCCATGATAATGAGTTAACAACTCTTAGAAGTTTCTCAAAAATATTATGTAAGAAAACTCCTTGTTAACTTGAAGTTGAACATAAATAGGTTAGCTAAGACTCATTATGATCTACATTTCAAGTCTCGACATTCCTACTCCTTGCTACCAATTTGACTCAAGGACTAAACTAGAATGATTTTAAACTCTAGGACTGAAAAAATTGATACTATGACATACCTCCTTTTTATTACATAACTTTTCATTACATTATACAAACAAAGGATATTTTAAAGTTTAGTTTCTTGGAAATAAGGTATATAATACAAGAAAAAAAACAAAAAATTATTTAAATTTTTTTTAAAGGCTTCTTCATTTATTCATCATAAGTACTTTTACTAAATCTCATAACTTGGAGACATACATCAAATTAAAGGGTGAGCACAAGGCCCAATAAGGGAATAAGAAAGGGAAATGGTTTGCATGTGATCTTGATGGATATCAATAAGAACATGAGTAATATCATTATGAAATGGAAAGAGAACATGAGACATATAAAAATAAAAAAAACATGAATCCTAAATTTTAAATGTGGATAAAAAATTTAATTTAGACATTCATAAGCATATAACCAAGTTAATCACCAAGGTGTCATAAAAATTACCAAAGCTATTCACTAAGGTATCGTATAACATATCATCCTTAGATATTAAATTCTTTTCCCAATGAATTGGAGTGCTATCAAGGCACACCATTAATATTTCATAATTTTCATGAGATCCATATATGATCATAATAAATAATTTCATAAATAACCCATGGAGAATAAAAGAAAATGTGTTTCATTTCAAAATCATGACGTTTCAAAAGTGCTTAAAAACATGATAATTATGTCATTTTTTAACCAATGGAAATGGAATAAGGGTTTTATGTTTTTTAATCTTAGAATAAATAATTTTTACATCTTGGTGAATACCCATATAAAATAAATTGGTTTTAGTATTCACAAAAATAAAATAAAAGATAATTTCTTTAGTAGAAGAGAGAAATTTTGAGAACTAAATTCAGCAGCATAACGAGTATAAAACATGCTTTTAGAAAAGGGTAAAAATAGAGGGGATAAGGGTATAACATTGATAAAACATGACTTTGAATTAATGGGATGAATAAAAAAGAAAATAATAGAGTGTAATCATAACATTCATAAGACATATACAAAAAAGGTTCTTGAAACGAAGAGAAAAGAATGATATTTCTCTTACCTTGAAGAGTAACTACTAAAACTTGAAGATTGAGGACTTGGGGGATTTATAACACCTTGGGAGGAATCTTTGGGAGGTAAAAATATAATATATTTGTGGATTATTAATTGGGAGTGAAATTAAATACAGAAATGGATGATTATTTATAGCAAAAGTGGAAGATTTGTTTATTAATTTTCAAATATAGGCCTTAGAAACCTAGGTTGTGGAAGATGAAAAACCATGGGATTGACCATGGTATTTTCCAATGGTATTAGAAAATTAGGGAAAAAATTATTTTATTTTAATCTAAAATATTTTACCATCATTTTATATTATTTATTTTGGAAAGAAAAAGTAAATTTTCCACAAAATAATATCTTTAAAGTTAAAGTTTCCATTTTAAACTTTGGAAAGTAATTTATAGGTTTTGAAATTGATTAAAATATATTAAAATAAATTATATTAATAAAATAAAAATATTTTAGGTCATGGATTGTATTTAATTATTTATTAAATCATTATGAAATAATTGAAAAGTTATTAAATATACCCAAAATCTCAAAGTGTATTTTTACTATTCACGAAAAATTAAAGTATTTTAGAAAATTCTAATAAATTCATCCTAACCTAATTTTTACACGATTATTTAAAAAAAGATATTTATTTTATCATAATAATCCTCTAAATATGATAATTTAAACTTTTAAATATAAAAATACTTATTTATTGAAAATAACAGTGGATTAAAAATGCATAGTAAAATTTCTGACAATTGAAAATAAAATAAAATTATCTTATCATTTAAATTTAAATAAGAGAGTTTTTATAATACTATTTATTTAAAATATGTATTATTTCAATAACTTAGTTTATTATAAAATATTTAAATCCTTTTTGAAAAGTACAATTTGAGTCTAAAAAATAAATTTATCAAATTCATCATATTTAAGAAAAACTATTCTTAAAAACAGAATTAATCTAATTAATAATTTTATTTATAAGAAGGAAATAAAATTTAAGTAACTAGGTCCTTGATAAATAACCCCTCATTACACACTCATACGCTCTAATAGTAAGGTGTGCGATAATGGTAGTTTTGTGGGGTGCCTCAACTAACATCGACATAGTGGCAATCTCTACTAACTTGAACTTCTCTTGAAGAAAATTTTGTTCAATATTCACTTATTGAAGATAATATTGGAGTTGGTCATGGGTGAAACCCAGTGATGATACCTCCCTCTCATAATGTGACAAATGGTCTTCAAATGACATGGCTCTATTAGTTGAGGCCATCGACTCTTCTTTTTGTATCAATTATCCTTTATCATTATTACTTATAAGCACTTAATTATAATAGTAAAATTATTACCAAGAGTATAGTTTCAAATTGTAATATCATCCAATGGTCATGATTTACCAATGTCCATATAATGGTCAAACCCAGATGGTCACATTTCCTTTTATATTCACTCAATTATTAAAGAGATGTGGTTTTGTTATGTATAATACAACACACATTTTTAGAAAACAATTATCATTAAAAAATTATGGGTCTTTATAGATATAATTTTTACAAAAAAAATATTAGTACAAACCAAGAATGATAACATTTTTAACATACCTACCCTCACCTATTGTCTTGGGAAGAGGCTGAGGGTGTTACTAGGCCTTAGGTGACACCCCCAAGACACCAAAGGTTGGAAATAAACGCCAAGGGATTCATAAATAGTTGGGGGATGATTTTACATTTGAAAATAAAAAAAACCAAACCAATATAACTATATAAAAACAACCACTATATTATGCATGAGTATAATGTAATACAACTCATAAGTATAACTCACCGACAGAAAAACCAAACCATAATAGGAACCATATCATAGTACAAAGAAGAAACTAAAACCAAGAACTAAAATACAACCAAGAAATCCATTAGAAACTCTCAAAAAGGCTCAAATATAAAAATACATAATCCATGAACATGGTATCATGATGAATCACTAAAGAGATGAGATACCTTTCCTTTACCTATATCTTGATACACAATATTTTTAAATACACCAAAGTGCCCAAGTATGGGGTGAGTATAAAACTCAATAAAATTTCCCTAATGAATTCCCTACTCATGAAACTAGGATAGAACATGTTAGAAAATTTATATAAAATAATTCATATAAAACAATTTAAAATAGTTTATATAAAAACAAAAACCATTTCTATGAAAAACAGTTTTCCCTAGAAAGAAACCAAACAAGTCTTTCAAACCATTTCACAAATCCTTTTGGAATAACCCATTCCATTCCAAAAAACCACACATTAAAACATGAATGAAACCATGGAACTCCCTATAATCACATGTTTTGATTCATACTTTCACCAAGACATCACTTGATGAACCATTTTGATGGAGGAAAGTTCATACCCTTATCCGTCCCACTTTTGATAGGAGAAAATTCATACCCTTATCCATCCAAAATGCACATGAACACACGCTAACCATTTATTACATAAACCAAGACAAAAATAATTATTTCAAACTATTTCAATAAAACCATTTTTTTATTGAAAACATTTTCCAACCAATTTCCATGCATGAAGACAAAACCAGAATTTTAAAATCACCATTTTAAAATTATAAAACCAATTTCACTTTCCACAAACCACAAATTTCTACAATTTCACAAACCATCACTAAAGAGGGTTTCCAAAAAATATTTCACATCAATTTCATAATTTAAATCAAGAAATTCAATCAATTTTAAACTAATCCTTCATGTTATAACTAATAGAAGTCAACAGTGAATCCACCTACCTCGCAAACTTGAAAATGAAGAACAAAAAAACTCAAAAAACATGGAATAAAACTTCCAAAACCCACCCTAGATATCATTATCTATAATATAAACAATAATATACCATCATTATTAGCATAAAAAGTCATGCATCTATCCCCAATAGATTATATTCATGGATCCAATAGAGGAAAAACTAAGAAAAAAATGGAAAACCACCAAGAACGAGAACTTACCAAGGAATCCGGCCTCCAATGCACTAATATTCTCCAAATAATCACTCCTAGATCAAAGGGAAGGGTCTATAAAACCTTTGGTAGGAGTTTAATTCATGTTAGGGTTATATTAAGGAAGAAATGAGGCATTAAGGGTGTAAACCAAGTGAGATCCAAAAAATAACAATCTAACTTTTTTACATTGCATGATTAGGGTGCATGATTAAGAAAACTATGCACTAACCACACATTAGATACTGCCTCCAAACACCCCTCACATGGTTAGATCATATGGTTAGAAAAATAGTGTGCCAATCATGCTAAACTCCTCTATACAAAATCACATGGTTTCTCCTGGGTGGCCACACGGTTTATCCAAACCCTGTGCCTAACTATGCGCCTACCTAGTGACCACTGTTTTAGTTGAAAAGTTTCTTAGAAGGTGTTGTAGAGTTTCTACTAACCATACTCAAACCGATCAACTCCATAAAAACCCTAAAAACTTGTAAAAACTCCTCCAAACCTTCCCAAAATTAACCCAATAAATTTATACACTTAAAAAACATAAATACAGGGTTAATTTCCTAAAATCGGGGGTGATACAAATATCTTCATTGGTTATTCCTCATAAGAGAGTTAATTTTATAGCTATAACACCTATGAATTTAGTACATGTGAGGGATCCAGGATGTACTTACTCAAGAGGGATATATAGAATACATCATGTACTTGAGATATGGTTGGTGGAAGTGCTAGTCAATATTCCATAACTCCGATGCGATAAAGAATATCAAAGTGAATGATGTACCTGGGACTTATATTTCCCTTATCCCCAAATCTCATGACTCTCTTCCACTAAGATATTTAGAGGAATAATTTATCACCAACCTCAAATTCCAGATCCCATTAACGATTTCAACATAGATGTTTTATTGACTCTGAGTATCCCTAATTTGATGATGAATGGTGTAACATCCCTTTACTTGTTTTTAATTATTACTTGACCCTTGTTTTTGTCTCCTTTAAGTAGAGTCTTTTTTTGGGGTCATTTTGGGAGACTTTGGAATGTTTTGGATTATTTTTGGGCTATTCATGGTTAGAGTATGATTTGACCAAACCATGCACCCCTTGTGCAAATTGTGCACCCCCTGTATAGTGGGGAATTCATGGTTGGTTCATGGTTTTCCAAATCATGTTCCCACCCAAGGAAAATTGTGTGCCCAAAATAGTAGGGGTGCACGGATGGTGCACGGTTTCCCCTAACCATGCACCCCCTCCAAGTAACCATGCATGCGAGATTTTTTAGTTATAAAAATTATTTTAAAATTACTGAACCCACCGGTTTTAGTACCTAATCACCCCATCAAACTTGATATGATTTGTTTATCCTTGGAGGCTCCCAAGAGGCAATTTTGGCCCCTCCAAACCCTTTTCTTGGTGGATTGAAGCAGTATTGATCTAGATCAACTCCTCCAGGTAAGTGGATCTTCTCTCATGAAGTTTCATCTAATATATATTTGTATCCTCTTTATATTTTTATGGACCATCATATAATTGATGGATCTAAACACTGTTTTATTAAATATTGATTCTAGTTTGTGTTCCCAAATATTCTGAGCCTTCATTATTCATTGGGTAGTCCCGTTATGAGCTTTGATTTCTATATATTTTATTTAAAGGTATGTGGTTCTATAATTATTTTCCCAATGATTAAAACCTTGATTTAATTGATTAAATTTAAATGAGTTTTAAATGATTTAAAATCATGTAATTATGATGATCTGATCATTAATTTGAAATGGGCATGATATTAGAGAAAGGACCCCAATTCCAATGGAATTGGAATTATAGGATGTATTTATGAATAATGATGTCTTGATTTGGAAACTATTTTAATGAAATTATTTGATGATTGATCTTGAGAAAATGGATTAAATTGAAAATTGATTGGAAGTGACATGAAATGATGAAAATATATGATTTGGTTTTGAAATGGAAAAGGCATGTTGAAAAATAAAATTGGTTAATTGTATTTTAAAATGTTTTAAAGTGATTAATATCTAATTTGATTGATTGATTATTTGAAGAACATGTTAGCCTTGGTTGTTAGTGGTAACTAGGATAAGCATACCAGGACCTTAAATCCCTAGGAATGGACTAATGATGACAACTGTAGTCTAACTTCCCATAATGGGTTCCCCTATTGGGGTGTAGACTACCCTTGATGGGTTCCCCTATTGGGGAGTATTTTTGTGTGAACACATGACTATATTCACGATCATTATGAGATATGTGAGGATCCTATTACCTAATAAAATAACTTAGATCATGGATTTTTTACATGGGTATTTTCTATGATTTGTGACTTGATTATACATTCCATAGATTATTGAACTGTTTTATTCATGCCAACTGACTATAAAAGCATGTTTTAGGTTTAAAATATACAAAAAATGAAATTCTATTCCTTGTTTTATTTAAACAGATAGAATAAATGTTAAATTGTTATGGTATTTATTATAGAACACTTGGTGAGACCCTACTAGGCTTTATAGCTCACACCCTACCTTTTCTTTCTCATGTTTGTAGGATTTCTTAGGCCAGGTTCGAGCAAAGGGAAAACACCACATGGAGGTGGTGGATGTTCTTGATCCTTTTTATCATGGAGTGATAATGAAGATGACCGATGGAGATGTAATCCACTTGTTTCATGGGATGTTTGAATTTTCATCTTGTTAGATATCAATTTTTTGATGATATAATTATCTGGGTTTTATTTTACCTATTTTTTGGGTACTTTATTCTTTTTTATTGTTGATAATTCTGACATGTAATATTTTATCTTCCACTATTTTGTGTAATTTTTTTACCTCTTTGATCATGTATGATACCAGGTGCTAGTTGCCAACCCGTAGAGATTGGGAATTCCCTCCAGGCTATGCCATAGCTAGCTCGAGTATTAGGGTACTAGGTTATCAAAGATGGTTCATGAAAAAGTTGTATCAGATGTGTACGTTAAACATCTTTCCTTGATGTTAGTATGAAGGTTGGGTTGTTATGGTATATAAGAGGTAGGATTGTTGGGACTTAGGAGATATTTTCCCTGATTTTGATTTGAGTATGTTGGAATCCAAATCTTGAAGTCTTATCTGATGTGATTTATATTCCCATTGCTCTTGTTTGAGTTGTTGATCTTAGTAATCTTCTGATGCATTCAATGTTGCCTTTTTATGTTGTGTATCATTATGCCTCTAAGAAGAAATTTTTATAGGCTCTAGGAGGAAGCTACTGGTGTACCATAATGAGAAGATCCTCCCATGGACTAGAATCTTGTTGATATTATTGTTCGAGTTGTCCAAGCTCCGAGATAGGAACCTACACCCATTCCTGTTCATGCTCCAGTTGTGGAACCTCAAAGTGATAAATCTCAGAATCATGACCAAGAGTTTATTCACCAGAAGAAACCTGATTTCCAAGGAACTAATGATCCTCAAGAGGTTAATGATTGGTTAAACAAGATAGAATGAATTTTTGATTTCCTAGAAATGCCTGAAGCTAGTAAGGTAAAGTGTGCTGCCTTTAATATGGAAGGGTCTAACAAGAGATGGTGGGATACGATTGTAACAACAAATAAGCATAAGGATTTGGAGTGGAAAGACTTTAGAGTTGTTTTTACTAATCAGTTTTATCTAGAATCTATAGTATTGGAAAATGGTAGAGAGTTTTTCAACCTCTATCAGGATGATAGGACAATGACTTAGTATGTGAACTACTTTTCTAAGCATGAGAAGTTTTCACCTAAGATTGTATCAAATGAGAAGATGAAGGCTCTAAGGTTTTAGATGGGTCTTCTACCTAATATTAATTCATAGGTTTTCTTATTAAATATCACTTCATATGTTGATGTACTGGATATGGTGTTGATGGTTAAGCTTGATCTGGATGGGAAGTTAGGGATGACGAGAGTTATTTTTTTCTCCCAGTGATAGTTCTATGAGTTCCTTTAAATGAAATTGGAATCATGATGATTCTCATGGTGGTTCTTGATAGTAGGTATCCTATAGACCTTATACAGTGTCTAAAAGAGGCCCTTTTACTTTATTCTAGTGTGAAAAGGGTGGGAATTCAAGACATTTTTGTACCAAGGATCCAAAGATATGCAGTTCTTATGGCCTCTTAAGACACCTATAGAAATTATGTAATTTATTTTCTACTCCATATAGTGGAACAAGCTCATCATCAACTAAAAGTATTACAATAAAATCATATTATTTGATATCTAATAGGTTCCAGCCACTGGAATATGGAACAAAGATTCTTCACATAATGGAAGAGTCTCTAGAGGAAGCTGATACAGATCCAACAACTGTGAGAGATACCATCAATATAACTTCATCTCTACTGACTACTTTATTTGATACTGATGCATCTTACTCATTTATATCAACTCATATTATGAACCTGATAAACATTCATATGAAGCCTTTATCATATGTGATGGATATTACTACACCTTTCAAAATAAAGAGAGAGAAGGGTATCTATTTTCCTGATTTTTTCTTCCCTTTATCAAAGACTGAGCTTATCTGGGATTTTCTGGTTCTTGACATAAAACATCTTGATATCATTCTTAGGATGGATTGGTTCATTGATAATAAGTCTTGAATTGACTGTTATCTTTAGTGGGCCTCTTTTACTACACTTGATGGGGTGTGCCATATCTTTTAGGGATAATAGGACTCAAGGTCAAGTAGAGTTAGACCTTCTTATCCATGGTTACGTAAAGTAATATCAGTGTTTTATTTTTATCTGGAGAAGGAGTCTTTGAGTGATGATCTTCCACTAGTTTTTACCTAGTTTCCTGATGTGTTTTCTTCCGATTTCTCTAGTTTTCCACTTGTAAAAGAGGTAGAGTTTTATATTGATTTAGTGCATGGTACTCAACCTATATCTATTAATTCTTACCATATAACACGAGATGAATTGAAAGAGTTGAAGACTCAGTTGGATGATCTGTTAGAGAAAGGGTTTATATGCCTGGGTGTGTCACCTTGGGCGGTGTCTATTCTATTTTCTAAGAAAGCTTTTGTATTGATTAAAAGAAAATAAATTGATTTACAATGAATAAAAAGTATTTTTACCACATATTGATGATATTTTTGACTTGTTTAAAGGGGATATTTTTTTCTCAAAGATTTATCTTTGATCTGGTTATCACTAGTTGAGAATAAAATAATTTGACATTCAGAAGACCTCATTTTAGAGTAGGTATGGCCATTATGAGTATCTTTTCATTCCATTTGTTATAAATAATACTATTGCAGTATTTATATCATTTATGAGTATAATCTTCCAAGAGTATCTTTATATGTTCATGGTGGTCTTTATGGATGAAATCCTGGTTTACTCTTTGTCTGAGGAGGATCATATGCATCATCTGAGAACAGTTATGGAAATGTTAAGAAATCAACAACTCTATTCCAAGCTATAAATATGTGATTTATGGATTCATAAAGTAATGTTCCTGGGACACATGGTCTCTAAACATAGTATTTCAGTTGATATTAAGAAGGTAAAGGCTATTATGTCATGGGAGAAACCACATAACATTTTTGAGCTATAGATCTTCTTGTGTTTAATAGGGTATTATCATTGGATTTTAAAGTATTTCTCAAATATGGATTCTCTAATGATCTTTCTCACTCAGAACAAAGTGAATTTCTTGTGGAATAATAAATGTTAGAGTACTTTTATGGAGTTGAAACATTTTTTGAATTCTACACTAGTGTTGACTCTTCTAGAGGCTGAACAAGGATATGTTGCCTTTTTTGATACATCAGGCTTGGGTTTGGGTTGTGTTATTATATATGGTGATCACATGGTAGTCTATGGTTCTCAATAGCCTAGTAAAAATGAGAAGAATTATCCAACCCATAACCTTGAACTCATAGTTATGATACTTTAGCTTAAGAGTTAATGACATTACCTTTTTGGAGAAAGGTTTATTGTGTTTTTCGACCACAAAATCCTAAGTTATATATTCTATAAAAAGGATTTTAACCTTCAATAGAGGCATTGTATGGATTACTTGAATTATTTTGGTTTCTAAATTTCCTATAACCAGAGAAAGGGGAATGTCGTTGCTGATACTTTGAGCTGGAAAATTCTGACCCAAGCCATGAAAGAATCATCAGAAGAGTGGAACGTGATGGGTATTTTTTCATAGTTACATATGATATTACAAGATTAAGAGGCCAAGTTTGTCTTAGAAAGTGTTCAACTAACCTCTTCTCTTCTCGAGATTATTCTTTAAGAAAAGTATCTTGATGATTAATTTCATGGAATAAGGGACTCTTTATGGAGGGGAGACTATAGGTGAGTGGATATTCTATTTTGAGGGAATCCTATGTTTCTAGAATCATTTTTTGTGCCTTTTTCTATGAGAAATGTTGTGATAAGGGATTACCATAATTCCTAGAAGGTATTTCACCTTAGAATACGGTAATGATTTTGATGTACAGGTATAATATGAGACATTAATGATTTTGTTTCTCACTATTATACTTTCCAACAGGTCAAAGCCAATTACCAGAGTCCTTCAAGTTTTCTTCAGCCACTTCTAATACTGACTTGAAGGTGGGATAATATCTCTATGGACTTTGTGGTTGGGTTTCTGTATACCCCTCAGAAAAGGAATGCGATATGGGTTATGATTGATCAACTGACCAAATTGACTCACTTTATACCCATTCGGGATAAAAACAAAGTTGAGGAGTTGGTAAATATTTATGCAAAAGATATTTTTCATTAACATGAAGTTCCATATGCTATAGTCTCTAATAGAGATCCTCATTTTACCTCTTGTTTTTGGAAAGGAATTCAGGAGGCGATAGGATCTCATATTATTTTGAGTACGACATACCATCCATAGATGAATATCCAGATAGAGAGGGATATACAGATTCTTGAGTACATGATTCATGCATGTGAACTCAATTTTAGTGGATCTTGGGATTCCCATTTGGGACCGGTTGAGTTTTCTTATAACAACAGTTACCAGTTCACAATTTGGATGTCTCCTTTTGAGGCCTTTTATGCCCGACCTTGCAAATATCCATTGTGTTGGTTTGATATTGGTGAAAGTTATTTGGTTATACTAGGATTGGTCTAATATATTACAAACATATTTAGTTTATCTTTCAAATAATGTTGATGGAACATAGATATTACAAATCTTATGATGACCATCATAGGTGACCATTGGAGTTTTCACTTGGTGACTATGTGTTTTTGAGAGTTTCACCTCAGTTGGGTCATTGAAATCTTGGGAGGAAAGGGATGATTTCATCTCATTTTGTGGGACCTTTTGAGGTTATTAAGTAGGCAAAGAATTTGGATTACCATTTATTACTTCCACCATAGTTGACATCGATACATAATGTGCTCCATGTATCATAGCTTCAAAGGTATATTTATGACCCATCTCATGTCCTGAGATAGGAGTATCTTGATTTTGATCATAATTTATCCATGATAGAGCATCCAGTCAATTTGTGAGAGGATGATACCTTTGGTCCATGTACTATGGAATCATGGTTCTGATACTCATGAGACTTGGGAGTGGGAGGCACTGATGAGAGAGTAGTGGACTCTTATCTTTGATATGGAAACTTCTTGATAGGATTTATGGGGAGATAATTTTTTTATGGTAGTGAGGTTTTAAAATATAATTACTTGTTTTTAGTTATTCCTTGACCATTGTTTTTATCTCCTTTAAACCGAGTCTTGTTTTTGGGGTTGTTCCAGGAGATTTTGGAATGTTTTTGAGGCTTTTTGGGATGTACATGGTTGGAAAATGGTTTGACCAAACCGTGCCCCTAGTAAAAACCATGAAACCTATGGATAGTGGGTAATACATGAATGGTGAATAATTTACAAAAAACTATGTGCCCAACTATGGGAAACTATGCACTCCAAACAGTAGGGGTGCACAACTGGCACACAATTTCCTCTAATCATGTGCCCCTCCAGCTGAACATATGTTTGAGATTTTTAAGTTATGAAAATTATTTTAAAATTCCCAAACCCCCTAGTTTAAGAACCTAATCATAATATTCATATCTAATATGAATTGTTCATCCTTGGAGTCTCCCAAGAGGTGATTTTTCCCCTCTAAACCCTTTTCTTGGCAGACCGAATCAGTGTTGATCTTGATCAATCTCCTTTGGGTAAGTGGATATCCTCTCGTGTTGTTTATTATGATATCTCTTTCTATAATTCTCATAGTTTTATGGATCATCATGTAATTGATGGATATAAAATTCATTTTATTGGATATTGATTCTAGGTTATGTTCCTAGATCTTTTGTGCCTTTGTTCTTTGTTGGTGAGTCCTATTGCAAGTGTTGATTTCTAGATCTTTGATTTAGAGGTAGGTGGTTCAATAATTCTTTTCCCTATGATTGAAACCTTGGATTTATTGATTAAATAAAAATGAGTTCTTAAATTATTTAAAAACATGGGATTTTTATTATTTGATCATTGATTTGAAATGGTCATGAGATTTTAGAAAAGACCCTAATTCTAATAGATTTGTAATAGTGGGATGGATTTATGAAGAATGATGTATTGATTTGGAAATAATTTTGATGAAATGATTTTATTATTGATATTTATAAAATAGATTAAATTGAAAAGTGATTGGAAATGGAATGCAATTTTGAAAATCTATTATTTGTTTTTGAAATGGGAAAGGCATGTTGAAAAATGAAATTGGGAATTTTATTTTAAAATGTTTTAAAATGATTTATTTCCAATTTTATTGATTGATTGTTTGAAGTACATGTTATCCTAAGTAATTATTGGTAAATGGGACAAGAACACTAAGACCTTGAATCCTTATAAAGTGACTGATGACGATAACTACTACTAAAAATATCCATCCCAACTGCCCTTAATGGGTTCCCCTATTGGGGTGTAAACTTCCCTTGATGGATCCCCTATTGGGATGTATTTTTGTGTGCATGATTGACTAGAGTTGTGATAATTATGAGATGTGTGAGGATCCTATTACCTGATAAAATAACTTACCTTATGGATTTTGAACATTTTTCTTTTCTATGATATATGACTTGATTATACATGTTATTGATTACTAAACCATTTTATTCATTCCAACTAATTTATATAAACTATTTTATATAAAGTGTTCATTTAATTCTATTTGAAATATATTTTGATATATCTATCATCCTTTGATTAAGAAAGCATTTTTATTTTTAAAATATGAAATAAATGAAATTCCATGCCTTGTTTTATTTAAATTGATAGCATAAATAGTAAATTTTTATGGTATTGATTATGGAACACATGGTGAGACCCTATTGGTCTTTATATCTCACACCCTACCTTTGCCTTTGGGAATTTTTAAGCTTTATTATTCCAAGTTCTAGGTAATGAAAGGTGACACTTGGAGGTGGTGGATGTTCTTGATCCCTTAGACCATGGAGTGATGATGGAGATGACTGGTGGAGATGTTATCCACTTGTTTCATGGGTTGTTTGAATTTTTTTTTAGATACCAAGTACTTTGATGATGTACTGCTTTGGGTTTTTTACCTATTTTTCTGGTACTTTCTCTTTTTGGAGTGTTTATAATACTAACTTTTGATCTTTTGTATTCCACTATCTTGTAGAAAATTAATTCCCTCTTTAATCATGTATGATGACAGGTGCTAGTCACCAAAATATGGGGATATAGAACTCCCTTTATGCCATGTCAGGGCCAACTTGAGTATCATGGTACCAGGGTATCTGGGCTAGTTCATGAAAAATTTATTGACCTAATCTACCATTTCCTTAACCATTTCAGGGCCCAATATCTTGTGTTCACTAAATTCATTCCAACATATAGGTGTTCTAAATATCTTCCCATAAAAGGCTTAATATGGATGCTTGAGTGGAAACTATTTTTTGTAAGAGAACTCAAACAAAGTAAGTTGTTGGTCTCATCCTACTTTAAATTCCAACAAGCATGACCTCAACATATCTTACAGTTTCTAGATATACTGTTCATATTGACCATTATTTTGGGGGTAATAAGCTGTATTGAAGTCCAGCTCAATGTTTAGATTATGTTAGAAAGTCTTCCAGAACCTAGAGGTGAATCTTAAATATTAATAGTATATAATTGATAATGGTATTCCATGTAGCCTTACCACTTATATGATGTATATCCATGCAATTTTATCAAGTGATAAGTCCTCTTAAATTATAATGAAGTGATAAGTCTTTGTGAGACGATCTAAAATAATCCATACTGCATTATTTCCTCTAGAATAGTGATAAATTCCATGGTGTTGTTTTCCCATTTCCATATAGGTATGGGTAATGGTTTTATCACCCCCTTAGACTTTTTTCTTTCATCCTTTAATTATTGACATACCAAGAACTTTTATGTATATTCCATGATCTATTTCTTCATATTGTCCCACCAATAGTACTCTTAGAGTTCTTAATACATCTTCATGTTCCCTGGGTTCATGGAGAAGGTTAAGATATGTTCATTATTAAAAATGTATTTCTTTATCTCATGATTTGATGGTACACATATTCATGAACCAAATATTACAACTTCTTCCTCATAAATTTTGAATTCTAAGGATTCCCCATTTCTGATATATTCCACCTTATTTTGAATTTCTATATCATCTCTTTGAGTATCCTTTATAATTTCTATAAGGTATGGTTGGGAAATAATTTGATAAAGGAAAGCCAATGTTCTTTAATTTATATTTTTCATTTTTATCCTTTACAAGTCTAAGAAGATTGGATCTCTCTCAATTATCATCATTGATAATGTTTCAGGATCCTTTATAATTAGATAATCTATCACTTTATTCTATTTACTAGGATGATAGTGGATTGATCAGTCATAATCCTTGATTAGATCTAACTATATTCACTGGCACATATTAAGATTCTTCTATGTGAATATATATTTGAGTCTCTTATGGACTGTATATATCTCACACTTCTCCCCATAGATATAATGCCTCTATATTTTCAATGCGAAGATTACTTCATCCAACTATATATCATGCATTGGATAATTCTACTCATGAAATTTCAACTTCCATGAGGTGTAGCTAATCACTTTATCATTCTATATTAGTATAAAAACCAATAAATTCTTTGAAGCATCACTATATAACATGAAAAGTTCCCCACTTATGGGTAGTGTAAGCACCAGTGTAGTGATAAGCCTATTTTTCAACTCCTTGAAGCTCTCTTCACATTCACCGGTCCAGAAAAACTTTACTTCCTTTTGAGTCATCTTGGTTAGAGGGTTTGAAAATCATGATAATTTTCTCACAAATCATTGGTAATACCCAAATATTCCAAGGAAACTAGTTAACTCCATTAAAAATATTATCCAAGGCCACTCCACAATTTCATTTGTCTTAGAAGGGCCCATATATGTCACTTTTCTAGTGATAACATTCCCTGATAATGATAATTCATCTATCAAAAGCTCACATTTACTGTACCTTTTCATATAGTTTCTCCTTTCACAAAGTCTTTAACATAATATTCAAATGATCCCCATGACCCTCCTTGATTTCGGAGTATATCAAAATATAATCTATAAGGAATACTACAAATTTGTTGAGGTAATCTCTAAAGACTCAATTCATTAATTCTATAAATATTTCTAGAGCATTATTGATTCTAAAAGGCATCACTATGAACTCATAGAATCCATACCTTGTTCAAAAAGAAATTTTGGTAATATATTCCTTATTAACCTTTAATTGGTGATATCCTGGATGAAGGTACACCTTAAAGAAATATTAGGCCTCATGCAGTTAATCAAAAAATTTATCTATCTATGGTAGGGGATTCTTATTCTTAATTGTTATTTTTTCGAGAACATGATAATAAATGCAGAGGATCATTGAAACATACTTCTTCTTGATAAAGAGAGCTAGATCACCCCATAGAGAAGCACTTGGGAATATAAAACCCTTGTTTATATTCCCTTTTAACTGCTTCTTTAGGGAGTCTTGGATATGGGAAAAGATCCAGGTATAAGTTTGATTGAGAAATCAACCTCTCGATCTAGAGGAAGATCAGAAAATTCTTCAGATAATACATCAGCATAGTCCCTAAAAATGGGCATGTATTCAAGCATGATCCTCTCCTTTGTATCAATAATTTAAACTATATATGATTTCTTATAAGGAAATAATATCCACACTTGAGGTGATTATTCCAAAGGAGATTCATCATCCTCTTTACACTTATACAAAATTAAAGGATGACTTTGGATGTGAAGAGTGACCCCCTCTCTTGACAGTTGATGTTGGATTTATATAAGGATAGCCAATCCATTCCCAATATATAATAAAACTCCACTAAAGGAATTAAGATGAGATTTTATGGAAGATTTAGTACACAAATATTGAATGGGGAGAAGATTTATACCTGAGATGCAATAATTACCCCCTTTTCTATTCTCACAGATAACTCAACCTCCATGTTTTAATGTGGTGTTTGAATAGTTCTACTAAACTTACATGATATGAAAGAATATATATAACTATAATAAAAAATTACATTTTATATTCTTGAATGAATCAACAACATACATTTCACCACATCATTTTTTGGATCCACCTCAGTAGTAGTGATAACATATGCACTTCCTTACTACCTTGGATGTTGTTATCATAGATTGTCTCTTAAAACCATTATCTTAGGGAATTTACTAGAATAATGCACATGTTACTTGAAATTAAAACACTATACTATTGTTTGAGTGTTGATCTGACCCTTATTTTCTTCTTTCACATTGATGGGTTTCTTCATTTTCCTTCAGTACTGATTAATATGATTCCCCTCTTTTCAAAATTTGAAACATCTCCTGATTCCCTTTATAATGTTTCTAGGATGATTCTTTCCACACTTTTGGCATGTGGTATGTTGGGGTTTCTTTAATCCATGGGATCTATCTGTTGACACTACCATATTAAACTCCATTTTTTATTTTTATCTTTGGGTCCATGAGACTACTGAGAGTTACCAATCTTTATCTCAACCTTAATGGTACAACAAACAATCACTTCATAGTTTTAAAAGTCTTTAATCTCCAATGATTTTTATAGAATCAGATTTAATTCACTAAATAATCAATCTAAGTTGATTTCAGTGTTCATGAGATATATAGAGGTGTATCGTGTAAGCCTTGTAAAGTTTTTCTTGCACACCCCAATATAATCTTGTTCATTTTTCTTTAGTTCAAGGAACTCCCACTCTATTTTAACATGATTAATTTAGGGAAAATATTTATTGAAAAACATTTTATTGAATCCTTCCCATTCCATGAAATCAATTTCCTCTTTGGACTTCATGTTATTGATCAGTGTCCACCACTGATCATCTTTCCCATAAAAATAATATACTTCCAATATTACTTTCTCTTCTTCTAATCATTATAGGATAAATAATACCCTCTCAATGGAGTTAATCCATTGCTCCTTAAATAAGGGATCAAAAGATCCAATAAATGTATGATGATTTTTCCACACAAAGGATTTGACTAAAACTTGTTCTTTCTTAGGATAAGGGAATTCCATGTGATTCAAAATATTATTCATAACTTGATCCAGTTGAGATAGTTTTTTCATGAAGTCATGATCTCCCATTCCCACCATGTTAGGCATAACATTAGGTAAATCATCACATTACCCATCACATTGGTTTTTGGAATGGATTAACCTATGTCCTACCATTAACTAAAAAAATAAAAAAAATTGGGGGTTTGAATACTCAACTAATGAGAATATAAAAAATAAATTTTAATCTTAGAATAAATAACTTACAAATGAAAAGTATATCCTAACTTATGAGTCTATAATTTTCAATCTATATTATATATGGTAATTTTTCCTATACATAGACTTATCACTAGGTTTCTCAATAAAGTTTTATATTCCTAATCCCCCAAAATAACTATACCATGTTCTGATACCAACTATAGTGACTCAAGTATTTAACACATATTATTACATGATTTTAAATATAAATGACCATTAAATACAAACTAAAAATAGAAAATCCTAGTGTATTTGGAAGAATAGGTAAATAATTAGACAATATGAAACTAAAATGAAAATTATATATTTTAAACTCCATAATGAGATCCTAATTTACCTTGATATCCTAAAACTTTTTATGATAACCTGGGGAATACATAGAAAAAGGGGTGAGTTAAAAATCCCAAAAAGGGAATAAACATGGAAATAAAGGATAACATATGAGTCTGAAAGCATAAAATAATAACATAAAAGTAATGGATAATGAATAAAAATATATAGGAATAACATATAGAACATGGAATCATAATATCTTTGTAACATAAGAATGTGGAAGCAACATATAACATGATAAAAACATGAGTCAAGGCTAACTGTAAAGACAATATCACATGGGGGACAAAGTCCCATAATGGATTAGGATTACTCCCTAATCCCATAAAAAATGTATCATGAGACAAAATATTACCAAATTAATTAGAGTGATATATAGGAACACTAAACATAACATGTACATGTATATGTTTTCTACATAAATAAACCAAACCAAAGGCATAAACATAAGGATTACCCATGGAAAGAAATGAGTTTTATAATCATGTCATAAGGAATAAACAAAGGGTGTATCATAATGGTTTCCATGAAACAAGGGATTAATTAATTATTGGAAATTAATAAAGGAAAAATAATCATATATCATGATAAATTATGTCCAATTTAATTTAATACATGGAAAATAGTGGTTATGTAATTTTGGAAATTTTCCATGTAAGCGGGGTTTTAAGGAAAAGAGTAAGGTGTCTTTAAAGAAGGTAAGAGAATAATGATTAAAATAAAACTAGAATTAAAAAAACAATTTTCTTTATAAAAAAATATTTTTTAGAAACCATGTAATTTTTAAAATATTTGATTGATTGGTACTTTAAAAGAGTTAAAGAAAATATAGAAGTTCCATTTAATAGTATTTTTGAAATGAATTGAGTAGGGAACCTTTAAAACATGCATATCCCCATAAAATAAAGGTAAAAAAACTTTTTATATATGTTTAGTACATATATAAATGATATATTATAATTATATAAGAATAATTAAGAGATAAATTGAGGTAAATAGAGAGAAAGTGTAATCCAAAGAAAATAGTGAGGTTTAGAGAGATCCCTTACCATATGTTCCGGAATCGTTATGAACTTGACCATAATGTAATGAATATCAAAATTATATCCATTAATTACTTAATTTAGAATATATTATATTTAAATTTTATTTAATATAATTTTATCAAGTTAATTTATCGCCATTTTGATGATATATAATGTTCAATTTCATTGTTTTGGGGGAATTCGTTTTATGATTCCACGGTTGGATCATTTGTGTATAATTATGAAGTTATTTTCATATTGTAATAAAACTCCATAAGTGAAAATAAATGTTATTAATGTAATTTTATAAATTTAAATGGTCTCAAATATCCATATGTTTTATGATATATGGATGGTTTATTGTGTAAAAACATTAACATTACATGGTTAGTTCATTTATGTGGTTTTACCAACCATCACAAACTAGTTTTATTTTATTTAATATTATGTCTATATATTATTTATAGAACATGAAATAAGTTATAATATAATTATTAAAATATTATTTAACAAAAATAATAGTTTTATGACCATCATTGAAGGAGGTAATAGAAAATGAAAACTCATTATTCACGAAGACTGTTAATCGAAAAAATATAAACAATGGTTTCACTCTTAGAATATGAAGAATGAAGTAGTGTATGGATGGTAGATATACCAATATAACTATTAAATTAATGTATATATATATATTATACTATATTAATTAATTTTTTATGAGGGAGTTAGGGGGAAGTTAAAATAATAAAGTAGTTTAAAAGAGGCAGTTTGAGAATATTACCCCTTAAATGTCGCCTTCTTGAAAAACTCTTTAAGGAACTTGGAATTCGAAATTTAGTGAGAAGAAAAAGAACAATGATTTATGGGAGATGTTTGGAAAGAGTTTTAGATATATATTTTTTAAATATACAAGTCTTTGAATATGTGAGGAAAAGGGGTGGTAAGGGGAAATATTTATAAGGGGAGGAGAAGGGTGTTTTAGAATATTATATTCATTAGTTTGTTATTTTGGATCAATACTACCAATAGTATTGATTATTGTGACTATATATAGTAACTAGTGTATGTGAGTTAGAACTAATGGGTTATTACATGATCCATGACTCAAAAATTAATGTATTTAACTTATAATTCTAAATACTGCAATTTATTGTATTTCACTATTCACTAAAAATTCAACTATTTTAGAAAAATAAAAAAAATTATACATAACCATTTTTGATGTTTATATTCAAAAAATTAAATCTATTTTATGAAAATAATTTTATAAATATGATAAATTTAATTTTTAAATAATTTTTACATTTATTTGAAAAATACAAATTTTAATGTTACGATCAATTTTCTAACCCTATGAAGAATTACTTATGGTCTTGTAAAATTATCTTATCATTATAATAAAACATAATTTGAATTTATAAATCCATTTTATAAAAATAAACCTTCTTTTAAATAATTATACTCATCCATTGTTATCATTATGATAATTTGGTTGATGGGATGGGTGGAGATGTGTATTTCCTCTAGTGTCCTTAGTACTTGAATGTGATGATGAAAATTTAATTGATTAGTGACACTTACTTATTTACCATAGCACTAGGATCGAGGTGAAAAGTGATATACCAATATAGTCTCTCCACCTCCCCATAACTATAGGACTTAGGAGTATCATACATATAGCTGCATCCTTAGAGGTATATATTTCCTCTAATATTCTAGTATATAACTTCATACATAGAGATGTATATTTCTTATGGTGTCTAGATATGCATACACCATTAGATTTTGAGATGTATAATTCCACAATTTAGAGACCTGTATCTCCTTTATCACTTTAGAGATAGATAAAGATGTGTATTTTCTCCAGTACTTACAATATATGTTGAGATGTGTATTTCCTATAAAATCTCACAATTAGTGAATATAATGTGAAGTAATGGGATGAGAATTGATGGGATGCATGATTTGTGTCAATTCATTGAATTATTTTATAATTAAGTCTTGTTATTTGGAGAGTGTTATGAAAGTGAGCTATGAGTAACTTGGTAAGGTTAACTTTTTTTGTTTTCTATTTTATTGAAAACTTTGAGGATGTTTGATGTATACACTTTATTTATCATTTTTACACACTGTCTATAGTTATTTATTTTGGTTATTCTACTTTTTGGGATGAACAAAATAGGTATTATTAAACTCACCCTTACATGATCACTTGTGTATTGTTCACCTTGTATTTATACAGAGTAACAAACATGGAGGATGGATGGCCATGGATCCTAGTGATGGTAGTATAGGTGGATATCTAGTGGAGTTGAGATCATTATAGTGGCCACCATAATACTACTAGTATTTTATATGTTAGTTACTTTGGACATTTAGGTTACAACCAATTTTTTAGTTTTACCTGATTATTACATAGAGTTAGCCCACATTGTACTTTTATGGTTCTTATTGTAGAAATTTATTTATATCATGAGTTTTTTTATATATGATCATATTCATTATTGTCTAGTTTTTTTTCATGCATGTATGGTGGATGGTGATATATGATAATAGTTCATAGGTACACTTGTAAGTAATTAATCCCATGATTGTATGAATACCTCATCCCTAGTAACTATCACCTATACTAGAGGAAACAAGATTGGGGAGTTCAATTACTAGTGATCCAAGACATAATAGATTTATATCAGAGTGATAAGATGAAGTATGGAGTTAGAAACATGTGTGGATTGGTTAGGATAGTTTAAAAACTATCATTAGGGATATTTATTACATGTAGTAATAGAATAGTACTTTATAAAGGATCTTAAGACTAGAGTATTCTTGGCCATTAATCTTATTATAACACATGACTGATACCTCAGTATGTGAAATAGGATTTCAAAGGGTAATTCATGCACCATATAGATCCAATACATTATTTTATGATTTAATGTTTTATTTGATTACATCTATAGATGGTTTATATTGGACTAATTAGTATAGGAGCTCTCAACATCCTCATCATTTTCTATGAATTTTCAAAAGATATGCTGTTTAGGAGATAGTAGGAAAGGATTATCAAGGTTGGGGAACCTATGAATTATTAGTTAAATTAAAAATATGAGATAGAGATGATATATTATATATTTTGTCTTATATCCTAATAATTAATTTCATAGGGCCCAAACAAATTTAGATAGTAATTTTACTACATGGTGATATCGATTATATATGGTATGATAGAGAAATTCATTGATATATTTTTTTAATTTCTCTTTATTATGTTATGATTTGATTTGGATTTTTAATTCCATCTTATGTGAAGATTCTATGTAAATTTTAGAGTTATATTATAGAGACCCAAGCTAAACATAACTTAAATAATACATTAATCTCATGATTTAAATAATACATCACACAATAATTGTATAATCTAATGACAGAAAGGTTTATTGTCTTTGAAATTAGTTACATAAACATCTTATTTTATAAAACTACATTTTCTATAATTATGCTCATCTAGAACCTATTTTAGACATCTCACATGATATAATCATCTTTATAACCCATGGAATGGAAACAAAAGAAAGGGGTAAGCTCAAATTCTAAGTGAGGGAAAAGACATATCATAAAGTATTAGATCATAAACATGAGAAGAATATGATGAAAATATAAATATATAAATAATAGATCATAATACTATATATTATAACATAAGAACATGATGAATCCACATAAGATCATAAAAATATCATTAAGGAAACATAAAATTTAAAATATATAACATGTGAACAGGACATAAGGTGCAAGATATTTAAAAATACACAACCATGAAAACATGATTTTTTTAGAAATAAAATAAAGCTTGAAACATGGAATACCTTGATAAAAAACAAGGAAATGTTTCATAACTTGATAAACTTGAAAATTTGGAACATCCATAAGCATAGGAAAACATGTGTGAGCAAACCCATTATGCCCATGCCTATGTTAACCAATTCATTATGTCCACGCCTAAAAATGTGATCAAACCTATCAGGCCCACACCTGTGTGAAAAAACTCATTACTTCCACGATTAAATATCTCATGATATATAAACTTATAATAATTTATTTTAGGGTGATATAGGACACCACCCTTCATCATCCATACATATGTGTACCACTTAAAAACAATCGTCATCATAACTTAAATAACCAATGCAAAAAATTGGTTTCTTAAACATATCACACAACATGAACTTAAGAAATAATAGGATATAAAATTTCATTATCCAAAAGGGTTCATAACATAATAAAATATAAAAATAACTTCATGAGAAATATATCATTTGAAAATAATGAGAACCAAATCAAGAAAATATTTTTTTGAAAATATTTTGTATTAATCTTTGTAAAACTCACAATTACAAGTCTCTATTAAAAAGTCCCATTTATTTTTAATAAAAATAAGAATAATACCTTAATTTAAATTTATTTTTGTTTAAAAAATACATTAATCAATAAATAATTAAATAAAATAAATAAAAATGTAAAATCTTGTAAAAATTATGTTCAATAATAAATTACGTAACTCAAAGAAGGGAATTTGAGTTATAATGTCTCTTAACTTTACCCTTAATTTCCACGGAGTTATTTAAAAAAAGGTATCACAAAGACAAAAAACTTAATTAATTATTTCATAAAATTATTATTATATACTTATATTTATACTCTTTATTAATAATAATTTCCTTCATGTATTATATTTTGGTAATCTCTTTTCAACATTATGTGTTAATAATCTTAACCATTTTGAACTGGGTTTGTAAAATCAATATTGATCTTCATTTTTATCCAAAATATAATAATTTAAAATACATTAAAGGTTTTGAAATTTAATTTTTATAAAGACTTATAATGTTTTAATTCCATCATAATGGAGGGTTAGTTTCATTTTTTGGAAACAAAAACCATGAAGAACTAGTTTTAAGTTATTTACCAATATCGATGGATTACCTTATAATGATTGTTACTTTTTTGTGCTATTAAAAAATAAACATATTAAAGAAATATGTTACTTATAAATATCATATAAAATTATAAAATATAAAATAAAACTAGCCATATTTGTAAGTGGAAGAAAAGAGAAACATGTTTATTTGTGGAGGTGGTAGTCCGCACAACACACGATTCCCATTTTCATTTTTCTTAATGGAAAAGGGGAGGGTGATTAATGATTGCACCATAATTATAATAAAATAAAGGTATAATAATTACACTTATTTAATAATTTTAATATGGTGAAATTAAATTCGAGTAATAATAAAAGTATATAAATAAATAGAAAAAGAAAGAGCAGTTTAAGAAATTATACCTCACTTCTTGGATTATCGCCTTTGTGAAGGGAATTATACCTTTGAGGGGTGGTATTTTGATAATAAAAAAGACTCATTAAGGATTATAAGAGTTTATATAAGATATTTGGGTATATTATGGGCTGAAATTTTGGGTTTTTTGATTGATTGGAAGTGAGGAGAGGAGTGCTCCTTTTATAAGTGAAAAAGAGTGACATTTTTGTAAACACTCAAAACTATTCAATAATGGGAAGTCAATATCAATACAAGTGACTAAAAAATTGATAAATAATATATTGGAGGGAAGTTAAGTTCAATAAAAACCTATCCTATTCATATATAAACATTTTTTAAACATGTTACTCCCTTTACCTCTAAGGTCACTCACTTTTACCATTTTAGTTTTCACCTCGAAAACTAGTATTTACCTAGGAAATTTTATCCTTTAAGATGAAAAATAAAATGAGAATTATTATATAATTTTAATCCAATTATTATAAATATTAAATCAAATTTATCAAATAAAAATATTATGTGTATGTAAAATTAATTTTAACACAAACTCACAAAAAACCCATTTTTTGAAAATGTTTATTTTTAATCAAAATTATTTATGATTAGGGTAACATTATCAAAATAATTTATTTAAATAAATATAAAATAATAATAAATAATAAAATATATTTATTTAATAATAAAATAAATTAAAAACTTCATTTAATCATGTTATAATTAATTAACTAAAACTGTTAATTTTTTTTTCATTAAAACACTGCATAAATTTTTAAAATGTTGAGCATGAGTTTATAAATTCAAAATAGTATTTTAATATCCATTATTATACTTTATAATATATAATATAACATAAAAAATCATAAAAAACTTTTAATATACTCAAATAATAGTATAATTTCATAAAAGTGAGGAAATTAATAGAATCTATATTTTTAGTATTCACAGGAAAATTAATTATTTCCGAAAAATCCCAAAAATTCATCTAAAAATAATAAAAATATGATAAATAAAAAAATTATGACAATTTAGTAAAATTAACAGCCTAATGTTTATAAAATTATCATTAAAATAAAATCATACAATATTATGAAAAAAAACTTTTTATAAGAAATCATTTTTTTCATATTAACTATTATTTTAAAATTGAAGCTAATCATAAATATATCTAACTTGAAAAATATAAATTTTATAAAATTAATTTTAAGAATAAGAAAATATTTTATTATTTGTTTAGTCATACTAATTGTGTTGATATTTAATGTGATTTTTATTATAATTTATTTATTTATATATATTTCATAATTCTATTAATACTACTTATACATTCTAATTTTATAGATACCTTATAATGGTATATATTTATTTGAGTTTAAAATTGAATGTGGATAACATCATCAAATATAGTATTTATTTAAGGAGGAAAAAATTGAGTTGTTATATTCTACCCCCTTAAAATAATTTCGTCATTGAAATTTCATTACATTGATGTAAACAAGTGAGGGTACTTCCTCTCATAACATTAATAGGTTACCACATCGCCTCCACAAACTTATGATTTCTCTATAGAACTCTGATCAGATGAGTGGTATTTTTCTACAACACCTTATCTCTTTAATCAATATTTTTCATTGGTTTTTCCTCCTATGATAGATCAGGTTATAGTTGCACAACTTCCAAGCTTAGCACATGTGAAGGGTCTCATATGTAATTTCTAAAAAGAGATAAATAGAACATATCATGTACTTAGGAGATGCATAGAGGGAGTTCTATGTAATCAGATACAACCCCAAAATGATCAAGGATTTCAAATGGCTCAATGTATCTTGGGTCAACTTCCCTTTCTTCCCAAATATCATAACTCGCTTCCATGAATATATTTGAAGGAAAAACTTTTCACAAACTTCAAAATATAGATATCATCAATGATTATTTTCATAAATATTATATTGAATTTTTACTACTTTGATATGCTACTAAATGGTTTGAACATTCTCCATCATTTCTTAGACAAATTCAGGACCTATTAGCTTCCTCTCTCTAACTTCATCCCAGCATGTTTCAATAATATATTATATCTACCATATGAATTTGTTAATCCCAATATCCTTGGATATCTATAAAAAAGATCTCAAAATTTACTCTAGAGTTTGAATTATCCTCTTAGGTTGACTATCTTTCTGAAGAATTCTCTAGAATATCAAGGTAAAACTCAGATCCCAATTAGATAAAATTGATAGTATTTCTAAATATAGCCTCACTAATTCCCTTATTTATATCTTGGAGATTTGGTTAAGGGATAAATATTATTTGATGGTAATAAAATAAAGTGACTTAGTAAGGTGATTAACTATAATCCAAATATAAATATGTCCTTTATAAGTTTTGGGAAGGCCTACAATGAAGTCCATGGTGAAGTTTTATCATTTCCATACCATTATGGGTAATGGTTGCAATATAACCTTATAATTTTTTCATTCGTCCTTAAATTTATAAAATGAAAAGCATCAAGATAAATATTTTGAAATATTTGTCTTCATACAATCCCTCTAAAAGTTTCACTTCATATATCTATACATATTTATGCTTCTGGGATGGATAAAGAATGATGAGCTATGAACATCATCCAAAAGTTCCTTCTTTAATTTCATATTTTGTTGAATACACATCCAAGTTCCAAACTATATAAATATATATTTATCATTATTGAACTCCATAATATTCACTACCTTTTTTTGTAACTCTATATCATCTTTTTAGGCTTCTTTGATCTTTATATAAATGTAAAGTTGAGAAGTCAGTTGGGAAATATAGGATATATCTCCCCCCATCACGACTTCAAGATTAATTATATGATAATACATTAGTATTGAGTATTTTTAAATCCTCATCATGGATAGAGTATCATGATATTTCCTTCTTATATAATTAACCACCTTATTTTCCTTCACTGGGTGGAAATGTATTGATAAATAATAATATTTTTTCAACTCCAACCATCACCTTTGACTTATATTAAATTCATTCTATGTGAATTTATATTTCAAGATATTATGACCAATATATATATATATATCACACTTTTCTCTATAGAGATAACATCACCAAATATTTAATGGAAAGATCATTACTACCATCTATAAATCACACATTAGGTAATTTTTCTCGTGAGTATTTAATTAACACGAGCCATAAGTAATTAACTTATCATTCTACATAAGGATGCAACCCAAAACTTATTTTGAAGAATCATTGTATATTACAAACCCTTACCCACTATAGGGTAATGTATGTATAGGAGCATCGACCAACCTATTCTTTATTTCCTCAAAATATTATTCATACCCTCTATCCAAAGAAACTTTACTCACATTCATTTCAAATTAGTTAGTGGAATTAATATCCATGAGAAATTTCTCAAAAAGGATAAGTAATATCCTACTAACCTAAGGAACTATGGATATCAGTTATAGTGATCTATCTAGGCTATTGATTGATAAAACCTATCATTTATAGATCTACTGATATGACCTTGATTATAATTACACAACCTAATAATTAAACCCTTTGTAGGTATAATTCACGTTTTATAAAATTGGAATACAACTTCTCTTTTCTAAAGGCATTTAAAACATTTTTCAAATTATATTCATTCTATTCCCTTTCCTTTGAATATAAAAGAATATCATCTATAAATACAACCAAAAATTGATGACAATATTATCTAATGAATCCATTAATTATATTTATGAATACAACAGGGGAATTGGAAAGTTTAAATAGCATCACTATAAATTCATAATGTCCACACCTTATACAAAAAGTTATATTAGAAATATCCTCCCTTTTGAACCTAGACCAATGGTATCTAGATCAAAGGTCAATCTTCAAGAAGTATTTATCTCCCCAGAGTTAATTTAATAGATATTTGATATGGGGTAGAGGATACTTTTTTTATTGTGATTTTATTTATCTCATAATAATCAATGAAAATATGCATCAATCCATCTGTATTTTTGACAAAGAGGACCAGAGAACCCCATGACAAAACACTAAAGGTGTATGGAACCATTTTCCAAAATGTCTTTTTGTTTCTTTTTTAACTTATATAATTCAATTGGATCCATTCTATATAGACTATTTGAGATAGTAAAGGATCCAAAAATGAGTTTGATTGAAAAATCAACCTTATGTTCTAATGGAAGGCTGGACAGTTCATCCAAAAATACATTAGTATATTCCTATACAATATGCATGTTATTAGTGATGAATTAATCCTTGATAATGTGAGAAAATAGCCCCTCATTCTTGGGTACCATAACCCACATTATATATTTTTATTTCATTGGGATTTCATAAATGGAATGCATACATTATCATATAAATCTCTAGGTTTAAACCTAGTGTATCCATGATTGGTTTTCTAACTAAAATAGTTATATAAATCCGTCATAGTGGTTTTAAAATATAATATAATTAACCAAAGTGTATCCCATGGGAGTGTCAAACCATGTGCATAGTAAGGTACCATTTACTATGTACTATAATGATGGCCTATATACACTCAAACAACTATTTTTGTGGTTGTTACCCCTAGATGAATATGTTTAAAAACCATATCCCCTTATAGTATATAGATAAGTATTTATTTCTAGGAAAACCACATAATCCATACTTTACCAAAACATCAGGATGTTATCCTATACCTAGACTCATCCCTTAGAATTTTCCTTAGATTCTTAGCTCTTTTCCTCTAAAATAATATCAAAAAATAACTAAAATAATATAAAAAATAACTAAACCCTCCTATAATACCAAATATTGGGACCCAAGATAAACATAACTTAAACAATAAATTAATATCACAATTTAAATAATACATCACACAATAGTCATATAATACAAGGACCGAAAGGTTTTGTGTATTGAAAAGTTGTTACATAAACATATTATTTTATAACACCTACAAATATTTTTCTATAATTTTTCTCTTATATAACCTTTCCTAGAAATATCACATAATGTAATCATATTTATAACTTGGTGAATTGAAACATAAGAAAGAGGTGTTCTCAAATGCTCAGTAATGAAAAATACGTATAATAAATTATTAGATCATAAGCATGCATATAATATGAGGAAAACATAAATATCTAAATAAGAGATCACAAGACCATGTATGATAATTAAAAAACATTATAGTTCCACATAAGATCATAAAAATATCATTAATTAAATATAAAATATAAAACATATAACATGTGAATATGAAAAAAGGTTTGGGATACATGAAAATGCGTAATCATGAAAACATGGCATTTCATTGAAATAAAATGATTCTTGAAACTTGGAATAAATTGAGAAAAAACTTATAAATGTGTCATAAATTGATAAAATTCAAAATATGGAACATATATAAGCTTAATAAAAATCATGTTAGCAAACCCATTATACCAACACCTATGTGAACAAACTCATTATTTTCTTACCAAAAAATGTGAGCAAACCCATCATGACCATGCCTATGTGAACAAACCCATTATATAAAAACCCAAAATCTCATGAGATATATGATTATACCAATTAATTTTAGGGTGATATTGGACCCCACCCTTCATCATCTATACATATGTTTATAGCTTAAAAACAATCATCATCATAAGTTAAATAACCCATGGAAAAAAGATTGGGTTTCTTAAAAATATAACATAGCATGAACTTATGAAATCATAGGATATCAAAATATCATTATCCAAAAGGGTTCAAAACATAATAAAATATAAAATATCACTTCATGAGTGATATATCAGATGAATATAATGAGAACCAAATCATGAAAATATTTTTTTTAAAATTTTTTGTATTCAACATTGTAAAAGTCATTGTTACGTGTCCCTTTCAAAAAGAACCCTTTGTTTTTAAAAGAAATAAAAATAACAACTTACATGTAATTTATTTTGGATGAAAAATAATTTTTACCCATAAATTAGGAAATAACATCAATCAAAATGGAAATTTTGGTAAAAACTTTGTTCAATAATAAATTGCATAACTCTAAGAAAGGATTTTGAGTTACCAAGTCCCTTACCTCTACCCTTGATTTCCATGGATTGATTTAGCCTCAAGTATCATAAAAATAAACATCTTAATTAATTATTTTATAAAATTATTATTATATAATTATATTTATACACTTTATTAATAACAATTATATTTATGTATTAGATTGTTGTAATCTCTTTTCAATATCAGGTGTTAATAATCTAAACCATTTCAAACTAGGTTCGTAAAAACAGTGTTGATATTAATTTTTATCCTAAATATAATCATTTAAGAACAATTAAAGGTTTTTTATTTGATTTTTTATAAAGACTTATAATGTTATAATTCCATTACATCGTATTTTTATCCATGTTTCGTGAAAACAAAAATGACGGAGAACTAGATTTGGGTTATTTACCGATATCGATGGATTACGTTATAAAGATAGTTAATTTTTATACTATTAAAAAAGATTCATATTAATAACATATATTAATTATAAATATAATATATATTTATAAAATATAAACTAAAACAATCCAAGTTTTGAAGTGAAGGAAAAAAGAAATACATTTATTCATGGAGGCGGTAGTTCGCACAACACACGATTTAATTTTTCATTTTTATTAATGGAAAAGGGGTGAGTTATTAATGATTATACCATATTTATAATAACAAACCAGTATAATAATTATGATGTTATCATTTTAACATGGTGAAATGAAATTTTAGGAATAATAAAATCATATAAATAAATAGAAAAAGAAAGATAGGTTTAAAAACCTATACCTCACTACTTGGATTATCATCTTTGCGAAAGGGATTAAACCTTTTAGGGGTGGTATTTTGAGAAGAAAAAAAACCTCATTAAGTTGGATAAAAATTTATATAAGAGGGTTTAGTAGATCATGTTCTATAATTTCGGGTTTTTAGATTTAGGGTAATTGAGGAGAGAAGTTCCCCTTTTATAAGTAAAAGGGAGTGTAATTTTTATAAATACTCAAAACTATTCAATAATGGGAAGTCACTCTTAAGAAAAGTGACTAAAAAATTGATAAATAATAGAGTATAGGAAATATATGTTCAATAAAAACCTACAACATTAAAAAATAAACGTATTTTAAAATGTTATCCCCTTTACCTTTAAGGTCACTCACTTTTACTATTTTAGTTTTCACCATGGTATTTAGTTTTTAACTTGGTAATTTTATCATTTAAGCCTAAAAATAAAATGAACCTTATTATATAATTTATAACACTAATTATAAATATTTAATATAATTTATAAAATTAAAGTTTTTTTTATAGAAAACTAATTTTAACCTAAACTTGCAAAAAAATTTATTTTTTGAAAAGGATTATTTTTAAGAAAAATGATTTATGATTAGGGTATAATTATCAATTACATTGATTTAAATTAATTTAAAATAATAATAATTATTAAAATATTATTTATTTAATAATAAAATAAATCCAAAACTTTATTTTATCAGGTTATAATTAGTAAAAAACAACAATAATAAAAAATAGTTTTCCGTAAAATGATACATAAATTTTGAAAATGTTGAGCATGAGTCTATAAATTCAAAAAAGTATTTTATAATTATTTATTATACTTTATGATATAAAATTTATCAGGAAAAGGTTTGAAAAAATTTCAATGTGTTCATTTAATAAAATAATTTCATAAAAGTGATGACACTAATAGAATTAATATTTTCACCATTCACCTGAAAATTGATTATTTTCAAAAAATCCCAAAAATTAATATTAAGATAATATGACTTTGATAATTACAAAAAATATATTAAATTTTTTCTAATTTATATCCTAAAATTTATATACCTAATATTAAAATAAATTCATAAAATATTGTGAAAACAAAATTTTATAAGAAATCATTTTTTTCATATTAACTATTCTTTTAAAATTAGTTCTAATAAAAATTGAAAAATATCAATTTCATAAAATAAATTTTAAGAATAAGAAATCATTTTATCAGTTTCCTAGTTGTACTAATTTTTTCAATATTTAAATTTAATTTTTTTTGGTGTTGTTTTTATAAATATATTTATTTATATATACTTTATAATTATGTTACTACTAGTTATGCCTTCTAATTTTATGGATACCTTATAATGGTCTATTTTTTTTGGTTTTAGTGTTTCATGTAGATTAAGTTATTGAAAAAAATATTTAATTAAGGATAAAAATTTGGGTCGTTACATATATCATTAAGTTTGTATTGATTAAAGGTCCACTAGTGGGTATTTTGATATTTCTAGATCTTTATGATTAGAGTAGTGAAATGGAAATGTAGTAGAGGTTGGGATTAATAGAGGATATGCATGTGCTTGTGAAGAATTATTTCTATTATAGGAATTCTCATGGATAATAGATCTATATAATTCTTTGAGGGTAAGTAAGTAATCCATTTATTCCTAATTTTTAGATGTGAAGATAACACATGGGAATCAACTACGATTCTTCTCATTTAGGTTGAGCCTATATATTGGTTCAAGTTATGTGTATATTTTGAAATTTTACTATAGAGATTAGTACAAGGATTTTGAAATATTGGTTTCCATTCCTACTATGGCCTCATGAGTGTCACTTCTCTCTATCTAGGTGATATACCAAAGTATGAACCATAACTTTTTTTGAGTATCGATAAATTTTGACTAGCCTAAGTTAGTGGTCGAGGGGTTATATAGAATCATAATATCTGATGCAATAGCGTGATTATGGTTATTAAGTGTTAATGCAAAAAATTGAACAATAAGGTAAGGTAGTATTTTCTCCTTAATGGGGATCAATATATGTGGTGCAATATAATTTCTTGGGTGGACTATGTCTATGATTAGCTAGTAGAAGATTTTACTATTCTAGGTAATGATTGTGCATTATTGTATGGTGTGGTTATTATCAAATGGTAGTGATTTATAGAGAGCGAAAATTATCTTAGTATGATCAGATTATTCTATATAGTTGGGTGGTATCTGATGGATATGATTGAAAGTTAGATTACCATCCTCATTGTCTAGAGTGATGAGCCTTGCGATGACGTGTTATTTACGTAAAGTAGATAGGAAATGAAAAAATAACTTAAGTGACTATCTATGATTATATCATTAATAATCACCTCCTAGAATTGAATTATTTTATAGTTTTGTTAAACCCTTGATATTTGGTTTTATCATGAGGTGTAAAAAATCCATGTTTATTTCTGGTTAATCCCGAAGGACACCCTTGGATACTCTTTTAGTAGGATTCTATAGGAGGATGAGAGTTTAAAGTGATTCTTTAAAGGTGGATCGAGATAGAGTTGATCGCATATTGAGATTATTTTGTGGTGTTAAACTAGTCATCGATGAGTATCAATGTCCGATGAGTTCTATTTTGACTCAAGAATAGTGGTTGTGAAAAATATTTCTTTTGATCATGTGTATTTTCACAAGAAACTATAGGCCTTTTCTTTGAAGGTGGGGAGACTAGAACTCTTTCCAGGAGTGGTTGATAAATGATAGGGAGATGTGGAGGGGGGGGGGTTGAGATAATTTCTCACATTTTAAGGTAGTAGTAACTGATATGTTTCTAATATCTTTGAATAAGATTTTATGTTATTGGGTTATTTTTTCTAAGATTATAGATTATTGAATATGTGGATCATGATAACTATGGTTTGTTTCTTTTTGAGGATGAATAATTTTATATTGGCGAGGATGAAATATCCAAATTTTATGACTAGGGGTGTCTTTTCTAGTGATCATAACCCAATATTAATTTTAGTTTTGTGGAGTTTATTGACACTTATTTAAAATTTAATAAAGTTATTGAGTAGTGGAATTGATTACTTTTAGTAGTTTTGTGAAAAATATTAATTTTTAATTATAATGTAAAAACAATAAAATCAATTTCTATAGGGTTTTATATTGGAAAATAGACTTTTACATTGAGTTTAGGATAAATTTATTACCCTATAATGGTCATTATATATTTTTTAGATGTTTAAATATTGCACCTTATATAGAAAGTATTTTTAATTAAATATTAAAAATAGATAATATTATACTATAAAAATTAAAATCCTCTCTTAATGCAATATATATTTTCTTTGGTGAAAATTATTTCCATAAACCCTAATTTTTATGACCTATAGAGATGGAACAGGATAAATGGAGGAGTATTAAAGAAGATTAAGAGATCTAGATTCAAGGTATGGTTGATTGGATAAAAAATATCTTGTAGTTATTATCATTTTTACCTATGGAACCTCTTTATTGTTTTTTCTAAACTAAATGGTTGAATTTTAATATGAAATTTGAGTATGATATTTTTAGAGATTATTATATAAATAATGATTATTTTTTGGTCAAAATTTAACTTATATATTTCAATAAATTCTAGCGAGAATTTTATATTTCTAAAATTTCTCTATAAATTTAGAAGGCCCTAACCTCAAAATATTAATTCAAGGTTCATGTATTGTCACATACATGACTTATTTTAAAGTTAAATTTCATTTATTTTTCATTTATGATTTGTTTTTGGGGTTTGTCAAGCTTTTATGGTGGAATGGGTGAGTTTTCATGAATTGGGCCAAACCGTGAGCCCAATTCCAGATTTAAAAATAAATTTTGTTTCTTTTATAACTTTTTCAATTTTTAATATTTTTCACCCATTCAAGTTCCTAAATGGTCTACCATGATATAGAAACACCACCATTATAGTTTGGAGCCTTTAGAAAACCATAAACAAGTTGTATATGGGTTTTTATTTAAGGGATTGGGCCTGCCCGAAAGCCCAATTCCAGTTTTAAAAATAATTTTTTTTTTTAATTAATAACTTATACAATATTAAGGATTTTTTGGTGATTCCAAGCCCCAAACACTCCCCTTGAACCCAGCCGCACGTCCCATATCCTCCCACCCTCTTTGAAGCTCCGTTTCATCGCGGTTTAGGTCGAAACTTCTGAAGCACTCACATTTCGGGCAGATTAATAAAGGTAATTTGTTTCCTTCATAAATCCTTAAATTATCACTCTTTTTTCCCCATTCAAATTCCTACATGGTCTCATAATCCTTGTTCGAACATCCCTTGAATGGTTGGATGTTTTCAGATTCAGAATCTGGTGGATTTTGGGTCGTTTTATTCATGATTGTTTTGAGTAAGTGTTTCTCTCTTCAATTTTTCATTCTCCTTAGGGTTTCCTCCCTCTTTAATTATATTCTAAAATGTCCAGAAGTTAGGGTTCGATCCTAAGGTATGATTTGGTATCTTTTGGGTCAATTTTTGGTGGTCTAGGTATGGATTTATATTCCTTGTGGTGCGGCGGTGGTGCGCTTAAGGTTTCGCACCAAGTTTTGAGGATTTCGACTCAAAAGGTAGGTGATTCCATGTGTAGCCATTTTATGATGAGTTAGCCTGCATGGATTATTAATTTAGCATGTTTATAATCTGTTTTATGTGTTGTGAAAACGGTTTTGATGGATTTGGTTGAACATTTAATTTTTAGTTGCATTATAGCTTGAAATTGGGTACTTTTCATGTGTGACTCTTGGGGTAATGTTTGGGTTTAGTTTATAACATATGAAAGTGATTTATTAGTCTTGAAAGGGGATTCCAATTATGGTTTGTTAATTCCTTATTGTCATGTTGGCCTTGAATGTAGGTTTTTTTTAATGAGTTTAATGAGTAAAAACATGTTGTACTTCTTGAAGGTGATTTATGAAAACGTGTGTTTTTCATGTGTATCTTTGTGGTATTATTTGATGTATTTTTATAACATTTGGGGGTGGTTTAATAATTGTTTTAGGGCTGAACAATTCTGTTTTGGATTGGTATTGGTATGATTTTTCTTTTAAATGAGGGTTTTGAAATGGGTTTAGTATGCAAACAATGGTTATACCTCTTGGGTTTGTTTTATAAAAATTGCCAATGTTTTATTTGGTTACACAAAGTTGGGAAAGGGTGTATATGTACTGTTTGGGTGATTGTGTTCACATAATGTGGGTTTTTGAATGGTAAAGTGGTGATTTGATATGTTGAAAATTTTTATAATTTTTTTATAAATTGTCGAAATGTTTTACTAAATTGTGTTTTGTGTGCGAAACACGGGTGTGGGATATTTCATGTGAGTTTATTTATAAAATGAATTGTGAAGGTGAGAATGGTATTGTGTGACATGTGTGTGGTCTGTTATGTGAGTTGAATATCTTGTAATGGTTTTATAAAATTGTTTAATGGATTTGTGGAAGTGTTAATGAAATTTGAAAAGTGTTGTAGGCAATTTGGAGTGAGTTTGATTTCAAAAATTCATTTGAATGAAAAGTGGAATTTTTGACTTGTGTTATGTACATGGGGCTGTTTGGTTAATTTGTGATGTGGAAGTGATATTTTCATGTGAAAAATATACTTCTTGGATTGCTGAACTTGTTTGAGCACAAAGGGAAAACCCGGGTATCTAGGTGGGTGGACGTGTACTAGTATGCTAGTGAATCTGTGAGGTTTGGCCTCAGTTTCACTTAGCAAGATTGATGCTTACAACTCTAACTAAACTATGATGATGATTATTGGGGACCACTAGGTTATGGGTATGTTCCCTACTAGTGGCTCGTGCACGAGAATGGATATTTGTGATGGTTACCTTCACCGAGATACGAGGTACCTGGGACCCACAGCTAGCTAGTGCCTAGGGGTTATTTCCCATTGCTTGTGCTCACTGGATACTTTGTTATTACCATCGGTATACGGTATGAGAGGCTGGAAAATTCAGTAGCTATGGTATTTATTTTAAATATTTTTATTCTTTAAATTATCCCACCTAAAAACTGTTTTTATTTAATGTTGCATCTTTTAGAAATTTTAACTAGCATCTCATGTCTTTGAAAACATGCATGCTTTTCGCCATTAAATGTTTATCACATGGAATCTATTAGTGGTGGTATCCTATTGGGCTTTGGCTCACACCCTACTTACACCCTTGGGTGTAAGTAGACTTGGTTATTTTTGTTGTCGCAGGTTGGGTACAGTTTTTTTTTGTTCCAGTGGTTCGGGTTTCTAGCAGGTCCTTGGTAGTGAAGTCTTGTGGAGATAGCATAAGGGTGGTTCCCCTTGACAAAAGGGTTCTTGGGCTGTCCTTATTTGTTTTTTTACCTTTGTAATGGTCTTTAAATGTAGTTTTAACTTATGTAATTCAGTTCTGAAATTTTGTAAAAGATGGTTTTAGTTGAAAAATCCAGATTTGTTTTATTGAGTTTTTTTGTTGTTTAATGTTTATAGAATCGGGTAAATCATTCCCAATTATCATTATATGATACCCGGGCACTTGTGCCAGCCCGTGGGGATCGGGAACGCCCTTCAGTCCTTGTCATGGGCTTGGTTTGGTGTCGATTTTGGCGGCGACCAGATTTGGTTCGTGACAAAATGGTATCAGAGGAGGTTCGCTCCATTTGAGTCATGTTATTTGGGAAATAGTCAACATAGTCTAGAGTTATGATTGTTGGGACATGGAATTCTGGTTATGGGTAGTGTGCTTGATCACCACACCTCATTTCAGGATTCAAGTCGCCAGGGGAAGTTGGGATTTGTCTATGTCTTTGGGTTTTCTTGGTTTGATGATGATTAGGGGAAATGAAAAGAGAGTTGGGTTAATGGTCTCAATGAGCTCGCAGGGTCTGGCAAGCCATGTGGAGCCGGGGATATTCCCTAGAACACTCTCTGTGACAGTGAAGTGATTGGAATATGGCCGCCAACCATATGTCCAAGTCACCCACTGAAACTAGTTTCCTCTTGCATTGTCTGGTGTTCTTTAGTTTTGAAATCTTGGCATTTTGGTTTTAAGGTGACTTGGTTTTAAGAAGCGTAAAGTTTTTGTGAAATGATTTTCAAATAAAGAGGGAATGGTTGGGTTTATGAAATGGCAGAACTGAATTTTCAGAATTGTTTTTAAATATAAAATGGTGTGCTCACACCTCTTTGAAAGCGGGAACTATATTGAAGTTGGTTTTGAAAAGTGTTTCCAATAGAGTTTTCTAAACAATCAGAGTGTGCTTTAATGGGATGAGATGTTTTGAAATTGATGTGAATATCTTGAAAGTGAGTTATTTTCTAAATGGTTGTGACTTTCTGAAATTTTTTTAAGATGTGAGTTGGGATTTTGATCTCATGGTTAGCGGTTTTGAGGAAAAAGGATGTGTTGGTTGACCGTTTTGGTTTTGAAAAGTGGAAATTTTTTTGTTTTAACCTTTGGTATTTTCGTGAGCAACCACATGCATGGGGTTATATGGGAAGATGGATGGTTGATGAAATGACTGGATGAGTGTCGAGATGGATACGAGGAGGGTGCCCAGTGTGGCACAGAAACATGCATGTGTAAGGCCCATGGGGTACCATTGGTGGATGTGCTAACCGCTGAACCATTTGTTTTTAAAGAACTGTTTTTAAAGAGAAACATGAAGACTTGATGAATTGTATGGAATGGTTTATATTATGTGTTTTTGGAAAATGTTGATGTTGTGGGATGTTTTGAGTCCAAGAACCCCTCCTGTTTGAACTGTGTTTTGGGTTTGGGTTTGGTCAGTAAGTTGTGTTATAGGGACAATTAGTGGTCTCTTTTGAAAAATGTTTTGGGGCGCCTTTATGATGGTTCCCTTCATGTGTTTGGATCTGGTTTGTGGTATATTTTGACCAATGAACCATCTTGGTTGGTTCCTTGGGTTCTCCCATTGGATAAGGTATGCCCCCATTTAGGGTTAGTGCAGAACTGAAGTGCAACCCGTATTGTTTCTCCATTGGAAAATCCTCCAGTTGATCAATATAAGGAATATTTTATAGATCATTGTTGATTGAGTCTACAACCATTCATTTAGTTGATTTGTAGATCCTCTTGTAGTGGGATAGTTCTTGTGGAAGGTTGAAAGAGGCCTTGGTTTCTTAAGTTTCTTGATTCATAGATGGTGGAAGTGTTCTTTGGTTGTTAGTGTGGATGAGTGTCATGATGGTGTCTAAGAGGGCCTCTGGGTTCCTTATAGTTTCCTTGAAGCAAGAGTTATTATTAAACCACCAATTTTGATATTTTGGTCCTGATAGGATATTGTGTCCACTTTTTGGACTTGTCTATTGTTTAGGGACTTGGAATATGGTCATGTTCCATGTATTGTTTCTATCAATCACAAGGGTCATGTTCGGTGATGCATTGTGATGTTGTGTGCTCTTTTGACTATAAAGGTCAAGGTCACACTATCCTCTTAGGTTCTATGTTATGTTGGGAGTATGTATCCCTTGGGAAAAACATCAAATCCTCTACCTTAGAGGAAAATGTTTATACGTGTACTACCCTTCTGTTGTTTCTCAGCCAAAGAAAAAAAGGTGTGATGTGTGTGCTTATTCTGATCCCTTGTTTCAGTGAAATGTCTGGTTTTGGTAAAGTGAGTTATGGAGTGTGTTATGTCTTTATGAACCCATCAGGGTATGCGGTGTAGTTGTTTGTGTCACCGAAAGAAGAAGTTCCACATAGGGGTTTCAACAGCCAAACTGCGTGGCTGAAGATGCTTCAATATTTTGAGCTCCAGCCATAGGTCCCGGAGAGAAGCTGGCACGTAGTCAGGGGAAACCCCAGTGTCGTTTAAACCCTTGTACAAAGTCCTATCCTCAGTATGAAAGATATGAAGAGTTTAAACCTATGGTGTCATCATATTTCTTCTGTTGTTCCCGTTCTGTGGAAATAGGTGGAGGGTTTTGTACCCATGTCATCACACAATGTTATTCCCTCCCCATTTGGTTTCCATTGAGTCTTTGAAGAATGGTTGGAAATTTGTCTTGAAAAGTTGAGCACGCGGTTTTCACATGGTTAGTTCTAACCATGAACAAAAAAAAAACCATGTAGATAGAAGAATCTCCACTGTTGGTTCATGGTTTCCCAAACCGTGAAGACTCACCATGTGGTCGTCCCAACACTTTATATTTTGGGGTCTTTCTGTACCGGCCCATGCTGGTCGATTAAGATTGTTGGTTCTTATGGTGGGGAGCCTATTTTTTTTCCCCGTACCAATAACTTAGTCTTATCCAAGGTCAAGGATTGTTGGTAGGTAGTCTCATTCAGATCTATCAAGCTACCTAAATCTTCTTTGGGTAACCATTGATATTGGAGAGTTCCCAATGGTTTAGTTGTAGCAAGGTATGTGTAACCTTGTTTGAAGTTGTTGTTCGTTTGGGTGAATTGCTTGAGTCTTGTTCGGATAGCGTTCGAGGAGTTTCATTTTGGGATAATGTATGAATGTGATTGATCATTTCAGTAATGTGGTGTAAGTTTGGGTTGTAAGATTAATCATTCCTTAATTGATCACTGGAGGTGTTTTGACCCTTGGGGGCAAAGCTTGGCAAAGAATTACATCTTAGTTTATCGGTTGGGCACGGTTTTGGTATCTGGCCTTGTGGTCACTTTCCGGGGACGGAAAGTTTTCATGGTGGGGAAAATTGTCACATACATGACTTATTTTAAAGTTAAATTTCATTTATTTTTCATTTATGATTTGTTTTTGGGGTTTGTCAAGCTTTTATGGTGGAATGGGTGAGTTTTCATGAATTGGGCCAAACCGTGAGCCCAATTCCAGATTTAAAAATAAATTTTGTTTCTTTTATAACTTTTTCAATTTTTAATATTTTTCACCCATTCAAGTTCCTAAATGGTCTACCCTGATATAGAAATACCACCATTGTAGTTTGGAGCCTTTAGAAAACCATAAACAAGTTGTATATGGGTTTTTATTTAAGGGATTGCGCCTGCCCGAAAGCCCAATTCCAGTTTTAAAAATAAATTTTGTTTAATTAATAACTTATACAATATTAAGGATTTTTCGGTGATTCCAAGCCCCAAACACTCCCCTTGAACCCAGCCGCGCGTCCCATATCCTCCCACCCTCTTTGAAGCTCCGTTTCATCGCGGTTTAGGTCGAAACTTCTGAATCACTCACATTTCGGGCAGATTAATAAAGGTAATTTGTTTCCTTCATAAATCCTTCAATTATCACTCTTTTTTCCCCATTCAAATTCCTAAATGGTCTCATAATCCTTGTTCGAACATCTCTTGAATGGTTGGATGTTTTCAGATTCAGAATCTGGTGGATTTTGGGTCGTTTTATTCATGATTGTTTTGAGTAAGTGTTTCTCTCTTCAATTTTTCATTCTCCTTAGGGTTTCCTCCCTCTTTCATTATATTCTAAAATGTCCAGAAGTTAGGGTTCGATCCTAAGGTATGATTTGGTATCTTTTGGGTCAATTTTTGGTGGTCTAGGTATGGATTTATATTCCTTGTGGTGCGGCGGTGGTGCGCTTAAGGTTTCGCACCAAGTTTTGAGGATTTCGACTCAAAAGGTAGGTGATTCCATGTGTAGCCATTTTATGATGAGTTAGCCTGCATGGATTATTAATTTAGCATGTTTATAATCTGTTTTATGTGTTTTGAAAACAGTTTTGATGGATTTGGTTGAACATTTAATTTTTAGTTGCATTATAGCTTGAAATTGGGTACTTTTCATGTGTGACTCTTGGGGTAATGTTTGGGTTTAGTTTATAACATATGAAAGTGATTTATTAGTCTTGAAAGGGGATTCCAATTATGGTTTGTTAATTCCTTATTGTCATGTTGGCCTTGAATGTAGGTTTTTTTTAATGAGTTTAAGGAGTAAAAACATGTTGTACTTCTAGAAGGTGATTTATGAAAACGTGTGTTTTTCATGTGTATCTTTGTGGTATTATTTGATGTATTTTTATAACATTTGGGGGTGGTTTAATAATTGTTTTAGGGCTGAACAATTCTGTTTTGGATTGGTATTGGTATGATTTTGCTTTTAAATGAGGGTTTTGAAATGGGTTTAGTGTGCAAACAATGGTTATACCTCTTGGGTTTGTTTTATAAAAATTGCCAATGTTTTATTTGGTTACACAAAGTTGGGAAAGGGTGTATATGTACTGTTTGGGTGAGTGTGTTCACCTAATGTGGGTTTTTGAATGGTAAAGTGGTGATTTGAGATGTTGAACATTTTTATAATTTTTTTTATAAATTGTCGAAATGTTTTACTAAATTGTGTTTTGTGTGCGAAACACGAGTGTGGGATATTTCATGTGAGTTTATTTATAAAATGAATTGTGAAGGTGAGAATGGTATTGTGTGACATGTGTGTGGGCTGTTATGTGAGTTGAATATCTTGTAATGGTTTTATAAAATTGTTTAATGGATTTGTGGAAGTGTTAATGAAATTTGAAAAGTGTTGTAGGCAATTTGGAGTGAGTTTGATTTCAAAAATTCATTTGAATGAAAAGTGGAATTTTTGACTTGTGTGATGTACATGGGGCTGTTTGGTTAATTTGTGATGTGGAAGTGATATTTTCATGTGAAAACTATACTTCTTGGATTGCTGAACTTGTTTGAGCACAAAGGGAAAACCCGGGTATCTAGGTGGGTGGACGTGTACTAGTATTCTAGTGAATCTGTGAGGTTTGGCCTCAGTTTCACTTAGCAAGATTGACGCTTACAACTCTAACTAAACTATGATGATGATTATTGGGGACCACTAGGTTATGGGTATGTTCCCTACTAGTGGCTCGTGCACGAGAATGGATATTTGTGATGGTTACCTTCACCGAGATACGAGGTACCTGGGACCCACAGCTAGCTAGTGCCTAGGGGTTATTTCCCATTGCTTGTGCTCACTGGATACTTTGTTATTACCATCGGTATATGGTATGAGAGGCTGGAAAATTCAGTAGCTATGGTATTTATTTTAAATATTTTTATTCTTTAAATTATCCCACCTAAAAACTGTTTTTATTTAATGTTGCATCTTTTAGAAATTTTAACTAGCATCTCATGTCTTTGAAAACATGCATGCTTTTCGCCATTAAATGTTTATCACATGGAATCTATTAGTGGTGGTATCCTATTGGTATTTGGCTCACACCCTACTTACACCCTTGGGTGTAAGTAGACTTGGTTATTTTTGTTGTCGTAGGTTGGGTACAGTTTTTTTTGTTCCAGTGGTTCGGGTTTCTAGCAGGTCCTTGGTAGTGAAGTCTTGTGGAGATAGCATAAGGGTGGTTCCCCTTGACAAAAGGGTTCTTGGGCTGTCCTTATTTGTTTTTTTACCTTTGTAATGGTCTTTAAATGTAGTTTTAACTTATGTAATTCAGTTCTGAAATTTTGTAAAAGATGGTTTTAGTTGAAAAATCCAGATTTGTTTTATTGAGTTTTTTTGTTGTTTAATGTTTATAGAATCAGGTAAATTGTTCCCAATTATCATTATATGATACCCGGGCACTTGTGCCAGCCCGTGGGGATCGGGAACGCCCTTCGGTCCTTGTCACGGGCTTGGTTTGGTGTCGATTTTGGCGGCGACCAGATTTGGTTCGTGACATGTATGATGTTCTACCTATCTAAATATTTATAATGGAACTAAGTTTGTGAAATTTGGATCTATATCATTAAATTTATTTTATATTAGTGTTTTATTATCATTTTTTGATAATTTTTATGTTTACTAAAATCTATGAAGAATCACTATGTAAGACATATAACCTTGGTTAGATAATTTAAATGCGAATATAATGAGAAAATTTTAAGTATTTTCTAATAAATAGTTTATATGTTAAGATAGTGATAAGTTTTCCCCTATTTACATTTCTCTCTATGATCCAGATGCCTTAATGAATGCATTATGTGATAATTATCACCTTTTTGTGATATACATGATGATATTTTTATTTTGTAAAATTTTGGTAAATTTTAGACATCTTGTCTCTCTAAAAACTTACTATATGCGATTATGAGCGGAAACTCTAGTGGATGGAGGTGGAGGCTTGTGACAGGTGAATTTTGGTTGTTGGACCACCCATGGATGGCTTAGATAGCGACACATGGAATATGTTTAAAACTTAAATCTTGATGGATGTTTTAATTATAACAATCCAATTAAATGTCTATACAATGTGGATTACATTGTGTGGCCTATACCATGTCCTATATGTGGTAATGGATTGGGGAGACCATAGCCATCCAATTATTTTGATTGTATGGAATCAAACATAGTCATGATGGATACATGGGTTATCACCACCTTTAAATATGGTCCATCCGAGTGGTTCTCCCCAAGAACTTAAGGGTGTCTATGTGAAACCCATACACTCTCTTGATCCCTCCACCATGTGTGAGGGTATTTTGGAAGGTTAATTTTGTTTATAAAATTCCCCTTGGACCCTTATTGATGTCCCAGACCCACTGGTACCTAGTATGGACCATTTTGAGGACACTAAGAAGATAAAGTTGTGAAATTAATAATAATTATGGACTTTTATAAGATTTTTTTGATCAACTTAGTTACAAACATTGAGGGATCCATTATTTTGTGATATCAATGATTATAGATTGTCCATGTTTTTTTTGGAAATGGTATAAAAACTTATATGATAATGAGAAAATTGATTATGGAGTTGTTATATAAACCTTTGGCATGATATGTAATATGCATTATATTAATATGATGATCTTAGTGGTTGCGATGAGTTGTTAGATCCAATTAAAGAAGATATTGAAACTCTAAAAAATTCAATGATTATAGAAATAGTTATAACAATATAAAGATATAGTTTGACTCTTTAATGATTATTATTAGAATATACTCATTATACTTATAATAATTTTAAAATTCAATATAAAATAATGAATTTTTGAAATGGTTAAATTGAAAAATTGTGATGTGAATAGTAAATTGTAGGCATGAGAATCGTATTATATTAATATAAAAAATGAGAATTATCATAAGATCCATGATTATGGTGAGTGATGTTTAGTTAATTTAGGTCAACTACTTAAAAGAAAATGATGCTAGGGAGATCTGATTATCTTTGTGAATGTGTTTTCATAAATTTTAAATCTGTAAGAGTTAACTGAAAAAGATAAAATTTAATCAAATACACCAATCATGGAATACTATATAATATAATAATAAATGTTTAGTGAATAATAGAAGAAGAATGGGAAATTAAAATATGGAATTTAAACCATAGAATGGTGGGATCTTTACAACAAGGTTTCAAGTATCTTGGAAGTGGTTTGGTGAAACATAATGGAATACCTTAAGATTCTTTAAATAACCCAAACATGGATTTAAATAGGGAAATTAATAACCTTGATGTGGCAACGAGGCTAGATGTATTAATCCAATTACAAAATTTATCTATTATTGATTAATTATTCACTTATTATTTGTTTGATAAGTGGAATTTTTTAACAATGGTAAATTAGCTATATTTCTAAGTGGAAAGTATTTTATTAATGATAAGAGGGTACCCTGATTGTGATTTAGTGGTTTGTTATGTGCACTCAATGTATTGATATGTGATATAACTTACGATTGATGAATATTGATAGGGATGTGTAATTCCTCCAGTGTCCCCATTGTAAAATATAGATAAATAGGATGGGTGAAGATGTGTATTTACTCCAACATCCTCCATACATGAATGAGATTATAGTAATTCACTAGATTACTGATACCCCTTCCTTCTCATAACACTAGGATCGAGGTGGGTGATGATGCATCGATACTATCACTCCTCCTACCCATAGCTCTTAGACTTATGAGGATTAAATATATATATATATATATATATATATATAGACATAGATATGTGTATTTCCTCTAAAATTATATTGTAGATATTTATCCTAGGAGATTTGTATTTCCTCCTATGTTTAGACATATATACACTGATAGCATTGGAGAAGTGCATTTTTTCCATTGGGAGATTTATATTTCCTCCAACACTTTAGATATAGATGAAGATGTATTTTTCCTCTAGTACTTTCAAGATTGGTAGAGATGTGTATTTCATCCAACATCTCATTTTTAATATATCTAGGGTGAAATTGGGTTGGGAATTGATTTGATGTGAAATCAGTCTTTATTCTACAAATTATTGTATAAATAAGCCTTTTTATTTGGTGAATTCTATAGAAGTAAGCTATGGGTAGCTTGATAAGCTTAATTTTTTTCTATCTATATTGTTGATGATATTGAGGATACCAAATGTCTATAATTTTTATTACCATGCATGAAAATCATCTCCAGTTGTTTATTTAGGGTGGTCCACTATTTGGGGTGACCATACTAGGTATTGTTATACTCACCCCTACATGTTCACTTGTACGTTGTTCATCTTGTGTCTATGTAGATCAACTAAATCAAAGGATAGATGACCTGGAGGATAGATATGGTGGTATATGTGGATAAATAATGTAGTGGGTATCATAATGAATAATATGGATACCTAAGATAAATATACATAAATAACCCATTGAATTCTTGGTTTAATTAGTATATTACATAAATAGTCACAAAAACCAAGGACTAAAAGGTTTAGTGTCTTGGATACTAGATACATAAAAATCTTATTTTAAAACACTTATGAACATTTATCCATAACTATTATCATCTATAGCCTCTTATAGATATATCATATGACATAATCATCTTCATAACTAGGTGAAAGGAAAAAAAGGTGATATTGAATACTCTATAAGGGAAACATATCAACTATTCATAATGGTTAGAGATTAAATATATGGTAATACATGAGTAAGGTAGTAATATTATATAAAATTTTCATGAGATCATAAGTGATAAAAAACTTGATTGATCATTAAGTATCATGGAATATGAACATATGACCAAAGAATGGTCATAAAAAGCATGGCTTAGAAACATATAACAAACAAGAAATAAATACACAAGAAAGTGTAAAATATATATAACATGGAATATCATAAACATTTGGCATAGTTTGAAAATAATGAATATTTTAGAGAATTAGTGGCATAAACATAAGCATAGGAAAATATTTTGAAAAAATCTAAGTATGTGCACCCTTTAATTTTGTGAACAAATCCAAGTATTTCCACCCTTTAGTTTTTTGAATAAATCCAAGTACACACACATAATTATCTATTGTGATATAAAACCATAACTAATGCATTAGAGAGAGATATAGGATGACACCCATCATAATCCATACATACAAGTTCAATTTAAAATCAAACCATTCAACTTATCATAAATATCACATGGGAAGAAAAATGGGTTTCATAACTTTTGAAAATGACATAAAATAAAGAAATGACCATTTAATAAAAAAAACAAGATCACCCAATAGATCATATAACATATTATTTATGAACCATTTCTTTCTCAAATAAGAATCTTTTTTTTAAATGAAAGAGAAATCATAAGAAGTATTTTTCTTAAAAACATTTCTTAATATCATCTTAAAAAGACATGATTTTTGAGTCATATTCCAATTTTTTTTTAAAATTAAGAGGAAAAATATTAAAAAAATTCTTTGGAAATAAATTTCAATAAAGGTATCTTGGAAATAAATAAATCTTATTTCAAAATTCAATGCATAAGTGAATATTTTATGTTCATTGAAAGAAAAATCCTTTAGAATATGTGGAAATTCCTTTATTGAAAATCTAAATCATTAAAAGGAAATTGAAACCTTGGTTTTAAAATAAAGGGAAATATAAGTTTCATTGAAAATAAAAACAATTTTATTTTCCAATTGGAAAAGGATAACATTTACAGGAAGTAAAAATATAGATATGTAGGGAAGAATCTATTAAAATAGAAAATAATTATTCTAAAAAAATTCATTTCCACAAAACAATAGATTCATCAAGGAAGATTAATTTTGTTTGAAACTTGATTTACTTATAAAATAAGTTTCAAATTATTATAGGTTAAATATTATCATACTTGAAATGTTTTTAGACAAAGAAAAGTGATTATGACCCAAGGGAAGGATTTGAGCCATGAAAACCCCTTAACTTTTATCCCACTTATTTGGATGAACTCCAGCACCATATATCAAAAAATAACTATCCTAAACAACTATTTAAGAAACTTATTCATTTAAATAAAATTTTATATAATTCCTTTGTAAATGTTCAATACATGTTTATTAGTTAGTTGTCACTTATTTTCAAAATTGGGTGTCAGAAAACTTGGTCGTTTTAAACTAGTTTGGTAATGGTGGTGTTGTTATTCATTCTTACCAAAAATTTCATCATTCATATATCATAATAGGTACCGGTAAATATTTTTTAAAATAATTTATAATTTTTTAATTTCATTTCTTAAGCATTTTGGTAATGTTTTTTGATTATGAAATCAAAGAGGAACTTGTTTTGGCGAGTTTAATGAATAAAAGGAGATATATTAATAAAATAATTAGATATTAATATTGAATAATTTTGAAATATTGAATAAATTATTATTACATGTTTTTACCAGAATATAATTATCCTCAATCATCTATGATATAAACATTACAACATCACTCATGTAGGTGGTAAAAACAACCTAGATAAGAGTGTGTTATAATGATTGAATGAGATAGAGAACATTATTATATAAAATTAATATAAACTTTACAGAATATTGAACATGACATAATTATCATATATATATATATATATTAAACTCATTCTTATAAACATACAAGTTGGGTGGTAATGAAAAATGAAATTCGTTGTTCATAGAGGTGGTAGTCTATATGTACACACGATTAACGATCCCATTTCTCAATGAATACAAGGAATAATTTTATATGAAAAATGATCATTTTAGACTTTTATTCATGAAAAATAAAACCTATTTATTCATAAAATCCATTTTTGGTACCATCCTTGAGATATGGTGATGCAAAACAAACCTCATCATATCGTGGAGGCGGTAGTCCTCACATTTTCACAATTGATGTTATTTTGTTTTCTTAGTGTATAAAAGGATTGAATATTTATTTTATAATTAATATAATTAAATTTAAGTATAATAATTATACTTATTTAATTATATTAACAAGGTTATAAATTATTTTATAAGGAGTACTATAAATGAAAAGACTAAGAGAAGGAAATACTCACATTGGAAGCTTGAATTTCTCTAGGAAAACTCCATGGAAGTGAAGGAATTTGAAAAAATTAAGGTGTACAGAAGATTATGCAGGTAGGAGAGAGTTCTAGGAAAAAAAGGAAGATTTTAAAGGAGTAATTTTAAGGTTATGTGTAACTTGATAGTCTGGAAGTGTTATCCTTTTATAAGAGAAGAAAATGACACTTTTAGAAACACACAACAATTTTTAATAATTCTATGACACTATTCAATGATAAATGGATATAAAGTAAAAAAAGAATGGGTGTGGGACAAGATAAGGTCTATAATACTCTCATACATTAATTTTTAGACAAGGTCATATTGATTTATGGTTTTTGTTTTTTTTACTTTTAACCTTTTATCTAAATTAATTTTTATCTTGGTAATTAATTTTTAACCTTATTAATTAACATTAATGAAAAAAATTAAGATTAGATACTTTTGACTAATTTTAAACTTCTAATTTAAAATTTTAAAATTAGTTTAATTTTTTTTTCTAAAGGTGTGAAAATTTAATTTTAAAATAAATACATTTAATCATGTAAAAACTATTTTTAGAAAAATAATGTTTTTAAGATTTAAATATATATATATATATATACATACACATACACAAATATATATAAGATAAAATTATAATGGATAATTAATTTAATGAAATAAATTTATTTATTATAAAAAAATTAAATGCACGAGGCTTTCAAGGAAATCAAAAATAGAATTTCACCATCTAAACAATTAATTATAAGAAAAGACCAATTTTTTTTATTAAAGTAACTTTTTAAGTTAGTTTTAATAATATTGAAAATAGGATCATAAGTTAAGAGAATATTTTAAAATTAATAATTTCATTCCTTAAATACACATTTTCTTACTTAAAATGGTTTTTAATCTTTTAGGATAAGTTTACATAATGATAAAATCATAAAAAGTATAATTTTAGAAAAAACCATATTTTTCGACTGAAAATAAAACTTTTTTGAAAAAACTCAAAAATATATACTAAGTAAATTTTGGTATGAGGAATTCAAAAATTAATTTTATTTTATAAAATTTAAATTCAAAAAACTTATAAATTTATCTTTTAAATAAAAATTCACAATTAAAATAAAATGGATTTTATTAAAGACAACATTTTTCAATATTGAATCATATTAATTATTTACCTTAAAATATTTAATGGTTTAACATATTAGTATTTATTATATATTTATTAATAATTTGATCTTAATATGTTTTGTATTTTATCATTTTATGTAGCATGTAATGTATGTTATCGAATATAACATCAGTTTTACAAAGTCTCGAATTTTGGGTCATTACATTTTACCCCTTTAAAAGAATTTCATTTTCAAAATTTTATTACAAAGTGGAAAAAATAGGGTACTTTTCTCTCATCACATACTTAGGTTCCCACATTTCTTTCCTAAACTTATTATTCCTCCACATAAACTTTAATAGATGAGTGGTATTGTTCCATGAAACCTTATGTCTTCGATCCAGGATTTTCACTAGTTGTTCCTCATACGAGAGATCATGTTCCAGTTTCATGAATTATAAATTAAGTACATGTGATGGTTCTGATATGTACTTACTCAAATTAAATGTATGGAATACACCATGTACTTGGGATATGACATGTGGTAGTGTTAAGCAATAAACTACCGCCCTGACATGATAAAGGATCATGAATGGACCAATGTACTTAGACTCCAAATTCCCTTTCATCCCAAATCAAATAACCTACTTCCATGAATATATTTAGAAGAATAAATTTTCTCCAAATTCAAACTCTAGATCTCATAAATGATTATCCCTATAGTTTTTCTATTGAATTTATGATTCTTTAATCTTCTACGAAATGGTTTGAACCTTCTCCATCATTTCTTGGACATGGTCAGGACCTATAAACTTCATCTCTCTAACATAATCCCAATATATTTGAGTCTTAAATATCTTCCCATATAGAGCCTCATATGGTTCCATTTGAATGCTATAATAGAAACTGTTGTTATATGGGAACTCTACCAAGGGATGGTGTTGATCCCAACATCCTTCAAATTTCATCAAACAAGATCAAAACATATCCTCAATGGTTTGGGTGGTCCTCTCAAACTAACCATCCATATAAGGGTGATAAGTAGTGATGAAACTCATCTTTGTATACAACGATTTCTATATTACAAATTCTTGAGGTAAACCTCAAATATTGATCATATATAATGTAAAGTGGTACACCATGTAGTCTTACCACTTCTCTTATGCATATCTTATAGATTTGGTCAAGATATAAATCTTATTTAATGTAAATAAAATTCACTAAATTTGTAAGGTGATCAACTACAACCCAAATAACATTATGTACCTTATATGTTTTATAAATTCCTACAAAAAATACTTGTCAATGTTTTCCCATTTTCATATTGGTATGGGTGATGATTGCAATATACCCATATACTTTTTTCATTCATCCTTAACTTTATAGCATACCAAGCATCGAGATTCATATTTCATGATTTCTATCTTAATGTTATCCCACTATAAGTTTTGATTTATATCTCTATACATATGTGTGCTTACTATATTAATATAGAAGGATGATCTATGAGAATCATCCAAAAGTTCCTTCTTTAGTTCTGGTTTTGATGGGACCCATATTAGGGTTTTAAATCTTATAACTCTATATTTATCAAGATTGAACTCCAGAATACTCACTACTTTTTTATATGGTTGCACATCATCTTTCTAGTCTTCTTTAATCTTCTCATGAATGGATGGTTGAGAAATAATTTGGGAAAGATAGTATTTTTCTACTTCTATTATGATTTCAATATTCATACATATTAAATACATGATAATTAAAATCCTCATAATGGATAAGATAGAATGAGTTTTCCTACTATGGGAATCAACCACCTTGTTTTCCTTCTTAGAGTGGTAATTTATGGAGCAGTGATAGTCCTTGATCAGTTCTAACTATTTTATTTGGTGCATTTTTAGATATTTTTTTTGTGAATATATACTTTTGGATCTTATGGTAAGTATACATATCAAACTTATCTCCAAATATATTATTTTTCTAAAGTTTCAATGTAAAGATTACTACCTCCAACTCTAGATATGGAGTTGGGTAGTTCTTCTCAGGAGACTTTAATTGTCATGATGCATAAGCAATTAACTTATCATTATTCATAAGAACACATCCCAAATCCTTCAAATAATAATCACTATATATCATAAAAACTTATCTATTATAGAGTGGTGAAATCACTAGGATAGTGACCAATATATTTTTAATATCCTTGAATCATTTGTAACATTCCATTGTCTAGAGGAACTTTAATCCCTTCCAGGTTAACTTGGTTAGTTGATTGTATAATCATGAGAAGTTTCTCAGAAAAAAATAGTAGTATCTAGCTAATCTAATAAAAATTTGGAAATCATTCATATAGGTTGGTATCAATAATTTTTTAATTTTATATATCATTTATGTTTCTATAGATATACCCTCACTATTGATAACATGACCTAATAAGGATACTCTTTGAAACCAAAATTCACACTTGCTGAACTTGGTGTATAATTTTTCCATTCATAATTTCCTTAGAAAAAATCCCAAGTGCTCTTCATGTTCTTCCTTTCTCTTAAAATATATGAGAATGTCATTGATAAAGACTACCATAAAATTTTCAAGGTAGTATTTAAAAACACTATTCATTAAATCCATAAAGATAACACGATCATTTGTAATTCCAAATAGAATAACTATAATTTCACAGTGTTTATACATTGCATTGAAATCTATATTGGGTATATCTTCTCTCTTAACCCTCAATTGATAATTTTTGGATCAAATTTCTATCTTTTATAAATATTGAGCTCCTCATAGTTAATCAAATAGATCATCAATACGGGGTAGGGAATATTTATTCTCGATTGTGATCTTATTAAGTTTATGAAAGTTAATGTAGAGGTGAATTGATCCATCCTTATTCTTAATAAAAATCACTGGTATACCCCATGGAGAAACACTTGAGCACACATATCCTTTATCCATATTCTCTTGAAGATCCTTCTTTAATTTTTACAACTGAATGGGACCATTCTATAAGGAATCTTTGAGATAGGAATAGATCTAAGTATGAGATCAACTGAAAAATAAACCTCATTATCTAGGGTAAGTACAAGAAGTTAATATATAAATACATCAATATACTCTCGTACAATAGTCATTTCATTAGTTTTGACACATGCCCCAATCATTTGAGCCAAGAGTTCCTCATTTCTAGGTATCATAACCCATATTATATATTTTTTTCAAATAGAGATCATAATCATCCTTTCATCAATATTTAATCATAGGATGGTTGGGGATATGAAATGATATCTCCTTAACTTAAAATTTGATATGTGATCTATGTAGGGATAACCAATCCATACTCAAAATTTCATAAAATTATACCAAGGGAAAAAGAACTAGATCTATAGTGAATATATTCCCAGAAACTTCTATCAGAGAAGAGTTATATATCTTAGATGATATCATTATGACACCATGGGTTTTCATATATATTTCATTACTCATGATTTTTTGTGTAAAATCAACATTATTAGAAAGCTTGTGTGATATAAAATAAGGTGAAAAACCTTAAATAAAATAATGAATTTGAAAATCTATAGTGATGAATGAGTGTACATTATACCACTTAATTATCATAATCCACCTTAGTTGTAGTGATAACATATGATCTACCTTTCTATCTTGGTTTTGGTGGGTTTTGAGGACTATTATATTAAATAGATCTGGGATTAGGGAAATTATTTCCCTAATGCCTAAACTATTTGTACTTCATTAATTAAAGTATGGGTGGCACATTGTCTAGAGAATTGTTCTCCTTTGCCGTGTTAATCATCCTATTGTCATCACTTTGATAGTTTTGTGCAATATGAACTACCCTAACACACTTAAAATACTTCCCCGATCCCTTGAGATAGTTTATATTGTACTTTCTACTATATTTTTGATACTTAGGTAGTTGGAATTTCTTTCCCCCATGTGGCTTATCATCTAAGCTTCCATGAAACTCTACCTTTATTTTCTTGTTCCCAAAATACATATAGTCCCCAATTTCCACCTATAACTTTAGTGAACATAAAAAAATATCCTCATAGCTTCCAAAATATATTATAGATAATTATTTTTATAGAATTAGTTTTAATCCACTGATGAAATGGTCAATATTTTTTTTATATTAGGATATATAACCATAGGCATACCTTGTGATACTAATGAAGTTTTCTTCACAAGTTCTTATAGATTAATCCTTATTTTGTTTCACCTAAAGGAATTACCACTCTATCATTGTGTGAAGAGTTCAAGGAAAGTGCTTGATAAATAATACTTTCTTGAACTCCTCCCATTCCATAGAGTCTAACTCCCCCTTTTTCTAATGTATTCTTAATTATACTCCACCACTTGTCAACCTATCTTTCTAAATGATAATAGATAAAATGATCTTCTCATTATATGATAATTGGAGGAAAAAAATATCTTTTCCATCACATCGATCCATTTATCCAAAATAAGTGGATTAGAAGAGACACTAAAGGATGGTGGATGATTAAGCATAAAGTATTCAATAGTAAGCTACTCAGTTTTTGGTGCATTTGGGAGATCAAAATAATTCACATTATTATTTATATATTGTGATTGTTGCATGAGAATTTTTTTGAGGTTTTTTACACTGAATACCATCCCATTTGGAATATTATTCATACAATCTCTACATTTTCCCTCATACTCATTATTAGCTTGGTCCCTCTATGTTCCAACGATTAATTCAAATGAAAAAATGTTTTGGGACATAAGTTAGAAAATATAGCTAGGAAAACTAGGATTTTATAGTAAATAACTCATAAATTATGTATATATCCTAACTTATGAAACTATAGTGTTCAACCTAAGTTATCTATGGAAATTTATTTTTTAGGTTCTCTAACATAAACATATTCAAATTCCTCATCATGCTTTATAAATTGAATCTGAATTAACCAAAGATTATCCCTTAGGAGTGTCTAGCTAGGTGTGCGATCTTAATCCCACTCATCATTCATGGGGGTGATGATCAAATCAATTATCATCCAACCATTTTTGGGATGATTACCCCTAGGTGAATCTGGGATATATCCACATCCACTTTCCAGTATCCATATATGGATATATTTCTAGGAAACCACATAATCTCTACTTTATCAAAACATTAAGATTTTATCCAATACTTAGAATCATTCCAAGAGTTCTTAATAAATATCTCTAAACTAATCCCTAAAATAACCAAACCTTTGATTTGATACTGACTATGGTGGCCTACAATAAACATACATAAATAATACATTGATTTCATAGTTTAATTAACACATTACACAAACAGTCAGAAAAACCTAAGAACAAAAGGTTTATTGTAATAGGGACTAGCTACATAAACATATTATTTTAAAACACTTAATAACATTTATCCAAAACCATTATCCTTTATACCTGATTCTAGAAATTTTATATGACATAATAATCTTCATAAATTTAGGAATAAAATCATAAGAAGGGGTGAGATCGAATTATCTATAAGGGAAACATATCAACTATCCACAATGATCATGAGGGAAAAATGATTAAGAGAGTAAGATCAAATAAAAATATCATGAGATAATAAGTGAGAAAACATAGTTGATTATTAAGGATCATGACATAGGAACATAATACCAATGAAAGGTAATAAAAAACATGGATTAGAAACATATAATCAATATAAACCAATACATAAGAAAATAGAATATATTTAGAATATGGAATATCATAAATATTTGGAATAGTTTAAAAACAAGGAATATTTTAGAGAATTATTTGTACAAACATAAACATAGTAAAACATTTAGAACAAACCCATGTATGAACACACTTTAATTTTGTAAACAAATATAAGTATGTCCAACCTTTAGTTTTGTGAACAAATAAAATTATGTCTAAGAATTATCATCTCATGAGATATGTGACCATAAAAAATGCATTGGATAGAAATATAGAACCCAAAATATCATTATCTATACATACAAGTTTAAATTAAAACCAAATAATTCATCTTATCATAAATAACCCATGGTAAGAAAAATGGGTTTTAGAACTTTTCCGAATAGTATCACACAAAAAAACATGATAATTTGATACCAAAAAACATGATCGCTCTAAAAGAGAATATATCATGTAATTTAGGAACCATTAATTTATTAGATAACAATCCTTTGAAAATTAAAGAGAAATAACAAAAAGGATTTTTCTTAAAATATATTTTTAATATGATCTTAAAAAGACATTATTTTTGAGTCACATTCCAAAAACCATTTTTTTGAAAATTAAGAGAAAAAATCCTAAAACATTTCTTTGATTTTTTTTATAAAAATACACCTTTAAAATAAATAAATCATATGTCAAAATTTAATGCATAAGGGAAGAATATATTATCATTGAAAAAAAAACCTTTGAAATATTTGAAAATGACTTTACTAAAAACCCAAATTATTAAAAGGAAATTGAAACCTTAGTTTTAAAACTAAGGTAAATATATAGATCATTAGACATAAAAAAAAATTAATTTCCATAAGGTAAAGGATAACATTTCTATAGAGTAAAAATGTGTATATGGAGGGAAGAATCCATTAAAAGAGATGAGAATTATTCTCAAAAAAAATTCATTTCCAAAAAAATAATATATTCAACAAGGAAGAATACTTTTTTTGAAACATGATTTCCCTAGAAAATGAGGTTTAAATACAAAATAATATTATCACAGGTTATATAAAATCTTACTTAAAAAGGTTTTATACAAATATAAGTGATTATGACACAAGGGAAGGATTTGAGTCATGAAAACCCCTTACCTTTACCCCCTCTTAGTCGAATGCAATCTAACCTAATATATCACAAAAAATAAATATACTAAACACCTATTTAATAACCTTATTAATTTATATATTCTTTTATAAAATTCATTTATAAATATTCAGTATATATTTATTATTTGGTTATTATCTATTTTCAAAATCGAGTGTCAGAAAACTTGATCTTTTTAAACTAGTTTTATAATAGTGGTGTTGTTATTCATTATTATACAAAATTTCAACATTTATATATAATAATAGGTAATGTAAAATATTTTTTAAAATAATGTATAAATTTATAATTTAATTTCTTAAGCGTTTTGGTAACATTTTATGATTATTAAATTGAAGATAAGCTCATTTTAATGAGTTTAACGAATAAAAGGTGATATATTAACATCATTAGATATTAATATTTTGACTCCAAAATAATTTGGATGAATTGAATGAATTATTACTACATGTTGTTACCAGAATATAACATTATTTAATCATCCACAATATAAACATTACAACATCACTTATGTAGGTGGTAAAAACAAATAAAACAAGAGTGTGTTATAATAATTGAATGAGTAAGATAATGTTTTTATATAATGTTAATATAACCTTTATAGAATCTTGAAAATGTCATAATTATAATATATATTCATTTAAATCATTATTATAACCATCCAAGATGGGTGGTTATGATAAATGAAATTCATTGTTTGTGGAGGCGATAGTCCACACGTACACATGATTAATGATCCTATTTCTCAATGAATGGGTGGAATGATAGTATATGAGAAAGTATTATTTAAGAATTGAATTTTTTTAAAAAATTTATCTATAAATTTCATACTTGGTACCATACTTGAGAGATAGTTATGGAAAACAAACCATTTCACATTATGGAGGTGGTAGTCCGCACGTTCACACAATTGATGTTGTTTTGTTTTCATAGTGGATGTAAATGATTGAATATTTTGTGTCTAATTAACATATTGAAATTTTAGTATAATAATTATAATTATTCATTATATTAAACGGTTATAAATTATTTTATGAATGATTATAATAAAATAAAAGACTAAGAGAAGGAAATACTCACGTTGGAAGCTTGAGTTTTCTCTTGAAAAACTCCTTGGAAGTGAAGGCCAAAATAGAACTTAAAGTGACAATAATCTTATGTTGGTGGGGAAGGGTTATAGTTGGAGAAAAAATTCATATTTTAAAGGAGTTATTTTAAGTAAAAGTATAACTTCAAAATGTGTAAGTTTTATCCTTTTATAAGATAATAAAATGGAACTTTTGGAAACACACATCATTTTTTAATAATTCCATGACACTAGTAAAGGGTCAATGGATCAAAAGTGAAAAAATATGGGCTATTAGAAAATATAAGGTCCAATATCCTACCATAAATTAATTTTTAGTGAAGTTAATATTTATTTAAGGCTTTTGTTTTCTTACTTTTAATCTTTTATCCAAATAAACTTTCACCTTGGTAATTAATTTTTAACCTTAGTAAATAACATTAATGAAAAAAATTAAGATTGGATCCTTTTAAAAAATTTGAACCTTATGATTTGAAATATAAAAAAATTTCAACACATAAAATTTCTAATGGTGTGAAAAGTTAATTTTAAAATAAACACACTTAATCATGTAAAAATAGTTTTTAAAAAATGTCATTTTTAAGCTTTAAATTTATATATAATATATAATTATCTTGGATACCAGTTTTAATGAAATAAATTAATTTATTATAAAATAAATAAATGGTAATTTCCTTTAAAGGTAATAAAAAACCTAATTTCACTATCTAAATACTTAATTAGAGGAAAAACCAAAAATTGTTTTTTATTAGAGTAACATTTTATTTTAGTTTTAAAAATATCAGACATAGGATTATAAGTTAATGGATTATTTAAAAATGTATAATTTTATTCCTAGGATACATATTTTATTATTTAAAATGTTTTTTTAATATTATAGGATAAAGTTACATAACGATATAATTCTAAAAATTATAATTTTTGTAAAAACAATATTTTTTGATTAAAATTCAACCTTTCAGAAAAAATTTAAAAAATTTATACTATATAAATTTTTATGTGAGGAATTCAAAAATAAATTGTATTTTATAAAATCTAAATTTAAAAAATTATAAAATTATCTTTCAAAATAAAATTCACAATATAAAGATAATAGATTTTTAAAAAAAAATAATTTTTTTTCAATATTATCTCATTTTAATTATTTACCATATAAATATTTAATTGTTTACTATATTAGTATTTATTATAGATTTATTAATAATTTTATCTTAATATGTATTGGTTTTTTGTCATTAGGTGTAGCATGCGACTCATGCTATCGAACATAACACATGTTTTTCAAAGTATATAATTTTGTGTTATTACAATAACCACCCTCAAAATGCCTATATTCGAGATGTTAACTACTTGGGATGTGTTAGTTGTAACTAGTTTTTCAATTATACCTGAATATTCCATTGTATTATATCATCTTGTACTCTATTTGTTTTTATTGAATAAGTCTCTTTTTATCATGAATTTTATTATATATTCTATATTCGTCACTATTTGGTTTTATTTTAATGGGTTTATAGTGGATTGTGATACATAATAGTAGGTGTTAAGTAAATTTAGAGGCAATGCTTCCCATGATTGTGTAGATACCCCAGTGTTAGTTTCTAGACCCTGGCCTATTGGTGAAGTAATCAGGGATTTCAATTACCAGTAAACTAGGATATAAAAATAGTGACACATTATTCATTAAGAGATACCACATTATCCATATTAGTCTTGGTGGTGCATCATATAATTTTTTTGGTGAGAATGGTTATGTATAATTCACCTTAGATACGATTCAGTGATATGTCTTTTACCTTAACCGGTGTATCGATGATGCATTGTTTACCCTATTTTTATGATGTTGTGATAACTTGTTCACCTTAGATATCAATATGAGAAATGATAGATAGTTAATCTTCATAATTTGATAAAACTCAAAAAGAATCATACTATTCCAAAACTAGCCAAAGCAGGTATGCATTAACCATACTTGTGACTCCTTGCGTAGGAAATAGTGAAACTAGTGTATGTACATGATGTTTATGACTTACTATTTATTCAGTATATTCATGTTATTATTGGTATGATTATGGTTCTAGAATATAATTAAAATACATAAAAATTTATTATATAGGAGTTTTGAGAGCTTACAGAGCATGATGAACTAGAGGTAAGGGTTCTTCGTCTCAATATTGCTTTGTTAAGACAAAATTGATATTATGCACCTATTTATGTATATGAGGTGTATTTTATATAAAATTAATATTTTATATCATTAAAATAATTATTTTAATGGTATTTAAATTTTCATTTGATGTCATTCAATTTATTGTAATTATGACTCAAACTTTATTAAACCAGTTAGGGTTTTATATTACAATATCATTTTTATTGGGATTGTATATGCTTAAATTTATGATGATAAAATTATATGATCTAACTCCAAACAATCACATTTATTTTATTATACTATATTTATTTTTGTATATTAATTTTTTTATTTAATTTTCCACTCTTGAAGTACCCAATATATCAAAATATTTTATTAAGGAAAACAAACTTTATTTCTCTCTTCAATTGGGAATCATTTTCTTCCATGTCCATATTTCATTAAAATGTACTGAATAATTTTTATAATATTCTTAAAATATTTATTAAATTCCATTTTAACCATGTTTTAATTTCTATAAAAATGTTTTAAAGGAATATTTTTTTCATTTTATAAATATATTTTTTTGTATTTTTAGCGAAAATGTGAATATAATTTTTATTTTAACGTACACTGTATGAATAGATTTTTAGACCATAATAACTTATAGTTTATTTATTTATTCCTTTACTAGTTTCTATAGTTATATTCAAATAAAATGTTTTCATTCATATTTTTGAAATTTTTATATTTTAAAAAATTGGTTTCAAAATAATGTGGCTATTTTCATCAAGAAATGTTTGAGTGAACATTTAAAAATATTTCCATCTATAAAAAAAATCATTGATGTTTCTTATGATTTACTGGGGATATAATCAAATATTACCTTATTTATTCTTTCCCAATATGGGTTATGATTATGTTGATGAAATATTTATAAAGCTTATTTTGTTTTCCAGGTGTTATGGTTTGATATAATGATAAACTTTTTCATGATATTGTCATATATATATAGATGGATTATGATTATATGATAGGTGGGTTTGTTATAACCCTCTAATAAATTTGGTAAAGATTAATCTTTTATGAGATCAAAGGGTACATGGGAGGTTATCCTTAGCCCAAAAGTGGGTACACATGAGGTTATAACAAGTCCAAAAGGGTGTACATGAGAGGTTATTCCAATCCCAGAATTGGGTATATAGGAGGTTATTCCAAGCCCAAAAGAGGGTGCACATGAGGTTATTCCAAGACCGATGGAGGTACATAGGTAGTTATCCCAATCCTTATTTGTGATATATGTCTTTATGGATATATTTGACATAATATTTCAATGAAAATGATTATGGTACACTTTATTCCACCATTTTATGACACGATCTTATAATAATGTTATGCACTCATGGATCATGTTATTTGATTACTTTAGGATTCATGTGTTAGGAATTGAAAATATTTTTACCACTACTCATTATTATATAAATTTTTGGGAATTAATTTCAAATGTTATGATTCTTTTCTCTAACACTTATACTTATGATATTCTTACATATGATCATTATTTAATATCTTTATTGTTTACACATAATGAGAATCTGATATCACCATTTCTTATGTTTCCTTTTCCCTAGGATATAAAGAATGTTTTTAATTATGATATGTCTAAGAAGGATTTTAGTTATGAAAAACTAAGTGAGATATGATGTTGATATTTTATATACCAGTTGTTTATGTGCCCATGTTTCCAAATTCACTAAAACTTTATGTGTTTAGTACGGATCGTAATGATATGTAATGAATATTCATCTAATAAGATGTTATATTTATTTATGTAATGTCTCAGTTTCCATAGTTGAAATTAGATAAAGGTTAAGTACTTTTTAAAAAAAGTATGATAAATATTTAGTGAGAAATATTAGGATAAAGCTATGTATAGTAGAACAACCTATGTTATAGTAAGGAAATGATTTTTATTTTAGTATAAAATACATCCCATTGTTGATATTGGAAAGTGGATGTAGTTTTGGTATATATTCACCAAGGGGTAACAACTTGGAATGGGGTAGATTGTATATTAACTCAATATTCACTGATACATGATGAGTGAGGCTAATACTACACACCTTGATTAACACACAAGGGGGATATTCTTGGGTTAATTAATATTGTATTTATGAACCATTATGAATGATTTTAATAGATAATAACCTAGGATAACCTAGGATAAATATAAGGTATCTTATATTGAAAATAATGTGTCAATATTTAGACATCATATATACGATTTTCATGATTATATTATTTCCAACTATCATTATTATTTCTCATAATATACTTTTTGATTTATTCAATTATTATAACCATAAGGAGATGTGTTAATGCTAAATGTAAAGGTCAATGAAATGATTATCTTCCTATGAAACTAAATGTTATGGGTGCTAGAATGAAAAAACTTTTTGTTCTTCTTATTCCACTCTCTCAGGCCATGAATCATGACAATATTACAAATGAGAAAATTAGGTAAAAATGTACTTTTACTCCCTTATTATAAATCATCCACCTTATTTTAGTGGGTCCTATAATCGACTAATTACTAAGAAATGGATCATTACCACTAAAAATATATTTTCCATTCTCCAATTATTAGTTAATTAAAGGGTTATTTTAATTGTTTATCATTTATTATTTGAATTAGATATATGGTGGAATCTTATCAAGAATATGTTTTAATGTGAATAATTTGAATCAATGGAGTGGGATGAGTTTTGAAAGTTATATTTCAATAATTAATTTCCCTGTATTGTTCATACCATCATGGAGAATGAATTCCTTGAGCTAAAATAGAAGGAAAATGAATCCATTAGTACATATGAGAAAAATTTTACAAGACATGTGAAGTATGAATATAGTATTATAATTGAACCTAAAAGTATTATTAATTAATTCATCAGTGTTTTAAATACAAGTCTTTGAAGGCTGTTATCCATAATATACTTCAATCACTATAAACAAATAATTTGATTTTATACCAAGGTAGAAATGGATAATGGTGTCACCCACAAATATGATGATTTTCATATGAAAATAATGATAGAATTTAAAGGAAATTATTATATATAAAACCATGGAGGGAAGAATACAAGCCATTATTTATTATATTTGTGTGGAACGAAACATGGTTGAAATTGTCTTAAGGGGACTAGTAAATTATTTAAGTGTAGAATGAAAGGTTATTGTATATTTGAATGTTGGTGTAATGTGAATAAGTTAATTGATGATACAAATATATAGAAAGATCCCAAAAATGAACCACCCACACTATAGTGTTTCAAATGAAAGTAAAATTGAAATTATGATAATTAGTGATCAAATAAAAGGGTTAATGATGATGAATGATGTTAGCAGCCTATTAAGCCTAGAGACAAAGGATAATATCTTATAATCACTATTACAAATTTGGGGTATGATAAAAAAGTGGTAAAAGATATAATTACCATCTACTATAGAAATTGTAATGTCTTAATTGATTTTGGTTCTACCAATTATTTTATTTCAAGATAATCTTTTAAGGGTATCACATTACAATCACAATGATTAGATATTCAATTATCAGTAAAAATATCCTTATAGTATTATGATATCATCTCAAGACTATAATTATTCTTTAATTGAAGTTTGTGAGAATTTGATTCTTAAAAATCTTATTATTCTCCTTCAGGTTTAATTTTATGTGATTTTTTATGGATTGTCTTTAGTTGTATAGATCCTACATCAATTTATATGGAATTGAAGTCACGTTTGATATTTTGAACCAACCAATGATTGAATATCAGTTCAAGGATAAATATGAACTTATAATGGAAATTACATCCATTTCATTGGTCTTAATTAATATTAACTGGTGGTGATTCTCTTATATAGTTGAGGAGTAACTAAACATTAATGATATTCCTATTTCATGGTAGTTTTTTGATGTCTTTATAGAAGAGTTACCTAGTCTTTATCTGAATTGGGAAGTTGAGTTTTCAATAGAACAAATAACAGGTGCTACAAATATTTCAAGGACTCTATATAGAATGACCTAGATTGAGTTGTAGGAATTGAAGAAGAAACTACAAGAGAATCAAGATAAGGGATTCATTCAGATATATGAGTCACCTTGGGGTGAACCTATTCTTTTTTAATAATAATTATGGATCAATGTGACTCTACATTGATTATCAAGAACATAAAAGATCATGATTAATAATATGTATCCTTAACCCCATATTAATGATTTCTTTGATCAATTATGGGGAGATCAATATTTTTTCTAGATTGATCTTTGATTAGGAAAATATTAGTTGAGTTCCAAAAGTGAAGACATTCCCATGAATATATTTTATTTGAGGTATGAACACTCTAAATTTATAGTGATTCCATTTGGTATTTCAAATTCCCCCATTATGTTCATGGATTTATTGAATAAAGTCATTAGAGATTACCTTGACTAGTTTTTGGTAGTCATTATAAAAAAAATTCTTATGTATTCCAAGAGAAATGATGAGCAATAATGTCACTTGAGTAGTGTATTAAAGACCCTAATAAAGGATAAGATGTTATAAAAATTTACCAAGAATGAATTTTGGCTACATAAAGTTTCATTTTTGGGTCATATAATCTCAATAAAGGGTATATTGGCATATCCATCAATGATGTAAGTTATGAAATATTGTCCTAGCCTAACCACTATGACTGAGATCCATTGTTTTCTTAGATAGTATGGATATTATTGGTGTGTTTTGATGGTTTCCACCCTGATATATAATCAAATTACTATATTAACCTGTAAGGGAGTCATGTTCCTATATACTGATTAATGTGAAGAAAATTTCAAGGAACTGAAGGGAATATTGTTTAGTGAACCTATTCTAAAACTACCCAGTAGTGGATAATGTTTTGTGATTTAAAGCGATGCATCAAAGAAAGGGTTGAGATATTTTCTTATGAAAAATGATATAGTGATAGATTATGCCTCACACCAATTGATGGTCCATGATAAAAATTACCCAACTCATGATTTAGAGTTAGTATAGGTAATCTTCCATTAAATATATATAGGAATTATTTTTAGAGATAAATTTGTAACATTTATAATTAACTTAAAACATTAAATGATGTATTCACCGATAAAGAGTTTAATATGAACTAGAGAATATGGTTGGAGTTGATTAAAGATTATAAATTATTAATAAATTACTAGTATAGAAAATTAAACAAGGTGGATGATGCTTCGAGTGAAAAGGTTCATGTTGCATTATTTATTATGAGGATAAAAAATATCCAATATTATTACATTTTCAAAGGGTATACCATGATATTTTAAAGAAAGGGGAGAAATATTATCTTTCCAAGTGAGTGTTCAAACATCTTGTAATGGCCTGGTCCTTCTGGCCCATTACATTGTGTGAAATATAGTGATTAATGTGTTCGGGAAATTCCAGAGGTGTTTGGTGGGGGAAGGGAGGAGTTTTTAGGTATTTTGGAGGAACAATAAAATTTTTAGAGGATGACGGTAGATCCCAATGGTAGACCCCAATAGTAGATCATCCTAGTGGTGGATCCCAATAGTAGATCATTTTGGTAGAATATACCAATGATAGATCATCCTGGAAGTAGATCCCAATGGTAGATCTTGTTGTTGGTATATCCCAACGATATATCACTAGTAGTATTTCTACATTGAATCTAGTTTTCCATAAATTTTCCTATTTTTCCCTTTTGATGTAAAATCTTTTAAAAGCCTTAATTAATGAAAATTAATGTCATTTTAAAGGAGGGTAATTTTGTATTCTATTTATAAAGATTCATAATAATTTTAATGTACATACAACATGGTCTTGATTGGATTTGATAAGACCTTCCTTTAATAGTCAATTAAATCCATATCAAATCCCAATAGTTTTAGATTTTTTTCATTCTAAAGAGAAGACCTTTCATTCCTTCCTTTAGGATTAATTTATCTTGAGATGAGAGGTTCCAAATCATTCTCCACTCAAAGTCATGGAACTTTGTTATTACATTTGGTTCAAGTTCCCTATAGGTGTTTTCCTCCTATGTGTGCACCCCCTATTTCTAGTGTAACAAATTGGTGTAAATATTCTTTCTTCCTGGTAGGGGTTCTATCGTTTCTTAGCTAGTGCATCATGTAGGGTGGGTTTGTTATTGTTGTCTCTTTTGGAGATGGTTGCATCATTATTAATAAATATAATTGAATTGGATCAAATTAAATATAAAGGGTAAGGGGAATGCGAAGTATGAACTTATATATTTGTTTTTTTTGATTTAATGGTTTAAAATGTAAGGGATAAACACCTACTAAAAATTGTGGCCATTGGGGGTCCTTTATTGCACTATTATTATGTGAATTGTGGAGTTCATGTTGTGTGGTTATTGGAAACACTTAAAAATGTAATTGGATAATCATGTATACTTGGTTAATGAATTTGATTCCTCAGGATCTTATGGATTGTGTGATAACACCCTTAAATAAAGAATTCAAATTAAATGAAATCCCATAATCCTAATTTTAAAAATTCTATGTGTGTGGTGTGTAATGTGTTTATGGAATTAGCCATGTGTTATGTATTGATTATGATGATGAGATGATTGGATAGTGAATATGTTGTGATGTGTGTGCAGTGGGGATTTGATTATGGTTATGGTGAAATTGTGCGGTGGGGATACAAAAGTGGAGATCAGATTATTGGTATATGGAAGTTGGGATGTCTGATGTGGTGATGTGCTGTTTTTTTCTAGTTTCCTAAGTAGTGATGGAATTAAATAAATTATAACATTTAAAATAAAATGGTATTACATGAAAATAGTTAATTAATGGTTAATAATGGGTCGTGTAGTTAAATGAAGTTAATATTAAATATGAATTAATGGGATGGAATAATGGAATGAATTGGATACGTAATGGAATGGGTTAGTAATAGAAATATGAAGATGGATTATTATGTGGCTTTATGCATTTAGAGGCGGCAGTGAGAGTGGGGATTCTATGAGATGGTTGGTGCTTATTGTGAACCCATAATATATAATTGTGTATGTGTCTTATATTTACCTTGTATATTCTTGTGATTTTCTATATGCACCCCACCCATGTCAAGCACCTAGTGTTGAGAACCAAATATTTTGGGGGTGCTTTTCCCAACATCCTGGTGGTGACGATGGATGGATGGCTACCTGATCTTCCCAACTCTCTCTTATAGGTGATGATGACATGCATGATATTTTATGTACATAATTACAAAGTTATGCTATCAAGTTATGATGAGATGAACCAGGTGTCTTTAGGTGAGGTGTAATGTGTCAACCCTTGTGTTTTAAGGTGAGATGATGAGATGATTTATGGTGGGAGTTGTGCATGGTAGGAGGAGTATGCAAGGTTGATGTTCTACATGTTCACGATACCCTACCACTTTAGTTATGTGATGTGATGTGATGGTCCAGGTTTCTTCGGGTGTGATGTGATGTGATGGCCAGTTGGACATGGGATGCTTAACATGATGTGATATACAAAAGAGGTGGGATTTCTAGGACATTTTCTATTGGGGTGTGAGAGTGGAAAATCAATGGTAAAGTGGCGAGGGGTTTCCTTTATTTATATGCTTCATATTATGTTATTATAATTGTCTTGAATTATTTGGTAAGTGTGCTTTGGTGAGGTTTGGGATGGATAATTGACCTATTTAGGCACTGATGGCCCTGTTGTTTTCTCATAGGTGCATTAATATTCCTCTTTAACATGTGAATGAGAGACTTAGGTTTTCCTACTGAGTATACCTTTATGCTCAACCTACGTATATAAACTGAGTTTTAGGTTTTCAAGAGGACTATGTAGACCATGATAGACATTACTAGCTCAGATCTTTGGATAATTATTGCGTTACTGCTTTAGCTTTTCTTTTGGGTATTTGCTTTGTAGAATTTTATCTGTATCAGTTTTATTTATACATGTATTTTGGGGTGGTTTTTGTATTTATTTTATATTATATCATGGATTTTCTTGTGGTTGATTCATTTTATATCTTGATATAGTTTATATTATAGAAGGTAATAACACCCATACATGATATTTTTACACCCTTGATGCTAGTATATGACCCTCAGCCTATTGGAGTTGGGACTCATGGGTTATTATCTCTCTCCCCTCATTATAGTATCTTTGGAAGGAGGGGTCCTTGATACAAAGATATATATATATATATATATATGTGATGATTAAAGAGGTGAAAAAGGAGGATGTAGAGCTATAAATTAATGTGAGAAATTTTATTGATTTTAAACTTGATTGTGATGAAATGATAAGGTTTAGGAAACAAGTATATTCCTCATAAACATTTGACTTAATGAAGGATTTATTGGAATAAGATCATAGATCATAATTCTTTATTCATCCTAGAATTATGATGATTAATAGTTATCTGAAATAGTATTTTTGGTGGGAAAAAAAGAAGATAGATATTACAGAGTATGTATCTTGATGCATGGTATGTTATCATGTTAAGGAAAAGTGACAAAAATTTAAGGTGATTTTATAACCATTACCCATAAAAGAATGCATGTGTAAGAGCATCACCATGTACTTTGTCGTTAGACTCCAAAAAACATAAAAAGTCTATAATGATATTTGGGTTATAATCGATCAAAATATGAAGTAAACACACTTAATTTAAATTAGAGATAATTTCTCCATTGACTAGATTTCTAGGATATATATTAAGTAAGTGGTGAGATTTCATGGAGTAACACATTATATTGTATCTGATTGTGATATGATATTTACCTCAATGTTATGATGAAGTATTTAACAAGATTTAGATAGGGATTTTTTTCAGTACTGCATATCATCCTAAAAAAGATGGTCAGTTTGAGAGGAAATTTCAAATGCTAGAGGATATGTTGAGATACTATTCTCTATATTTTTTAGGTGAATGGGATCAACACCATTCTCTAGTTGAGTTTTTTTTTTAAAACAATAGATTTCACTTAAAGATTAAAATTCATACTTTTGAAGACTCCTAATAAATTAAGTAAAGAAATCCAACATACTGGGATGAAGTTGGAGATAGGAAGCTATTGGGACCTGATAAAGTTGAGGAAATGATAGAGAATGTTTGAACCATTCTACAATACATTAAGGTTGCTATGAGTCGACAAAAGAGTTATGTTGAAAATTCTTAGTGAGATCTAGAATTTGAAGTTGATGAGAAGTTATTTATATGAATTTACCCATGGAATAAGGTTATAATATTTTAAAATTAGGGAATGTTGATATCTAGGTATATTGGTCACTTTGATATTTTTTTATCAATTAGAAACTATATCTAATCGCTTGTAACTTCCTCTAAACCTATCTCAAGTTCACAATATGTTTCAAGTATATCTTTTTGAGAAGTTCATACCCAATCATTCATATATATTGAACTCATTTGTTGTAACATTGGAGAATAATATTTATTATGAGGAATAACTAATATAAATATTGGATCATAGAGATAAAAATCTAAGGAACTTGACTACTCACCTTTTCAATGTTCTTTAGAGGAATCAGAAATTCAAGGAAGGTACATTGGAACTCAAAGATGAGATGAAACATAAATATCCTCATTTTTTGTATCAGTGGGATGTAATTTCAGGGGTGAAATTAATTTTATGTGGGGAGGAATGTAAAAGCACATGATTTTATATCTATTTACTTTGAAATAAACTTGAGATATTTGATAACATACTTTACATGTAACCTTAATTTGAAATAAACTGTGACATAATAATACTTTATAACATAGATTTTAAATTGGAAGGTACGAATAGTAATAATGAAATTATGAAAAAAATATATTTTTTAAATAATATAAATTTATTGATTAATTTATAATATATAATTACTTAATTTTCATTAAATTCATTTTATACTTTAAAAACATGTTTTCTTCCAAAATAGTTTTTATTGAATTTTTCACATAGAAAATATAATTAATATCTACCATATTTATAAATTTTATATAATTAAATTAATATCAATTTTTAAATAAGAATTTAATTTTTTAGGTTTAATTTTGAGGATTTCTCTAAAAGTATTTATTTTTAAGTGAATAGTGAAAATATCAATTTTTCTAAAAATGCCATTTATTTTCATAAAAACATGTAATTTAAAAATTACCAATATATTTTTAATTTGATAATTAAATAATATAAGTCTAATTTCATTATAAATAGTCTAATAAATTATTTATGAATCATTATTATACTTTATTTTGGTATAATTTGTTTTTTGGGAATAAAAATACATTTTTCTAATAACTATTTTTTATACAATGTGTTTTTATATTAATAAATCAAATTAATATCTACTGATTAATGGTTTTTTTTGGAGTTTATAGATTATATATTCAATACAATATTTTGGAATTCATTTTAAGAGTTTTACAAGGCATGAAATGGAAGTAAATTTTGTTTTTTTCTTAAAAATGCACATTTCATAAACGGGTTTTCATTTCATTCAGTGTGATTATTTGAAATTAAATTATATAAATTATATAAATTATATAAAATTATTATAGGTAAATAGATTAAATATTTTTATTAATCATAATTAATATAATTTAATGGTTTGAACATAATTTTTATTCATAAGGAAAAGTAAAAATAGTAAAATTTTATTCACACAATTTGAGCCTTAAATATCAGCAATTTCATACTATAAAACCTTAAAATATTCCTTCCTCTCAACCTAGATATTCTGGTATTCTCTTAATTCTAACCCTTTAAAGCTAAAGGTTTAAACCAAAGGAGGTCTCTCAAAGAAGAGGTATAAATCTTAACCAACCTCTTTCAATTTTATTTCTTATTACATTGTCTATAAAACTATTTTATCTATAAAAATGTGATAATTATTTTATCATAAACATACTTATATGTTATTATTATAATTTTAAAACCATTTCACACCTCTTCTTCCTCAAATAGGAAAGTAAATTATTTCTTTTGTGTACGTGTGGACTATCGCTTCCATGTATCTATATGATTCATTTTTCACCACTATATTTCATAATATGTTTTTTATCAAAGATTTAATGTTTATATATTATTTATGACATAATTATTCTTAAATAATTATTATATCTTATCTACCTTATTACTATACCATTTTTTTGAAAAATGATAACATTGCTTGTGCATATATATAGACTACCACCTCCATGAAGAAATGTGATTTATTTTTCATTTCCACATTACTTGGATGGTAATAAGGATATATTTTATTAATATATATGATTTTTTTGAACTAAAAATTATTCTAAAAATGTGAATTATCATTTAAATTCTTTTTATTCTATCCATCAAAAAGTGGAAACATCACTCGTGTGTACGTACAGATTACCTTCTCCACCGTGTGATGTAATTCATTTTTCATCACCACTTTATATGAATGGTTATAAAAGTTTATATAATTATTTAATATGATATAAATGAAAATATTATTATTATGGATATGATATAACCATAATAAAATTATATGGACTATAAATTCTGAATGAAAACTTTCATGAACAATATAGCAGTTAACACCTGAAATGATGATGATAATGAAATATTGTTGATGAATGGGTGATATGATGTCATAAGTAAAGAATATATGGAATTATATATTTTATTCTGGTTTATATATATAACTATAATAAATTAAAATTAATTATACATGAAATTAGAGTGCTTATAAAGAAAGACAGACTTGAGTTATGGGTTCTTCATCTCAAAATTTGTTTCATGGAGGTATATTTGATGTTGCCCACCTACTTAAGTTTATGAGATGTATATAATACCACTTTAATATTTTTTATCATGAATATACTTATGTTTATTATATTAAATATTTTATTTTATTTTGTTCCATTCATGGGAATTACGACTCAAATGTAATCAAAGTAGAAGGGTTTTATGTTACAATCTCATTTTTACCTGTATTGTTTATGTTTAAAATTTTGTTGATGAAATTATATTATCTATCTCTCCAAAATATTATTTATTTTCTTATCCTTTGGTTATTTTTTGATATCACATTTTTTATTTTTATTTCTCTCTCTTTAAGTACTCAATATACTAAATGAGTGTTTCTAAGTAAATTTTATTGAATCTAAAGAGTAACTAATTAAGATGGTCACTACTACAAGAGGGGGGTGGGGTAGGGGTGGGGGTGAACTATAGTTTAAAATTTTAAACTAAAAATACCTATTTAAGTAAAAATATTAGGCTAAAAGATCATTTTATGACTAAAGTGTAGGAATCATAATCACATATTGTCTAATTATATCATAGTATGTTTTAATTGTTATCAAAAAAACAATGATAAAATAAATGATAATAATTTATTATAAAACAAAATTTTTATCATAATATGAATAATGGAATAAATACTTATAAAAAAAAGAAATACAATATCTAGTAAAAGTAATAATGACTTACAATATATATTAAAAGAATTCACTCTTTTAACCTTAAGAGTAGAGCTAGTCAGCAACCCCAACTAAAGGTATCCATAGTTTTGTACTTACTATAAAGTTTATCTTTCATTACAAGAAAAACCCTTAGTATGATGATTGGAATAGATCTATCTTCATATCATAAGATTCTATTGATATGATGATCAACATATATCATCCTATCCTCCAAATCCCTCGATCTTATGGATTAGATTCACCATCTTCCTATCCCCAGAAGCCCCCAATCGTTACAACAATCAGACACACAAAATAAAAAAGAATTTTTTTCTAAAGGAAACAACCCTAACAAGGATTCCTTATAATGATAACTATCTAAAGTATTACAAAATATATGAACAAGTATTTCACACTAAGAAATATTTATAAGACTTGTGTCACTAAATTTATCATATTTCAACTCTTCAAATGATCAACTATTTTTAGGTGAAGCTCTAACTGCCATATTTCTGAGTTAGTTAAAATGACCTTAGAAATATTACAATTGAAAACTCATCTATAATGGGATTCCTGGAATTATTATTTTTCATTATTATAATGATAATAAGTATTTATTATGATATAAATAAGTCTACATATTCTGATTATAAACTTAGGATAGTCCGATGAGGTTCCTTATTATTCATTAATACTATAAAACTTATAAAGTTTTTTCCAATGTATCAGTACATTATATTTTGGATGGTCATGAATTTTGTTAGTACAATAGAAAAGTCAAAATTCTATCCACTAGTCATAATAAAGGCCATTACGATTAATTAGAATCACCCTTGATATGATGGATTGTATTAAATAATGATAAGTTCACACTCATAATACATTATAATTATTTATATATTAGAAAAAAGTAATTCTTTATAAAACATCATACTAAAAAACTTAATACATCAAAAGTTAGTAAACATAGTTCTAAGAAGGTGTTTTTGATTTAAAACACCAAAGGAATTGAAAATTAAGAAGTAAGACTTCTGACTCAACAATATTTCATTTTTTTGGAAAAGAACAAACAATAATACTTAAATGAAAAATTATAAATTGAAATATTTACAACTCTTTTACCTATTAAGAACTTTGAAGATATACTTCATAAATCTCCCTGAGTTTATAAATTTTTTTTGATATGACAAAAAGTGTTAAAACTTATTCCCCTTAAGATAACAAGTCCCCCGGAATGAAAACTACCTTTTGAAATTATCTTCTCCCCAAAAATTATTTCAATAAATTAAAAATTACCCCCATTTTTGATATTAAAAATAAATAGGAAATTATATGTCTTGAAATTTTAGTGAGAGATATCTTATAAAAAAATTATTATATTCAATAACTAATCAACTAAGAAAAAAATTAAAAGAACTTTCCTAAAAAAATATTGAAAAACATTCAAATATAAAATATTTGAATAAAAAGTATTTCACTATCAACAAGCATTAAATTTTTTGAAAATATTACATCAAGAGTTCAAAATAAAAAATTATTCATTCTTTCTTAATCAACTTCTTAATAATGGATTTCATCTTTTTGAACTCCTCAAAATCTTTCTCAATATTTACAGTCTTTTCTTCCATAATTTCTTGATTTTGGACTTTAGTATTTATACTTTAAAATTATTCCTTTATAAGGATCAATTAATCTTCTTTTGATCTTATACTGTTGTTCTCTAACTCTAAATTTTGAACTTTTCTTTTAAAACAATTACTTCCTCTATCCGATCATTAGTAGTATCTCTGAATTCTTATACAAACTTCACTCGATTAGATACATCGGATGATAAATTGTTTAATGAATCTTCTATTTCTAATAAAATTTTGTTTACTTCTAGAAATAGATAATATTGTTCCATTATATTTCAATCCACTTGATTTTACCACTTGACCATTTTTTTATAAGACCTGTTCTACGTCTAAGATTTTTCTTGGAAATATTTTAATTCTACCTCAATATGGATGACTGACTTAGTTAAAACTTTCAACGAATCAAAATTTTAACTAAGGATACTCTAAATAAGTTGAAATATTACTTATAACTTAGGAAAATAAGAAATTCTATCACTTAATATTTTCAAAGTTTGACAAACACATTCAAAACCTTTCTGAGAAATATTCACTGTTGGTCAGATGAATCTGATGAAGCTTTTAGAGGTTTTTGTTTGGAAGAATAAGTGTCAGGTTTCTCATAAAATTTATCTTTACATTTATTGGAAAATTTCTTATCATATTAAACTTCAACAACTTCTATATTCTTATCTAACTCAAAAATTTTAGAAACTTCTGTATGAGAATTTTGATCTTATTCTTAGGCTTTCTCTGAAGATGATTTTACTTTTTATTTTGAATAATTTTATTTATTTTCGTGTCAATGATGACTTTAATTCTTGAGTAGTGAATGGATATGGTTATGAATATGAAGATTTATTTTCTTTTTATCCCCCAAAAGTCTTTGTTTTTTCATCATCATCATCTTCTTCTATTTATTATATTTCTTATTATACTTATTCCACATCTTTTTATTCTTCTTATTTTATATAAACTATTCTTACGCTTATTCCTCTTATTATTATTATTATTTTTATTCCTAATCTTCTTAAAGTTCTATTTCAAATTAACATGTAGTTCTGAGTACTTCTTTTACAAATTTTCTATATACTAACTCTTTTTCTTTGTTGGATTTCCCCTGAAATTCTTCTGGCACCGATTATTCTAATTTTTCATCAACTACTTTGTATTTTAACATATCTTACATGGGAGAAAAAAATTATTGAATCACTAAAATTTATTAAAAAACAAGACCAACATCAGAAATTATTTTATCAATCTGAGATATTGGAAGTATTATATTTTCTGATACTCTCTCTACAACTTTTAGCAAGATTTCACAAATCTTATCTTCTTAAAACATCTTTTTTGTTTTTTTTATTTTCTTCTACTATAAATTTATATTATGTAAAAATTATCAAATATTTTTCCTTATCATGATCAATACCAAAATCTGTATCCCCCAGTTTCATTTGTGCCTTATGTGCCATTAGTTTTTCAAAAACATCATCTACAATTTTCCTTTATTTCTTTTGTTTCTTCTATGGAAGGAAAAATTCATCTTTTGTTTTCTTTTTCTCAATAATCTCCTCTTTCTTAGTAGGTTGTGATTTATATGATACTCCAAAAACCATATCAAGAAACTTGTTTATCATTAAATAAAAAACCAATTTCCTTATAGAGATATTGACTTCACTGATAAAGGAATTTCTCTCTTGTATCGGGTAAGTCTTATTATCAACTTTGAAAAGATCAATTAATTTCAAGCGTAACTTATTAATGAAATTAGAAAACATGATAATCTTTGACTTTATTAATGTTATCTTGATTTCCTCCACCCTAATGAATTTTTTTACTAAGTTAATTTTCCTCACATCCAAAATGAAATCCATAACAAGTATATCAAAAACCTTAAGGTGTATCTATCACCCTTCCTAGGTATCAAATACCCTTTCATCCAAATAACCACTGCTCTTTCATCTGGTTATAAGCAAGAAACATTCCTCAATTTCTCATAATATTGAAAAAATGATGACTCAACTATCTCTTTCTTAAAACTTTCATGTTTATCAGGTAGCCTATGTGAGGGTAAATAATCCTATCCTCCAATAGGGATACCAACCAATTACACAATTCTTTTGTAATAAATCTTGTATTTATTAAAAAATAAATTGAAAGAAACTAGATCATTATCACCTTATTTAATAAACTCAATAGAAGTGTAAAACTCTCTCATAGTATTAGGATAATATAAAATTGAATATTTGTTAGGTTTATCTGTACAAAAATCTTCTAAACCTTTTAAAGAAATAATTATTTTGATAATAGAGTCATATTTATCGAACCATGACCTTTCAATGAGTCATTATCTAAAAACGTGTATTTGTGAATAATATTCCTTATTAACCATCATACTAAGCTTTGTTATAGAAATCAACGAACTTCAAAATAATTAGATTGATGGCTTTGAGGATTGGCGAGAGACAAGGAAGAAATATCTAGAAATTGATTTGGGACTGGAGTTTTCCCACTCTTTATTGGCATATAGAGGTGGTGATTCAGATTCCAAAAAATTTCAATGGTTGAGATTAAATCCTTAACGTATCCAATGAATAAGATTTAATTGAAGATAGTTTTAAATTTTTATTTGAACTCTCAAAGTTTTAAAACCTTTTATCACAGTGAGAATCATTCATATTCGAAAAATGTTTAATTTTTTTGAAAAAAAATCAAAGTAATGAAACTAAAAGAATATGTAATCAAAAAAATTATAAACTAAAGTAAAGGATAAGTGAAAAAACTAAAATAAGAATACATTTTAGAGTAGAGGGTTTCATCGGTCTAGGTTTTTGTAATGAAATTTGATTATGATAGTTTATAAAAAAATTGATTATGATATTTTTATTACAAAAACTAAACAAGATATTTTTATTATCTAGAAAAAATTTTTTTTCATCCAAAATTTTTATAAAAAAGTTTGATTTTGAAAATTTTGTAAAAGGTTTTTGAGTCCAAAAAAATCATTATGATGAAAGATATTAAAAAATTTAAATTTTTTTGAAAATAAAATGTTTTTAGAAAATATAAACATATATACTCCCCATATGAGAAGAATTTTATTACTGTACGAATATTGGTAAACAAGAAGTAGATATGAATAATCATTTAACACTAATCATTCCATGATTTTTTTTAATGTACTCAAATACATTATAACTAAGGGGTTTAGTAAAATTATCATAAAGTTGTTCTTGTGTTCCGATGAATTTTGAAATTATATCTCCTTTAACTGTGTGATACAAATAGAAATGGTTTCTTATATATATGTGTTTATCTCATAAGTAACGTGATGAGTTTTTTATTTAATATAATGGAACATATGTTATCACAAAATATTTTATTTTTATTAAAACTCATTCCATATCCTGTGAGTGCATGTTGCATCCGCAACACTTAATCACAACAACTTCAAGTTACCACATATTCAACTTCAGTTGTGGATAGTGATACTGAGTGTTGTTTCTAACAAGAACAAGAAACTAAAGAGTCTCCTAAGAAATGAAAAGTTTTTTATGTACTTTTCATATCCATTCTATATCTACCAAAGTTTGCATTCGAAAAACTTTTAAGTTCAAAAATATTTCTATAAGAATAGAATAAGCCTAAATCCATAGTTCCATTAAGTCAATGAAATATTCATTCTACAACTTTAAGATGAAATTATTTTTGAATGACTTGATATCTAGAACATAATCATTTTGAAAACATTAAATATAGATAAATAGAAGTTAAGAAAAGTAAAATTCCAATCATACCTTTAAAATATTTATAATCAACTGGTTTCCCAGCCTCATCAAGATCTAAAGTATTGGAGGTACCAATGGGAGTACTAATAATTTTAGTATTGTTACACACAAATTTCATAATTAAATATTCTATATAATTATATTGAGATAAAAAATTACCTTCTAGATTTTGTGAAATTTGAAAACCAATAAAATATAATGCCATCGGCATAAATTTTTACAATAATAATGTTTTTATTTACTTCTTTTATAAAAAGAATTGCATCTTTATCTCCATTAACAATTTGTTTTGTAATAAAAATATAGTTAACATATCATACCAATCTCTAGGGTATTGTTTATGTCTATAAAGTGCCTTGGTAAGATTATATACTTATTCTATATGTTTTGTATTTTCAAAACTAGGGGTTTGTTCTATATAAAGTTCCTCTTAAACTTATTTATTTAGGAAATCAAACTTCACATCCATTTGATTTTTTTTGAAATTAATGAATGCACAAAGGGTAGAAGTATTTAAATATATTCAATTATTACTACTAGAGCATAGGTTTATCCATAGTCTATTCCCTCTTGTTGGTTATATCCCTCAACAACAAGTTTAACATTTTTTCTAACTATTATTCCATTTTCATCACATTTTTTCTGAAAAACCCATTTTAATCCAATTATAGAAGTTTCTTTAGGTTGTTCAACTAAATTTCATACTTGGTTCCTTTCAAACTCATTAAGTTCATGTTTTATTGCTTTAATCCAATCCTCATCACCTAAATCCTCATCATGATTTTTAGGTTCAAATTGATACAAGAAAGATAGATTCTCAATTTCATTCCTCAAATACCTTCTAGTCCTAACCGGTTGATCTACATCACCCATGATACTTTCATTAGGACTATTCTTAAGAAACAACTAGTTTCTTGGATTTTAAAAAGTATTTTATTCAATAATAGGTAGAAAATATTCCTGAGGAATAACTTTATATAGAAAGTTTTGAGTTATTTTCTGATGAGAAGAACATTCTAACAAAGATTGAAAATAAGTTTTTTAAATAACACAAAAGGATATAGGTTGAGGTTGTTTTAAAATAAAAGGATCAGTTTCATCAAACTTAACACACACTATTTCCTCTATAGTACAAGAATTTTTTTTAAAAACTCTATAAGCCTTACTATTATTGGAATAATCTTAAAATATTCCTTCATCAAATTTTGGTGAAAATTTATGTATCTTATCTTTAGTATTCAAAATGAATACTTTAAAACCAAAAAATTTGAAGTAAGAAACTTTTGGTTTTCTTTATGTCTAAAACTTATAAGGATTTTTATTAAGAAATGTTCTAATTAATACTAAATTTATAGTATAATAGGAAGTAAAAACTACTTCATCCCAAAAATGTCTAGAAATTGATTATTCACTTATCATGGTTATATTAATTTACTGAAGAACTCTATTTCTTCTTTCAACTACAACATTTTCCTATGGGGTTTTAGACGTTGAAAAGTTATGTTTAATACCTTTCTTATTACAAAAAAGTTTCAAAATAATAGTTTTCAAAATTTTCACCATGATCACTATGAATAGTTATAAAGGATAGGTTTTTATCATTTTTAAATCCATATTTAAAGGTTTTAAATTAACTAAGATATTTGTATTTTATTTATAGAAAATAGACCAATATGTATGTAGTGTAATCATCAATGAATACATATACATAGTATTTTCCACCAATAATTCCATTTTTTGTAGAAATAAATTAGTCCGTGTGAACTAACTATAATGCATCATAATTTGAGACTTCACTAATATATTTAAAACCCAACTTATGTTGCTTACCATATTGAAAAGGGTCACAAACTTTTCAAGTATCAAACCTTAGTTCTAGTAGATGATTCACGAGTCCTTTATTAGTCGACAAAGATAAAGTTCTAAGGCTAAAGTGTCTTAACCTTTTATACCATAACCAATATTGATCTTCCATTTCAATAAGTCAAGGTAATTATTTGCACCTAAGGTATTTTAAGTTTATAGTGTAAACATTCTCATACCGATTGGAAAAAAGAATAAATTCATCTTTATAACTATGTACTGTACATTTATCATTTCAAAATTTCACAAGCTAACCTTCATCATATAATTGAAATATGCTTATAAGGTTTTTCTTAAGCCCTAAAAAAATAAATCATTTAAAATTAAGGATTTTCCAAGAAGGATAATGTTACCTATACCAATGATTTCTCCTTGAGTATTATCAATGAAATTTACTTTTCCCCCTTTAATGTTGATAATCTTCTTAAAGAAATATTTTTTATAGTTATATTCTTGGAGAAACCACTATCCATGTACCAAATGTTTTTTTGTTGGTATTATATTTGTTTTCCTAAAAATAAAGTAATTAGTTTTTTGTAACCCAAACCTTCTTAGGTCTGGTATATTTAGAAAATAGAATTTTAGGAAGCCACATCTGACCAATTTTATTATGATCCAATGTAATTTATTTTGAAAAATAATCTTTATGATGTCCTAAAGAATAAAATCTATTTAAAGAATTTTTCTTCTTCAAATGTCCAACACTTTGACTCTTTGTACATAATAGATAACTTTTAGGAACAAAATAGTTATTACTAAATATAGGTTTATTATAAGTAAAATCCATTCCAGAATTATTACCACAAAGTCTAATTTTCTTGTATATATTATCAAAGTTTTCTTTACTAGTTATAAACTTAGAAAAGTGTTTCTTTAAACTTGAAATTTCTAAATTTCGTTTTACAGATAAATTCTTACCCTCATCAGAAATAGTACTAGAAATTAGTTTTAAAAAATCATTTTGTAAACTATTTTTCTCAGAAATAGTTTTCTCAAGATCTTTTGAAATAATATGTTTTTAAAATTTAGTTTTATTTAAATATTTAGAAATATCTGTTATTTAATTATTTAAAAGAGTTATTCTTGAATTTTCCTTTGAAATTTTATCTTGGGCATTATCATATTTTTTATAAACTTTAAAATTTTCATTTTATAATGTCTTCTTTTGAGAGAGATTCTTCATAAGAAGATGTATAATTTTTATTATCATCAAGATAATTTAAATTTAAAGAAAGATTTGTTCAGGATTCAGAATTTGGTACCTTATACATTAGTCATTTTTTTACCAAATTTATTTCAGAAAAAAGTCTAATATTCCTCTGTCTAGAATTATTATTGTTTGAAGAACTTTTTGAAGAACTATTTCCACCATTGGACCTACAAGTGTTAGAATATTTCAGAATTTTCTTGTTCGTAGACTTGTAATTATTATTTTAATTTCTATCATAATTACTCTCTTTAATTTACTTTCTCACAAGTTTAGGATAATTAGGTTTAATGTGTCTTATTTTTTTACATTCATAATAAGTAACCTCACAATCCTTCTTTCCACTTTTATCCTTATGAATATTTTTAAAGAACCACCCATACTTGATTTATAATAGAACCACTAGTCATTATAAAAAATTTCTAAGAATTTTATCATGAATAAATTACATAGAGCGTTTATTTCTTCACAAACTCATTGAAATAAAACTTATTCTTTTCAGAACTTAAAAAAACTATATAAAAGAAATTAGCTACATAAAAATGTATTTGAAATATTATTAAACCATGGAAAATAAATAAATTCCATATCAATATCTTTGAAACATGATTAACCCATGGAAAAGAAATGAGTTACATAATAATCACTTTGAAAAATGATTAATCAATAGAAAAGAAATATGTTCCACAAAAATTTCTTTGAAACAAACATAATAAATCCTGATAAAGAATAGGGATTATATCATTAAAAAATATATCCATTAGATAATAAGTTACAATAAGGGTTTTTGATGTTGATGAATGTAAATACTACTAAAATATCATTAAAAACAATTTATTAGGAAAATAACATTTTCCTTTTGAAAATAAATTTTTAAAACTATAAATTCGAAAAATATTTTGAAAAATCATTTTCTTAAAAAAAAATTGAAACATATAAAATACGCTTCAAATAAAATAATGGTTATGATGGTAGGAAAATCCATTCATGTTGTAAATGTCAAAAATAAACATTATTTTCAAAACATTTTGTAAAAGGGAGCCAAAAGTGACTAATTTGGAAAATGTTAAGAAATTTTCTTTAAAAACCTTTTTAAATAAGGTTGATGACCATGGAAAATAGCTTTAGTAAATTAGTTATTTTTAGAAAGAACATTTTCAAAAATATTTTAGAAAACCTGGATATGGAAGTGAAAGATACCCAATCTAAAAGAAAATACAAGATTGATATCACTTAAAAATGAATTTTTTGATGTTTATTAAATAAATAATAGAGGAAATGAAAATTAAAAATGTTAAACACATTCATAAAAAAGGATAATAAATTATATTTGGTTCAAGAAAATAATACCATATTGTTTATTCCAAAAGAAACTTGAACATAAACAATCTCAAAAGAAAAGAGATTGTAACATAAATCCTTTTCCACTTTGGATGCTCTTTAATTGTAAGTCAAATGAAAGAATAACTTCTAATGAAATTTTAAATATAATTAACATAATTATATATAGGATATAGAATTACAAATGTTTAGTATATACTGTAACAACCCAAGATTTTATGAGAATTATTCTTTTTAATTTCATTGATGTCTTGTGTTGTATGCTACTCCAAAATTAGCTTTTTCTATACGCAACACCGTATTAGCTTACAGTATACGCAACACTATTCTTGGATCGTGTTACACAAAATTTCAAGTTCGTTTGATAGAAGTTATTCTACGCAACATTGAGTGTATATATATATATATATTCAATGTATAAATGAAATATGGTTAGATTTTGTTATACGCAACAAAAAAGGAGTCTTGCACTACACGAAACCCTGACTTGGCTTGCATTACATGCAATCACAACCTTTCTCGATAGCGTGTGTTGTACGCAATATCAGGTTTCACTAAAACAATGATATATTGTTATAATATTATTATTAACTAGCCGTTATGAATATTATTGACTGCATTTTTGAATTTTATAACATTTTTATTCATCTTACACATTTTCTAGAACATGGTATGAGAACAAGACAAATTTTTTAGGTAAAATAAGTTTTTTTCAAAAAATGCTGTTTTGTCGTCTTTTGATGGCGCACCCACTTTAAATCTAGTTTTGGACATGTTTATAAGTTCAATTTTAAAAAATAAAATTCTTATTTGGAATCAGGATATAAAAATTTACTTTGGATAAATTTTTGATATTTTTCTGATAACTTTCATATTTTAATGAATAGTAAAAATAGGCTATATTTTAATTAAAAACAACTTTTTTCATCGTAATAATTTATATGGATAAATTATAATATTTAATGGTTTTAAAGTATAAATAGAATATATTTTTACCATTTAATATAATGTATGTCATTAGCAATGATTTTACATTGAATTCATATGTTAAATCAATTCAATCTTTTGCAATGTTTTAAACAAAAACCCGTTTTCTTTCGACAATGAGATTAATTTTAATTTAATTTCTGCAACTTCAGTGTATTGAATTTGGAAAAATGGATTCCGTATTTGGAATCAGTGGGTCCAAATTATATTAATAGACTACTTTTTATTTTTGGGCATTATGAATAGTAACTATGGTAAAGTTTTTTTCCATCGTTAAAGGTAAATCGGGTAATTAAGGGTAAATATAATATTATAAAATAACCCTAACACTTGTCTTAATACAATTGGATGATTATATTTCGTCCTAAGTCATATTTGTGTCGAAATGGAATCCATTAGAACCCACTTGGATGTGATTAAGACCTTTAGTTTATTTTATTTAAAGGAAAGTGAAATAAGTCTCACTCAAACTTTAATCATTAAAGTATTTTTAATATAAGGTTATATAGAATATAAATTATGTTATAAATACTCATTTTAAATATAAAATGTTTTTATTTATCATGGTAATTTATTTTTAATTTTTAAGAGTTATTTAATTACCTTATTAGCTTATACATTAATGATGCAGAAATTATTTATTTAGTAAAAAATCAATAATTTTGTTTTTATTGAAATAGGAATACATATTAAAGGGCCCAAAAACCTGATAAAAACTTATTGGTAATGTATATATACACCATAAGCATCAAATTACCGAATATATGACCGTTTGGAGTCTTATAAAAGTGATTATGACACTTATATTATTTTATTTTAAATGATGTCAAAGTTGTCACCTTCATAATTTAATAAATATAACATTTTATAATTTGGGTGTTTTAGAATATAAATCTGACTAAATGTATTCATATAAAATCTATAAGATTTATCTTCATCCTAGTATTTTATTTTTAATTTTTATGCAACAAATAAGTATATTTAATAAATATACAAAAATGTTGTAGTAATTATTTTATTAAGAGAAATATCAAATAAATGGTTTTTCAAATAGTAAACTAAACATTATATGAACTATTTAATGTGCTCAAATAATTTTCTAGATTACTATGACATGTTAGGAACCTATTAAATATTTTATTTCGAATATAACCTTTTTGTGGATTTTATTTAAATTCAAATAAATAAATAGTTTCAAAATTGACACTATTGTTATTTTATAAAAATAACTTATTATAAAATTGTTTAAAAATTACAAAAATATTTATAAATTATAAATTGAAATTTATATAGTCTAAAATTTCATAAAATATCCAATTATGGAAAATTCACAACACATAAGTGATTATTTATAACCATTTAAAATTTAGAATTTTATTACCACAAATAAAATTAAATAGATTAAATAAGGATAAATCAAAATGATAAGGTTTAATATAATATCAAAATTTGTATAAATTTTATTGGTTGATGAGATTAAAACCCTATCTCATATAATTTTCTAATTGAGTCATTTTGGGAGGTTTTTATGTGGGTTTTGAATTTATATTAAACTAATATTTTTGAGGATTCCAAAGGTGCCCTCTCCTCTTTTATAAAAGGGAACCTCCTCCTTCTCCTCTTTACAAAACTTTGAGCTTTAAATCTCATCAAAAACCTTCCCATTTCCCTTCCCAACTTCCCTATAAACATACTAGAGGTCATGGTATTCTTCGAAGACCAATGTTAGTATCCTAAGAGGAGGTTTCAAAGAGGCATGTCGAAGAAGAGGTAATATCCTTTACCGATTCTTTCAAATTCATTTCTTCTTCTACTTCCTATTCTTTTGTTGTTTCTTAATAAAGTAATAACATAAGTATCACTAATATACTGATATGTTATTATAATTATGAAACATCTCCATTTCACCTTCTATCCATCCTATAGAAAACAAAATCACCACATGTGCGTACGTACGAAATACCGTCTCCAAGCCGTGGTGTAATCTGTTTTTCCAACACCACCTTACTTAGACGGGTATAATGGTGTAAATAATAACTATATATAGTTATTATAACATCATACTAATTCTAAGATATTATATCATCCACCTCAATTCAATTCAATAATTATGGGAACGATATCATTGCTCGTGCGTACGTACGGACTACCGTCTCCACGACGCGATGAGATTCATTCTCCATGTTAACCATTCAAGAATGATTATAAAATATATATAATAAGTAATCATGAAATATATGAAATAATAATTCTACTGTATTTATGTATATATATATTTATTTCATATACTTAATTTCATTCAATTCAATAAGGAAACGAAAACAGCGTTCATGCATACGTACGACCTACCATCTCCATGAACGGTGTATTTCTTTCCATTTATCGATCGATTATATATATGTATATTCTGAATATATGTTATATAAAAATTATGTTTTATATTCTGTAATTAAGTAATTATGATCTAAGTAATCATATTAATAATTACAAGTCAAAACACGGAAGATAAATGAAACGATTTTACCCAAAACGCTGCTTTAACAAGGATTTTACAAAAGAACGGGTAATATAAAGTCGTAAGTGAATCATATATGATATCATAAATATTATCATGGTTCTGTTACAAGTTAATAATATGTTTAAACCCACTATACAGGAGTCTCAGACACATATGGAAGAAATTGGACATAAGGTAAGGGATAACTTTTCCAATCTCATTTTTATCTGAGATTGTTTATTCGTAAGTATTTACTGGGGTTATATTTATCATCCATGTCCCTGTTTTCTAAAAAATGGTTCCATGTATGTTTAAAGTCCTTTTTACCCATTTTTGACTTTTACTACATGGTATGTATGGAATCTTTCTTTTACAAGGCACTTTTTGACTTTTCCAGCAAAAGTACGAGAAGAATGTTTTTTAAATTATACGGCACGAACGGATTTTTACAGTTTCATAATGCCTTATTTTCAAGAAGATTAATCTACAAGATTTCATGATTATTTTCAACAAAATCCTTTTCTTTTAAAATTGCATGGCATTTTGTGAAAAGAAAATGAATTTGAATAAGAAAGGATATTTTCCTCAAGAATTTATTTCAAGTGTTTTATCAAAACCATTTTCCATCTAAGATGACTTTATTTCATATGTGCATGTTTCAAGTATAATGTATATATGATTTACATGGTTTTACTTTTCTTGTTATGATTTGATATCCATTTCTTTTATATGTATTATGTGATGATGGGATGATGTTTATGAAACCCATTTTATTTGTTGGGTTATTATGAATGATGCATGTTTATTTTGTGGAAAAAGTAAGAATGATTTAATTATGAGATGGGTGGGACCTATATCTCCCTACAATTCATTGGGTAAAGATTTATATCTCATGAGATAGACATGGCTGGAATGGTAAGTTAATCCGGTTCAGTGTTACAGGACTAGAACGGGGAGTGAACTCGATTCAGAAAGGGACTTTGTCCACTAAGATGGTCTTGGCAGCAATTCCTTGGCTACTATGGAGATCATAAAATGTTCTTAATGGATTCAACAATTACATGTTTTATTCCCATGATATTTTATCATGATTTATGTTCCTTTATGATATATTCCTTACATACTTCCAAGATTTATGTATTTTCTCAAGATTTTGATGTTTAGATTTTATGTTCAAGTTTTTGAATTCAAATGTTTATGGATTGTTTTATGTTCTATATGCTTACCCTTACTGAGCATTTGAGATCACCCTTCATATGTTTTATTTTCCCCAGGATTTAAAGAAAGGTTTTAGGTAATAAAACAAAAGGGGAAGATCTTTATGGGTGATTTTGAAGATCTTTCACCACGATTAGAAGATTATTTTTCCGAGTTTCCAAAGGCACTAAACTATTACGGTCCTTGTGTGTATGTTTTTATTATGTATTAAGTATTACACAAAATAAATATAATGTCCATGTACGTAAAACTTTGGGTCTCTACATATATAGATCCTAAAGAATATACATGCATATCATAAACATATGTCTCAAAGAAAAGAACTTGGGATGAATAACGCTTATAAATATCATTTTACTGAATTGAGAGTAAGAAAATGAAGTTATTATGTTTAAAAAAGGCAAATACATAAAAAAAAGTGTAAATATAGAATAAAACAATGTATAGATAAATTAACGCATAATCATTTCATAATGGAGTCATTGAAGAAGTTTTATAACCGAATGAAAATAAATTAAGTTAAAAAACTCTTTACCACTTGGTAAATTTCAAGTAAACATGATGCAAGAAGGATTAAATATATTACATTTAAAATGGATTGTATATACACAACAAAATAAAAAATTTGGTGAATATGGTATATGTCACATAGAAGTAAAATCGAGATGAGAGACCCTTAAATCGAGTCCAAAAATTCATTATACGTCCTTTGACACTTATATAATAAGCTTACATAAATTATTTGATTTATTAATAAAATTTTATAGTTTTAATACCTTATTCTTAAATAATTTATTTTATCTATTTTTAATTAAATATTTAAATATTTAATCAGTTAAGTCCACATCGGGTGTTTTGAGGATGTTCGGTTCATTATTTCAAAACAGATTCAGTGTGTTGAATGTGGTCAAAGATGCCAGTATTTAAAAATATATAGAATAATAATCAAGTAATAATTATCATATTTATTCATAAAATATACTTTTAAAATCAATCATGAAAAATATTTATGAAAAATGAACTACATTACGATCATGGAGACGGTAGGCCGTACGTACGCACAAACAGCGTTTCCATTTTCTAATGATCATTATAGAAAGAATTTATATATTATATTGTCTTTAAATTATTATAATGATGTCATAAATAACATATTAGTTCTATAAATATACTTATATATATCCTTATTTTGATGTGGTGATGAAAAAATAATCACATCGCTTTATGGAGGTGGTAGTCCACACATACACGAACGACGTTATCATTTTTTTATGTAAGAAAGAAAATGATATATTATATTTTTATAAAGTTAAATTTGTCATGAGTATAATTATTATTTAATTTATATCACATATATTCCTTAAATTTATTCTTATTACCATCCATGTAAAGTGTTAGTGAAAAACGAATCACATCGCTTTTTGTGGTAGTGGTCCTCCGTACACACAAGTGAAAATTATCGTATTCTTAATGGAATAAAAAGTAAGAAGGTATATGTGATATAATAAATAAATAAGTATAAATATGTTATAAATATAATATATATACTTTAAACCCATTTTAACATAATCTTTGAGAGGCGATGATGGAAAATGAATGACATCGGTTCACGAGATGGTAGTCTACTGTACACATAAATGATGATTTCATATCCCATTTGATGAAAGAAGAGATGGATTTATGTTATTACATTAATATTATAACATATTAGTATATATAATATGTGTGTGTTATCATATTATCATATTTTAATAATATTTTAATGGGGTGGAAGAAGAAATAATACAAAAATGCATAGTTAGAAATTTTACCTCTTCTTGAACCACCTATTTAGAATTATACCTAAAGTATTACTAGAATAGATTTATGAAAAAACTAAGGATAATAGGATGAGGTAATTTATTTTTTTAACTGATTTGGGTAGTTATTTTATGAACCAAAAGGGTTTTAAGGTGTAAATAATAGAGGAGAGAAAGTGACCTTTTTTAAGTGAGGCGAGTGACACACTAGTAATTTTTGAAAAGAAAAAGGTGTAACCACGTTTTTTACATGAATAAAGGATCAAAAATGGATAATTATAGATAACTAAATAATATATGGTCTAAATAGGTCCAAAAAATTATTTTTATACAAGTTTTTAGGTCATTTTTACCCTTATTTTTTTTAGTTTAACCCCCAGGTAAACCCATTTTCACCTTAACCGCGATAATTTATTTTTACTCTTTTGACTATTCATTATAGTAAAAAATTATGTTTAACTTATTATATAATATAAATTATTGTGATTAAAAATATTTAATACTTTTGACCAAATTAAATTCATATAATTGGAAAATTTTAATTTTAAAATTAAATTCGCAGACGTAACAAAAATGCGAGCTTTCAAGAATTGTATTTTCTAATGAAATAATGATTTTATGTTAAATCTATGAATAATAATAATTATTATATTAATATAAATTAATATTTATTTATTTAAAATTTATAAATTTCATTTAAATTATTTCTCTATAGGGTTTTTTTAATTAATTAAAAATGAGAAGCATTATGCACTTTAAAACAGTTTTCAAAAAACCCCATTTTTAAACCCAAAGACAAACATACAATAAAACCCAATATGAATTTGATTAAAAATAAATTAAGTGGATTAAATATAGATAAATAATTATTATTTTAATTTAAATCATATTAAAAAAATAATGATACCTTTAAATTTCTCAATTTATTGAAAAGAAATGATATTTTTACAAAAAAATCTGTATTTTCACTATTTACTAAAAAATCAATAATTTTTGAAAAATAAAAAAACTTCACCCAAGGTAAATTTTGATAGTATAATTTAAAAGATTATATTAATTTTATAAAATAAAATTTATTAAAGTTCCAAAAATTAATTATAATAACTTTGCATGAAAAACAATAAAAATCATTTTTGAAGAAAATATATTTTAGAAAATAACATTCATTTAATAAAAAATGATTAATTATTTACTAAACATTCATCACTAATTTATTTTGAGTAGAATATATATATATATATATACATATTATAAAGTTTTTAATACTATTTATACCTACTAATTTAATGTCTAGGTTATAACAATTATACATATCACTAGTCATTTAAGCACGATGTTGCGTATTGAATATGCTATCAAACATAGTTTTATTTTCTAAAATATCAGGGTGTTATAATATTAATGTATTTTACCACCTTCATGACTTCTATTTTCTATGAAAATTTATTTACATGTTTATACTATTCATTTCATGTAAAATGTATTTCGTTATATTTTGATAATTTTTAGTTTTTAAATAAGTTATTACCAAATGAAAAGGGTATTTTCCTCATGAAAAGTTTTAGTGATATTTTAAGGGTATTTTCATATATAAAACAATAATTTGAGGTGTCTAATAATTTATTTGGGATATGATTAAATTTTACCATAGTTATTCATTCTATATATGATTTATGATTATGATGATGAAATATTTATAATTTTTTTTTATTTTCCATGGGTTAATATTTAATATAGTGATAAATCCTTTCATGATCTTGTGGAATAAATATAAATGATTAATGATTATGTGATGGGTGGGTGATTTATAGATCTATAATCAATTGGGCAAATATTATTATTTTATGAGCTAAAAGGGAATATGGGTGGTTATCCCAATCCGAAATGAGGGTACACAAGTGGTTTTCCCATGACCAAAATTGGGTATATGGGAGGTTATCTGATGCCAAAAATCAGTTACATAGGAGGTAATCCCAACACCAAAATATGGTACATTGGAGGTTATTTCAAGACCAAAGAAACACAGGTGGTTATCACAATCCAAATAAGTGATTAATGAATTTGTTAGTATCCTTGATATATGATTTATATTATTATGATTATGCCACACTTTATTACACTATTTTATATAATGATCTTATATAAATTTTATGCAATCATGGATCATGTTATTTGATTCATTTATGTTTAGTGTCTTTTGAACAACCAAGCATGGGCCATGACTCATGATTATATGAATTGTTATTTAAGTATTTCAAATGATATGATCATTTCTCATGCCTTTATTTTTATGATATGATTATATATAATCATTGATTGATATCTCCCTTGTTTACCATTACTTATCATCTTATCTCACCCTTTATTTTATTTTATTTTCCCCAGGATATGAAGAAAGGTTTTAAGTATGATATATCTAACAAGGGTTCTATTTATGGATAACTAAGTGGGAGATGATGTATATATTTTATTTACTAGTTGTTTATGTTCCAAGTACACTAAAACATTAATTTTTTTGGTGTGGTTCATAATGATATGTGATGAATATTAATCTAATAAGATATAACAATTATATATGTAAATTTTGGGTCACCATAGTGAATATACCAGGTTCATGGGATTTAATAGGTAATTGATGTGTAATCCATAGAGAAAAATTCCTCCATAAACATTACCCTTTAATTTTTATAAAGTATTTCCTACTTATCATATTTTTCAATAAGAAATTTCTAATAACGATGAAAATATTTAATGGCTTGAAAGAGAGGAATATTGATTTCAACCATATTAAATGTATTAAAATCCTTAACATACTATGTAATCTCAGTGGGTCTCTTATGGGGGATCATCCATAATAGAAATGGTTCTTATGATTAAAGTATTTATTCATTCTTATTATCCTCTTTATCCCCCATACTTAATTTTATATTCATAGGCTTGTCCACATATTGTTCCAAAAGATCTTTATACTCCTCAAGTGTGTGTTTAGTTTCAATATATAATATAAACATAAATTTTATCAACTAAAATCCATGAAACTTAAAAAATGAAGAAAATTTCTTTTCAAAAATATTATTTTCTTGATGGTTCCCTGAAAACGCAAAATTTAGTTTTATGCGAATCATGAAATAATATAAAAATATTATTTAAATGTGATAAATATAACCTAGACATTAAATTAGATGTGTAAATTGTAATAAGAAAGTTATGAAAAGTATCTATAAAGGATTTATATAATGTAAATGTATTTATAAATTCATAATAATTTAGTACTCAATTTTTAGTAAAGTCATTTTATGGTTCAAAATTATGTTTTTTTTTCAAAAATGGTTTTTATTGGATTGTGTGTATAGAAAAACATAATTAATTTATAAAATTTATTTAAATTTTATTTTATAAAATCAGTATAATTATTGAAATAATCATTTTAATACTATAATTGAGTGATTTGTTTAGAATTTTCTGAAAAGTTTGATTTTTGAGTGAATAGTAAAAAATGACTATTTTTTTACAAAATTATCTTTTATTTTAATTAAATAAATTAATTTAAAAGACCCATTATTTTTTGAATTTTATATTAATTTCAAAAAATTATTATTTAATTATAAATAATATAATTAATTATATAGGAATTATTATAATACTTGATTTTGGTATAAGTTCATTATTGGGCTTAAAAATACATTTTTTTGAAAAATACTTTTATGCACACAATATGTTTTTATTTTTATAGATTAAAATAATATATATTGATTAATATTATTATTTAAATATATAGATTATATATTCAATAAAATATTTTAACATTCATTTTTTATTTTTAACATTGGAAGTAATTGAGGTAAATTCAGTTTTATGCTTAATAATTTTTTTAAAAATGGGGTTTCATTGCATTTTGTGAAATTATTAAAAATTATATTTGAAAAATTATAGAAATTGAATTGTTTATAATTGGTTATATGTTTTAAATATGAATAAATAATATAATTTAATATCTTTAACTTAGTTATTGGTCATAATGAATAGTAAAAATAGTAAAATTTTATTACCACGGTTAAGGTTAAAACGAGTTTACCAGAGGGGTCAAACTAATAGATAATGGTATGAATGTGACATAAAAATTTAAAATTATTACTGTATAAAGATATTAAAACCTTATATTATCTTATAATTTAATTTTTATACATTTTTTTTAATTTCTCAAGAGAGTGACCTTATTTGGTTACAATCTTTTAAATATTTCCATGTGTATCCCTCCCCTCACTTAAAAAAGGACAATTATTCTCCTCCATTATTAAAACAATTTTACCATTAGAGTTAATCCATGAATTTATATAAAAAATTACTATATTAATTTTCTTTATCATAGATCTACTTTTATTTTCCTAATACTATTATTCAAGAATTAAGGTTTAAGCTAAATGAGATCTCTCAAAGAAGAGGTATAAATTATAATAGAGCTCTTTCAATTTCATCCCTTCATTCACCATCTATAAAACTATTGTATTTATTATAGAATGATTAATACAATATCATCAATATAACATGATTTTATTATAATTATGATTAAATTATTTATCACTACTTCTCCATCGAATGGGAAATCAAATTACTGCTTATTCTTACGTGTAGACTACTGCCTTCATGAAGAGATATGATTCATTTTCCATCACCATCCATCATGGATGGTTATTATGGTATATTTAATATATATATATATATATATTATATTTATGATACAAAAATTATTATTTAATGGTGATTGATTATTCTCTTTACTTTCATTCCATCCATCGAAATATGGAAAAAATCACTCGTGTGTACGTAAGGACTACGATCTCCACAAAGTGATGTAATTAATTTTTCATCAGTGATTTATATGAATGTTTATAAAAGTTCATATAATGATTAAATATTATACATATTAAATGTTTAATATTCTATAAATTATAGAACCATGAACAATGTGCAATTAACATAACTTCAGAATCAAAACATACATAAAAAATGAAACAGTTATCACCCCAAAATGAGGATTTCAATAAAAAATTATTAATAAAATAGAATTGAAATGTTATAAGTCGAACATATATGATATTATAAGTGTAAATATGATTATTTTAAATAAATTTAATAAATTTAAATTTATTATACAGGATATTGTTGCACTTATGTATCAAGTTAGACATATGGTAAGAGTTCTTCATCTCAATATTGTTTCATTGAGACATACTTGATGTTATGAACCGATTTATGTTTTTGAGGTGTATATACCACCACTTTGAAATTTTATATCTTTTATAATTATTAATTAATTTTATTCAATGTTACAATTCAAATTATTTTACCCATGGAGTTTTTATTTGAATGTTACCAAAGTGGTAGGGGTTTATCATCTCAAATTGTCTTATTTAGTACATTTATTATGTTATACACCTATCTTATTTTAGTTTGTGTATATAGTTACCATTTTATATATAATATCATGAATATATTTTTATTAATTTCATTTAGATTTTCATATGATGTTATTTATTTTAAGGATTTATAATTCAAAATATACCAAAGTGGTAAGGGTTTTATGTTACAATCCTATTTTTACAGGGATTGTTAATGATTTAATTCCCAATGATAAAATTATATTATGAATATCTAAAAAATAATATATATTTTCTTCTATTATGGTTATTTATATAAATTACATATTTTCCTTTTATTTTACTCTCTCTATATAGTGAAGACTATAAAAGAATGTTTTCAAGGAAAACAGACTTTGTTTTAAAGGAAAACAGACTTTGTTTTTTCTATTCAGTCAAGAATCATTTTCATCCACATCCAAATTTTCATTAAATTGTTTAGAATAATGTTTTTTATTATTCTAAGATATATTAAACTCATTTTTAACCATGTTTTACTGATATGAAATGGTTTAAAAGGATAATTCTTATAATTTATTGAATAATGTACTTTTTTACCAAATCTGTGAATGGAATAATTGTTTTATTATACACCACATGAATGGATTTTATTGCCACAATGAATAATAATTGAATTGAAACATCCATCATGATTTTATATGATTTTTTCTCAAATAAAATGTTTTCCTTTAAATTTTTTATTTTTTGAGACTCCAAATAAGTGATTTTAAAATCAAAATGGTATTTTCCTCAAGAAATATTCCTGAGGTATTTTTAAGGAATTTCTCATATATGATAAAATATTTTGATGCTATTTATGATTCATTAGGGATATAATTCTATGATAATATCCTTATTATTTCTCTATATGGTTATATATTATGATGATTAAATTTTTATAAAACCCTTTTTTATCCATGGTTTAAGCTATTATAAAATGATATATTTTTTCCTAATCTTTTGGAATATATATAAATGAATTATGATTTTATGAAGTGTGGGTATATTATAAAATTCTAATTAATTGGGTAATTATTATTATTTAATGATCTCAAAGGGTATAGAAGAGGTTTTACAAATCTCAGAAGTGGGTAACATAGAGGTTATCCCAAGCCCAAAAGAGGCTATATGAGATGTTATTTGAAGACTGAATAAGTTATACATGTGGTTTTCCCAAGCCTACTATTAGATTAATGTATTGGTGGGTATAATTTACATAATATTTCTATTATGATGATTATACCACACATTATTCCACTTTCTTATGGAATTTTCACATGCTAATGTTATATTCTAAGGGATATTGATATTTGATTGTCTTATGATTCATGTCTTTTGAACTTCTAAATATTTAATATAAGATTCATGTTTATGATATATGAATTATTGGTTATGATTTTATAATGATATTATCATGATCTCATATTATTATACTTACCTTATTCTCATTTTTTATCATTTATTGATATCTCTATTATTTACCCTTACTGAGAATCTAAGCTCACCCATGGTTATTTTTACTTTTCCCTAAGTTATGAATAAGGTTTTTAGGTATGATATGTATAAGAAAGGTTATGGATGTTAAGAAAAATGTGGTATATGATTTATATATATTTTTTATCAGTTTTTTATTTATCCAAGTTTCCAAAGATAATAAAAGTATATATTTCTAGTATGGATCATAATGATTTGTAATGAATATCCATCTAATAAGAAGTAATATTCATGTTTGTTTTTTTTACCTCAACTGGTGTCAGGTAAAATTATATTTTTTTTGGAACTTAGGATTAGAAAAAAATTAGTGAGAACCCTTAGGATAAGAATAATTATAGGAGAACATCTTAAGTTATAGAAAATAATGAAGCATGTTTTTCCAAGAAAATACACCCATATTGGATAATACTAAGTGTATGTGACTGTAGAATAGATCCAACATGGGTTAATAAATTTAAATGGTGTATATTGGGTATTAAATAAATCATCATTGATGAATTATGAGTGAGAAAAATATAAAACACATTGAAATATACTCCCGAGGGATATGTATAGGTTAATTCACATTTTTGTTATGAACCATTATGAAGGGTTTTACTAGATAATAACCAAGGATATACTAGGTTAAAAATAATTTTTCAAAAGATTGAAAAGAATGTGTAATTATTTATACAACATAGGAATGAAGTTTCATGATTATATCATTTCTCACTATGATTATTTTTTCTCAAACTACATTTTTTGGTTTTAATCAATGGTTAGAACCATGCAGAATTATTCTAACAATGAATGTGATGGATATTATAGTGATTTTAATCATTATAAAACAAATTAAATAGGATATATAATATGAAATACTTTTATTAATAACCATCTATCTCAATATATTATGAACAACTTAAATATATGTGAGTTTTAGGATGAACCAAATTAGAGGAAAATTATGTTTCATGATAACCATGGAGGAATAATGATTTGGTTTCATACATGTTAATAATATGGTAAAAATCACATAGGGAAATGTCTAAATGTAACATGAAGATATTTTTATTGTGGAAAATAAGGATATACAACATGTAATTACTTAGAAAAAATGAAGAGTTCAATGGGGGGAAATAAATTACATCCCAGTGTACCATTTACAGTTTTTTGTCTTATGTGTGAGGTACATGGGAATTATTTGAGTTAATGATTTAATAAAAGGGATAAATACTAGATCAAGTAAGGTTCTATGAAATTCCATTCATTGAAGTGGAATTTATAAAGTGCTTATGTATTTGGATTCAATAATTATGTTATTGAAGTGTTTTATCAGTGATATTTTTGTTATAATAATCATGAAACATATTAGTACTTTTCTAATAGTTTTTATTTAATCATTTTTAAATATATGTTTAAGGTTATTAGAAACCTATACAATTTATTTAGAGGTAATGTGATATTTTTGTTTGGAAAACATATGATTAAGGGATAAATAACCATTTATATGTTCTTGATATTGAGATAATAATTTTTATTTGGGATAAATAGTTAATTGACATTGATAAAGTAAAATTTATATCATTGGTGAACTTTAATTTAATTAATAATTTAATTTCATAGTGATTTATGTTATCTTTGATCATGTTTATTGATTTTTTTGGATTTATGGAATTCATTGGATAATCTATGATTTTATTTGAGTAAAAAGGATATAGTTATTTTTTATAAGTATATATGTTTTAATTGAGGTTTATTAGTGATTCAATTTAATTGTATGTTGTAGGAGAATATATGATAAATGTATTCAAATGATTTTTATGTGAAATTAATAGATACTTTCCATTGTTTAAGGATTATAGTTAAATTTATTTCAAAAAATTTGTAACCTAATTATTCAATTTTTTAGGGAGGTTTGAATATTGGTAAAGAATTATTTTAGGAGTTATGGAATTTAGATATTTTTTGGATGAATTAAGTATATTTTTGAGTTTTATTATTTAAAAAATTGAGATTAATCTTAAAATATAATGTTTATTCATATATTTTATCTTATGATGTACTAGTAATTTTTGGTTTTAGTAATTGAATAGAGGCAGGAAAAAAATCCAGTCATACTTTTGTAGATCTTTTCATCTATTAGAAGATTATTTTAGTTATTCATGCAAGGGAAATTCATATTATTCATTCAGTATGGTAATATGTGATTAAAATAGGTAGAAACTAATTCAAAATCACACCTAAAGGATGAAATTACATTTATGTGTTTGAAATAAAAGTAAGTGAATTTTATCATAATAAATTGAAAAAAAATTCCTATAATCTAGGAAAAAGGACTTTTAAAATGAAAATGTTTTCATTTTTAGAATTATTTCTTAATAATTGATATTTTTTTACCCCTCATATATTTCTATTTTTGTGGTAATTACCATTATAAATACTATGTTCTATATCATTCTCTATTATCATTTGGAAATTATCTTACTCCTATATATGCATATTTTCACTCCCCACTAATTTTACCTTTATCTAGGAACCTAATCATGTGTTATTTTATGTAATCTTTATATTTACCTCTTCCCCATTACAAATGATATTTTTATCCATTTTTATGATGTTAGTTTTCAAGAAAGGTTTTTTAAAATATTGAACCTTTGATTAACATCACAAAAATTACAAGGAAAAAATTTATTTAAAGGGGGAGAATTTAACACCCCAAAAATTTAGTTTTAAAAGTATAATATGCCCTATATCTTTCTTAACATGCAACACCGAGCTTTAAGAGAACTATGATATAATATAAAAAATATTATTTAAATGTGACTATTATAACATAACCTTTAAATTGGATGTATGAATAGGAATAACAATATTATAAAAAACATGTATGGTGTTTTTATATAATAAAAATGTATTTATTTATGAATTATAAATAATTACTCAATTTTCAGTAAAGTCATTTTATGCTTTAAAAATATATTATCATAAAAAATGGGTCTTATTGTAATTTTTGCACAGAAATTATAATTAATATCTAGAATTTTTCAAAATTTTATTTGAGTGATCTAATAAAATTTATGAAATAATCATGTTAGCATAAGGTGATTTTTTAGGATTTTTTTGAAAAGGTTGATTTTTGATTGAATAGTGAAAATATCAATTTTTTTAAAAATGTCATTTTTTTTCATTGAATAAAGAAATTTAAAAGTCCAATTATTTTTTTAATTTTTTATTAGTGTAACATAATCCTCCATTAATTATAAATAATCTAACTATTTACATTGTAATCCACATTATACTAGATTTTGTTATAAGTTTATTTTTTGGTGTAAAAAAACTTTTCTCTAAAAAATATTTTATGCATGAAATGTGTTTTTTTCATAATATATTAAATTAATATATATTTAATAATGATTTTAATGAAATATATATACTATATATTCAATAAAATATTTTATCATTTATTTTATAGTTTTTACAAGGCAAGGAATGAAATCAATTTAGTTTTCTATTTAACAGGGAATTTTTCTAAAAATGGATTTTCATAGTGATTTTCATGATTATTTAAAAATAAATTCATAAAATTATAGAAATTGAATCAGGTAAAATTTATTACACATTTTTAATCAATATAATTAATACAATGTAATAGGGCTAACTTAGTTTTTTGTCTGAATTAATAGTAAATTTAGTAAAATTTTGCTAACATGAGAGAAGTAAAATCACGTTTATCAGGGTTTATATTAAAAGATAAAGGTATTAATTCCATATAAACTTTTCAAATTCATATTTTTTAATTATATTACAACCTTATTGTATCTTATCATCTAATTATTGGATTTTTTAATACTTTCTCATGAGTGTGACCTTATATTATCGAAATCTTGTAAGTAATTCTATGCGGGTCCCTCCCCAAAATTATAAAAGGACACCTCTTATCCCCCATTATTCACAAAAATTTTATAAAAACCTTATATTTTATGATATATTTATTTTAAATGAATTTAATTTTATCGATATCTTGCGTTACATGCAACAAAAAGTTTAAAAAAACTGCGATATACTATTAAAATATTATTAATTAATGTGAAAATTTGCCTTTGGATTGGTAGGTATGAATAGAGATAAATAAATTTTGAAAAATTTATGGTCTACACATACATAAAATAAATTCATTGGTTATAAATTGTTTAGAAATGAAAATAAAAATCCTTTTAAAGTAAAAGAAATATTTTTCTGAAAAACTATTTTTTATGTGCGTATTGTGTTTTTATCATAATAAATTAAAAACAATCCATATTGCTGAATTATTTTAATCAAATATATAAATATTAAAGTAAATTCTTCAACATTCATCAAATATTTTTTCAAGTTATGGGATAAGAATCATTCTAGTTTTATGTCTAAAAACAGTATTTTTCAAAAAAGTTGTTTCATCCCATTTGGTGCACTTATTTTAAAATTAATATTTGTCACTTTTAAAAAATTTATTTTAAGAAATTATTTTCATTTATAAAATTAACATGTCAAAATTATCTTAGAGTTTATTTTTAAAAATTTTCTAAAATTTTTATTTTTTGATAAATATTTAAAAATACTTATTTTTAATAAATATTTTATTTTCATTTAAAGAATTTATAAAGTTAAATTTTGTTTTGAAATTGTTTTAAAAGTAAAATTTGTTAAATTATATTATTAATAATCTATTTTATGCTTTAGGAATCAATTTCATGTTGAATTTTGATATTTTTTAATACTTAGGAAAACCTTTTCTTTGAAAAATCATTTTTTCATTGTGATTGCGTGTTTAATATTAAATTAAATTCTTCCAAATTATATGAAATAAATTTGATAAAATGGATTTTATATTTGGAATCATATTAAATTCTTCGAAGTGGTATAGGCTTCTGCTTGTCATCCAAAAGACCTAGGATCAAATCTGGGAAGGGATGAATTTCCAGGTTACTATAGCAGCAACAGAAATGTAGCGATGGAGGCACTATAACAGGGACTGTAGCGGTGGTGGTAATATAGCAGTGCATGTACTGTAGCAGTACTGTTCACCGAGGGGTCCTTTGGGCCAAAAAATGGGCTTTGAAGCCTTGTATTCAGGCCACTTGGCCTTAGGCCTTTGGTCTATGTAATGGGTCTCCCTTTACCCAATCTTAAAGAGGTGTTTGCTTTAAATAATAAATTAAGGCTTCAGCCCCAACCTTAAAAAAATAGTAAAAACCTATTACCATAGTTAAATTTAAAATAGGTTTAATAGGGGTTAAAATAAAGTGATAAGGGTTAAAATTACCTAAAAATGATTCTAATTTCTATTTTATGGTCATATTGAGACCTTATACCATCTAAGGTTCAGTAATTTTCCATTTTGGTGCCACTATCTATAAATAATCCATTAAATTATTTGATTCTTTTCAAAAATTAAAAGTGTTTCATCTCCCCCACTTATAAAATGATACCCCCTATTATCTCCTCTCAACACATAAAAATCATTTTTTGTCCATTACTTACTCAAATACCTTATTTAAATCCATCCCCATAACCTAGAGTCCCTATTTTGATCATAAAAACATCCTTGGAAGTATTTAGGTATAAACCTAAAGAGGTTGTCCGAAGAAGAGGTATAATTATTAATAGTATGTTTTCATTTTATTTCTTCTTATGACTAATTTAAATCTTCTTTAACTATGTTTAAATAATAACAACATTATCTTTTATATAATAATATGTTATTATGTTAATGTAATAACCTATATCAATATCCTCTTCCATCAAATGGGAAATGAAATTGTAAATCATATTTATGGTGTACTACCACCATGAGAACCGATTTAAATCGTTTTCCATCACCAAATATTAAAGAAAGATATAATTATGTAGTTAAAGTATATATATGATATTTAGGAAATAATTATACTTATTTAATTTTAGTATTACATATTTCTTCTTACCTTCCAATTCATTGGAAAATAATAACATCTCTCATGCATACGTTCATAATACTACCTTGATGAAGTGATGTGATTATTTTTTCATTTATGATTTCCATGGTGTTAGGTCAGAATAATAAAAAGATACACAAGTGGGGGGGGGGGGTGAGTTGTGACTTTTTGATAATATTGAAAGATTATGGATTTTAGATTTATTTTCATTTTATATAGATATGAAACGTTCTCTCCTATAAGTAATCTGAGAAGCGAATAAACAATAAATAATAACACACCAATTTTTATAGTGGTTCTGGGCACAAAGATCCCCTAGTCCACTCCACCAACTCTCTCTCTACGAGCTTGGTAATTTTCAATAGAATGATCCTCTTATCATAAGGCCTTCATAACTAAGTTTAGGTAGTTAAAACATTTTACAATAAGGCTTTACAAAGCCTTTTGGTTCTTTTACAATGAACTAGTTTCTCCACAACTTAGTTTGAGAAGCTAATACTCTTCCATGACTGAGTTTGAGTAGTCAAAACTTTAATAAATAAAAAGAGTTTGATTTGGTTGAATTGATAGGTTGTTGATCAAAATCACATTATGAAATGATAGAATACATATCTTCTTCTTCAAATATTAATTTATTCAAGAAAGAATAGCTTCGAAGAGATCTCAGTGGAAAGTGATCTTCAATAACAGTAGTAATGAACAAAAAAAAGTGATTACACAAAAACACAATATTAAAATAAGTATATCTTCAATGTGTATCTTCTTCAAAAATAACATATTAGTTTAATCTTTTATTTATTTGTATCTATTTTGTATTCAAAAATATATTTCAAAATATATAGTAGTATATAAATTAAAAATACTCTTGATATTATATAGCAATCTTGGCTTTCTTTCAGTTAATAAGATTCACAAAAGTCACCTAAAAAATCACAATAATTCAAATTTAAATCATCTAAGAGAGAAAAAAATTATCTTAGAAATAGGTAGAATTTAATATATTGAATAAAATCCTTTGAATTGGTCATAAAATAGCTTTAAAATGATATTTAATTCTGTTGAGACCATTAAAAAAATCATTAAAAACATCATTAAATTAAATTCCTTCTTTTAATAGTCAAATGTAGGGTTCCTTCATGTGATAAAAAAATTAAAAACCTAGGGTTTAAAATGGACCATTTATCACAAAAGTAAAGTTCATGTACAATACATTTGTTTCCTCAAATGTAGGGTTCCTTACAAACTTAGGGTTGTTTATCCATACTTTCCCTTTTTTCAAATGTAGGATTCCATCCAAATATAGGGTTGATAAAAAATAATTTTCAATAGAGTTGGGTACATGATCCATATGTGTTATCTCAACCATAGGGTTTTTGAACTATATGGTACACTTATACCAAAAAACATAGGTTATGAACAATGTTTCTAGTATACTTTCAAAACACATTCAGAATACTTTAAAAAATATTATAACCAATAAATAAGATAATCTTCTCAAGAAATATATTATTAAAAAAATACTTAAAGTTAATTTATTAGTAAAACAAATAAGGATATTTGTGAGCATCGAAATCGATAATATTTATAGAGTATTGTTGAGAAAATACATTCCCAAAAACCTCCTCCTTTTTAATGATCACAAAACCCATAAGTTAACTTAGAAAACATATGAATTGTAAATAAAAATTAAATAATATATTTACAAAGATTATAGTTATTGAAAAATAATTTACACAATAAATTCATTCTATTTAATTGATAAAAAAATATGGTAATTGAATAATAGAATCAGGAATGTTGTCTTTACCCAATTTCTCCCTTTTTTTGATATAAAAAATATAGTAGATGAAAATGTATTAAAACACATTCAATTTAGAACATAACTTTAAATGAGTGTTTTATTTTTCTTAAGATAAAAATGAGATATGTTTTTCGGAAGTAGAAATGAAAAGAAATAATAAAAAATAGAAATATAATAAAAAATAATTTCATAAAAATATGTTTATGATTATGATAATAATGTTGAATGAGAAAGGATTAAAAAGTAGGTATGGATGAATGTGAGAGGCCAGGTTCAAATGAGGTGTCATATTTTGGTGAAATTCGAACAACCTGAATAACCTCCTTCAATTTTTCTATCTATCCTTATAAAATTTTAGTTATATTTTTAGCCAAATGCCTCATCAAAATATTTTAATCTTAAACAATATTTAAACTTTAAAACAAATTTACATTCATAAATTCATGAGCTATTTCCTCTGACTGAAACAATTGAGATAACATTGTACAAAACTGATTGAGAAGAATCCTAACACTGAGATTTTCTGAAGATAGATTCTCAATAAGATCTATTTGACTTCAAAAAAAAATATTGGGATGTGCACTATCAAATTTAAGAGTATGAAACATATCATTGAAACTAGACATAACAATAATGAAAACTTTAAACCTTCTGACTAAATCTAGAAAATATTGTGGTGCTGATGTAGAAGCTATATTCTGATTAGCACTACTTTTGAAAAATTCAAACTGATTCCCCAAATATCTTTTCAAATCTATAAAATATTTTTTGTAAATAGACTCTACTTGGATATTTCCAAATTTATTATCCATTTCTCTACAAAAATCATCAAAATATCTTCAGTGAACATAACATTGTCTGAGATTGGTCAGTTGGGTCTGAACAGTTTCTGATTATACCATAAGAGTATTTGTAATTATTATCTTCCAAATATTTTCTTATAAACTCTAATTCACTTTGAAAATGAGAATTTTCTTCTCAAAACTTGTTAAAATGAAAAATAAATCCTTCAATTGTATTTCTCAAAGAATTGTAGGATTCTACTTCATGAACTTGAGATGGTTGGACTCTGTCAACCGAGGGTAATGATTGTTATTTACTTTTCTCACTAGAGGTAGAAAATTCATCCTCAAGAACCTCTGTAACATCAGCAGGTATAAATTTTTCCTTGTTTAGGGAATCAACTATAGAAAAAAATTATTTATTTGGGTCTAATTGTGAAGTGTCAACTACTTATAGTTGAACTTGCTCATTTCCTTGAGAATTATCCTGAACATGTTATTCAGTAGGAGTTATTTGATTATAGTTTTAATTTTTATTGATAATAATATCCTCTTGCACTTATCTATTGTATGGTTGAGAAAATTCAATAGCTCAATAACTACTACTTATGGTGACTGAATTATAGTACCCTGGGCTATAGGTTCATCCGTTTGTCTATACTGGATGACAAGGACCTCATGAATGGGTTCTTCTAAATTTTCCACAAGATATGGAGGTGCATATCTTTCAGATTTTGGATCATATAAATTATATATGATTATTTATCTCTTTGTTTGACCTATATCATCTATCCTAGATTCTAAGACCTATTCTTCTTGAATTTGGACTACAGTAGAAGATCCCAATATTCCTTGATACCCCATAAAGAATAGTACTATATCCTAATTGGTCTTATGCACCAACATGTAACAATATTACATGTACTGTACTCCAGAAGAATACTATCTTTCTTAGAGTTCCAAAATTGATAATATTACAGTAATGACACTTGGTGTGCACCTATATTTCTCTAATCATGCCAATTTTGTACAGCAGTAGAAAAATTATCCTTCTATAAAGATAAAAATACATTTTTCCTCTTCTTGGAAACAATTATGCATGTACCTTAACATATACCATACAAATTTAAAATTAATATAAATCATAATTAGAAACATTATATACATGTATGGGTAGATATTTTCTTAAGTTCGGTAGTTCTTGGAATTATTGCCGACTGAACAAACTTGACCAGCACCTTCTGGTCAGCCTTAAGATCCTTAAAAAGAAACTTTATTATTTAGGTGGAACTGAAGAGGAATGACATAATATCATATGATTTATGTTCCTGATTTCCAATTGACTAAAGATTTAAATGAAAACCTCTTTTATGGGGGAACTTAAAAGCTTTAGCAATTTCACCTAAAGAGATTGAAAAATCCCTATCATTAACCAGAGATATGATGGCATCCTCTATGTCACTGAAACTAAACTGAACATTTCTAAAGAAATCTTTTACTTCTATAAAAACAATAAACTCAGTGTTTCCTTCATTAAAAATAGATTTTAGACCTCTAAATTCTATATCATTCTTCAGAAGAAGGTTTGTCTGATAGATCCATTAGAAATCTATTACATTTCCTTCAATATTTTTTCTGTAGTTAATGTGATATTGTTTTATTCCACTTTTATCTCCTACATCATTTCTCTAAATCATTGACATTGTTACAAATATAAAGGTTTAAGGATTCATATTCTAGGGTTTTGAAATAAAAACTAGATCTTTGGAAGTCAAAAGGGTTCGAATACTGAAGTTAAGAGTAAAAGATAAAGGGTTTTCTGATGGTTTTAGGTGATGTTGATCTGGTTTCTCGATCCCATTAATAACTGTAATAATTAATTAATTATTTTTAAAAGAAACGATTTTTCAAAAATAAAACAAGTTCTTGTTCTATTAAAACATTAAATGAATAAATAATAACCAAATAAAACAAAAAAATCAATACTGAAATTAACAAATTTTATTTTTTTAAAATCAAATAGTCCTAACTCCCCCTTAATGAAATAAAAACTAATAGTGGGAAGTAGTTTGGTAAAAATATCAACAAGTTGATATTAATTATTTACAAATTATAGAGATATATTCTTTTTAGGAACATTTTATCTTAGAAAATGATGTCATATATTAATATGTTTAGTTTATGAATGACTTATAGGATTTTTAGAAATATTAATTTCACTTGTATTATCACATAAAATATGCATATTATTAAAATTAAGTCCAAAGTCCAGTAGGGCGTGTTTCATCCTTAAAAATTGTGTAGAATAACTTATAGTAGATATATATTATACCTCAGTGGTTTACAATGCAAATAAATGTTTTTTCTTACTCGACCATTAAACTAAATATTTTCCTAAAAAATGATAGTTCCTTGATATGATTTTTCTATATAATATATATCCTCCAAAATAAGAACATGAATATGAAATTAAATTAAAAGCAGAATGTTTGGGAAAATTAGAGACTGAAAAATAGTTCCTTTTAAGTATCTAATAATTATTTTAACAATGGTAAGATGGGATTATTTTGGGTTTGAATTAAATTAAGTGGATAAACATAAAAAAAACATTATTTCTGGTATCCTAGAAGTAATATATAATAAACTACCAATCATACCTCTGTATAAATTGTTGTCAATTAGTTTTCCCAATTTCATATAAATCAAGTTTTACATTAGTACACATGGGTGTTGTATAAGTCTAAATGTTTTCTATTTTAAACTTCTTTAATAAATAAATAATGTATTTTATTTTATTTAAAACCATTCTATAATATTTTTGATAAATTTAAAATCCTAAAAGGAAATTTAATTCTACCATTACAGTAATTTCAAATTGTTTTTTCATAAGATTTGAAAAATTATTACAAATATTTTTATTTGTTGATCCAAAAATATTATAATCTAAATAAATTTTTAGTAATAATATATTAGAACAAATGATTTTCTTAAAAAGAGTAGGATATTCTAATCTCACATGAAATCTATTATCCAATAAAAAAGATCTTAATATTTCATACGAGGCTCTAGGTTCTTGTTTAAGGCCATAAAGATATTTAGTAAGTTTAAAAAATGAATCTAGTAGATGAGGGTTTTAAAAACCTGGTGGTTTTTCAATATAAACTTCCTCCATTAAATATCCATTTAAATAGGTGGATTTTACATCCATATGATATAATTTAATTTTAATATGAGATGCATAATCTAGAATAATCATAATTGATTCTAATCTAGCAACAAGTGTAAAGGTTTCATCAGATTCTATCCCCTATTCTTGGTTTTATCCTTTTGATACTAATGTAGATTTATTTATAGTAATGATCCCTTTATCATTCTATTTATTTCCAAAGATACATTTGGTTATTATTAGTGGATAATTGGTTAGTCTACCTAATAATTCCCAAAATTTATTTCTACCAAATTAATTAAGTTCTTCTTGCATAACTAATAACCAATTTTTATCTTTTAAATCTTCTTCTATTGTCTTAGGTTTTAATTGTAATAGAAATGAAGAAAATTCAACTAAGTTTCCTACATTTATTCCAGTTATTACTCCTATATCAAAATTTCATATAAGATTTTCTAATAGACGATTATTTAATGTTGTATACTTTATAGGTAATATAATTTTAGTTCCTTTTAGACTAGGCTAAATTTCCTTTATTTTATTTTCAAAATTAGACTTAGGTGATTCACGCATCATGTTGTAAAAAGATTCAATAATTTCAAATGTTTGATTTATTCCTATTATCAAAAGGGTCACTTTCATCAAACTTCACATGAACCAATTCTTAAAAAATCCTTGAATTTTTTATTATACACACTATATACTTTAGAAGTATCGAAATATCCTATAAATATCACTTCATCAACATTTAGATCGAATTTACTAAGGTTTTCTTTAGTATTCAAGATATACAGCTTGCATCCAAATACTTTAATTTAGTTTTATTTAGGTTTTCTGTTATTACAAAGTTCATAGGGTTTCTTTTTAATAATATGTATTATTAAAACTATATTTATGATATAAAAACCTGTATTTATAGATTCTGCCCAAAAATAGATAGGAAGACTATATTCACTCATCAAATTCCTTACCATATCTTGAATAATTTCATTTCTTATTTCAAAAATTCCATTCTGTCAAGGCATTCTTAGTGAATATAAGGTGTGTTTAATACCTAAGTCTGAGAAAAAATAATTAAATTATTGAATCTCAAATTCTCCACCATGATCACTTATTAATGAAATTATTTTAAACTATTTTTCATTTTGAACAATTTTACAAAAAAATTAAAAAAAATGAGTACTTAACTTTTAAGTTTTAGAAAATAAACACAATTAAACCTTGAAATATCATTAACTAATACATAAAAGTATAATTTTCAATCCAAACTTACTACCCTTGATGGTATAAACAAATCCATGTGGATAAGTTCTAGTGGTTTAGATGTTTCAAATTTGTTAATTGATTTGAAAGATGATTTGTGTTGTTTTCCAATTATACATGCATCACATAATCTATCACTATCAAATTGAAGACTAGGAAAACCAAAAACCAAGTGTTTCTAAGAAAATTTATATAAATTGAATATATTATAGTGTCCAAGTATTATATGCTAGATCCAAGACTCATTTATCTCAGTAGTTAAAAAATTCACTTTTTGTTTACATAAGGAATTATGATCCAAGGTACAGACATTTTCAGTTCTAGATTCTCTAAATTTAAGTAATTTATCTTTAACAACTGATCAATAATTATTAGAGAAATCAAAATAAAAACCATCATCATAGAACAGATAAATACTTTTTAGGTTGTATATTTGTCTTTGAATATATAACACTTTTTTTATTGATATTGATTTTGGATCTCCAACTAATCTAAATCTAACAATCTTTCCTTTTTCATTGTATCCAAAGGCAATTAATCCTCCATTCATTTTTTAAAGTGTAGGAAAATTGGAAGAGTCTCCACTCATGTTTCTTGAGTAGGCACTTTCCATTTACCATACAAAATTTCTGTTCCTATGGACTTTTTCTTATAAAATATTTAAAAAGTGTTTATTTGGGTACCCATATTTTCTTGGGTCTAGCTCTACAATCAAAAAAGTATATGATAACCCATATTTTCATTTTTTTTAAAAATTTACATTACTTTATTCAAAAAAGTTTTTGGAAATAAAAGCCTTTTTAATTTCACTTATCTCATGATTTATTAAACAACGGTTGTTAGAATAATTTCCTTTTATTACACAATAGAAACATGTATCTTTTTTTATAACTTGGTAAAAAATAATTCTTATATAAATTTTATTTTTCTCCCTTTATTCATATCCCATATTTTTCTTTTTTAATAATAGTTTTCAAGAATATAATTCAATGATTTTTATCTTTGGTTAATATATTGGAAGCACTTTTTAATGGTTATACTTCATCTTGTAATTATTTTATTGTATTTTCATGAATAATACAATTTTATTTAGATGTATTAAATTTCCCTTTTAATTCTTGATGTTGTTTTATCATTGCATCCTTTTTACTAAAAAAAATTATAAATATTTTTTAGTGACATATTATTTTTTTCTAATGATCAATATTTTTCTTCAATCATTGAGTAATAAGCATCCAATTTTCTACTTGAGCAGTTGTTAGAATTAAAAGTATAAGAATAATATGATTTTACCTCATTTTATTCCTTATCTATAAAGAGAAAGTTTTCTTTCATATTTTTTGGCTCTGTTTATAAATAAAATTTAGAAGAGTTGTTTGAGTCTTCAAACACACTACAAGTATCTTTCATATATATTTTCCCTTTATGCTCATAATCATTTTTCTTCTAAGTTTTTTTTATATATTTCTTATTTCTTATTTTAAAAAGGGGAAATCAAATCTAATCTGAACCATATATTATCATTCATATCATATTTATTCTTTGGATACTTTAACATATTTTTTTAAGGATTTTTTGAATCCTATCTTTTCTCCTATATAATTTGCTAATTTTTTTGGGTAATTGAGACAATTCTATTTTAGAATCTGAGTAGTCTGAATCTATTGATATTTTGACATCTTCTCTTGATTTCTTTTCATGATTATGATATGTAACTTTAAGAGAAGTGTTTTCCCTTTTTATTATCTTATGATCTTCATCTTCAGCCTCCATCTCTACTTCATACATCATCACTATTCCAATTAATTCTTTCATTGTGAAATATTTGAATAGTGATGATTATATTATAGTTGTATATATCCCATTCCATTTTGAGGGTATTACTCTTAGTACTTTCAGGTTTTGATCTAATTGAAAATTTTAACTCCTAAAGAAACAACATTATTAACTATTTCTTTTAATTATCCATTAATTTGGGTTATGATCTCACCATCATACATTCTGAATGTGTCAAAATTTAGTTTTTCAGTAGTGTACCTCATTTGTTGTACATTGTCCATTCCTTCATATAAAACATTGATTTTCTGCTACATTTCATAAGAAATGGGATATTGAGATACTCGACTGAATTCATTAGGACTAAGTCTACAGATGATAGCATTCAATACTTTTTAATTGATGTCATACTCAGCTTCTTTGGCATCATCCCATATTTTTGGTTTCTCAGGAATTTTATAAGAAGTGATAATATTTATATAAACTTTAAATCCAATATTTTTAATATAGATGATCATTTGATATTTCCAATATCCATAGTTATCACCGTTGAATTATGAATAATGTATCATTAACATAACTTCTCTAAGATCATCCATTAACATCTATCTTTGCATATACCTTATACTTTTGATCTTTCTAGAGCTTTATCTACTTTGTAAAAAAAGATCAATTTGATACCAATTTTTAGGTAAGAATAATAAAAAGATAAGAAAGATGGTGGTAAATTTTTCTATTTCTATAATCTTGAAATATTATGGCTTTTAGATTTCTTTTTGATTTATGCAGATATGTTATGTTCTCTTATTTTAGTAATTTGACTAGTAGATTAATATTAAATAAGAACATAATAATTTTTATAGTGGTGTAGGGAAAAATATCCCCTATTCCACTCCACTAATTCTCTCTATTTGAGATTGTTTTTTTCATTAAATTAATCCTCTTATCATAAGACCTTCACAATTGAGCATAAGCAGTTGACAACTTTTACAATAAGGCTTTATAAATCTTTCTGGTTCTTTTATATGGAACTAGTTTTACTGCATCTTAGTTCGAGAAGCTAAAAATTTTCCACAATTAAGTTTGATTAGTCAAAAATCTAATAAATAAAAAAAGGTTCAATTGATATGTTATTGATCATAGTTGCAACATTAACAAATAAAATACATATTTTCTTTTAAAAGATGAATACATTCAAGAAAAAATAGCTTTGAAGAGATCCGTGTTGAAAATGATCTTCAATAATAGTATTAATGAACAAATAACAAAAATTACACAATAACGCAATGTTGAGATATGTATATATCTGAAGTGTATCTTCTTCGGAATTAATAGAGTAGTTTTATCTTTTGTTTCTTCATAGTATTTCTATATTAAAAAAGATATTAAAAAATATATAGTCATACAAAAAGAAGAAATATTCTTGATATTATATATCAATATTGGATTTCTTTTAATTGGTAAGATCCAAAAAATCCACTTAAAAAACAACAAACATTAAAATTTTAATCATCTAAGAGAGATATAACTTCTCTTAGAAATAGGAATGATTTACTCTATTGAATATGATCATTTGAATCAGTCAAAAAACAAATTTAAAATAATATTTACTTCAACCGATACCATTGTAGTAATAATGGAAAATATCTTTAAATTAGGCTTCACTATTAAATATTCAAACATAGGCTTCCTTCATATGAAAAAAAAATTCAAAATGTAGGGCTGACAACATATGGTTGATAAAAAAAGTAGGGTTGATGCACCATATGTTTTTTTCCTCAAGCACAGGGTTCCTTACAAATGTAGGGTTTTTTATCCATAATTTCCCTTTTCTAAAACATAAGATTCCATAAAAACATTGGTTTTATAAAATCTAATTTTCCAATAGAGTTAGGTATGTGATCCATATGTGTTATCTCAAATATAGTGTTTCTGAACCATACACTATGCTTAAACCAACAAAAATGGGGTATAAACAACGTTTCTAGAATACTATAAAGAAATGTTCAGAATACATTATCAAATATTATAACCCATTAATAAGATACTATTCTCAAGAAATATATTCCTGTAAAATACTTAAAGTAAATTTATTATTAAAACAAATAAGGGTATTTGTGAGATTCAAATTCAATAAGATTTATAGAGTGTTGTTGAGACAATACATTCCCAAAACATGGATGGTAACGATGATAAATTTTATAAATATATATGATATAAAAATGATTCTATAAAGTTTAATTATTATTTATCTTTCTATTGATCCACTTTATGAAAAATGAAAACAACTTTTAAGCATGCGTATAACCTACCATCTGTATGAATGGTGTAATTAATTTTTCTATCACTAACTCTTATGGATCACTAAAAATAATTATATAATTAATATATATGGTATTTAAATCATTGTTAAAATTACAGATAAAATGGATCCATGATCAAAGTTTAAGGACCAAAATAAGAAAACCAGAATAAGCATGAAAAACAAATCATCTATTACCCGGAACAATGATTTTAAAAAATAATTATTAATAAAAAGTTGATAAAAGATTATAAGTAAATCATATATGGTTTTATATTTATGATTATTGTTCTGAAATATATATATTAAATATATATTTATTATACAATAGTTTCAGACACATATGAAGGAATTTGAAACTGAGGTAAGGGTTTATTTCACAATCTCCTTGATATTTAGGATTATTTATGTTTAAGTCTCAAATTAGGGAAATTATTTGATATTTCCATCATAAACTAAATATATTTTATTATCATATAGTTATTTTTATATATTATATGTTTTCCTTTCATTTTTCACTCATTAATCACTCAAGATATTGGAATAATATTTTAAAGGTAAACCTACTTTGTTTTTCTACTCGATCAAGAATATTTTTCTTCAATGTATATATTTTCCTTAAAATTCATAAAATAATGATTCCTAAATTATCAAGTTATTTATTGAAGAAAATTTTACCCATTATTTTCTTTTCAAAAAATTGTTTTAAAGAAATATTCTTATCGTTTTCCAAACAAGGTACTTTTTGACCTTTTCCAAAAGTTTGAAAGGAAATGTTTTTAACTTATATGTATTGGATGTAATTTCCTACCACCATGAACAATAAATAATTTGAATCTTTTTTACAAGTTTTCAAGTTTACATCAAATGAAAATTTATTCCTTAATATTTGTAAAATATTTTAGACTTCATATAAGTGATTTCTAAGTGAAAAGAGTATTTTCATCAAGAAAATTTCTAGTGATATTTTTAAAGTATTTTTATCTATGTCAATATCCTTTATTGAATTTTATACTAAGAGTATAATATAATAATAAAATCAAACATATTTATTTGTATATTCTATGATTAGTTCAATTGGGGGAAGTATTGATATTCCTTATTCTAGTTCATCCAATATGGAAAATTATTGTTTTTTAATCAATGTTGATTAACTTATATTATTTATTCATATGGTGAATGCATTGGAGTTATTAGTTGACTGGTGGGGACTGGAATGAAATATTTCCTCAATGTTTTGGTAGGTCTCCTGAGATAAAATATATTATCTATTTGGCTACGACCTTACCCATTTATGTAATATATCTTACCGTGAGGCCTTGACTGTAAGTTTTAGATCTCTTATATTATGAATTCCATCATGATGAAGCCATTATTTATGACCATGAAATTATTTAAATATTTATGGTAACCATGAATAAGTTTTTAGCTCATGTAATATTTTAAAGGAATTTTTGATCATCATTTATTATTGAAATATTAATAATGCCTTATTATCTTCCATTGTATGCATACCCTAACTAAGCATATGCGATCAACCCTTTCTTTTGTTTCCTTTTCCTAGGTGGACAAGAAGTGTAATATTATTAATATATTGGGATATGTAACAGAATATTACTTATTTTTTTTTGTTTTTTGAACCATTTATTTGAGAATCATTTGATTGGACTTGTTCATGATTTGTTTCTGGAGTTCTTACAGATTTTTTTTGAAGTTTTCTGATCTTATGAATGGTTTGCACACAATTTTCACATAGTTAGAAAAAGTGTTCAACCTGTATAGAAGGGGGTATCAAAATTTGTGCATGGTTAAACTTAGTGTGAATCTCTTCCAGAGGCTCTGTTTGGGGTGTACAGTTAGGCACATGGTTAGTATTAATCATACCCCCTAGCCTAAGAAACCATGCAAACAATATTTAATTCTATGAAAATTGTAATTAATTTTTTTAAACCCACCTAATTAACCCCAAACTTCTCCCAATTGAACCTAAATTGATCCTTGGTATTTTTAGATCTCTCTAGAGCTATTTTGTCTCCCCAAACCTCATCTCCTGGCAGATCTAAGTGCCAATCAAAATGGAGACCTTCTCTATTTGTATGTTCTTATTCTATTGGTATTAAATCTATCATATTATCTTAATTATTTATTCTAAGAGGAAATAGAAGTATTATGATTCATTATATCATGATTAATTGATGTAAAATTGTGGATCTAGGATCTCTACCCTATTTTATCGAGATCTATCTTCTCAGATCTGATGATCTCCATTAAAATAAACATATCTTAGATCCATTATGGTTCAATTACTTATCTTCTAAGTAGGTGTTTCTATGATTTCACTTCATTTTGTAATTAAGTTTTTCTTGATAATTCATTGATATATGTTTCTTAATTTCTAACACATGTTCTATGAAATTTATCCTTAAAATTCATTGTGAATTATTCTCTTACCCTATTCCCTTTAAATTGAATATATAATTAATTGAATGGTTATATTATTGATCTCTCACACTTTGTTTGTGATTTTTTTAATGCCATGTTTGTTTTTATTTATTTTCAAACAGATTTTAAAGGATGTTTTGGTGAAATTGAGTCCTTTAGACCAGGGTTTTTTTCTAAAATGAAATTCATTGATTTAAATGGAATTAGTTGAACTATTTTATGTTTTAAAAATAGTTTCAAATTCTTGAATTTATTAAATTAACAAGAACCCTTTTTAATTTACTTTACCTTTGTTTTGAAATGGGTAATCTTAGTTCATTTAAAATAAATGATTTATTCCCATAGAAAGAGGGTGTAAACCCATGATTACAAATGTATTCAAACCTTTTAAAATTATAATACCTCCTTTGAATGGTTTTGGGTTTCTTTGAAATAAATGATTATTTTAAAGGCCAATTTGGAATTATTAAGATGATTTTTTTGAAAGGAAGCAGGTATTATTACCCTTTTTAATGTTTTATTAAATAAAATTATATGAAATTAATGGATAATTCTTGATGGAACTATTGGAAATTTATGATGATACTCTCTTGTAATAATACGTTAATGTAAATTTCTTGATTCTTGTATGTAAGGAACTAGACCCCAACTGCCCAGATCTACTGTCTTATATTAATTCAATGGCATGATTATAAGAAAACTATATCCTGAATGAATGAATAGTTTAGTAGTTTTTTAAAATAAGATACACACATAAGTTCAATATTATAACATGAAATGAAATACATAATAGCAATTCCATTGGAAAAATTCATGACCCCTAGATTATCCCTAAAGGTCATTCATAATATTCATCTTCAAAACTTGGGGAGAATAAAACATAAGAAAGGGGTGATCTTAGATGCTCAGTAAGGGTAATTAATACAGTGGAAGTTATCATGATAATAAAAACTAAGTAAAGTGAACAACTAAAAACACATGCCTCTAAAAGTATACTTGAGAATAATATGGAAGGAATGGAAGTTGACTAAATAAGTTCATATAAATGATCATAAGAGAATGAAACATAACCATTGATATTATACTAGTCTAATAATCACATGGTTTATCAATTACTAATACCATAATAAGGGAAGACATAATGTAGGACATCTGAAACATATTGTAAATTCCTTGGCCAAGACGTCTGAAAATTCTATGGTAATGCCTCAGCCAAAACCCAATTCTATTTTGTTTAGTGAGACCTACTGATGAATCTAAGGGATATAAAGACCCCAAAGTCTAATTCATTCCTAATATGAAAGGATATAAACATAAAAAATATGAACATATGAAATAAATTTCCCCAATATGTTCACATAAATACCAACCATTTTGAGTAGAATGGTGAATGGTATCAAGATAGAACATCCATAGTCAAAATGATCATAAATAATTTAATATAATATAGTAGATGATAAACATAATATATCAACCTCAATAAGACATAAAATTAAACATAGGATCTGAAATAGAAAAAAATAATATAATAAAATCATCGAGGAATTTTTGAGAGAAATACAATTTTACTTTGACAATAAGAGTTATTTTGGAAAAATATTTTTCATAAAACCATAAATGAAATAAGGTACTTTTTCCATGATTAAATGAGTGGTTTAGAAAAATAATTGTGGCTTAAAACAGATTATTGAGTGAACTTTAAAATAGATAATAATTTGAGAAGTTACCTTGAATCGAGTATGATTATTGGGAATAATTTAGAAATATCTTTATAAAACATTTAACCACCCATAAAACATCGATTGTGTGTACGGAGGACTATGACCTCACAAACCGATGTAATTCATTTTCTATATCCACCTATAAATAATGAATATAATGATGAATTTAAAGTAAATATATTATTTTTATGACATAATTATAATTTTGAAATTATTATATCACATATAACTTATTACCTTCCAATCTATTGGAAAATGATAACGTCACTCGTGTGTGTATATGGACTACTACCTCCACAAAATGATGTGATTCATTTTTCATTTTCACTTTGCATAGATGGTAATAAAGAGATATTTAATGAAAATAAATGATATATATGATATAAAAATTATATTGGAATGGTGAATTATTATTTACCTTTCTTTCATTCCATTCTTTGAAAAATGAAAATAGTGTTTATGTGTACGTATGACCTACCATCCACATTAACAGTGTTATTCATTTTTCTATATCTAAATTTTATGAATGACCCCAAATATTTATATAATGTATATATATGGTATTTAAATAATGGTTAAAATTAAACATGTAATAGAACCATGATAAATGTATAAGTGCCGAAACTACTAAACTAAAATATAAATGAAAAATGAAGCTGTTAATACCCAGAACAATGATTTTAAAAAATAATTATTAATAAATAGGTGATAAAAGATTATAAGTAAATCATATATTATATGATATATATGATAATGGATTTCAAATATATTTTTAATAAATATATATTTATTATACAGGAGGTTTAGACACATAATAAGGAATTCAAACCTAATGTAAGAGTTTATTTCACAATCTTATCGATATTCGAGATTGTTCATGTTTAAGTCTATAGTTGGGATAATTATTTTTTATTTACATATTAAAAAAATATATTTTATTATTATATTATTATTTATATTAATTCTATGTTTTCCTTTTATTTTTATCTCTTCAATTACTCAAGATACCAAAATAAATTTTTAAAGGAAAACTGACTTTGTTTTTCTATTATGTCAGGAATATTTTTCTTCCAAGTCCTTATTTTACTTAGAATATTTAAAATAATGTTTTTTTATATTTATACAATTATTTATAAAATATATTTTTATAGATTATTAGCATTTTAATTTTTTTTTAAATGAAAGCCTTTTTCTGTTTATGAAGTAGCTACTTTTTACCTTTTTGAAAAAGTGTGAATGTAAAGGTGTTTTTTATCTATAAAACATGGATGAATTTTCCAGAAATCAGAACCAATCATTACTTTTATCCATAATTTAAAATATTAAAAGTTCCATTTTGAAGAAAATGTTTTATTTAATATTTGGTAAATATTTTAGACATTAAATAGGTGATTTCAAAATGAAAACTCTATTTTCCTAAAGAAATTTCTTTGTGATCTATTTAAATTTCTTTCAACTTTGTCAATATCTATTATTAAATATTATGATGAGGATATAATATAATTATACCATAAAATATATTAATTTATATGGTTTATGATCTGTTTCCTAGGTAAATCATTAATATTCCATATTATTGTTCTTTCTATATAGAAAGTTATTGATTTTTTTATGTCATATTGATTAAAATATGTTATATATTTATATACTGAATGCATTGACATTATTAAGTGATGTATGGGGACTAGAATTAAATAAGACCTCAATACATTGGTAGTTATTATGAGATAAACAATATTGAGTATTTTTATAAGGCCTTAACCATTTATTTAATATGTCTTGGTACGATGCCTCAATGATATGTTCAGATGTCCGACATTATGCATTCCATAATTATGAAATTTTTTATTAATGTCCATGTAATTATTTTAATAGTTTTGATATACATAGATAATTTTATATCTCATATTATTATTTATGATCTATTATTGATCATCATATATTATTTATATATTATTATTTCCTTATTAGTTTCTATTTTATGAATACACTTACTGAGCAACTGAGATCAACCATTTCATATATTTCATTTCCTAAAGATTCCAGGAAGTGTAATCTCATTGCAATGAATGGATATAATAAACATAATAATGGTTCTCTAATATAAAAAACTATATTTTATTTTATGTTTTTAAATGTAATGTTAAGTTCAATAATTTATATAGTTTTCTAAGTCTACTAAACTATCCAGTCCTTTGGGATGTGATTCCTTGAATATAGTGCCAATGTAATAAACTAACCACTAAAATAGTTAACTAGGTTCAGGGTATTTATACATTAAACCTTCAAGATAAGAAATTATATACTAAAAAAACTTGTTAGATTCTATACATTCATTCTAGATCTTCTAGAATTATCTTAATACCAATCATCCTTGGCTTGATGTGTAAGCCAAAAGAGGTCTCTAAAAGAACATGTATAAATCATAAACAAGCTCTTAAAATTTTATTTATTCTTCAATTTTATCTGAACTTGTTATATAAATCATGAAATGATGAATCATGCATCACCAATATACTAATATTTCATTATTATAATTAAATTACCATTTTCAAACTCTTCTCTATAAAATGGGAAATGAATGTATCACTCCTGCATATGTGTGGACTACCATATCCATGTAGTGATATGTTTTATTTTCCATCACCGACTTTCATGATTTTTTATAATGATAAATTTAATATATATATATATGATATTTATGATATAATAATGATTTTGTAAAGGTGATTTATTATTTAACTTTATTTCTTTACATCCGCTGAAATGTGGAAAACATCACTCTTGCATAAATACAAAATACCATCTCCATAAAGCGATGTAATTCATTTTTCATCACTGATTTATTTGAATGATTATAATAATTTATATAATAATTAAATATTATAATTATTTTAGGATTAAAATTTAGGAAATAATGTAATCATTATAAAAGTACAATGACTATAATTTTCTAACCAAATCATACATAAAAAATGAAATAGTTATCACTAAAAAACAAGGATTGCAATGAATAATTATTAATAAATGAGTGTTAAAACTTTATAAGTGGGTTATATATGATATTATAAGTGGTTATATGTTTATTTTATAGAATTATAATAAATATAAGTTTTTTATTCAGGAGTTTAGGGTGATTATAAATCAAGTCATACATAATGTAAGGGTTCTTCATCTCAATATTGTTTCATTGAGGCATGTTTGATGTTATGAACCAATTTATGTTTATGATGTTTATATAATTCCCTATTGATATTTTATATCATTTATACTTCTTAATTTGTGGAATTTAAAGTTATAATTAAAAAAATTTCATCTAAGGGGTTTTAATTTGAATGTTACCAAAGTGGTAAGGGTTTATCATCTCAAATTATCATCTTTTGGACGTATGTTATGTTATACACATATCTTATTTTATGAGTTTTATCTAATCAATATTTTATATTTTAAATCATTAATCTCTTTATATTCATGGTATTTAATTTCTCATTTTAATGTATATCTTTCACAAGGTTTATGATTCAAAAGTTACCAAAGTGGTAAAGGTTTTATGTTACAATCTCATTTTTATAGAGATTGTTTATTCTTAAATATCCAATGATAAAGTATATGATATATATCGAAAAAATATTATATATTTTCTTATTATCTGGTAATTTATTGAAATCATAAGTTCTTCATTCATTTTCCTTTTTCTAATTATTGAAAATTCTAAAAACATGTCTTTAAGGAAAACTGAAATTGAAATTTCTTTTCAATAGGGAATAATTTTCTTCCATGTCTATATATTAATTAAATTGTTTTTCAGAATATGTTTAATATTATCCTATGATTTTTTAAATTTGTTTTTAACCAAATCTCACTTTTTATAAAATTCATTGAAATGAATTTTATTATCGTTTTTCGAATAAGGTATTCTTTACCAATAGTGTAAACAAAATATTTTTTGTTAACATATAACACATGAATGGATTTTCCTTCCATGATGACTAAAAATTTCATTGTAGATTAACTTAAAAGTGTCCATTATTATTTCAAAATAAAATTCTTTTCTTAATAGTTTGTAAATTTTTAGATTTTAAACAAGTGAGTTTAAAATGAAAAAGTTATTTTCCTTAATAAATATACCAGGATTCTTTTAAAGGATTTTTTCATCTATAATAACATCCTTTTATGTTACTTATGATTCATATGGAATATGATTTTATGATACTAATGTTATTAATTATATAGATGGTTATTGGTTATGATGATCAAATCTTTATGAAACTGGTTTTCTTTTCCATGGTTTAAGATATGATGAAATGATAAATTTTTTAATGATCACATTGAATACATAAGAATAGATTATGATTATACGATGGGTCAGACCGTTATAGGCCTATAATGAATTTTTTAATGATTAATGTTTTATAATCTCAAAGGGTACAAGGTAGGTTATCCCAAGCCTAAAAGAGGGTACACAAGAGGTTATCCTAAGCCCAAAAAGAGGTACACCAGAGGTTATCCCAAGATTGAAGTAGGTAAATAGGTTATTAGGCCAAGAATAACATGTGATGAATGTCTTTTTTTGGGTATCCATGACATAATATTTCTATGATTATAATTATTCCATGTATTATTTCACTCATTTATGGTATGTTCTTATGCTATATTAAAATACTCATGGCTCATGATATTTGATTATCTTATGATTCATGTCTTATGAAATGCCAAATCATTATGTCATGATTCATGTTAATGATTTACGAATTATATGGTATGATTTTAAAATTATAAGATCATTCACAAAAAACATTTTGCCTATATTATTCTCACCTATTACCATTTATTGATTTCTCATTTTTTACCCCTATTGAGCATTAGATCACACCCTTTATTATGTTTCCTTTTCACTAGTTTAAGAACAAAGTTTTTATGTATGATATGTCTAGTAAGTTGTAATATTTATGTATATAATTTTTGATTCACCTAAATAGTTATTAAAGAAAAGTAAATTACATTAAAATTTAGGGTTAATTTATCGCACACTAAGAATTTAGTTTAAAAGAATAATATCCTCAATAACATGCTTAAAAAACAACACTGAGCTTTTATTGAACCGAGATATACTATAAAAATATTATTATATAAATTTGACCATTATAACCTAGAAATTATTAGCAGTATGAATAAGAATAACCACATTTTGAAAAATATTTATAAAGGTTTTATAAATTTATATTAATTTTTTAATTCATGATAAATATATACTCATTTTTTAGTAAATTAATTTTTTATTTCAAAAATAGGTATTCTTCAAATTTTTTTTTTATTAAATTTGGTGTGTAGACATTATAAATAATTTATAATATTTTTAGAAATTTTAATATAGGAAATGAATAATATTTTTTAAATTATAATTTCAATATTATCCTATGGTGTTTTTTGGGTTTTTTTTTCCTAAAACGATTTATCTTTCATTGAGTAGTAAAAAATACTGATTTATATAAAACTATGATTTAATTTATTTAAAAAAAGTAATTTAAAAGTATCCTTATATTTTAGATTTTTTTTAAATTAATATAAGATCAATTTTATTAAAAATAATCTAAATAATTATAAATTAATCAATATTATATTTCATTTTAGCATAACTTCATTTTTGTGCTAAAAACACACATTTTTCTTAAAAATATTTTTTCATTTCATTTTATGAATTTATATTAAAATTGATTTTTTCCACTTCTATAAATTTAATTTTGAAAAATTAATTCCATATTTTTAATCAATAAGTTAAAGTTTGGTAAATTAGTCCATTCTATTTTTGGTCATTATAAATTGTAACCATGGTAAATATTTTTCACCATGATAAAGGGTAAATTGAGTAATTATAGTTAAAAATAATGTTATAAGTATTTAAAAATATATCCAAAAATTTTATTTATTTAATTGGATAAGAGGAATTATACCATATCCATCCTAGAATCAAATATTTTAATGAATTAAGTTTTTTCATTAAAAGACTTGGAATATTTTACGGAATATTTTTGAAGCTTGGAACTAAGTCATCATGGGATTCTGGGACCCAAGGAGGATTTGTATAGATATATTAAAAATATGAAATATATTATATTATGAATATGGATATTTTCTAAAATAATGTAATAACTCTAGAATAGAGTCTCAGATTGGAAATCTGAGATTACTATTAAATTCGTAATTCAGGTTTTTCCCTGGGTGTGACATAATCATTTTCGGCTTCTGGTGTTTGGATTAAGTGTAATCATTGTAAGATTAATAAATAAATAAATACAATAATTTTTTATTGTTTTTTAATTATCACAAAACCTAAAATCCTCTATTTAATCACACTTATAAAAAATACCTATGGTTAACAACATAACCCTAGAGATTGGAGAGGAGATGTTGGATGTATATTTCTTGGATGAATGAAAATTAATTATGGTGCATCGATCATTTTGAAAATGAGATCATGGATATCACTAATGTAAATGATGTAAAACCATTTTTATTAGTGATCAATCCAAATTATGAGGTAGGTTTTTTATTTTATTTTTATTAATCCCATTTTATTATACCACATCGTTATCAAATAAACTAACCTAACAAGAATTGATTTGTAAATCAATGTTTGATTACAATTTATGTTTTTATTTTTCTAGAATTAGTAATTGATTTTACTTGGATTGTTCCCTATGTTCATCAATTTTATTATCAAAATGGAACCCAACCTGAACAATGTCTATGGTTTGTTCCTAACATTTATCTTTTGTGGATTTCTCCCCCTTTCTTCATGAGTTAATTGTTGGTATTCATTTTGATCGGTGGTTCAAAAAATACCTGGTGAAAAATCATTACACAATCATTCATTAGAACAATGGATTATTACTATAGGTTCAAGTTTGGGATCAATGATATGATCTAGGTTTAATGAAGGTGGAAGACTATCTGGTGATGGAACAGAGCTATCTAGTTCTTGGGTTTCTCATTTTGGAAATATAAAGATATAGATGGAACTTCCTAAGAGGATTTAGTGCCTTGAATCTGGACACTAGTGATAATAAGGATCATTCAAGACCATATCCATTTTATCAGTAGATTTGGAGGTGGTATTTGAGGAAACAATGACACATGTGAGAAGTGTGAATCTTTCTAGTGTTTCTAAAAATTTGTGGGCAATATAGTGAGTTGTTTAGATGGAAACATGATGTGTAGTTTCCCTTTTGTAGTGTAAGGGTTTATACATGAAGAAAAATGTAACAATCCATGTATAACCCTATAAAAATCATGTGAATTGGTGTTTATAGCTTAGAATGTACCCCTGAGTCACATGAGAACATGTATGGCTAGGTACATGGGCATGGAAGGTACATAGGAATGGCCAGTGTATGCATTCAAAGTCAGAGTACATGAGAAAGACCAGAGCATACAAGCATGGTCCCATAATACATGGTCACAAAAAAAATGACATGTCTAAACCCGATCTTTCCATTAAATGTTGTGTAACCCTAGTATACATTACATACTTCATTCAAGGTAGCTTGAGGACCCAATTATATTTAGTTAGGTTCATTACCTCTCTACAATTTAGTGTGAGTGTCCTTCATTATTCTAGTATGGGTGCCCTCAATCCACTTTCTTGTGGTTTTAGTATCACATATAGTCTTAAGTATAAGATGTAATATCCCCTTAGAGTATTAGAGATGTATCCATCCATGCGACCTGGGTGTTAGATCCTCATTCCCATTGTTCTCCCTAGGTAAGGTTCAAGTTTAATTTGACCAAAATATGCATACATTTGATCCCCTATCTAGTAGGTTAATCCAATTATGGTTAGGTTTACTCCATTAGCCTTGGGTGATATACCATATCATTGTATAGACATCTTCAAAGTTATAGTGACTACTTATTAATGGAGAGAACCAATAATAACGACCTCTTAGACGAGTTCCATTAGCTTTATTGGACATGAGTAGAGAGTTTTCCCAAACAAGAATTACCTTTAAGCACTGAGCATAATCCTAATATGGTTATCTGGTTGTGTCCAACTTTGATACTCAGTGTCTATCTTGCATATGTCCTGTTTTTTTTATATTATTCTATTTAATGTATCTCTATGATGATGAGATGAATACCTTCTTCATGCTTTATGTTTAATTATTTCAGGGGTGTACTAATGGGTCTTGTTACCCATTTATGGGATCTAACCAAACATTTAATGTCTTATGATGATGAAAACAATTTTAATAGAGTCATAGGAGGACTAGGAGTAGGCATATACTAGTTGAACTAGATTGTATGGTTAATTATAGGAGTTAAATTTGATAGTATCCCCCTCCTTATTCAGTAGGTTGGACACCCTTCTAATTTTTGTGGGTTGGTATTTTACAACTTATTCTTTTCCAAACTTTTTTAATACTATGATGTATCGTGTAGATGTATTCATGAATTCTAGTTTTAGTTGTATCTTTGTTTTACTATATTTGTTGGTGCTTGGAGATGTGTGAAACTATAAATGTATAATAAGATAATGCCCCCACAAGTTTATTATTCATACTTGAATCTGGTTTCCAACACCTGGTATATTGGAGGTGGGATTGGGGTGTCACAATTGGCTTATCGTCAGCCAGAAAGACCCTGGTGGGTCAGATCATGATAGAGTGGCATCAGAGTTGGTTCTATTAGTACCATTTTTTTTGGATTTTATAGTTTTTATGTTTGGTTTGGGAACTAAGAATATTGTGTTAAAGTGTTTCAAGTTCTCCTCTTAGTATAGGGAACCTAGTGTTGAAGTAATGATTGTCATATCCATTCAAATGGACTCTGATCACCTACATGTTGACTTGAAACATATAGGCACTAGTTGTAGAAAAAAAAAATAAGTTCATGAATTATATAAGAACACTTCATGGTTTCCATTTACTTTTTGAGTCAGCTCCCCAAATATACTATTTTACTGTTGGACATCATGTATTATTTTAGGATGATTCTATGATGAAATCAAGTGGGGATTCCATAAAAGAGTCCTAGATATGACCCAATGTGTGATGAAGCCTCCATGAAGGGGCCTGGTCATGAGGAGGTGTTCCTTCTAGGTGAATAGAAGACACATATTTTTCACATTGATTAGTGGTTATATACAACTATATTTTTAGGTGAATTAATTATGTTATACTGATCAATAGATGGTTCTAGTGTTACTGGATGATGATGCATTGGGGTTAATTGTTTACCAAGTGCTTTAGAGGTGGGGATCTCCTATGGTCCAGGGGGAGTGGGTCAAGCTGATAGAAGAAATGTGATATGGGATAGGCAGTTCATTCCCTAAGAGTTTATAAAACTCATGAGAACCTTAGGGATAACCTAATACACTATTAGAGAGGTGTTTTTATTCTTGTGAGGGTCAGAGAAATATCAACCATGATTTTACAAACCACAGAGTAGTAGAAAAAGAGATGATAAACGGACCGCCTAGATAGTGGTAGTGGTTAGATCAGGGAGATAAATAGGTGAGAGGAAATGAAAGAGAATCTATGAGAGAAGTGGGAGGTAGCTGATGTTTTGATCTATATCCAACACCACCCCCAGGTGGACCATGATTGGCTTAGGGAGATGGTGGTCAGGTATGAGGGAAAATGTAGGAAGTGGAGGCATATAACCCAGAGGCACCATATATGATTTTATGTATAATCTCTATCTTCTTTACTATATCTATAGTGTTTATAAACACAATAACAATCCATTATTTTATTTCCACATACCTTATTTGATATCTAGAGATTCTAAATTAATCTTTAGATCAACCCTTGGGTTTAGAGTATCCTATTGGAGGAGATTCAACGATAACACACTTATGCTAATAGTGTGACCTTATTATTGGATGAAAATTATTCTTATGATATCTTTTAATAATTATGATGAGTACTTATGATTTTATCTTAGGTATGGACTAGCTATCCATAGTTCATGTAGATATTGACTATTTGAGGCAAAGGATGTGGTGTGTCCTCGTAGATGGGATGAAGTTTTCCTTAATCAGTGAAAATTAAACCCAAGAAGAGTAGTATGGGATCAAGTGTAAGATGATATAACCAATTACTCATAACTTGGATAGTATTACCCTTGTAGTAGTAGTTTTCATGAGTTACCAATTTCCTGCAGTGGTGGCGATGCAAGAGGATGTCTTCCTTGAAGATTTGTTGAGATTACCTCCTTAGTGAGAGATCATTTTTTGTATATACTTTCACCCTAAGACTTCCTTGATATCTAGACCAAAATATCAAATATCTTCCATATATCTTCATGAGATTAATGTGTAGTTGGAGGGTTTTTAGAGGAAAGCGGATTTATCAGACCTAGTGTGTCACCCTGAGTAGGCCCAATATTTTTCGCCAAGATAACAGATAGGATTTTGAGGGTAAGTGTGGATTACCATCACTAGAATTAGGTGGCCATAAATAATAAGTATCCACTTCTAAGTATTTATGAACTTTTTGACTAGTTTAAAGGGGTGGGGTGGTTCCCAAATATTAACCTCAATTTAGGCTATAACCAGCTCCAAGTTCTGTATGAGGATATACTGAAGATGAAATTATGATGTTACTATAGTCACTATGAGCACTTAGTGATACATTTTTCTGTGAAAAGATATCCAATAGTGTTCATGGGTCTTATAAAAAATATATTTTCACCCTTCTTGTATTGATTCATAGTAGTATTCATTGATGACATCCTAGTGCACTCATTTTTAGAGGTTATTCACATAAGACATTTAACGATTGTATTGGATGTACTCTAAGAGAACCATATTTATGGGAAGCTCTAAAAGAGTTATTTTTTTATTAGAGAGGTCCGGTTCCTAGGATATTTCATCTTAGAAGAGGGAGTAGAGGCGGACCCAAAGAAGGTTAAGGTAGTGTTTTCTTAGGAGATACTAAAGAGTGTGACTGAGGTGAATAAATTCCATGGATTGGATGGTTATTATCAGAGGTTAATAGTCAATTTATCTAGAATTTTAGAACCTTTGAAAACTCAAAACTAAATGTGGATGCATTTCGTGTGGACAGAGAGGTGATAATTGAATTTTTAGGATTTATGACAGTGGTTGATGAGTTCCCCGATCTTGAGATAACTAGAGTTGGATATTGAGTATGTAGTGTGTTGTGTTTCATCTAAATCTTGGATTGGATATGTTTTGATAAAAATGAAAGTATTGATTTCATATGGGTCCCAAATATTTATAATCAATGAGTACAAATATGTGACCCATGATCTAGAGCTGGCAGTAATAGATTTTTCTGTAAAGATATAGTGACACCATCTTATAGGTGAGAAGATTATCATCAATTATAACCACAAGAGTCGTAATAATATCATTTATAAAAAATATCTTAACTTGAGAAAAAGGTAATGTCTAGAGTTTCTCTAGGATTATGACTTCAAGATAATATATACTCCCAAAAGGGTAATGTTGTGGCATATTATCTCAATCAGATATCTTATTCAAAGTTATTGAGTGATGTATCAGAGTGGTTTACCTCGCTACAATTTTCAATAATAGAAGAGGATGATAACATTTTAATCCAGTTGATGGTTTTTACCCATTCAATTATTCAGTGTGTTGTGGAGGAAAATATTTGAGATATTGATTTCAAGACCACACATACTCAAATATCCATGTGACATGCTCTTGATATATTTTATAAAGGTGGGGATAATTTCATTATTTTATGAGGATGGGCGATGGTACCAGTGACCTTATGAGATAAGGTGATGAGGGAGTTCCCTAATCCACCCAAGTGGTACATCCAAAAGTGAAAAATATGTACTAGTACCTTTAGTGTAAATTTTAGTGGCCAATAATGAAGAATTTTATAGTGGAGTTTATCTATTATTGCCTTACTTATCTATAGGTTAAGGTTAAAAACCAGGTTTCAGTAGGTTTGGATCAACACTTTGAGGTGTTAGATTGTAAGTTGGATGGTATATCTATGGACTTAATGATGGAGAATCCTAATCATATATGGGACATGATGCTATCTATGAGATCATAGTCTGGATCACCAAATCAACACACTTCTTAGTCATGAAAGAGAAGAGATCATTAGAGATCATGGATAAAATTTCTGTGTAATAGATTGTATGGATTCATGAAGTTACATAAATGATTGTTTCAGACTATGATTCTCGCTTAATTTCATGATTATGGATTGGATTATAGATTTACTTTGGGTATCATTTTCATTTTAGCATAGATTTTCACCCACAAAAGATGGCCAGACTGAGTGGACTATTTAAGTTCTTGTGGATGTGCTTTAGGATTTATTATTGGTCTTTGTACATATTTTGGAGGATCACTTACCCTTGGTAGAGTTTTTGTATAATAATAGTTTCCACTCCACCATTAGTATGGAATAATTCAAGGCCTTATATGGGAGAACCTATAAGTTACCACTATATCAGAATGATTTGGGGGAGTTAGAACTCATGGGAATATATTTGGCTTGGGAAATAACAGAGAAGGTGAATATTATCTATAAGTGGATAAAAACTATGAAGATCTAATAGAATTATTATAAAAACCAATGATTAAGGCCTTTGGATTTTGATGAGAGAGACCATAGGCTCTTAAATTTCTCACCATGACGTGGATTGTAGAAATTTGGGTGGGATGGAAATTTATCTACAAGTTTAATAAGACCTTTCCAAATTTTATATAGGATTGGTGAGGTGGAATAATTCATAGCCCTACCACTGTAGTTATACTGGGAACAAAATGTCTTCCACATGTCACAACCAAGGAGGTATGTGAATGACCCATCATATGTTATATACTAGGATGAGATAGACATCAAGGATAAATCTACCTTTTTAGAGTACCCAATAGATATCAAGAATTGGGAAGAGGATATCCTTTATGGGTGATCGATCCCCTTGGTGAGTGTCTGATGGAAGCATAAGAAATTTTAGGAGATCACTTGAGACCAGGATAACCCGATGTAGACCTAGTATCCTTATCTTCTTAAGTATGAATTTTTATTTTTGGGAAAAAATACCTGATTTAGGTACAATGTAATGACTCTATTTTTTACTTGTAATTCCTTGGAATATTTTTAGAAATAATTTGAAATCTATGAACTAAGTCAATGTATAATTCTGGGGCCCATGGAGGCTTGGTATTGATGTGATAAAAATATTAAATATAGTATATCTATCACAAACAATGTTTTTTAAATAATGTAATAAATCTTGAATGGTTTCTCAAATTATAAATTTTGAACCCCTATTAAATACATTATGTTGGTTTTACCGTAGGCACAACATAATATTTTCTAGCATAAGGTGTTTGGATTAAGTGAAATCATGGATGGAAAAATAAATAAATAAATAAATAAATAAATAAATATATTTATTTTTTATTAAATATCCCAAAAATAATATCCTCTATTTAATACATCTTATTGAAGATCACTTGGGTTATCCATATAAACACAGGGATCAGAGAAGATCCATTGGGAAGGGAGTTTTTGTATGAACAATAATGGATCAAGATGCATCTATTGTTTTACAAAGGAGTTCACAGATTTCACCGACGACAAAGATATATAACCATTATATATCAGTGATCAATCCAAAAATCAGGGTATGCAGTTTTTTTATTTTTATTAATTCAATTTTTATCCCATATCAATTGTGATTTAATTAACCTTTCAAGAATTTATTTTCGGATCGATGGTTGATTGCGATTAATTTTTTTATCTTCCTTAAATTTAGAATTGATATTAATATGCCTCGAATGGCCCGAAGGCCTTATTTTTATTGATTTTTGATAACCCCCCTTTCAAGGGATGAGGGGGAACCCTTACAAGTCTTTTAGGCCAGGTCTTAGGTAAATATTAAGACTATAACTACATGGAATTTATCCTCCCTAGCTTCTTAATCATGACGTTAGCTCTCCACCTTCTCATGGCTTGTTCGGCTAGGCTTCCTATTCATGCACAGGCTGGTCCTGATGGAAATTCCATACCCTCTCTTTCTAAAAAATCTGGTTAGATTTTGCTCTAGTGAATGCGTCTACTCTGAATCCTCATATAGAGTCTGCTCCTTATTGAGTTTTTCTAGTCCTTATTCACAATTTCAAGTGGCCCAAAATCCTTGAGGTGGACCAAAGGCCTTGATATAGACCAAAGTCAATGAGGTGGCCTAAAATTATTACTAACCCAAAGGTCTTGGGTGGCCCAAAGGCCTTGAAGGACCCAAGGCCCCAATCAGTGGCCCAAAAGCACAAACAGATGAATAGTTATGGCTGCTATAGTATCGAATAATACCTGCTACATGGCCTCCTATAGTGCCTGCTATAGTACCTGCTACAGTACCTACTATAGTACTACTATAGTACCCCCAAAATTATGTATTCTCCTGGTTTTGAACTTGGGTCTCTTGGATTCACTTACCGAGTCCTCACCAACTAGGCTGAGGCTCTTGTGAATTGATATTACTATGATTATTCATAATTTTCATCAATTTATTCATCTATGAATAGAATCTAACCTGAAAAATGGATGATATTCATTCCTCACATTTTTGTGTCCTTCTACACCCCCTTTATTTATGCATCCAACCTCAATATTTCTTTTAACCAACGGTTCGAAAAATACCCGATAAATGATCATTTTGAAATCATTCTTTGGAATGTAGACCATTAACATGAGTTTAGGTTTGGAATCAATGATATGATTGTGGTTTGATGATGATCATGGATGATCTGGTGATGGATCACATGATTTTGGTTCATGGGTTTGGCATTTTGGTGATGGAGAGTGATGATTGGAGATTCTCAAGCAGATAAATAGGCCAAAATCCATCCACCAATGATTTTGAAGACCATTCAATGTAATATTTATTTTCGTTGGTGGATTTTGTGGTGGAATAAGATGTGGAGGTGTCATTGTAGAGATGCATGATGCTTTTATAAATTTCTGTGAAATTTTTAGATACACAGTGTAATGTTTGAATGAACACATGCTGTGTGGTTCCCCTTTTGCATTGCGTGGATTTACACATAATGAAAAATATCGCTTGCCTTGTATGACTTCATGTAAGTTGTGTGACTAGATTATAAAGTTATAACATGTACCATTGAGGAACATAGGCACAATTACGACCTCATATATGGGCATGGATAGAGTACACATGCATAACTAGAGTACTCGGAAATGGATAGAGCACATGGGCATGGACCCATAATACACGAGAACTGGCCAAAGGACATGGGTAGACCTATTCCAGCTAGTTTATACCATGTTACCCCTATACAAAACATTTAATTATTTCAAGTAAAGTTGATGCCCCCATTCTCTTCAGTTGGATGCGTTCCCACTTTCCAGTTCTATGTGAGTGTATTCCATCATTCTAGGATGAGTGTTCTTAATCCATATTATTGATGGTTTAGTGTTAAGTCTAGTCCTAAGTATATGAAATATTATCCCTCTATTTTATTAGATAAGGTATCCCTCTGTGATCCTTGGGGGTTTGATCCTCATTCACATCTTTCTCCCAAGGTAGTGTTCAGGTATCACATGACCAACATATGTTGGAATTCGATCCCCTATCTAGAAGATAAATATAGTTAGAGCAAGGTGTACTCCATTATCAATGGGTGAGATATTATATCTATTTATATATTTCTTTAGAGTTTCATTAAGTACTTCTTCATGATGATACCCGACCAACATGACCATTCATATGAGCACCATTAGTATTAGAAAACCTGAGGAGTGAGTTCTCCAGAATGAACATTAAATTGAAACCTTAGGAAGAATCCTAGTATGGTTGTATGTTTGTGGAATAATTTGATAATGAGTATCAATATTGAGTATATCTTGGTTATTATTACTATTATAACTCTTATTTTGATTGAAATATCTATGTGATGATGAGCTAACTACCTTCTTAATGCATTATGTTTGGTGATTTCAAGGTGTCATACTGGGTAGTTTTATACTCACCCATTAATGGGATCTTACCACACATGTCATGTAATATATAAATGACTTATTTTTTAAATAGTCTGAGGAGTAAGAGGAAAAAGTTGGGAATAGTTTATCTAGAGGGGCTGGTTCATTCTAGGAGTTACATTTTATAGTAGTCCCCTCCATATTCAGTTGGTTGGACTCTTTTCGAGTTTTAGTGTGCTTATATTTGGCCCTTTATGCTTTCCTATACTTGTTTCATACTATACTGTGGGATATAGAAGTATGCATGAATTATGGGTTTATTTGCATCTTTACTTTATTGTAAATGTTGGTTCTTGGATATATGTGTGTGTGTACATGTACTATAGGTTAAGGCCTCCCATGAGTGTGTTATGCTTACTCATCATTGGTCGTCATCCCCAGGACCATTAAAAGTGGGATTAGGCTATCAAACTTAGATTATCTCTCTCTAGGTGGTCCCTGATGGGTTTGTACATGACAAATACATTTTATTTTTGTTCCATTTTCCTTTGATAATGACATTTATTTTATTTCATGTTAAGAAAATTTGAAAATTTCACTCTCTTACTTTTAACATCTCTAGTATATTTTCATTGGAATAAATATAATTTATGATGTCACGACCCGCCCTCGGGGTCCGTGCCGTGACTACCCCAAGCCCGCCTTCCATAGGCCAGGGGCTGGCGACTAGCACCAAGGCGTAAATCCCGGTAAAAAGGGAAGGCATTGCCTTTGTAAAGTAAACAAACACCACAGAGTAAGCAAGCAGAAAGTAAACACTAAGTAAAAACAGAGTACAACTGAATGTGCGGAAAAGTAAATGGGCCAGTATACAAACCCAAACTGAAAGTAAAGTACAACTCGAAAGGGAAAACAGCAACTGTAAGTAAAAGCCGCTACACCGAGCTTTCCACTGGAGATCCCACCTGAAGGGTGGGTACAGATAGATCCACTGCTCCACGGGTCCCGTCGTCCGCTCCGAACACGTCCCGCCCAGTGGTCCACCTCCAGGTACCGTCCTGCTCTGCAAGCCTCAGCCAAGATCAACGTTGTCCGTCGTCTGCAACCAACACAACGTAGTGCGGGCATAGCCCGTGCAGGGGTGAGTATAAGCTACTCAGTAGGGACCCCGAGACCCTTGATGGTCTCTCGAAATCCACAAAGGATAAACCAAAAAGAAAGGTACAATAACGAAGTAACAACCGACACTGCTTAGGTATATGCCCATACATATACCTAAGTCATCAATTTCAAATACGCTCCAACCTCTGAGCCCAAGTACAACTCAGTCCACACAGGAAAGTAAATGTATTCCACACAGAAAAGCAAAACGTAATCCACACAGGATAGCACAACACAATCCACACAGGAAAGCAACAGGATTCAGCTCACACAGGTATACTTCTTCGAAAGACGATAAAGATGATCTCTGATCCATCTAAGTCGTCGGACCCACGAAGGATCGATAGGTAACTAACCCCCGCAAAAGACCCACACAGGATCGGGCCCACATAGGACCTGTAGGCGCTGGTTCACACAGGACCGCTGAGCGCAAAGACCCACACAGGATCGGACCCACACAAGATCGGGCCCACACAGGACCTGTAGCACTGATCCACGTAGGATCGCTGAGTGCTGTAGTCGTCGTCGTCGAATCCACACAGGATCTCTGTACTGTCGTCGTCACAGTCACAGTAGCAGTAGCAGTAGCAGTAGTAGTCACAGTAACAGTCGCAGCCAGCACTAGGGTTCCCGCACACAGCAAGCTCGTACAGGAGGGTCCGCTCCACGAGCCGAGAGGCTGATACATCAACTGTCACAAAGTCCAGAGTTGATGTATCCAAAAGTTCCGTATCGTCAACAGGAACTCAACGCAACAGACGGCGCGTCGATCAGACGCCTGGTCTGAGAGTTATTGGCATTTTCGTCCCCGGGGCCCGGTTGGTTTTTAAGGCAAAACCAACCCGACCGTACTCCACCTGCGTCCAAACCTCAGGCGGAGTATGCCAAAAGATCCGTCTTACTAAGAGGAACACAACAAAGCTGACGACACGTCAATCGGACGTCCGTAGCTCAAGATACGAGCGTTTCCGCTCCGAAGGCCCGGTTGGTTTCGTGAACGAACCAACCCGGCCGAACTCAAAGTATTCCGAAACTTTGAGTGCAATATACCAAAATGACCGTCTCGATCCAAGGATCGCGTTGCCGCAGATGGTTCGTCGATCGGAGGTCCGTGGCTCAAGTTATGGCCAAAAGACCGAAACCGTCTCGAAAACGGGGGGTCCGGGTCCGGGCCGACCCGGCCCGAACCCCCCTGGGTCGGCCCGAACCGGGTCGACCCGACCCGGCCGGCGGCGGTCCGGCGCGGCGGTGTGGACCGGTGCGGTGGCGCGGTCCGGCGCGGCGCGGCCTGGCGCCGCTGGGGTCACGCGCGGGGGGCTAAGCCCCCGCTTCCAGCAAGAGGCGGCGCAGCTTTTAGCCGTGCCTTTTGGAGAACCGGCCCCCCTCGTGGGGGGCCTGCTTGAGGAAACCGGGGGGCCGCCTGCCCCCCTCAAGGAAACCGCCCCCCCAATTAAATGGGGGGGCTTTTGAGCGCTGGCTGGCCGGTTTTTCTCCAAGGGGACCGACAAACCGGTCCCCTTTTTCCGGCTTCCGACGCCGGCGGCCCGGCCACCGGTCTTCTCGTCCCGCCGCGGCCCGGAACCGGCCGCGGTGTTCGTCGTCCGGCGCGGTGCGACGACACCACGCCCCTCCACAGCACCCTTGATTCCCTTCGACGCGGCGTGACGGCGTCACGTTCTTGATGATCCTTCCACGGCGCAGCGCGACGGCGCCGCGCAATATAATCGTGCGAATATCCGCGTGGTGTGACGGCACCACACCATCTTGTTTCAATCGCAAGATAAATCATCAAGAACAAAGGAGGGGGTTCGGCCGTGTTCATGCGGTCCGGCCCCCTCATGTTAAACAATAACACATATTTAAAATCCTCACGTTAGTCATGCTAGAACCACGAACAAGGATAAATAAATAAACAAATAATAACAACCCCTACCTTGGGTTCAAGTTCGAAGATCGTCAACGACCTGCGGAAGACAACGTCGCGGAGGTCGGGCGTCGCGGTAGTCGTTCGTCAATCTGATGACGAAGAGGTACATCCGAAGAGGTACATCATTGGCGAATCTTCGTATGCCGATGAAGGAAGTCCGAGGAGGAAGCGGCGTTCCCTTTCGTTGACACGGAAGTCGAAGAAGAGAGGAGCGGTGTTCTTCGTCGGAGCTTGAGCGTTCTTCGTCAAAGCTTGAGCGTTCTTCGTCAAAGTTTGAAGAAGAAGGAGAAAAACCCAAAATGCTCTCAAGATGGCTAAACAATTCTAACCAAATAAAATAAGATAGAGTCTTATTTTATTCACAAACTTAACAAATTGAATTTCAAAGGTTTGAAATTCAAATAAGATAACTCCAAAATTAAATGACAAGTTGTCATGTCATTTAAAGAGGGGTTAAAGGGAGTTTGAGAGAAGATGGAAGGTTAGGTTCGTGTGGGCCCCACGACACTTAATCCTCTCAAGGGAGGTTAAGTGGGTGTGGGTCCCACCCCTAACTTCCTTTGAGAGAAGTTAACCAACAAAAGTAAAATAAAAAGTGTTCCACATTTTTATTCAACTTTTTATAATTCTCCCCAAAACTAACTTTCGTCCCGCAATAAACGCAACTTCAGAAATGGTCTCCTTAAGCGAATATCGGCGTTGCGAGTTCATCGGTGTCCTCAGATTTCAATTCCGAGCATTGGATCAAAAGTTAGAAATTCCCTCTCGTTCGTTCACTGAACGTACCCGAGCCAAACTTTGGAAATTGATTCCGGGCACTCCGGGCCTCGGAATCAGGTGCCATCTGAAACCGCGCTCTTGTAAAATTCCAAAGAAAATTAAGAAAAAATTTCCCTTGAATGTTACGGGTCTTTACATATGATTTCATTTAAATTTTCATTTTAAAAATAAATAGAATATTTTTATGATATTAATATAGTTTTAATTTTTAGTGATGATATAATTACCTTAAACTCTTATGTAACGTCCATACAGTTCTTGTGCAAGTAGTAGAAAAATCATGGTAAATGATTTTAAAAATAATAAAATTAATATGTTTTGGATGAATCATGGTATTACAATAATTTAATAGGTAATTATAATTTATAATTAATGTTATATGTGTTTATATTCAAATTCCATTACTGACTTGATGTATTTGATGCCAAATTAAATAAATAGTCCCAAAAATGAATTTAATGTCATTTTATGATAAAAAATATTTAATTAATGATTTAAAAATATTTTTTTTAAAAGTGGAAAATTGGTATGGAAAGTGGTCTTAAATTCATCCATAAATAATTTTTGAGCCATATTTCTCCTTAGAAGTAAAATTATGACCCTTAAATTCTAAAAATGTGTTATGATAATCAATGTTAAAAAGGGTTAATATGGGGGTTAAAACCAATGATATGGTTAAAAATGTAACATATACATGTATAAATTTTATTGGAATATGATATTTTAACCTTATAATGTACTATGTTCTCAATTATGGTCGTTTAATACCACTTTTCATGATTAATATATATATATATATATATGGTATTTAAATATTTTAAGTAATTCATAGTGTGTCCTTTCCTCACTTATAAAAGCGCACCTACTCTTCTATATTATTCATCAAATTTGAGCACTCTATCTTGGAAAATACCCACCCAAATAAATTGTTAGCTTATATCATAACTTCCTAGAGCATCTGGTCTTCTTTGAATACCATTATAGTAATACTTAAGGCATAATCCAAATGACGTCTCACAAAGAAGAGGTAATTATCTTACCTAACTCCTTACAAGATTATTTCTTCATCAAATTACTCTAAAATTATTATATCTATCCTAACATAATTACTATAGTATCATCAATATAATTATATGTTATTAAGATTATGGGACAACCATTTTCCACCTCTTTTTCATCAAATGGTAAATGAATGTACAACAAACCCAACTCTTATAACCTAAAGTTTGTGTCTAATTTATTAATTTTCATATGATAAAATGGATCAAATTACTAAGGATTAATCATTTTATTAATCTTAAAGAACCAAATACATTCATTATTACCATTTTACATTGGATATTGAATATAAAACATTGAAAAATAAATATTTTTCATCCTTGAACTCATTCAATGATTACTTCATCATATCCTGGGGAAAGGAAAACAAAATAAGGGTGACCTAAAAAACTATATAAGGGTTAAATATATAAGAATATATCAATATTAAATAATTAATAATCAATATGGAAAGATAAATAATTTAAAAACATGTAATTTATTCATAAATTGAGAATGAAATGAAATCGTGGATAATATCAATGAAATAGTCTTATTGGATAATAATAACTGAATTTTCAATGAAGGAAATTAATAATGTTTGATGTGATTATATCAAACATCATGTTATATTTTTTATCAAGTCCTTATGCCAAGATATTTTAATTTATGGGCAGACATATACAAAAAACTCATTTAATTTGGCCATCCAACTACGTTGTCTCATGATACTTGTAGAGAACTCAAGGTGATATGTAATTCCAGGTCCCACCATCCACAACATGTCTAATGAATTCCTATAATATTTAATGATAAATTTAATTCATAAAAAATAAAACTTATCAATAAATATTTTTATTGAGTAAATGGTGAGGAATATCAGGAATTACCTAGTCAATACAATAACTTTAATAGTAAAACACCATATGTAATAATATTATATGATTTAGGAAAAGAGAATATTTATGATAAAAATAAAATAGATATATAATATAAATGTATTGACTGATTAAATATGATCAGAAGAATTTAAATGTCTGAAAGAAAATTTAATGACCAATAATTAATCAATAGATGAGAGATGACCACAAATTCACCAGAAAAGTAGATTTAGTAGTAAAATCAAGTCCTTTGGTGAATAGAAGACAATGGAAGAGAAAAATATAAAATAAATATTTATTAATTAAATTTATTTTTAAATAAATTGAATTTTTTTAAATTAAGATAAATAAAATAAAATGGTTATGGTGGTAGAAAAATCTGCTAATATCGTACACGTTAAAAAGAAACACTACTTTTAAAATTTTTTAAAGGAAAAAAATGACACTTTTAGAAACAAATATTTGGATTCCTTTAAAAACTTATAAAAAGTCAATGATGTAATAAAATATCCTTAATAAATTATTTTAGTGAATAAAAAGGACTTTTGTGAAATAATATTGAAAAATATGGACATGGAATAAAATATAACTGATTGAAAAGTGAAATAAAATTAAATTTTATTTTAAAGAGTTATTTGATTAATTCAAGTGAAAAAGAGGGTAAAATTTAGAAGAAAATATGGAAAACAATTAAATATCTAGAAGATGAAAAAATAGATGGATTTTATGAATGATATATTATAAGACTCTTCCAACAAAAATAAAATCAATCCCAAATAATGTGATTGTAAAATAAATTCTTACATTTTAATTAACTTTAAAATTGTAACCAATTAAAAGAGTAAAAATTAATTGAAATATTAATAACCTTTAATAAATGCATATTTATTTTAAATACCTCAAAGGGATTTTATATAAACCATATAAAATAAAATCAGTGTATAATACTAGATATGTCTCAATAGAGTAGAAATTGAGGCAAAATCCCTTACAAAACACTTCCACAAAGTTGGATGGTCTTTAACCTCCAGCATCACGGTTTTAAACTTTTTATTAACTTAAAATAGAAACATATTAATACTTATGATATCATATATTATCCTATTATAATATATTATCACCCGTCCACTAACAATCTTTCATTAATTTAATTATTTCAGGTGTTAACAACTTCATTTTTCATCTTTAATTCTATAGTTATGGTTCATGTGTCTTTATCATGGTTTTATGATAACTAGATTGGTAACAATGATATAATAATAATAAAAATTAATTATATACATATTTATAATTATCCTTATAAATCATACATGAAAAATAAATCACATCTCTTTATGGAAGTGGTAGTCCACATGTATGCATGAGAAACATTATAATTTTTAACAGGTGGTAGGGTATAAAGGTAGATGATATATTATCTTTATAGAGTCAATATTATTTTATAAGTATCATATATATTCATTATTTCCATATTTTTAACCATACAAGTAAAAAAGGTTATGATAAATGAATTACACCACTATATGGAAGCAGTAAGCCTTATGTACACATGAGCGACAATTTCACATTTGGCAGGATAGAAAATGGTGGATAATGGTCATTAAATCATCATAGTCACATTTTAATATATTTAAGATACTTAATATAATATTTTATAATGGATACCATAGATTTAATGTAGGTAGGAAAATAAATGAAATTTAATGTACTCAATTGATGGTTATTCCTTTTCTTTGAGAAACCTTCATTGGATTACACATTAAGTCTTGAAAGGATTGTATTTTCTGAAATTAAAGAAGCCCTAGAAAGTGGGTAACAAATAATATATAGTATTATGGTAGGATATATAAGATACAGTGTGATAAAACGTTATTAATATAGGAGGATATGATGTGTCCTTTTATAAGAGAGGGACACGACACACATGGAATTAATTAAAAGATTAGATGACATATACATCATAATCATGTTATGTGAAAACAAGGAACCCAATATTCTAATATAAGTTGTTATAAGGTCTAAATAAACTCATAAAATAACATTTAAACAAGTTCTGGATAAATTTTAATCCTTATCTCATAGGTAAACCATTTGAAACTTATTTTAAAGTCAATTGTGACAACTCAAATTTTTACCTTAATAAATTTAATCATATGACCAAATATTAAAGTGGTATTATAAAAAAATATTGAAATTATGTCTATATATTTTCAATAAATTTTATTATATTTAATTCCTATCGATGGAAGAAATTATGTTTAATATCAGAACACAAAATGCTTGAAAACATTTTTTAGGAAAATAATAGATTTAAGTGTAAACATAATTTTATTTTGAATTCAAGTAATAAATAGGTTTTTAGGATTTTTTTAGTTATATAATAATTAAATAAATTATTTATAATTTTATATCAATCCAAAACTGAATGGTATCTTCAAATGATAAAATTAAATACAAAGACGCAAAAATAGTTTTTAATTTGAATAAAATATAACTTATCTTCAAAAAAGTCAATATTGGGTTCTAATATTCAAAAAAATATTTAAAAATACATAATTAACTTCTTAAAAATATATTTATTAATAGACTACTCACCCAAATAGGTTTAAATCATTTTAGAGATATTTTAAAGTTTTACCACATAATTGTAACCACGATTTACACTTTATCGAGTTGATAAATTTTAGCACGATTAATATTCATAATTAATTAAAATAAAAGGGTCATATTTAAAAATTTGAACCTACTGATTAAAAATATGTAATTAATTTTGTCAAATTTAGTTTAAATATGTGTAATAAATTAATTTAAAAATAAATCCACAAAATGTGATGAAAAATGATTTTTCCAAAAAATGCATTTTACAAGAATATGATGATCATAAATTAACTCCAAGAATAGTAATAATCAATATTTAAATTTAAATTACTATATTTAGATATATAATATTTACATTTAATTCAAATAATTCATTATTATAGGTTCTTTTATATAATTAAAATGGATGAAATTTATGCACTTAAAAATAGTTTTCTGATAAAAATAATTGTTTACCACCAAATGATCATATCATTATTTGTATAACATTAATCATAAATACATGGTTAATTATAAATATTATAACTAATTATATTAAAAAAAATTAGGACCATCAAAATTCTACATTTTAAATTATTTATAAAATAAAAAAGTTAAGGTAAATATCTTAAATTCATTATAGGCTAATTTAGACATAGTAAGATCAAAATCAATATTCATCCTATAAAATTAAAATTTTTGTGAAATGAAATATGAAAACATGTATTTTATTATAGCTTCATTAAGAAAAAATTATCACTTACTATATTTGAATTTTGGGTGTAACATTATTCCCTCTTTCAAAAATTCCATCCTTGAAATTTTCATGGATATTAATTTATAAACAATTATGGGTGGTTATTCATTATAAAATCCTCATATTACCAGGATACTTCCCCCATTTTATGAGTTTTATAAACTATATTTACTATATAGTTTTCCAATTATGCAACACTTGATCTCTAGTGTGAGGAATTTGGATAGGCTCTTCACAGTAAGATTGATCAGGTCCCAATTTTATTTCATTAGAGGTGTGTTAATTTTTTAGGTATAAGATATACTTAAATAAAAATTATATATGAAACACATCATGTAATTTAAATAGGCTTGGTGGAATTTCCAAATGGTAATCCAAAGATATAATTATTTCTAGAATGTCAGAAGTTTTGATGAACCTGGGGATTAGTTTCCATTTCTTACTAAGACTTATAACACCATTCAATGAAGATAAATTCAAAGAAAACATGATATCCCACTTGAAATTTAAAATATTTCTTTCGATTATTTTAATAACTATTTTTCCTACTTTGATCTACTTTAATATAGATCTGTATAGTTTTTACCATTTTCATTTTCTCCCCTATGAGTTATAGCCTACAAGCTTCATTTCATTAACTTCATCCCAACAAGTTGGATTATAAAATCTCTTGGAATATAATTCTTTATATAATTACACTTCAATACTTTAATGGAATATATTTTTATAGGGAAAATAAAAAAAGGTAAATAATGATCCCACATACTGTGAAGTTCTAGTTAGCACAACTACAACAAGTCTTCTAAGGTTCAAATAGTCCTCTGAGACTATTCATCAGTTTGATGATGATTGGAGTTTTTCAAATGAAGCTTAGTATCAAGCGCCTTATAAATAATTTTATATAATTTTGATGTAAATAATATATTAAGATTAGAAAAAATTAAAATAAGTTCACTATGATTGCATACACCATCATTAATATAGAGTTGTGTGAGGCTCTCTAGAGGAAAATATTCTCTTATATAGAGGAAATGTATAGATTTGGTAGGGTGATGGACAATAACCCATATTACATAATTCATTTTAGGAGTCTTTGGAAATCTAATGAAAAAGTCTATAGTAATGTCATCCTATTTCCATACAGAAATAAGTAGAGGTTGTAAGAATCCTATAGGATGTTATCATCCAACCTTCACTAATTGAAAAATCATGTATCTTGATATATAATCGCCAATTTCCAGATTCATATTACCCCAAAAAAATATTACCACATATCCATATAATTTTTGGTGCTAACAGGGTGTATAGAGAAATTAGAGATATGATCATAATATATTAATTAAATTTTTAGATCAGGTATATATAGAAAACATAACCTCTTTAAAAATATCATAACACCATTATCTTAAACTAAGTATTCTAATTTCCCATCATTCACATATTTAGTTTTCTTTTGAAAATTATCAACATCTTGCTAAGAAAATTTTACCTTTTCTAATAAAGATGATTTGGAAATCATTTGAAAAAGGAGTAATTCTTCACCTTACATAATATTTCCCATATCCATCATTACTAAATCAGTGAATGTATGATCCCTATAAATCCTCATTTTTTCCAAGATTCCATGACATTTCTTTCTCAATTCATCCATTACTTTATATTCTATCCCTAGGTGGTAGTGCATTGAGAAATCAAAATACTTGAGTAGTAAAAGTCATCAAATTTTCCCTATGATGAGAACTTTTTGTGAAAAGATGTATTTTACACTCTTATGATACACGAGTATATCACGTATTTCCCTATAGATATAATATCTCTATAGCTTCAATGAAACTATTACAATAGAAAACATAAGACAATGGGTTGGATATTTCTATTCATGGGTATTTATAAACCTTTATTTAAAGGAAATAACATTATTTTCATGACCCCTCCCTCCAAAGTTACCCCTCCTAGTCTAGTAATGAAGGAAGATAGATAATGACCCATGAGTCCAACCCTCAGTAGGCCCTAGGTTATCAAATGTAAGTGAGGGTATAAAACCTAAATGTGGGAGGAATTACCCTCAATAATATGTATAGTATCAGGAGATAGGATATTAGTTATCAATCAACTCCATGACATAATATAAACGAAAATAACTAAAAAGAATCCCACAATTCATGTAATAAGTAATCAGATACAAAAAAAAGTCTCCAAATAAAAGTACCCAAAAGAAAAGATAACGAAACAACACAACAACAACCAAATGATTGAGATGTAAATGTTTAACTAAATCCATGTAGTCCTCATGGAAACCAAAAAATAGTTTTATATATGTGGAATGTGAATAAATGTGTACTTCATATGGAAAAACAAATTCACTCATACACACGTGGAAAGATAATATTGATACACCAGTGAGAAAAAAACAGAACCAACGACACATGAACATGTCAACTAACCAATCCCCAACCTCACCAAGGCTCACTCACCAAATAACACATCCTAGTGTAATAACATAATATGAAGTATATCGATGAGAGGTACCCCTACCACTCTACCATTTCTTAGCCTCTCTCAGACACGAACAATGTACATTATAGAACTCGCACCTCTTCCGTATAACATCACATTACATAATGTCACATCACATCACATCACATCACATCACATCACATCTCATCACATCACATCACATCACATTACATCACATCACATCACATCACATCCCACTCATAGACACATGGTCCATCACAAAAAATCAAATCACGTCACATCATATCATATCCTGTCTCATTACCAAGGTAGTTGGGTATCATGAACATTAAGGACATCAACATTGTGCCCTCCTCCAACTATACACAACCCCCACCATAAGCTATCGAATCACATCTAACCTCATATCGTTAGAAGGCACCTAGTCCAACACATCACATCACACCACATCACACCACATCACACCACATCACACCACATCACACCACATCACACCACATCACACCACATCGCATCACATCACATCACATCACATCACATCACATGACATGACATCACATCACATCACAACACATCACATCATATCACATCACATCACATCACATCACATCACATCACATCACATCACATCACATCACATCACATCACATCACATCACATCACATCACATCACATCACATCACATCACATCACATCACATCACATCACACCACATCACAGCACATCACATCACATCACAGCACAACACACCACAAAACACTACACCACACCACACCACACCACACTACACCACACCACACCACACCACAACACACCACACCACACCACACCACACCACACCACACCACATCACATCACATCTTGACAGTGCACTTGATTTATAACTATCATGAACAGTGCATGTCATCATTGCTTGGAAGAGAGAGAAGGGAAGAGTGAGTGACCATCCATCCATCCTTACCATCATGATATTGGAAAAAAACACCCAAAGAAAATACTAGTTTTTTTCACTAAGTTCTCGACATGGGTGGGGTGCATATAAAAAATCAAAAGGAAATAAAATGTATATAATATCACAGGAAACAATACCATCATATGGGTTCAAAATAAGGTACTAACTAACTCACCAAATTACCACTAATCATCACAATAGTGATTCTATGTCCTCCACCACTAAATAAACAACACCACACAATAAGTCACATGAAACGAACCATAGTTTACCTTGTCAATACAATCTAATAAAATTTCTAAATTTCCATCACCAACCCATTATATTTAAAGCAACCAATTCATTCCATTATTTTTAACCCATTTATTTTCATATTTATTTCATTAATTTAGACAGTTAATTCACATCAAACATTAAGCATTTTAAACCAAACACCCCTTTAATTTATTCATTATACATTTTGATCCCATTAACCAAACCAGGTCATGTCATTTAAATTTCAACATTATCATTTAATTCCAATTCATTATTATCAAAATTTTCATACTACCTAGGCATCTAGCACAACATGACACAAAAAGAAAAAACCATAAAACACAAAACCCAAGCCAAAAATCTCTCACATTAGCGTAAAAAATCATCACCAATTTCCACTACAAGCACATTATATAAAAACACCACAACCGCTTTACCATCATAATATCCCCATAGCACAACAACACAACCAATCACATAACCTCTCCACATCACAACTGCACATCACCACCCCAAAGTATGACCACACCACAACACATAAACCCCACACACCACAACCAGAATTCACACATTCACATGCCACAAAAATTTTCACATCATTACATAAAATTTTATAGATTTATCAAGGGGTTTTTCATTACTTACACTTATTTATTTTAGGGGAATTCTAACACAATCCATATATCAATGTCCAACCAATTATATATCCAAGTATAAGTGATTAAACCTTTATCCAAGGTGGTGTCAAAATAATCACACAACATGGTTCCACAAACTATAAACTATTAATCAAATAAACCCCCCAATGATAATGATTTTAATGGGAAATCAAGGATGTAAAATCAAATTATCAATAATAATATCAAGATACAAAAACATGTTAATCAAACCCATTCCTCATCAATTTAAATTAATTTTTTTAATTATTTTTATTAATACTAATGCAAAACATATTCCAAAAGGTAAAAAAAATCATAACCCATAACTCATGGTACATTAGGTGAGAAATGAAGGATCACCTATATCAAACATAGATTTATAATTAGTGATGAAAGTTTGGAACAAGATCAAGGCCACCACCGACCACCACAACAAATAAGATCACCTTTACCATCATAGAACACAATAAACACATCATAATCTCACTAAAAATAATTAAAAAACCAGTTCCCTTTGATATAAACCTCTTCCAAATGTGAAAATGTGTGAAAAACTAGAAAAAGAAATAAAGGAAATCACTTAAACATAGATCAATATCCAAATTTTAGGGTTAAAATTCTTTAAAATGGGGATAAAAGTGATCCTTGGGATGTAATTGGGTAAACCAATAAATAATAGAAATAAAGGAAGAGTGATACTACTAGAGGGGATTTAGGAATTTATATCCATCCCAATTAACACAGGACCACAACACATCCAGCTAGACCATACCACAGCTCAACTAAAAACTGAAAAGACTACAATGCATGAACCCTCACTATGATTTAGCACTACTGGTCAAACTATCCTCTAAGATATATGGCTATATCCATGTCATAGATCCTAACATAGGGGAAGGAAGACCATGGTGCAACACAAGGAACCATGCCACATACCACAAAAAAATAGAAAGGGTTATGCCTCAACCCCTTATCCATGGTAAAGTAGTGACAAAATCGGTAGGACTTATGAAAAATATCTCATAAGACACTATGCCACAACTAGAGTCTCCACACAACAACAACCACCCACCAAGAGAGGCTATTTTATAGCCAAGGATCCATGACATAGATACCCCAAATTGGAAGTAGCACCAAAAACCTCCTTCAGGGTCCCTACACTATATCTCGATCCTCTACACAACTATTTAACCCTTAAGACATAGAATCTATGCTACATTTCATTGAATTTCCTAAATAGGTAGTGGAACTTCCTTTACCTCCAAAAAACATCCAAACACCTCAAGGCTTCCCCAGAAACCTCTATCACCAAAATTACCACAAAGTAATGGGATGGAAGGGCTAAAACCTTACATTAGACACCTCCAAAACTACTTTCACCCTCAAAAATCAAATATAAACTAGAAAGGAATGTTAAATGAGTACTAAAAAACCATTCCATGAGATACCTATCAAGGATATCATTATAGACAAACACAACCAACAACCAAATGAAAATTTCCTCTAGACATCCTAGATAAGCATACTTACACACAACCTTACCATTTGTAAGAAACCAAACATCTTTACACATCCAACCACACCCCATCTCACCCCCACATTTTCCAATCCAATGATCACTATTACTGTCACAGAAAAAATACCTAAGAACACAAATCAATGAATTATATTGTCCATGTCAATATATTATCCTCTTTGGGAGGCAATAACTCATGGACACAATTTTAATAATGTCGAAGTATAATGAATATCGATTAGTAATTAGGTTTTCTATTCTTAATATGCTTTAATTCTTAACCACACATCACATCAACAATAATAAGAACATCTCATAAACCAAAAATATTTCAAACCTTAAACTTTCAAAAAAAAGGAAAAACAATACATGCTTAGAACAATTGTGGTTACTGGGAAAGAATATGCATGTAATGCTCCCAATTACTCTCCTCCAAGACACCATGCATACACATCACAAAAAATAATGGAATGATCCATCCTCATATTAAATTTTCATGGTGAACCTATGTCTCCACTAGCCGCTCCACTAACATCACTTCATCCTCAATATACAATCTCCGTAGTTAATGATGTGGGATTCATATTTAAGATACCGATGAAGATGAGATAAATAGAATACATCGTGGGTCTAGTATAGTTTTGGAAGAAGTTCCAATTGATAAGAACCATCACTAACACATACCAATACCTTAAAAGGACCCATGAACTGGGGTGAGATCTTACTTACCCTACCAAACAACTACTTCCCACATTGAGGGGAGACCTTTAAGAAGACATGGTCTCCAACATAAAACTCCAGGGGCATCCTCCCATGATTAAAATAATACTTATGCTGTTCTTGTGCTACTTTATTCCTCACATGAACAAGATGAACCTTCTCTTTCATGCTCTGCACCATGTCAGGACCAAGAACCAATGACTCCCCAACATCAGTCCATCATAATGGAGGATGACATAGATTCCCATACAAAGCCTCAAATGGGGTCAAGCCAATTAATTAGTGATAATTATTTTTTATGTAAACTCAACCAAAGGGAAGTGATGTGAATAGGATACACCAAAGTACAAGATACACACCCAAAACATATCCTCCATCGTATAGATAGTCTTCTCCATCTGTCCATCTGTTTGTGGGTGGAAAGAAGTGATGAGACATAATTGGGTGCCAAAATCATAATATAGTGACCTATAGACTCACAAAGTAAGACATTCATCCTGATATTAGAAAATAGAAAATAGAAATTTATGTATCCACAACTCCTCATCCACATACATATTTTCTAAAATATCCATGGTTCCTGAATCCCTGATCACTAGGAAGTGTTTTGATTTTGTTAACAAGTCCTCAATCACCCAAATAACATCAAAACCTCTTTGATATCAGGATAATACTGTGAAAATTTCTATCAATATGTCATCCAATTTCCAGTAGGTAACATATATAGGACGATACAATACTCCAAGAATAAGGTGATAATCCTTTACCTACTGAAAAACCAGAAACCAAGCCACAAATACTACAACTACCAGTTTCATCTAGGGCCATGAAAACAACATACTCAAGACATGGTATATTTTGGATACTCCTGGATGTACCACCAAAGGTGAGTTATGAAACTCATAAAAGATTCACCTAGGAATAACTACTAAAATAAATATCCTCCCACTGAAACCACATTTGGTTCTGACCATACTCTAACCATCCCTCTGGAGTATCACCATGGCCAACAAGATCACACATCAACTCTTCCTCTGAGTCTCCCCACTAAGACTCCTCCAACTACTGCATGAAAGAAGACAAAAATACCATCTAAAACAAGTAACATCCACCATCCACTACCCATTCATCTCTGTGTAGGGATTCCAACTCCTCTATCTCATTATAAGCATCTCTAGTCTCCCGAACAACATCCTTCTATGATGTTATACTGAAATCATTAGATAAAACATTCCCCTTTACTAAGGTATAGGAGATATTGAAGTTATATTGTTGAAGAAAATCCACCAACCTCAAATACTATAGATTTATATCACACTAGGTAATGATATACCTTAAGCTCTTGTGATCCATGAAGGACCCAAAGTTATCCCTAATGAGGTAATATCATCACAACTTTAACACAAACAAAACCACTACTAACTCCAAATTGTGGGTGACATAGTTACAATCATGGGGATATAATTTAATAGACCCATAAGAGATAAAAACTCTATTTTTAATCAATATTAATCCCAATATCAGACTGGTTGTGTCACAAGACACCTTAAACATCACCCCTTCCTCTAGAAACTGGACCACTGAGCATTGACCAATTTCCATTTTAGGCAGTCGAATGATACCTAATAATGACTAGTCCATATAAATGCCTAGTCCTTCCTACTCAAAGATGTAAATGGGTCCATAATCCATGATAAATAAAACATAACAATATGATAATATCCTTCGAGACCTAGAAATCTATGAACCTCTTCCACATTCTTTATGCTTCCCAAGAAAAAACTGCCTCAACCTTCGATGAGTCAATGGAGACACTATGTTGAGACACCACATGCCCATGGAAATGAACCTCTCATATCTAAACATACATTTGGAAAAATTTCCATTGATTTGGTAGTTTCAAAGAACCTACAAGATACCTTTGAGATGATTGACATACTATTTCTCTAACTTTGATTATATCAATATATCAATGATCAACACAACTATGAACCAATATATGAATTCCCAGAACATGGAGTTCATGAGACCCATAAACACTACTGGTGTGTTTATGACATCAAATGAAGTAACCAATAAATCTAAGTACCCATACCTGCATCTAATGAAATAATTCCAGATATCACCCTTTTTCACCCTCAACTGGTGATATCCAAACTACATGTCAATATTATAAAACTGAATATCTCCCCTTAACTAGTAAAAAAAGTCATAGATCCTTAGAATAGGGTATCGATTCTTGATCGTCCCATTATTCAACCTCTGGTATTAGATAAAAAACCTCATACTTCTATTCTTCTTCTTAGAGAATACTATTAGATCACCCCAAAGTTACACATTGGGTTAGATAAAATCCTTATACATCAAATCATTTATCTAAATCCTCAACTCCAACAACTCAGATGGTTCCATATGATAAGGATCAATCAAAATCAAGGAATAACTAGGATGTAGATCTATCCTAAACTTAACATCACATCGAGGGGTTAGTGTCACAAACTCCTTGAAAAAAACACCCAAAAACTCCTCAACAACTCTGGAAACATCCACTATCCAAGATCTTGCTAAACCCATATTCAACTCAGACTAAAAATAATGAAGTATCTCTACACTTCAAATACCCAACTAAAAACTCCACTCACCAATGAAAACCACACACTATACATCCAAAACTGAAAACACAGGTATGATATGGAATAAATTGATAACATGATTCATGTAATATAACTAGCTGATACCGAGAATGACATCATGTAGATGCATCTATAGAAAGAAAAGATCCCCACATGACCGATGTGGCCCAATTATTATTCTACACCCATGGAACACATCAAAAAAGCTGTTATAAACTCCAAAATGTGTAGCTAATACCAAGTGAATGAGAAACATATCTATGTTTAGTTCTAGAGAACAAACTAGAGTAGGTGAAACAAATGAGTGTGGATATCCTAAACCAAAAAAGGAAAAAACAAGAGTATACGATAAAATGATCATACCTCTAACAGTATCTGTCCCCTATGAAACTGCGACCTCCACTGTATTCAACTAACCAAACCCAAATCCTCTACCTATCTACTAATAAGGACCTATATAACCAAATTCAGGATGAGGCTCATGTATATGAGGAACATCCCAAGGACAAACTCAACCTACTTCATCTCCTCTCGATGGGGTATAATCTTATTTACACTTACACTAAAATAGTCTCACTGGAAGAAATTTATGATTATGAAACTAAACCTGGACACCTCCACCAAATTGATACTGAAGAATATATGGGAACTAATTTTGACAACTACTATGAACCCCATAGATAAAACATACTGTCCAAAATCCACTAGGAAAAGCATGAAATCCACTATCCCAAAAAAGATGGAAATAAATCTACTGAGTCTTACTCTATTCTAGTCAAAACATCAATATCCCTAGTGTCTGATACCTACCATTGACAAATTTACACTTAATGGAACCCTAATGGTTTCCCTCTTATGTTAAACCTCCTCATGAGTTCATCTGCTCAATCACCTTCACCTTCTTCGGAACCTCCAAATATTTCAGCAAAATAAATAGTGGTAACTTTATACTATATATAAGGACAGAATTCTTATTATATACGTCGTTCTCAATACTCCTCATCTGGAAAAAGGTTTGGGAAAAAACACAACATATCCTTGAACATGGTCCCAATCTACAACACATGAAAACTCCATTGCTGAAGAGAATGTAACTCCTCCCCCTTCACCACTTTTATGATCAATGAAATCAACTCTTTGTAGAAATATTTCTGAAAGATGATCCATGAAATATCTTCCCCCTTTCACTCATCGAGATACAATACCCACCACTAATATTCATCTCCTTACATATGACTGACTTCTATAAGGACTCAATACTCTACCCGGGCTAATATCAAACTGAAGGAGATATCAAAATTCTCCAACCACCCCTATATTTATATTGGAAACAATTCCCTTATACTTCCTTGAATATTTCCATTGAAAAGTGTAGACATCTATATACTAAGACTCATCCTCCCCTAACGGATCAACCTTAAGGTGGTCAATTGAAATAGATTACTAGACATTCATTGCTTGAACCACACATGGATGATGAAGAATTTCCATAGATGAAAGGGGAAACACAATTTCCCAAAACACCATGAGATTTTATGAAATATTTTTAAATACATTTAATTTTATTTGATAGATTATGTTACACACAACACAAAGTTTTAACGAAACATGAAATTCTATTAAAATGTTATTATTTAATATAATAGTCATCGCTTAGCCATTGGAATGAAGGGTATGAATATGATTAAATAAATTATGAAAATATTTTCTTCACACATGTATATAAAATCATTTTTTTGTTGACCAATTAATTTTAAATGAAAATAAAACCATTTTAAAATAAATAAAATCTTTTTCTCAAAAACTATTTTTATGAAAATTATTGTGTTTTATCTCAATAGAATAAATAATTCAAATTTTGTTTATAATTTTAATGAAATTTATATATTAAATATTCAATAATTGATTAATATTCTTCTTATGGGTTTTCTAGGAATGAGATAAGAATAAATCCAATTTTACACTTAAAAACTTTATTTTTTTCTTCTAAAAAGTAATTTTATCACCGTTTTCACAATTATTTTAAAATTAATTTTCGAACATTTTAGAATATTTATTTTAAATAATTACCTTAATTATTGAAATCATAATTTTTAAATTATCTTTGATTCAATTTCTGATTTTTTTGAAAAGATAAAATTTTCTTTAAATAGGGAAGAATTGTGGTTTTATTAAAAAACCGCTTTTCATTCAAATAATTTACAAGATAAATTTTATTTTAATATGGTTCTAAAAGTAGAATTTGTAAAATTATACATATATTAATCAAATTTAGATAATTTTTATCAATTTCATATTGAATTTTTATATAATTTTTTTAAACTTTTGAATATTTTCACTTAGGAAAAATAATTTTTCATCGCGTCAGTGAGATTAATTTTAAATTTAAAATTTATAGTTATGTGAATGTAATTTTTGTAAAATGGATTAAATATTTGTAATAATAATAATAATATATTTTATATAATAAATTAAACTTAAATTTTGGTCAAAATTAAAAGTAAAAATAGTAAAAATTAATACCCATGGTTAAGGTTAAAACATGTATATGGGGGGTTAAACTAGAACTATAAGTTGTAAAATGAACTAAAAACATGTCCAAAAGAAATATTATGGAAATATTTAGACCTTATGACATATAATTTTTGATAATGGATCATTTTTAAGACTTTTGGAATGTGAAAATTATGGATACATTTTATTCCTTTTAAAAATTCCATGTGTTTCTTCTCCCGCACTTATAAAAGGCCACCACTTATCCTTCTCTATTTATACTAAAAAACAAATTGGTTCAAACAATAGTTGACCAAATGTATTTTTTACTTCCCTTACCACAACCTAGAGTCCTTTTTCAGATCATAATTACAATCTAGGATGACTTTATGTTAAACCTAAAGAGGTTTTCGGAAGAAGAGGTAATGTTTTTAACTATGCACTTTAATTTTACTTATTATTATAAATCTTTCAAATATTCTTAAAATATTATAATATAATAAAAAATTATATCTCTTATACTTATATTTTAATATGTTAATTTATTATCCTATATACATCTCCTCATCTTTGAAATGGGAAACGAAATCGTCGATCGTGTGTACGGAGGAATACCGCCTTGCGAACCGATGTTATTCATTTTACATCACCACATCTCACAACTGGATATAATGATGGATTTAATTTTTATATATTATATTTATGTTATTATAATATCTATTTAATTATAATAATACATATACCTTCTTACTCCCATCATTTTGTAAAACAATAACTTCTCCCATGTGTATGGTGGACTACCGACTCGCAAACCAATGTGATGTGTTTTTAATTTATATTTTACTTGAATGGTGATAAGGATATATTAAATAAATTTATGTTATATTTTTAAAATAATTATACATATGAAATAACTATATCACATATACCTTTTTACATTCCATTCCATAGGGGATATCATAACATCGTTCCTATGTACGACGAACTACCGCTTTACGAAGCGATGTGATTCATTTTTCACTAACACTTTTACTAGAAGGTAATAAGGGTAAATTTAATGAATATATGTGATATATATAAAATAAAAATTATTAAATAAAGGTAATATATTATCTAAATTTCTTTTTCTTTTCATTCACATAAAAAATGGAAACAACGTTCATTTATACGTATGGCCTATCATCTCCGTGAAAGGTGTATTCATTTTATATATAAAAATTTTATATATTACTATAAATACATATATAATGAATATATATTATATTTATATCATGTTTAAAAATATGAATATTATTAAACCATGATCAACATAAGAGGAAAAAATAATAAATCAAAACATACACAAAAAACAAAGCAATTATTACCCAGAATGTGATTTTAATAAGGAATTGTTAATAAATCGATAATAAAAGGTCATAATAAAATAATATATTATATGTTATATATATAATTATGGAAAAGGTTAGGGAGTTTTCTGTTGATCCCAATAATCCTCAATATGGGGAACATGCACAATGTTTAGCCATGATCGACTAGAACATTCAATTTGAGAAAGAACAGGGGGGATTGATGGTTATTAGAAGGTGCGCGCCTCTAGAAAATGGGGTGATCTCTCTGATAGTGACAAAGAGAATGTTGGTATCAAGAATCAAATATCTTATAGTGATATTGTTCAGGGTGGAATGAGGAATGCATCTGGAACTCAGAAAGCTGTGACTGATCCACCAAGGAGAAGGCAGAGGAAAGATTACTCCTCTATGCCTAAGCTGATGAATACTAGGTCCTCTGGCCTGCAGTCTTCTAAATAGATTCTATATTTGGAAAAGTTAAACCTCAGAAGGAAATATGCTAAGATTTTGACACAAGTTGACAACTCGGAGTGGGAGTCGGCTACTGCGGATGAAGCAATGGATCGTGATTATGGAGACAGGTATGACTGTTATGACTTGTAGTTGTTTTTATGGTTTGTGATGTTTCTTTTGCTGTTATGGTTCTAATTTTACTTTATTTTAATAAATGGTCGGAGACTTTGTCTCTGGCTAACTTTCCGAGTATATAATTATGGTTATGTAATATATTTATAATAAAATAATATTTATTATACCAGTGGTTCAAATGTGTTTGATGAAAGGTGAGAATTACAGTAAGGTATTTCCGTCTCACTTTTTACTTTTGTGAGACACATGCCATATTCAATTCCTATTTATTTTATATTGTTTATGTAATAACCATGATTTTATTTTATGAAATATAAACTAAAAATTATTGGTATTTAAATATCCATTTTATGATATATCTATCTCTCTCTTGGGTTTTACAGTTCAAAAGTTACCAAATTAGGAAGGGATTTTTGTCTCAATTTGTCTCCTTGGGACATACATTATGTTATACACCTATCTTCTTTTGTGAGATGTATATACTTCCCCTTTGAAATTTAATATCATGAAATTATTTATTCTTATGTTTTTTAATGTTTCATTTAATGTTTTTGTTCCATGGGACTTACGATTCAATGTTACCAAATTGGTAAGGGTTTTATGATACAATTTCATCATTTTTTGGATTATTAATGTCTATGATTATGATGATGAAATATTATGATCCAAATATAAAGAAAATAATGTATTTTCTTATCCTCTGGTTATTATTGAGAATAAAAATTTCCCTTCATTTTCCTCTCTTTATGTACTTAAGATTCCAAAATAATGTTTTTAAAGGAAACTGAATTTATTTCACTCATCATTTGAAAACCCTTTTTATTCTATATCCATGTTCTCTAAAAATGTTTTAAAAATGTTTTAAATTCACCCAAAGGATTTCCAAAATAATTTTTACCCTTGTTTTAAATTTTAATTTTTTTAAAAGGAATCTTTATGTTTTTTTCAAAATAAGGGGAATTTGGATTTTACCGAATATTTGAAATGAATATTTATTTTAACATGTGATATATTTACCACTATCATGACCACTCAATGTTTTAAATATTATTTTATAAGTTTAAAAGTTTATTTTCAATTAAAATTAATTCCAATTTTTTTTGGATTTTTAAAAAGTTATTTTCAATGTGGAAATGATATTTTCCACATGAAATGTTTTAAATGATTTTTAAAGCTTCCTTTATAAGTTTCCAAAAATATTTTAATAAAAAAGGTTTTTTAAAATTTTTTATGTTTTAAAAAGTGTTTTTCATGGTAGAAAGGATATTTTCATCAAGAAATTATCCAAGTTATCTTTCAAAATCATTTTCCATCTAAGATGAAATCCATTTATGTTACTTATGATTTACTGGGTATAAGAATAAATGATACTATCATTATTATTTCTTTAAATGGTTAATGTTTATTTTGATGAAATTTTTATGAAACCCATTTAATTTTCTTGGGTTATAATATGGATAATTGATGAAATGTTTATAAAACATTTTTATTTATATGGATTATGATGTAATGATAGTATAATTGTTTTATGATATTGTGTAATACATTATTATAGTTTTCATTATGAGTTTGGTGGAACCTATATCTTCTTACAATGAATAGGGTAAAGATTTATGTCTCATGAGATAACAATGGGAAACAAGTTGAAGGGTTTGATACACAATGGAAAATATGTGAGTCCTATTAAACTATAAGAAACAAGTGCCTCCTGATCTATAATGGGAAACATGTGATGAGTCCCAATCCACTATATTTATGATCTTAGTATTTAACTTTAACTTATGTAATATTTTTCTATATTTATGATTGTGTAACAATTTTATGACATGAACCTATATTTCATGATTGATTTACAAATATTTATCACCCTCATGGCCCATTTTTTTTGAAATAACAATGTTTTATGCCATAACTCATATTCATGATCTATAAAAGTTTGGGTATTAAATTCTTAAGTTATATTCATGATCACATACCATTATTATTATATTATTATTTCATATGATCATAGATTGATATCACCAATGTTTACCCTTATTGAGAATCTGAGATCACTATTTCTTAAGTTTCCTTACCCAGGTTATGAAGAAAGGTTTAGGTGTAGTATTATTAAGAGGATTACTATGTGAGAAGATCTTTTTGGGTGATTTTGAAGATATTTAACAAAATAATAATATTGTGTTTCTAGTATCAAAATGCACTAAAATATTATTGTCCTTGGCCATGTGTTTATAAAACTTATTGAATATTTATCTAAATGTTGTTATATTTATGTATGAAAATCACGAGTCTTTATATTAGGTATCATAGAAAAGGTTTAGTCAATATTTGGTGATTAGAATTATAAAAAAATTAGTAAAAACCTTGGGGATAATCTTGAGTGTAGGATAAGATCCGAATGTTTTGGTATAAAAGAGATTATGTGGTTTTTCTATAAATACATCCCTATATGGACAATACAAGATGATGTGGTGGTTTTGTAATAGAGTTACATAGGAATAATAAATCTAAAAAAGGAATTTAAAGCTTGAAACAAGAATTACCTTGTAGATGACAATGGGCTTTACTATGCATCTTGTTTGATACTACCAGGGTATATGATTTGGTTAATCCAAATTTTATTTACAAACCAATATGGAGGATTTGAATAGATGATAATCACGGATGACCTAGGTTAAACATAAGGAATAATGGGATGATAATAAGGTGTCATTATTTAGACATCCTATAATTTTTTAATGATTATGTGGTTTTTCACTATGAATATTGTTTCTCATGCTATGCTTTTTGGTCTTAGTCAATGAAGATAACCAGAAGTAACTAGGTTAACAATGAATGTGAAAGAAAATATATTGATGAGTAACCAAATGGGGTGATAACTAGAGTTAGGGAAATTGTGATCATGCCTAATCATCTATAATGATATTTGATTAAAAACTTACACCTCAACCAACACTCAAAATCAACAAAGAAGACAAGGATAGAGTTCGTCAAGAGTTTGAGTGGTGGAGACATGGTAAAAAGAAGACTTATATTCCTATATATTGAGAATTTGGTAATAATAACCCTAGGGAATATCTCTAAGTAACAAGAATCCATTTTATCTTTAGAGAATAAGGGCGCATAGTATGTAACTATCAAGGAAAAAATAAAAGTTCAGTTAATTCAACAGAATGGAATATTGGTATCACTGAGATATTATAAATGGATAAATTTTTTTAATTATGGAATGTATGAGACTTATATAAATCTATGTACTAGGGGGAAATATAATGAAGATAAATAGAAATATGGTTTGAGTGATGGTTATACTACTGATGATGAAGTGACCAAAAATAACATATGAAAGGTATGTATTATTCTAACATTATTTTTGGTGCTAAATGTGAGAAGTATAATTAAATTAAAGTTGATTAATGTTAAGGCATGGTTAAAATTTTATATTATAGGAATGTAGAATTAAGGAATAAATGATGAATCCCAGTTAATGGATTAATAATGAAGTGGAATGATTGAAGTGTTTGTGTATGGGAATTCAAGAATTATGTAATATTAATCCTGAAATATGTAAGGACTGTTCTGTAGAAATTTTTTATTAAGGATTTTCAAGGATATGTTAAATTCTAATGATGAAATAGAAATTTTATTTAATAAAAAATTGATATTATATGGGAAAAACATGACTAAGCCTTAATATGATCCTGATGTTGAGGAAAATTGTGTTTAGTTTCGATAAAGAGATGATTGATATAGAAAAACTAAGCTAGATAGTATTGATGACCCCATAAATTATTAATGATTTGTTAAAGAAGTTGTATATGTTATCATTTATAGAGTTTATAACATTTTTTGATTTATGGAATATATTAAATAATCTAGGGTTTTATATAAGGAATTAGAAAGAGTGTATGTTTTTATTGAGGCTTATGGAAATTCTGGTTATTACAATGATTTAGAAGAATATATGACCAAGTTATTCACATATTTGGTTTTTAATCCTTAACATATACTTATTTATATTTGGGGGATTAATTTTAAGCTAGTTTTGGTAAATTTAGTGATATTATTTATAATTTTTTAATTTTGAAAGGGTTATAAGGTTAACCATTTATGGAACGATTTTTGTTGAATTTTGGATGGGGTTTTAGTGATTGATGTATTAATTCACCATATTAATATTTTTTAATAATGTATAACCAGTGATAAAATTTTTGTTATGATGATAACTAGAGATATAGGGAAGGACTTATCATTCCATTTTGGATATTGTGATCCTTTAGTGCTTTATGCATAACAAATTCATCTTTATTTCATGAGTAAGAGATGGAGTAGAAATTTATTGAAGCCCAACCAAAGGATTAAATTTTACATATTATACAATGGAAATATTATCCCTAATTATATTGGTTCCTTTTAAATTATTGATCCTATCTGGATAGTGGCATATCGATTGGTTTTTCCACTAAACCTCTCTCAAGTCTATAATGTGTTCCATGTATCTCATATACGGGAATATATACATGATCCTTCACATGTTCTGAATTCAAAGGTCATACCACTTGAGAAAGATATTTCTCATAGGAACAATTGGTTGATATTCCGGATCATACAAAGAATGTTCAATAAAACAAGACCACACACCTAGTCAAATATTTGTTTTGAAACCACCATATTGAGGAAGCTACATGGGAACTTGAATATGTAATGAGGCAAAATTATTCTCATTTTTTTTATCAGAGTGATGGATTTAGAGTAAAAAAATTATTTTAATGGGGTTATAATGTAACACTCCAAGATTTTATGAAATATATTTTTTAATTAAATTTAATTTTCTTTTATAGATTGCGTTACACACAACATTGAGTTTTAATAAAACATGACGTACTGTTAAAATATTATTATTTAATATAATATTTATTGCATATAATGTAGGGTATGAATAGGATTAAATAAATGATGAAAATATAAGTTTTAAACATGTAAATAAAATTATATATTTGGGGACCAATTAATTATAAATGAAAATAAAAACCATTTGAAAATAAAGGTAATCTTTTTTTAAAAAAAATATTTTTATTCACACAAATGTGTTTTATCTTAATAAAATAAATAAACGAATTTTTGAATGTTTTTTTATGAAATTTATATATTATAAATTCAATAAAATGTTTAACATTCATCTTATGTGATTTCTAGGCATGAGATAATAATAAATCCAACTTTAATCTTAAAACAATATTTTTTTAAAAAATATGTTTTGCCACCTTTTTCACACTTAATTTAAAATAATTTTTTTTTACAATTTCATAGTATTTAATTGAAAAAATTAAATTTATTTTTAAAATCATAATGATGAAATTATATTGGAGTGATTTTTTTTGAATTTTCAGAAAAGATAAAATTTTATATAAATAATGAAAATACTGTTTTTTATTAAACAATTTCCCTCTCATTCAAATAATTTACAAGATATGTTTTATTTTAATATAATTTTAAAAGTAAAATTATTTCACTTATAAACCTATTAATAAAATTTATGTCATTTTAATTAATTTCATATTGAATTTTTATATAATTTTTTTTTAAAATTTTGAAGACTTTCTCTTAGGAAAACTATATTCTCACCACGTCTGTGAGTTTAATTTTTAATTTTTTTTTAATTATGTGAATATAATTTGGTTAAATGTATTAAATATTTTTAATAATCATAATTATATTATCTAATAATGATAACTCTATTTTTTTTAAAATGAATAGAGAAAATAGTAATAATTAATTACTACGGTTAAGGTTAAAACAGGTTTACAGGGGGTTAAAATAAAAATATATGGGGTAAAATGACCGATTTTTTTTTTCGAAAACCAATTTTCTAGAAATATATAGAACTTATAACCTATAATGTTTGATAATTAATCATTTTTTATACATTTGGTATTTAGAAAACGTGTGTATAATTTATTCTTTTAAAAAATTCTATGTGTGTCCTCTCCCCCACTTATAAAAGGCCACCACCTATCCTCCCATATTCACACTTAGAAAAGCATTTGGTTTGGAAAATACATGACCAAATTTCTTACTTAATTAACTTCCCAAATCCTAGATTCATTTATGAGATCAAAAATCCAATCTAGGAAGGATTTAGGTTAAACTTAAAGAGGTTATCCAAAGAAGAGGTATGTTTTTGAACTATGCATTTTTTGTTTTACATCTTCTTCCAACTCATTAGAATATTCTTAAACTATAATAATATAATAACACCATTACCTACAATATACTGATATTTTATTATTTTAATGTAATTGAAGTGCCCAGATCAGTGTGAATCACTGAGAGGGGGAGGGGGTGAATCAGTGATCCTTTAAAACTTTTTACTAATTGATTCTTAATCAATTAAACCTCTATGGCTTGTTAAGGCCTCGATCCACTCTTCTTGTATCTCTCAACCTTTCCCGAATGATGCAGTAATGAAAAGGCACAGGACACAAGGATTTACAAGGTTCGGCACCAAAGGCCTACATCCTTGCCATGCTTTCCCAGCATGGATTCTCCATTATAACTTGTTAGAATTACAATGGTCGATACAGAGTCCCACTGTATCTCTCCTGAGTCCCACAGGAGGGTCTTTATACTGCGTCCCACAGTGTTACCAGAGTCCCACTGGCCTGCTCCAGAATCCCACTGAAGACTTCTTCTCCCTGAGTCCCACAGGGTCTTCTCCTGGCTCCTCGAGTCGCACGAGTAGCTCTTCTTCTCTTTAAGTTCTTCAAGTATCCTCAGCAGCCTGGGATAAAGGCTGCTGGCCTTGCTCTTCTTCTGATCACTTGTGGTGAACAGGTCTTCTCGTCTTGCTCGGGCTTTATCACCTTCTTCTAAGGATGACCCGGCTTCTCTCTCCAACTACTGAATGCTCAGACAACTGATAGCTTTATCTTCAGTCTGGTCCAGTCTCACTTCACATCAACTTCATGCACTGATTGCATGGTCTCTCAAATTCTTCAAGATCTTTCAGTCTTGGTCAACTCAAACGCACACCACTGATTTAAGCTTGTTCAGTGTGCGCGTGCATGCATGCATGCATGCACTCCTCCTTTCCCCTTCTCTTGGTGCAATAAACCCTTAGAGGGTGTAATTCTTTTCAGCACACACCAACTTCTCAAACTTCACACACTTTATGCACTTTTGATTACACACATAAATGTGTGTCCTACTTTAGTGTGGGTCTTCTCTTCTTCCTAGTGTGTACACACTTTGTTTTGCACACACACTAAGGTTCGGTCTTGTTGTCTTTTTGCACACACTTGTTTCACTTTGCACACACTTTAGACTTGGCCTACACACTTCTTGTTGCACATCCTTAAATGGCCGTAGGGTGTTCCTCTTCAATTTTCACACACAAAATGTGTCTTCACTTGGAACACAAAGTCACACGTTTCTTGTATTGTCCAAGTGCACACAACCCATATGGTGTAATTTTATTCTTCTTTGCACACACACCCAAGCACTAAGGGCTCGGTTCTTCCTCCTTTGCACACCTACTGCCAACAGCCTTTCTCCTTTGTTTGCACACACACAAAATGTGTGGTCTTTCACCTTTCTTTTGCACACACTTCCTCTCGGCCTTCAAATTTTACTTTGCACACACAAGAGGCAAAGCCTCGGCCTTCTTCCTTGCCAAGCACCCATAACCAAGGGTGTGGTATACTGCCTCGGGTCTTCTTCTCCAACACTGCCGCGCAAGGTGCCAGGGGGTGTGGCCCTCTTCCTGTCTTCAAATGCCGCGCAGGCTCAAGTGTGCAAGGGTGCAATACCCTCGGACTTCTTCCTTCTTCAACAGCCGCACAAGGTGCAAGGCTGTGGCCAGCGCGCAGGGGTGCAAGAGCACAAGGTACAAAGGACCTCGGCCGTGGGCGCGCAAGTGCAAGGGTGCACTTGGATCTTCCTGCCGCGCAAAGGGAAGGCGCGCAGGAGTTCCCCTTTCTCTTCTTTCGCGCAAGGAGTGCGCAAAAGGAACTCACGAAGCCAAGGGTGGCTTCGGGCTGCTTCGTCGCGCAAGTGAGTTGCGCGGAGCTCCAAACTTCGTGAGGCACAGAGGCTCTCACGGGACTTCAAAACTTCAGCATATCAGCAACAGAAATGAGAGCCTCGGGCTATCCTTTTATAGGCGAGGAGAGCTCAAAACTTCCGCGGGATATAAATTCAAATTCCCGAACTTCTCGGATCTTCAAGATTTTCCAAATCTTTATTTTTATCCTCTGTTTCACGCGGGATCTTTATTTCTTATTCCTCTACGTGCATGCGACTCATAACGCATGCACGGCCTTCGGTTTAGGCTCATCCCATGCAAAATCATCAACCACGTGGCCTCGGCAGCTTTGCTTGCCTCGGCCGAACTCGAAATCCTCCAAACATTGCATGCATGCTCTCTTAATTGCATGGATGGATTCGGTATGTCCAGACGATCACAATGGAGGTCTTGGTTTCGAAAATGGTGGCCGGATGCTCGAGATAGGTCGTCGGGAAGGCGCCTGGTTCAGCGGGGCTCGCGGGTGGCTTCGCATGAGCTCGAGGTAGAAGATGGACGTCGGGCCGTTGGATGCGGCGATGGAGATGCATCGGGCGGCCTGGATTAGATCGCGGCGCTGCGGATCAGATGTGCGGCGCAGATCAAGCGCGCGATGAGACGGACGGCGGAGATTTGCTCCCGGGATTTTTTTGCCCGTCCCACATCGAAACGCCGCGGGTTTTTTCCGCGGTTTATCACCCTGGCGCTCCCATGAGCGGCCAGTTGAATTCTCTCCCTCCACGGTGCCGCCCCGCACCGTGTTCTCCCTGCGGGCGCGCTCTGCGCCCACTCCTGCTCCCGCGGGCGCGCTCTAGCGCCCACTATGCTCCTCCGGTGCGTGGGTTTCACCACCGCGTGCCCTCGGGGGCTTATACACGGCCCCCTGCGCTCCTCCGGGCGTGCCCCAGGCGCCCATGTGGTGTCCTTGGGGTGCGCCCCTGCCTCAAGGATGCTGCCCTGGCCTTGAGGGTTCCCCATGGGCGTGGTGACCTTGAGTCCCACATGTGCCTTGGGTGATGACCCTCGGCTGGCCTCCTTGGTGGCCCAATTTTTTGGCAAAGTCTTCAAATAAGACTTTGTAAAAACAAAGTCCTCCTCTATGTAAAACATGCCAAGTGCCAAGCCACTTCTTCCTCTTCATTTCTTCTCATCTTCTTCTTAAGAATTCCTCCATTCCTCTTAATCATTTACTCATTACTTAGGAGTGAGTTCTTGAAGGTTCTTTTTCATCAACCGAACTCTTGAATCAAACATATTCATCAATGTCTTCATTGATCTAATCAGAGATCAATTGGGGCTTCTTCAGATTCACATGCACTCAGTGATAGTGCATGGACTTCATTAATGCACATCATCCACTTAGTAGTTGTGGATGGAACTCCTTTCAACTCCTCATGCATTGTGAAGACAATGCATGGTCTTCAATCATTGTTGTGACTTTGTATCATCAGGATACAAGTTCTATGAACTTAAAGAACAGTTCAGCAATCGTCAGATTTTCTTAGAGAATGTTTCAACCATCAGCTCCTATGTCACTTAGTGAATCTCCTAAGTGACATGCATCTTAGTATCATGGCCATTCTCCTTCATCACCATCACTATCACATCCTTTGACATTCACATCTTGACTCCTTGACATCCATTCATTCCAAGACAACTTTATGCCTTATTGACAACAAATGCAACACAATGCACTTCAATCTCCCCCTTTGTATTTGTTGTCAATACACTCCTTCAGCACATATGAATGGGTCAATATGTGTGCCAATATTTTCTCCCCCTTATTGGCAATCAAATGCAAAGGTGTGGTGTGGTACTCTTTCAATGATCTCTTCCTCCCTTGTAAAAAGTATCTTCTTGAAAAACACTAGGAGAGGGATGATGTCACATGTTCTTCTTTAGCAAAGAACCTTTAGTTGATCAACTCTAAGTCTACTTGGGCTAACCCGGTGTAGAAAACAAGAGTGATGTAACCAAGGAATTCAAAGCTGTCCAAAATTCACTGTACATGTGAGATCATGCTTAGGGGTTTGAAAATTTTTCAGATATAACACTTAATTGCTAAATCCTGCACATACTTCACAAAACTCATTAGAAAGTTCAGTGCAATGATAAAGCTCCCCCTTTCATCCATTTGTCTTCAATCCATACTCCCCCTTAATTGACAAGATAAACTCAATTAAGAAACAAGGGATGAAAGTATGATTGGAATACCTTCAGCTTTTCTCAAGATAGTATTAAATCTTAGAATACCATCTTCTCCAGATTGGCTCCCCCTCAAGGGGTGCTCTCCATTTTGTCCAAACCACTCTCCAGATGAGAATGATCATCATCTTCAATTCCCTGCAATGTTAGTACATGTAAATACAAGTGTATAAGGGAATAAGATGGAACCTCCTTGGTTCATCAATGTGAACAACAAGGTTGAGAAGATTCTCTCAACCAAGATGTCCCATTTTCACCAGTCTTCACACTTGCACATTTGATTTTCAATGATGTTGGTGCTGGTGTGGATCTCAATACATCTTCATGTGAAATATTTTTCTTCCCTTTTTCCTTAGCAATTTCCAGAACTTCATCTTCAGCTCTCTGTAGATCTTTGGAAAGTTGCAACTGATTTGGCCATATGACTAGTAAGTCACTTGAAATTGTGGCCTCAGTTCTGGACATTCCACATGGTTCCTTTGATTCTGTCAAGCTACCTCTCTTAGGCAACTTGTTTTCAATCAATCCCTTCTGCTTCTTTTGGATTGATTGTCTGTTTGAGTTCAGTTGGCTTCTATTGATTTCCATGGCTTCTTTACAAAGATCCATGGTATGACCATTCCTTCCACAGTAGAAGCACTTCTTCTTGGTGGTCCTTCTGGACGACTCACCCTTCTTGGATTTAGAATCCAAGGACTTCTCTTTATTTCTCAAGCACTTCTTGGGAGCATTTTCTACTTTCTTCTGCTTGCCTCCCAAGGAATCTCTCTGAGCCAGGTTCTGTGATCTTTTCTTCTTTTGAGCTCTGGATACAGTTGGAGATTGACATGTATCTATTTGACCACTTTTGCAATCATCCCAGATGTTGTCAAGTAATCCAAATCTATTTGCAGTAAACAGATGTCTCTGGACCTGTGGATGTTGCTTCCTTTCCTCTAGCTTGCTCCCCCTTGGCATGGGCTTCCTCTGTGCTTTGGCATTCAGTGGATTGTACCAACAATCCTTTGCACAATGCCCATACTTGTTACAACACCAACATTGACCCACAAATCTTGACTTCTTCAGTCCTTCTGATTGTTGGGTACTTTTCTTGATTTGTTGTGTTGTTTCAGGAGAGCTCTGCTTCTTTACTGTCTTCATCCATATTTGTTTGGATTCATTCTTCCATCCTGCACTTTTTGTGGAAACACATTTAGAAACATGAGTACAAGATGGTATGGATGGTACCTTCTTGTTAGAAGTTGTTGCACTTTCACTAGAGGATGTCTTTCTTTTAGAATCATCCTTCTCAAGGCATACTTGAGTAGCAACATGTCTTCTTCCAGTTGACTGGGAGGCTTTGGCTTTGGGTGATTGCTGATTTGTCAATATCACCTCCAATTCTAAGCATTTCATGTTAAGGGAGTTCTTCTCATCCTCAACAGTTCTTAGCCTTCCTTCCCAATTCTCCACCAGTTGTTTCATCTGGTCTTCATGCACCTTCTTTAATTCTTGCAATGAATTGTCCAGCTCCTTCACCCTTTTGACTTTATCTTCTAGTTGAGCATCTCTGACAACCATTGACACTATGTGCCTCTTTTCCAGTGCATGGAAAACTTCTTTGACCAATACTTTAAATATTTCTTTCTCAGAAAGGCTTCTTTGCAATTCTTCAGCAGTGTCTTCATATCTTTCATTGCAAAGAGATACTGTTTCATCTTTGGCATTTACCAGCTTTCTGAGAGTGTTGGTTATGCCAACCCTTTTAGCCAGCTGATCTTCCATAGCGTTGGCTTCTTCTTCTAACTGTGATTTTTCTTCATGAAGATCATGGATGCCTGTAGCTATACACTTTGCCACTTCCATGGGAACTGTCTTCTGAAGATATTTGAGTGCACTCTGAAGATCATTCATTGTTTCAACTTCATCACAGCTAGGACAGGCTTCATCAGAAGAATGATAAAAGGAATTGTCATCTGATGTGACTTTCACATTTCTTTCCATAGAAGGAGTTTCTCTGATTGCAGCAACCTTCTTCCTCATCTTCTTTGCCTGTTTCTTCATTCTGTTTTTCAGAGTCTTGGAAGATATCTCCATTTGAGGCTGTTCTTTCATTTCCTCAAATCTGCACTCCATATAGACTCCCTTGGATCTTTTAGAGGTAACCTCCCTTTGATACCAATTGAAGTGCCCAGATCAGTGTGAATCACTGAGAGGGGGAGGGGGTGAATCAGTGATCCTTTAAAACTTTTTACTAATTGATTCTTAATCAATTAAACCTCTATGGCTTGTTAAGGCCTCGATCCACTCTTCTTGTATCTCTCAACCTTTCCCGAATGATGCAGTAATGAAAAGGCACAGGACACAAGGATTTACAAGGTTCGGCACCAAAGGCCTACATCCTTGCCATGCTTTCCCAGCATGGATTCTCCATTATAACTTGTTAGAATTACAATGGTCGATACAGAGTCCCACTGTATCTCTCCTGAGTCCCACAGGAGGGTCTTTATACTGCGTCCCACAGTGTTACCAGAGTCCCACTGGCCTGCTCCAGAATCCCACTGAAGACTTCTTCTCCCTGAGTCCCACAGGGTCTTCTCCTGGCTCCTCGAGTCGCACGAGTAGCTCTTCTTCTCTTTAAGTTCTTCAAGTATCCTCAGCAGCCTGGGATAAAGGCTGCTGGCCTTGCTCTTCTTCTGATCACTTGTGGTGAACAGGTCTTCTCGTCTTGCTCGGGCTTTATCACCTTCTTCTAAGGATGACCCGGCTTCTCTCTCCAACTACTGAATGCTCAGACAACTGATAGCTTTATCTTCAGTCTGGTCCAGTCTCACTTCACATCAACTTCATGCACTGATTGCATGGTCTCTCAAATTCTTCAAGATCTTTCAGTCTTGGTCAACTCAAACGCACACCACTGATTTAAGCTTGTTCAGTGTGCGCGTGCATGCATGCATGCATGCACTCCTCCTTTCCCCTTCTCTTGGTGCAATAAACCCTTAGAGGGTGTAATTCTTTTCAGCACACACCAACTTCTCAAACTTCACACACTTTATGCACTTTTGATTACACACATAAATGTGTGTCCTACTTTAGTGTGGGTCTTCTCTTCTTCCTAGTGTGTACACACTTTGTTTTGCACACACACTAAGGTTCGGTCTTGTTGTCTTTTTGCACACACTTGTTTCACTTTGCACACACTTTAGACTTGGCCTACACACTTCTTGTTGCACATCCTTAAATGGCCGTAGGGTGTTCCTCTTCAATTTTCACACACAAAATGTGTCTTCACTTGGAACACAAAGTCACACGTTTCTTGTATTGTCCAAGTGCACACAACCCATATGGTGTAATTTTATTCTTCTTTGCACACACACCCAAGCACTAAGGGCTCGGTTCTTCCTCCTTTGCACACCTACTGCCAACAGCCTTTCTCCTTTGTTTGCACACACACAAAATGTGTGGTCTTTCACCTTTCTTTTGCACACACTTCCTCTCGGCCTTCAAATTTTACTTTGCACACACAAGAGGCAAAGCCTCGGCCTTCTTCCTTGCCAAGCACCCATAACCAAGGGTGTGGTATACTGCCTCGGGTCTTCTTCTCCAACACTGCCGCGCAAGGTGCCAGGGGGTGTGGCCCTCTTCCTGTCTTCAAATGCCGCGCAGGCTCAAGTGTGCAAGGGTGCAATACCCTCGGACTTCTTCCTTCTTCAACAGCCGCACAAGGTGCAAGGCTGTGGCCAGCGCGCAGGGGTGCAAGAGCACAAGGTACAAAGGACCTCGGCCGTGGGCGCGCAAGTGCAAGGGTGCACTTGGATCTTCCTGCCGCGCAAAGGGAAGGCGCGCAGGAGTTCCCCTTTCTCTTCTTTCGCGCAAGGAGTGCGCAAAAGGAACTCACGAAGCCAAGGGTGGCTTCGGGCTGCTTCGTCGCGCAAGTGAGTTGCGCGGAGCTCCAAACTTCGTGAGGCACAGAGGCTCTCACGGGACTTCAAAACTTCAGCATATCAGCAACAGAAATGAGAGCCTCGGGCTATCCTTTTATAGGCGAGGAGAGCTCAAAACTTCCGCGGGATATAAATTCAAATTCCCGAACTTCTCGGATCTTCAAGATTTTCCAAATCTTTATTTTTATCCTCTGTTTCACGCGGGATCTTTATTTCTTATTCCTCTACGTGCATGCGACTCATAACGCATGCACGGCCTTCGGTTTAGGCTCATCCCATGCAAAATCATCAACCACGTGGCCTCGGCAGCTTTGCTTGCCTCGGCCGAACTCGAAATCCTCCAAACATTGCATGCATGCTCTCTTAATTGCATGGATGGATTCGGTATGTCCAGACGATCACAATGGAGGTCTTGGTTTCGAAAATGGTGGCCGGATGCTCGAGATAGGTCGTCGGGAAGGCGCCTGGTTCAGCGGGGCTCGCGGGTGGCTTCGCATGAGCTCGAGGTAGAAGATGGACGTCGGGCCGTTGGATGCGGCGATGGAGATGCATCGGGCGGCCTGGATTAGATCGCGGCGCTGCGGATCAGATGTGCGGCGCAGATCAAGCGCGCGATGAGACGGACGGCGGAGATTTGCTCCCGGGATTTTTTTGCCCGTCCCACATCGAAACGCCGCGGGTTTTTTCCGCGGTTTATCACCCTGGCGCTCCCATGAGCGGCCAGTTGAATTCTCTCCCTCCACGGTGCCGCCCCGCACCGTGTTCTCCCTGCGGGCGCGCTCTGCGCCCACTCCTGCTCCCGCGGGCGCGCTCTAGCGCCCACTATGCTCCTCCGGTGCGTGGGTTTCACCACCGCGTGCCCTCGGGGGCTTATACACGGCCCCCTGCGCTCCTCCGGGCGTGCCCCAGGCGCCCATGTGGTGTCCTTGGGGTGCGCCCCTGCCTCAAGGATGCTGCCCTGGCCTTGAGGGTTCCCCATGGGCGTGGTGACCTTGAGTCCCACATGTGCCTTGGGTGATGACCCTCGGCTGGCCTCCTTGGTGGCCCAATTTTTTGGCAAAGTCTTCAAATAAGACTTTGTAAAAACAAAGTCCTCCTCTATGTAAAACATGCCAAGTGCCAAGCCACTTCTTCCTCTTCATTTCTTCTCATCTTCTTCTTAAGAATTCCTCCATTCCTCTTAATCATTTACTCATTACTTAGGAGTGAGTTCTTGAAGGTTCTTTTTCATCAACCGAACTCTTGAATCAAACATATTCATCAATGTCTTCATTGATCTAATCAGAGATCAATTGGGGCTTCTTCAGATTCACATGCACTCAGTGATAGTGCATGGACTTCATTAATGCACATCATCCACTTAGTAGTTGTGGATGGAACTCCTTTCAACTCCTCATGCATTGTGAAGACAATGCATGGTCTTCAATCATTGTTGTGACTTTGTATCATCAGGATACAAGTTCTATGAACTTAAAGAACAGTTCAGCAATCGTCAGATTTTCTTAGAGAATGTTTCAACCATCAGCTCCTATGTCACTTAGTGAATCTCCTAAGTGACATGCATCTTAGTATCATGGCCATTCTCCTTCATCACCATCACTATCACATCCTTTGACATTCACATCTTGACTCCTTGACATCCATTCATTCCAAGACAACTTTATGCCTTATTGACAACAAATGCAACACAATGCACTTCAGTAATAACCAATATCCATATCTTCTTCCATCAAATTGGAAACAAAACCATTGATCGTGTGTACAGAGGACTACCGCATCGCGAACCGATGTTAGTAATTTTCAATAACCACCTCTCACGACTAGATATAATGATGTATTTAATATTTATATATTATTATTATGATATTATTATACCTATAGAGTTATAATAACCCATTTACCATGTAATATCTTGAGTTTTTCTATGAGTTATAGATCTTTTGAATTTCAGTTTACATCCATGGTTTTGGTCAAATATGATTTCCTAATGGGGTCACAAGAGTTTCAGAGGTGTATGGGGATTGTTTAGAGACTATATGATCATTTTTTGGAATAATAATATAGGATTTATGGTTATTTTAAACTATCAAACCCAATATATATGGTTATTATGAACCGTGTAGGGTGTTTAGGGAGAAGATGTGGACCGCACAGTTTGATGAAACAATGCAACCCTAGCTGCACGCCCATTCGGGGGTTCCACAATTTTTTATAGATCAAAAAAGAACTATTTTACTATGGTTTCCAAAATGGTGTGCATGAACCATGAAATTTAACTCCTTGAAAAGTTAAGGGTACATAATTGGCAGACGGTTTGGCTAATTGTGTGACCAAACCACGTGACCCTTAATTTTTGGTTAAAATTACTATTTCACTCTTAAATTCTTATATTTTTAACCCACACTCTTTTTTCTTCGTTGTAGTGGATAGGGGGTTATTTTATATCGTTTAAGATTTTTAGCCTCCATCTCTTAGGCTTTGGTGCCATTTTTTTCCAACCTCAGAATCAAGATCCATTCATCTCGTTGGATTCCTCTCTATAAGTGATTCTGTCCTTAGGCTCATTTAATCATCCTTATTACCATCTATGAAATTATTTTTGTGAAAGATAATAATCCTTATTTATAATTTATCCATATTTTATTCTATTTTCTTCCAATCCATGTCAATTTATGAGCTGATACTGGATTAATGTTCTTCCATGGGTATAAGGTAGGTGGTATATACCTTTTCCATTAAAGTCCAGTTGTTTTATAGCTAGTTTCCATTATAACATATTCCATACTTTCTGAGAATTATTTGTAAATGAATTGAATAACTTGATAAATTATTGGAACCTTGTTAGGTTTTTCAGTTAGAATCATGTCATGGTTGGAGGTTGTCTACCTCAACTTGGACTACCCATGATGTATATTTATTTATCTTCCCCATGATATACCACCCTGTTAGTTGCGTGGGAGATCACCATCTTAGTGGGAGAATTAATTAATTAAATGTGACATTAGGAGAGGGATCATGCCTCTATTAATGTGATTAAATGTTATTAAAATGGTTAAATAGGATGAATGGAAAATATGGAATGAGTTGGATGAACTCATAGCTTATTTATGAATATGAAATGGTTTAAGAAATGGGTTAAATGATAAAGGGAATAGATAATGAATGAAACATTAATTCCTTATGTGATGATGCTGATTACGGATGGATTTGTATGACACCAAGGACTGCCATCGATACTATGGGAATTTCCACTCCATGGATCTGAGATTATATTGGATTCCATGGACATTTCTAAGCCATGGATCTAGATTACTTTGAATTCAAAAGAAATTTATACTCGTTGGATCTAGATTGATTGGATGGACTTGAAAATTATACTTGGGACCCACCCAAGTATTTACCAAGTTTTCTATTGATATTATATGTGTACTTGATTGGGATTCCTTGGTCATTTTATAAATTAGATCTTACCCATGTATGATTGACACTAAATTACTCGACATATGACATAATGGATGTTTTATCATGCTTTATATATGTAACTTGTTTATTATTTCTTGTTTATAGTGAGACTTGGTAGGATGGATGGTATCAAACTTACATCTATCACTTTATTCCAATTATATATTTCACACTTCTTCATCTTATATATACCTAATGGACTTGTTATAGACACTATTGGTGGTGGCCTACTAAGTTTTATGTCACACCCTATTCGGGATACCATTGGGTATCTAGATAGGCCTCATGGATGAAGGTAAGGATAGGGGAAAGGGTTTTCTTGAAGATTCTTGATTGATTTTTTCATAGGAGAAGGGGAGCACAAGACTAAGATTTAGGCCTGTGATGCTATCCAAAGATAGTAATTTTGGTATTCCTGTACTTTTGATACATTTATTATATCGGATACCTATTTCCATTTATTTCCTGACTTTTCTATAGACTCATGACATATTCATCATGTTATATTGATATTACCTTAGGACTTATTTACTACTACTTTCATCTGTATGTTTATCTTTTATCACATATTTATATTATGTTTCCTATTATTTATTCATTTTTGATATCAATACATTACTCTGATCATGAGTATACAGTCTCCCCACCATATCATTATAGAACCTCATTGATAATCAGTAGACCCTGGAATATGGGAAGGTGTACTTTAGGCCACGTGACCCACCTACTTGGGGCACCATTTAGTGGTTCCTAAGTCGAGGTATTACAAATTGGTAGTAGAATTGTTTTTTGTCTTATCATTTAGAGATATTAGAGATGATACTAGGAAAGTTTTTGAATTTGGTAATGATTTATACCTAGGAGTAAATAACCCATATATAGTAAAAAGAAAAATTTCCCGGGATAAGACAAGTTGTTCTCGATTTTTTTCCTATTACAGTTGATTTGATTCCACCATTGGGTGATGTACATGATATGTGCTATTATTGTTTCCATGATTGAAGAATTTCATTTTATCCTTATCTTGATACGGAAAGGAAGCATGGGTCATGCATAATTTTAGGCACCTTATAAGATTCACATTCCATGTATATTCCATTCTATATAGGATATATTTCTTGACCGCATGACATTTAATATGTGTGCCTTGTGTTATATAGTTATTATTGACTAATTTTTCTTGCAAGAGAATGAGAAAATAATTAATAATTAAAGTGACTACCATAACCTAAATAGTTTTTTCTTACATAGGTTAAAACATACACATAATGTATCACCCCAATATTGTATGGTATGTATATTCTTAAATAAATTCAATTTCTTTGATAGCATACGTTGCACGCAACATCGATCTTAAAAGAACCACAATATACTATTAAATATTATTATTTTAACACTACCATTATCACATAGCCATTGTAATGAAGGGAATGAATGAGATTAACTAAATTATAAAAATATAGTTTACACATATTTATAACAAGAATTATTTGGCTACTAATTAATTATAAATCAAAATAAAAACCAAATTGAATATAAAGGATGTATTTTTATAAAAAACTATTTTTATACCCATAATACAATTTTATCTTAATAAATTTAATTAATAAATATTAGTGAAATATATTAATAAAATTTATATGTTATATATTCAAAAAAATGTTTTTAAATTCATCCAATGGGTTTATAAGCTTAATATAAGAATAAATCCAATTTTATACATAAAACTATATTTTTCTAAAGGCAGTTTTTCTACCTTTTTATGGTGCATTTGTTTTAAATTTTTTGACACTTTTATATTGTTTAATGAATATTTAAAAATAATTCATTTTAATTGAAAACTAACTTTTCATTTAAATAATTTACGATTTTAAATTTAATTTTAATTGGTTTTAAAGTTATATTAGATCAATTATAAATATATTAATATTATTGGGTTCATTTTACACAATTTAATATTGAAATTAGGTATAAAATCTTTGTAAAGATTTTAATTATTTCTCTTTAAAAACCCCCATTCTTATTGCGTGTGCAGGATTAATTTTAAATATATTTTTACCAATTCCATGAATTAAATTTTGTAAAATGGATTCCTTATTTGGAATCATAAGTTCCAATTTATTTAGTAACATAATTTTTATTTTTATGAATAAAAAATTTATCATGGTAAAAGTTGCAATTTACCATGATATAGGTAAAATAATGAAACAGGTTAATGTTAAAAGGTAAAGGATTAAAATACCTTAAAATAACAAAATTTAATGGTTTTTTGATGTGTTTATTGACCCTAAATAGAATTTGAAACATTAATTACCAGTTAAATTAGTGAAAATTAATTCCACCTCAATGTGGCTAACTTTAAATATAAAATAATCCTTATTTAATTACTAAAACCAGCCCTCCTCATGTATAAATACCACCCATCACCACCCAATTTCTCCTCACAAGACTTAAAGATCCTAAATTATCTACCAAACTATATAATTTATATAATAAACACTTCCAAGTGTTTCTGGTCTCACCAAAATATCAATTCCAAGGTCCTCAAGGGGTCATTTAAGGTGGTGATATTCAAGAGGTAATTTTCTCAAAGCACCTCTTTTAATTTCTTTTCTTCTTATACTTTATCCTCAGCTCCTTAATAAATAAAGTAATTATAACTCCAAAATCATTTATATAATTTAATTTTATGTTTTTAATGGAATATATTATATCTATCACTTTTATTACTTCCTCTTATTCAAAGAAATGAAACTATTGTCCAAATTATGCCGGTTAATCGCCTCCGTGAATAATGATTTTTTTTTATTTTGATTACCTCCTTGATGGATGGTCATAAAAATATTATTATGGATAAATAAGATTTTAATAAGTATATTATAACTTATTTCATGTTATTTAACTAATTTATAGCCATAATATTAAATAAAATTAAACTAGTTTGTGATTTTCAAAAAAACCACCAAAAATAAACCAAGCATTTATCATTGAAATTTTATCAAATGAATCATCCTAATTTATGAAATAAAAATGATAAATGGGACCATTTATAATTATAGAAGTTCATCAATAACTTTTAATTTAATATTAGAATTTTATTTCCATTTGAAATGAAAATCCATAATTATACGCAAATGAACCGACCTTGAAACCATGCAACGAACACACCCAAAACAATGAAAATAAAGAAATATTATATTTTTAATGGGTGGTAAGATATTATTAAAGGGTAAAATAATGTATTATAAATACGAATATAGTAATTTCATAATTTAATAAAATTATTTAAACCATTATATAGGTGGTTTGAACATGTTTGAAGGAAGTCGAACATGAGGTAAGGATTTTCTCATCTCACTTTTTAACTTCTGTGAGATATATGACTTATTCATCACAAATTTATTTTGTGTAGTGTATATACTTAAATTTGATATATCATATCATTAATTTAATTATATTTATGGTATTAAATTTTTAATTTTATAAATATTACTTTTATGGGGCATACGATTTTACTGATTACAAAGTTGTAAGGGATTTATTAACTCAATTTCCAATCATTAGGTTAAACATATACTTCACTGATTGTGTCATGTTAAGATTATGAGTGAAATTAATTTTCATTATATTATGTTTTATTTCCACTTAATTTATATGGATTTACAACAGATAAAAATAATTGATTCATTATATTATTTCCTAAACCGTATAACATTTGTACATATGATGTTTACTTAGAACGTTATTTAAACAACTAGGAAAAAAAATATTAAAGCCATATCTTTCACTAAATATAGATATTTTATGTTAAGACACATTTTTTATGAATTAAATCAAGTATTTTATATATTCTTAATTCTTTGGACATTCAAGACATGAGTTGGGGACTATTTAATGCAAGCCCCTTGATTCATCAGTAGTCTCATAAGATGAATTAGTTGGCCAAATCAGATGGGTTTCTACCCACATACTTAAATTGGAGAGATGATTTATCTTGATAGTAACTATATATTAGATATATATTTATGATTAATATATACAAAGTTATGAATTCCTTCATTATTTTTATTCCATGTGATTAATCAATTAGTTATAATATCCATGGTTAAGTTCCCAACCCATGTGATTATTTATATGGAATTATTTTATCTTTTATTCCTACCATATTATACACAAGTTATTGATTAATGGCATGTGTGATTAGTTATTTACCTTGAAATATTGATTATTATAATTTATTCATGATATATTCCATTGTGTTTAACCCTCACCAATCATTTGAGCTCACCTTTATTTAGTTTGCTTCCCTAGGTTATTAAGAAGAGATATTTGAATGAGTTTTCAAGGATACAATTTATTAGATTTTGTTATATATTATGTATTATTTTCAATTCACAATATAAAATGGGTATTATGTATATAATATAGTTTTATAAAGTTATTAAACTATTTAGTACTTTTGGATTTGAATCTTGTATCTATGCTAATGCAATAAAGTAAGGCACCAGCTTTGGGATTCTGGGGTCTAGGTATTTACAGTTGGTATTAGTGGAATTTTTGTATAATCCTTGGGAACTAGATTTAGGAAAACATGGATTAGAGAGTGAAATCTTATAAAAAGTTTTAAATACTCTCAATAAAACTAAACTTATGATTTAGATATTAGTTTATGTTAAGTAGTTTTGAAATTATGCATTGTGTTTCATAATTTTATGATGCAATCTAGTGTATGTCACTATTTAGAAATGGATCCTAGTGGAAGGAATGTGAACCATATCAATAAACACAATACATGTAAGTATTTACCTCATAGGAAATATAATGGTGTTCATGTTGTATTTGGAACTATAATTGGAGATGAACAAATTATAACTATATTGGGAAAACTAACCCAGGTTATGAGAAATAAAATTTTCCATATAGAGAAGCTTGATCCACAATGCAGTGTAACAATTTTAGACTGCTTCATGTGACAAAAAATTCCATCATTAAATGGGACTATAAATCCATTTTAACTAATCAATGGATAATTTATTTAGAGAAGATATTTATCGCTTTGCGAAGTAATGAAAGGGAGAAAGTTTTCATAGAAGTTTATCATCTATCTGAATATACAGATCAATAATGATAATTGATTAAAAAAACTAGGGAGGATGAGGAAAAAATCATGTAATGGAAGGATTTTAAGAAAATTTTCTTTGGAAAATATTTCCCTCATGAACCATGAGAAGATATAGAGTGAAAATTCTTGAGTTTGAGATAAAATGAGGATGATAATGTTTCTAATTTTGAATATAAATTTATAATATTATAAAGGAATTATACAGACTAAATACATAGCACAAGGATTAATATTGAACATTTATTTGATGGTTTAAATCTATTCCTCCAAACAGAACTGGTATCCCAAAATTTCTCATCATACAAGGATATAGTCTCATGTTCTATCAAGATAGATAAATAATTCTCCAAGTCATATGAATTTAAGAGAAAGTAAGAGAAGAAGAGAATGATGAAGCAAGAGATGGATAAAGGGAAAAGGGAAAAATGATTTTATAATATGTGATAATTGTGGAATGAAATGCCCTAATACTTACCTGAAGGGAATGGGATTTTATTAGAAGTTTGAAGAGAAAGGTCACCAGGATCACGATTGCAAGGGAAATAAAGAAGATATAAATGTGAAATGTTTTAACTGTAAAGATAGGTGGAATTATTTAAACTGATGCCCAAAGAGTCAAGGGAATATACCTTAGAAGAAGAAAAGGGATCAAGGTAAATATTATGCTATTACTAAAGTTGAATTGGAATAATTAAAGTATTTTAGTTTTTGTATTCCAGAATTATATTGTAAAAATATTTTATCAATGTTATTTTGGTTATAAGAATCATGAAATATATAAGGATTTTACTACAGTACTTATTTTTTAAGGATTTAGAAGAAGACATGTTTACATTAAGGTTTTAAGGTGACCAAGGTATTCATATATTTGATATGTAAAAATAATATCTATATTATATTCTTTGGGGATTATAATACTAAGTTGTTTTTGTAAATTTAGTGACCTTCTTTCTAAATTTTTGGACTTTGAATTTGGACAGATGTATTTTGGACGAGTTATAAAATTGACTACTTGTGGAATGGATTTAGTTAAAAATTGAATATTATTGTTTGTGGTTAAGGTATGATTTATTATATTGGATATCATGTGCTAACCATTTTAGGTTTGGAAATTATTTAGAGACTAAAGGAATGAATTATGTATCTTATGATTCGTTAAAAGTACTTCTAGCATAAAAATTCATAATGAATGTCCATTTCCTGGCATAAGAGATGAAGTTGAAATATATTAAAGCATAGAAAAAGGGTAATAATATGATAATGACATGGAAATAAACCAAGTAATTTTATTTTCTCAGGTTATTTATCTGGATTGCAAAATAATTCTTTAACTCTAGGGAAAGGATTTTGAAAAAAAAACATTATCTATTTACCTTTATTACTAATAAATCAATGGTTTTTTAACCCATAACAAATTTACTTTTTTATGATGGTGAAATTTCTAATGAACATGTTTTTTATCACTCTCCATCAGAACTTGATAGTTATATTTCTATTCCATGTTTAGATTTTTACTTTTTAATAATTTTATCCTATTAATAAGCTTAATTTTTTGGTGAACTTCACATTTACCTTTCCCTCTTATTAAGAGTATGTTTTAGTAACCCTATTTATGAAGCGGGTTTCCCAAAAAGGAATATTCAAATATCAACTTTTTTTTTCAAAGTGAAATTTTAAATTATGAGTAAAAAATTTATTTATGGAGGGTAGAATGTAACACCCTAAGATTTTAGGATATGTATCTTCTTAAATAAGTTCAATTTCTTCAATATCATATGTTTCACACAACACCAAGCTTAAAAAAACTATGATATACTATTAAATATTATTATTTTAACACAAGTTTTATCACCTAGACATTGGAATAGAGGGAATGAACGAGATTAACTAAATTATTAAAATACAGGTTACAATTTTTTATAAATTTAATTATTTGGTTTTCAATTAATTGTAAATGAAAATAAAAACCAATTGAATATAAAGGACGTGTTTTTATAAGAAAATATTTTTATAACCACAATGGAATTTAATATTCATAAATTAAATTAATAAATATTCGTAAAATATTTTAATAAAATTTATATGTTATATATTCAATTAAATGTTTTTAAATTCATCCAATAGGTTCGATAGGCTTAAGATAAGAATAAATCCAATTTTCAGCAAAAGAAAGCTATATTTTTTTCTTCTAAAGACCATTTTGCAGCCTTTTGATGAAACACATGTTTTAATTTTTTTTTCAATTTTTATAAATTTTATTATAAAAATTAAACTTTATTTTTGAAATATAAATGTAAAAATTATATTAGGGTGAATTTTTCTTATTTTTCCGATAAGATTTATTTTTTATGAATAATTAAAAATATTGTATTGTAATTGAAAACTGACTTTTTATTTAAATAATTTATAAAGTTTAATTGTATTTTTAATTGGTTTTAAAGTTAAATTAGAAAAATTATACATCTATTAATACAATTTATTTTATTGTAATCAATTTCATAATGAAATTAAGTATAAAAACTTTGTAAAAATTTGACCTATTTCTCTTTAAAAACCCACTTTACCATTATGTATGCGGGATTAATTTTAAATATAATTTTTTCAATTATATGAATTTAATTTGGTAAAATGGATTATATATTTGGAATCTTAAGGTAAAAATTATCTAGTTACATCATCTTAACTTTTAGGCAAATTTTTTTTACCATGGTAAAAAGTATGATTTACCACGATATAGGTATAATAATAAAATAGGTTAATGTTAAAAGGTAAAGGCTTAAAATATCTAAAAATTACCACATTTAATGGTTATTTGACATGTTTATCGACCCTAAATAGCATTTAAAACATTAATTAACTTTAAAATTCATGTAAATTTATTCCAACTCAATGTGGTTGCCTTTAAATATAGAATATTCATTATTTAATCACTAAAAACCACACCTCCTCAAGTATAAATACCACCCCTCACCACAACATTTCTTCTCACAAGCCTTGAAGCTCCTAAAATATCTACCCAAACCTCGTCTATGCACTATAACCACTTAAAAGTTCTGATGGTCTCACTAAAATACCAAATCCCAGATCCTCAAGGGGTCCTTCAAGGAAGTGATATTTAAGAGGTAATTTTCTCAAAGCACCTCTATTAATTTCTTCTATTATTTGACTTTATCATCACATATTTAATCCATAAAGGAATTATAACTCAATAATCATGCATATACTGAAATTATATGTTTATAATGGAATATATTATATCTATCCCTTTTATTACCACCTCTTATTTAAATAAATGTTACTATTGTCCAAATTATACTAGTCAATCACTTATGTGAATAGTGATTTTGTTTGTTTTCCATTACCACCTTCATGTATGTTCATAAAACTATTATTTTAGATTAATAAAATTTTAATAAGTATATTATAACTTATTTCATGTTCTTTAACTAATATATAGACATATTATTAAATAAAATGAAGCTAGTTCATGATGTTCCAAAAATCTCCAAAAATAAACTAAACATTTATCATCAACATTTTATCAAATGAATCATCCTAATATATGAAAGAAAAATGATAAATGGAACCATTTAATATTATCTAAGTGCATGAATACCATTTCATTTCACTTCTAGTTTTTTTTCTTTTGAAAAAAAACCCATAATTATACGTAAATGAACTAACCATGAAACCATGAAACGAACATACCTGAAACAATGAAATATTATAATTTAATGGGTGATAAAATGTTTATAAATGGTAATATTATGTATTATAAATATTAATATATTTCGATAATAAGTTAATAATATTATTTAAACCATTATATAGAAGGTTTGAACAAATTTTAAGGAAGTCGAATGTGAGGTAAGGATTTTCTCATCTCACTTCTTTACTTCTATGAGATATATGACTTATTCACCAATAATTTAATTTTTGTGGTGTATATACTTTCATTTGATATATAATATCATGAATCTAATTATATTAATGGTATTCAATGTTTTATTTGATAAATATTACTTTTACGGGGCATACGATTCGACTGATTAAGAAGTGGTAAGGTATTTCCTAATTCAATTTCCAATTATTGGGTAAAACTTATACTTCATTGATTATGTCATGTTAATAATATATATGAAATGATTTTTTATTATATTAGGTTTTATTTCCAATTTTTTTTATGTATTTATAGTGGATAAACATAATTTAATCATATGACTATTTCTTAAATCGTATACCATTTTTACATAATATGTTCACTTAGAAAGTTATTTGAATAATTGTGAAAAAATATTAAATTTGTATCCTTTAATAAATATGGATATTTGATGATAAGACACACTGTTTATGAATTAAATATCCTATTATATATATATGAGTAATTTTTGGACATGAAATACATGGGTTGGGGAGTGGTTAACAAAATTCCCTCAATGCATTGATAGTCTCATGAGGTGAATCAGTTGGCCAAAACATATAGGTTTTGAACCATATAATTAAGTTTGAAAGAGGATTGATCTTAATAGTAAATATTTATAGGATGTATATTAATAGTTCAAACATCTAAAATTATGTATTCCATCATTATTGTTACTCCATGTTATTATTAGATTAGCTAGAATATCCATGAACAAGTCCCAAGATCATGTTGTTATTTATATGATATTATTTGATCATCTTTTGTTCCTACTATATTATGATAAAGTTATTGATTAATTTAATGTGTGTTCAATTATTTAACGTGACATGTTGATTATTCCTATTTATTCATAATAGATTCCATTATGCTTAACCTATACTAAGAATTTGAGGTCACCCTTATTTTATTTTCTTTCCCTAGGTTCTGAAGAAGAGATTTTTGAATGATTTTTATAGGATTCAGTTTATTAGATTTTGTTATTTATTATGTTTTATTTTCTATTCCCAATGTAAAATGGGTATTACATATGTAATCTAGTTTTCCAAAACTGCTAAAATATTAAGTCAATTGGGATTTGAATATTGTATCGATGCCATTATAATAAAGTAATTCACCACCTTTAGGATTCTGGGCTCTAGGTATTTACACCTTAAGAAGTAAATAATGGTAAGTTGAGTCAGGGACCATTGGTCACATGGAATATAATTTGTTATGGTTGGGATTAAATAGATGCCACAATTCAATCTATAAGTTGTATAGGCCCTATTAAATTGAAAATGGTAATATATATAATTCAAATATTTATAGATAATAGTAAAATAAATATGAATTTAAATTATTTTGGATTATGAAATTGAAAGGTTTCTATTAAATAGAGTTTCCAATTGTAACTTAAAGTGTCTTTACTCTATTAATTTCAATTGATAGTCCATATACTAGGACTCGTGCTGTGAAATAGAGAGCTTGAACTAGACATGACTTTAGTAGTGGGAAGTAGGCAATGTCTCTGGTGATCTTTATAGTTTTTGTTACACATTACTGGATTTTAAAGTTCTTAGAGGGGCTTGTATTGATTATAGGAAGTCTTATACCTATACTATGTTCATATATATGATATGGTAGTTACTGATTCTTTTTTGAGGTGTTTTTTTGGGATTTTTAGAGATATTAAACCATGAAAACCTCCAGTTGTGTACTAGGAGGGTGGTGAAAACTATGCCCCAAAGGTGGTGGGACATAGGATCCCATTAGAACCTCTAGGAGTGCCACATGAGGCATCACACATTTTTCCTGATATGCAGGCTATTGTCTAGTTTTGAGAGGGTTTCCTATGCTTTATGAAGACTATTCTGGGAGTCCCACAACCTACAATGGCTAAGAAAGATCTAATGTGTGTGTTCCAGCTATATAATACACCCACCTTTCAGGGGATGGTGGTCTATAGGCTATTGAGCTATTTTTTGAGATTTATTTGTCAATATTTGATCACTTGGAGACTCCACCATAGTGGAGAGTCAATCTTGTGACATATATGATTCAAGGAGCTTCTAAGTTCTAGTAGGATATTTTGAATCAAGATGATAGGATTCAAGATATAGTTGAGAGGGATTTTCAATCCATATTTTATTACTAATTCTTTCCCAAGACATTGAGATATGAATGAGGTAGTCAGTTTATGAATCTGGATCAAGGTGATATGACTATTATGGATTACTTAAACCACTTTACAGAGCTTCAACAATTTGTGCCAGTGTATCTTGCTGATGAGATGACTAGGGAGAGATGCTTTCGAAAAGTTCTTGATCATGATTCTAGATCAAAGGTGAATGAATTTCAGTTGACTACCATAACTAAAATAGAAAATTAGGCACTTATTACTAAACATTACCTAACAGAATCTAGGGACCCATAGTGGGGTAATGTAGCTTCTCAACCCAGTGGTTCAATGAAAGGTGGAAGAAAGTGATTTTTTAATACTCCTTAGAAGTGAATACCAGATAGGGTGTGAGATATGGTAGTTCTATATTCTTCCATCAGTGTGGGTGGTGAGGAAACTTGAGGAGATGGTTTGATAGAGACCTAGTTGAGTGTTGAGTCTGTGGTAGGATGTGATATTTATAGCAGTACTGCAGGACCATTCCTCTACTAGTTAGTGAGTGGGGTTTGATTCCGACTCTAGGTTTTGGAGCGAGATTCATAGATCTATGATAGGATGGGATCTGAAGTACTACTAGTTATTCAGGTCGAGGGGGAGACTGTGTCCAAGGGATCTAGAAACTAGATGAGACACAACAGTAGAGTGGGCCTGCTCAAGGTAGTTAGGCTATTTCTTAGGATTTTGGTTCATGCTAGATGTATTCAGTACAAACTATACCTAAGGAAAAGATTTATGGTTCATCTATAGTGTCAGGTATGGTCCTAGTATCTTCTAATATAGTATTTATCCTTTTTCATATAGGTTCTTCACATTCTTTCATATCTGTACCAATTATGGGGAGCCTTGGGATCGATGTATAGTTTTTAAATGGTGTTAGGACACTTAATAATATATTGGGGATTTGATCAGAGAATATATACCAGTGCATATAATTTCCCATTGATATAGGCATGTATATCTTATTTTGGAATCTTTTTATTTTTGATATGACATGATTTTATATCATACTCAGAATGGATTGGTTGGTTCCTTATCATTCCATTGTCAATTTCTACCACTGTAGGGTATACTTCACATAACCATAGGGTAGTAGGTATATCTATAAGGGTGAGTGGGATGCTCGGGTTGGTAGAGAAGGACCAGAGCATCATGGGACGTGCGATATTATAGACCAGATTTATAAACTTTATATGAATGAACAGGGAATGTGATAGGATGAATTCCCTTCAGTAGTAGATCATTTAAGGTATGTCTTCCTAAAATATTTTTATAGTTTACCTCCTGAGTGAGAGGTGGAGTTCTCCATTGACTTGGTTCCAGGAGCTCCTTCAGTATCCATTCCTCCTTATAGGATATCCACTACTGAGCTATAGGAGCTCAAGAGACATCTACAGGACTTAGAAACAAAGGTATTTATAAGACCTAGTAATTATCCATGGGGTTATCTAGTCATTTTTTTGAAAAGTAAAACATAACCCTTAGGCTATTACCAAAAATTGAATCAATTTATGGTTAAGAATCTGTATCCTTTACCACATATTGATGAACTGTTCGACTAGATCCAAAGAGCTTTAGTTTTCTAAAAAATTGAATTGAGGTTTGGTTATCACCAGGTACATATTAGGCCAACAATTATACCTTATAAAACATTTCATTGTAGGTATTTATTTTATGAGTATCTGGTTATGCTGTTCGGTCTCATGAATGCATCATCAGTTTTCATGGCTTTAAAAAATCAACTTTTCCACCTATATTTGGAATCTTTCATGGTAGTTTTTGTGGATGGAATCTTGGTGTACTATAATACTTGACACCATCATTCTAAAAACCTTTAAACCATTTTCAATACACTGAGAGAGATTTTTTTTCCAATCTTGCAAAATTTCAGTTCTAGATAGATGAAGTTAACTTCTTAGGTCACATCATCTCAGAGATAGAAGTATCTATAGACCCAGAGAAGGTGTGTTCTGTGTTTTATTGGGAGAATCCCAAGAACATCATTCTAAACACCTTTAAACCATTTTCAATACACTTAGGTCACATCATCTCAGAGATAGAAGTATCTATTGGTTCACGCCTTGCGTTGTGAGAGTAATTATTTTCTTGGAGATATTTTAGTTGTTTAAACATTCCAAAAAATCATTAAGTACATATTTACACAGTGTTAATTGAACCATTGGTATAGAATGTGGGTGGAGTGTCACTAATAGTTTAATTTTGAGCTATCCTATATGCTTGGTAAAGGAAATGAAGTAGAGGATGATTTGAGACAGAAGAATCATACAAATACAATTCATGAGGCCATTAATGAATGTAAATTGAAGTTATTGTTCACTAATATGAACTTTGAGGTGCATGATAGTTGTGGAAAAACTTTTCTCTCATCAGTGGTAGTGACCTCTTCTCTTCTGGACAGGTTGAGGATATGACAGATATTAGATTATAAGGGATTAGTCCTAAGGGGGAGCATGTTAGGTGAAGACCCACTTCCTAGTTAGTCCATTGGGGATGATGAATTTATACACATTCATAGGCATGTCTGGATTCCAGAAGACATCCAAGAGGATATGATGTAGGAATTTCATGACTTAGTTTTTTCAGAACATCCCGAAATCACCAAGACGTTCTGAGAATTACATCTACAGTATTGGTAGATTGGTATGAAATGGGAAATAAAAGGCTTTTCACTAGGTGATCCACCTATCTGTAGGTGAAGGTGGAACACCAATGACCATATGGGATCTTACAATAGCTAACCATTCCTGAGTGAAAATGGGATGATGTTGCGGTGTATTTCATGACTGAGTTTCCAAGGTCACCTTGAGGTAGTGACTTTGTATGGGTTATTGTGGATAGGTTGATGAAGGTATCCTACTTACATCTAATTAGGGATACTTTCTCATTAGATGAGCTTGGGATACTTTATATATGTAAGATTATGCACCTTCATGGGGTTCCTCATACTATTTCATTGGATATGTACACCCATTTTACATCACTATTTTGGAAACGTTTATAGTGGGTGTTGGGTACATAGGTTATTTTGAGCATGAAATTCCACCCTCAGACTGATGGCTAGTCGTAGTGCACAATAAAAGTTATAAATAACATTATTAGATAATGTATTATATATTTCAAGGTCCCTTGGGAGATGCATATACCCCTGGTGGAATTCTACTACAATAATAGATATTAGGTGACTATATAGATGGAAACTTATGGATATTTGTATGGTAGGCCATGAAAATCACCTCTATGCTGGATAGAGGAATGGGAGACAATGCTACATGGTCCACATCTAGTCTAGCATACTTTAGAGTATGTTCAACTAATTTAGAAATGGATGGATACAACACATTCTAAAAAGAAATCCTATGGTGACATATAGAGTTTGAGGTTGGGGATTGTGTCTTTTTACATATATCATTAAGGATTTGGGAAAAGACATATTCGGTGTTAGGTTAATATTTAACCACGATATGTCAGGCCATCTAAGATTCTTGAGAGAGTCAGAGTGGTAGCCTATTAGTTATAGTTACCTCAAAGGTACTGAGTCATGAATGACATCTTATATATATCTAAGCTACATCATTATCTCTTAGACCCATCCCACACTCTTCATCTAGATGGGGGTTAGTTTTAGGTAGATTCATACTTCAAGGATCACCCAATACATATCAATGACCAGAGCATGAACGATCTCCAAATAAGGGAAGTTCATTTAGTTTGGGTACTATGGTAGCATGGCTGTTTACAGAAAGATATTTGGGAGAGAGGGGAATATGTATGTGTTTAGTGGTTGGAAATATTTTCAGATGCTTTACTACCCTTATAAGAGAAACTCGAGGAAGATTTGTCTTAAGTAGGATAGATTTTAAGATCCTGGGTTTTTAATGTGGTACAAATAATTTTAATTTTAGTTTAATTCTGTGGTTTTGGAAAAATGTGAGTGACTAATGATGTCACATGAGTTTCGAGGGGTGTATGTGGCTTGTTTGGAGCTTGAATGCTATGTTTTTGGAAGAAGTATTTAGACCGAATGATTAGTAGAAATTGGGCCACCCAGTCCATATAGTTACCACTAACTATGTTGTATGTTCAGAGAGTAGACTTGGGCCACCTGATTCAATGAAACTGTGCAACCTAGGCCACATGCATGTGTGGGGGATCTATAATTTTTAATAGATCCCAAAAGAATGATTTGCATATTGTTTCCCAAAACATGTGCATAAATTGTGTGAGGTCCCTCTTTGGATAGTAAAAGGAATATGGTTGGTGCATGATTTGGACAACTGTGCAGCCAAACCATGTTAACCCTAATTTTTGGTAAAAATTATAATTTCATCCTCAAATTATTATATTTTTAACCCCACCTCTTCTTTATTCATTATAGTGTCTGGGGGGGGGTGGATTCTTTTTTCACTCATTTCATCTTCCAAGCCTCAAAATCCAAGGCTTTGGTGCTATTTCTTCATCAGACCTTGGAATCAAGAGATGTTTGTCTCATTAGATTCCTCTCATTAAGTGATTCAGTCCTTAGGCTTATTTCATCATTGTTATTCCCATCGATAATTCTGTTTTGGTGAAATCTATTATTCCCTATTTCTAGAGTATTCATTAATTCTCCCCTTTTCTTCCAATATGGTTTGAATTAGGAGCTGATACTGGGAGAGTGTCCTACCATGGTAATAAGGTAGGTGGTCTATACATTGTACCTTAATGTCTAGTTATTTTATATCTAGTTTCCATTGTGCTGCACACCAGAATTTTTGAGCATTTCATCTAATTGAATTTAATGCCCTGATTAAATTATTTGAACCTTTTTAGGTTGACCAATTTGCACTATGTGATGGTTGTAGGTCGGTAATCTCAACCCAGACCACCCATGAAGTGTGTACATGTATCTTCCACATGATATTCCACCCTGTTGGGTGTGTGTGAGCTCACAATCTTAGTGGGAGCCTTAATGAATTAAATGTGACATTAAAATAGGGATAATGCCTCTATTTCATGTGATCACATGTTATTAAAATGTTTAAATGTGATGAATGGAAAATGTTGAATGACTTGGGTGATCTCATGGCTTATGTATAACTATGAAATGATTTATGAACTGTGTTAAATGATAAAGGAAATAATTAATGAATGACCCTTGAATTCCTTATATGATCATGTTTATGATGGATGACTTGATATGGCACCAAATACTTCCATGGAAATTTATAATCCATGGATAAAAGATTATATTGGATTCCATGTACATTTCTACTCTATAGATATGGATTACATTGGATGCCAAGAAAATTTCTACTCCTTGGATCCGACTTTCTTGGACTGCATTGGAAATGTATCTTAGGCTCCACCAAAGTGTTTACTAAGTTTTTGTGTGGATATTCTCCATGGAATCAATGAGGATTCTTTGGTCATTTTATACATTGGACCCATCCCTTGTAGTTCTGACACTAGATTACCCAGTATAGTCCATAGTGGATGTTTTATCATGATATACAGATAGAAGTTGTTAATGATTGCCTGTTTATAGCGAGCCTTGGTAGGCAAGACAATATCAAACATACATGTATCACTTTATTCCAATTATATATTTTACAATGCTTTAACTTATATATATAGACTGGAATTGTTATATAAACCATTGGACATGGCCTACTGAGTGTTTTCTCACACCCTGTCTGGTCCTCCATTAGGTACCTAGATAGACTTCATGGATGAAGGTAGGGATAGAGGAAAGTGCATGCTTGTAGATGCTTTACTTATTTGTTCACAGGATTAGGGGAACACATGACCAGGATTTGGGATCATGATGCTATTCGAAGATGTCATTTTGGTCTTTTTGTATTATACGAGATGCCCGTTTCCATGCATTACCTGCCTTTTTGTATAGACTGGTGAAATATTCACCTTTAAATATTGATATTTTCTATGGATTTTTTAATAATACTTTCATCTGGATTTTTATCTTCTTTCACTAATTTATATCATGATTTCCCTTATTTATGCATTTGTGATACTATTGCGTTACTTTGATCATGAGGGTATAGTCTCTTTATCATACCATTAAAGACCCTCACTAATAGTCGACAACCTCTAGTGTATGGGTAAGTTAGCTTGAGATCATGTGACCCACTATATCAGGAACAATCAAGTTTCTCCTAGTTTCTGATATTAAATACCTTCTTACCTCCCAACCCATTAGAAAACAGTAACATCATTTGTGCATACAACAAACTACCTCCTCGTGAATCGATGTGATGTGTATTTCATTTATATTTTACATGGATCATAATAAGGACAGATTAAAAGAATATATATTATATTTCTAATATAATTATACATATATAATAAATATTTCACATATAACTTATTACCTTCCATTTCATGGTGGATACAATAATATCATTCGTGTGTATGGCAGACTACTGCCTCACTAAGCGATGTGATTCATTTTTCACTAACAATTTTAATGGAAGGAAATAAGGGTAAATTTAATGAATTTATGTGATATATATGACATAAAAATTATTCTATAATGTAAATATATTATTTACCTTTGTTTCATTTTATCTTTCGAGAAAATGGAAACAACTATCATACGTATATACGACTTATTGCCTCCATGAACGATGCATTTCATTTTCTATCTCTTAATTTTATGGATTACTTTGAATAAATATACACTAAATATATTTTATATTTATATCATATTTAACATTATGGATATTATTAAATTATGATCAAAGTAATAAGACCTAATATAAAAAATCTGAACATATATGAGAAACAAAGCAGTTATTACATGAAACTTGATTTTAATAAGGAAATGTTAATAAACATGTGATAAAAGGTCATAAATAGATAATATATGGTAATATATATATATAATTATGGTTCTTAACTAGATTTATAATAAACTTACATTTATTATATAGGAGTTTCTAACGTTTAAAAAGGATGTCATGAATTATGGTAAGAGATTTCCATCTTAATTTTTACTTTTGTGAGACACATGCCATATTCACCACATATTTATTTCATGTGTTGTATATACTTAACATGAATATATTTTAATATGAATATATTTAAAATTATTTTTATTTATATATCCATTTTATGATCTCTCCCTCATGGGGTTTATGGTTCAAAAGTTTTCAAATCAGTAAGGATTTTTTGTCTCAATTTGTCTCTTTAGGACATACGTTATGTTATGCACCTATCTTATTATATGAGGTGAATATACAAACCCTTTTAAATTTAATATGATGAATTTATTTATACTCATGATATTGTAAGTTTAATTTAATGTTATTATTTCATGAGACATACTATTTAATGTTACCAAAGTGGTAAGGGTTTTATGATGCAATTTCATCATTTTTTGGATTGTCAATGTTTATGCTTCTAATGATAAAATATTATGATCCATATCTCAAGAAAATAATGAATTTTCATATACTATGGTTTTTCTTGAGAATACATGTTTTCCCTTTATTTTTCTCTCTTTATGTACTTATGATTCCAAAAGAAGTTTTTTAATGAAAACATACTTTATTTCTCTATTAGGTTGAAACCAATTTTTCTTCCATATCCATGTTTTCAGAAAATGTTTTCAAAAACTGTTTTAAAATTATCCAAAGGATTTAGTAATGACTATTTACCCATGTTATAATTTTCACATTATGTTTTAAACATAATCTTCATTTCATTTTCAAAACAAGTATTATACATATTTTACCAAATATGTGAATGAAATCATTATTTTAACGTGTATGGAATTTAACTTTGTGTCTACTCAATGATTTAAAGTTTCCTTTTATAATTTTATAAGTTTATTTTCAAATAAAATAATTTCAAAAATATTTTATTAATTTATAGTATTGAAAAGTTATTTTCAATGTGGAAATTATATTTTCCTCAAGAAATGTTTTAAATGATTTTTAAATATTTGTTTATAGTTTCCAAGGTTTTTTAAGAGAAAAATATTTGGAAAATGTTTTATGTTTTAATTTTTTTTATGGTGGAATGTATATTTTCCTCATGAAAATTTTCAAGATATCTTTCAAAATCATTTTCCATATATGATGAAATCCTTTTATGTTAAATATGATTTACTTGGGATAATATTTAATAACACCATTTTTATTCATTCTCTAGATGGATAATTTTTATTTTGATGAAATATTTATAAAACCAACTTATTTTTCATGGGTTATGCTATGGTGAATTTATGAAATGTTTATGAAACCCATTTTATTTACATGGGTTATGATGTGATGATATGATGATTGTATTAGGATATTGTGGTATGCATAAGTATGGTTTTCATTATGAGATGGATGATACCTATATCTCCTTATAATTCATTGGGTAAAGCTTTATATCTCATGATATAACACTAGGAAAGAAGTCGAAGGGCCTGATCCACTATAGGAAATAAGTGAGTCTTGATCCACTATGGGAAACTCGTGTATCTTGATCCATAATGGGAAACATGTGATGAGTCCTGATCCACTATGTTGATGGTCTTGGTAGTTAACCTTGATATATGAAAAGAATTTCAATATTCTTGGGGGTGCCTCACTTTTAGGACATAAAATTATGGTTCATGAATGATTTATGATTATTTATCACTCTGATGGCCCATGTTTTATGAAATGATAATGCTTTATTCCATGAATCATATTTATGATCTATAAAAGGTTGGATATGAACTTTGTAAGTTATGTTAATGATTACATACCATTATGTTTATCATATTATTTTATATGATCATAGATTTATATCACCTATGTTTACCCTTAATGGGTATTTGAACTCACCCTTTCTTATGTTTATTTACCTAGGGTATAAAGAAAGGTTTAGGTATGGTATTCCTAAGAGGAGTACCATGTGAGAAGATCCTTATGGGAGAAGTTGAAGATCTTTCACAAAATAAGAATATTGCGTTTCTAGTCTCCAAAGACACTAAAATATTATGGTCCTTAGGAATGTGTTTATGAAATGTAATGAATATTCTTATAAAAAGTTTTGATATTTTTGTATAAAAGAAATGGGTCCTTATATTTCCTAATCCAGATAGTTTGGAATTTTATTATGATTATTTTTATTAATTTTAATTACTTCTTACCTTACTAAGAAAATTAATTCAAATATGAACAAAAATTAATCATGATGCATGTACCTATCCTAGGACAATACCTTGAAAGTGACACCACCTCACTTGGTTGTTCAGTAGGCTCAAATTACTTACATCAAATCATGTATGGACCTAAAATATCATGTCCTAGATAGTCCTCCCTAACCTATGGCATAAATCAATATCTATTGACATTATTTCCATACCAACCCATGAAATACTCACTATGACTAACTCAAAACTCCATCCTATATATCAGCCACCATCCTTTGATTCCACTTTATCATAAACCCTCCCTCCAAAGGTACCCCTCCTAGGCTAATAATAAAGGAAGATAGATAAAGAACCTTGAGTACTACCCTAGTTCACGACTAGAACCAAGAGTATAAAAATCCAATTGTGGGAGGCATTGACCTCTATAATACATATATAACTAGGAGGTAGGATATTAGAGACCAATTAAATCACTAAAATAATATAGAATAAAATAATTAAAAACCATCACATAATGAATTTAATAAATGATAAAATATAGATAAAAGTATCCAAATTAAGTTACCTAAAATAAAATCTATGGAAACAATACAACAATAACCAAATGTTTGAGTTAGAAATGTTTAGCATGGTCCATATAGTTCTCATGGAAACCTAAAAAAGATTTATATATGTGGGGAGAGAATACATGTGTACTCAGTGGGGGAAAACCCAATACTCTCATGCACATGCGAAAAGAGAATACTAATTCACCAGTGAGAAAAAAATATAACAAAAAACACATAAACTGGTCAACTAACTAATCACCAACCTCTCCAAGGCTCACTCACCAAATAAAACATCCATGTATAACAACATAATATGATGAATATCGATGATGGGTACCCCACACCACTTTCCCACTGATTAGTCTCTCTCACATCCCAAATACATACATCCTGATGCTCCCACCTCTTCTTTATAACATCACATCACATCACATCACATCACATCACATCACATCACATCACATCACATCACATCACATCACATCACATCACATCACATCACATCACATCACATCACATCACATCACATCACATCACATCACATCACATCACATCACATCACATCACATCACATCACATCACATCACATCACATCACATCACATCACATCATATCGCATCACATCACATCGCATCGCATCGCATCGCATCGCATCGCATCGCATCGCATCGCATCGCATCGCATCGCATCGCATCGCATCGCATCGCATCGCATCACATCGCATCGCATCACATCGCATCACATCCCATCACATCGCATCACATCCCATCACATCCCATCCAATCGCATCCCATCCCATCACATCTTATCGCATCGCATCGCATCGCATCGCATCACATCACATCCCACACATCACATCCCATCCCATCCCATCCCATCCCATCCCATCCCATCCCATCCCATCCCATCCCATCACATCACATCACATCACATCACATCACATCAAATCACATCACATCGCATCACATCCCATCACATCGCATCACATCGCATCACATCACATCACATCACATCGCATCACATCCCATCCCATCACATCGCATTGCATCGCATCACATCACATCAAATCACATCACATCACATCACATCACATCACATCACATCACATCACATCACATCACATCACATCACATCACATCACATCACATCACATCTCATCCATGGACACATGGGCCATCACATCACATCAAATTATATACTATATCATAACTAGGGTAGTAGGGTATCATGAATATGAAAGATGTAAACCTCATAACCTACTCATACAATCCACGACCCCCACCATAAGCCATCTACTCACATCTCACGTCATCTCCCCAAATAAACCTGGACTATCACATCATATCACATTACATCTCAATAGTTCATTTTTGACTTCTAGGCATAAAAACCCATACATATCATAGTTTCTTAGAAGAGGGAGTGGGGAGGAGTGGGTGGCCAATAATGAATCCTCACTACTGGGATAATGTTAAAAACACCCCCAAAACTATGGGTTGTTGACACTATGTTCTCGACATTGGTGGGATCATATAGAAAATCATAAGAAAATAAAATGTTTATAATATCATAGAAAACAATCCCGACCAATGGGTTCTTAATAGGGAAATAACCAAATCACAACATTACCACTAATCCTCAAAACACAATCACTTTCACCACTACTAATACATGCAAAAAACCTCAAAAAAGGAAGAATCCACAAGCCACGTTCCACCTTTATAAAAGCTATTTTTTCCAAATTTTCATCACCTAAACATTTTATTTAAGCAACCAATTAATTCCATTATTTCTAGAACATTTATTTTATTAATTCATATCATTACTTCATATAACACATTAACCATTTTAAGCCACACATACCCCTTTAATTCATTCATTAAGCATTTCTATCCCATTAACTAAACCATCCCATGCTATTTCAATTTCATCATTTTTATTTAATTCCATTTCATTATTATCAAAAGTTTCATACTACCTAGGCATATTACAAACCAAAAAACCACACGAACAAATAAAAATTCCCAACACCCTAAGAAAACAAGTCCACACATCCCCATCACACATACCCACCACTTTGCACCACAACTGCCACATATCACAACACCAAAACCACTTTCCCATCATAATTTTCCCATTGAATGACTACACAACCCATCAAATAGCTGCACCACATCAAATATACAAAACATATCCCCATATCATGGCCATTTCACAATACATAATCATCACACACCACAACCACACATCACAGATTTACATGCCACAACACTTGTCACATCATCACATAAAAATTTCTAGATTTATCAAGGGGCTATTCATTACACCCACTTCTTTATTTAAAAGAAATTATCATACAATACAAATATCAAGGTGAAACTAATTCATTAAAGATTTATAATTTATTAACCATTTTTTCAAGGTCGTTTCACAATAATCACACACCATGGTTATGAAAACAGAGCAACTATATCCCGAAAAACTTCCCAAAATACAAGATTTTTGATAGGGCATCAATCCTATACCATCATTGTATCAATAATAAAATTAAGTTATAAAAACATGTGATTCAAAACCCTTACCCTTCAATTTCAATTTAACTAATTAATTATATTTATCAAGTCATTTTTAAACCATCTTCCCAAAGGTAAAAAAATCATAACCCATCCCACAAGATACACTAAGTGAGAAATGATGGACCCCTACCTCAATCAGAGCATTATGATCCACTATGAACGTTTGGAACAAGAGAAAGCCCACCATCAGTCTCCAAAATTAAGAAGATAACATTTACCAGCCTTGAAAACTACAACTAAATCATCCTCTCACTGAAACATTATCAAAACACCAGGTTCCGTTTGAAAGAAAACCTATCCTTGATGAGAAACTAGTTAGAAACTAGAAAAATGAATGGATGGATTCACCTAAATCATAATAGATTAATCTCTAATTTTTTGTGTTGAAATACAATAAAATGGGATTTAAAGTTCTCCATGGGATGCACTTAGGTCACCTAAGAAATGAGAGAAACAAAGGAAAAGTGATCTAGACCAAGGGGATCTAGGAAATTATACCCATCTAGAAAAACATAGGACCAAGAAAAAACTACATGGAAAACACTGTAGCATACCTAATCAACGAATAGAATATGGTGCATAAATCCTCACCATGAAACAAACTTGATGGTCAAACCATATTTTTAAATTTGCGGCTATATCCACACCCTACATCCTATAAAAGTTGAAGGCATACCATGGAATATCACAAGGAACCATGCTACAGACATCTAATATGTGGAAAGAGATACACCACAACCCCAGATCCATGGTGAAATAGTAATAAAATTAGAAGTTCCATTGAAAACCGGCCCTTGGGACACAATGCCACAGTTGGGGTCTCCATACCATATCCACCACATAACAAGAGAGGATACACCATAACTAAAGATCCATGGAATATCTACTCCAAAATTGGAAGTACCACTGAAAACATCCTCCGAGGTCTCTACACCACAACCTAATCCTCCATGTTACAACTAAACCCCTTATGTCATATTCTACCAAATTCACACCACAACCTTCCCATAATTAGGATTGGCACCCCCTTATCCAACTACACACCTCCAAACACCCCATAACTTCACCAGACACATCCTTCACCAGAATTCCCACAAAGTAATGGGTTGGAATGTCATGACCCACCTTATCCAAGACAAGGGAAGGGAAAACAAACTTCCAGACCCTTACTTAAGTTTAAAGAGAGATAATAACCCCAGAGTACCACCTTCAATAGGCCTTGGAGTGGCGACTAGAACCAAGGGTATAAAATCTCACGTAAAAATGGAAGGCATTACCCTTATTATTTAATAAGATCGGGATATAAGATGGTAAATCCCAAAAGACTCCAAAGACTGAAATAAAAGTAAAGCCCAAAAATCCATTCCCATATGCATGTCCAAAATAAAGAGATAAAAAGTACAAGAAACTCCAAAGGAAAGTACCAAAAGAAAGAAAATCAGAAACGACAACTATCCTGATGTATGAGCTAGTAAGGTTGGGAAAGGTCCTCATAGTCCCCCTGGAAACTTGAAAGTAGTTTTATATACATAGGGTGCATATACAGGTATACTTAGTAAGGAAAACCAAAATCTCTTACACACAAGTGGGGATGCATACTAATTCCACGTGAGAAGATAGAGGTAACCAAAACACATAGCAAGGAAACTATCCACCCAGCCTTACTAAGGCACACTCCCCAAATAATGCAAGTTAGTTAAAATAATAGTAATGGAACATCGATATTTGGGTACCCCAAAACGCTTTCCCACTGGTAATTTAGAAAATCCTCTGCATCAGACCTCCCCCCAAATCCCACTACAATCCCACTATTTCCATAAACACAACCCCATGGGCCATCCCAACCGCACATCTATCCCGCCCACAAACACTGGGTCACCACAACCACACATAACCACGCACACAAACGCTTGGTCCACAACAACCACTGCTACGCCTGAAGACAATTGGTCCCGAACAACCATTACCATGCCCAAAGACACTTGGGAATCATCTTGAAGACACTTGGGAAACAAACCTGCCCGCACACACCTGGGTCAACCAACACAACACACCCTGCCAGAGTTTTGGGACACAATGAACCTTAGGCATTCATAGCCTGCTCAAAGAGTCCTGGGCTACCTTGGAGAGGAATTAGAAAATGATCTAATAACCATCCACTCATAGGAGTGTTGGGGAAAACACCCTCCCCCATGAAATGGTGGTGTTTGGCATGAAGTGCTCAACATGAGTGGGGTTTGTATAAGAAACACAAGAACTAAATTTTATACATATAGGTAATCAAGCAGTCATCCCAATATAAGGGTCCCAAAACCAACAACTAGTCCATACACAACCACTCTTACCGCCATCTCTACATGCACAAGTACACAACAACCACAACCAGAGTACAACCCATTTCTAGAAAACAGTTCCCCATTGAACCCACTCTAGTTATCATGTTCAAGTGATTCTATTTAAATATTCCTTCACTACTGGGAAACTGAAAGGCATAACCATAATCCAAAACAACAATAGGGAGAAAAAAATCCTAGAAAGCGTCTAAGTATTCACCCCCAGTTCGCTCGTAAGTAACAACATCAAAAGGGATACGTCAGATCCCTTGAAATACTAGAACCAAACCAATCCCCAACATACTGGGTCCAGAACATTTACCCCAGGATTCACATGGCCTTGGACTCACAAAACAACAACCTCTCATCTAGAGATTCAATTTCCATCCAAACGTCACTTCACAAACATTAAACAGAACAACCAGGAATATACAAAGAAAGAAAGTTTTCAGATTTATCCAACATCATTAATTAAGATCCTTCTTTCTATTTGGTCAACCCAGGTGATCACAAAAGGGTTATTATCCATAGGGAATATATTTAATAAACCAAGTTTACATGATTAACCAGTTTCCATGTTACAACCATTCAATCACAAGACTATCTAGAAAACAGAGCTTCATTAGTGCACAAGAAAGGACAAACAACGACCACAAGTTTTAGTGGATATAAGCTCATACATTCAAAACATAGAAGAAAAGGTATAACACAACAAATATCATAAAATTTCACACCCCTTCATTCTTTAAAAGTTGGCTTATTATATTCGTTAAATTTGGTTTCATCTACTTCCTGAGGGGACATCATCACACCCACCCCGCATGATGCACATTAAAGAGATACGAAGGAAAAACCCCTACTTGGATAACCGAGGATCAAAGTTTTATTCTTGTGCCAAGAACTAGGGATGACGTGACTTGCCGGAAAAGAAAACTCTAAGGATTGATTGGGGAAGGGCTCCAGCTCAGGCGCACGATTTGTCTCGGGAGGAAGTCTTGAGTCACATGAAGAGAAGAAAAAAGGAAAGGAAGTGAGGATATCATCTTAAAAAGAGTCCTGATTCAATCAAGGAGACCATTTAGAAGTACTTAAAATTTGGGTCATGGAATGACCACGTGGATTGGTGGTTTCACACATTGGTATTAATTGAGATTTAATAATACTCCTTAGAGATAATGGAGATATACCAGTGGATGACTGTGTGTTGATAGATTTCCTTTTAAACGGAGAAAAACATGTAATAGGGGAGAAACTGGAAAACACGGGAGGCTCAAAAAGCTGTGACACGCCACATATTTTGGCAATCCAAGGTCATCCCACCCTTAAGAAATTTTAGATATCATTTATAGGCTTTGAAACAACCTTAAATCACTTTAAAAGGGGAATTTAAAATGCTTTTATGTCAAAAGGTACGTTATTAGAGTGAAATTGGAAAAGTCTGGGAGAAGTTGGAAATGACTCATCGATGGGCGAGTCACCGACACCCTGGCACTATCGCCCTAACACCGATGCCCATCGATGCCCCTGAAGGACAATCGGTGCCACTGACGCCCATCAGTGCCACCAATGCCCATCGGTGCCACCGATGCCCATCGGTGCCAACGATGACCAACAGTGCCACCGACGCCCATCAGTGCCACCGAGTCCCATCGGTGCCACCGATTCCCATCGGTACCACCATTGGTCCGACCTTAAATTTGGAAAACTCCTTAATGAGTCACTAGTGGTCCCCAATATTCCTCAAACATCGAGATTTGGAAAAGTAATGGACCAAGAGGGTCTTGTCCATTACATAATATACCTCTCAAACTATTCTCGCCCTCGATATTTTAAGAGTAAACCTGAAGAAAAGAGAGGGGGTCTAAACAACCACCTCGTAAGATACCTATCATGGAAAAACCACCCTTGGGTTGTTCGAAAACCAAAATAAAACCCTGAAATCTTATAACACCTCTCTCATCTATCTTCTGAACAACTACAGAAACAATACCACTCCTCTCTCTCAAGTAACCACACAAACATAGAAATGTCACACCATCCAGACCAATGGATTAGGGAGTCTCTTTCTCTATGTCATGATACTGTCCGCTTTGGGAAGAACTGATTTTCCCTCATGGGTTTAATTGAATCCACCTTAATGCGTCTTGATTAGGGATTATGTCCTACCCTCCCCATAGTCAGGAATATTCACACACATTCCGAGAACAAGGGAAGCAACCCATCTTATAGAAAACAAGGTCAAACATTACATCACAACAAAGCACGAAGCAAACACAAGATAAAAACTCAGAACAAATCTAGGTATTGAGCACATATATTTTCCTCATATTCCCAGGTACACTCCTTTAGGGAACCATTCTTCCACAACACACGAACCAAGGGGATCGTCCATCCACAAATAACCTTCTCTTTATGATCCTAGATTCTCACCGGTTTCTCCATTAACGTCGCATTGTCCTCAATATCCAAATATCCCCTAACAGGGACATGAGAGTAATCGTGTAGATACTAATAGAGCTGAGATACATTGATGAAATTGTGGATACTCTCCAGTAATAGTGGTAACACTGGCTGACATGCCACCTTGCCGACTTGTCCCAACACCTCGAAGGGTTCGATGAACATGGGAGGAAGCTTACCCCCCTTCCAAACCTACACTGCCCACGTCGAGGGGAAACCTTCAAGAACACATGATCCTCAACCTTGAACTCCAAGGGTATACTCCTATGATCGACATGTGACTTATTCCAGTCCTGAGCCACCTTTATCCTCTCACACACAATCTGAACCTTCTCCATTGTGCTCTACACCACCTTTGGGCCAAGAACACATTTCTCCCCAACCTCTGTCTAGAACACAGGTGAACGACATGGTCTACCATACAAGGCTTCAAACAGTGCCATGCCAATGGTAGATTGATAAATATTGTTGTAGGCAAACTCTACTAGAGGCAAGTACGGTATTCAAAATCCTACAAAGTATAGAACACATTCTCATAGCATATCATCTAACGTATGGATGGTCCTCTATGTTTGCCCATTCATATGAGGGTGGAAAGCAGTGCTAAGGAATAGATGGGTTCCAAAAGAACACTTTAATCCCTTCCAGACTCATGAAGTGAAGCGTGTATCCTGATCCAAAACAATGGTTCTTGGAACTCCGTGTAGCCACAAAAATTCACCCACATAATTCTATGCTAAGGTATCCCATGTACTCGACTCCTTAACCACTAATCAGTGAGACGATTTCATCAAATGGTACACCACTACCTATATGGAATCACAACATCCCTCATATTTGGGTAGTATTGTGACAAAATCCATTGAGAAATCATCCCACTTCCCCTCAGGGATGTCTAAGGGCTACAATAGACCATCGGGAACATGATGCTCATCCCTCACCTTCTGACACATGAGGAACTTTTCTAGAAACTCCGCCACTTCATGCTTCACTTAGGGGAACCAAAACTAACCTCTCAAGCCCTAATAAATATTGGAGACTCTGCCAGGGGTGAGTTATGGAACTCACTGAGAACTCCCTCATAGACTGCCACTAAGAAAAATAGATTCCCATAGAACAACACCCAATTCTAACTATCCACAGACCATCCTTTCGAAGCATCACCCTGGTTAACACAATCTCGCATCACTTAAACCTATGAGTCTCCCCACTGAGACTCCTACACCTGCTTCACTAAAAAGGATTTCACTGTCATCTGAAAGAGACAACCTCTAACATCCTCCACTCTCATTCCCAGATGTAAAGAATCCAACTCCTCCATTTCTTTTCAAGCATCTGCTTACCCCCGAACCACATCCTTCTATGACTTCCTACTCAAGGAAATGGCCACCACATTACCCTTTCCTAAGGTGTAATAGATCTAAAAGTTTTAATCCTAGAGAAACTCTATCCACCTTCACTACCACACATTCAGGTATCACTGGGAGAAGACATACCTCAGGATCATGTGATCTGTGAAGACCACAAAGCATTCTCCTATGAGGTAATGCAGCCACAACTTCAGAATGAACACAACAGATATAAGTTCTAGGTTGTGGGTGGCATAGTTATGTTCATGAGGGTGTGACTACCTTGACCCATAAGAGATCACTCCCCATTGTTTCATTATCACACACCCCAAACCTAGACTATAAGCATCACATAACACTTAAAATGTTACCCTTCCTCTAGAAACCTCAGCACTAGGGCACTGAACAAGTTTCCTTTTAGAAAACTTAAATTTTCTTGGAATTGTTCACCCCACATGAAATCCTTGTACTTTATAGTCAAGTATATCAAATGCACTGTAACTCAAGAGAAGTTGGGTAAGAACCTCTGGTAGTAACCTTCCGGACCTAGGAAACTATGAACCTCTAATACATTCTTGGGTACTTCCCAAGAAATAACTGCTTAGACCTTCAAAGGGTCCAATGCTATTTTCTAATAGGACACCACGTTTCCAAGGAAGTGCACCTATCGTGTCCAGAACTTGCACTTGGAAAACTTCTCGTAGATTTGGTGGTCTTGGAGGACCCCCAAAACTATCCTTAGATGCTCGGAGTGATCCTCCTATGATCTTGAGTAGATTAGGATGTCTTCAATGAAAATGACCATGAACTGGTCAAAATACTCATAGAAAATAGATTTCATGATCCCCATGAAGACTTCTGGTACATTTGTAACACCGAATGATATGACCAAAAACTCAAAGTGCCCATATCGGCACCTGGAAGCAGTCTTTGGGATGTCACCATTATTCACCCTCAACTGGTGATATCCATACCATAGGTCAATTTTAGAGAACCAACCTTATCCCGTAAACTGGTCAAAAAGAACTTCGATCCTTGAGAGGGGGTAACAGTTCTTGACCATCACCTGATTCAATCTTTGGTAGTCTACGCACAGCCCGAGACCACCGTTTTCCTTCTTTGTGAACAAGAATGGAGCACCCCATGGTGATGCACATGGTTAGATAAAACCCTTCTTCATTAGGTCATTAACCTGAATCTGCAACTCCCATAACTCATAAGGAACCATCCAATAGGGACCCATCGAAATTGGATGGGCACTGGGTTATAGGTCTATCCAGAACTAAAAATCACGTCGGGGGGGGGGGGGGGGGGTAGAGTTAGGGAATACATCCAGAAACTTGTTGAAAATACCCAAAATTTAAACCATCTTTGAGTCTGCTAATTCCCCTAATAGATCAGGTAACATGGAAATAAGGGGCTTTACACGTCGGCTGCCCTCCTAAAAACCCTTCTCACCAAAGAAATCTACACAATGGATTCCCATATATGAGAACACAACCCTTATTCAGACGTAGTCAATAAAAGAGTGCATAGAAAATAGATAGTCGATGCCTAGGATGACATCATACAGTTTCATTTGTAGTAGAAAGAGATCCCCACTAGACTGATGCGACCCCAACATCAGTCTGCATCCTCGATAAACATCAAATAGGATGGTATGACCTCCAACTGGCATTATCAACACCAGGGGCATGGGAATTCTCTCTAAATTTAGACCCAATTCATGTGATATACTAGGTGCAACAAAGGAGTGTGAAGCTCCAGAATCAAACATGGAACATGCAAGAGTACTAAACAAACTGATCGTACCTTGAACAATCTCTGGCCCTGCTGAAACTGCTACCTTTGCAGAGTGAAACTTCCCATGCCTAGATCTTATGCCCCTTGGCTATCAGACACCTCCCCAAAAATTCCCCAGTTGAGGTCCCTGAGGAGAGCTCTGAGGTCGACCTACTCTGGTACCATCCTACCTCGGTGGAGCGGGAGATCACTGCCCTTACTGTTGCTACTACTGAAAAGGTCTGGCTAGAAACTGCTGATTCTGATGTGGGTGATGAAATTATCCACCACCACCATACTAAAATCAGTTAGGGCACTAATTTCAAATATTCCCATTACTAAAAAAATAAATAACCTCGGTCCCAAGCCTGTAGAGAAAAGGTGAGGACCGGGAGATCAGAACTGATGCTGTTGAGGCCTGCTCCCCGCCAACTGGAACCTGGAAGGCCATGATGCTGGAGGACTTTTGCTGACAACATTCCCTTTTCACAAGCTCAATAGGTTATCCTCTTATGGAACACCTCCCAATGTTCTCATCATCTCTAATACATCAGCCTTATTTTGAACCTCCAAGTACATCAGCAGAGTGAAGGGAGTGACAACATACTAGAGAAAAGGTCGGAGTGCCTTCTATAAGTGTCTTGCCTGCAACTCCTCATCCGGGAAAAGGTCTCAAGTGAAATGAAGGATATCCTTGAACGTGATCCTGAACTCCCTTACTAACATACTCCCTTGCTGTAGGGAGATCGAATCTTGTCTCTTTTCATCCTTCATTGTAGAAGAAAGAAATTCTGCCCATAACTCCCTCTCAAAGTCAGTCTACGAAACCTCAGTTTCTATTCACTCTCTGAGGTAGAGCGTCCACCACTGACACACTGATCCACTCATCTGACTAATTTCCAATGGAACCCAATACTCCCTTGGAGAAAGGATCAAGGTAAAGTTGATATCTATCCTCTCAAGCTAACCCTCTGTCTCCAAGTCAGAAACACTGCCCTCATACTTCCTGAGGGTCTTCTACTGGATAGAACGTAGAGTCTTCTACCACTTGTCATCCTATTCCTCTTGGTTAATCCTCCATTGATAGACCATGTGGAACTACTGGGCATCGATCACCCACACTACTCGTTGATGTCATCCGGGTGCCATAGTTGAAAAAGACAAACAATGAATTCCTAAGCCCGAGTAGTGTAGAAGATGCATTTTAAAAATTTCGTTTAAACTTTTTATTTATTTTAAATTCCAAAAAAACCCAAGAAACACATGAAAAAAAGTCATTATGATGCATGTACCTTTTCCTAGGGTATCTACCCTACAATAAGTGTAGCCTCAATTGGTTGTTAAATAGGTCCAGAGTCCTTGCATCAGATCATGGGTCCCCCTAAAATCTTGTGTCCTAGCTTGCCTTCCCTAGACTAATTCACATACCAAGGTTGTCTACCACTATGTCCCTACCATCCAATGTAATCCTCATTGTTCCTAACCCCTAACTCCATCTTATCTATCAAAAACATCGCCTTTGATACCATTCTGTCATGGACCACCTTCTCCAAGATAAGGGAAGGCAAAAAAATTGCCAGACCCTTCCTTCCTCAAGTTTAAGGAGAGATAATGATCCCCGAGTCCCGCCTTTAATAGGCCTCATAGTGGAGACTAACACCAAGGGTATATAATCTCACGTAAAAATGGAAGGAATTGCCCTTTTTATAGTACATCCTAAAAAACTCCAATGACTGAAATAAAAGTAAAACCCAAAAAATCCATTACCATATGCATGTCCAAAATAAAGAGATATAAACTAAAAAATACTCTGAAGGAATGTACCAAAAGAAAGAAAAGCTTCAACGACAACTATCACGATGTATGAGCTAGTAAGGTCCAACACAATCCTCAATGTCCTCCTAGAAACCTAAAATGAGATTTATATATGTAGGGTGAGTATACAAGTATACTCAGTAAGGAAAACCAAAAGATCTTGTGCACAAGTGGGGAGGCATACTAATGCCCCGTGAGAAGATAGAGGTAACCAAAACAATCAGCAAGGAAACTATCCACCCAGCCTCACCAAGGTACACTACCCAAATAATGCAAGTTAGGTAAAATAATAGTAATATCACATCGATATTTGGGTACCCAAAACTTTCCCATTGGTTATTTATAAAATCCTACGCATCAGACCTCCCCCACAAATCCCACTGCATTCCCACTACCACCCCAACAACAACCCCATGGGCCATCCCAACTGCACGTCTATCCTGCCTGCAAACCCCTAGGCCACCACAACCACACATAACCACAACTGCATACACCTAGGCCACAATAACCAATGCCACACCCAAAGACACCGGGGCCAGGAAAACCACTACTATACCCGAAGACACCTGGGCCTCATCCCGAAGACACTTGGTAAACAAACTTTCCTGCACACACCTGGGCCAACCACCACAACACACCCTGCCTGAAGAGTCTTGGGACATAATGAACCTTAGGCCATCACAGCCTTCCTGAAGAGTCTTGGGCTACTTGGGAGAGGGAGAAGAAAATGAGCTAATAACCATCCACTCAAAATAATTTTGGGAAACACCCTCCCCCATGAAATGGGTTTATTCGACATGAAGTGGTCAACATGGATGGGGTGCGTATAAGAAACAAAAAAACTAAATTTTATACTTATAGAAAATAAAGCACTCATCCCAATATAAGGGTCTTGAAACCAACAACTAGTTTGTACACAACCAATCTTGCTGCCATCCCTACATGCATTAGTACACAACAACCACAACCAGAGCACAACCCATTTCTAAAAAAGAGTTCCCCATTGTACCCATTCTCGTTATCATGTTTAAGTGAATCTATTTAAATATTCCTTCACTACTGGAAAACTAATAGGCATAACCATAAGCCAATGCAACAATTGGGAGAAAAATAGCCAAGCAAGAATCTAGGAATTCTCTCCTAGTTCGCTTGTAAGTAACACATCAAAAAGGGATCCGTGAGATCCCTCGAAGTACTGGAACCAAACCAAGCCCCAACATACAGGGTCTAGAACATTTACCCCAAGATCCACATGACCTCAGATTAACAAACCAAAAACCTCTTAGCTGGAGATTAAATTTTCATAAACACGCCAATTAAAAAACATTAAACAGAACAACCAGGCACATACAAAGTAAGGAAGTTTTCAAATTTATCCAATATCATTAATTAAGTTCCTTATTTCTATTTGGTTAACCTGAGTGATCACACAAGGGTTCTTATCCATCAGGAATCAATTCAATGAACCATGTTTTTGTGATTAACTAGTTTCTATGTAACATCCATTCAATCACAAGACTATCCAGAAAATAAAGCTTCATTAGAGAGTAAGAAAGGACCACCAACAACCACAATTTTCAGTGGACATAAGACCATACATTCAAAACATAAAAGAAAAGGTATAAAAAAGAAAATATCATCAAATTTTCCACCAATTAATTCTTTAAAAGTAAATTTATTATATTATTTAAAGTTGGTTTCGTCTACGTCCTGAGGGGACATCATCACACCCACCCTGAATGATGCACAGTATAGAGAGACAATGGAAAACCCATACTTGCATGATCAAGGATCAAAGTTTTCTTCTTGCGCAAAGAACTAGGGATGGAAAAACTTGTAGGAAAAGAAAACTCCAAGGCTTGAGGGGCTAAGGGATATAGAATGGGAATACTATTCATCTCTGGAGGAATTCTCGGGTCTCACTAAGAGAAGCAGAAATTAAAGGAAGAGAGGATATCAGCTTAAGAAGAGTCTAGATCCTAAAAAAAAGGAGACCATTTTGAAGATATAAAATCTAGATCGTGGCTTGACCACTTGGATCGGAAGTTTCACTCATTGAAATTAATTTATATTTAATAATTCTCCTTGGAGACAGTGGAGATAGACTATCTAATGACTATGAGTTGATAGATTTACTTTTAAATGGAGAAAAACACATAACAGGGGTGAAAATGGTAAACATGGGAGGCTTGAAAACGCGGTGACATGCCACAAATTTTGATAATAGTGGGTCTCCCCACTCTTAGGGTATTTTATATATCATTTATGGGCTTTAAAATTGCCTTAAAGCACTTTAAAAAGGGAAATTTAAAAAAAAAATTGTCAAAAGTTATGTTACTAGAGTGAAAATAGAAAAGTCCGGGAGAAGCTGGGAATGACTCATCGATAGGTAAGCTACCAAAACCCTAGAACTATCACCCTAGAATCAATGTCAATTGGTTCCACTGATGGCCGATTGGTGCCACAGATGCCCATCGATGCCACCAATGCCCATCACTGCCACCGAATCCCATCGGTGCAATAGACGCCCATTGGTACCACTGATGCTGATCAGTACCACCATTGGTCCAACCCAAAATTTGGAAAACTCCTCAATGAGTCACTGGTGGTCCACAAGATGCCTCAAACATAAGTATTTGGCACATTAATGGTCCAAGAGGGTATAGGAAATTATATGGAAGGTCTAAATAATTAGATTTATAATTCTACATTAGGACACAACAAAGTGACTTCTTCGATGCATCATTATATATTAAAAATCCATCCATTACAGAAGGTAGAGTAAATATTGATGAATTGATCAATCACCTATTAAATACCTCAAAACATCTTTATCATTAGTTTTTTATATATAAACATAACCCCTTTATGTGTTATCTTTGTTAACGGGTTATCTAATTGGTAATTGTTTTCAACAAATCACTGATAGTAACCATACAAACCAAAGAAACAATGCACCTTAATTTTTTTCATCAGTGTAGCCCATTCTTTGAATTATTTTTTCTTCAAAGGATCTAATATAATTCCATCCTTTGAGACACTATGAACTTGAAAAGAAGATTTCTAATGCTAGAATTCAAATTTGTTAAATTTCCCATAAAAAACTTTTACTCTAAGTGTCTCAAGAAATATCTAAATATGATTCTCATAGTCCTCATAGATTTTGGAGTACATACAAATATCATCAATAAATACCACAATTTTTTTCATGATATTACTTTAATATTATGTATATTAGATCTATAAAAATAGAGGGTTCACTATTCATTCCAAATATAATTAATGTACATTCGTAGCATCGATATCACTTATGGAAAGTTGTCTTTAAAATATCTTCATTATTTACTCACAATTGATGATACCCAAAATGAAGGTTAATATTTGGAAAACATTGAGCTCTGTGAAGTTGATCAAACAAGTCATCAATGTGAGGAAGTGGAAATTTTTTATAGTAATATAATTGATTTCCCTATAATCAACGCACAACCTAATAGATCCATCTTTCTTCTTAATAAAAAGAACTGGGAATCCCCAAGGTAAAACACTAAGGTGATTAAATCCATTATCATAAAACTCCTATAGTTGTTTATTCCACTATAAAAATTAAATTTTGTAAATTATATAAAGATTATTTTATATAGATCTCACATAAGAGATTAAATCTACAGGAAAATCAACTTTAGGATCTGGTGTATGTATAGTTATTTCCTAATGAAATGCATGAATGTATTCATCTAAAATAGGTACATATTTAATTTTAGGAATACTTTTCCCATCCATATATTTTGTCTATTCTTCTTCCCTAAGAATTCCATTAAAAAGATGTACTGGATGTGGATCTAGAGATGATCCGTATGATGAAGTCTCCCATCCAGTGATAATGAATTATGCATCTTCATCATGAATCATAATTTACTTCTATGGGAAACAAATTTTTTTCATTATATTTTGAAAGAAAATTCATACCAAGGATTATATAAAAATTATCCATATGTATTATATTCAATTATGAAAATAGGGTATGTTTATGTGTATTAATGTGAGCTGAATGGTACATCCTTATTGTTGTAAGATTTACACTAGGAGTCTTGAAAAAAAATCATTTCTTAAGGTTATAGAAAAATATAAAATTTTCTTGGAAAATATGGAATACATATAAGAGTGAAAAGATATAGAATAAAAAAAATCATTAGCTAAATTTGATTCTATGATTAATGTACCTTCCACCACATCTTTAGGAACTATTTCCTCAACAATAATGATCATACAAAGTTGACATTATCCCTTCAGCCACTTTTATAGAAAGTTCCCATGATACTTGGGATATTAATGTGAATAATTCCCAAATTCTCTATAGTTAAATAATTTTATAATAGTTTTTTCTTTCTTCTCCTAGAATTTATTATCTAGAAAAACCTTATCTATGAAATTGTATCAAAATCGCATGCCCTTTAACAATTTTATATGATGTTTCCTTCTAAAAATTTTACATGATAAAATTTTTTCCATTCCCTTATTATTCCATAACATAGTCCCTTTTTATTGGAGTTTAGTTAGCCTCTTATTCTATTAATTTCCCTTGAATATATAGGATATATAAAATTATTTCTTCTTTTTGAGATAATATAATATTATTTCCTTATATAATGTAAAAATTTGAGAAACCAGTTCCCTTTAGAGGTTTGTTTTAATCTCTTAAATTAAATGGTTAATTTTACTTTATGGATTATGTATGTAATCAGTAACATACATGGATAGCTTATAAAGGTAGCCCATACTCTATAACACTGTCCTCTTCCTTTTTCTTTAACCATAAGAACATTCCATTTATATTAGTCCACTGATCATGACGAAAATATTTTTCTAATAATGTTACATTAAAATCTCTCAATTCAATATGATATATTTCTTCTCCCTACCAATAAATTTTTATCAATGAACACTATTGATCAACATAAACTATAAGAAAATAAATTAAAATCATAAAATTTTCAATTTCATTGCATCTCAAGGCTAAAAATTATTCTCATAGACTTAATGCATTGCTCAATTACCACTTGATTAGAAGTTACACTAAATGATGGAGGATTTTGTCCTTTTAAATGATGCAATATAGGTGCATAATTTTGTGGAACATCATGTTTATCCATATTTTCAAGGTTATTAGAAATGACCTAGGTAAAATTATATAATATGGCTATAATATACTTAACTCCAACAACACGTATATTGTCTTTCACAGTAGGTAAATATCTACATTATCCATGAATACCGACACCATTGTTTCTTCTGGGAAACATTTTCAAACAATGTAATATATTTAATTAAATAAAAACATTATGAATTTTAAATCACATTATATAATAAGTGTAATTCTTAACATAAATTAATTTTTTGAATAACTAATCATAGAATCATAAACATGGTTTGTTTGGGAATATCATTAAACCATAAAAATATGTTCAAATCATTTAAAATTGATTGGAAAGAAAATTTTAATTAACTGAAGAATATTCATCAGGAGTGTCAAACTAGGTGAAAAGTAAGGGCCCATTCACTATGCACCAAAATGGTGGCCAATATTTACTCAACCTACTATTTTTAGGTTTATTACCTAGATGAATATATTTCAAACCCATGTCCACTTGTAGTATTCATAAATGAATGTATTTTTTGAAAACTAAATAATATCTACCCTAAAAAAACATTTATGATACTATCCAATAATTAAACATATCCTTAAGGTCAGTAATTGGGTTATGTTCTATAATATCTTTTTTTTTTGAAAATCTAGTTTCAATGGTTTCTACTAAACTTTATATGATAAAAATTGTAACAAACCTAACTATATTAACCCATAGTTTATGTCGACATAATTATGTTGGAAAAATATATAAGGGATCACATTACCAAGGATTGATAATATTATCATTCTTAAAGAAACATATATATATATATACATGTTTCCCATTTTACATTATAAATGAAATATAAAATATAGTAAAAGTAAATATTATGTATCATGGAACTCATTGAATGATTTTTTCATCATATCTTAGGGAAAGTAAAAACAAAATAAGTGTGGTATCAAACACTTAGTAAGGGTTATATACAACTAAATCTATCATGACTAAATAATGAATATTCAAAATGGAAATGAAAATAACTAAATAAAAATTCCATTAAAAAAGTAAATTGCACATAAAATGAATCCATGGAAAATATTAATGAAATAACAGAATTATAAATGATGTAAATGAAAAATATTCGATTTCATGATCTTATACATCATGATATATTTACTTCCATGTCTTTGCTCCAAGTAAATTTAACCTATGGGTATATATACCCTATAAACATTTAACAAGGCTGGAAATAGGTTTTTGTCATGATACTGGTTAATGCATTGAGAGGTAATGAAATCTGGGTCCCATATGTCTCTATATGTCCAATGTATTTCTCGTTTATTGAATGAACAATTTAATTATTAAATAGAATTCCCTATCACTAAATATCTTTATTGAGAAAAGGATATGAAATATTATGATATCTTCAGTCAATAAAATAACTTTATAATTAAAACACCATTTGTAAAAATGTTACACAATATATCCATTGAGTATATCAATGATACAAAGAATATGTACATTTAAGAGAAATATAATGTTTGATAAAAAATGACATAATAAAGTGAATTTTTCAAGATAAATTGAATAAGAACAAAATTAATAATGATATTATAGATGGACATAACTTCATCCAAAAATTATTTTTTTATTAAAATTATGTATTTTATATAATATATGAAAATGGTAGTGAAACATATAAAGTAAATTTTCATTAAATAATTTTCTTTAACATTTTGTAAACAACATAGAAAATTACTCTTTCAGAAAACATTAGTTATATTAATTTAAAACCTTATAAAAAGTCAATGATAACATAAAATGGAATTAATAAATCATTTGATTAAATAAAAAGAAAATTTTGGAAATAATTTTGAAATATAAGGACATTGAGGAAAATATACCTGATCAAAAAGAGAAATAAGATCAAATTTTATTTTAAATAGTTAATTTCTGGATTCATGTTATAAAGAGGGTAAAATTTGGAATAAAACATTGAAACTCATCAAATATACAGAATGTACGAAAATTTATAGAGTTTATAAAGGATTGATTATAATATTATTGCAACAAAAATCAAAGCAATTCTAAAAAAAATGAGATTATGAAATAAATTCTTTTCTATTTTGTAACTATTAAATTATAAAACCTTGAAAGAGTAAGCATGGATTGAAACTTTAATTTCCAATAATAAATAAATATTTTTGTTAAATAATAAAATGTGGTGGTAAATACACCACATGAAAAAAGAGTTGCATATTACCAAACATGTCTTAATAAAGTAAAAATTGAATTTAAATCCCTTACCTCGTGATTCTACTTAGTTGAACATGATTTATTTTTTTATAATGTTTTTAAACTTTTTAATAGTTTATAATAGAACCATATTCATATTCATAATATCATATATGATTATATTGTATTATATTATCACTAGTTTGTTAATAATATTTCATTATTATCATAGTTTTGGGTGCTAACTGAATCATTTTTCATCTATGTTTTCATTTTAAAATTATGATTAATATGTATTGATCATGGGTCTATAATATCCATAATATTAATAATTATATAATAATAATAAATATTAATTATATACATATTTATAATCATCTGTTAAAAGAGGACTAGAAAAATGAATCACATCGCTTTGTGGAGGGGGTAGTCCACATGTATGCATGAGCGACATTGCCATTTTTAATGGATGAAAGGGAAATTAGGTAAATGGTATATTAAATTTAAAGAGTAATTATTATTTAATAAGTATTATATATATTAATTAGATCCATATTTATAACTATCCATGTAAAATAATGATGAAAAACGAGTTACACAACTATGTGGGGACGATAAGCTGTATGTATGCACAAGCGATGTTTTCTCTTTTAGTAGTTTGGAAAGATGGTAAAAAATGGGTTTTATATAATAATAATAAAAATTAAGTATATTTAATAAAATAAATTTATTTTTTTATAATTCATACCATATATTTATAAGAGGTTGATAAAGAAATAAAAATGAATGCACTAGTGTAAGAGTTACACAACTTCATTGAGAAACCTACAAAGGCTTACACCTTAATCCTTAAAAGGATTCAAATTTGGGTAAAAAAGACCTAAAAAGTGGGAAAGGAAGATAATATGGTATTAATTTAGGGATTTATGATCAATTATTCTCAAACTTTTTGAATAAAGGAGTATAGGAGGTTCTAGTATATAAGTGATTGAAAGGACACACTTGGGATTACTTAAAAGATTAGATAATATATACATTATAATCATGTAAAAGGGAATAAAGGATCCCCATATTAGAAAAAAAGGTGTTATAGGGGATAAATAAACTCAACCAATAGAATTTATAATAATACATGATATATTTTAAGACATATATGTTATTTAAACAACTTTAAACTTATTTTAACCTTAAACAAGATAATTCATGTTTTTACCATGATAAAATAATAACATGACCAAATATAAATTGAATATTCAAACCAAATTTGGAAATGATAATTACATATTTGAAAACTACTTTACTATATTTGGTTTCTATAGTTGTAAGAAATTACGTTTAATAGATGAACATAAAAAGCATGTAGAACACTTTTATGTAAAAACCAATTTAAGGATAAAAATAATTTTACCTAGAAATAAAGTATTAATTTTATTTCCAAGAATTTTTTTGATTATATAATAAAAAATGAAGTTTTTTTAGAGTTTTTCATCAAGACAAAACTGAATGGTATCATCCAACGATACCATTAAATGTAAAGACCCAAAAATAGTTTTTAATTTGAAAAAAATATAACGTATCATAACAAAAGTTAATATTTGTTTCCTGAATTCAAAATATAATTAAAAAATAACTTATTTTACTCCTTAAAAATATTTTTTTTGAAAATAACTCACAAAATGGGAAAATGGTAAGTTTTAGAGAGATTTTAATGTTTTAACCTATAGTTTTTACTTAGATTTACCATTTATTGAGGTGATAAATTTTACCATGGTTACTAGTCATAATGCCTAAATATAAATGGGGTATATTAAAAAAATTTGAAACTCTTGATTGCTAATCTGGAATCAATTTTTTAAAATTCAATTTAAATAATTGGTATAAATTAAATTTAAAAATAATCTAACAAAACATGAAGAAAATTTTTTTTAGGAAAATTAATTTTTTAAGAAAAATATGATCTTACATTAAATTTGTGACTTGTAATAACAAATTCAAAAATTAAAATTAATTTTTTTTATATATATTCTATAAATTTAATTTAAATAATATATTATTATAGGTTATTTTAATTATTTATAATAAAAAAATAATATTCACTTAAGAATACGTTTTTGGAAAATATCCCTTTTAACTCCAAATTATGTTAAATTTATTTATACCAAATTAACAAAAAATACATGGTTAATTATACATATTAAAAAATTATTATATATATAAGTTTTTTTAATTTGAATAATAAAATTTAAATTATTCATAAAAGCATATTTATAAATTTGAAAAATACATTTTAGGCTTATTTTGACATAGTAAGTTCAAAATAAATATTCACCCTATAAAATTAATTTTTTTCAATGAAAAATTAAAATGTGAATTGAATTGTGGTTTTAATAATATAAAATTTTCACTTAAAATATTTTAATATTTGGTGTTATAGAATGTATCGCTCATGTGTACATGTTGACTTCCACCTCAACATAACTATATGATTCATTTTCTATCTCCATACTTCATGAGAAGTTATTATGTCAGATTTAATGAATATATATAATATTTATGATTCTATAATGATAATATATTACTTAACTTATTACCCTTCCAACCATCATAAATGATAACATCGTTGGTGTGTATATGAGAACAACCTCTTCCACGAGGTGATGTTACTATTTTTTTTATGAATTGCATATATAGATGATTATTAAATTTTATTTAATGAATAAATATAATAAATATTTCCTGATTAAAAATTTTGAGATTATGGAATCATGAACCATTTTATTATGTTCAACCTACCAATGTTGTTTTGGGATTATGAATCAAACATCTTCAAAACATACGACATGGAATAATCGACTTAATAAATATACCAAAAATGGTAATAAATGAAATATAAGGGATAATAATAAGTGAATTTACCTTAAAATGTTTCTTAAGAAAGTATAAAATTAATATATATTTATTAAAATGATGATAAAGTATGAACATAGTGAGTAGGACTCAAGGTAGGGGATTTTATAACTTAATTTCTTATCATTAGGTTATATTACTTCTCCATCATCAATGTTATTCTAATATTTTTGTGTAATGATATATAATTATTTATGTTTTATTTTCAATTTTTAGGCCAGTCTAAATTTGTTACACATATTCAATACATTTATTTATCCTAAATTCAAATTTATGTTCTTTCTAAGGGTTTCTCATCTCTCTTTTGTCTCCTTGAGACATATTTCATATTAACCACTTGTTTCATTTATGTAGTGTATATAATACCACTTAGATATTTTTTTTATCATTAATATCTTAATATTCATTTTATTTGAAGTTTCATTTGATGTTATTTCATTCATGGGTTTTATTATTCAAATGATACCAAAGTAGTAATGGTTTATTTTACAATATCATCCTTATTCGGGATTATATATGTTTATGTTTCCATTGGGGGAAATTATATGATATTTATATATTAAAACCCATATATTTTATTATACACTAGTAAGTTTTGTACATTATATGTTTTTATTTCATTTCCTCTCTCTATGTACTCAAAATTCTGAAAGAATATTTTTAAGGAAATATGGATTTGTTTTTCTATTTGACCTAGATTTTTTTTAAATGTCTATATTTTCCATAAAATGTTTAAAACAACGTGTTTACTATACTCTTTTGAATTATAAAGATCATTTTTCTCATGTTTTTCTTTCTATATTTTTTTAAAAGGAATCAACTTGTTATTTTCTGAGATATGAACTTTTTACCAAATGTGTGAACTAAATATTTATTTTAATGCTTACTATATGAATATATTTTTTCACAATAATAACAATTATTTTCCATGAAGCATACATTACAAGTTTCCATGGTTCTTTTCAAAGAAAATGTTTTCCCTAATATTTGTGGAATTTTAGTCTTTAAATTGTGACTTAAAATGAAAATGATATTTTCTTCATAAAATATTCTAGTGACATTTAAAAAAAATCAACCATGTCAACATACATTGATAAAGATTTTGATTTACTGGGGATAAAATCTAATGGTATTATCCACCATATTACTCTTGATGTATTATTTTCATGTTGTTCTAATTATTGATTGAGTAAAATATTAACATTTAATATGCTAGTTTTTAAATAAAAATATTTATGTTCATTATGTATTGTATTGATTATTCAAAACTTCTATATAATTAATGTATTATACATAGTATATGACATGATGGGATCATTATAACCCCTTGATTCATCAGTAGTTTTTTTGGAGACAAACTAGTTTATGTATTTGGTGTATGCCTTACCTATTAGGATGTTTTGTATTGAGGTCTCGATGAAAACTGTTTGGTATATGACATTATGAATTCCATCAATATGAAATGAGTAATTAATGTCCATGTGATTATTCAAATAGTTATGATATCTGGGGATATGTTTGAAGATCATTTTTATTTTTTTGATATGGAATTATTTGATCATCATTTATTCCTATCAAAATTATATTCATGCCTTATTTATTCATTTGTAGTTTCCATTTCACAAATTCCATTTTTGGGTATATAAGAACACCATTTTATTTTATTTTAATTCCAAATGATTCTAATAATTTTAGTATAATTGATATTAAAGGATATTCAAGAGGGAATTATAATGTTCTCAAAAAAAATACCATGTTTTTTGTAAAATGTAAAGTGAGATTCAAATCATGTTTCTAGTTTTTACAAACTACTAAATTATTCAATCCTTCAAGATGAAATCCCTTATATATTTTTAAATGTAGTAAAATAACCATTGTCTATGGGTTACTGGAGTCGTGGTTTTCAGTTAATATTAACGGAAGTTTAGTAAGTCCCTTGTGAACTAGATATGGGAAAACATATATTAGAGAATAAAAACCTGTGATAGATTATATTGATATGTATAATTAAAGGGAAATATCAAGAAATTTTGATAAAGTAGGTATTATTTTCATTTTCTAAAAAATACATCCCTATCTAGATACTTGGATTTATATACTATTATGAACCAAATTCACCAAAGGATAACAACTCTGAAAGGGATGGAATGGTTAATAACTTTATCATCAATGATGTATAATGAATGGGCCTAAGACTGAACACCTTTCTCAACATGCCAGGGGATATTCCTAGGTTAATTAAAATCTTATTTATGAAGATGCCTGATTAATGTGGAGATAGAGATGAAATCCTATGATATTATACAATGATCTGTGATAAACCTAATGTGTCATGGGTTGATAAGTATAATGTTGATCACAATATTATAGGCATATATAACCCGTTTTAGGTTTTATGTAAAGGGAGCATTAGATGATTCAAGATATTTTTAGATACATTTATAGAATACAACACTTTGGTTTAGTATTTGTTTTAATGAAAATTTTATTTGATCAAGAATGATTTTTTATTTATGGACATAAGTTGTAATGTATTACTAACCTTTAATTTTAATATGATTTTTATATTAATATGGTTTATTGGGATAGAAGGATAATGAAATTTTGGTAACATATGTTTTATTTTATAGATGTCTTTGGGATTAGGATGTGATTTTGTGGCTAAGTAACTAAAGTTGTTTTTGAAACAAGTTTACTATATTTTTGGGTAACAATATATGATTATGTTAAACATTATATTATTTTCTATGATGATATTTCATTATAGGAATAAAGATAGGTTATCTTATTGAAGAATATATGCATTTAGTATTTTTATGGTGATTTTGGTTATTTATGGAAAAGATTAGAATATTTTAGAGAAGATGTTAGGTCCACTTGGTTAAATTCCCAAAGTGGGGGGGGGGTGATTCAGTGTATGAAATATTAAAACAACCACCCCTATTGATCTTGTTTCATTGTTAGACAAAAATATCTTCTCTCTCCTTCCCATTGCAGAGTATGAACAAATCTTAAAGAAATCATACGACAGAATAATTTTACTTGGTTCACCCTCACTAGACTACGTCTAAGAAGCATACACCGACAATGTGCTGATATACCAAATCCACTAAAGGTGCACTTCTATTTACAAAGTTTGGAGCAAACTCAATATCCTTCCTAGTTTAGAACCAATCAAGATTTGAAATCTCACTGCTCTCTCAACTAAAGAGATTTCAATGCTCTTTCATAAGATCCACTCACAATTTAACGACTTGTAGGTCCTTTCATTATCTCTAATGAATGCATCCTCCACTATATGTAGATGCTCTATTGAATTCCAATTTTCGTCCACTTATGAATACCCCTTTACCAAAGGTGTACTCAACATCTTCCAACATTCAGGAAACCCTAGGGTGACTTCTATGCCCCTTTAACTTGTGTGCAACCTCTACCTTTGTTACATGAAAATCAACTTGCACGCCAATTTTATACTTGTGCACCATTGCTTACATGCCACTGATTGTGCACCACTGCTTCCACACCACTATTTTCATGCCACTGCTTGCACGCCAGTACATGCGCGCCACTACTTGCATGCCACTGACTGTGAAAATCACTACTTGCGTGCTACTCAGAACTTGTGTGCCACTTAAACTTATGCAATCAGACCTCATATTTTCTCTAAGTGTTGAGCTGCTTTCAAATGAGGAGGGTAACTGTCTATTTATAGGCATTTTGGAGACCCTACACGTGAGGTGCATAACTCACCCTGCGCGCCACTTCATGACTTGTGCGTTGCTCCGTAACTTTCATGCCACTTCATGACTTGTGCACCCATTGATGAATTGCGCTCCACTTGTTAACTTGCATGCTGATTTCTTTCCTTTGTTAGATTTTGGCGTGATGAAATTGAAATATGACTTTCATGCCATTTTTTCACATGCACGCCAATTCTTAACTTTCTTTACCCTTAATGACTTGTGTGCCACTTCTTCATTTTCATGCCACTATATGTCTTGTACGCCACTTCATGACTTGCGTGTCACTTTCTTTCCTTTGTCATGTTTTGATGGGATGATCCTGAGATGTGAATTTCATGCCACTTTAGGATTTGCGCACCTCTTTATGAATTGTGCGCCACTTAATGACCTGCGCACCAATTCTTGACTTGCGTGCCACTTTCTTTCCTTTTTCATATTTTGATGTGATGATCTTGAAATATGACTTGTGTGCCACTTGAGTAATTGAGTTCCTATTAATGACTTGTGTTCCAATTCTTCACTTGAGAACTAATTCTTTAGTTTCACGCTAATTTCATTCCTTTTTCATATTTTGATGTCTGATTTTGAAACATGCCTGGTTCACAATATTCCAATCACCCAATTTTTCAACCAATACAATCACCTAAAAAATGCTTCAATGATACCTTGAGGGATTTTTTACCAACAATATCCCCATATGGGTTTGTTGAAAACACTTTCATAATTTGATACCTCATTAAATATTCTTCCATCAGAAACCACCATTTTCCTCTTGCGTTTCTGATAGCGATAAAAGATTTACTCAACACATAGTCTAAGCCCACATGAGAAATGATTGACATGATAAACAAGAGTGTAATGAAAAATTCATTAATGAATCATTTCATTCCGAACTCCAACTCTTGATACCATTCCAACACCACTCTCCTGCTTTCACCATGAACCTCAACTGTCGTGATATCTATTATTTGATCGACCTCTTCAAGCATCATCAGATTTAAAAATCTTACTCCCCCTATCTTGTTGCTCCCCCTATATCATTGATCCACATGTCAGCTTATCTGTGTGTCTTTGACTAAGAAATTTTCTCCTATAAAGATCTACAATTTCTCTCCCGTGAACAATCACAGTTTCTCCCAATTTGTCAACAAACCCAATGGTCACTCCTTTTCATTCTGCAACAGAATGAAAACAAAAATAAGTACATCAGGAAAAAACACAACATACCTTGCATGGGGGGGGGGGGGGTTCCACATCCACACTCTTTCAAGTGTGGGGAGTCGACTGAGCTCCCAAAGCTAGTTTATGTCTCTCAAATGCTTCATTGGGTAAGGCCTTCATCAGAATATCAACAACCTATAGCTCTGTAGGTACATATTCCATCTTTATGATCCGTTGCTCCACCTTCCCCTTAATAAAATGATATTTGATTTCAATGTTCTTAGTCCTCAAAAAATGTATGGGATTTTTTCTTAGATTTATAACACCTGAGTTATCACACTGAATTTTGATCAGAGACCTCACTTTCATGCCCATGTCACCAAGATATTGCTTCATCCACAATAACTATGTCCATACTTGCGTGGCAGAAATATACCCATCTTCTGCGATGCTCAAAGAAATTAAACCTTGTTTCATGGTCTACCAAGAAATACACAATCCACCAAGATAAAAATCACCTCCTAATGTTGATTTCCTATCATCTGCTAAACTAGAACAATCTGCATCTATATATCCCAAAATCTTTGGTAGAGATTTGTCACTATAAAATAAGTCTAAATCAAATATTCCCTTGATATACTAAAGCATTATTTTCACTGAAAGCATATGGATTTCATTGGGATTACTTTGATATCTCGCTTCTTGGCATGTAGAGAATAAAATGTCAGGCCTTGACATAGTCAAGTATAGTAAACTTCCTATAATTTGCCTATATTTTGTGATATTGACCACCTTTCAAATTTTGACAGTTTCATCCAGGTAACAACCAGAGTATTAATTTCTTTGGAATTTTCCATCCCAAACCTCCTCATAACCTCCTTGGCATATTTGTATTGAAACATAAATGTGTCATTCCTTCCTTGTGTTACCTACAAACCAAGGAAAAATGTAATCTCACCAATCATAGACATTTCAAACTAATGTTTCATAAATTTGGAAAACTTTCTGCACTATTATTCATCTAATCCTATAAATATTATATCATCAAAATATACCAGAACCATTATCCTTTTATTACTATCATTTTTCACATATAAATTGTAATCAACTCCACCACACTGAAAACTGAGCTTCTTCAAAAATTGATCTAGCCTTGAATACCATGCTCTTGGTGCTTGCTTCAACCCATACAAAGCCTTCTTCAGTTGAAAAACTTTATTCTCATCTTCATGAATGAGAAAACCATTTGGATTCATAATATAAACTTCTTCTTCTAGAACCCCATTCAAAAATATTGACTTGAAATCTATCTAGAACACTTTTAACTTCCATTTCACTACAATGGAAAAAAATAATCTGATTGTTTCTAGCCATGCCATAGGTGAAAATGTCTCATCAACCTAAATTACCTTTATTTTAGAGTATCCTTTTCACACAAGACATGATTTGTTTTGGATCACAACACCATATTCATTAATTTTGTTGTGAAAGATCCATTTTGTCCTGATGACATTTTTATCTATCGGCCTCAAGACAATCTCCCATGTCTAATTCTTCTCAATATGGTCTAGCTCTTCATTAATCGCCTGAACCCAGTTTTCATCTTCAGATGAACCAAAAAAAAACATTTAGGTTCAACTTGAGATAAGGGTGATGTTTGTTGCAGAGATATTTCTGACTTTACTGTGAAGTGTTTGACTTGTCAAAAGGTTAAAGCAAAGAAGAAGTTACCAAAAGGGATGCTTTAGTCTTTAACAGTGCTAGAGTGGAAATGGGAAAATATATCCATGGACTTCATTGTGGGATTAATAAATACATCTCAAGGTAATAATGCAATCTAGGTTATTGTTGATTGATTTACTAATCTGCTCATTTCTTTTCTATTGGAGATACTCTGTCTCTAGATTAACTTTCTTTGTTGTATGTTAAAGAGATAGTCCATTTACATGGAGTTACGCTCTCCATTGTATCTGATCGTGATCTCAGGTTTACTTATAACTTTTGGAAAGGACTTCAGAAGTCATTGGGTACTAAAATTAAATTTTAGTACAACTTCTCATCCTCAATCAGATGGGAAATCAGAACAAACAATTCAGACCTTGGAGGATATGATACGTGCTTGTTCACTGGATTACCAGGGAAGTTGGGACCAACATATTTCTTTGGTTGAATTTTTTTATAATAACATTTCTCATTCTAGTATATAGATGGATCCATTTGAGGCATTATATGGGAAGTGGTGTCGAAATCCAGCGTTTTGGGATTAATTAGGTGAAAGGAAGTTGATGGGACCAGAATTGGTAGAAGAGATGGTAGAAAAAGTTCAGTTGATTCATAAGAACATGAGAACAACTTAGAGCAGGCATAAAATTTATCCGGATAACCGGAGGAAGGATATTTCATTTGAGGTTGGTGATCATGTCTTTCTCAATGTTTATCAATGGAAAAGTGTGATGCGTTTTGGCAAGAAGGGAAAGCTGAGTCCGAGGTTCATTGGACCCTATGAAATCCTAGATGAAGTTATATTAGTTGCCTACAAAGTGACTTTACCTCCAAGATTATCCCAGGTACACAATTTCTTTCATGTTTCAATGTTGAGAACGTATTTGTCAGATCCATCTCATGTTTTGAGCCCAGAGGTAGTTCAGTTGGAAGAAAATTTCTCTTATGAGGAACAACCAGTCCAGATTATTGACTGTAGAGAGAAAGTGTTGCAGAATAAGGTAATTTATTTGGTAAAGGTTTTGTGGAAAAAAAATATGGTTGAAGAGGCAAAATGGGAATCTAAAAATTCTATGAGGGATAAATACCCCCATTTATTTGATAAGTGAATACAAATTCCGAGGATGCAATTTCCAAAAGGGGGGACAGATGTGACATCCCAAGTAAATAAAGAATAATACAGTTTTCATTTTTATTAATATTTTCGAATTAAATATAAATTTTACTTTAAAGGGAATGCTATGTTCGATGGTGTACCTGATACTCAACAACGAGTTTCTTTGAAGTCTAATGTTACACACAATGCTGATTTATACTAAAAAAATAATAATATAATATTATTTTAAATGGTAGTTAATGCCTAGATGCTGTATTGGAGGGAATGAATAGAACTAACTACAATATGATTATACATGTTTGTTAAATGTTTTAACATTTATCCAAAAAACATAGAGGCTTAAAATGTGAATGAATCTAATTTTAAGCATAAACACTCTAATATTCTTTAAAAGGCCGATTTACCGCCTTTTAATAAAGAACCATATTTAAATATAGTTTTGGTCACTTTTATATGTTATGTTTGACAAAATAAAATTCTTTTTTAGATTCGGGACATCAAAATTTAATTTGGGTAAATTTTTTGGTATTTTTCTGATAAAATTCATTTTTAATGAATAGTGAAAATACTGTATTTTAATTCAAAACAACCTTTTAATCTAATTTATTTATAAGGTTATATTATCTTTTTAAATTGGTTTTAAAGTTAAATTGGATTATATTTTTACCATTTAATCCAATTTTGTCCATTGGAAGTAATTTCACTTTGAAATTAGACATAAACAAGTGTCAATCTTTTGATAATTATTATTTCTTAAAAACACACTTTTTTTGATAATAGGAATTAATTTTAAATTAATTAATCCAAATTTTATGTTTTTAATTTGGTAAAATAGACATAATTTTTTGAATTTCAAATATCCAATATAGCTTAGGCTGAATTTTTAATATTTTTTTGAAAAACTCCAATTTTTGATGAATAGTGAAAACACTGAGTAATAGTTAAAAAGTTGACATTTTCATTTAAATGAAATTTTACCACTTATGTGAAATGAATTTAAAAAATATGATATACATGGTTATTATTAGTAAGTAAAATTTGGTTCAATAAGTTGAAAATAATTTTTGGTGAATAGTAACTTTTGACATTTATTTACCACAGTTAAAGGTAAATAGGGTAATTCAAGGTAAAAAAATTATTATAATAATATAAAATCATCTTAACACTTGTTATAACCTTATTGGATGAGTAATTTACGACCAAGAAAATCCTTGGGTGATACGTTTGGCCTTTGAAAGCCACTTGGGTAAGATAATAATATTAATAACTTTTTATTTAAAGTAAAATAAAAATATCATAAACATGTATTTTTTTTCTAAAAAAATTTTAATGTGGGGTTATAAGATTGATATTTTTGAATATAAATATTCATTATAAATATAAAAATATTTCCTACATCGTGGTATTTTTTATAATTTTTAGACATCAAATAAATTAAATTATTTATGACATACTAATGATGCAGTGTTTACCTCATTAATGAATGATTTAAATAAATAAGATTATAAAGATTAAAACAATATCACAAACTTGTCCAATTTTTATTGGATGGTTTTATTTTGAACAAGAGTCATCTTATCTTCGGCTTTAATAAGTTTTGGACCCTTAGAAACTGAAAATCATTATGTAAAAAAATAATATTTTCAAACATTCCTAAAGAGCCCCTCCTCCCGTTATAAAAATACCTCACATATAATCTATTACTCACATCTCTCAATCCCCTTGGATAATCCAAAATCTACCCAATTAAGATCCCTAAATCCCTCTCTTCCACCTATAATCCTTACATTAGGTAAAAGGCACTTCAAGAAATCCATTTGGTTCAAACTAAAGGGAGTTACCCGATTTAAAGGAAATTAAAGAACGAACGGATCAAGTCGGACACGAGGGAAGGGACTTTGTCTCAATATCCTTTTATTGAGGAATGTTTTGATAATATACACCTCATTATTTTATATGGTATACAATAAACCCCTTTTACAATTAATTTCATTCAAAGGGAATCTTTTTTTATGAAGCGTTTTACTAAACAACAAAAGGAATGTTTTTAACGTTTGGAACGACAATGACCACTCTGCCGCCATAATCGGTAGTTGGCTTACTATATAAGCCTTAATGTTTTTAAAAGGAAAATAAATCCCTTATTCTATTTTTGGGTGTTTTGTTATTTAAAATTGTTTTTGAAATGGATTTATTATTTCAATATCTTGAAATTATTTCTCATGATTGAAAATGAAATGTTATTAGTGAAATGTTTATATTTGAAATATTTTATGTGTTTTGATTTTATAATGGTACTTGGACATTTGACTGGTGGTTACGTGATAAACCAAATTACAGGTGGTGCTGTGATAAACCAGGATAGGTGGTTACGTTATAACCTCCAATGCATTGGGTATGGAAGTTGGACGTATGGCTATTCCATTTAGTGATATGTGTGGAAGTCGACCGTATGGTTATTCCATTTAAGTATGTTTATGTCCCAAGTTACATTTATATGTTATGTGTTTTTTCTATGGGTATTATGGTAATATTTTGGTTACAAAATGGTAAGAAATGATCTTTTATTCAGTGAAGAGTTTTTACTACTTCATAAAGGTGAAAAGTATTACTTATGATAAGGTATTCATGGTTTACTTGTATTTTTTGAAAAACTAACTATTTTACTTCTTTGTGTATCCATTACTGAGCATTTTATACTCATACCATGTTTTTTAAATGTTTTTCACCAGACCTAAAGTGGAATAGGGTCAAGTATGGGATCAAGGAAAAGTCATGTTGTCTAAAACATGAAACTTGGCATGACTCTTTTTTTAAAGAGTTTTTATTTTCTGAAAAAATGGATACTGAGTAGAGGTGTCTATATGTAATATTAAAGTTTTTTTATTTATGTTATAACCTAATTCTCTAAAGATCTAAACCTGAAAATATTCTCAATGTGAATTATTAACTTATTCAAGATTATGTAATGTTTAAGGCCAAGTCCTTATACTTGGTATCAGAGGTCAGTTTAGAAAACTTTAGGTGTTAGAATATTGTTAAATTAATTTATGGTAAGATTTAAATGATATAGCATTTATATATTACCGTGTTGATTCACCTAAGATATTTCTGTGTTCAGAATGGTTTTTCGTATAGGAAGTTGCTATGTTGGGAAAGCATACAAAGGAGAATAACCTTCCAAATCAGCAATATGATATGGTTGGAATCATAACTGAACAATTTGCTGCAGTGATGTAATAGTTGACTTAGGATATAAATGGTGGTGGTATACATGCATGAGATCAGCGAGAAAAACCACATAGGAACATGTCAGTGGTGAACCATTTCAAGAGGAAACATCCCCCATCATTTAGAGAATCATCTGACCCTGTGCTAGCTGAAGGGTGGATTAAAGAACTAGAGAATATTTTTTATGTCATGGGGTGTTCAAAACATCAAAAGGTTAGTCTCACTGTTTACTGGTTTGAATGTGAAGCTGATCAGGGGTGGTCGATGGTGAAAAATATCATGGATATTGAGGAGATTGATGCTCTTGATTGGGATGAATTCAAAGGTATGTTTTGTGATAAATATTTTCCTAAGGTGGTTCAACTTAGGATGGAAAAACAATTATTGGAATTGAGGCAGGAGGATGATGAAATGGGTGCTTAAAAAGAAAAGTTCACTCGATTGGAAAGGTATGCTCCAAATTTCAAATGAGATATTGATAGTAAAATAAACCATTTTTACTCAAGATTAAAGGCAAAGTATCCAAGGGATTTAGCTTCTCATGAGTTAAAAAGCTGTGAAAAACTTATCAGATGTGCTGAGGAGGTAGAAGTAGAGTTTTCTGATGATCAGGTGTTCCATGAGAGTAAACAAAAGAAGAGGTCCAGTTGGAAGGAAAAGGGAAATAATTCATCAAATAAGCATGGAGGTAAGAAAATTAAATATACATCTTATGAGAAGTGTGGTAAAAACCGTCCTGGAGAATGTTTATCAAAGTCTGGAAAGTGCTTTTAGTGTGGCAAGTCTAGTCATATTTCGTGTAATTGTAAGGAAGATGATCAAGAAGGCAATGAAAATACAATGGTAAGATGTTTTAAGTGCAATGAAATGGGTCATTATGCAAATAAGTGTTCAACGAAGAACTCAACTGAGGGAAAGCAGCCAGACTATAATCAGAAAGGGGTGGTGAAATCCTTTGAAAATACTTCAGCAGATGTTGATCCATCAAATAATGTAGTATATGATACACTGTTTGTTTGTTCAGATTATTCCAAAATGTTGTTTGATTCAGGGTCTACACATTCTTTCATTTATGAGAATTTTTCTAGTAAATTGGGACTTCCATCTCAAGATATGAGTCTTGAACTTATGGTAAAAACACCTGGATGAAATGTTGAGACAAAAAGAAATTATAAGAACCTTCTTGTCCTTGTGTGCGAAGAGAATCTACATGCAGACCTTATAGTTTGTCATCTAGTAGAGTTTGATGTTATTTTGGGAATGTATTGACTTTCTGTTTATCATGTTAAGATTGACTGTAGAGCTAAAGATGTTTCTTTTCAAAAATATTTTAAGTTTGTGTACAAGAATGAACCATTATTTTTGATAACATATCAGGAAGCTAAGAAACTAGTAAAATATGGAAATGAATGTTACCTTGCACATATTGTTGAAAACAAAGGAACTGTTCAGATTAATGACGTGCTAGTTGTAAATTAGTATCTTGATGTTTTGCCGAATGAGTTTCCTAGTATAATACCTGATCGGGAAGTTGAATTTACTATTGACTTAGTTTCTGATTCTAAGCCAATTTCAAAACCCATATCTAATAGATCAAATTTAACGTTTAGAGTTAAAGAAACAATTGTAGGAGTTATTAGATAAAAGTTTCATTTGACCTAGCAGATCACCATGAGGTGCTCTTGTCTTGTTTGTTAAAAAGAAAGATGGTTCAATGAGACTTTTCATTGATTATAGAGCATTGAATAACATCACTTTTAAGAACAAGTATCCTTTTCCTCATATAGATGATTTTTTTGATCAACACCAGGGATCTTAGTATTTTTCAAAGATTGACTTGGCGTCAGGGTACCATCAGTTGAAAGTAGATGAAATAGGCATTCTGAAGACCGCGTTTTATACTAGATATGGCCATTATGAATTTTTGGTTATACCTTTGGATTAACCAATGAACCTGCTGTATTCATGGATCTTATGAATATAATTTTCCATGAGTTCTGGGATAAGTTTGTGGTTATGTTCATTGATGATATTTTGGTTTATTCCAAAAGTAAAGAGGAACAAGAAAGTCATTTAAGGGTCATCTTGAAAACTTTAAAAGAAAAGGAACTATTTGGAAAATTCAGAATGTGTGAGTTTTGGTTACAAAAACTTTATTTCCTTGGTCACATTGTTTCAAAAAAATTTCTTAACTGTTGATCCTGCTAAAGCAAAAGTTTTTGAAGAATGGCCAAGACCCACAAATATAACCGAGATATGTAGTTTTCTCGGTTTAGCAGGTTATTATCGGAGGTTTGTTGAAAATATTTTATGGTTATCTATCCCACTAAATAAGTTAACTTGAAAGGGTGTTAAGTTCATTTAGAAAAAAGAATGTGATGATTGTTTTCAGGAATTGAAAATGGGATTGGTGAATGCTCCTATTTTGGAATTACCTTCCAGAAATGGTGAGTTTGTTATCTACAGTGATGCTTAGTTGAAAGGACTTGGATGTGTCCTTATGAAGAATGATCAGGTAATTACTTATGCTTCACGTCAATTGAAACCTCATGAGTTAAATTACCCTATACATGATTTGGAATTATCTGATATTGTTTTTGCTTTAAAAATTTAGAGGAATCATTTATATGGAGTAAAGTGTGAAATATATACTGATCACAAAAGTTTGAAGTAAATATTCACTCAGAAAAAATTGAACATGATATAGAGGAGATGGATGGAATTAATTAAGGATTATGATTGCACGATTAATTAACATCTTAGAAAATCAAATAAAGTGGCTGATGCTTTGAGTCGAAAAAGTAATTCTTCATTAACCATGCTATGTTTGGAATGAGATCCTTTGGTTATTGATTTGATGAACTTTGGCAGAGAATTTTTTGGTGCAAGAAATTCCTATGTTTTGTTTCAGGTGTCTGTGAAATCATCTTTATCAGACAGAATTAAGGAAGCACAAAAGGAAGACAGTGAGTTGTAGAAAAAGGTAGAGTTGGTTCAGAGGGTTAAGTTACCTGATTTTAAATTTATAAAGATTGTGTTTTGAGGTTTGGAAAGAGATTATGCATGCCTTGGGATTCACATTTGAAGAATGAGTTGTTATGAGAAGCTCATAGTTCTCCATTTTCAGTTCATATTGGCATTTATAAGATGTATAGACATCTTTAGGATTATTACTGGCGGGATGGAATGAAAAGAGATATTGCTGACTTTACTGTGAAGTGTTTGACTTGTCAACTGGTTAAAGTAGAGTGGAAATTACCAAAAGGGATGATTCAGTCTTTACCGGTGCCAGAGTGGAAATGGGAAAATATATCCTTGTACTTCATTGTGGGATTACCAAAGACATCTTGAGGTAATAATGAAATCTGGGTTATTATTGATTGATTAGAAAAATCTGCTCATTTACTTCCTATTCAAGATACTTTGTCTCTAGATCAACTTTCTCAGTTGAATGTTAAAGAGATAGTTAGGTTGCATGGAGTTCCCCTCTCCATTGTATCTGATCGTGATCTCAGGTTTACTTCTAACTTTTGGAAAGGCCTTTAGAAGTCATTGGGTACTGAATTAAATTTTAGTACAACTTTTCATCCTCAATTAGATGGGTAGTCAAAACGATAAATTCAGACCTTAAAGGATATGCTACATGCTTGTTCACTGGATTACTAGGGAAGTTGGGACCAAAATATTTATTTGGTTTAATTTTCTTATAATAAAAGTTTTCATTCCAGTATACAGATGGCTCCATTTGAGACATTATATGGGAAGCGGTGTCAAACTCTAGCTTTTTGGGATTAAGTAGGTGAAAGGAAGTTGATGATGCCAGAATTGGTATAAGAGATGGCAAAAAAAAGTTCAGTTGATTCAAAAGAACATGAGAACAACTCAGAGAAGGCAGAAAAGTTATGCAGATAACTGGAGGAAGGATCTCTCATTTGAGGTAGGTCATCATGTCTTTCTCAAAGTTTCTCCATGGAAAGGTGTGATGTGTTTTGGCAAGAAGGGAAAGCTGAGTCTGAGGTTCATTAGACCCTATAAAATCCTGGAGAAAGTTGGATCAGTTTTCTACAGAGTGGCCTTACCACCAAGATTATCCCAGGTACACAATGTTTTTCATCTTTCAATGTTGAGAAAGTATATGCTGGATCCCTCTCATGTTTTGATCCCAAAGGTAGTTAAGTTGGAAGAGAATCTCTCTTATGAGGAACAACCAGTCTAGATTGTTGACCATAGAGAGAAAGTGTTGCGGAATAAGGTAATTCATCATGTAAAGGTTTTGTGAAAAAATCATATAGTTGGAGAGGCAACATGAGAATCTGAAAATGCTATGAGAGATAAATACCCCCATTTATTTGATAAGTGAATAAAAATTGTGAGGACACAATTTCAAAAAGCAGGGAAGGATGTAACATACCAAGTAAATAAAGAATAATAATTTTTTCATATTTATTAATATTTGTGAATTAAATATTAATTTTACTTTAAAGGGAATGCTATATTTGATGGCATACCCAATATGCAACAACGAGTTTCTTTGAAGTCTAATGTTACACACAATGATGAGTCATACTAAAAAATAATAATATAATATTATTTTAAATGATAGCTAATGCCTAGCCATTGAATTAGAGAGAATGAATAGAAATAACTTCAATATGATTATACATGTTTGTTAAATGTTTTTTCATTTATGCAATAAAAGTTAGATTCTTAAAATGTGAATGAATCTAATTTTAAGCACAAATACTCTAATATTATTTAAATAGTCAATTTACTGCCTTTTAATGGAGAACCCTCATTAAATATAGTTTTGGTCACTTTATATGTTCTATTTGACAAAATAAAATTCTTATTTAGATCCAGGACATCAAAATTTACGTTGGTCAATTTTTTGGTATTTTTCTAATAAAATTCATTTTTAATGAATAGTTAAAAATACCGTATTTTAATTCAAAACTTCCTTTTAATATAATTTATTTAAATGGTTAGATTTTCTTTTTAAATTGGTTTTAAATTTCAATTAGATTATATTTTTACCATTTAATACAATTTTGGTCATTGGAAGTAATTTCACTTTGAAATTGGACATAAACAAGTGTCAATCTTTAGATAATTATTATTTCTTAAAAACACGCTTTTTGTTTTGACAATGAGAATTAATTTAGAATTAATTAATCCATCTTTTATATTTTGAATTTGGTAAAATAGAAATCATTTTAGAATTTGTATTATCAAATATAGCTTAGGATGAATTTTTGGTATTTTTCTGAAAAACTACAATTTTTGATGAATAGTGAAAACACTGAGTAATAGTTAAAAAGATTAATTTTTCATTTAAATTAAATTTTACCACTTCTGTGAATTGAATTTGAAAAATCCAACATACATGTTTTTTATTAGTAAGTTAAATGTGGTTCAATATGATGAAAATAATTTTTGGTGAATAGTAACTTTTGACTTTCATTTGCCGTAGTTAAAGGTAAATAGGGTAATTCAAGGTAAGAACAATATTATAATAATATAAATATATATTAAAACTTGTCCTAACCTTATTGGATGAGTAATGGCCGACCAAGACAATCATTAGGTGAGAATTTTGGCCTTTGAAATCCACTTGGGTAAGATAATGATATTAATAACTTTTTATTTAAAGTAAAAATAAAAATATCATAAACATATATTGTTTTGATAAAAAAAAATTAATGTGTGGTTATATAATTGATATTTTGACTATAAATATTCATTAGAAAGCTAAAATTATTTCCTACATCATGGTATTTTTTTATAATTTTTAGACATCAAATAAATAAAATTATTTATGACACAATAATGATGTAGTGTTTACCTCATTAATGAATGATTTAAATAAATAAGATTATAAAGATTAAAACAATAACCAAAACCATTCCAATTCTTATTGGATGGTTTTATTTCAAACAAGATTCATATTATCTTTTAATTTAATATGTTTTGGACCTTTAGAAACAAAAAATTATTATATAATAGAATAATATTTTCAAACTTTCCTAAAGAGCCCTCCCCCCTTATAAAAAGCTCTCACCTATAACCCATTACTCACACCTCTAATTCCACTTAACTCTTCCAAACTCTACCTAATTAAGCTCCATATATCCCTCTCTTACACCTTGAGTCCTTACCTTAGGCAGAAGGCACTTCAAGAAATCCTTTTGGTTCAAACCAAAGGGAGTTACCCAATTTAAAGGAAATTAATGAACGAACGGGTCACGTCAGACATGAGGTAAGGGAATTAATCTCAATATAATTTCATTGAGGCATGTTTTGATAGTATACAGATCCATATTTTATATGGTATATAATAAAACCCTTTGACATTTAATTTCTTTCAAAGGTAATCTTTTTTCTACGAAGTGTTTTACTAAACCACAAAAGGAATGTTTTTAATGTTTGTAGTGACAATGACCACTCTGCTGCCGTAATAATTAGTTCGCTTCCTCTATAAGACTTAATATTTTTAAAAGGAAAAGAAATCCCTTATTCTGTTTTTGGGTGTTTTGGTATTGAAAATGGTTTTTTAAATGGATTGATTATTTCAATATCTTGAAATGATTTCTTGTGATTGAAAATGAAATGTTATTAGTGAAATGTTTATATTTGTAATATTTTATGTTTTTTGATTTTATAATGGTACTTAGACATTTGACGGGTGGTTAAATGATAAACCAAATGACGGGTGGTTCCGTGATAAACCAGGATGGGTGGTTACATTATAACCTCCATTGCATTGGGTATGGAAGTCGACCGTATGGCTATTCCATTTAGTGATATGTGTGGAAGTAGACCGTACGGTTATTCCGTTTAAGTATGTTTATATCCCATGTTACCTTTATATGTCATGTGTTCTTTCTATGGGTTTTATGGTAATCCTTTGGTTACAAAATGGTAAGCAATTATCTTTTATTCAGTGAAGAGTATTTACTACTTCATAAATGTGAAAAGTATTATTTATGATAAGGTATTCATGGTATACTTGTTGTTTTGAAAAAATAACATTTTTGCTTCTTTGTGTATCACTTACTAAGATTTTTATGGTCATCCCATGTTTTTGAAATGTTTTTCACCAAACATAAAGTGGAATAGGGTCAAGGATGGGATCAAGGAAAATTCATGCAGTCTAAAACATGGAACTAGACATGACTCTTTTTTTTCAAAGAGTTTTTATTTTATAAAAAATGGATACTGAGTAGAAGTGTCCACATGTAATATTCAAGTTTTTTGTTTATGTTATGACCTAATTATCTAAATATCTAAACCTGAAAAGATCCTTAATGTGCATTATCAACTTAATTCAAGATTATGTAATGTTTATAGCTGGGTCCTTATATTAAGACTTATAGAAAACCCTAGTAATCCATTTGACATGGTTAAACCTAGACTAATTTAATTCAAACAAATATAAATCTATAATATTTAGGTCATTTTACCTAAAACAATCTCCCCATACTCAAAATGAACTTGGCTACTAAGGTTCAAAGATGAAAAAAAACCAAAAAAAAAACAGTTTCAATAAAAATATCAAAGAGGGAAACACCTGAAAAAAGATGGGATCTTTCAGAAACTAAACAATTGGGATTCCCGAGTGATAATGAGGGAATTCACCTTAGCATGCCTATAATAGGCTTAGGTTATTATAAATGGAGTTAATAAATAGTTACAAATAGAATGTTAATGTGACTGTACCTCATTAAATTAGAGTTACAACCATTTTTATTGGGGAAAAGAGAATTTTATCAATATTTCCTATTGCATGGATTGTGTCATTTTAGGAAGACTATATTGAGATAGTTATACATGAAAACACTTGATATTATTCTTCTAATATTACTCTCTTCCTTATTTTTAGAATTGTCTTGCTGGAGATTTACTTTCTTATGAATTATATACATACATGATATTAGATGATTTCCTCTTTCCAGGATTTAGTGACACATAGAATGTGGTTTCCACCATTACCATATTTGGTTGAGTATTTTAAATTAAGAATCCATTAGTCCCCTAATCTCATGAAAAATATCTATGTGTTAATATTAGAAAATCAAGGGATATATCAATACTTAGAACATTGTTATAAAAAAACTCAGAACACCTTTGGTGGGCAAAAAATTTTTATACTAGAAAGAACACACCACCCCATTATTGAGATATTTATAATCAAACTTATTATTTTGTGAGACTGATTGAATATTACACAAGTACTAGCTATTATTATAATTTTTTTTAATCTATTGTGATTTAAAATTAATATATTTTATTCATCCACACCTACTAGTTTCTCATCCATGTTAAAAAACATACATATCTTCTAATTTTTTATTAGATAATGTTTAATTACTCTTATATAAGATATTTTTAATCTTAAAAGGAATGTTCACTCTAACATATATTTTTATAAAATAGGGTATTCATCTAATTTAATCTAACATAAGAGTTATAAATCATTTTAATCATACTTGGGTTGAAAAAAACTCATATTAATCTTGCATAGATCAATAAAATAATTTTCCAATATTACTTTAGCCTCTATGGACCTATAAATAAATCAAAAGACAATAAAAAATTGATACATTTATTTTAATCCCAATGTAAATTTATTCAATAACATTTAAAAATTGGAATGTTTAATAAATATTTAAAATTTTTAATGAAATGAGGGTCAAATATAAAATAATCACAACAAAAACATTAACACTAAATGATAAGGAATAAAATACATTGAAGATAAAAAATATAATGAATATTTTGGATCTATCTAACACTATATTGAGATTGGTAGCTTATTTTACACTATATTGCGTACCAAATCTCTTAGTATTGAATAAATTATTAAAATTAGTTTGTTTTAATGATTTAATAAAATTTAATTATGTATATTAAATGTATATAAAAAAAGGTATTTTCTTATTAGTGATTTTGGAAAAAGAATAAAGGATGTATTTTTTTCTTATTGTGTGATTTCTAGAAAAAATTTAGAGAAAATGAAAATTAGAGTATTGAGTGGATTTTTTTGTTTAGTGTATACATATGGTTTAACAAATACTTATATAGTTAATGATATTGATGTGATGGTTTGTGTGAGGTATTGAAAATGAGTTTAAAATTCCCATTTCATTTTGGGTGCCTTTTTGGTTTTGGAAATGTTGATATAATTCATTCTTAGGTTTGGGCGCCACATCAGTTTTTATGAGGATAATAGAAATTGTTATATATTCAGTACACTCAGGGGTAAGCGGTAAATATTGGTTGTTACTCATGGTATAAAGGATCTCCTGGGTTTTTTAAATGTAAACGGGTGTTTATGGTGGGATTATAAATGTGGGATGATTTTATGGGTTTTTATATAGTTGGTTAAAATGATTATTTATTATTAGAATCTAAAATTATTTATGTAGGTTTTATAAAATTACATGCACTATATTATGTTTTATATAATTCATTTAAATCATTACTTATTTTTATATCCCTAGGGTGCATGTGAATTCTTTTGGATATCCTATTGGGTCTTGTACTCACCCGCTACATGATCACCTTTATGGATACGAGGTTAACATGAAATAGAACATTGGTAATGGAAAAAATATTCTTCAGTAGTTTTGAAACATTTCCATGTAGGTGGAGAAGTAAAAGATGAATGTATATACTAAGAGAGATTGGATCATATACTTTTTGGGAGATAAATAAAGGTTGTTTAGGTGATCCATTTTGAAGGATATCATTTTATAAATTTATCAAAATTCTCAAGCAATATACACTTGTTTTACAGTAAGGATTTATTAAGAAGTGCTTTAGGTTTTTGAAAGTGTTATATCATGAATTAATGTTATTATTTACTACCTATAATTATTTTATTATAGGATGGTATGTTATATATACGAATACCTCATGTAAAATTCATCCTTACCCAACCCCCACCCCTTATCCTCACTTGAGTCAAGAAGAAATGTTATATAAAACTAGTTGTTCCCTCAGTCACCAGTGGCTATAAAAAATGGTCATGGATAATGAAATATAATTTAGGGATTTTTTCCTTCAAATAATAGACACCCATCATGTTAAAATCTTACCAAAATTTTATAATGTGGTATCACTGTACTGAACATACAAACCTATAAGACGAAAATATCTCTCTATATTTGAAAAACAACATATGATTAATTATAAGAAAAATTCAAAAATATGTAACAATATTGAAAAAATATTTCTTATGGTGTAATGAGAAGATTAAAAAAATTCAACAATGCTATAATATGCATGCCCAAAAAATGGAACACCAAAACAACATCTACATCTCTACCTAGAACTCAATGATCTAACCACCCACCAAATAACACGACCACCTTTATATCTCCACCATTGATTATATGTTTTTTCACTAGTGAATAATATAATTTTTCTTTTACATGAATTATCCTACAAACAATTTATATATCAACTGAGGTGAGAATACATGTAATGAGAATAAAATTTAGCGGGACATCACCTAGACCTAACATGCACCCCATTAATTTAAAAATCAAAAAAACATTAAACAATATTTATAAAAAATTCCCCAATAGAATATATTTTATGGAGATATCATAAGTCATTTCCCATTTCAATAATAATATTCATTCCAAATAACCTTATCCAAATGTATCAAAATTTTCTATATTTACAAAACCAACACCAAAAACTCCTTTTTTATTATTAAAAAACTAAGGGATCCCATAGATCATGAATAAACACTAAATGGTAAAACCTAATCATGATTAGGTTGAATTCACAAACTTTTCCATTATCCCCATCAAACCTAACGAGGCCCCCACACTCATTTGGGAAGTACATCACCCTAGTTGAACCTGGTAAGGTATTAGCATTGAAGTAATATCCAATCCCTCAACCAAAAAATCCTATCAATATCATTAATAATATAAATATAAAGGAAAAATGAAATAATTAAAATATGATCCCTAAAAACCGCACTTTTTAATTTCACCAAATTTTCTCTAGGAAATCTCACATGTACTAAAAAATCCACTATTTATCCTTTTCTAAAATAACTCAACCAATAATCTCATTTACAAAAAACAATAATCTACCATAATTAAAACATTTAGTATCCATAAAGTAATTTATATTAAAACCCACTTTCATGACAATGGGATTTTAAATACAATTGATTATAGAAGTACTTACCTTCCCTAACATGAAAAAAATGTTGGATTATACCACTAAACATGATATTAACATTACCCTTAGACTTATCATGAATATAGAAACAAAAAACCCAAAATTTATCTAACCTAAAACTCCCAATATCTCTGAAATGAATCCATTATGGTATACTATTATAAAAAATAATAAAGAAGAAAAGATAAGATATAGATGAAATACCATTAATCTGGAATCCCAACACCCTTCAGTCCAAGAGATGAGGGAAGAAACATACCAAATGAACTCCAAAATTAACTCTATGTTAAGAGATAATTTTTAAACAAGATATAATGGACAAAACATAACCCCAAATTTAATATAATTGATGTTTTGGGGCCTTTTATGTGAATCTATTAGCTAATGCATGATCCCTATAGCTATAAAAATCATTGGTAATTCCCCAATGAATTATATTTTTCATAATTCATGATGAAAATGAATGATCCTAGAGACTATTAATTTAACCATGATTTTTATTACTGTCCATCCTAATCATATTTCATGGTCACCTGGGTAAAATTAATGGTTTCCCAGATATGAATCTAATTTTTTTCACCTCTAATGGACACCCAAACATCCTAATTTAACCTATATACCTTATAATGGTAAATTTTTATCAAATAATGACTTTATATACATCAAACATGCACAAAATATAATCTTCATCTTTGTATTACCTATCCATTAGATGTTAGTGATAATTATTGTTTGATATAATCTTATACCATTATTGGCACATCAATGATTCTAACTATTATGTATCCTATCACATGGTATTCTATTTCCATATCACATATACCAATATATTATCATGAATAAAAAATAATTTCACCCATAAATAATAAAAAAGTTATTTTATAAAAATCATACATCTAGTTTTGACTCTATATGACCCCGTTTAATAATTTGAGTATGGTTCTCAACAGTGATAGATGAAACACATCACACATATTTATATAATGAGGGGGAAATTCCAACAAGTATGTTACACACCTAATATACTCAATAACCTTGAATATTCATATATAATCATGTCACAACATTCTATAATTATTAAGCAGTCAATGTCCATCCTCAATAAGACCCTTAGAAATACATTATTGACTATAAAAAACTCTATATGCTAATAATGATGGATCATATATGTATTTTTTCCACTATAAAAATTAACCTTCTATTTATTTATCAAAAATTATTTTATGTTATCTACTTCACCATAGTCAATACATCCAAGTAATATTAACCCATTCCACCCAACTAAGAAGAAAATGGCATGGATTCCAATTCATAACCTCAATGGGATCCATAACAATGGTTTATTGATAAATATTATTGTATTAAACTATCCATAAATTAACATGATTCTTCCATGATACATCAATTTCCATCACACATCCTCTAATAATATCCTCCAATATCGGTATAGTATATTCAAAGTGTTCATCTATCATTGGATGTCTAGAAATAGTAAAATTTAACTTGGTACACATCACATAGTGAAAATAATTCATAAACAAAGACATCAATATAAAATATATATATAAAATAATCAATTTTTTTATACTATAATGGGTGACCAATTATCTCATATATATATTTTTCAATTCCTTTAATAAATTCACCTCTCAAATTGGAATAAAGTATATTGATTTGGTTAGTCTATCTATAATTGTTAGATTGCTTCTATACTTCCCCATGATTCTTAATAAATTTATAATAAAATTTATTGAGATATTGTCCCACTTCAAAATTATATTTTGAAATTATTGAACCATTTTTATAGGTCCCACATGTTCTTCCATAACTTTTTTTCAATCATTTCACCTGTCTTGAAAGACATCGACATATTTAGTAACTTTATAATCCTTTTTATTAACTGGGATGAGAAGTAACCCATACATGATACAAAGTCCAAGTGGATTCAACTCTTTAAACGATATATATCTTTATGGACCATAAGCACATGATCCTTAACAAGTTCCTTATGGACCCTATACTAGAACAACCCATCCCCACATTCTTTTCATATGATTATTTCACATCTCCATAAAATAGAATTTGTGGTCTTCCATAACCACCCCATATGGTTTTTATTGACCTGGTGTGATATCATCCACTTTAATGGTATCCCTTATACGTCTATTAATATTCACATTGGCTACCATTTTTTTTTGCACTATCTTACACTCCAATAAACTTGAATTTTTCCTGTACGGAGCCTAGAGGTCCACAATTGATGGTCTATAGTCCCATTTTCTTAAAGGACCATTATATTTAAGGCTAAAATATTGGCCTAAAATACCAAATTGGACGAGGAGTATGAAAACTAAAATATCCCTCTATAATACCATAAATAGTACCCACACTATTATAGTACTACAACGTTGCTATAAGTATTTTATTTTTCAAAAAATATGATAATCTCTTTCTTCATAACCAACCATTAAAAGTATCATTTTATTTCCGTATAAATTTTTATTGTTTTAGTTTATACCATCCAATTACAATGATAAAATAATTTCAATTAATTTAATCACATTAAATATGGAATAACGAGATGTTTTTTGGAAATAAAATGTAAAATATGATTATTCCAATCATGTATTTGAGGTCAAATTATCATTTAGAGAATACCTTATAGTTATACATTCTAAATATAACAAATGATACTACCACACATGATCCACAAAGTATGGTGAAACAAAAATAATCAACAATAAAATGTTCTTTCACTAATTAGTTATATCTAACAACTTTTCGATGTATATCCTCCAATTTTAATCTACTCCTTAGATTACAAAATGAAATTATGATATAATTTCCAACATAAATCATGAATAAACATATTTCCCTTTTGTGGCATATATGTTCATAAGAGATCAAAATGAAATCAACAGCCAAGGTTTAAATATGATGAAAAAACCAATGAAAAAAGGTTCAATGAAAAACTCAATGTGGGATGGACCTAGAAAAAGATGGGATATTACAATCTACTCGCCATATAATAAGCAATCCCCAAGCTTCTTCAATCATCATTGTGGGGTATAAGAAAATAAGTATGGCCATTTTTCTCAAATATGAGACTCCCCTACTAGGTATCTGATTAAACATGCCAATGATGACATTTCCCTTGAACTGGAGGTATAATCATTCCTTAGAGGTACTTATCACTACTGTTCACAATCTGCATTGGATGATCCTCATAGGAAACATCTACACCAAGCACAATGTCATCAATGTCTATCGCATGTGAAGGTTCAATATGATATATCCAAAGCTGTGACATGTGAAACACATCATGCATGGAAATTTAGCATTGTGGAAGGGATAATCAGTATGCCACTAGAATAACCAATTCCACTATCTCAAATATCCTGAAAAACCTGAGTGCTAGATTTTTATGTTTTTTAATGTGAAATTTATCCAACTCAGGAGGCAACTGAAGGAAATAATGATGACCAAACTAAAACTCTAGAGGTTATCTCTGATGCCAACGTAGATTTATTCCTGCATTGTGTGTTCACCAACCACCTCTTAATAAATTGGACTGGATCAAACATATCTTACATGGGACTAGGTCGAACAAGCACCAGATCACCTAAGTCTAACAAAAAAATAGGTTAATGACACAACCTACCATATAAATCATCAAAATGTTCCATTTGTATCAATTCATGAAAGTTATTATTATAAGAAAACTCTAATAGTTCAAAATGGTTCTCCCATGAATCATCAAAATATAAAAATAGTCTTCTAACGTATCCTCCAAAATTTGAATTATTCACCCAGATTGACTATCAATCGGAGAATAATAGGCTATACTTAGAAGAACCTATGATCCCAGAGCCTTCTGGAGACCCTTTAGAAACTGAGGTGTGAAACAAGGATATCTATCATAAATTGTACTCCTCAAAACACCATGAAACCAAACTATCTCTAGCACATAAATATTACACAGATCATAAACAATGAAGTTCTCCCTAATAGGTAAGAAGTGGTCAACCTTTGTCAGTTGATCTAGGATAACCCATAATGAATCATTCTTATGGGGTTTCCAGGGTAACATTGTCTCAAAATCCATAGTCACATCATCTAATTTATACTTCAAAATGGGTAGGGGTTGCAACAACCTAGTAGGCCTCTGATGCTTGAATTTCACCTATTAAAAAGTGAAACATCTCACCAAAATCATGATACCTACTTCTTCATTCTTGGAGACAAGTATTATCTATGGAGATCATGATACATCATTTTCAAAACTATATATACCACTCATCTAAAATTATGAAACTTTCTCATCAGCTCCTCACACAATCCCATAAAGACCCATAACCAGCCATGGAAAATAAGAGAATTATCACTTATAAGAGAACATATTGGTAGAGGATCCCCACTATATAGGAAGTATCTATGAAAAAATCCCTCCAAATTAGATTTCTACTCTATATTTATCCAGTCATGAAGCATGGATATAACATATATCAAAGTCATAACTACTCATCGATGGGACTCCTGAACATCTATATGCATGTCTTCAAAGAGTCCCATTATCATCCAATCGCTGTATGACTCCCACACATCCTCTATATGCATCTTCAAGATCAAGTCATTAGCAGCAACATTTCCCTTTACCAATGTATAATTCAACTCAATGTCAAATGACTATTGATACTCAACTCACCTCCTCCGCTAACGGTTTATACCCCACTGAGAAAAGATATACTTGAGGATCTTTGGTCTACGTACACCACAAACCTTTCACCAAAATTATAGCATCTCCTTCATATAAGGGAATGTACCACTACAACTAAATCTAGATTGTGAGTAGGATAATTCCTCTCAAGCGGTCTCATCTCTTTGGATCTTTAAGAAACCACTTGATCGTCCTACATTAGATCTGCTCTGTGTATTACTCTCGAAACATTGTAGTACATGATGTATGCCTTACCTGAAATAGGTACAGACAAGATCAAAGATCAAGTCAACCTACTATTTTTCTCTCAAAAACATCTCTCACAAGAATCCAACCAAACAAATTTCACTCCTTTCTTGGTCATCACGGACATAGGTGCTGTTAGATGGGAAAAGTACTGGATGTAATTCTTATAATAACTAGTTAGACCCAGAAAATTATGAATCTAAAATATATTACTGGTAAAAACCCAAGATAATATGGATGAAACCATATATGGGTCCATTGACACCCTATCATCTGAGATGAAATGACCCATGAAGTTCACTTTATCAATCCAAAAACTGTATTTGGTTATCTTGACATATATCCAATGTTCAATTAATGTACTCAAGATGATGTCAAGATGTTGGGAATGAAATTCTACTGAATGGGAGTAAACTAATATTTCATTGAAAAAAACCACCACAAACTAATATAGAAAAGGATGAAAGATATGACTGAACAAGACCATGAATATCTCTAGTGTGTTCATCAATCCCAATGACATCACTACAAACTCCTATAAGTCATTACTGATCTTAAAATCAGTTTGAGGTATGTTTGGTGGTCTCACTATCAACTAATGATTATCTAATCTCAATTAAATCTTGGAGAAGAATTTATCACATATTAGCTAATCTAATAGATCATCAATGCGCAGATGGGGATGCCAGTTTTTGACTATCATCTGGTTCAACCTCCGATAGTACTCATACAAACACAAATTCCAATAATTTTTCTTAGTGAAAATAACTAGACAACCCCATGGTGATGTTCCAGGATGTATGAAAGACTTGTAACCCATATCTTATAACTATAATTTCAACTCTTGAATCCCTACTAGTGCCATCTTGTAAGGTGGAATAAAAAATATCTATCCTCTCAACTCTAACTAGATCGTGAACTTGATATCTTTCTCGTGTGGTAATACATAAAATTCATTAGGAAATACATCATGAAAATATTCTACCACGGGTGGAAAATTATCCTACTGCATTCCACCATCACTCAGATGAAATATTATTATATGATCCATGGAATAATCATTTCTACACTGAATTAGTCATATATAACCATCCTGAAGATCCCATTCCCCCTGGCGAAAATAGTTTAATCCTTCTAGAGATAAAAAGGTAAATCTCATCTAAAAACAATCAATATTATCCTAGTAAAGAACTAGTCAATCCATACTAATAAAAAAAATCAAAAACTATCATTTTAATATCAAAAAGTTCCCAAAAGATTCAGTAACCACTAATTTCTAGAGAACACACCTTTCAATGTTTGATATTCTTTGATTTCACTCCCAATGGTGTATTGATGATTAAGACATCATCCAAAATTTCCAAAACCAAACCCAAAACATTTGAAAAAATATCATATAAGAAGGAATTTTATTCTTTCATATCAAACAAAACGCAAGAAGGGGTGGATGATATAAGAATATCACCTATGATGGTAGAAGGTCCTACATCAAAACCATCCGAAGTATACTACATTGAGTGAAAATAACTTTCCCCTCTACCTTGTGCTCCAGCCTAACTAACTTATTTTGTTACATCTTTTTGGTACTCTCACTCCTAAACTGGGGTACCATGCCCCCTACCTCAAGATGAATGCCTAGTGGAAATCCAACTATCAGTCTGTTGAGGGGTTGATGAGTCCTTCCCAAACTCTAGCGCATGTCCTGATCTCCTACTACTTCTCTTTTTTTTCACTCCTTATAAAACCTCTATAGGTTTACCAACCTACTATAATCACGATACTCTAAATAAGGGTAAAAACAATAAGGATACTTGTGTTAACACTTTTCACACTAATATAATTAAAATAGAACATGGTTCTAATATGTATACCCACTACCCTGACTGCTCTACCCACTATTTACTTATAGATAACTGTCATAATGGTTCTTATTTCTACTAAAATAAAAGATCAAAAATTGCCCTACTGAAATAGCCTAGTCACTATTGAGGGACTCAATAATATTTTCCTCCATTATGAGATCCAAATTCATCAAGTATGAAAATATGCTAAAAAAAATACATTCACCTATGAAATGATCTCATAGTTAATCCCATACTAGAAATTCATCACCCTAGAAATTTCATCATCTTCTAAAGAAGATGTAGAGCACTATAAGTTAGTGAAGTGTTCAATGTGGTCTATTAGTAAAATTCCCTCCTTCAATAGGTGCATAAACTCATGATCCTTCTCATACCTCAACATATTAGGATAGAAGTTGATCAAGAATTTCATCTTGATATCCTTCCAGGATAACTCCTCTTGCTGCCCATATTGCTATAGAATGTATTTCCAATTCTTGGAAGTTCCATGAATCATGTATGAAAAATTATTCGACCTAATATCTGTTGGTTTCTCAAGGTGATTGAAGATAATGTATACTTTCTTGATCTAGAACTTGGCTACATGGGGGCCTCACTCCCTAGTGAACGTATGCCGATTATATAACTGAAAATATGTCATTATCTTAGACATAGAAGGAAGAATAGTCTCCCTCTACATGGATCACATGAACCTCATAATATTTTTTCAAAGATGAACATCTATATAATCATCAAAAGCTATAGGAAGCTCCAGTTCAGCTACATTGGAAGCATTCTAATTTCCACTCTCCTGATTCTCAACTCGAAGATAATGAGGAGGCATTTTCTATACAAAACAATTCACTCCCTAGAACACCAGATAACAACTAGTTCATCCTCTACAGGTGACCACAATATAGATCCATTGTCTCATGGAATATATAAATATTGTTTAACAAGTAAGTTAGCATGATATAAAATACCTTTCATTTCCATTTATTAGATATAATAACTGTATACTATAAAAGTTCATATAGGAACATATTTCAAATGAAATAAATATGTTCCAATCATGAATAATGAATACCAAGATATATATGTATGTTCTTATAATGATACAAGAATACTCATCTCATTCTATACTAGGCCATGAGGATAAATCTCAAGAAACAATAACATCACACAACATGTGAATCACCCAAGGTGAAATAATATCAACCATAAGAATGAACAACATGAAAAACATTCCCATCCCTCGGTACTCTGATATTCCTACATACTTGGTTTAGATATTCCCATGAAGACGCTTGTAACGTCCCGATTCCAGAATCCACCCAGAGGCGCCCCAGACCCGGTTGGTCACATGGCCTCAAGCGCATTTACCCAAACGTCAGAGGTTGCCGACTAGCAGTGAGGGCCTTGGGTGTGAAAGTGGGGAAAATATGCCCTCATTGGCAGAGTACACAGTGGAAGAAAAATAAACATGCGATAGAGGAGGCAGTAACAACCAACAATATAAATAGTGAAAGACTAAATCAACAAACTGGAGCACAAATGTATACATAAAATGATGCATGATACATATCTAGGAAACCATCCAAACAAGTCACAATGCTGGAAAAAACTACAGTACCAAAAAAAGTACAAAAGAAAATAAAAAATCTCCTCAGTATCGCAAGGCAAGGCTTGGTCCCATGCTCTTCTGCTCCAAGAAATCAAGTACCAGAAGTCGAAGGGCGCTTTCACTTGTCTATACCTGCAACAACATAGTCTGTTTGGGCCCAAAAGCATAACCCAAATAGGGTGTGAGACTAAATCCCAGTAGGCATTCACCCAAAGATCTATACCTAACAGTCAGTGAGTATATGGTAGGTAAAAGTACAATAAGCAGTAAACAACAATAACAAGTAGTAGGCAGTAAACAGTAAGCAGTAAAGCAGGATGATACATAACAAAAATCAATCCAGAACCAACAACAGTAGTGAAGCAAACAACTAACAAGCAGGAAACCCTCTGGGAAGTTCTTGCAGCCATCCCCTCTGGTCCTATCCAAGAATTACCACAACCCTATGGGCAGTTCACTCAGCCTAACCTCTCTGGCTTGGTCATACAAATTTATAAGACTCTCTGGGGAAGCTCACTCGGTCAATTACACTTATAGTCTAGGGTATTTAGGGACTCTCTGAGGATGATCATGTGGTCTAACCCTCTTAGACCCAAGGTCTAGAGACTCTCTGAGGACTCTATCTCGGTCAATTACTCCTATAGCCTTAGGTATACCACAGAATCTCTGAGGAAGCTCACTCGGTCAATTCCTCCTCTAGCCTGGGAAGGTTCTTAAAGAGAAATTAAACAAGGTAAGACTCTCTAAGGAAGCTCACTCAGTCTACCCTCTTGTAGTCTATAAAATATGAAGGCACTCTGGGAAGCTCACTCGGTCTATCCCCTCTATGATCTATAATGTCTAAGACTCACTGAGGAAGCTCACTCGGTCTACCCTCCTGTAGTCTATAATTTCAAAGACTCTCTCGAAAGTTCACTCGGTCTATCCCTTATAGTATATAGCCCCAGGTTCTCTCAGCCTCGTGCTAGTCAGTGCATAATAATGCTATAAGGCCAAAGTAAACCTATAGAGTTACTTGGCTAACCAAATTACACCTATAGAGCTACTTGGCTAAATAGTCTACAAGGTAACAAGTATGTAATGAAAAATACTCCATCCTATAGACACAAGGCATGGCAATAGTCATGACGGCCAAAGGCTAACAAGACCCAAAAGTCGTAAACAAATCAAATCACGGGTAAAACATCCAAGCACAACAAATTATCCTCTAACATGATAAATTTACCTCCAGACAAGCATAAAAGCAAGGAAGGAAAACAACAAGGGCAAAAAGGTAAACATGCAATACCCCGTTCATGGGTATTGGTGGAATTTGCACATAAAACTCAATGACATTGAATGGTAAGGCACAAAACACCTACCTTGATCCTAAGAGATCGATATAATTGAACCACGATGACTGATTCTCCTTAGAACGTCGAAGATCTGAGAAAACATCCAAAATTCTCAACCCACGATATCTTGAGAAGGAGGAGGAATTGGAAAACAAGGATCAAGAAGAAGGGAGAACTCACCACTGCGATTCCAACGCAATCGCCAGTGATTGAATCAGAGAATGGATGGAGGAACGATGGCTCATCGAAGATCTGCAGATTCCCGGTGCTCTCAGATGAAAAAAAACCTTGAAGAAGACGTTTATCGTGATTAGGCGCGACCCTGGTCCATTTAATGAGAAAAAGAAAGTACATGACGTGCAATTTTAGAGTACATGGCGTGTAGTGTATTTTTCCATACTCCACCAAAATCGGCCTCCACGTCACCCCTACACACTGTGAGTGTGGCCCGGACATAGCCAGTACACGGCTTCGAGTGGGAAAGGAGTACACGACGTGTACTTCAAAAATTTCCAGAAACTCCATTTTTTCCAAAAACTCCAAAAAAAGGGAAGCATACCTGAAAACGAAGATCTGGGTTTTTACAAACTTCCCCCATTAAAGAAATTCATCCCCAAATTTCCCTAGAGAGGTGTAGAAGAAGAAACCCCGAATAGCTCCGGGCACTGTGATCATACATCGACCTCCCTCTCCCAGGTCTCGTCCTGTACTCGCCCATGCTGCCAAAGTACCTGTACCAGAGGAACAAACTGCCCATGGAGAACCTTCGTACTGTGATCAAAAATCCGGATAGGATGATCCTCAAATGACGCATCCTCTTCAATCTCAACCTCCTCGGGTTGAAAGACATGAGACGGGTCTGAAAAGTAATGTCAGAGTTGAGAGACATGGAAGACGTTGTGCATATCCCGGTACCTCTGAGGTAGCTGCAACTGATAGGCAACCGAACCAACTCTCTCCAACACCTCAAATGGCCCGACGTACCATGGTGAAAGCTTACCCTGTCTCTGAATCCTCTTGTGTCCCAACCTCGGTGCGACATGTAGGAAAACCTGATCTCCGACCTCGAACTCCAGGGGTCGTCTCCGCTGATCATCATAAGACTTCTGCCGAGACTGTTCTGTAGCCATCCTCTTCCGAATCAGCTCTATCTGCTCTGATGTCTCCTGAACATGATGATGTCCCAGCAAAGCTGCCTCTCCGACCTCCAACCAGAATAAGGGTGATCGACATAGCCTACCGTACAACGCCTCGTATGGTGCCATCTGAATGGTCGCCTAAAAAATGTTGTTGTAGGAGAACTCCACAAGAGGTATATGCTTCTCCCAAGAAGCGCTAAAGTCTAGAATGCAAGCTTGGATCATATCCTCAAGCACCTGGATCGTGCGCTCGGACTGGCCATCAGTTTGGGGATGGTATGCTGTACTCAAAAGTACCTATGTACCCAAAGCCTTATGAAGTCCCTACCCGAACCAAGAGGTAAAGCGCACATCCCTATCTGAAACGATGGAGTGTGTAATTCCATGTAGACGTACAATCTCTCAGATGTACATTCGTCCTAGATCATCAACACTGAAGGTCTCCTTGATCGGAAAGAAGTGTGCAACCTTCGTAAGCCTGTCGACGACAACCCAAACAACATCACTCCCCCGAGGTGACCTCGGTAACCCGGTCACGAAGTCCATCGCGACATCATTCCACTTCCACTCCGGAATGAGTAACTGTTGCAAAATACCCGCTGGTCACTGATGCTCTACTTTCACCTACTGACAAGTAGAACATCTCATGACAAAACCAGCAACATCTCTCTTCATACCTGGACACCAGTACTGGAGATGAAGATCCCAATACATCTTGGTGATGCCAAAATGAACTACCCAAACTGAGGAATGAAAATCCCACATCATCTCCTTGCGTATGTCTGCTGGCACCCATATGCGTCCCTGGTAATGCAAGATCTCATCCTCGCCCACTGTTCATATAGGAAGAGGGTCCCCTCCTGACACACTCTCCCGCAAGACTAAGGTCTTTGAATCTGATAGCTACCTCATTCCCACCCGATCAAAAAGTGTAGATGTAACAGCCACATATGAAAGGAAATTCTTTCCCTGCCTATCGTGCACCTCCAGATGCATCTCAGAGAACAGAGCCATAAGCTGCCACTCACTGCTGGCCTCCTGAACTGCCTGAATCTGAGTTCTCCTGCTCAAAGAATTAGCCACCGCATTTCCCTATCCCAGTGTATAGGCGAGCTCAAAGTCAAAAGACTGAAGATACTCGACCCACCTGCGCTGTCTCAGATTCAGATCACGCTGAGTGAAGATATACTTGAGACTCTTGTGGTCGGTAAAAACCACAATGTGCTCTCCCAGAAGGTAGTGTCTCCAACAACGTAAGGAATGAACAACAACTTCCAACTCCAGATCATGCGTCAGGTAGTTCCTCTTGTGTGGCCTCAATTTCCGAGACCCGTAAGCAACGACCCCATCTCCCAGCATAAGTAGAGCTCCTAGCCCAATACCTGAAGCATCACAGTAAATAGTGTAGCCCTTTCCCGGCTCTGGAAAGACTAGTATCGGTGCTGACATCAACCTCCCATTCAGCTCCAGGAAGGCCGACTCACAAGAATCTGACCATAAAAACTTCTCCCCCTTCTTGGTCAGACCTGTCAACGGTGCTTCTAGGCACGATAAGTCCTTTATGAAATGACTGTAGTATCCATCCAGCCCTAGAAAACTTCACACCTCAAAGACTTTATTTAGCTGATCCCTAGAAAATACAGCTCTCACTTTCTCTAGGTCCACTGAAACTCCTTTCTCTGAGATAACATAGCCCAAGAAGTGAATCTGATCCATCCAACAGTGGCATTTCGACAACTTAGCATATAACTGATGCTCTCTCAGTGTACTCAGAACGATATCAAGATGTGTGGCATGGTTGTGTCGAGTGTGAGAGTACACCAAGATGTTATCCACGAAAACCACCACAAAGGAGTCTAAGTATGGATGGAACACTCGGTTCATCAGTGCCATGAAAACCGCAGGCGCGTTCGTGAGACCGAACAACATGACTGTATACTCGTATAGACCATACCTACTCCTAAAGGCTGTAAGAGGTATATCAGATGGTCTAATGTGCAACTGATGATAACCGAACCTCAAGTCAATCTTCGAGAACACCCAAGCTCCTCGAAGCTGATCAAAGAGGTCATCAATCCTCAGAAAGGGATATCAGTTCTTGACCGTCAACAGGTTCAGCTTCCGATAATGCACACAAAGCCGAAGGGTACCTCCTGCATTCTTTGCAAACAGGATAGGCGAACCCCAAGGAGAAGTACTGGGTCAGATGAAACCCTTTTCATGCAACTCCTCCAACTGCTTCTTGAGCTCCTGCAATTCAGGTGTAGCCATCCTATAAGGAGGAATGGGTACCAGTGCCGCTCCTGGAACGAGTTCAATTGAGAAGTCTACCTAACGTTCTGGAGGCAAACCTGAAAAGTCCTCTGACATCCCTAAAACAATCCACCACTGGATGAATGTATAACTGTGAAGTCCCCTGGTCATCGAGATAAATACTGGAAATATGGCCTATAAATTCCCCTAGCCCATGATGCTCTGGTCTATCTCTACCCACCTGGACATCCCACTCACCTCTATGAAGGAAAGATCCACCCTCTAGTGATGTGAAACTCACCCTACAACGATAGCAATCGATGACTGCCTGGAAAGGAACTAACCAGTCCATCCTGAGAATGACATCATAGCCCGTCATCTTTAGGAAATAGAGGTCCCATAAAAAGTGACACCCTGCAACCTCAAGAGGGCACTCTCTGCACTGATGTACGCTATATTTCCTCATTCCCAATGGTGTGTCAAGAGTCAAAAAGTTGGCAGATGAAAAGATATAGAGCCCAAGGCTCTCCACAACCGCAACAGAGATAAATCTATGGGAAGAACCAGTATCGAAAAGAGTTAAAGATAAAACTAAGGCTACTAAGATCGTACCTTGAACTGTAGAAGGGCCGAGATCCTGCTCCTGATAGGTCTGCTCCACAACGAAAGACTGGCCTGCACCACGGCCCTGCGCCCCTCGCTGACCTCTCTGAGCTGATCCAGTCTGCTGTCGCTGATGACCTGGTGACTGACTACCACGGTCGCGACCTCCACCTCGGCTCGAATGGCTAGAAGAACTCTAGTTCTCGGAATGGTGGGAAACTGGTGAAGCATCTCCAGAATGCGGGGTCATAGAGGAACCCCTACCACCATCTGAAGGTGAGAAGATCTTACGAAAACATTGAAGATGGACCATCTTGCCGCAAGATCATCACTCCATCGGATCCCTATGGCACTGAGGCCTAGTATACCCACTCCTACTGCTCTGGTAGCATACAACCTGGCTACCAGAAGATGCACCTCGCATACCCCGATCTCCTTGAGAATACTCTCTGCGACGCTTCCTACTATCCTTAGGAGGAACACCATCTCTGGATGACGAACCGCCCTGGCTCACTGCTCCAGAATCCCTAAGATTTCACTTAGTAATCAGCGCCTGGTTGATGATGGAGGATATAGAAGTAAACTGGAAGATATTCAACCGGGAACGTATCTCATGTCCGAGACCGTCCTCGAACTTCCTAGCAAGGAACAACTCATCACCTTCTAGGATCGGTGTGAAACGCTGCAGCTCAATGAAGCGAGACGAGTACTCCATAACAGAAAGCGTACCCTGCTGTATATTCATAAAATCCCGGGCCCGATCGGCCCTTAGGGTCTCTAGATAGAAGTAGTCATAGAAGGTGCGTTGAAACCCGTCCCAAGAGATACCCTGCTGACGCCCTGACTGTGAGATCACCTCCCACCACCTCTTAGCGGTATCTTGTAGAATATAGGTGGCCATTTTTACCCTCTTCTCTGGGGGTATCTCTAGATGCTCAAAGATAGTCAGGGTGGCCTCAAACCACGACTCTGCATCCTGAGGTCCCCCATCCCCTGAGAAATTAGGAGGATGCTGCTACTGAAAACCCCCCGTCAACTCAGCCATCTTCGGGGCAGGAGGCGGCGCTCCCTGAAAGGTCTACATCATCCTCAGGAATTCCTCCCTGAACTGCGCATCAGTGCCTACGATGGGTACAACTGCTGGTGCCAAGGCTGGCATAGTAGTAGGATCTGCAGGAGGTCCCTGATCGGCCATATCCGTTGTCTGATCACTGTATGGAAACTGACGTATGACCGGAGGACATCTCAGAGGCATAGATATGAAGGATCAAAAGCACAACTTAGATCAGGATTAACAAATACTGAAAACACATGAGCAAAAAATGGGAACAGGGGAAAGGAACTATCATGTTTTACAAAACACGACTACATGACGTGTATAAAAACTAGACTGTGTGTCTTCTTTAGCCACTAACATGGGCGTGTACCCCTGCCCGACAGGTCGTGTAACACCATAAACTACACGGTGTGTTGTTCCCACACACGGCATGTACTTGAACTCTAAACCCCTTCCCGATTCTCTTTACACGGCTAACCCACACAGTCCAAACTAACCCCATACTACATGACATGTTCCCTAGGGACACGACGTGTACTAGCCAAGGTCTCGGCGGCCCATGTTGTTATTTACATGGCCGTCTACGCTGTTGGCACTTACACGGCATGTTACGAACAAACACGGTGTGTATAGGAGAAGGTGACACCATCCCATGTTGTTTGTGACATGGTTGGGTACCTAAACAAGACTACACAGGATGTTCCGAAAACAACACGGCGTGTCTAAGAGAAGGTATTGCCGACCCGTGTTGTTCATAACACGACCGAGTACACGGCTCTGACCTATACGGCGTGTACCTACTATACATGGAATGTTCCTGAAGTTATTATTACAACACCATGTTCCTGCACACACAGTCAGTAACACAGCGTGTAACCAAAAAGTACACGCCGTGTATTCTGGGTTTTTCTGGGCAGTAGCTTAGAAACTGCACAGAAGCCCAGAAACACAGAAAACAAGGCAAAGAGGTGCCAAATTCTGATCTGTGAGGGCCCATACTCCCCGAAAATCAAATCTTGGCATCTCCTACTATAAAGTACAAGAGGAAACAGGATCATGATCCACCAACTTCTGATTCAAGAGGGCCCATAACACCTCAAGAATAAAAATTTGGCATTCATTTAAGAAAAGTACAACACAATAAATTTCTCTATCCCCGTAGCAGGGATTCTATCAAGCATATATCACAAAAACATACATAATCTACACAGAGTCTATCACAACAACATGCAATCGCTAATGCACTCTAGATGGCATGGCAAGAATGCATGGCATGTGATTTCTAAAAAGTGCCTATATGATGCATGAGATGGAATACCCTCATATCATCGGGTTACGACAAAAATAGAACCGAAATATCAAAACAACAACAACACAAAGCATTTGAATCACTCTAGGTGAAATCATATCAACCGTAAAATCTCAAAACCAAAAAACTGAAATAAACGAGGTAGTATGGCTTTTCCCTGTACATGGGTTAGCTACTCCCGGACACAACTTATTACCAAGTACCGCATCCGTCCTATCCCTGGCTAAAGTCTCCAAATAGTAAAGTAAGAGAAAATAATTCCTCTGATACCACTTTGTAACGTCACGGTTCTGGAAGCCACCCAGAGGCGCCCCGTACCCGGTTGGTCACATGGCCTCAAGCGCATTTCCCCAAATACCAGAGGCTGCTGACTAGCAGTGAGGGCCTTGGGTGTGACAATGGGGAAACTATTCCCTCATTGGAAGAGTACACAACGGAATAAAAATAAACATGAGATAGCGGAAGTAGTAACAACCAACAATATAAACAACGGAAGACTAAATCAAAAAACTAGAGCACATATGTATGCATAAAATGGTGCATGATACATATCTATGAAAGCAACCAAACAAGTCACAATGGTGGAAAGAACTACAGTACCAAAAAAAGTACAAAAGAAAATAAAACATCTCCTCAGCATCGCAAGACAAGGCTTGGTCCCATGCTCTCCTGCTCTAAGCAATCAAGTACTGGAAGTCGAAGGGCACTTGCCCTTGTTTATACCTGCAACAACATAGTCTGTTTGGGCCCAAAAGCATGACCCAAACAGGGTGTGAGACTAAATCCTATTAGGCATTCACCCAAAGATCTGTACCTAACAGTCAGTGAGTATATGGCAGGTAAGAGTATAATAAGCAGTAAACAGCAGCAACAAGGAGTAGGTAGTAAACAGTAAGCAGTAAAGTAGGATGATACATAACAATAATCAGTCCACAACCAACAACAGTAGTGAAGAAAACAGCTAACAAGCAGGAAAACCTCTGGGAAGTACTCACAATCATACCCTCTGGTCCTATCAAAGAAGTACCACAACCCTCTGGGTAGTGCACTCATCCTAACCACTATAGCTTGGTCATACGAATTTATAAGACTCTATGGGAAAGCTTACTCAGTCAACTCCCCTTATAGTCTAGGGTAGTCAGGGAATCTCTGAAGAAGATCATGTGGTCTAACCCTCTTAGCCCCAAGGTCTAGAGACTCTCTGAGGAATCTATCTTAGTCAATTTCTCCTATAGACTCAGGTATACCACAGACTCTCTGAGGAAGCTAACTCGGTTAATTACTCCTTTATCCTGGGAAGGTTATTAAAGAGAAATCAAACAAGGTAAGGCTCTCTTAGGAAGCTCACTCGATCTACCCTCCTATAGTCTATAAAATCTGAAGGCACTCTGGGAATATCACTCGGTCTATCCCCTATGTGGCCTATAGTGTCTAAGAATCACTGAGAAAGCTCACTCGGTGTACCCTCCTGTAGTCTATAATGTCAAAGACTCTCTGGGAAATTCACTCGGTCTATCCCTTATAGTCTATAGCACCAAGTTCTCTCAGCCCCGCTCCAGTTAGTGCATAATAATGCTATATGGAAAAAGTACACCTATAGAGCTACTTGGATAACCAAAGTACACCTATGGAGCTACTTGGATAAACAGTCTACAAGGAAAAAATCATGTAATGCAAAATACTCCATCCTATAGACACAAGGCATGTCAACAGTCATGACGACCAAAGTCTAACAAGACCCAAAGGTCGTAAACAGAGCAAAGCATGAGAAAAACATCCAAGCACAACAAATTATCCTCTAACATGATAAATTTACTTCCACACAATCATAAAAGCAAGGAAGGAAAACAACAAGGGAAAAAGGTAAACACGCAATACCCCATTCACGGGTATTGGTGGAATTTGCACATAAAACTCAAGGACTTTGAACGGTAAGGCACAAACCACATACCTCAATCCTAGGAGATTGATATAATTGAACCACGATGACTGATTCTCCTTATAATGTCAAAGATCTGAGAAAATGTCCAAAAATTTGAACCCATGATATCTTGAGAAGGAGGAGGAATTGGAAAACAAGGCTCAAGAAGAAGAGAGAACTTACCGCTGCGATTCCAACGCAATCGACAATGCTCAAATCAAAGAACAGATAGAGTAACGGTGGCTCGTCAAAGATCCATGGATTCCTGGTGCTCTCAGACGAACAGAACCTAGAAGAAGATGTTTATTGCGATTAGGCGCGACTCCAGTCCGTTTAATGAAAAAAAGAAAGTACACAACGTGCACTTTTAGAGTATACAACGTGTATTGTATTTTTTCATACTCCACCAAAATCGGCCTCCATTTCACCCCTACACATCGTGTGTATGGGCCGGACACGGCCAGTACACGACTTCGAGTGGGAAAAGAGTGCACAGTGTGTACTCAGAAAGTACATAGCATGTACTTCAAAAATTTCCAGAAACTCCATTTTTCCCAAAAACTCCAGAAAAAGGGAAGCATACCTGAAAACGAAGATCCGGGTTCTTACAACACTCATTAATCATTTCTGACACATTATAATCCCCTTTCTAACTTTCACAAATACTAAAACAGAAAAAATATAACAATCAGATGCCTCTAATATAACTTTAAAAAATCCATCAATCTGTCACTAGCTCACAGTAAAAAATCACGTTGGTTACTAGACCTCAAGAATTCCTCCCCATATGAAAATGTTTATTGAATAGTAGAGGGGGTGTTGATAATAATGGGGAGACTATACAACCGATTACATATTTATATAGTAGTAGAAATATACAATTAACAGAATAATAAAAATAGTGGGAACAATAAAAAACTGGAAGGTAAAGGAAGAACCAATTAACTAAAAAATAGTGAACCATGTAATGAAAAACCAGAATGTATATAAATGTCAAACTAAAAGTAATAAAAATAAAAGAACAAGCTAATGTAATACAATCAAAAGACCTCAATCCTAAACCCCATGTCGCCCACAACTCTAAGATCCAATCCATTAGCAAGATACAATCAACTATAAGACCCCTTTCCTTTTTCCAATCCTGTATCCATGTAATCTACTCGGGTACTAAACAAGAACCTAAATAGGGTTTGAGTAAAACTCAGTAATATGACACCACCATGTTTATAAAAAAGTTATGATAAATAAGTGCATGAAAAAAGCGATAAACATCGGTATCAATTAAAAAATTAATGCAATACATCAAAAACAATACTTCGTCACCATGCTAGAATATATTTGAGCATGTAACTCTACCATGACATAATTACATAACCAGGTCAATCCCAATAAACATTACAAAATAGCTGGTCCAAGATTTATAAGCACTAGTACTCTGCCCATGCTTTCACACGACGCTATAAAAAAATTCTTATTTTCAATAATAGAAGTCCATTTTTCAAACTCATTAATTCATATTAATATTGAATATATTTAAAAAGAAAAATGAGTAGTAAATAATAATGGAATAGAAGGTAGTAAAATTGTGAGAAATCATAAATAGAGAAGTAAATATTTAGTTAAATTAATAAGGAATATAAATTTATATTGGGCATTCATGTTGGAGAAATCAATTACATAAATGAAAAACTAATTCAAATGGATAATTTAAAATGAAATGAATCTTCATACAAAAAAAATAATTATACATGATTAATTATGTAATTATTTGTTCACGTTCATTACAAATAATATTACGTAAACAAATAGGTTTAAATATGTTCAAATTTGTCAGAAAATTCTATTAAGTAAACAAAAATTACATAAATAAGAGAATTTTAAATAACGTGGTACATTTTATTTAGAATTCCAAATAAATATTAAACACATTTGGAGTAAATGTGGTTGATATGATATCCCCCACTTATCAATACCTAAGATAAAATTTATGGCGTTAAACACACACACACACACATATATATATCAAGGATTTATGAAATTCTCATATGCTTACCATGAATGGATTTATGAAATTATTTAAATGTATTGTGGGTTTATAACTATTTTACTTATATCCATATTACATGAAAAAATGTAGTTTTATGTTACATGATAACATTTCAAGTAAGATAAATGTAAGATAAAATGCAGGGTTAAATAACATCAGTCAATGTGTTAAATAACATTAATTACACTACAAATTTATAGCTATTTTACTTATATCATACTTGTATTCTCCCATAATAACATTTAGTTATTTAAGATAGCATAGTTAATTATTTCATATAATGTAACAAAGGTAAATAAATTACTGAAATTTTCAAAATTTCCTATTTTTTCATTTGAATTTTACTGAAATTATAAGTACTCATCTCTCTATATCTTTGATATACCATACCTAATGGTTCCATATAAATCTAAAAACATCCTGACCAAACATCACAATACTATCCATATAGGAATCATGATAATCATATAGAGAAAACATTGAAAACACATATCCTTTAAATAAATACCCACAAGTTAAAATTCTGGAATGGAAAATACAATGCCCTATAGTTACTAAACATTTAAAATATACAATATGAAAAACTCCATCTAGATCTAACCTTTGAAATCAACATTTAGAACCACCCTTGGGATATCATAATTTCAAACCAAAATCCATATTCATAGCATCCAAACATTGTACCTACTGGATAAAATTAGCAAAAACATCACCATCTATATAACCAATCATAACACAACACCATTTCATTAATAAATTCATAATTAACAAAAACATAATTCTAGCAGCCGCTCCCGGTGGAGTTAAAGAGAATCACAACATTTTGAAATGATAGGGAATATGTAGAAATATAAGGTGAAGTGTATCCATCAGCCTATAATAAAATTGAGTTAATTTGAATGAAACCTTGAAGAAAAAGACTAACATTCTTCAGAGTGGCACATAGGATGGGCGTGATCGCACAAATCATCTCCCTTGATGCATCAACGTCTCTTACAATCCCAAGACTCGCACACTAAGGCAATTCATAATCATGAGAGAAAATTTCCAAGCCAACAACAGTTGCATTCATCTTATAGAAAATTTCACACCCAGGGACCTGGAAGTGGATATGTCTAATAGTAATACAATATATGGAGATCTTATAAAGAGGGTGTGATTCCAATTAATGTGAGTGTTCCTTAATAGAGGGGATGATCACACTGTAATGACATGCATCATCTATTTTAAACTAATTTCAATTCTTCTAAATTGATTTCATCCCTCACTAATACTTTGTTTTCTACTTTTATGTATTCTTTCCTAATAATATTTTCTTTGGGATTTTATGGTTTCTTTCCAAGTAATAATTTTTTTCTATCAAACAGTAACATGTATTTGTTCAATTTTACTCAATTAAAATTATTAATTTTTATGAAATATAAAAACCTGTTATAATTATTTTATTATAAAAGTTTTAACAACCATATATTATTTATTTCATTAGGTTATTGATTTCACTTTTATTAATCCATCATTTTCTATATAAACTTGTTTCTCATACATGGTGCTATGGTAATTTCAAATCCATATATACCAAATATTCTTTTAATTATTCCTTGTACTTTGCTTACCCCTTTGTTCAGAGGTTGATTATTTATAGTTACATTCATGCTATAGAAATTTTTTGACATAAGGACTTGTAAGTGGATATTTCTAATAGTAATATAGTATATAGAGATCTTATAAAGAGGATGTGATTCCAATTCATGTGAATGTTACTTGACAGTGGGGATGTTCACAATCCTTATGATGTACTACCTGAAATAATATGTAATTCACATTTACTTCAAAAATCATGCACTCATGCTAAAATGGATTTGTTAAATGAGTCTCAACAAACAAAATCGATCTCGATCATTGTCTTTTCCCCATCACTATCACCGTTGATTTAGAATGGCCTAGGTGGTATATTCTTGCATAAAATTAGTATGTTGATCTTAAAAATATGGGTTGTGAAAAATACTCACACTAAATGAAAAAATACTAATCTCTAGAAAATTTTGGATAAGTGGCATTTGTTCTGTTAAAAAAACACTCACACTAAAAAACACTCACACTTAATGACACCATACTGAGGGAAATGCAATGAAAAATTAGAAAGATTCAAAAATAGAGTAAAAATATATAAGTAAATTCAGGTGGAAATGCAATGAATGAAATGATATTCACAGGGGAAATGTAGTGGAATAAATGAAATAAAATAATGGGAAATTTAGTGAAAAAAATTATATACAAAGGGAAATGAAATAAAATGCAGGGAAAAAATAATTTCATAACAAAAAAATTAAATTTTTTATAGTAGATGGAAATGAAAACAACGAAAAAACCTTAATCTATATTGACCAATAGCCAAAATTGAGGGAGGGAAGACACATTTATAGTAGATGAAAACTATTTTAAATAGGATATTGTATAAATATACATTGATGGGTTTATAGGGAAAATTCCTTGTGCTTGCAGTTTTCAAGAAGTATTATTCTTCCACATGGGAAGAATGCTACCTTTTTCCCTCAATCTTTATTTTCTTTAACTTCACCCTTGATCAATGAGTAATATTCTTCCTTTATTCATTCTTTAATTTAATACAAACTACCAATTTAATATGGGAAATTTTTGTAAATAAACAAATGTATCAGGATGTAACCAACATAAAAAATACTTTTGATTATATAATGCTATGAAATCAAAATCCATGCTATGGTCCTTAATAGTTTTTATAATATAAATCATTTCATTCCCCCATGGTGTGTTTAAAAATTTGACTATGTGTTCTCATACTGACTCCTCCCATTTTTTTCTGGTATGGGACACTAACATAGAATGTATTATAGTCCATGGTGTGGGAACTGGTAGATTTTTAGTGTCACTAAACATGTCATAACTTCTTCACAGGATGGATGAAATTCCAAAAATGTTAGATTCTTTGATAAAATACAATAGTTGAAATAAATAGAAATAAAAAAAAGTACATGAAATAAACTTTGTAGAATATGCAACAACAGTGAGAAGATGAAAAATATTAAGAAATCATAGTTACAGGAATGAAAAAAATTGTAGAACTGAATTAAGTGACCTCTGAACAAGGGGGTAAGGAAATTACAAGGAAGAATGAAAAGATTATTTTGTATATATGGATTTTCAATTACCCTATCACCATGTATAAGCAATATGTTTCTATAGTAAATAATGGAGCAATAAAAGTGAATTAAATAACCCAACAAAATAAATAATATGTGGTTGTTAAAAAATTTATAATAAAATAATTATAATAAGTTTTTAGATTTCATAAAAATTAATAATTGTAAATGAGTAAAATTGAATAGATACATGTCACTATTTGATAGAATAAATTTATTACTAGGAAATAAACTAGAACATTCCTATGGAAATATGATTAGGAAAGAATAAATAAAATTAGAAAACATATTATTAATGAGGAATGAAATCAGTTTAGAATAACTAAAATCAATTTAAAGGAGATGATGCAGTCATTGCAGGAAAAAAATATGAAAAAAATAAAAAAATTAGAAATATGTAAAAATACCAAAATAAATAATTTAGAATATGAATATTTACCTAAACACTCTTATTCCTGGTGAAAAATTATTGAGACAAATAATCAGTTTGTGTACTCATGAATAATATGAGAAAATATATTTATAACTAAAATTTTAAAATCAAAAGATAAATGGAAAAACAAAAAACTAAATTTAAAAACTCAAAAAAGTAATGGAATCATTATTAAAAAAAGAAAATTCATAATAAAAAACTAAACTTCATGCAGTAGTACATATCAGCCATTTTCATAACATCTCTCTATAATAAAGCTTCCATATAAACATGTAATTCTGCTTAATATATATCAAATAATAAATGAAATAGAAAGTGGACCACAATAATAAAAAGTAGATTATGGGAAAATAATATTACTGAAATATGATCATCAAATGTGTACTATGTACAGTGGATGCATGCATAATATATGACAATATATGTAACACCCCGAGATTTTATGAAAAATATTATTTTAATTTCATTAATGTCTTATGTTGTATTCTACACCAAGATTACCTTGCGCTATACGCAACACCGTATTAGCTTGCAGTATACGCAACACTATTCTTGGACCGTGTTACACACAATTTTGATAATAGTTATTCTACGCAACATTGAGTATATATATATATATTAAATGTATAAATGAAATATGGTTGGATTCTGTTATACGAAACAACGAAGGATTCTTTCACAACACGCAACCCTGACTTGGCTTGCATTACACGCAATCGCGACCTTCCTCGATAGCGTGTGTTGTACTCAATACCGGGTTTTAATAAACAATGTTATATTATTATAATATTGTCATGAACTAGCCGTTATGAATAGTATTAACTAAATTTTTAATTTTATAACATTATTATTCATCTTACACATTTCTAGAACATGGTATAAGAACAAAATAATTTTTTCGGGTAAAATAAGTATTTTTCAAAAAATGCAGTTTTGCCGCCTTTTGATGGCGCACCCACTTTAAATCTAGTTTTTGACATGTTTATAAGTTCAATTTGACAAAATAAAATTCTTCTTTGGAATCAAGAAATAAAAATTTACTTTGGATAAATTTTTCATATTATTCTGGTAACTTTCACATTTTAATGAATAGTAAAAACACGCTATATTTTAATTAAAAACAACTTTTTTCATCGTAATATCTTATGTGGTTAAATTATAATATTGAATGGTTTTAAAGTATAAATAGAATATATTTTTACCATTTAATATAATGTATGTCATTAGCATTGATTTTACCTTGAATTCGTAGGTTAAATCAATTCAATCTTTTGCAATGTTTTAAACAAAAACCCGTTTTTATTCGACAACGGGATTAATTTTAATTTAATTTCTGCAACTTCTGTGTTTTGAACTTTAAAAAATAGATTCCATATTTTGAATCAGTGGGTCCAAATTATGTTAAAAGGATAATTTTTATTTTTGGGAATTATGAATAGTAACTACGGTAAATTTTATTTACCATAGTTAAAGGTAAATCGGGTAATTAAGGGTAAATATAATATTTTAAAATTACCCTAAAAAATTTAAAAATCCTATTGGATGACTAAAAAACGACCCATATCACCTAAGGGTCGGATTAGATTAATTTAATTAAATTTTGTCAATGAAAATAATTTAATTATTATTAAAACCAAAGAATGTGACAACATGTTACTATCTTAAATCTTATAAGTATAATAATTTTAATCTAGAGATAAACTTCATGAAACTTCGAACATGAATAGTCTCCAGAAAGATAATACAATTATCTACATTATAGGAATTTATTTAGAATTTTTAGGGATTAAATAATTATCATTTATTTTGACAGAAAGATGATGCAGTAATTGTCTTATTAATGAAATATTGACATAATTGATGTTATAAATGACCAAATAAATGTAATTTGAGACTTTTTATGACTTAAACTAATTTTCTAGGTTAATATGACATGTTATTGTTGATTTAAGTAACTTGGTTCGAACTTATCATTCTGTTATGAATTTAATAAAAATCATGTACCAAATAGTGTCAAAATTGACATAAAATAGTTTTTAAAAAAAATATTATATTATTAATTGTTATTTTATTTCTAAAAATCTAAGGTTCGGAAAAATGACTTAGATAAGATTATATATATTAATAATAAACAACTTGGGGTTCTTTTGGCTTGATATAGTAAGTTTATTAACCATATACTGTAAGAAAACAAAAAGACACGGTAAAAGATAAATTATTTAACTTAGAGTTAAATCTAATTGATAAGGTTAAAATAATAACCTAAACTTGTCTAAATCCTATTGGATGAGAGGATTTAGACCCATCCCCACTTTATCTTCGAAATAAGACCCTTTGGAACCATTATAAACCTATTTTGACTTTAATATAAAATAATATTTTGAGATATTCCTAAGGTGCCCCTCTCCTCCCTTATAAAAGGGTACCTCCTCCCCCTCCTCCTCACACCAATTTGAGCACTCAAGCTCAGCCAAACCCTGCCAAAATATCTTCTCCACTTCCCTAGAAACATGCTAGAGGTTCTGTTGTTCCTCAAAGACCAATTTTAGTGCCCTAAGAGGAGGTCTCAAAGAGGCGCTTCAAAGAAGAGGAGGTTCGGACACATACGAAGAAAATCGGACCTAAGGTAAGGGAAATATCACAATCTCATTTTTATCCGAGATTGTTTATTCATAAGTATTTACTGGGGTGTATTTTATCATCCACATCCATGTTCCCTCAATATGTAATATTGTTTCCATCCACTTACAATAGTTTAAATCCAATTTTACCCTTCGGTGAGTTTTTAGTAAAGAATATGAAAGGAATCTTTTGTTGTTTTTTTCGTACGAGGTACTTTTTGACTTTTCCGACAAAAGTACGAAGAATGTTTTTTTAACTTATATGGAATGAATGTATTTTTAAAACATTATTTCCAAGAAGCTTCCTTTATAAGTTTTCAAGTTTATTTTTAATCAACTTCTTTTATTTTAAAGTCGTATGACATGTTATGAAAGGAAAAATGTTTTTGAAGAAGAAAGGATATTTTCCTCAAGAATGAAGTTCAAGTGTTTTATCAAAATTATTTTCCATCTAAGATAATAAAGGGTTATTTTTTTATCCCTATTATTACATTGATTTGATTATGTTGTGAGGGAATTATTTTTATGAAGTCATTTACCTTATATGATTTGTTTTATGATGTCATGATGTTTAAGAATCCAATTTTTATTACATGGGTTATGAAATGATGTATGGTTTATGATTTTGTGGCACACATAAGAATGGTATAATTAAGAGATGGGTGAGTCCTATATCTCCCTCCAATGCATTGGGTAAAGATTTTATATCTCATGAGATAGACATGGCTGGAATGGTAGGTTATACCGGTTCAGTGAAACATGACTGAAACGAGGGTTACTCGATTAAGAAAGGGACTTTGTCCACTAAGATAGTCTTGGCAATGAGTCTTGACTAACAAGAAATGATTCTATATGATTATGTGTGTATGCCACAAATTTTAATGTTTTAAGTTATGATTATTGTGAATACATTTCACTGCCATGAGTTATCCCAGGTTATGAAATTATGATCTCTTTTGCAGGTTAAGATTTCCAAAAGTTATGTTCTTTATATTTCTTTTGTTTACCCTTACTGAGCATTTGAGCTCACCCTTTTATGTTTTCTTTTCCCCAGGATATAAAGAAAGGTTTTAGGTAAAAAAAAGGAAGATCTTTATGGGAGATGTTGAAGATCTTTCACCACGATTAGAAGATTTTATTCCGAGTTTCCAAAGACACTAAACTATTACGATCCTTGTGTGTGTGTTTTTGTTATGTACTAAGTATTCCGCAAAAGTAATGTAATGTTCATGTACGTCAGGCTTCGGGTCTCTACAGTTGGTATCAGAGGAAAGGTTTAGTCAACCTTTGGAAACTAGGATGCGAAAACGTTAGTGAGATCCCTAGAGATATTTCTACGGTATGTCTAGGGATGTCCCTAAGGTTAAGTATACGTATAGGTTATATTACTAGAACTATGCTAACGATCATAGAATTAAACCTAAGATGTTAGATATTGAAGGTACTCCCCCTTTATAATTTTGTTTTCCCTAGCATGATTTTTTCCTCTCACACTATTCTTTTTGGGTTTTAGACGATGGCTGGAACCCGAAGGAACCGTGTTGATCAATGCAATGGACAATGCAATGATTGTCCTCCTGAACAAACAAATGTTATGGGAGATGGAGTGAAAAATCTTATTGCTTTACTTACACAAGCTATGAATCATTATGGACTTCCAAATGAGTAGAGAAGGGAACAATATTCTATTGATTCCTTCATGAGGCAACGTCCACCTTCTCTCAGTGGGTCTTCTGATCCACTTGTTGCTGAACAATGGATCAGTACCACTAAAAAGATATTTTCAGTTCTTCAATGTTCTGAACATGATAAAGTCATCTTAGTAGTATATCGTTTGGAAGGTGAAGCTGATCAATGGTGGAATCTTATCAAGAATACAAGGCAAAGAGATGAAATTGAGTCCATGGAATGGGACGAGTTCAAGAACTTATTTTTCAATAAGTACTTCCCTCGTATTCTTCGAACAAAGATGGAGAAGGAGTTTCTTGAACTAAAGAAAAAGGATGATGAATCTGTTGGTATATACGAAGTGAATTTTACAAGACTTGCAAGGTATGCATCTGGCATTATCATCCAACCTGAAAGTAAAGTTGATCGATTTTTCAGTGGCTTAAAACCAAGTCTTCGAAGGGCATTAGCTATAAGAGACTTCAGTAGCTATGAAGAAATTGTGCATTGTGCTATCAAGGTAGAAATGGAAGTTGGTGTTACATATCCATCTCATGGTTTTGACAAGAAACGAAAGATGGAGTTCAAGGAGAAATCTCATAATAATGGTGAAAAGAAGATGAATGTTTCCTTATGCACAAAGTGTGGAAAGAAGCATGGTGGAGATTGTCTTAAAGGGACTAGAAAATGTTTTAAGTGTGGAAAAGAAGGTCATCGAGCAGCTGAGTGTCGAAGTAATGGAAAAAAGGTTTCTAATGATGTGAATAAAGCAAACACTGCAGAGAACGCACCACCAACACTTCAATACTTCAAGTGCAAGGAAATGGGGCATTATGCTAATAAATGCCCTAATCCAAGGGTTAGTGATGATCAACATGAGAAACCACTAAAGGGAAAGGACAAAGGGAAGTCACATGCGATCACTATTGGCAATGTTGAATATGACAACGATGTGGTGGAATGATTAAGTGTTTATGTAATGGGATTCCAAAATAATGTTGTATCATTGAGTATTGCAATACTTATTGATGTGGTATTCAAAGTGATTGAGATATTTTTTCGAAATAAGATGATATGCGCATAATGAAGGGAAAACGAGAAAATGAAATGTTTAATAGTATTCATGAGCTCATGATTGATATAAGGACTAAGTGATATCATGGTTTGAGTATATAGAATTTTGAGGATTTTGGTATGTGGAAAGTGTTAACTTTAAACTACATTCAAGTTTTCACTATGGTTCAATGGGTATTTAAGAGAATACATGATTAAGGCCTTTGAATGTTTGGAATGTGACCAACAAGACATATCTTATGATATATGGGGATCAACGATGGTATTAAATCTCTGGTAATCGTTTTCACTATGTTATGAGAGTGGACTGCAGTATTATGGATAAGCCTAAAGATTGAAATGGATTATGTTGGACATAAGTGAGTATTGTTTAAGGATAGAAGTTTTTTTTTCGATATTATTGATGGGATGTTATAGTAATGTAGTTTTAGAAAAAGGACAACCTACAGGATGGGCGACAGCCCATCGCGTCGGACAAGGCTGTAGGAATCGAACCCACAACCGAAGTGCGACTGGCCTTTATCGCCTACCACTGGCCTACAGGAAGTCCCTGTTTAGTAGAAACTAGTTTTATTATATTAAGCAGTATGATATATGAAGTATAAGTCCATTTTAGGAACCATATGTGATTAATCTCACTATAGATCGACTTATGTGTATAATTTTTGCTAACCTTTTGTTTGAGACAGATGGAATGACCCGTCATTCTATCACATGATCTGCTAACACTTCACGAATAACAAATTCAACTTCATTTATTTAACAGATGAAGTGGAAATTGTTCAAGGCACGAACAACAGTGAGATTGTACCAAAATAAAGTAAGTATTTATTCTAATTCAAATTTTTAACTTTAGGGAAATGATCTTGGAAACCAAAAATGTTGTCCTAGTGCCCTTATATCCGATGAATCGGATGGTACCTTAGATCGTCACAAATTTATGGATTTGTGATTGTTGTCTTTTCCATAGCCATGTTCTCTACCACTCTCCATCAGAACATGATGGTTAGATTTCTCTTCCATATCCATATTTTCACCTATGTGGAAACCCAGTGATTAGTTTATTTGGATAACCGTTACGTTTCAAACTTTTGTTTTTAAAGATAAGTTTTGGTATTCCTTTTTACGATGTGGGTTTCTATCAAAGAAACTTTCAAATAGTAAACCATTTATAACCCCGACGAATTTCGAGGGAGAAATTCATTTTTAGGGGGGTAGAATGTAACACCCCGAGATTTTATGAAAAATATTATTTTAATTTCATTAATGTCTTATGTTGTATTCTACACCAAGATTACCTTGCGCTATACGCAACACCGTATTAGCTTGCAGTATACGCAACACTATTATTGGACCGTGTTACACACAATTTTGATAATAGTTATTCTACGTAACATTGAGTATATATATATATATATATATATATTAAATGTATAAATGAAATATGGTTGGATTCTGTTATACGAAACAACGAAGGATTCTTTCACAACACGCAACCCTGACTTGGCTTTCATTACACGCAATCGCGACCTTCCTCGATAGCGTGTGTTGTACGCAATACCAGGTTTTAATAAACAATGTTATATTATTATAATATTGTCATGAACTAGCCGTTATGAATAGTATTAACTAAATTTTGAATTTTATAACATTATTAGTCATCTTACACATTTCTAGAACATGGTATAAGAACAAAATAAATTTTTCGGGTAAAATAATTATTTTTCAAAAAATGCAGTTTTGCCGCCTTTTGATGGCGCACCCACTTTAAATCTAGTTTTGACATGTTTATAAGTTCAATTTGACAAAATAAAATTCTTATTTGGAATCAAGAAATAAAAATTTACTTTGGATAAATTTTTCATATTATTCTGGTAACTTTCACATTTTAATGAATAGTAAAAACACGCTATATTTTAATTAAAAACAACTTTTTTCATCGTAATATCTTATGTGGTTAAATTATAATATTGAATGGTTTTAAAGTATAAATAGAATATATTTTTACCATTTAATATAATGTATGTCATTAGCATTGATTTTACCTTGAATTCGTAGGTTAAATCAATTCAATCTTTTGCAATGTTTTAAACAAAAACCCGTTTTTATTCGACAACGGGATTAATTTTAATTTAATTTCTGCAACTTCTGTGTTTTGAATTTTAAAAAATGGATTCCATATTTGGAATAAGTGGGTCCAAATTATGTTAATAGGATACTTTTTATTTTTGGGAATTATGAATAGTAACTATGGTAAATTTTATTTACCATAGTTAAAGGTAAATCGGGTAATTAAGGGTAAATATAATATTTTAAAATTACCCTAACAAATGTCAAAATCCTATTGGATGACTAAAAAACGACCCATATCACCTAAGGGTCAGATTAGATTAATTTAATTAAATTTTGTCAATGAAAATAATTTAATTATTATTAAAACCAAAGAATGTGACAACATGTCGCTATCTTAAATCTTATAAGTATAATAATTTTAGTCTAGTGATAAACTTCATCAAACTTCGAACATGAATAGTCTCCAGAAATCTAATACAATTATCTACATCATAGGAATTTATTTATAATTTTTAGGGATTAAATAATTATCATTTATTATGACAGAAAGATGATGCAGTAATTGTCTTATTAATGAAATATTGACATAATTGATGTTATAAATGCCCAAATAAATGTAATTTGAGACTTTTTATGACTTAAACTAATTTTCTAGGTTAATATGACATTTTATTGTTGATTTAAGTAACTTGGTTCGAACTTATCATTCTGTTATGAATTTAATAAAAATCATGTACCAAATAGTGTAAAACTTCACATAAAATAGTTTTTAAAACAAATATTATATTATTAATTGTTATTTTATTCCTAAAAATATAAGGTTCCGCCAAATGACTTAGATAAGATTATATATATTAATAATAAACAACTTGGGGTTCTTTTGTCTTGATATAGTAAGTTTATTAACCATATACTGTAAGAAAACAAAAAGACACGGTAAAAGTTAAATTATTTAACTTAGAGTTAAATCTAATTGATAAGGTTAAAATAATAACCTAAACTTGTCTAAATCCTATTGGATGAGAGGATTTCGAACCATCCCCACTTTAGCATCGAAATAAGACCCTTTGGAACCATTATAAACCGATTTTGACTTTAATATAAAATAATATTTTGAGATATTCCTAAGGTGCCCCTCTCCTCCCTTATAAAAGGGTACCTCCTCCCCCTCCTCCTCACACCGATTTGAGCACTCAAGCTCGGCCAACCCCTGCCAAAATCTCTTCTCCACTTCCCTAGAAACATATTAGAGGTTCTGGTCTTCCTCAAAGACCAATTTTAGTGCCCTAAGAGGAGGTCTCAAAGAGGCGCTTCAAAGAAGAGGAGGTTCGGACACAGACGAAGCAAATCGGACCTAAGGTAAGGGAAATATCACAATCTCATTTTTATCCGAGATTGTTTATTCGTAAGTATTTACTGGGGTGTATTTTATCATCCAAATCCATGTTCCCTCAATATGTAATATTGTTTCCATCCACTTACAATAGTTTAAATCCAATTTTACCCTTCGGTGAGTTTTTAGTAAAGAATATGAATGGAATCTTTTGTCGTTTTTTTTCGTACGAGGTACTTTTTGACTTTTCCGACAAAAGTACGAAGAATGTTTTTTTTAACTTATACGGAATGAATGGATTTTTAAAACATTATTTCCAAGAATCTTCCTTTACAAGTTTTCAAGTTTATTTTTAATCAACTTCTTTTATTTTAAAGTCGTATGACATGTTATGAAAGGAAAAATGTTTTTGAAGAAGAAAGGATATTTTCCTCAAGAATGGAGTTCAAGTGTTTTATCAAAATCATTTTACATCTAAGATAATAAAGGGTTATATTTTTATCCCTATTATTACATTGATTTGATTATGTTGTGAGGGAATTATTTTTATGAAGTCATTTACCTTATATGATTTGTTTTATGATGTCATGATGCTTAAGAATCCCATTTTTATTACATGGGTTATGAAATGATGTATGGTTTATGATTTTGTGGCACACATAAGAATGGTATCATTAAGAGATGGGTGGGACCTATATCTCCCTCCAATGCATTGGGTAAAGATTTTATATCTCATGAGATAGACATGACTGGAATGGTAGGTTATACCGGTTCAGTGAAACATGACTGAAACGAGGGTTACTCGATTCAGAAAGGGACTTTGTCCACTAAGATAGTCTTGGCAATGAGTCTTGACTAACAAGAAATGATTCCCTATGATTATGTGTGTATTCCACAAAGTTTAATGTTTTAAGTTATGATTATTGTGAATACATTTCACTGCCATGAGTTATCCCAGGTTATGAAATTATGATCTCTTTTGCAGGTTAAGATTTCCAAAAGTTATGTTCTTTATATTTCTTTTGTTTACCCTTACTGAGCATTTGAGCTCACCCTTTTATGTTTTCTTTTCCCCAAGATATAAAGAAAGGTTTTAGGTAAAAAAAAGGAAGATCTTTATGGGAGATGTTGAAGATATTTCACCACGATTAGAAGATTTTATTCTGAGTTTCCAAAGACACTAAACTATTACGATCCTTGTGTGTGTGTTTTTGTTATGTACTAAGTATTCCGCAAAAGTAATGTAATGTTCATGTACGTCAGTCTTCGGGTATCTACAGTATATTTATAACTAAATTTGTAAAAAAAATAAAAATGTAAATATGAAACAGATGTCATGCTAATTACTTCAACCGAGTATGAAAAAGTACTCTTTCCTCCTGAATAATGTAGAAACCTATGACCACTACTATTATGTACAACATAATAATAAAATTTGCGTAATAACAATAAAAATTAGAATCAGTATAAAATTAGAGTTACACAACAAGAACAACCACAATACTTAGAAAAGGAACCTGTGAACATATAGGGAAGAATATTAGATAGAAGAATAAAAAAATGGTATATAGAGATTTGAAAAAACCTATCTTTGAGTAGAACTATTATAGATCAGTGGATGTTTATGCACTCTGAAGATGGATTGTTCTAAATAAATTTTGACCAAATTAAATAAGTATATCCTAAACTACTGAAATAGAAAAGAAGATGGATTGATACAGATTATTGGAAATTTGTATGAATATAGTGAAATTAAAAGGTGAATACTAGAGAAACTGTTGACAGAGGATATAGGGATATGACATTACTGTATGAGTGATGCGTCTGGTAATTAGATGAAGCTTCGTAATGGGGAAATCCTAACCCGTCATTGACATATGAAAATGAACACAAATATGTACTTTCGAATATAGGGGTTGTTTGTGGGAGTTGAAGCTTGCATCAGGTTGTGTAGGTGAGGAATATTGAATGAATACTTGATTTAATATAAGGATACAAATGGATCTAGAGGCGATGATGTTTATTTGAATTTTTGTGGGAGAAGAAGGAGGAAACGGTAGTCGTATGTGAGGAAGATTGTCCAATTGTATGCAGGTGTTGAGGCAGATATCCCAAAACCTAGGAAAAGAGGATGTTCCGGTGGATTCTGTGAGGAGGAGGATACATCGGCATCAGGAGGCAAGGAAGTGGCGAGGTATTCCATATATGGATAATTAGGCAAGGAAACCCTAATAGGGATGTAAGATCGGTGGCAGTATAGGTGGGGTAATGAGATCGCATTCGACGAAAGAGCAATGATGGAGGGAGGAGGAAATGTTAATTTGGTGACATGGGAATTCAAATTTGGTGACACATAATCATAAAAAATAAAGATTTAGTATATATATATATTTCATCATAACTGGTTCATTCCATTTAGATAATAATTTCAGCATCTAGGTTAATCCCTTTATATAAGCATTTCAACATCCAGGCCAATCCCTTTATATAAAATTTTTAGCAGCTGATCCAATCCCTTTATATAATAATTTCATCATCAATAACAACTTGAGTCATAATGAAAATAATATGATAACACAACATTATAATATAAACCAAAATGATTAATTCTTCTAATTTCTATTTTCTTTTCAATTACCCATTCATTCATTAAATTATCTATTTATCCATTACCTTTCCAGTTTTCACACCCATTTATATCAAATCATTATCAACCATTTCAATAATTAATTAAGGAATTTTACAAGGTTAATCTATCCAAATCAATCACCTAAGGTCTCATGTCATGCTAAACATATTTTAAGCCATTAGAAAGTTAGTTACTATTCATGGGTATGCTCACCCAATAGGTTGGTGCAAGACAAGTCACAATATAATTATATCTAAAGGGATATAGATATTATCCAACACATGATTTATCATCACCTTTATTCTATTAATTTAATTTTCACACTACGTCAACACAATCCAACAGTATCACACATAATTAAACATTTAGAAATAGAGTATAAGGTTTGGTTATAGACCACCTACCTTTATCTGGAGCTCAAAAAATGATTCCAATCGGTAAGGAAAATAAGAAGGAAGGTGATTATGATTAATAGGAAAAAATAGATCACACAAGATCAATATCAAAACCCAAAACAACTGAAGTCAAGAGATTCCACTGCTACAATGGAGAAAAAATGGAAGAGAGGGGAAAACAAAAGTGAGACAACTAACTAGGGATTAAAAAACCTGATCAAGACATCCAAAAGGGAATAAAGAACTCCAAAATGACCTAAAATATTCCTAGGGACTGAGGGATAGTTATGGAAAGTGGATTAAGAATGAATCAGATACACAATGTGGATTTAAAACTACTATGCCCAAGAATTACATGGTTTGTAATCATTTAACATTGTGTATTTCTCAATTTATGTGATTCCCCAAAAAACATGTATCCTTGGGTTAAAGTAAACCTGATTGAACATTACATGACATGTGATAGTTTCATGATGTGTAACCATTTCATTCCCTAAAACAGTTCATGACGTCTTTCTAACTGCATTTAAACATCATTTAACATGTTCTTGGTTTGTATTCATTCAACTCCCTGAAACAGTTCAAAAAATCTTCTTATAGATGGTTCCACTTCATGTAACATATTCAAGGAATGTAAATTTATACCATACAGTTCTCAACTGAGTTTCTATAGAAAAACCACAAACCACCTCTGAAGACTTCCAAACTCATGGAGAACCCTCGTAATCCATTTGACATGCTTAAACCCCAAAACCATTAATTCAGACAAATATAAATCCACAAAATTTAGGTTGTTTTTTCCCAGACTAATGTACCCATCCTCAATAAAAACATGACCACAATGGATTAAATATTAAGGAAAAACCAAACAAAATAAGTTCAATGAAAAATACAGAGGGATGTACCTAAAAAAACAGGATCTTACAGAAATGAAACTGCTGGTATTTTAGAGTGACAATGGGGGAATTACTCTCAACGTGTCCATAATAGGCTTACTTTTTCATCAATAGAGTTACTAAATAGGTATGAATGGAATTCTTAAGTGAATGTCACTTATTAAATTATATTTACACCAATTTTTATAGGGGCGAAGAGAATATTATCATCATTTCATAATACATGGATTGTATCCTTTTAAGAATACTTTATTTAGATGATTATAAATGGAAACAGAAGATATTATTCTCTTAATATTACTCTATTACTTCTTTTTATAATGTTCCTTCTGGATATTGAATTCCTTATGAATTATGTATGTACCTGATATAAGATGATTTCCTATTTCCAAGATCAAGTGAATCTGAGCATGTGGTTTCCACCGTTACCAAATATGGTTGAGTAGTTTAAATAAAGAATCCATTCACCCCCATATATCATGAAAGAAATATGTATATATATATATATATGAATCTCAACAAATAAAGTATTATCTCAATACCTAGAATTTTTTTATAAAAAACTCAAAACTTCTTTGGTGGAAAAAATGTTTAGAATAGAAGGAACATGTCACCCCATTGTAAAGATATTTATAATTTGATTTATTATTTTATGAGATCGATTGACTTTAAAACAAGTACCAGCTATTCTCATACAATTTTTTTGTAATATATTTTTATTTGAAATTAATATTTTTTACTCTGTAAGATCCTATGTTTTTCTTGACTAGAATTTTGAGCAGAAATTTGAATTTTACCTATATGATGCTCATAATGGGTAAAAAGGTCCTTTTCCCCTAGTATATGATCTTGGATAATTTTTTTAACCACTATGTTGGTCCTGGTATATGGTGTTTAACCTAGTACAAGAGTTTGGTAGAAATTCAAGCCGTTCAAATTTTACCAGATAATTAATATTTAATATTTAATAAATTAAGTATTAATTTATTCAAATATGTTTTTTTGGTAATATCTTTTGAATAGATCATCAGATTGAGATCCCATCTCTGTAGTTGAATTGAAAATGGGGAGTTTTTCCTAGGTGGGGTATAAACTCATGTTAGGCATTGGTCCTGGTCCGCCCCCCTTTTCTTCCTTTTGTTTTCTCCCTTTTCTATATTTTCCATCATTGGATTCTCATGTACACCCATTCGAATTCCCCTTAACAAGACTAAGAGATAGAGAGTGGGATAGGGAGGAAGATAAAGAGATAAGGAAGGTTATAGGTACCACCATAAAGCTCGGGACGTGCTGAATGGTCATGCAACAACCATAGACCACGGAAACGAGCAATGCTTCGACGGATTCCACCCAAAGGTAGGATGTTTTAATGTTTTTACCATAAAAACATGTAGATTTTATTTTTTATTGTTTAAATACCCTTTTATGCTTTTTATGACCCCTCATGGTCTGATATATTGTTTATGGGGAGAAAACAGGCGTTTCAGGCATTTCAGAGGGTTTTTATTCATAAAAATTCATCTACACAGTGTGTGGTTTAGGGAATACATGACACGTGTTCTTAATTTTTGGAGAAGACAAACTTTTTGAAGTACACGATATTCATTTGTCGTACACACTGTGTACTAGGACTCAACCATGTAGCTGAGTACTCGATCTGGCAACCTGTGTGTCACACCCCAAACATGGAAACACTTTTGTTTTCTTATATTCCAAACCTTAGATATTTTTGGTTGAGGTTCGAGATGATACCTGGTTAATTTTTTTATATTTTTGGATGTCCAATTGAATTTTGAACATGTTCATGGGTAGAACATGGTTAGTGGAAACCGTGCGGCCTAACCCAGGTACCCGTTCTGCATGTCCTGATGTTGGACATAAGTTACCACATGGTTTTAGCACAGTTGATCAAACCATGTGGTCTAGTCAAGTGGTGTCTCCTGTTCTAGGAATAAGATACCACATGGTTTTCACATGGTTGGCCAAACCATGTGGATTGATCATGTGGTAGGTTCCTGGTTGGGCAGTGGTTACTACACAGTTAGTGCACGGTTTAGTAAATAGTGAAACCAAACCGTGCGATTGGCCCAAATCTTTAAAATATTAAAACCCTATTATAAACTACTCATATTTTACCCTTACCTAATACACACTCACTCTTGGTCAGTTTTGGAACAACAAGGGGTCCTAATACCCCTCTTTCTTTGGTTATCCTCCCTCTTTGATGCACCTCTTTCGATTCCAAGGAATGTTTTTAGGGTTTTGGCCATTTTCTTCCCCTTTATCTTATTGCCTATTTATTTCTTGGTTTTTACTAGGTATCAACTCTTGGATGAACTATATATATTAGGGTTGATTTGTGGACTTGTGTTCTTTTGATTTTAGGGTGTGCGATTGGTCCTTGAGGCTTCGTTCTTCCCTCTCTTGAAGTTCCTTCACATCTGCACCCCATCGAGGTAGGTGTTTCCATCCATTTCATTTTTGATGCAATTCATTTGATTCTAGGGTGCTTTCAATTAATTTTTATGCATGATTAAAATCTTTATAATGAACTGGGTTAGTTTATTAAGGTGTTTTCTTGTGGGAAGAAATTTCTAAAATGGGGTTTGTGGGGTTTCTCCATATATGACTAAGTATATGGGCACTAAATATGTTAGATAATTTTTTAATTGATATTTAACGGTAAAATTGAGTGGTTGTGTTGTGTTCTCCCTTTCAAACATTTTATTAAATTGTTTGGATTGTGATTTGTGATTTATATGTGTAACATGGTGACTTTTATCATATGGTTTGAATGTTGTTTTGGAAGGATCTCTTGGTTCCTAAAATGCCTTTTTTCACCTTTGAAAATTGTGGGGAGTTTTTGTGTTTGGTTTAAAATTAAGTGGTGATAATAAAAATAGTTTTTAGTGTTTTCATGGATATTAGAGTGCTCCATTTCATGTTGACACATCCATGGATTCACAATGTGCACACATCGATGTGCATTAAAATGAAGGTGGAACTCTAAATAAATTTTTCCCTTCAAAGATTCTTATCTCTCCCTCCTCTTCTTTTCCCTTAAAAAGGTTACATGATTTCCAAATGGGGAAAGTGTTGCTTCAAGTGATTTTAAAATGTCACATTAAATATGTTCCTCAAGGTTTAAACTATTTTTCCTTGAAACATGTATTAAATAATGTTTGGCGTAAAGGGCCATTTGGAAAGTACTTGTGGAAGTGAAATTCCACACTATTTTGGAAATGAGTTTCGATTTTTTTTTAAAATACAATTGGATGTGTAAAGTCAAAGGGTTGTTTTAGCTAATTATCTTGGTTTTAAATAAATGATTAAATGTTTATATGATTTGATTACCTGGTTGGAACCTTTGATGATGTAATATGTAGTGGGAACTTCTATTGGGGATTTCCCTATATGGGTAATCATATAGGTGGTGTCTGTGTTTGGGGTAGGCAAGTATATTGATGGTAGTTAAGGTGAGTCACACATGCAAGGGCTACCTACTTACATAGAAAAATTTTACCATGGGTTTCTTGAGTGTCTTTTAGAGGGTCGAGTGAAATTTTCCAGTTAACCCTGATTACATGTGTTGGTAGACCTCGATTACCTGAGAGTCCAGGTGGGATGTGCCACTGGATTGGTCAGTTGAGGGAGACCTGTTGGTTACAGACTAGGGATATTCACCATAAGTCGGAAGGTGGTTCCAAATCGAGTACATCCAGGGATCACTCTTAGGATATTTAACAAATTCCCATGGTTACTATTTGTATGTGCTTGTTTACTTTCTATTGAAATTGGTTTTCATTTTTCAATACTTATTTATTTTCATCATAGTATGGTATTATTTGGATTGAGATTTATAACATGTTTATATTTCATCATATCATGGTATTTTGTTTTTGGGAAGTTGATTTGGGTTTGGGGTTAAAAAATGCTGAACTATCTTGAACTAATGAAAATGTGGCATGTGTTGTTTTGGAAAAGAGGAAGTTGTGTTGTTTATATAAAATTAGAAAAACATATTTTCCTAAATTTATTTTCAAAATAGTGTTAATGTATTATTTTCAGGAAAGTAAATTTATGGATTCTATGGTGACTGCTAACTAAGCTATGAATCTCACACCCTACTTGTGCAATTCAGCGTTAGTAGACCCAAGCTGTTTTGTAGGTTCTAGTTTCTGATTTGAGTTTACTATGTAGTAATTCAGTTGGTGGATGGTAGTGACCATGTGGTCACATGAAGACCATGTTGGTAGTGGTTTGGTTTGGTTTTGTTTGATTTTTAGTTTTTATTGAGTTTTCCATTTGTTCAACTGTTATAATTGAATCTGTTTATACATATTATTTGAGATTTAGTTTTGGTTGCTTATTCCACTTGTTCAGTTTTATTTATTTAATCATGGCTATTCTTTAGGATTAAATCACTCCCAATTGGTTTGTATTTTATGTCGGACTCTAGTTTCCATCCCATGGGGACTAGGAATACCCTTTGGATCATGTCTTGGGATCGTTTAGATGTTGGTTTGGATGAAACTCTGGGCTGGCTCATGAAAAATTAGTATTAGAGGAGACCCTTTTTATTTTGGGTGTTTGGTAGTTATATATTAGGATTTTTGGGACTTGGTAGGTAGGTTTGGGAAGATCGTCATGAAATCTTTCTCATTTTGATCCTTGAGTTACTAGGGGTAGTCCAGGATTTGAGCCTTTCATCGTTGTTTTGGATTTAGGGATCACAATGGAGATGAGCCAGTGTTATGTCATGATATCACATGGAGTAGTGACCCAAGTGTATTTGGAGTGCATGTTTAAAGCTCCTCTTAGTTGTTGATACTTACTTGGGGCATGACCCACTACCATGTCACTGGGTTAAGCATAACTACTAGTTCCTCATTCAAGTGGTTGACATGAGTTATATCTTATTTCAGTCTTAATTTATGTGAGTAATCTTTCGAAATGGAAATAATTTTTGAAATGGAAATTATTTCTTTGAAATGGGTTGTTATTAGAAAATTGGATTTAAAGGAAAAAATTTTGGATTGAAAATTATGAAAATTATTGGGTTTTGATAATGAAATGGAAAGTGTAACCCTTTGTGTTCATTGTGAACATTGGAACGTGTGAGGGTATGCGGGGGAAGTTCATGTTTTCAAATGTGGATGGAAATTGATGAACACATATGCAATGGTTCATAGGATTCCATGGGCGTGTATTTGAAATCAAAGGCTTGGACTTGTTTTTCTAAAGTTCTTTTGAAAGGGAAAAATGATTCTAAAAATTGGTTTTTGGTTTATAATGTGGGCTTTGATTTGTGAAAAGTGGCTTTTGTGTTTGGAAAGTAGCTCTTAAATGAGGTGGTTTTGAAAATTTAAAAGGTAACATGATTCTTGAAAAGTGGATTATTAGATTCGTTTGTATGTGTTTTCTTTGTGGGCCTTTGTTTTTTCTTGGGATGTTCTTTTTGACTGTGCCTTGGATTAATGATGATTTTGAATTGGTTTTCTTTGTGTTGTTCAGAATATGCCACCCAAAAAAGTACCCAAAATTTATAAGGATTCATGTGAAGTTTATGGTTCTTCTCGACTGTTTCTTATCCTTCAAGGTTATTGAGGTCCATTAGAGGTAGTTGAGTGACTTGAGGAAGTTGAGCACATCTCCAAATCATTGGGAACTCCTAAAACTGTTAGAGTTTGTGATGTCCTAGGTTTGTTTGAGGGTCTAACTATGGATGAATGGGAGATTTTCCCTCGCCATTAATGCAATTTGGGATGGTATGAGAAGTTTTTATGACCATATTTGTCCGATGGTTTATAGATGAGGAGGTGAATATGAGGAAAATGTAAAATCTAATGAGTATTAAACAAGGCCAGAAGACGGTCGAGGCCTATGTTGACCGCTTCAAGGAGGTGATTTAATTTTCTCCATAGGTGACATTGTAGGATTTTTGACGGATTATTTATTTATTAGGGGTCTTCATCCAGAGATCAAGGAGGGAGTCATCTTCTACAAGGATCTTCATTTCAAGAAATTGGTGGGAAAATCATTCTTATCTGAGTTTGTTTTCAGAGTGAAGGTAGTTGGAAATTTGGTTTCTCTTGTTGTTCATGTAGGTTTCCCATTTGGCAAGGAGTGAAGGACAGAGGAACCAGCCTATAGAGAGTCTCCTTCATTGGGTCTGATTTCAAGTTTTTTAGGCCATTCGGTTATTTTCCACTAGCATGGATTGTTCGAGAATTTGAAGCTCTCTTGTTGAAATCCTCCAAAAACATTCTATTTTGAAGCTATTTGGGTCATCTGGACAAGTTTTGTAGGAATATTTTTCTAATGTAGTTGTTTTTATTGGAGGATTCTAGCACCTGACTTAGAGGTAGGATATGCTTCAGCCATTAGGCATCCATCCATAGACCTCAGAGTGAAGCTCGTACATAGTCAGGAGTTGTCGGGGGGGGGGGGGGGGCTGTGAAACCTTGGATTATTTGTTTTCCCTGTGTTGGGGTGGTAACATTTAATGTTTCACTATTTTAGTTTTTTTTGTTGTTATGAGTTCATCTTTCCATTGTAGGAGTGTGATGAACTTGTTCTTTCATGATCTAAATGGTGGTGTTCATCTAAATGTGGCTCTTCAAATTTGTTTTTATTTTCTAAGTGTGCCTAGCCATTATGTGGGATGGTTCTAGTTTTAGTTGTGACCTTTGGAGTTTCTTGAGTTTTGGGGAATCGATAGATCTTGGTTTCAGATCACTATTTGGTTTGGTTGTCGTATATGGAATTTCCTTGTGCTGAGAATTCTTGGGTTGTGTGGGAGATTTATGAGTATTATGGGGAGTTCCCTCTTTCCTGGGGTCCTGGTTTGCTGGGTTGCTTCGTATTGAGTTTCCTTTTTATGTTCTGGTTATGTTGGTTGGGTTTTAAATATCCCATTCAAGTTGAATCCTTGTGTTGGGGAGAAAAACCTTATGTTCAGCCCTCATTCTCATGATATTGTTTCTTCTTGGTTAGTTGGGTGTGGCTTGTGGAGTGAATGGTCACCCCAAGGTTCATGGTTTCCCCTCAATTTTGTTCAGGTGTGGATTCAATTTTTGGATTATATTTCAGAAGAGTGACTTTTTGGGAGAAGAAAGTGTTTGTGGTGGAGAGAATTTTCAAACCCCTTCCTTGGAAACAATTTAATTTTCACATTTTCAGGACCTTAGATTTTTTGGTTGAGGTTCATAACGATCCCTAGTTATTTTTTTTGAAATTTTGGAAGTTTGGGTGAATTTTGAACATGTGTACTATCACGAACCGTCCCTCAGGGCCTGTGCTGTGACTACCCCAAGCCCGCCTTCCATAGGCCAAGGGCTGGCGACTAGCACCGAAAGACGTATTCCCTAAAACTGGGAAGGCATTGCTTTTATAACATGTAACTCACACAACTAAGCACAAAGCAAGATACATGCACAAAGTAAAACTATATGGTTAACAGGGTGTGTTCATAAAGAAAAATGTGGAAGAATACAAGACCAACTGAAAAGTACAAGTAAACTAAAATAGTACAAGTAAAACTGAAAACAACTCCTATGAACACCCACCAAGGTTCTTACCTGAAGGGTTGGTACTACTCTCGAACGATTGTCTCTGCAGTATGCCTCATCTAATGTCCACCTCTGAGCTACCTATAGTCTTGGTGCCCCTATCATCCATCAGCACTGTCTATCGTCTGCATAAGACACAATAAGGTATGGGCCCAGCCCGTGTAGGGGTGAGATCAGTAGGGACCCCAAGACCCTCAAAGGTCTCACAAAATCCACAAGGATAAACCACAAAGTATGGAAACAATAGTCAACCCTAATTAGGTATATGACCATACATATACCTAAGTTATCAAGTATACCCATCTCATTCATGAGGAAACACAAGGCCCAACACAAAATTCCAAAGCTCAACTATTTCACGGAGGAAAGATTACCACGAAGATAACACCACAAGATAAGTACCACAAAGGTAAAGCCACATAGAAGTATACCACAAAGGTATCACCAAAAAGGTAAGTAACAAAAAGGTATCTCCACATAGAAGAATACCAAAAAGGTATCACCACAAAGTTAAGGAATTAGCTCACATAGGGTATAACTTTGGTATGGTAGTAAATATGATTAGATGTAACTACTGAATCATATTACTCTGTTAAGAGGCAGGCCCATGTAGGATCCTAAATCATCAGACCCACATAGGATTCTAGTAAAGAAGACCCAAATATTATCCTAGAGTAATCCCACATGGATTTCTAGAGTGGATCCATGTGGGACCCTGGAACACTAAACCATGTAGGATCCCAAAGCACAAACCCACATAGGATCTCTTTCTCATATTACAGCCAACCACAGGGTTCCCGCACTAAGCTCGTTAGATTCCGGAAGGGTCCGCTCATCAAGACATAGGTCGATACTCCAACTTCCACAAAGTCCCAAAAAGAAGTATAAGAAAGGACCACCATGTAATAGGGGTCTCAATGCAACAGATAGTGCATCAATCAGACACCCGATCTGTAAGTTATTGCCTTTTAGTCCTGACGGCCCAGTTGGATTCGTGTTCGATCCAACCTGGCCATACCCAAAATTTATCCAAAACTCAAGTGGGGTATACCAAATGTACCTTCTCGATCCAAGGTTTTCAGATCCATAGACGGTTCATCAAACGGATTCCCGTAGTACAAGTTATGGCCGGAAGAGTGGAAAGGGGTCGAAGCTGGTCCGGGTCCGGTCTGACCCAGTCAGACCGAACTGACCCAACCCGTCTTAGGATGACCTGACCAGGTTCGGGTCGACCTAGACTATTGGGTCCATCCTAGCCTGCCGTCGCGAACCGACCCACTGGGCGTCCCGCGGTGTGGCTCATTGGACGGCCTGTGATGGGCGGCCCGCACTGGGCGGCCTGCTAGCTCGCACTGCCCCACAGTTGGGTGTCCACACGGTGGGTTCCACCCTAGCCACCACCCAAGGGGGAGACACCCACTAGGTAACCCGAACGGACCAGATGTTTGGGTTGGGTGGCCGTCCGGTTGGCGCCACATGGCACCGGAAGCTGGCCCGCGGGACCCGGGGTCCCACTCGGCTCCCCGACTGGCCGGACGACCAACCCTCCTTCGCTGAGTGGTCGTGCGCCACGCCACCACTGACGGCTGGCAGTGAGCCGACCACCCTCCCTTCCCCGACATGACCTTGTTCCACGACTCCTGCATGCCCGGTGGCGCGAACGCACACCGCCGCCCCGTTCACACGGCCAGCCGTGCACCAGCCGCCGCCCTTGCTCCGCCACGAACGACAGGCCGCAACCCTTCTCCGGAGGCCGAGTTGCACCGCCAACATCGTTTTGGCTTGCCGGAGTGCTGGTCGCCGCTCCCAATTCCCACCGGTGTCGGTCGCCGGCACGGTCGCTAGTGACGTTCCTCGGGGCACTGGGCACGCCCCGGTGGCCTGTTCATCATACCGTAGACTTCTACACTCATCTCAGGATGTCTCCATCGATTTAAGACCACCAAAATCCACAAAGGTTGTAGAGGGGTCGGGCTTTGTTTGTTTGGCCCGTACCCTCCACATTAGAATGGTAGCAAGCAACATAGTTATTCTTGATTCAAGAAGAACAACAAGAATGGGGTAAAGGGTATTTGAAACAACAATCCCTACCTCGATTGCTCGTTGGAAGTGTCACAAGATGAAGTCAGTAAAGGGTAGTAGGGTGCCGACGATTGTCGCTTCCACAACACACTTCCAAAGTTGGGATCATGCGTCATCCTCTATCTTTATTTTGAAGTATGTTCTTCGTTGGAGAGGGCACTATTCGTTTGGAGGAAATGATCCTCCAAAAGCTCCCCCCTAAACTCCTATCCTTTGCCAACCCAAATTCCCCCATAGGAAAAGAGGATCCAACTTAATGGGTTATGTTTATTAATTAAACAATTAAAAGTAGGCTCATTTATTATGTTAAGTTGGCATGATTAAATTGAGAGTTTAAAGGTTTTCCCACATTAAGAGGGGTTTGGGCAGTCCCCACCACCATGAATTCAAAATGGAAGGTTTTCCAGCTTGGGTGGTCCCCACCTCCATAATTCAAAAAGAGAGGTTTGAAAGAGAAAAATAAAATGTTAATTAGTTTATTTTTATTCTTCCATGAAAAACTGAAAAACTAACTTCCACCCTCAACCTACTGTAGTCAAGGTAAAGGTATCCTTAAGAAAATATCGGCGCTGTGAGTTCAACGGTTCCCTTGTATTTCAATTCTGATCACCGGTTCAAAAGTTACAAAAACTCTCTCACACATTTACTGAATGTACTTAAAAAAAGTTCAGAAATTCATTCCGGGTACACTGGGCCTCAGAATCACGCGCCGCCAATTTTCACGGACTTGTAATATTCTCATATAATTAAAATTAATTACATGGAAAATCTGGGACTTTACATGTATGAGAAACACATGGTTAGTATAAAATGTGCAGCCCTGCCCAGGTACCCGTGCGACATGTCTTAGTGTTGGACAGAAGCTACTGCATGATTTGAGCATGGTTGGTAAAACTGTTTGGTATAGTTGTGCGGTCGATCCTCTCCTAGGAATAATATATTTCCTAGTTTTCCTACGTCAGGATAAACCATATGGTTTGGTCATGCGGTCCATTCCTATTTGGATAGTGGCTACTTCACGGTTGGTGCACGATTTAGTAAACCATGCATACAAACCATGTGATCATCCCAAATATTTAAAATATTAAAAACCATATTCTACCCTCCTAATATTTTACCCTAACCCAATACCCCTCCCTCTTGGTCAGTTTTGGTGCATGAAGGGGTCCCAAGACACCTCTTCCTTTGGTTCTCCTCCCTCCTTGGTGCCTCTCTTTCTATTCCAAGGTATGTTTTTTGGGTTTTGAACATTTTCCTCTCTTTTATCTTCTTCCCTCTTGATTTCTTGGGTTTTATGTGGGGGATTCCCTCTTTGACAAACCCTAGAGATTAGGGTTGATGCATGGCCTTGTGTTATCTTGATTTTAGGGTGTGCGGTTGGTCCATGAGTTTTTGTTCTCCCCTCTATTGAAGTTCCATTTCATCCACACCCAATTGAGGTAGGTGTTTCCATATGTTTACTTTTCGATGCAATCCATTCGATGCTTGGGTACTTTCAATTATTTTTTAAACAATATTATCATCATTATAATGAACATGGTTAGTTTATTATAGTGTTTCCATGTTTGAATAAATTTATAAAAATGGGGTTTTGAGGTGATTATCCATAAATTCCTCAGTATATATGCAGAAAATATGATTGATAAAGTTTTAGCTGAGATTTAAGGAAACAATTGAGTGGTTGTGTGGAGTTATATCTTTGAATCATTTTATTAAATTGGTTTAATTCTGATTTGGTATTTACATTTGAAACATGGATAATTTTATAGTATAGTTTGAATATTGTTTTGGAAGGCTATATTGGTCCCTAAAATGGTTGTTTTAACTATTTTAAATTTTAGGGAGTTGTTAGGTTTTGTTTGAAAGTATGTAGTGATTAAAAAAATAGTTTTGAGTGTTTTCATGGATATTAGAATGTTCCATTGGATGTGAATTCAAATTAATGTGGAAATTTAACAAAAATTTCCCTTAAATGTTTCTTGTATCTCCTTCCTACCATTTTTCCTTAAAATGGATCCATGATTTCCAAATGGGGAAAGTATTTCTTCAAGAAATTTTAAAATGTCACTTTAAATATATTCCTCAAGCTTTGGCTCATATGATCTTGAAGCATGTATTGGTGAATTTTTGGTGTAATGGACCATTTGGAAGGTTCTTGTGGAAGTGGAATTTTACATTATTTTAGAAATGATTTTTGAAATGTTTTTGGTAAATGACTTTGGATGTGTAAATTCAAAGGATAGTTTGGAAAATTAGCATGTTTTTAAATAAATTATCGAATGTTTATATGATGTTACAACTCGGTTGAAACATTTGATGATGTGATATGTAGTGGGAACTGCTATTGGGGATTTAACTATACGGGTTATCATGTAGGTGGTGTCTGTGTTTGGGGTAAGTAAGTTCAGTGAAGATAGGCAAGGTTAGTCATGCATGCGAGGGACTCCTACTTACACATAATACTTTTACCATGGGTTTCTTGTACAACTTTTAAAGGTTTGAGTGAAGATTTATGATCAAACCTGAATAGATGGGTTGGTACCCCCTAGATTAGATAAGAGTTTAGGTGGGATGTTCCACTAGATTGGGTAGTTGAGGGTGGTAGTTGGTTATAGAATAGGGAGATTCACCATACACTGGAAGGTGGTTCCAAACAGAGTACATCTAGGGATTGCTCTGTGGATGTTTATGAAATTTCCATGATAACTATTTGTATGTTCTTTTTTTACTTTTTATTGAAATTGGCTTTTAGTTTTCACTACTTATTTATTTTCATCATAGTATTGTATTTTTTGTATTGAGATTTATAACCTATTTATTTTTCATCATATCCTTATATTTATTTTGTTAGGAAGTTGATTTGGGTTTGGGTTTCCAAAATGATAAACTGTTTTGAACTAATGAAAATGTGGAATGTTTTTTTTGGAAAAGAGGAAGTTATGTTTTATTATCTAAAATGAGAAAAAAATATTTTCCTTACTTTATTTTCAAACTAGTGTTAATGGATTATTTTTGGGAAATTAATTGCATGGATTCTATGGTGACTGCCTATTGAGCTTTGAAGCTCACACCCTACTTATGCCATTCAGTGTTGGTAGACCTAAGCAGTTTTATAGGTTTAGGTGTTTGGTTAAAGTTTCCTTTATAGTAGGACAGTTGGTGGATGGTGGTGACCATTTGGTCACATGAAGATCACGTTGGTAGTGGTTTTATTTTGTTTCATTTGAGTTTTAGTTTTTTATTGAGTTTTTTTTTGTTCAGCTGTGGTAACTGAATCTGTTTATACATATTATTTGAGAATTAGTTGTGGTTGGTTATTATTCTTGTTTAGTTTTATTTATTCAATTTGGATATTATTTTAGATGAAATCACTCCCACTCAGTTTATATTTGATTCCCAACATTAGTTTTCAACTTGTGGGGATTAGGAATGCCCTTCTCGCCATGTATCAGATTGGGCCAGATGTTGGGTTGGATGGCACTTAGGCCTAGTTCGTGACATTGTGTAAAGGAAAAATACCATGTGGAGTATAGGGACAAACCCCGTTTGGGTTGCACGCCATGTACGTGTACACAGTCAGGAAATATACATGGACAAACCATGTGAGGTACACAGGAAGGTACCCTGTATTGGATACGTGCTATGTATAGGGCCAATACACTGTGTACATGGGAATTTACATGCCTAATTCGACGGAGGTACATGCCCAAGTGTGGCTTTGGGAGTACACACTATGTTCTTAGGGACACACACTATTTATTTCCTCCTTTTCGAACCTTTTTGGGTTTCTCATAACATTTCACCCAAGAGTTAGAGTTTGACCTTTAAGAAGTCCATTTTGAGTATCGTTTCATGAATATCATGATGTTAAGACCAATGAGGTTTTTTGAGGACTCCTAAGAGGAATTTATTGAATGGATATCTTCTTCCTACGGTAATCATATCCATTTTCTATTTATATAGAGACTTGTTCTAATAAGATCCATGATCTATCTCTCTTGGCTGATACTTTTGAAGCTTTTCCATAGGGGAAGTCTCCCTTGTGAGATTTTACCTTATGGCCTAGGTGTTTGTGAGACCAATTATTTCCAAGGATCTCCTGTAGGATTCTTCTTCTTATGTTTCAACCTAGAGGGTCCCGAGTAGGATGTCTATATCTTCTTATTGGTTACTGAAGGACCCCTATGGGTTACCTTATATTTCATGCTGACCAAGTGAATCCCTCATAGAAATCATTTACCTATATACTATTCTAAGGACCCCTTGTAGGATGCCTATGACATCTTATAAAATTATAGAGGGTCCCCTAAAGGATTCCTTTACCTATGTGTTGTTCCAAGGATCCTATGTTGGGTGACTATTCCTTACTATATAGTTATAGAGACCCCTTACTAAATGCAATCACATATGTGTTGTTTCAAGGATCCCATGTAGGATGCCTTAGTCTGGATTACTATTGGAGGATCCACTATATTATTCCTCCCTTTATCTTTGATATTAAGGTTCCATTATAGGTTACTTTTTATTATACATATATTCAAGGATCCCTAGTAGGATGGATCACTAGTGTTTGACTTGAGGGACCTAATGGGCGCCCCAATGTTTCACTGACCCTAAGTAAGTACGTCGGGTTTTGGTAGAGATGGTAGTAGGTGTCACCTTAGAACACTTATTGAACTTGTAATCCCATGGGGTTGTGGAAGTAGTGTTGGGTTTAGGAATTCAGCCACCCTCACTCTTTTATTTATAATTTCAATCGGTTTTTAATGATTCAACAATGTTACCCAAAGGTGCTTCCTAGTTGGTGGTTGTTGATCCTGAAATGAGTCATCTATCTTTCTATTTGTAATGCTCATAAGTTCTTCCTAGGATCTAGCTTTTAATCCATGTTATTTATTATATGTACTGGTACACCCATAGGTACTAAATGGGATTTGGATGTTGATAATTTATATTTAATTATTATATTTTTGGTATTTTTAGAGGTTCTTTCAAGTATCCAACTATTAATACCACTACTGTGATATATAAGAATGATTTCCCCAGTAAAGATACTCAGGGATGATTCCTATATCTTGAGTGATGAGGATAGTCCCTCTCTAATTAGATTGATATGTGATGAGGATGAGTATTCTCTCCTTAGTTTGATATGCAATGAATATTATTATTCTCTCCTCGATCTGATTATACTGATGGATGATTATACTCTCCCAAGTGATAGAGATGATTATTCTCTCCCTGATCGGTTACTTTACCAAGGTGTTAGGAATGGAGTCTCACATCATTGGATAACCAAAATGATTACGCTCTTCAGGATTATGAGTATGATTCCACTCTCACTTATTAGAGACTGTAGGGGTGGGAATGGAATATCTCTGATTATTTCTCCTTACAGATCACCTAAGGGTTAGAACCTTAGGGATTATATGAGTTCTTAAAGTCATGAATGCCTATGGAATGGGACCTAGAGATCATAAATTGGACTATATTTACATGGAATGAGAATAATAGAATCTAGCTTAGTCACCATTTACAATATGTCCACACATAAATCCAAAGAATCATACTTTATAGTGGTAGGAGGTGAGTACGAGTTAACTTAGGTGTATGATGAGTATCCCCCTATTGTGACGTAGCTTGCTTAGAGAAATTTTCAGCATTGACCAAAGTAGGTATATGCTAATTGGGATTATAAACCTAGGGATCGACATAATGATACATGAATTTAGTGGAACAATGTCCAGATTAATTCCCTATAATAGGATGTCCATGAGATTGGTATTACAAACCCAAGGATTGATTGCTTATTGATTTATGTTATTTATATCACCTTACTCATGAGTATTCATATTTATGTATACATGTATAGATATTGGACTATACATGTAAAAAAATATAGATATATAAATCATGGTGAAATGTTCCCAGTTGACCAGGATTACATACCTGGGGTTCAACTTTGGTTTCATGTTTATTAGATTCGATTATATTTTTAGTTTTGTCTCATCTTGGCTCAGAAAATTTCTTTTTCATTCACTTATAGCAGCATATTTTGTAATTTCATCATTGGGGTGGATAACTGTGATTGTTTATCACACCTACACATGCACCTCAGTGTAAATATAGACCTTATGTATGATTTTTCCAGTTGATAACAGTTTCATGGTGAATAGGGTTGAGGCCCATGGTTTCATGTTTGAGAGGATCTTCTTGTACGAGTTCTTTTATTTAGGCCAGTGCAGTTTGACAATGTTTGGAGACCATGGATGTTGTATGGAGCAGAGTTAGTAGTATATCCCTATAATTTTTTTAGTTTATTTTGTATTTCTATACCTATATGGTTGGACCTATGGGTGACCGATATTTTATGCATGAAAAAATGTTCATGGTTTTATAGAATTTTAAGTTAGTATTAAAACATATTCAATTTCAGTTTATTCATTGCTTCCAAACTCTTTTTATTTACTGTTGTTTATGATACTTAATTATTTAATCTATTTTCTTAATTTGATATAAGGGAAAAGTCTCCCCACTATCACACCCATGGGCCTCACTACTAGTCAACATCCTCAGGTGTATGGGGTGGCACACTTGAGGCCTTATAACTAACCAGATCATAACACCGGTTTAGTGGAATATGATTTGGGACATTACAAAGTTGTAGCATAAATGTTCTTTTATTGGTATTTAATATTTGTGATATAGTAGATAGGAGTATTAGGATTGTATCATAACCTGTGATGGATATCGAATTGGTGCATCAAGAACACTTCTTCCGATAAGAAGTCCTAGTTTCTAGGGTATGAGATTAATGTTATGACATGTGATGTTATAGTTGTATATTATTTTCACCTTGAGAGGTGCATATATTGTATAGATGTTATGAATTAATATGGATCTATGGATCTTGACCATTTGAAAGAGGCCAATGATGGATTTTAACTGTTTTCCAGCTAAGGTAAGAGGCATCTCATGCATCATATTTGGCATGTAGGATTCATATCATATAGTCATGCTAGTGTATAATTTATTCTAAAAATTGAGGCCTAATAATTTGTGCATAGTTACATGTATATATATTTCCTTATAATGGAAGGTTATGTGGATCTATGTTGAGGCATTTGGTAATAAGGCTGATGAATCATTCATCATGCATGAGAGGTTCAATAACCACACTAGGTCAATATAGCATGTGACGCCCTTCTATTATACCCATTTTAGGGTTTTGTTTCTATATACTTGGTTATCTAGTAGGTTCAATGAGTATGATGCCGATGGATACTAGGAAGTTTCTTTTGAATTGGGCCTCAAGGTGGATATTATTGTATAAATATGCATGATGAGTTTCATTTTAGTCCCTTTTTCTACATTGGTATCGTGACCTATAGGGTGCAGTTCCTTATGAGGATGCTTGGTGAGGATCAAGCCCTTATAGGCCATGTTTATAGTTTTGATTTTTTTTTCGTTGTGATATTTACCTTATTTAGATAGGTTTGATATTTTGGTCTTGATGGTTAGACCTTATGACCTAGTTATGAGACCTAATCTGTAGGTCTATCTAGGAGACCTAGAGGCCCTTAGTTTTAATCATACCCTTATAGGTTGGTGTTTGTTTTTCAAGGGAAACCAACGTGAGAGATGTTGGACCATGTTTTCAGATGCCTTTTTAGGTATTTAGTTTGGTTTTATGTTCATTTAGAGATCTATGCATGGTTGGTGCTCATGTTTTTCATTCTACACATGTTGATGCCTTAAACTTTTTTCAAGCACCTAGGGTGCTTGTTTTTCAAGACTAGATTTGATAGGAAGAACTATTCTGGTTCGTGGCCCGGTCGACTAGTGCTTCTACTATTTCTAATGTATTCATAGAATGGATAGATGATTGTTACTAGAACAACACCAGTGATGGGATGTCATGGAATAAATCATGGCACATGTGAGGTTATCTATTTTGAAGAGGCATTCCAATAGAGTTTATGGCTAGTTAAACATGACATGCCATGTAGCATGGTTAGCTTTGGTTTTAATAGTGGAAAACTCAACTGAGTATGAGTTGGGTGGTAAAGGTATATGTCAGTTATATTTAATTACATTATGTTCAAAATAAGTGAGTATTGGAGTATGTTCTAAGGATCGATGGTTTAAATACTTTCCATAGGCATGGTTTCGCAATAGTTGTGGTTAAATAAAGAATGTACCTCCATGGAAGAGGATACATTGAAAATTAATGGGGTACCATAATATGGTTAACCCATCACTGAATCCATTAAAGGTATTGATAGGATAGTGATCATGGATCGAAGAGAGCTTTACATGGCTTTTGATAGAATAATAAATTACTACTGGTTAAAGGCAATCATTCTATAACTTGAACTTATCCTAAGTATGTTGAGAGAGTGTCAACCCTACATTGAGCTTCTTTTCTTTTAAATGATCTTCCTTGGTTAAGGAAGGAAACCTATTGAGGTTACACTCAAGGAATGGTATAAGGTAATCCATATGGCGTGGAGTATACCACTACCCATTTAAAGGTGGTGAACCTCACTTCCAACTATGTTTTCACCATTTTTCTTGAACCACTGAGCACAAAGTCAATTTTTAGATAACGATAAGGGAATTCCTATAGTAGGGAGTACTAAATCAATCATAGTTAAGTGTCTCCCATGTAGGAGACAATTTTTATGCTATTTTACTAGTCGTCGTATAGTTTAGATATTTTTGTGTGCAGATGCTTGAGTTGAGAGAATGGATACTAGTCTTACAACTAGGCTTCTCGAGGAATAGTTGGTTTATAGAGGAGAGATTGTAAGTTTCTATGTTTTTCTGGATTATAATTTTGAGAAGAAATTTTAATTTTTTTATCATATGATTATAAGTTGTAAAATGGTATTTTACCCTTGAATATGGTCTCATATATTTTACTTACCACTCTGTTGGCCTCGGAATAGGGTGTTTACCCTAGGATAGAAGTTTTATGAAAATATGATCTATTCATATTTCAGTGGAATAATTACTATTTAATATTTAATAAATTAAATATTATTTATTTATGTAGGTTTGATTGGAAATATATTTTGAATGGAGATTCAGATTGAGATTCCATCTCCACCGTTGAGTTCATAATGGGGAGTTTTTCATTGACATGACGTAAAATCATGTTTGGCACTGGGGCTAGGACGGGACCCCCTTTTATTTTTGTTTTATTTTCCTTCATTTTTTCCATTTTTCCTTCATTTTTCTTCCTTGGATTCTCATGTACTCCCCTGTGGCTTTCCCTTTGCATGACTGAGATAGAGAATAGGAAGATAAAGAGAGAGAGAGAGAGAGAGAGGTATCGCCACAGAGCTCGGGATGCGCCGAATTATCATTAGATAATAGTGGACCATAGAAATGGGTGAAACTTTAGTGAATTCCACCCAATATAAGGCCATTTATATGTTTTTTCCACAAAACCCTATAGATTTTCCATTTTTAAGTTTAAATATGCTTTTATTCTTATTTATAACCCCTCATGGTCTGATCTATTGGTTGTGGGGAGAAAACGGGTGTTTTGGGAATTTCATTGGGTTTTCATTCAAAAAACCCCATCTACATGTTGTGTGGTTTAGGGAACACATGCCATGTGTTATTCCTTTTTGTGGAAGATGAACTTTTCAAAGTACAATGCCATGTATGGATCATACACACTGTGTATTTGGACTCAGTTGTGTAGACGAGTACCCAATCAGGCAACATGTGTATGGGGTACATGTCGTGTGGAGTACATGACCATAACCCATGTGGTTTACCCGCTATGTATAGGTACACAGAAAGAAGATATACATGGCCAGTCCATCTGATGTACATGGGCAGGTACCCCATATAGGGTACACACCATGTATAGGGGCATCAAACTGTATACTTGGGAATTTACACGCCATGTCTAGAAGAGGTACATGACCAAGTGTGGATTATGGAGTATATGTCACGTGCTCAAGTATAAACACTTTGTATAACCCCTTATACAAACATTTTTGGGTTTCCCATATCTTTTCAACCAGGAATCAGAATTGGACCCCAGAGTAGACCATTTTGAGTATATATTTTCATAGATCATGATTGTAAGACTCAAGCGGTGTTTTGAAGACTCCTAAGTGGAATTTATTGAATGGATAGGTTCTTAATTTGTTAATTATATCCATTATCTCATGATAGTGATACCTGTTCTGAGATAATCCACGAGTTATCTCTATTGACCAATGCTTTTTTAGATTTTCCATTGAGTATGTCTCCCTTGTGGGATGTTCCCTTCTGTACAATAAGGTTAAGAGAATAGTTGGTTTAGAGGATCCCTTTTAGAATTCCTCTAATTATTTTTTGATCTAGAGGTTCCCCAAGTAGGATAAATATATCTTTGTACTAGTTACAGATTGACCCATGTGGGTTGTCTTCACTTGAATTTTGACCCAGGGAATCACTCGTAAGAAACCTTTACTTGTATACCAGTGTGAGGATCATGTGTAGGATTCCACTTTATTCTTATATGGCTATAGAGGGTCCCTTGTAGAATGAATTCACATATGTGTTGCTCCGAGGATCCTATGTAGTATGCCTCTTCCTTCTTATATGGTTATAGAGGGTCCCATGAAGGATGCCTTCACCTATGTGTTATTCTGAGGATCCTATGTAGGATGCCTTGGTCTTTATTACCAATCAAGGATCCCTTGTAGGATTCCTCCATTTACATTTTCTAATAAGGATCCCTATTAGGATGAATTTTCTTATGCATAGATTCGAGGATCCCAAGTAGGATTCCTCCCTAATGTTTGACTTAAGAGACCCAATGGGTGTCCTGATGTTTGATCGAACCTATGTTAGTACGTCGAGTTTAGGTAATGATGGTAGAAGGTTTAACTTTATAACCCATGATAAACCTATAATCCCATGGGGGCTATGGAAGTAGTGTTGGGTTTAGGAAATCATCCACCATCACTATTTTATTTATACTTTCACTTGGTTGTTGCTAGTGTAACAATGTTAGCTAGAGGTGATTCCAGGTTGGTGGATGTTGAGCCTTATGTGAGCCATCACTCTTTCCCTTTGGGATAAATAGAAATTATTATTGGAATATGGCTTCAAAACCATGTATTTTATTATTTTTATAGGTATACTCAGAGGTACTACTTGAGATATGAATATTGATCATGTATATTTGAGTATCATATTATTGGGATTTCAAGAGGTGCTTCCTGGTATTTGTCTATTGAGACTACTACTATGATATATGGGCATGGAGTCCCTAACAATGATAATAATGGAGGATTCAAATATCCCAAGTGATGATGATTATTCTTATCTTCTTATTTTGATATGCGAAGGGGTTTATTATGCTCTCCTTGATCTGATTATACTCATGGATGATTATGATCTCCCGAGTGATAGGGATAATTACACTCTCCATGATCGGTTACTTAACCACGATGTTGGGATTGGAATCCCACATCTTTGGATACCAATAATGATTATGCTCTTCCAGATGATAGGGATGATTCCTATATCCCTTATTAGATACTCCATGGGAAATCATGGAATCTCACCTGTGATTTCTCCTTACAGATCACCTAAGGGTCAGGCCCTTAGGTATTATATGTGTTCCAAATTTTGTGACCGAATACAGTCTGGGACCTAGGGATTATAAATTGGACATGATTTACATAGAATGAGAATCATGGAATCTAGATCAGTTAACATTTTCAATATTTCTAGACATACTTCCCTGGAAATCTACTTTACAATGATTAATGGCAAGTATGAGTGAACCCAAGAATAGGACGAGTATCTCCATGTGGTGATGTATCATTATCAGAGACATTTTCATCATTGTCCAGAGTAGGTATATGTAGATTTGGATTACATACCTAGAGATAAACTTAATGATAAGAAACTTGAGTGTCATAACGTCCAACTCAATTCCCTAACATAGGATTTCCAAGCGATTGAGATTACGGACCCAAGGAATGACTGCTGATTAGTTTGTTATTTCATTAACCTTACACATGAGTATTCATATTAATGTATATATATATATAGGTATGGGACTATATATGTATAAAAATATATATATGGAAATCCATGGTGAAAATTTCTAGTTGACCAGGATTACAGACCTGGGGTTCAATTGTGGTTTCACATTTATTAGCTTTATTTATCATTTCAGTTATGTCTTGTCTAGGATGATCTTATTGATTTTGCATGAACTTATAGAAGTATATTTTATAGTTTCATCATTGGGGTGGACTATTGAGATTATTTCTCACCACTACACATGCACCTTAGTGTGTGTAGAGACCTTATTTAAGCTTTTCAGGTTGATCACAGTCACATGGTGGATATGGATGGTGCATAGAGTTGCATGTTCAAGAAGAGATTCTCACGTGGGTTCTTGGGTGTGGGCTTTTGTAGTTCTACAGTGTATTGAGACTGGGTATATAGTTTGGATCGTAGATAATAATAGATCTATGTACTTTTATTTCATTTTTTTTTATTTTTATATCTGTATGGCCGACCTAGTGATTGAAAAGTGTTGTATGTATGGCATAACTATTCATAATTTTATATAATTTTCATTTATTATCACAAAAGGTTCTATTTTAGTTTATTTACTATTACTTCACTCTATATTTTCTACTTATATTTATAATACTTTTCTATTTATGTTGCTTTATTACTCTGATATGAGGTAATAGTCTCCCAAATTTTACACCCTAGGCCCTCGTTGCTAGTTGGCAGCCTCTGGTATACGAGGAGGCACTCTTGAGGACTCATAACCAACCAGATCAGAGCACCATTTTAGTAGCATTTGGGTCGGGACATTACAGATTCAGCCACACCTCCCTCTTCCTCATCCATGATAATATATATATATATATATATCATCTATTTTTTTCTTAAATAAAGTTTAATTACTCTTATATAAGTTATTTTTAATCATACATGGAATGTACACTCTTACATATACTGTTATATAGTAGTGTATTCATCTAACTTAATATAAAATAAGAGTATAAAACCAGTTTCAACATACTTAGGTAGATGAAACATCATATTACTCGTGCATAGATAAAAAAAATATTTTCCAAAGCTTACTATAGACTCTCTGCAACTATTACCAAATCATAATACAATGAATAATTCATGCATTTATTTTATTCCCAATATCAATTTATTCAATAACATTCATAATTTGGAATATTTAAGAAATATTTACTATTTCTAATGAAATCAGGGTCAAATCTCAAAAAATCACAATACAAAAATGATCAATATATTTGATGGAATAAATTTAATTGAAGATCAAAAAAAATATAATGATTTTTTTCATCCATATGTCACTAAATTGATGAAGGCAGCTTCTTTTACACTATATTGTGTACCAAATCACAGTGTATTGAATGGTTTATTAAAATTAAATTTTTAATGGTTTAAAATAATTTAATTATGTTTTTTGAGTGTCTATAGTAAAAGTTATTTTCTTATTAGTGATTTTGGAAAAAGAATAAAGGGTTGATTTCTGTTCTTGTGTGATTTGTTGAAATTTTTTAGAGAAAATGAAAATTGGATTATTGAGTGGCTTTTTTATTGAGTGGATTCATATGGTTAAATAGATAGTTATAGAGTTACTGATATTGATGTTATAGTTTACATGAGTGATTATACATGAGTTTAAAATTACCATTTCATTTTAGGATCCTTTTTAGGTTTAGATGGATGATGTAATTCATGCATAAGTTTAGGTGCCTCATAATTTTTTATGAGGATAATTGAAATTATTAAACATAAAGTCTACTCATGATTAGGGGGTCACTATTGGTTATTACTTATAGGCTAAATGATTTTATAGGTTATTGAAAATTAAAATGGGTGTGTATTATTTGATTGGAAATGTGGGAAGATTTTATGGGGTTTTTAATGGTTGTTTGGAATGATTTTTTATTATTAGAATCTAAAATTCTTTACACAGGATTTATAAAATTTCATGTTCTACCATATGTTTTATAAAAATAATATACATAATTTTTTATTTTCACATACATGGGGTGAATTGTAAGTCTTTGGGATATTCGATTGGGTCTTGTACTCACACACTATACAAAAACCTTTATGGACATGTAGATTGTGTGAAAAATCACAAAGGTTATGAAAACAAAATATTCTTCACTAGTGTTGTAACATTTTATTATAGGTGGATAAGTAGAGGATAAAGATATATATATATATATATATATATATACAAGGATATCAAATCATAGAATTTTTGGGAGATAAAGAGGTATCATTTAGGTGATCCTTTTTTTGGGATTTCATTTTGTAAATTTATCATATTTTTTGAAGATACAAAATTGGTTTTACAATAATTATTCTTTATGAAGTGTTTTTGTTTTTTGAAAGTTTTAAATCTTGAATTAGATTTTATTTTCTACTACATGACATTTTTTTTCTTATGGCACGGTATTTTAGATATATGAATTCCTCATGTCAAATTAATCTTGACCCAACCTACAACCCCTTATCCTCACCCAAGTCAAGATGAAATGTTATATAAACCAAGTTTTTCCCTCAGTCACGAGAGGCTATGAATAAATGGTTATGGATAATGAATTATCATTTAGGGATGGATTTACTTCAAATAATCCACAATAATTATGTTAACATCTTACCAAAAGTTTATGATGTGGTATCATTATATCATACATACTAACATGTAAGACAAAACAAACAGTTTATAGTTGAAAAAATACGAATCATCATACAAAACAGTAAAAAACATGGAATACTACTAAGAAATTATTCCATATTTTGTAATGAGTTTATTAAAAAAAATCAATAATTCTATAATATGTAAGACTCCAAAATGAAACACCCATATAGAAGCTCTATATCTACTTAAAACCCTATAGTATAACCACCCACCAAATATATCCACCTCCTTAATATCTCTACCAATGAGTATATGGTTTTTAACTAGTGAATAATTTCAATTTTATTTTACATACATTATAATACACAAAATTTACATATCAATTGATGTGGGAATACAGGAAATGAATAAAAATCCTAGTGGGATATTCCCTAGACTTAACATATACCCTATGAATATAAAAATCAGTAAGCATTAAAAACTATTTATAAAACATTCCAAAACTGATGAAATTTTAAGAATCCAACACAACTAATTTCCCATTTCAATAATAATATGCCTTATAAATAACTTTATCCAAATGTATCAAAGTTTCTTATATTTTCAAAATCAACACCACACACTCCTTTTTCTTCTTAAAAACCTAGGTGATCACCAAGATCATGAATAACAATAAAGGGTAAAACCTACTCATTATTAGGTTGAATTTTTAACCTTTTCCATTATCCCCATAAAACCTGATAAGGCTCCCAGACTTAGGTTGGAAGTACATAATATTAGTTACACCAGTTAAGGTATTAACATTGAAGACTGATTTTTTTTTTTCAAATCCGTCACCCAAAAAATAAAATCAATATCATTAATAATATCAATATAAAGGGAAAAATTAAATAATTATAATATCCACCCCATAAAAACCTCACCTTTTAATTTCAACAAATTTTCAATAGGAAATCACACATGTGCTAAAAAATCCACTATTATATCAATTTTTCCAAAATCCCTCAACCAACAACATCATTGACCAAAAACAATAATCTACCACAATTAACTCATTTTAAGCCCATAAAGTACTTTTTATTAAAACCAACTTTCTTAACAATGGGATTTTGAATACAATCTATTATAGAAGGAATTACCTATATTAACAAAAAACCTATATAGGATCACAGGAAAACACATGATATTTACATTACCATTTGATATCTCAAGAATATAAAAACAAAAAACCCAAAATTCTTCCTACCTAAAACTCCTAATGTATCTGGAATGAATCCATTATGCTATATTATTATAAAAAATGAATAAAGAAGAAACACCAATTTATAGAGTGACATACCATTGATATATAATACCAACACCATTATGTCCAAGATATGAGGTTGGAAATCATCTATATCCACCCTAAAGTAACACTATATTGAGAGATCTTTTTTAAATAAGAGATAATGGTCTAAAAATCAACCAAGATATATAAAACATGATGTCTAGGTGACCTTTTTTGTGAATCTATTACCTAAATTCATATACCCTATAACTATAATACATATTAGGAATTTAAAAAATTAATTATATTTTTTATTATGGATTATGAAAATGAATGATCCTAGATACAATTCACTTAACCATAATTTTTGACCATATCTCCTAATCATCTTTCATGGTCACTCGAGTAAAATGAACCGTCTCCCAGACATGTATCTATTTGTTTTCACCTCCAATGGACACCAAAACATCCTAATTTAACCCATAAACCATATAATGGTAAATTTATATAAAATATTAACTTTATATACCTAAAATTGGAAAAACATACTTCTCATCATTGAAACTTCTATCCATGGGATGTTAGAGAGCATTATGTTTTGAGAAAATATTATCTCATTATTTGAACATCAATGATTACAACAGATATGTCTCCTATCACATGGTATTCTCTTTCCAAATCACATATACCATTGAATTTTAATGACTATAATATACTTTCTCTAAGTAATAAATAAAAAATAATTTATTTTATACAAATCATACATCAACTTGATCCCATCTAATAATTTGAGTAAGTTGTTCAACTGTGATATATGAAACACATAACACATATCAATATAATGAGGGGTAAATTTAAACTATTATGTTACAAAAATAATATTATCAATAACCTTGAATCTTCATATATAATTATTCCACAACATTTATTAATTTTTAATCAGTCAATGACCATCCTTGATAAGACCCTCATAAATACATTATTGGCTACAAAAAACTCAATATGCTATTGATGATGGATCAAATTTGTATTTTCCCTAATCTACACTATAATATTCTTTTATCAATAAATATTTTCTTCTATTTCACCATACTCAATCCATCCAAGGAAGCATAACCCATTCCACGCAAGTAAGTAGAAAATGACATGGATTCGAATAGATAACCTTAATGGGAGCTATAGAAATGGATCATTGATGAATGTTATTATATGAATATATATATATAGAGAGAGAGTAACATGGTTATACCATGATAAAACAATGTCCATCACACATCATCTAATCATATCCTATAATATCAATATAGTATATTCACAATTTTCATTTATCATAGGATGTCTAGAAATAGTAAACTTTAACTAGGTACTCATCGCTTGGTGCAAATAATTCCTAAACATAAAAATGAATAAAAAATATTTATCTAAAATAATTAATTTATATATACTATAATATTTAAAATATTCTCTCTCATATATATATATATATTCAAATTCATTCAAAAAATTGCTCTCACAAATTGGAATAAAGTAAAATGATTTGGATAGTCTATCTATAATTATTATAATGACAGTATACTTCCTCATGATTATGAATAAATTTATAATGAAATTCAATGAGATATGTTCCCACATAAAAATTATATTTTGAAATTATTAAAACAATTTTTTTGGTCCCCTTATTTCATTCACTTGTTTTCAAGTATTTCCTCTGGCTTGAGAGACATAGATCTATTTATAACATGATAAACATTATTGTTAAAAAGGATGAGAGGGAAACATTACATGAACCAAATTCCAAGAGTCATAAATGCCTTAAATGATAAATATATTGATGCCCTAGAGGCACATAGTCCTTAACAAGATCCCTAAATACCCTATACTAGAACAACTTATCCCAGCCTTTTTATCATATGATGCTATCTTGTGTCCATAAAAGGAAATCTTCGGTCCTCCATCCCCACCCCACATGGTAAATACTTACCTATTATGAGCTCATACACTCTAATTATATCCCATATATATCCTACAATATTCACATTAACTACTATTTTTTACACTATTTTATACTCTAATAAACATGAATTTTCCCTCTACAGAGCCCAGAGGTCCACAATGGATGTCCCAGAGTCCCATTGACTCAAAGGAACACTATATTGAAGGCCAAAATCTTGTCTTGAAATCAAAAATTGTATGAAGAGTATCAATACTAAAATACCCATCTACAACACCAACAATATTACCCATATTGTTACAGTCCTACAATTTTTCTATAACTATTTCATTTTCAAAAAAATATGACAATATCCATCTCCATACCCAACCACTAAAATTTTCATTTTATTTCGTTATATATTTTGATTGTGTCAGATTATACAATCCAATTATAATGAAAAAATAATTTCAATACATTCACTCACATTAATAAAGGAATAACCATTTTTTTTAAATATAATTTCAAATAGGATTCTTATAATCGTATATTTGAGGTTAAACCACCATTTTGGGAATCCCTCAAAGTTTTACATTCTAAATCTAAAAACTTATCCTCCCACATTTGATCCACCTAGGATATTGAAAAAATAAAAATAAAAAATAAAATGTGCTTTCCCTAATTGGTAACATCTAATAACTTTTCTATGTATATCCTCCAATTTTACAGTAATCCTTAGCTTCTAAAACAACATTCTGGTATAATTTCCAAAAAACATAGATAACCACATTTCCATTTCCAGGCATATATTTTCACATGAGATCAAATGTCTAAGTATGTTATCCATCAATGTTTACTTCAATTAATATCATTTTGTAATAAAAGATACTTTATAAATATAGGGTATGTTTATACTATAAAACTAATTCAAAATAGGTTCTTATTTCTTATTTTTTATGAATTAATGACTATTTCGTGTTTGAGATTGTGTGTTGGGAAATTCTATTAATTCACTCTTAACTAACATGAACTATGTTCCATAATTTGATCACCCTACATTATGAATCATCCAATTATATTTATTGATGCATCACAATACATGACACAAACACCACTAATCATAATCAATATGAGAAAATGTATTAATGAAATCTTGATCACCACCTACTAAAAATATTTATGATGTTATAAATCCAAAATAAATGGTACAAAATTAGTTATCAAAGTAATAATCAAGGAAGATAACAATGAGGAATCCTGAAAAAATCGTTGATAATATACATATAACCATAGAAAACATCACATATCATACATTTTTATAAATGATTTTTGGAAATAACCATTTAAATAATTTTTTGGGTCTACTAATATTCCTTTTTTAAAATAACATGCCTAGAGAATTTATCTTATTGAATCCAAAATCTAAATTTAATGAATTTTTCATTGAGATGATGGACCTTTTGTGGGATGAAGACAATATCCAATTCTATCACATTATTAGTCCTTGATAATAAATACAAAAATATATTATCAATTAATATAATGATGAAAATGTTGAGATATTGATAAATTAATTAATTCATTAACACCATGATTTTTTTTGGATAGTTAAGAAGAATGAATGAAATATAAAAATATTTATTATAGTCACACTGAATCTAGAAATTTATTTTTGGGATATCCTCCCCCTTTGTATTGATTTTTTGGTTTCTCAATATCTCTTGAATCATAGAAAACCATTGGAAACCCTTTAATTGATTGATAAAATAAAAAAAATATTCTTTTAAAAACATTTTGGTTCTTGATTATTACTTGATTAAATTTTATATATTTGATAAATTAGTGCACTATGACAATAATGTTCTTCATGAAAGTAACATGAGCTTCCCAAAGTGTGTGCCCAATATATTGAATCCTTTATTCAAAAAAAATCTACAATATAAACATTCAACTATCATTGTTTATCTATATTTTTATGATATTTAGGAGTATATATCAGACTTGTACACAGATATAAATCATTAAAAAACCCTAGCTCATTCACTAGAGTTAGTTCATTAAAATAATATGGATTTTTTATAGTTGTTTTATTTCTCTAGAAATTTTACCTACCAAAAAAAGTTTATTTAACACAACACTATCACTACATGTTGTGAAAAAATACTTCTAAAATCTATTATCACTTGTCCATATCTAACAAAATTAACATTATATTTACTCTTGAAGGATTAAATTTTTTTTATTTAGAGTGAATAATGTATCATTATGACTATAGAATATGATAAAAGAACTTTTTACAATCAACCAGACCATGTATATATTGATATCAATTAGATATAGGTTGAGGTTGGTGAGGTTCCTTGAAACATTCATGTCATCTATCATAATTGTTAATGGAAGACACCTGAATCCCATATTATCTTATTCTTTCTTACGTGTTTAAATATGAATGGAATGTGCTATAATATCTATCTATAAAAACAAATACTCATACTATATTAAATTAATGAGTAACACTAGTATCAAATAAGAAAGAAATGAAAGTAGAATTAAGGAACAAGGATCACCTATAAATTAAAGGTCCCACTATTATATTTGTTGGATTCCACTAAATAATTAATAACAATCGTTTAGTCTTGTTCTATTATGATTATTTATCCTACATAGATGAGGATTTTTATACTCTCCATGACGTCATGGAATTATTTATCTTAAATCATGATTATTGGAATGATCAAGCATATCATTTTCTTCTCACTTGGACTAGTGATACTAAAGTTTACTTCAAACCATACACAGTTGAATACTTATACAGATTACTATAATACCACATTAAATGGGAAAAAATTACCCACCTAATGTATTTATAAGGATAATTAGGGAAATCACACTTCAATTAGTAAAATTAACAATAATAAAAACATTTCTATAAAAAATAGAAGAGAAAATAAATGTATCCCTATCATATAGTGTCCCAATTTTCTAAGAAGGATCATCATGCCTTCACATCTATATACTACACCATCTTTTATTTTCTTTTCAAAAATATAATACACCATATAATTCCCCTATCAAGATGGGAAATGTTTTTGGTACCTAAAAATATTTCCTAAAGTTACCTTCTCATCCATAGAATATATATTTACCATCTCGATGTACTAGTTGATACAAACCATCACCACGATTGATCATATACTCGGTCAAAATCCTAACTCAATCCTTCGAGTAATAAATGAGTAACTAGGAACTACCACTAATATAAATCTATCAAATGTCATAAACTGAGTGCCATAACCCAAAAATAACTTATCCTTCCTATTAAATTGAATGATCAGGATTTTTAATGATATTTGAAATGTTTTAAGGAAGTGATGATTGAAAATCTTATAAAACACTTCCTATGTTATCCCTTCTAGATAATAAAACTGAATATCCAAATCCCATAACTATATTATAAGTACATAAAACACATAACTTGTATCAATTTCACATCATTAAGAGTATATATGAATCCACACACACACACACACACACATATATATATATATATATATTCTTTTTTAACCAATATTACATATCTTTAGGTCCCAAATCCCCTTTTCAAATTTGAGGACTCTACGATTGAAATTATAATGACCTATAATATGTTACTAGAGAATAAGTATTTCTTTTTTATACTCATGTTATATTTCATATAATATATATGTCCACCAAGGTATGTGTGTAGGGGGATATTTAAATGCCCAAAAGTATATCCCCAAGACATATCATACACCCCATGAATGTAAAAATTGACTATGCATTAAAGAAGTTTTCCAAAACATGCCCAGAAAATATGAAATTTTAACAAAACAACTTAATTAATTTCATATTTAAATAATAATAACTATTTCAAAATAACTATAGATAAATGTACAAAGATTCCCATATTTAAAAATCAACTCCATATACCCATTTCACTTATTAAAATCTAAAGGGATTCCTTAAACCATTACTAAAAATAAACTGTTTCAACTTACTCATGAGTAGTCCAAATACCCAACATTTTCCATCATCCCAATAAAAATAAAAAATTCACCCCACTTCAATAGTAATTACATCATCCTTTCCAAATAAAATAAAACACTCCAACAAAATCATGAATTCCAAAATCATGTATATTACCTGATCAAAACCATCCCATAAATATCATTAATAATTTAAATATCTAGGAAACCATGTGAAACCATTCAAAAATGATTCCATTTAAAAATTCAACTTTTTTACTTCCATTAACGTTTTCTATAAAATACACAAGGACCAAAAAATATATAATTACACTTTTATTTCAAAAATTGATGACACAAGAATATTTTTTACCATAGAAATTGAACAATCATAATTTAATAATTCTAAGACTATAAAAGAATTTATTTATAACTAGTAATAATGATAAATATATTTGTCACACAATAAAGTGTTTAAATAGATACCTACCAAAAACTAATTAAAAATCTAAATTGTACCACCACATTTGAGATTCATGTCCCCTTTACAAATTCAGGAACCTAATAAAAAAATGGAAAAATTATTTTTCCTAAAATATTAATCTGAAAAAACCTTCTACCTTAGGGTTTAACCATGAGAAAAAAGAACAAATATGAAAGGGGACAATTTTTAGTGACTTAAATAAGATATAACACCCTAATACTCTATGATCCATGATTTAGGGGAAGCAAATTTCTAAAATCAGCACCAATTTCACACAAGTATTTGTAATCTTTTTAGAGTTATAGAATGTTCCAAATATAACAAAAAACATATAAAATTAATAGTTTACATTACATTCTTAAGTGAATTTATTACCCGGTATCATGATCCCCATGACCATTAAACTAATTATTGAATCATTTCTTGATAATATGTTTAGCATACTTAGTCAACATGAATGGCCATCACAACCTGGCCCAAGACCCCATGACCTCTCACAATCTAGGATGGAATGTTATTTAGACTTAGTTATATCCCATAAATCACCAATATTCTAGAATTAAATTTCAAGGGATGATAAAATACTATGTGAGAGGACATATAGGAGATGTAATCATTAATCTTTCAATAATAGTCTATGTTTTTAAGAAATAATGACACTATAATTTCACTAATATAAAATTTTCAATATTTTAACTCTTATAGGGATTTATTTTATGTATATAATTTATATATTTAATATATATTAATTTATAGATGTTTAGGGGTTAAATTAAAAAGTGTTTTAGGGATGTGGGATTAATCAAAAGTAGATGAATTACCAAGGGAACCTATATTTTTCCCAAATAACCATAAAGTCTAATTAAGGATGATAATACCAAATACATGGTTGGATAAAAAACATATGGAACTGTGCATAGAAAATGTATATGTTTAGAATTATCATCCAGTTAGGAATGCAAGGATAATTACACAGTCATTGGGATTATAGATTCAAGACATTTATTAACATAAAAAAAATTCCCTAGGACATTTTTAGTTATTTTTCTTTAGTGATTTTCATCTTATTATCTTCCTTTTACATGGATCACATGACAAAATGTTTCTTTAGGGGAGGTTTTGGAACATTTATTCACACATATCCTGGATCCTTTTATAACTCCCATCATATTATAAGGTGTGTTATAGTTTAATTGTTTTATTATGTATCTAATCACACTTTGTTTCAATTGGTTGCATTTAATGCAATATTTTTGAGTTGGTTTAGGAGAAGAGAGTGGGAAGTTGAACTAATTTTTAGATGGAATTGGATTCCATGGTATGGGGATTATTATGGGTCATGAATGGTGTGGTTATAGTGAGGTTAGGGTACTAATAGATGGTTATTGAATTAGATGGTTGTTTCTATTTTTTAATAGCTATAGTGTAGAGTGTTGGCTGTAGAGTGAAGTTCGGGAAGGTCGAGTTCCCAAAGTTCTTCTATATTTAGAAATGTTGCACCATGGAGAGTGGTTATATCTTGGTAAACATATGGAGTCTTAGAGTCTGTGATGTGGTGATTATCATTTCAATATGGTCCCTTCCCCTGGATTATATGATCTAGTCATTGACCAAGACATGGATTCTTGAAGCATTTTGACCTTTCACCATTACAACATGTATATCTCCATTATGTAACTTTTTTTTCCCAATTTGGGACCCATTGAGGCATTCTTGTAGGTAATGTATCATGTCCCATGATTTTTTAGTTTACCAATATACTCTTAAGGCCCCTTGAACCCTTAATTTTTCCAAAATTTCCTCTCAGACCTTGGGATACACAAGGAAATCATCAAAAGTACTTTAAACCCCCTAACACCTAGTTTCATCCCTGAAATTAGAGGACCAAGTATTGGTGATTCTAGGTGAGTTAATCTCCCATTATATTTGTTTTTACTCCCTTCTCCTTAGGTTTTCTCTCCATCCTTCACCTAATATGGGGTAGTGGTCATGGAATCTAGATGACCTATGTAATCTATCATATTTGAATAATAATGAGATATGCTTTCTAGGTTGATGATATCTCCTTTGAGAAATCTTTTCTAGTTTAACACATTTTCGTCTAGATTATTAAATAACTCATGATCCATTCATTCCTATGATTACCATTAGATAATTAACATGTGAATGTCATTTTGGGTGGCCATTATTGGAATTTGGGTTCCATCACCCTTAATTTAGTGAATCCTTACCATTTTATGGAATTTATTTAATTATTTTATGTTACGACATGTTTTTTTATAAATTTGAGTATGATTCCTATGTGTTTGGTTTGATGGTATCATGTTGGACTAGCTTTATTAGATGACCCCTTTAGAGGGGGAGTGATGTTATTGTGGTTGTAAGGTTGTCAATTCACCTTTTTAGATAACATGTTTATTGTTTCTTTCCCTAGATACTAATATTGGTTCCACATGGGGTGGGATTTCATTCCCCAAATCCAGATATTAAGTTAACATAAAGTATTTTTTCTTCCCCCTAGATCCATAAATTGGGTCAACATGTAGAAAACATGATTTTCCTAGAATGGTGGGTGAGGATTTGTTCTTTATACATGGAACACAGATATATGATAGTTGTAATAAATTTTTGAGATAATGTGTTGTTCACTTGGTATCGTCTTAATAATATAGAAATTATATTTATCATCCTTTAGGTATGGTGATAATGTGTGAAGATCTAGGGTTTGTGGTAGCTAGGTTAGTACCTGAAGAACTGAAACATGTTTTGTTATTATATGCATTCACTTTATTATCATGGTACACATATATTAATATAAACATGAAATTATATTAAGGATATATTTGTGGTTTCTTACAAGGTTTATAAGAAACCCTTATTATAGTAAACTAGGATTAACATACATGTATATTACATCATTTTAGATGAGTATTTGGTAAATTACAAAAATACATGCCCGAGGACCATAATAGTTTACATTCCTTGGAAACATGGTAAAAAATATTTTATCTTGTTGAAATATCTTTAACATCTCCCATAAATATCTCGACCTTTATTAATTCTACCTAAAACCTTTCTTCACATCCTGGGGAAATGAAACATAAGAATGGGGTGAGCTCATATGCTCATTAAGTGAAAATAAAGGAAATGCATAAGCATAAATGAAAACAAGTGTATTGAACTAAAGCATAACATTTTAAGATCATAACCTGCATATTGGAGATCATAATAAAGATTGGAAGTTCATAATACATGGATAATAAGAGAATTATGAGAATAATTCATGAAATCCTAACATATTAATAAGGCATGTAATTTGTGGCATGCATATTGTTTTATAACATTATGAACATGTATAAGTAGAAACATGTTCACTCATTAAGTTAAAGACAAGAACTTAGGCCCCCACATCAACTTATGGACATGAAACCAAGTCTATGCATAAAATTTTGAATATGTAATCAGGTTCACCCATAACCTTATGTATATGAAACAAGGTCCATACATAACATTGTTTACATGTAATCAAGTTCATGTATAATATTGTGAACATGTAATCAGGTTCATGCATAAACTTATGGAAATGAAATTAGGTCCATGCATAACATTGTGAAAAATTAATAAGGTTTACTCATAACATTATGAACATGTAATTAGGTACACTAATAAACTTATGGATATGAAATGAAGTCCATGCATAACATTTTGAACATATAATCAGGTTCATGCGTAACATTTATACTCATTTGTCATCCATCGTTACCCAATTCATTGGATGAAGATATATGTCCCACCCATCACAGAATAAAATCATATACACATGTTCCAAAAAACAATAATCATATCATGAACCATAAAAAGAGATGGGTTTTATATAAAATCATAACACATGGAATAAAATGGGTATCATTAAAATTCCATAACATCATAACCTATGTTAAACAGACAGGTTTCACAACCATTTAATCAAAGAATAACAGATGAAAAAAGTAGGTTTCATAAACATATAAACCAAAAACGGTATATGAGTTTCATAAACTTATAACCCATGAAATAGAAATTATAAGGCCCCAGCCTTAAACCTTACTTAATATTGAATTAAATGAATAATTCACATTGAGGATCTTTTCAGGTTTAGAGTTTTAGAGAATTAGAACATAACTATTACATCTTAAAAGATTACAAAGTAGACACTTCTACTAAGTCTCCATAAAATAAAAACTCTTAAAAAGAAAGATGTCTAGATTCCATGTTTTAGATAGCATGAAATTCCCTTGATCCCATCCTTGACCTTATTCCACTTTAAGTCCTGTGAAAAACATTTCGAAAAACATGGGGTGAGCATAAAAAGCTCAGTAAGGGATACAAAAAGAATGAAAACTGTTAGTTTTTCAAACATCAAGTAATCCATGTATACTATATCAAAGTAATACCTTCACCTTCATGAAGTAGTAAAAAAAATCTTCACTGAATAAAGTATCATTACTTACCTTTTTGTAACCAAAGGATTACCATAAAACCCATATAAAGAACACATAGAATATATAAAGGTAACTTGGGACATAAACATACTTAAGTGGAATAACCATACGGTTGACTTCCACACATATCACTTAATGGAATAGCCATACGGCCAATTTCCATACATACTTAATGGAATAGCCATACGACCGACTTCCATACCCAATGCATTGGAGGTTATAACGTAACCACCCGTCCTGGTATTCACGGAACCACCCGTCATATGGTTTATAACGTAACCACCCGTTAAAATGTCCAAGTACCAATATAAAATCATAAAACATAAAACCAATATAAAGGAATGATAACATTTCCACAATTCAATCACAATATATCATAAATATATTGACATAATAGAATCAATTATCAAAACCATTTTCAATACCAAAATACATAAAAGAGTATATGGTATTTATTTTATTTTAAAAACATTACGGCTTGTTGAGAAAGCCAAAGATCAAATAATACTCGCGGCGGCGGAAAAGGTCATTGTCACCGCGTACGTTAAAAAAAACATTCCTTTTTGTCCTTTAGTAAAACGCTTCGTAGAAAAAGATTCCTTTTGTATAAAAGTAAAAGTCAAAGGAGTTTATACACCGTATAAAAGAAAGTTGTGTATAAAACGAAATATGCCTCAATGAAAGGAGATTGAGACGAAGTCCCTTACCTCGGGTCCGACTTGACTCGATCGTTCTTTAACGTCCTGAATAATAAACTTGAGTTAATTTATACTTGATTAAGAACCTTTTTAAAGTTCATTATTCCTTTTATATCACTTATTTCCAGGTTATAAACATTATGTAACCATTTAAGTTAATAATGTTTGTTTTGTCAATATTTGGTTCTTAAGTCGAAAGTTGACTTCTTACAATTACATGTTGTTCATGTGGTCAAAAGTTCTTTATATCCAGAATGAAATTCCCGATTTGGATATAATATGTATCATATATATACAGCATATACATGTATTTATAATATTACATAATCATTTAGAGGTAAGAAATGAAATGCACCGTTTATGGAGACGGTAAGCCGTACGTACGCATGAACGCTACTTTCATTTCTTTGTCATATTAATGGAATTAAAACTAAATGAGAGGTATGTATATTTTAATTACAGAATTATATTCATCATTTAGATATATCATTAATTATATATATACATTATATACATGTAATTTTAATAGTACATTACATTTGGGGATAAGAAATGAAATGCACCGTTCATGGAGACGGTAAGCCGTACGTACGCATGAACGCTACTTTCATTTCTATCTCATACTTTAATGGAAAGAAAAAATACTGATATAGAGGTATATTATAATTCCAGTATAACATCATATATAATAACTTTAAATCCATCCTTTACACGTCCCACATATGGCATTAACGAATCACATCACTTAGAGGGGGCGGTAGTCCGCACTTCCTTAAATAAAGATATCGTTTTTACCCATAATGGAAACCATAAAGGTATGCCAAAAATGAAAAATACAGAAGCTTAAAGAAAACATAAAAATATTATATATCATATATAAAAATAGTGACATCATAATGGCCACCCTTGAAGGTGTTAAATGAGTATTGAACAATCATCGTTTCGGGAGGCAGAATTTCTCCATCCACGGAAACCGTATGTTCTTTAACCATTTGATGTAGTTGTGTGAGAGTGTAGCTCAAATAAATATTATAACAACATCCTAGTATATTGAATATACTGGTGTTGTTACAAAAGAAGTAAATAAAAATAGTTTAGAGGGTTGGAGAAGCAAAATAAAACAAATGAACAAGAGAGAATGAATTACCTTTAAAAGTGTAACTCCCTTTTGATTTGAGCCTAAAGGCTTCCTTTGAAAGGATTCTGCCCAAAGGGAATCCTCTAGGATGAGGAGAGGGATGTGTAGAGAGTAATTGGTCAGGGGTTGGCCGAGCCAAAGGCTTGAGAAGTGTGTGAAATGGGGTAGATGTGGGGGCCTTTTATAAGAGGAGAGGAGGGGCACTTTTGGAAAGTAAAGAAATATTACTTTATTTGAAAATGTGTTTCGGTTTAAAAAGGTCCAACATTGGTATAATTAGTGGATAAGGTGATAAGGGTTCGAAATCCACTCATCCAATTGGTTTTGGACATGTGTAGGTTTTAGATTTTTCATTATCTTTCCATTTTATTTAAATTGTCAAATAATGATGTCATCGCTGCATCATTATTATGTCATAAATACTTTAATTTATTTAATGTCTAAAAATTATAAAAAAATACTATGATGTAGGAAATCTTTTTAGCTTTCCAATTAATATTTATAATCAAAATTCTGATCTTTATAACCCCCATGTAAAATTTTTTTTCGTAAAACATCTCTTGTTTGTGTCATTTTTACTTTAACATTTAATAAAAAGCTATTTATGTCATTCCCAAACCAAAGTGTCTCCATGGGGTCCCCAAGTTTACCCATGGCTTGTCTTGGTCGACCATGACACAACCAATAAGGTTGGGACATGTGTCTAGGTCATTTAATATTATTAAAGCATTATTTATACCTTAAACGACACTAATTACCACTAATCGCGATTAAAAACTTAATAAGTTACTATTCACCAAAAAAATTATTTTAATCTCATTGAACCACATTTTACTTCTTAATGACAACCATGTATGTCGGATTTTCAAAATTCAATACACATTAGTGGTAAACTTTCATTCAACTGAAAAATCAGTTTGCTTGATTACCACTTTGTGGTTTCACTATTCATCAAAAATTGAAGTTTTTCAGAAAATTACCAAAAATTCACCCTAAGCTATATTTGATATTATGAATTCAAAAATGAAGTCTATTTTACAAAATTCAAAATATATAAGTCACATTAATTAATTTAATAATTAATTCCCGCTGTCAGAGCAAATAGCGTGTTTTTATGAAACAATAAGTATCAAAAGATTGACACTTGTTTAAGTCCGATTTCAAAGTGAAATTAATTCCAACGACCACTATTGGATTTAATGGTAAAAATATTTTCTAATTTCACTTAAAACCAATTCAAAATATAATCTAATCATATAAATAAATTAGATTAAAAAGAGGTTTTGAATTAAAACACAACATTTTACACTATTCATTAAAAAATGAACTTTATCGGAAAAATACCAAAAAAATTACACAAAGTAAAATTTGATGTCCCGATTCTTAATAAGAGTTTTATTTGGTCCAAAAGAAAGTATAAGAGTGATCAAAACTATGTTTAATGACGGTTCACCATTAAAAGGTGATAAGTGAACCTTTAGTGAAAATTAGAGTATATATGCCCGTAAAATTGAACTCTTTCCGTATTTTAAGCTTTTATCTTTTATTGGGTAAATGTATTAACATTTAAAAACATATCTAATCATATTTTAGTTATTTCTATCCATTCTCGCCAGTACAACGGCTACTTGTTGACTAACATTTAAAATAATATTATTTTATTACTAGTGTGCTACGTAAGTTTCAAAGAAACTCATCGTTGCGTATCGGGTACGCTATCGAACATAGCAACCCCTTTAAAATAAAATTAATATTTAATTCGTAAATATTAATAAATATGAAAATTCTTTATTCTTTATTTACCTGGGATGTTACATCCTTCCCCCCTTTTGGGAATTGCGTCCTCGCAATTTTATTCACTTATCCAAATAAGTGGGGGTATTTATCCCTCATAGCATTTTCAGATTCCCATGTTGCCTCTTCAATCATGTGGTTTTTCCACAAAACCTTTACCTGGTGAATCACTTTATTCCGTAACACTTGCTCCCTATGGTCAAGAATCTGGACCAGTTGTTCCTCATAAGATAGGTTCTCTTCCAGCTGAACTACCTCTGGGCTCAAAACATGAGATGGATCTGGCATATACATTATCAACATCGAAATGTGAAAAAAATTGTGTACCTGAGATAAACTCGGAGGTAAAGCCACTCGGTATGAAATTGATCCAACTCTCTCCAGAATTTCTTATGGTCCAACAAACCTTGGACTCAACTTTCCTTTCTTACCAAATCTCATCACACTTTTCAAAGGAGAATCCTTGAGAAAAACATGATCACCTACCTCGAAAGATAGATCTTTCCTCCGGTTATCCGCATAACTCTTCCGCCTGCTCTGAGCTGTTCTCATGTGTTTCTGAATCAACTGAACTTTTTCTGCCATCTCTTCTACCAATTATGGTCCCATCAGCTTCCTTTCACCCACTTCATTCCAAAATGCTGGAGTTCGACACCGCTTCCCATACAATGCCTGAAATGGTGCCATCTGTATACTGGAATGAAAACTGTTATTATAAGAAAATTCAACCAAAGAAAGATGTTGGTCCCAACTTCCCTGATAATCTATAAAACAAGCTCGTAGCATATCCTCCAAGGTCTGAATTGTTCGTTCTGACTGCCCATCTGATTGAGGATGAAAAAGCTGTACTAAAATTTAATTCAGTACCCAACGACTTCTGAAGGCCTTTCCAAAAGTTAGAAGTAAACCTGGGATCATGATCCGATACAATGTAGAGAGGAACTCCATGTAACCTGACTATCTCTTTAAGATACAGACGGTAAAGTTGATCAAGAGATAAAGTATCTCGTATAGAAAGGAAATGAGCAGATTTGGTCAAGCGATCAACAATAACCCAGATTGCATTATTACCTCGAGATGTCCTCGGTAATCCCACAACAAAGTCCATGGATATGTTTTCCCATTTCCACTCTGGCATTGGTAAAGGCTGAAGCATCCCTTTCGGTAATTGTCGCTCTGCTTTAACCTGTTGACATGTCAAACACTTCACAGTAAAATCAGAAATATCTCTTTTCATTCCATCCCACCAATAATACTCTCGCAGATCTCTATACATCCTAGTACTGCCCGGATGAAAAAAAAAACTCATTCTTCAACTGTGAATCACAAGGCACACATAACCTCTTCACAAACCTCAAAACACAAACACAAACTTATCCAAGAACTCATGGAAAATTTTATTCATAAGGTCCATGAATACAGCAGGTGCATTGGTTAACCCAAAAGGCATAACTAAAAATTCATAATGGCCATATCTAGTACGGAACATAGTCTTCGGAATGTCTGCTTCTTTTACTTTCAACTGATGGTACCCCGACCTCAAGTCAATCTTCGAAAAATATTGAGCTCCCTGGAGCTGATACCACTTCATTCTATGGCCCAACATTTGCTGAAGTTGTTGCAAAGGATTTCTCCACCCCTTTCTACTTGTAGTCTGGCTGCATTCCCCCAGTTGAGTTCTTTATTGGACACTCGTTTGCATAATGACCCATTTCATTACACTTAAAACATCTTACCGTTGGCTTTTCATTTCCTGCTTGATCATTTTCTTTACAGTTACGAGCAATATGACCAGACTTACCACACCGAAAGCACTTACCAGACTTGGATAAACATTCTCCAGGATGCATTTTACAACACTTATCACAGGATGGATATTTGGTTTTCTTACCTCCTTGCTTATTTGATGAATTCTTCCCCTTTTCCTGCCAACTAGATCTCTTATTCTGTTGTTTGTCATAGAACACCTGATCATCGGCAAACTCCATTTCCACCTTCTCCGTACATCAAACAAGTTTTTCATAACTTTTGAACTCACGAGAAGCTAAATCCCTTCGATACTTTGGCTTTAACCCTGAGTAAAAACGGTTTATTTTACTATCAAGATCTCGTATGAAGTTTGGAGAATACCTTGCCAATCGAGTGAACTTTTCTTCATAATTATCCACTGAATCATCCTCCTGCCTCAATTATAGAAACTCTTTTTCCATCCTAAGACGAACCACCTTAGGAAAATATTTCTCAAGAAACATACCTTTGAATTCGTCCCAGTGAAGATCCTCAATCTCATCACTATCCCTTATATTTTTCACCATCGACCACCACTGATCAGCTTCACCTTCAAAACGGTAAACAGCAAGACTAACCTTTTGATGTTCTGAACACCCCATGACATCAAAAATCTTCTCCAGTGCATTAATCCACCCTTCAGCTTGCACAAGGTTAGATGATCCTCTGAATGATGGGGGATGTTGCCTCATGAAATGTTCCACCACTGACATGCTCCTCTGCGGTTGATCTGGCTAATCTCGTGCATGGATACCAACACCATTTATAGCCTGAGTCAACTGTGCCATCACTGCAACAAACTGTTCAGTTCCAATTCCGACCATCTCAGGTTGCTGATTTGGAAGGTTATCTTCCTCATGATGTCGTCCCAACATAGCTGCTTTGTTTCCTCTGCGGAAAACCATTCTGAACACAGAAATATCTTAGGCGAAGCAACATGGTAATCCGTAAATGCTATATCATTTCAATCATATTATAATTTAACACTTTTCTAACGCCTAAAGTTGTCTAAACCGACCTCTAATACCAACTATAAGGCCCCAGCCTTAAACCTTACTTAATATTGAATTAAATGAATAATTCACATTGAGGATCTTTTCAGGTTTAGAGTTTTAGAGAATTAGAACATAACTATTACATCTTAAAAGATTACAAAGTAGACACTTCTACTAAGTCTCCATAAAATAAAAACTCTTAAAAAGAAAGATGTCTAGATTCCATGTTTTAGATAGCATGAAATTCCCTTGATCCCATCCTTGACCTTATTCCACTTTAAGTCCTGTGAAAAACATTTCAAAAAACTTGGGGTGAGCATAAAAAGCTCAGTAAGGGATACAAAAAGAATGAAAACTGTTAGTTTTTCAAACATCAAGTAATCCATGTATACTATATCAAAGTAATACCTTCACCTTCATGAAGTAGTAAAAAAAATCTTCACTGAATAAAGTATCATTACTTACCTTTTTGTAACCAAAGGATTACCATAAAACCCATATAAAGAACACATAGAATATATAAAGGTAACTTGGGACATAAACATACTTAAGTGGAATAACCATACGGTTGACTTCCACACATATCACTTAATGGAATAGCCATACGGCCAATTTCCATACATACTTAATGGAATAGCCATACGGCCGACTTCCATACCCAATGCATTGGAGGTTATAACGTAACCACCCGTCCTGGTATTCACGGCACCACCCGTCATATGGTTTATAACGTAACCACTCATTAAAATGTCCAAGTACCAATATAAAATCATAAAACATAAAACCAATATAAAGGAATGATAAAATTTCCACAATTCAATCACAATATATCATAAATATATTGACATAATAGAATCAATTATCAAAACCATTTTCAATACCAAAATACATAAAAGAGTATATGGTATTTATTTTATTTTAAAAACATTACGGCTTGTTGAGAAAGCCAAAGATCAAATAATACTCGCGGCGGCGAAAAAGGTCGTTGTCACCGCATACGTTAAAAAAAACATTCCTTTTTGTCGTTTAGTAAAACGCTTCGTAGAAAAAGATTCCTTTTGTATAAAAGTAAAAGTCAAAGGAGTTTATACACCATATAAAAGAAAGTTGTGTATAAAACAAAATATTCCTCAATGAAAGGAGATTGAGACGAAGTCCCTTACCTCGGGTCCGACTTGACTCGATCGTTCTTTAACGTCCTGAATAATAAACTTGAGTTAATTTATACTTGATTAAGAACCTTTTTAAAGTTCATTATTCCTTTTATATCACTTATTGCCATGTTATAAACATTATGTAACCATTTAAGTTAATAATGTTTGTTTTTTCAATATTTGGTTCTTAAGTCGAAAGTTGACTTCTTACAATTACATGTTGTTCATGCGGTCAAAAGTTCTTTATATCCAGAATGAAATTCCCGATTTGGATATAATATGTATCATATATATCCAGCATATACATGTATTTATAATATTACATAATCATTTAGAGGTAAGAAATGAAATGCACCGTTCATGGAGACGGTAAGCCGTACGTACGCATGAACGCTACTTTCATTTCTTTGTCATATTAATGGAATTAAAACCAAATGAGAGGTATGTATATTTTAATTACAGAATTATATTCATCATTTAGATATATCATTAATTATATATATACATTATATACATGTAATTTTAATAGTACATTACATTTGGGGATAAGAAATGAAATGCACCGTTCATGGAGACGGTAAGTCGTACGTACGCATGAACGCTACTTTCATTTCTATCTCATACTTTAATGGAAAGAAAAAATAATGATATAGAGGTATATTATAATTCCAGTATAACATCATATATAATAACTTTAAATCCATCCTTTACACTTCCCACATATGGCATTAACGAATCACATCACTTAGAGGGGGCGGTAGTCCGCACTTCCTTAAATGAAGATATCGTTTTTACCGATAATGGAAACCATAAAGGTATTCCAAAAATGAAAAATACAGAAGCTTAAAGAAAACATAAACATATTATATATCATATATAAAAATAGTGACATAATAATGGCCACCCTTGAAGGTGTTAAATGAGTATTGAACAATCATCGTTTCGGGAGGCAGAATTTCGCCATCCACGGAAACCGTATGTTCTTTAACCATTTGATGTAGTTGTGTGAGAGTGTAGCTCAAATAAATATTATAACAACATCCTAGTATATTTAAGATACTGTTGTTGTTACAAAAGAAGTAAATAAAAAGAGTTTAGATGGTTGGAGAAGCAAAATAAAACAAATGAACAAGAGAGAATGAATTACCTTTAAAAGTGTAACTCCCTTTTGATTTGAGCCTAAAGGCTTCCTTTGAAAGGATTCTACCAAAAGGTAATACTCTAGGATGAGGAGAGGGATGTGGAGAGAGTAATTGGACAGGGGTTGGCCGAGCCAAAGGCTTGAGAAGTGTGTGAAATGGGGTAGAGGTGGGGGCCTTTTATAAGAGGAGAGGAGGGGAACTTTTGGAAAGTAAAGAAATATTACTTTATTTGAAAATGTGTTTCGGTTTTAAAAGGTCCCACATTGGTATAATTCGTGGATAAGGTGATAAGGGTTCGAAATCCACTCATCCAATTGGTTTTGGACATGTGTAGGTTTTAGATTTTTCATTATCTTTCCATTTTATTTAAATTGTCAAATAATGATGTCATCGCTGCATCATTATTATGTCATAAATAATTTAATTTATTTAATGTCTAAAAATTATAAAACAAAATACTATGACGTAGGAAATCATTTTAGCTTTCCAATGACTATTTATAATCAAAATTATGATCTTTATAACCCCATGTAAAATATTTTTTCGTAAAACATCTATTGTTTGTGTCATTTTTACTTTAACATTTAATAAAAAGCTATTTATGTCATTCCCAAACCAAAGTGTCTCCATGGGGTCCCCAAGTTGACCCATGGCTTGTCTTGGTCGACCATGACACAACCAATAAGGTTGGGACATGTGTCTAGGTCATTTCATATTATTAAAGCATTATTTATACCTTAAACTACACTAATTACCACTAATCGCGATTAAAAACTTAATAAGTTACTATTCACCAAAAAAATTATTTTAATCTCATTGAACCACATTTTACTTCTTAATGACAACCATGTATGTAGGATTTTCAAAATTCAATACACATTAGTGGTAAACTTTCATTCAACTGAAAAATCAGTTTGCTTGATTACCACTTTGTGGTTTCACTATTCATCAAAAATTGAAGTTTTTCAGAAAATTACCAAAAATTCACCCTAAGCTATATTTGATATTATGAATTCAAAAATGAAGTCTATTTTACAAAATTCAAAACATATAAGTCATATTAATTAATTTAATAATTAATTCCCGCTGTCAGAGCAAATAGCGTGTTTTTATGAAACAATAAGTATCAAAAGATTGACACTAGTTTAAGTCCGATTTCAAAGTGAAATTAAATACAACGACCACTATTGGATTTAATGGTAAAAATATTTTCTAATTTCACTTAAAACCAATTCAAAATATAATCTAATCATATAAATAAATTATATTAAAAAGAGTTTTTGAATTAAAACACAACATTTTACACTATTCATTAAAAAAATGAACTTTATCGGAAAAATACCAAAAAATTACACAAAGTAAAATTTGATGTCCCAATTCTTAATAAGAGTTTTATTTGGTCCAAAATAAAGTATAAGAGTGATCAAAACTATATTTAATGACGGTTCACCATTAAAAGGTGATAAGTGAACCTTTAGTGAAAATTAGAGTATATATGCCCGTAAAATTGAACTCTTTCCGTATTTTAAGCTTTTATCTTTTATTGGGTAAATGTATTAACATTTAAAAACATATCTAATCATATTTTAGTTATTTCTATCCATTCTCGCCAGTACAACGGCTACTTGTTGACTAACATTTAAAATAATATTATTTTATTACTAGTGTGCTACGTAAGTTTCAAAGAAACTCATCGTTGCGTATCGGGTACACAATCGAACATAGCAACCCCTTTAAAATAAAATTAATATTTAATTCGTAAATATTAATAAATATGAAAATTCTTTATTCTTTATTTACTTGGGATGTTACAGAAATGGCTTCCTAAACATTATTCCATCGAAATATAAATCATAATGAAATGATATAAATTGAAACTTTAGATCATTTCCTAGAAGGGAATGAGTAACATAAATGGTTGTCATCTTTGATGGTAAATAACATGGAATGATATTTTGAAAATATTTCTTGAGAAAAAAAATCCTTTATTCTTTAAGAAAAGATCTTTAAAACATATAAACGTTTTGAAAACCATTTTCTTGAAAATAAAACCGAATGCTTATAATTAAAGCTTTGAAAACCTTTTGGAAAAAAATTTCTTTGAAAAAATATAAAGAGAGCTTGTTAATTTTTTGAAAATAATTTCTTTGAAATTAATATAAAACTTATAAATAATGCTTGAAAATAATCTGAAAACCATTTTCTTAAAAACTTATAAAGAATATTGAAAAACATATTTAAAACCATTTTCCTTGAAAAATAATTTGAAAACTTCTAAATCTTGAAAAGTTTTTTAATCCAATATATTTTAAAATCAATTTTAATTGTTTTTCTTCTAAAAATTAACATCTTAAACCTAGAAAATAAGCTTCACATAAATGACAATGGGTAAATATGTACGTGCCATATGAGGTAATAAGAAAATTCCTTTTGCATGGTAAAAGGTTAGAAAAATTTATTGTTCGAAAAAAAATAATAATATTACTTTGAAAACATTGGTAGAAGAAAAAAAAGTGAAAAAAATACTTTTAATGATTATTTTATAATATTATAATATTCTTGGAGATCCATTTTAGAAAACATGGTTTTGGAGGAATACAGATTTCTAACCAAAGAGAGGGTAAAGTCAGGCTTTCGTAAAAACACTTTCTAAACTAGATTATGTACCAATGAGTAGAAAAATTGCATGAATACATGAATATATCATGGATAAACAGATGATAAGGAAAATCATGAATTTTCTTGAGTGATTTATTATAATATTTCAACAAAGGAATCATAATCAGAAATAATCTTGAAAATAGGTGAGATTGTTTCAATAAAATCATATCACCTAATAACTTTGATCCATGTCACTATGTAATAAATTGAAATTAAATGATGGTAAAAATATAATTATATGAATTAAATTAAATATATAACATTTGAAATTGAAGTATATACACCTTGAAAAATAATATAGGTGCATAATAAAACATGTGTCTCAAAGAAGGCAAATTGAGAAAAATATGTCTTACTGATTTGGTAGCTTTTGAAAAATTAACCCCATGAAATAAATATATTAGAATAGATATGTAAATAACCATAAATTTATGTATAATAATAATTGAGTACATCCATGGTAATTATACACACTACATAAAAAGAATGGGTGGTGAATAAAGCATGTATTTTACAAATATAAAAAGTGAGATGAAATCCCCTTATCTTCTGTATTGAATCTATTCGTACTCATACAAGTGTCCTGTATAATAAATATAAGTTTATTATAAATAATTTAAAGAATCATATTCTTATATATAATACCATATATTGTTTTATTATGACCTTATATTACCCTCTTGTTACTAATCCTATGTTAAGGTTTCACTTCATGTAATATTCACTTTGTTCTTCGCATGTGTATTAATTTGTTATATCTTTAGTCATGATACTTATATCATTATTACAGAATGTAAAACATGATATAAATATTTTTTATATTCATTATATTTTTATTATAATAATTTATATAAAATATCAGTATGAAATGAAATACACTGTTCATGGAGACGATAGGTTGTACGTACGCACGAACATTGTTTCTATTTTTATCGTCGTATTGAAAGAAGAAAAAATGATATATATATATATATATATGTATATATAATATCATTTTAGTAGCATTATAATGTTATATATATCATATATGTTTTCTAAACACAACCTTAATACATTCCATGTAGTGTGTGAACAAATCACATCGCTTTGAGGGGGCGGTTGTCCACAAATCCTCAAATGCAATTATCGTATTTAAACCAAATGGAAGGTAACAATATATGTGTTTTAAAAGGTATAAACAAGATTAAAGACATAATATATATAATATATGACATATATATATATAGTTTAAATCCTAATTTCTACCATGAGAGGCAATAGAGGAAAAATGAACAATCATCATTTTGTGAGGTGGTAGTTCTCCGTACATGTAAATAGTATGTTCATTACCCATTAGATGGGTATGTGTATAATTGTAGGTAGAATAATTATCATAAAAACATCCTAGTATATTTAGGATACTTTTTTTATATACAAGAATTCAATAAAGGGAGTGGAGGGGGTGGAGAAAGAAAATAAAAGAAAGGATCTTGAGAGAATACGTTACCTCTTAATCAGGTAACTCCTTTTGGGTTGTAAAAAATGCATCCTTGGGTTGATTTATATCCACGGTGATGATTATAGGAGTAATTTATGTATTTTGGGAGCTTATTTGAGTATATTTTTGGTGATACAATGGGATTAATAGGTGTGAGGAAGTGGGAGGAGCAGAGGCCTTTTTATAGTGGAGGAGTGTCACTCTTGTAAATATTTGAAGAGAGAATTCCACCCTTGTTTTTCATGCTTAAGGTTGATCAAATAATGAAAAAAATTAGATAAAATAGAGTATAGAGTTTAAAGTTTAATATAATATATCCCTTGTAGAAGTTTTTAGGTTGTTTTGAGTTTTACATTTAAGGATTAGTCTCTAGTTAGGCTTAATTTTACCTTAACCAATGTAATTAATTTTAATTAATTTCACTAATATTATTAGTAAAAAACTAATTTTACCTTATTAGAAATTATATATTATTAAAATTCAAATATGTAATCTATTTTTCCAAATTACAATCATATAAGTGAAAAAATTAATTTAAAATTAATCCCGCTGATGGGATGACACTATGGGGTTTTAAAGTAAAAATAATCAAAAGTTTGATATGTTTTATATCTAATTTCATAGTAAAATTGGTTCCAATGACATAAATTTTATTAATTGATAAAAATATTATGTAATTAAACTTTTAAAACAATTTAAAATATAATTTAACCTTAAAAATAAATTAGATGAAAAAGATGTTTTGAATTAAAATCTAGTGGTTTTAAATATTCATTAAAACAATGAAACCTTACAGAAAAATAATAAAAATTTATCCTAACAAACTTTTTATGTTTAAATTACATGTATATGGTTTATTTTAACAAATTTAATATATAAAAGTTCCAGAAATTTTATTTAAAAAGGGTTCACCATTAAAATGCAATAAAATTACCTTTATTGAAAATATAGTTTTTTTGTATAAAACTAGGTTTTTTATTATCTTATGTCAATCAAATATATGGTATGAATATAAAAATATTTCATTGAATATATAAAATTTATATTATATTAATATCACTAACTAACTATAATGAATTTAATTTATTACTGTAAAACTTATTATAATAATAATATTTTCCTTCATATTCAATTGGTTATTATATTCAATTCTAATTAATTTTAACTAATGAATTCAACCACGTATTTTCATAAGTTAGTTAATCCTAAATGTAACCATCAAATTAATAGATATGTTATATCCTATTATATTAAATAATAATATACTATAATTTGGAAACACTCGGTCTTGCGTGTTACGTAACCCATCAAGGAAAGTCAATCGTGCATTTAATGTACACTTACCTCGGTGTTCCATGTAGAGCATAATAAACTTTATATTTCATGTAGTGAAATATTAACTTGGTTTTGAATATAATTAAATCAGAACATAGTTCTTTAATATAACATGAACTATTTTCAGTGTTTCATGAAATAAAAAATATCAAAAAGTTTAAATTAATTTGAAAAAAATAATTCAAAAAATCTCAGACTATTACATTTTTACCCCCCTTAAAATGAATATCTCCCTAGAAATTAATCAGGGTTATAAAATGTTTAATACTTGAATATTTCATTCATATAAACCCACATCATAATAATGAATACTAAAACTTCCCTTAAAAAGGGAATATTGGGACCAAAAAAGTTACTGAAAGTAACATATAACTAGGTTTCCTCATAGGAGAACATAGGTTGGGAGTGAATATTGGACATGGAGGAAAATTATAAATATTTATTGGGAGTTATTGAGGTAAGAAATAAAAAACAAGTGAATTATCAAAGAAAAGTTGGGGTCCTCAAAGTCATAAATATGTATTGATTTAAAATCCCATTAGTTAAAAAATATTAAGGTATTAGGACAAAAAAAATTCTTTTGATCATTAACCTAATGTTGAGTAATTCTTTTAATGACCAAGAATATAAGGAAATATACATACTTAATATATTTCTATAAAAAAATTACATTATTTAGTTATGGGTTTATCAATTTCTAATTCATCCATTACTTTGGGTAATGGATGTCCAAAAATTAACTTTGATACCTGAAGATCTAAAATACACTTTTAGCATATCTTAAGGCCCATAAAAGAATGTAAAGTATAATTATTTATGTATACCTTAATCACTAAAAATAAAAAGTAATAGTACCATTTCATAATAAATAATTATTCATCAAAAATAATTATACATTAACTAGGACATCGTGTAAGACATTGGTAGGCATGAAACACTTATCATCCTTTGGTCATGGTATGAAGACCCATGACTTTACCGAACTTGATTGGTTATCACATGACATACATGATTTAGTTTTCTAAAACCATACTAACAAAATTTCCAAATATGATTGTCATCCTTCAAATAAGGTTAATCAATAAATTTCCATTTAACCTAGGTTTTCAATACAATCTCAATACATAAATACTTACTATGAATTTTAACTTAAAATTTTTATGAATGATTAACCTTATAACCATTCCAAAATATGAAAACCCCAAAAATTTAGAAATAAATCATTGAAATCAACTAAATATTGGTTCCCCCATATAGCACAAAGTACCAATCAGTTGTCACATTCCAAACATGTGAATAACCTCATCATATATTCCCATAAAACATGGTAATAACCTTATTTACCATAAATAATATTGGAAAACATGAAAGCTTCCTTACTCAAATGATTACTGGATATATTATTTAACTCCAAGAAGTATTAAACTTCATCCTTGATTACATAGAACAATTTTTCAATAATCTATTCTAGGGTTATCTGTACCATCTAATTTACTTATTCATGTCCAATATATCATTATCCAAAGATCATTATCTCAATTATAGGCATTAATTAATGGCTATCATCTCTTAATAAAAATATTACCTTTCCATGAAATCACTTTTATATGTCTTCATAACTATTTAAAATTTCCTTTTTAATACTTGATGAAAATGTACACTAAAAATACTTATACATTTCATGACTCATATAACATAATCTTTGAATTCCAAAACATAAATACTTCATAACCCAACTTTATTCTTAAACAACTACTCGAGCTTCATCAAATAATTCCATAATACATCATTCTAATAATATGAAATATGTATTATGTATTAAGGACCCTTAACCACAATCTAATCATGCTTCTTATGATCAATGTAAATAATACTGTAAGAACATCACATACCTTTCCCAGGTTGTTTGTTGTATCTTTGTCTTCAGAAGTTTAGCCAATACTAATACCACCTTCCTATTTATTTTATGATATTTACACTTGGGAAATCTATTTTTAAAATTCCCATACTTTCCACATCTAAAAAATTAAATACTAACAATTTTCCTTCTAGTTTTCTCCATTTAATAAAACCATAAAGCACGATTTTAGAAACACAAATCATATAAGAAACACACATAATCATGAAAAATCACTTATAGGATTTCTAATTCATGAAATCTATATTTTAATAGATGACAACTTAGGTTTATCCTAGTTTATTCATAGTCATATTCTATTTAAATACTTCATAATGGTTCATGAAGTTTTTTTGAATTTCCAAAGCATATCCTCTAGGAGTGTCAACCTAGGTGTGTAGTAAGGCTCATTGTCGTGTACCAAATTACCCTGATCCTGGCCCATAACATCTTTTTAGAGTTGTTAGTCCTAGGTACATATATTCCAAATCTATATACACTTTTAGTATCCATACATATATTTATTGAATGGAAACCACTCATTTTATGATTTACCAAAATTCCAGGACACTTTTCCTAAACGTTAACTCAACCATATACTTATCCTTAGAGACATCCCTAGAAATATATTTATAAATATAACCAGGGAAATCACTAAATATTTCTTATCCTAGTTTCCAAAGGTTGAATAAAACTTTCCTTTTATACCAAATATAGCAACACAAGGCTAAACATACATAGATATTACATCATTTTTTATGAATATTCAGTACATTACAAAAAATATATACTCGAGGACCATAATAGTTTAGTGTGTTTGGAAACTTGGAAACAAAATATTTTATCACGGGGAAATATCTTCAACATATCCCATGAATATCTCTACCATTATTACTTCTACCTAAAACCTTTTTCCATAACTTGGGGAAAGGAAACATAAGAAAGGGGTGAGCTCATATGCTCATTAAGGATAAAAAAGGAAATGTTTAAACATAACATGAAAAAAATGGTATAAAACTTGTGCATAACATTTTAAGATCATACTACGAATATTAGAGAACATAATAATGATTGACAGTTTATAATACATGGATCATAAGAGAATTATGATCATAAGTCATGAAATCATAACATAGGAATAATACATGGAATTTTTTTCATGCACATTGGTTTAAAACATTGTGAACTTGTATAAATATAAACAAGTTCACTCATTAAGTTAAGGACATAAAATAATGCCCCACATCAACTTATGGACATTAAACCAAGTCAATTCATAACTATTGTCAGAGAGGAATACTCAAGAGGGGGGTGAATTGAGTTCCTATTAAAAATTTACGATTTAAAATATTTCTATTAAAATACCCCAATTTAAATAACAAGCTAAACTGTAGTGAATTATTAATATAGTAAAGGTTCAGTTAGGTTTTCAAGAGATTGATTAGTTATCAGTTAATCTAATATGAATATTAGATAAGATTTTGAAACTAACCTACTGGTTCACAGTAAATACAAACACTTTCTAGTTTAACTATCAGAGTAACTTTAAAAAAGATTTATATTTAAAGTACTTAGCAATGGAATATTGAAAATAGTTTTAACTAAAATAAAAATGCATAGTAGTTTTAACCAAGAGGTTCAGTCTCAAGGTGAGACTTAGTCCTCTCAAATAGTTTTATTTAAACTATGATCCACACCCTAGATCAGGGTTTTACAATAGCTCACAGACTGTCCGGGTCCTCAGACCTCTACCACAGTTCTATGTGGGAAAACTAAAAATATCACACCGGCTATCCAGGTCACACTTGACCTCTACCACTAACCATAGTGGGATACAAGAGTGTAATGAAAAGATTGAGTGAGGATTTAGAAATCCTCTAATTCACCACAAGAGATAGTGTGCGCTTTTAATATAGAGCACACACACTGCTCAAAATTTAAATAAATGAAACACAATAGATATAAACAAATAGAGATGAGTTTAGAATTATCTATGTGTTTTTAGTGATGCTATGGACTACTTGGATTGATCATAATTTTCTCTAAGTCCTTCTATGTTTTTTGCCAAAAATTGTCGTTTTTTCTTTGACTTCCAGGTCCAGCTTGATCAGCTTGATTAGCTTGAGTGTAGGTGTAGTCGTTGAAGCTATTCACTCCTTGAATGTTCAGGTTCTACAGGTTCATTATGTGTTCTTCCTTCTTCTTCTATGTATGTATGTCCTCGTGTATATCTAGAAATTTGTTTTGTATGTGCATTTAAAGACTAGTTCTCCAGTAGCTCGAGGTTCCCTTTTATATTCCTTGAGCTTCGGCAATAAGAATGATTTGTATGAGGTATGGTTCCTGACATGCCAAAAACTATCATTAATTAATAGTAGATGCATTAAATTAGCCAAATATTATCATTGCTTATAATAAAAAAACTTAATGAAATGACATAGTGTCAGGTGTCTAGTGGTCTCTGTAATGATAGCTGTGTGTAGCGGTAGATCCTTCTAGCGGTAGCTCTAAGTACTGGTGACCATATGTAGCAGTGAATTCCTTTAGCGGTAGCTCTCGGTAATGGTAGACTTATGTACCAGTGACCCATACCGGTGAGCTTGTAATGGTAGACTTCATAATAGTATCTATCACTCTGTATCGGTTGACTTGTGCATATCGGTATACTTACTCTATCGGTAGCTCAGGTGTAATAGTAACTGTCTGAATACCACTGACATTTCTATATCGATAGCTCATCTGCATACCAGTGACCTATCTATCTCGGTAGCTCATTTTCATAATGGTTAACTTTCTGTATCGGTAGCTATTTGTCTGTTTATGAAAACTATCCACAGATTAAGTTAGGATAAAACATTACAAAGTAAATGAACATTTGATTTACCAAATTTTCTTGAATGAAAGATATATCATTTGAACATATTCAACAGTATTTATATTTTTAAATTAAGCACTTAAACAATAAATAAATTAATGAAAAGTTTAATCAATAAAAATCATTTGGGATTATCAAAACATAATTAATTATAATTGAGATTATCAAAATAGGTGAGTCCAATAATCTCCCCCTTTTTGATAATCACAAATTATGGCAGCTAATCCAAATGTATCAAACTAAAATACAATTGTTTTTAACTCTCAGTGTATTCCAACACAGGTAAAATATGTTTCAGAGATAAATAGAAATTCTCAAGTTCAAATGTATCTGAGAAAATTAATTTTTTTAAAAATAAAATATTAATATCCATGTCTGACATATGTCCCTCTTTTAATAAATAACCCCCCCTTTATCATTTCTCGCACTTGGGAAATATTTCTCCCCCTTTGGGTTTAACAAAAATAAGGGAGGTATAAGATAATGATGTAAGGAATGTATCAGAGAAAAGAAAATATGGGGAATTAGAGTTAAAAGATAAGAGATAAAGTTGTTTATCAAAGGTAAATTGGACAATACAAGTATGGACTAGAGGTAAAAACAAAATTTTAAAAGTAAAGGAGAAGTAAATTAAGTAGGAATCATAAGTAAAAATAGAGACAAAGATATTGCAAAAGAGGTATATATTAAGGAGTCAAAAGTAAATAAGGATTACAAAAACAGTATACAAGGTACAAAGGATCCCTATCAAATTCATCTAGACACACTCAATCCAATTCCTGAATGACCACTGGAGGTTGAGCAACTGAAACTGTTCCTAGCCTGTAGTGGGTACTTCTCTAAGTAATCATTAGAGTCAAGCTTCTGATAGCTTGAGTTGGGGTCATCTGAAAAGTAGAAGTAGTAGAGCCAGATGCAGGTAAAGCTGGAGGTACAATCACTCGCTGAGCATCAACATGAAAAATAGTAGCAAGAGATTTCTGAAATCCATGATAATCTCTCCTCCTCTCTCCATAAAAGAAATGATGACATCCTTGTTTTCCAGGAATTTTTCCAAAGCTGGACTCAGATCCTTGAGCTTACTCACTTTCTCTCTGAAGGCTTGAGTCAAAGGAGGTAATTTCAAATTTTCTAACGAAAGTATGAAGTGATTGTTCAAATGATGTTTAGTGTAGACCCTTTGGAAATAGTTATCCACCTTGTCCTTTACTTATTTCTAAGAAGAAGTGGCCTCCTTCATAAAATCCTGAACAAATTTTCTTATATCCTTAGTGGTAGTCACCACTTGGGTCAAGGAAGAAGAGTCTAGATAGCCACTGGTGGAAGACTGTCCAAGCTCTTCTCTCATCACAACTCTAATCTGATCAACATCTAAAGAATTCATGGGAGCACTCAGAGGTGAAACAGTAAAAGATACTATTTCCTTAAAAGATTTAGTTAGACCACTAATGATATTTTTCACAAAAAGGTCCTGGGTGCTGACACACTGCTTTATAGAATTCTTAAATTCTTCAAAAATTGATACCATCTGGCCAACTATACTTTTCAAAAATGTCAAATCCTTGTATGTGTGAGATTTAGAACTCATATAAGACTCCATAGAGACAACTTATTTCTTTATAGATTCAATATCCTCTCACAAGTTTGAAACATGACTCTGGAAAGTCTTGACTTTATCCAAAATACTAGATACAAATTTAGTCATAACAGATTGAATGGATGATATTAAAGAGGTTTCCATTCTTCTAATTTATTCTACAAAACAGGTATTGAGATCAGACTTCAACTGGTCTAGGTCATCTTTTCTTATTAAATCCTCAGGTAAGGTCTCAAAAAGGATATTATAACTGACATATGGTGTTCTGATGGGTGTCTCATCTTCATAATCAGGATAGTCTAACCCAAAAACTACAAAACCTGGGTCTTCTTTCCAGTCTTCAATCTCATGAGCTACTGATATAGTACCATTTCTGGTGGGAGGCTCCCCCTAAATTTGTGCATTCTTCTGTACATGTACATAAATAGTAGCCTCATCAGGCAGGTCTTCCTCAGAAGAATCATCCACAACCATCTCCATTTCAACAATAGGAGGCTCATTAGGGATAGGTGCAGGTTCTGTCATCTCAACCAAAACAGCCTCTACAGGCATAAAAGAACTCCCAATTACTGGACTCAAACTCAAAGTACTCTCACCTGAGCTATTAGAATCATATTTTCTTCTGGTTAAAGTAGCTGGAGGACTAGCCTCTTCATAAGAAATACTCCGAAGTGTAGGGCTAGGTGGTAGGTCAGGGTCTCCTCCTTCTTCCACTGAAGTCTCTTCATCCTCATCATCAACAACATCCTCAACATCACTATAATCATGTTCATTTTCATCAGGTCCTAGACCTAGATCCCTCTCATCATTAGGCCTTGAAGGATGGTCCACATGATTAAGTTTTTCATATAATTTACCATCATAATTCACCCATTGGTTCTTCCATGGGTTCCATCTTCCTTTCATATGCTTGCAGATAGTCTTAGTAATGCAGAAATTGTCTTTAACAACAACAATTTCATCCCCAAATTTATAAATACCTTTTACTTTTAACATAATAGAAATTATCTTAGCAAAGAACAAAGTATTTGTCTTTGATTTAGGTTTGGTCATATATTTTATCCAAATCATCCATAATCTGCATAGATTGACCTTCACTCCATGCCTAAACAAGTACATCAAATATATATCCTGAAACATCAGGGTTGCAAAATCTCCACTCCTGGGACTAATCACATGTTGAATGAACTTAAACAACAATCTGTTTTCTCCTTCCATTTCAGCAGCAATCACTTTTCTAGGTGATACATTCCCAGTTAACTCAAGAAAACTATCCTCAAACTCAAAATGGTCACTATCTGCAGGTACTAATTTAGATGAACAACCACACTCTCCTTCATGAGGTATTTTTATACTTTCATCCCATTCAGCAGATGAAAAAGATATCTCCTTATCATTTACCACAGAAATCATCCTGCTCTCATCTTCATTCATTTCAAATATAACAAACTCATAGAATATCTTAACCAGTTTTGGATAATATGGCCCATTTTTTTCCAAAACAATCTATCCATCCTTGCTCTTCTAAAATCCTAAAAATTAGAGACTTGCTTGACATCAACCACTCAACATAAATCTCCGTATCAATCACTATTTCCCTCTTCGATAAATGCAGATTATCAGACTTTATCTTCTCTTTACTAGTACCAATACTACTTCTAGTGGCTCCAGAACTGACTTTTTGTCTCTTAACACTCATCTTATTACCTTCATCAATTATCGGTCGCTTAACTCAGGCCATTTCTAAATCGAGAAACTTTGGGATCGCAAGATTTCAGAGGCTTGGGTAGGTGAGGATTTGGAAGGGTGGAGTTCAGAGTGGATTTAATTTGATTTGGACTCTAATTATATCATTTAGTAATTGAAATATAATAAAAAAATTCATTAAAACGATAAAGCGTCTCTGCTTAAAACACAAAAAATTAAAACAACTCGATATATCAGTAACCATTCTATAGGTGAGGATTATAACGGTAAGAACTGCTGGTGAGGTATCCTAATGGTGAGGTTTCTATAATGGTGAGGTGTGTCTAACAGTGAGGTTTTTCTAACGGTGAGGTGTGTCTAATGGTGATGTTTATCTAATGGTGAGGTTTGTCGAACGGTGAGTTTTATCTAACGTTGAGGTTTGTCTAATGGTGAGGTTTGTTTAATGGTGAGGTTTGTCTAATGATGAGGTTTGTCTAATGGTGAGGTTTGTCCAATGGTGAGGTTTGTCGAATGGTGAGGTTTGTATAACAGTGAGGTTTGTCTAACGGTGAGCTTTGACCAACGGTGAGGTTTGTCTAACAGTGAGGTTTGTCTAATAGTGAGGTTTGTCTAATAGTGAGGTTTGTCTAACAGTGAGGTTTTTGGGTAGTTGATCATTCTTAATTCATGTATAATGTAACTTAATCTCTCTGAACTTAAAGGCTTTGTAAATATATCATCTAGTTGACGTTCAGTGCCTATAAATTCAAGAGTTATATCAACCTTTTGATAGCGATCTCTTAGAAAGTGGTGCCTTACATCAATGTGCTTAGTTCTAGAGTGAGATACTAGGTTCTTAGAGATATTTATTGCACTAGTGTTATCACAATTAATAGAAACATGTCTAAAATCATATCCATAGTTCAAAAAAGTATGTTTGATCTATAAAATCTGTGCACAACAACTACCAGCAGTTATATATTCTGCTTCAGTAGTAGACAATGCAACTGAATTCTGTTTCTCACTACACCAATATACTAAGGATTTTCCCAATAAATGACACATTCCAGATATTATTTTTCTATCTAACTTGAAATCAGCAAAGTCGGCATCTGAATAACTTATTAAATCAAATTTTTTTCCTTTTGGGTAAAATAAACCTAAATTAGTATCATGTTTAAGATATTCGAAAATACTTTTTACAGTAAGTAAGTTTGATTCTTTTGGATTAGCTTGAAATCATGCACACATACGTACACTAAACATAACATCATGTTGACTAGAAGTAAGGTAAAGTCAACTTCCAATCACACCTCTGTAATTGGTTTGATCTACTGGTTTCCCTGATTCATCAATATCCAACATACAAGTGGTACTCATAGGTGTATCACTTCCTTTATTACTATCTAACCCAAAATGTTTTAATAAATCCTTTGTGTATTTACTTTGATTTATAATAATACTATCTTTATTTTGAAAAATTTAAAATCCAAGAAAATATTTGAGTTCTCCCATTAAGCTCATTTCAAATTCATTTTTCATAATCTTTGAAAAATCAGTACATAAAGAATTTTTAGAAGATCCAAAAATAATATCATCAACATATATTTGTACTATCAAAACATATTTGGAAATATTTTTTATAAAAAGAGTGGTATCAACAGTTCCTTTAGAAAAACATTTTGATGTAAGAAAGTTAGTAAGTCTATTATACCAAGATCTTGGAGCTTGTTTTAAACCATATAAATATTTAGAAAGTTTAAAAACATGATTTTGAAAATGGGGATTTGTAAATCCTGGTTGTTGTTGAATAAAAACATATTCAATTATATAACCATTTAGAAAAAAACTTTTAACATCCATTTGATATAACATGAAATTCAGATGAGATGTATAAGCAAGTAAGATCCTAATGGATTCTAATCTAGCTACGGGTGCAATGGGTTCTTCATAATCAATTCCTTCTTCTTGAATGTAACCTTGTGAAACTAACCTAACTTTTCTTCTAATGATGTTTCAAAATTCATCAACCTTATTTCTAAACACCCATTTTGTGCCTATGGTCAAAATGTCGTTAGGCCTTTCTACTAATTCCCAGACATTGTTTCTTTCAAATTGATTTAACTCTTCTTGCATATACATTACCCAAAATTCATCATTGATAGCATCATTGATATTTTTAGGTTCTGACTGTGAAAAAAAATCTTGATGTTCAACCTGGTTTCTTAGAAAAGCTCTAGTATGTGTACCTCTATCAAGATTACCTACAACAACATCTAAAGGATGATTATTTAGAATCTTAGTTGATATAGAAAAGGTAGGACTAGTAATTTTAGATTATTCTCTAGGTTCGGGTTCACTAGTAGTGGATTCTGAAATATTTCCAGAACTGGTTGTCTTTACAATAAGTTCACTAATTTTATCATCAAGTATTAGAATAAACAAATATTCTTCAAGATTTTCAAGAGAAGGTTTAGGTTCATGTGGATCAGTTTCATCAAATTTGATGTGAATAGATTATTCCACACATTTTGTTCTTTTATTAAAAATTCTATAGGATTTCTAGTTAAATAATGAGCAAGAAAAATTCTTTCATCACTTTTAGATGAAAATTTATCCAGATTATCTTTAGTATTCATAATAAAATCTTTACATCCAAAAACTTTAAAATAACTAACTTTAGGTTTTCTATTATTCAATAATTCACAAGGGGTCTTCTTAAGTACTGGTCCAATCAAAACTCTATTTATAATGTAACAAGATGTATTTATAGCTTCGGCTAAAAAATAAACAGGTAAATCATATTCATTAAGCATAGTTCATGCAATTTCATTAAGAGTTCTATTTCTTGTTTCTACTACACCATTCTGCTGAGACGTCTTAGGGGCAGAGAGGTTTTTATTATAGCCATTGTGTGAGTAGTATGATTCGAATTATTGATTTTTAAACTCGCGACCATGATCACTTCTCAAGGTTTTAATCTTAAGTCCACTAAGGTTTTCTACAGACTTGGATTATTTAATAAAGTAAGAGCAAGCTCCACTTTCGTGAGCTAGAAAATATACCCAAGTATAACTAGAAAAGTCATCTACAAGGACATAGACATAGTGATTTCAATTTAAACAAAAAAATATAGATGGTCCAAACAAATACATGTGAAAAAACTCAAGAGTTTGAGAAGTTGAAACTTATTTCGTTGATTTAAAAGAAACTTTATGTTGCTTTCCCTTTTGACAGGGATTACAAACTTTGTCAGCTGGGAATTTATGTTTAGGTAGGTCTCTAATTAAGTTCTTCCTGGTCAGTTTTCTAAGTGAGTGTATATTGCAGTGTCCTAATCTTCTATGCCAAAGCCAAGATTCTTTATGAAAAGCATTTAAATAGGTAATATTTTACTTAGCTAAAAAATTCAAATCTACAGTATAAACATTTTCATTTCTTAATGCATTAAATACCAATACATTTTTAGAATAAGAAACATTAAATGAATCATTTTAAAACTTAACATTAAATCCATCATCACACAACTGAGAAATTCTTAACATATTATACTTTAGTACATCAACAAATAAAACTTTAGAAATTATAATTGAATCAGTGTTACCAATATGGCCTAAGTTGATGATCGTTCCTTTTGAGTTATCCCCAAAGGTGACATATCCTCCTTCAACTTTGACTATCCTTTGAAAACATGAAAATTATCCTATCATATGTCTTGAACATACACTATCCAAGTACCATGTCTTCCTATATGAACTTTTCAAGAAGGTTTCCTACAACACAATTTGAGAGAGAAAATGATTTTAGTACCCAGATTTTCTTGGGTCTAGACATGTTATGAAGCAGAAATTTTGGTACCCAGATTTGTCTAATGGGTTTCATATAATCGATAGATTTAAAATATTTTTAAAGATAAACTTTGTTTGATCTATAACTATATGAGTAGCTAGTTGAGACATAAGAATTTCCAGAACTATAACTAGCAGCATACTGTCCATATTTAGGAATAAATCTATTATTTGTAATCTGTCTCTATCTAGGTTGATAGCCTAAACCAGTAGTATACTTTGGTGCTACTTTTTTTCCTAGAATTTGTGTAAGAGTGTCATTTCCATTAGTAAATGTTTCTAAATCTTTCCTGAGTTGATCATTAGGCAATTTTAGTTCTGTATTCTCTTCGAGTAGTTGAGCATTCTTTTCATTTTCTACTTCTAGTGCAGATTTGACAGTTCTAGTTAAATAATGTTGTTTCTTTAATGCTTTATACTTGTCTTTTAGCTCATTTTAGGTATCCTCTAGAATATTAAAATATTTAAATGATTCTTCACTAGACATGTTTTCAGAATCAGAATCAGAATCATCTCTAGAATAATAAGAGTTTAAAGCAGGCGTATCCAATGTTACCTCAGATGTGTTTGTCATGAAACACATATTAACTTTTTGAGTTTTATCATCATGAGTGGAATCAAAATCACTTGAACTATCTTATAAAGCACTCCATGTTGCTTTCATATATTTCTTATATTTTTTGTCCTTGTACTCATATTTCTTCTTGTACTTTAACTTTGGACAGTCAACTTTCACATGTCCTTTTCTCTTGCATTCGTAGAAGACTATGTCATCACTTTTATCAGTCCTTTTCCAATCCTTCTTCCAATGACCTTTATTGTCATACTTTCCCTTGTAATTGGATTTTCTGAAAAAATTATTTTTCCTATAAAACTTCTTAAATCATCTGGCTATCTGATCCATTTCAGCATCACTTTCAGATGCACTCTCTTCACTACTTGAACTATCACTTTCAGCTTGAATTTTCTCTTTGTCCTTGATTTTTGAAGCAGAGGTCTTGAAGGATAATGATTTATTTCTTCATTCATCATGTTATTCTTTGTTTACCTTTATCTCTTATTCACACATCATCAACTTAACAATCAGCTCCTTAATAGGTAGTAAACTTATGTCACACAATTCACTTATTGAAACTGATGTGCCTCTCCATCTTTCTGGCAGACATCTGAGTATTCTCATGATTTTCTCTTTTTCTAGAACTACTTTTCCCAGTGAGACCATAGTGTTAAAAATTTCATTGAACCTAAGATACATGTTAGAAATAGGTTCATCAGGCCTCATTTTAAACTTATCATATTTAATAGTATAAGTGTTTAATCTCATCTCTCTCACATTGGATGCTCCTTCATGAGAAACAGTCAGGGTATCCCAGATTTCATAAGCAGTTTTACAAGCAGATATTCGATTAAATTATTTATCTCCAAAAGAACAATACATGGCATTCATTTCTTTTCAATTATTATTGTAATCAACTTTCGTAGGTTCATCCCATATATTTCTAACAGTTTCTAGAATCTTATAATGAGTCTCTATAGCAGTCCAGATGTCAAAACCCATACTTTCTAAATGAATTTTCATTTTATTTTCCATTGGTCATAATTAGCACCATTAAAGAAAGGTGGTATGTTGGAAGCTTCACCTTCTAATCTATTATCCATAATTATATTTTATCAAATGTATTTAAAGAGATATAAATTTAGAAATAAAAGAAATTTAAGATCTTTAATATACAACTAGAATCACAGTTAAAAATAGAGTGTTTTGAAAAACTTTTATCCAACCCTCTGATACCAAATGTTGTCGGAGAGGAATACTCAAGAGGGGGGGTGAATTGAGTTCCTATTAAAAATTTATGATTTAAAAGATTTCTATTAAAATCCCCCAATTTAATTAACAAGCTAAACTGTAGTGAATTTTTAATAGAGTAAACGTTTAGTTAGGTTCTCAAGAGATTGATAAGTTCTCAGTTAATCTAATCTGAAGATTATATTAGCTTTTGAAACTAATCTATTGGTTTACAATAAATACAAACACTTTCTAGTTTAACTATCAGAGTAAATTTAAAATTGATTTATTTTTAACATACTTAGTAACAGAATATTCAAAATAGTTTTAACTAAAATAAAAATGCACAACAGTTTTAACCGTGAGGTTCAGTCTCAAGTTGAGACTTATTCTTCTCAAATAGTTTTATATAAACTATGATCCACACCCGGGATCAGGGTTTTACAATAGTGCACAGACTATCTAGGTCCTCAGACCTCTACCAAAATTCTACATGGGAAAACTAAACAACAACACACCGGCTGTCCAGGTCACACTTGACCTCTACCAATATCTACAGTGGGATACAAGAGTGTAATGTAAAGATTGAGTGAGGATTAGAAATCCTCCAGTTCACCATAGGAGATAGTGTGTGCTTAAAATATAGAGAACACACACTGCTCAAAATGTAAATAAATGAAACACAATATATCTAAACAAATAGAGATGAGTTTAGAGTGATCTATGTGTTCTTAGTGAAGCTCTGGACTCCTTGGATTGATCAAAATTTTCTCTGAGTCCTTCTTTGGTTTTTGTTAAAAAGTGTCATTTTTTCTTTGACTTCCAGGTCCAGCTTGATCATCTTGATTAACTTGAGTGTAGGTGTAGTTGTTGAATCTCTTCACTCCTTTAATTTTCAGCTTCTTCAGGTTCATCATGTGTTCTTCCTTCTTCTTTTATGTATGTATGTCCTCGTGTACATCCAGAAATTTGTTTTGTATGTGCGTTTAAAGACTAGTTCTCCAATAGCTCGAGGTACCCTTTTATATTCCTTGATCTCCAGCAATAAGAATGATTTGTACGAGGTATGATTCCTGACATGACAACAACTATCATTAATTAATAGTAGATGCATTAAATTAGCCAAATATGGTCGTTGCTTATAAAAACCAAGTCAAAGAAATGAAACAATGTCTCGTGTTTGGTGGTCTCTATAACGGTAGCTGTGTGTAGCAGTAGCTCCTTCTAGTGGTAGCTCCAAGTACCGGTGAGTATTTGTAGTGGTGACTTCCTTTAGCGATAGCTCTCGGTAGCGGTAGACTTATGTACCAGTGACCCATACAGATGATCTTGTAACGGTATAATTCATAACAGTAGCTGTCACTCGGTATTGTTCGACTTGGGCATACTGGTAGACTTATTATATCGATAGGTCAGGTGTAATGGTAACTGTCTGCATACTGGTGACCTTTCTATATCAGTAGATCATCTGCATACTGGAAATCTTTCTGTATCGGTAGCTCATCTGCATACCGGTGAACTTTCTGTATCAGTAGCAATTTGTCTGTTTATGCAAACTATCCATATATTAAGTTATGTTAAAACATTACAAAGTAGATGAACATTTTATTAACCAAATGTTCTGGAATTAAATATATATCATTTGAACATATTCAACAATATTTATATTTTGAAATTAAGCACTTAAACAGTAACTAAAGTAATGAAAAGTATAATCAATAAACATTATTTGGGATTATCAAAACATAATTAATCATAATTGAGATTATCAAAAAAGGTGATTCCAACAATAACATTACGAATGTGTAATCAGGTTCATACATAACCTTAGGTACATGAAACTAGGTCCATGAATAACTTTGTGAAAATGTAATATGGTTCACAGATAACATTGTGAACATGTAATCAGGTTCACACATAAAATTATGAACATTAAATCAGGTCAATGAATAACATTGTGAACATGTAATAAGGTTTACTCATAACATTGTGAACATGAAATCTGGTTCACACAAATACTTATAGACATGAAAAAAAAGTCTATTCATAACATTGTGAACATGTAATCCGGTTCACACATAACATTTATACTCATGATCCATCTATTGTTACCCAATGAATTAGAGGGATATATAGGTACCTCCTTTCACATTATAAAATCTTATATACATTTTCCAAAAAGTATTAATCATATCACAACCCAAGAAAAAGATATGGGTTTTATAAACATCAAATTATAACCAATGAAATGAAATGGGTATCATTTACATTTCATCACACCATAACCTATGTAAAATAGATAGGTTTCAAAACCATTTAATCAAATAATAATCTATGAAAATAAGTGTGTTTTATAAACATATATCATATGAAAGAAAAATGAGTTTCATGAACATATAACTTATGAAAGAGACACAGGCTTCATAAATATCATGCCATCAAAACATAAACCATTCATGAAAGGATATAAAAGGAACCTTTTGATAATTTCTTATAAGGGAATGAGTAACATCAAAAGATGTCATCGTTGTTGTAAAATAACTTGGAAAGATATTTTGAAAATATTTCTTGAGGAAAATATCATTTCTTATTGGAAAAAGGATCTTTAAAACATAAAAACCTTTGGAATACCATTTTCCTGAAAATAAACATGAAAGATTAAAAATAATGTTTTGAAAACCTTTTGGAAACCTTTTTCTTTTAAAACATATAAAGATAAATTGAAAATGTTTTTAAAAACATTTCTTTTAAAATAATTTAGAACTTATAAATAAGGCTTGCAAATAATTTGAAAACCATTTATTTGAAAAATTATAAAGAATCATGAAAACATTTTGAAAACAATTTTCCTTGAAAAATAATTTGAAAACATATAAATAATGGAATCTTTTTGAAACCAATTTATTTGAAAATTAAATTTAAAAACATATTTATAAAAAATAACCTCTTAAACATTTAAAGTAATCTTTACAGAAATGACTGCTGGTAAATATGTACATGTCATATGTTGTAAGAAGAACATCAATTTTTCATGGTAAAAGGTTAGAAAAATGACTTGTTCAGAAATTTACTAGAATATTCCTTTGAAAATATGGGTAAAATAAAAAATTGAAAACATTCTTTTAATGATTATTGAGGAATAGTATAATATTATTGTGGACCCTTTTTATAAAGCATGGTTTTGAAGGAATACAAATTTCTAACCGAAGAGAGGGTAATTTCAGGATTTCTTAAAAACAATTTCTTAACTCTATTATGTAAAAAAGTGTAGAAATATGGTACCAATAAATTAATATATCATAAATAACAAGAGGATAAGAAAATTCATGAATGTTCTTGAGGTATGGATTATAAGATTTCAATAAAGGAAGAATAATCATAAATAATCTTGAAAAGAGGTGAGATTGTTTAAATAAACTCTTATCACATAATTACATTGAACCATACCCCATGTAAGAAATTGAAATTAAATTCATATAAAAATACAATGAAATGAAATATATTCAATATATAACATATCAAATTTAAGTATATACACCTCAAAAAAGAATATAGGTGCATAATAAAACATGCGTCTCAAAGAAGGCAAATTAAGACCAATATGTCTTACCGATTTGGTTTCTTTTAAAACATTAACCCCATGAAATAAATGTCACAACCCGCCCTCGGGGTCCGTGCCGTGACTACCCCAAGCCCGCCTTCCATAGGCTAGGGGCTGGCGACTAGCACCAAGGCGTAAATCCCGGTAAAAAGGGAAGACATTGCCTTTGTAAGTAAACAAACACCACAGAGTAAGCAAGCGGAAAGTAAACACTAAGTAAAAGCATAGTACAACTGAAAGTGTGGAAAAGTAAATGGGCCAGTATACAAACCCAAACTGAAAGTAAAGTACAACTCGAAAAGGAAAACAGCAACTGAAAAGTAAAAGCCGCAACACCGAGCTGTCCACTGGAAATCCCACCTGTAGGGTGGGTACAGATAGCTCCACTGCTCCACGGGTCCCGCCGTCCGCTCCGAGCACGTCCCGCCCAGTGGTCCACCTCCAGGTACCGTCCTTCTCTGCAAGCCTCAGCTAAGATCAACGCCGTCCGTCGTCTGCAACCAACACAACGTAGTGCGGGCAAAGCCCGTGCAGGGGTGAGTATAAGCTACTCAGTAGGGACCCCGAGACCCCTGAAGGTCTCTCAAAATCCACAAAGGATAAACCACAAAGAAAGGTACAATCACGAAGTAACAACCGACACTTCTTAGGTATATGCCCATACATATACCTAAGTCATCAATTTCAAATACGCTCCAACCTCCGAGCGCAAGTACAACTCAGTCCACACAGGAAAGTAAACGTATTCCACACAGGAAAGAAAAACGAAATCCACACAGGATAGCACAACACAATCCACACAGGAAAGCAACAGGATTCAGCTCACACAGGATTTTCATTATCAAAACTTAACTACTGAAGAGCCCCATCTCTGAAGTGTACAGTGTCCTGTCACGACTCTGAGATACTGCTCACTAACCTAAGACTGCTGAGGTACTCCTCCTGTCGAGTACCGTGGGTCTGCCGCCAACTACCGGGCGCTCCGTCCGCTGAGGGTCTGCTGCCAAATATCGGGCGCTCACCCAAATAGCCTACAGAGGTACTCCTCCAGTCGAGTACCGCGGGTCTGCTGCCAACTACCAGGCGCTCCGTCCGCCGTGGGTCTGCCGCCAAATACCGGGTGCTCCGTCCACTGGGCTAGTCGACTCACTCCAAGTCGAGTCGGTCGAGCAGTCTTCAGGTCTCAGCCGGCTATACGGTCTCCGTACTCCGTACGCTCGTCTCCAGTATCGCGAGTCTGCCGCTACAACCAAGCGCACCACCTCTATCGAGTAAAACAGAAGATTCAGCTCACACAGGTACACTTCTTCGGATGACGATAAAGATGATCACTGAACCATCTAAGTCGTCGGACCCACGAAGGATCGATAGGTACTAACCCCCGCAGTGACCTACACAGGATCGGACCCACTCAGGATCGGGCCCACACAGGACCTGTAGCACTGATCCACGTAGGATCGCTGAGTGCAGTAGTCGCCGCAGTCCACTGCAGATCTCTGCACAGACGTCGCCGCAGTCCACTGAGGATCTCTGCATGGTCGTCGTCGGAGTCCACAGAGGATCTCTGCACAATCGTCGCTGTCAGAGAAGCAGTCGCAGCCAGCACTAGGGTTCCCGCACAAAGCAAGCTCGTTCGGAGGGTCCGCTCCACAAGCCGAGAGGCTGATACATCAACTGTCACAAAGTACAAAGTTGATGTATCCAAAAGTTCCGTATCGTCAACAGGAACTCAACGCAACAGACGGCGCGTCGATCGGACGCCCGGTCTGAGAGTTATTGGAATTTCTGTCCTCGGGGCCCGGTTGGTTTTTAAGGAAAAACCAACCCGACCGTACTCCACCTGCGTCCAATCCTCGGGCGGAGCATGCCAAAAGAACCATCTCACTAAGAGGAACACAACAAAGCTGACGGTACGTCAATCGGACGTCCGTAGCTCAAGATATGAGCGTTTCCGCTCCGAAGGCCCGGTTGGTTTCGTGAACGAACCAACCCGGCCTAACTCAAAGTGTTCCGAAACCTTGAGTGCGATATACCGAAACGACCGTCTCGATCCAAGGATCGCGTTGCCGCAGACGGTTCGTCGATCGGAGGTCCGTGGCTCAAGTTATGGCCAAAATACCGAAACTGATTCGAAACGGGGGGGTCCGGGTCCGGGCCGACCCGACCCGGGTCCGACCCGGCGGCACGGCAGCCTGGCGGCGCGGCGGCCTGGCGCCGCACGGAGGCAGCGCGCGGGGGGGGGGGGGGGGGGGGGCAAAGCCCCCCGCTTCTTGGAGTGGCGGCGCGGCATAAGTGCCGCGCCCTTTTGGAAAACGGCCCCCCTCGTGGGGGCCTGCTTGAATAAACTGGGGGGCCGCCTACCCCCCCAAAGGAAACCGCCCCCCTCTTAAATGAGGGGGGTTTTAGAGCTGGCCGGGGGAATTTATTTCCCCCGGCCTTTGACCTTCCGACCGGTCATCTGCCGGCCGGTTTTCTCCAACGGGACCGGCAAACCGGTCCCGTTTCCGGCTTCTGACGCCGGCGGCCCGGCCGCCGGTCTTCTCGTCCCACCGCGGCCCGGAACCGGCCGCGGTGTTCGTCGTCCGGCGCAGTGCGACGACACCGCGCCCCTCCGCCGCGCCTTTGATTTCCTTCAACGCGGCGCGACGGCGTCGCGCAATAAAAATCGGGCGAATATCCATGTGGTGCGACGGCACCACGCCCCCTTGATTCATCCGCAATATAAAACATCAAGAACGAAGGAGGGGGTTCGGCCGTGTTCATGCGGTCCGGCCCCCTCACGTTAAACAATAACACTTATTTAAAATCCTTACATTAGTCATGCAAGAACCACGAACAAGGATAAATAAATAAACAAATAACAACAACCCCTACCTTGAAAATTGACGTCGCACGTCGGTTATCGCGGAGAAAGGCGTCGCGGCGTCGGACGTAGATTTCGTGGACGTCGGGGTGCGTCCAAGGAGGAAACGACGTCTCTTCACTTGTCGCTAAGACGAAGAAGAGAGGTACGTTGTCATCGGCGATGTTCACCACGGTCGGCGACTTCTCCCCCTGTCGAGGAGGAAGATGAAGACGGAAGAATCCGGGACGTCGAGTCTCGAAGGTCGTGGGATCGATGTTCCTTGACGGAGAAGAACCGTTCTTCACGTTCTTCGTCGAAGACGAAGAAGATCTTCAAGTCTCTCAACGATTCTCCCAATCCTCTCAAGTAACAAAGGAACTAACCCAAAAATAAATTAAGCTTACTCTTAATTTATTAACACAACCCAACCTTTGAAATTCAAGAGTTTGAATTTCAAAAACTCAAAATTAAACTCACTTATTAATTATACATGAGTTGTATAATTAATTAAGTGTTAAGTTGTCAAGCTTTTAAGAGGGAGAGTGGGGAGTTAGGGAATTTGAAAAGGTGGGGCTCGGGTGGGCCCCTCCTCACCTTAATCCTCTCTTAGGTGGTTAAACCACCCAACTTCCAACAAAAGATTATAACCACTTTAAGGATATAAAATAAATATTGTATCACAAATTTATTTTACTCTTCATTTCATCCAGAAAAATTAAACATCTCCTCCTAGGCAAACGCAACTTCGGAAAAGGTCTCCTTAAGCGAATATCGGCGCTGCGAGTTCATCGGTGCCCTCGGATTTCAATTCCGAGCACCAGATCAAAAGATAGAAATTCCCGCTCGTTTGTTCACTGAACGTACCCGTGCCAAACTTCGGAAATTGATTCTGGGCACTCCGGGCCTCAGAATCAGGTGCCGTCTGAAACCGCGCTCTTGTAAAATTCCAAATAAAATTAAGAAAAAATTTCCCTTGAATTTTACAGGTCTTTACATTACTCCCACCTCAGGGCTTTACGTCCCCGTAAAGATACATCAAAAAATAGGGAAACAAATGAGGGTACTGAGCATGCATCTGAGCCTCCCACTCCCATGTGCTCTCCTGGAGATTCCCGTGCTGCCATCTGATGCGCCCAAGAGGAATCGATCGCCCATGCAGGACCCGCTCCTGTCGATCCTCTATCTCCACCGGGACCTCCGTAAAAGTCGCCCCATCGTCAACGTCAAGCTCCCCATGGTCAATGATGTGCGTCGGGTCATGCACGTATCTCCTCAGCTGAGACACGTGGAAGACGTCGTGCACCCGGTGCAACTGAGGTGGCAGAGCCAGGCGATAAGCCACCTCGCCAACCCTGCTGAGGACTTGGAAGGGTCCGATGAAGCGCGGAGATAACTTGCTGCCTCGGCCAAATCTCCGAATACCACGTCGAGGTGAGACCCGCAAGAAGACGTGTTCGCCATCCTCGAACTCTAGTGGCCTCCACCTCCTGTCAGCGTATGACTTCTGCCGGCTTTGTGCTGTCCTCATCCGCTCCTGGATGACCTGGACCTTCTCTGTCGTGGCCTGGACCATCTCCGGTCCCACCAGAGCTGCAAGATTTCTTCTTTGCCGATAAGAGAAATCTGGTCCCATCCCCTGGATGAACCACATTCTTTGCCTAATACAGTCAATCCTAACATGGATGATACTAATCCATACCAAGGATGACGTCGTAAGGCCTCGACGCTACTACTAAGAGATTCAACCGTTACTCTCGCCTCCAAGGGTTGAGTCACACTGTCGGCATCAGTGTGTGGTAACTGGGTCTCCTCCAGTAGATGTCTCACAAGTGAGGGTCAAGTCAACAGCCAAAATTGGAACCTCTTAGTAACATCACGAAAGAGGACAAGAACGAAAATATCACAAAGGTATGCGTTTTTTTTATTATTGCAGCTCATAATACAAGACGCTACACAAAAGCAACAAGGAACCAGAAGTACAAAGGACGTATCCACTAGTTCTGCTCCTGTCCATCGGCTCCCAGAGCTCCATGATCGAAGGCCTCGGCTGCCTGAAGCTGAGCTCTTGCATGTTCACCTACTCCCTGTGGTCGGGGTGGACCTCCAGGTGGTGGTGGTGGCAGAGCCTCAAAGCGTCGCCCACCACCGGCTGCTCGTCCAGCTCCTCTGCCTCGTCCGCCTCCTCCCTGCGGACCGCCACGGTCGAACCTCTGCCTCTTCCTGGGAGGTTCTTCACTTAACTTCTGATCATCAGCATGGCGGGTCGGACAGTCACGAGCCATGTGACCAATCCCGCCACAGGAGTAACACTGCCCACTCTCGGCACGCCTGGCTCTGACTCCACCCCGGCTTCCCCGCACAACTGAGCCTGAGTCGTGCAGTCGGCCACTGGTAGGTCTGGTCTGCCTGGAACCCTAAGTCATCCGTCGGCTACCTGTTGCCGAAGACTCCGCTATCTGCCACCCTGCGGTGGGTCGCTGCGCTGGTGTAGACTCAGCAAGGAAGCTCTCAATCAGAAGGGCCCGCTCCAGTACTCCTATCTGAGTCGGTATGCTGAGGGAGATCAGCGATGCCCTGATCTCGTGTCTCAAACCCTGCTCGAAGGTCCGGGCCCGGAAGAATGGGTCCCGTACCATGTCGGTCGAGTAACGCGAGAGATCAGTAAATCTCACCGAGTACTGAGCGACTGTCATGCTGCCCTGCCGCAGCTGAAGAAGCTCCTGGATACGCACCGCACGAAAGGTGGGTGGGACGAACTCCGAGCGGAAGAGGCTCTCAAAGTCCGTCCAAAGTAGAGATGCCTCATTGTGCACCTGGAGCATCAAGCTCCACCATCGTCCTGCTGCTGCGTGTAGTAGGCTCGCAGCGAGGATCACCATGAGGTCTGCTGGTGTCCTCACTAGCCTAAACACTCGTACCACTGCCTCCAGCTAGTCCTCTGCTTCCTGGGGATCCGTCTCCCCGCGAAACCTGGGTGGTCGCTGGCGCTGAAACTCATGCAGTGCGCTGAGGCGACGTGCATCGTCAGCGGCTGGCGCTGGAAGCATCGGGGGCTTGGCGGGTAGTACTACCGCCGGTGCCACTGCTGATAAAGGGCCCTGCACCGAAGCCTCGTCTCTTGGTGGGCTGTCGTCACGCTCGACTCTCAGAACCCTAGCTGGCTGCCGTCGTGGGGCTATCCTGAAAAGAAAACAGGTGCACCACGGTCAGAACAGTATACCTGGTGAGCTGATTTAAGTAATCACAAAGAAAACTTTGAAACACACATGCAATCAATGTTTTTGTGCATTAAGTCGAAAATCAGAAGTCAGGGTCCTGGTGTACGGATACGTCGGCCGCCACACCAACACTGGACTCCCTGGACTGATAACCACACTCAATACGCTAAACATTATTGTTTCACATAGAAAAGATCAGAGTTCGCGGTAGAACCGAACTCCTCTGATACCAATTTGTCACGACCCGCCCTCGGGGTCCGTGCCGTGACTACCCCAAGCCCGCCTTCCATAGGCCAGGGGCTGGCGACTAGCACTAAGGCGTAAATCCTGGTAAAAAGGGAAGGAATTGTCTTTGTAAGTAAACAAACACCACAGAGTAAGCAAGCGGAAAGTAAACACTAAGTAAAAGCAGAGTACAACTGAAAGTGAGGAAAAGTAAATGGGCCAGTATACAAACCCAAACTGAAAGTAAAGTACAACTTGAAAAGGAAAACAACAACTGAAAAGTAAAAGCCGCTACACCGAGCTATCCACTGGAAATCCCACCTGTAGGGTGGGTACAGATAGCTCCACTGCTTCACGGGTCCCGCCGTCCACTCCGAGCACGTCCCGCCCAGTGGTCCACCTCCAGGTACCGTCCTGCTCTGCAAGCCTCAGCTAAGATCAACGTTGTCCGTCGTCTGCAACCAACACAATGTAGTGCGGGCAAAGCTCGTGCAGGGGTGAGTATAAGCTACTCAGTAGGGACCCCGAGACCCCTGAAGGTCTCTCAAAATCCACAAAGGATAAACCACGAAGAAAGGTACAATCACGAAGTAACAACCGACACTGCTTAGGTATATGCCCATACATATACCTAAGTCATAAATTTCAAATACGCTCCAACCTCCGAGCCCAAGTACAACTCAGTCCACACAGGAAAGTAAACGTATTCCACACAGGAAAGAAAAACGTAATCCACACAGGATAGCACAACACAATCCACACAGGAAAGCAACAGGATTCAGCTCACACGAGATTTTCATTATCAAAACGTAACTACTGGAGAGCCCCATCTCTGAAGTGTACAGTGTCCTGTCACGACTCTGAGATACTGCTCACTAACCTAAGACTGCTGAGGTACTCCTCCTGTCGAGTACCGCGGGTCTGCCGCCAACTACCGGGCGCTCCGTCCGCTGAGGGTCTGCTGCCAAATACCGGGCGCTCACCCAAATAGCTTACAGAGGTACTCCTCCAGTCGAGTACCGCGAGTCTGCTGCCAACTACCAGGCGCTCCGTCCGCCGTGGGTCTGCCGCCAAATACCGGGTGCTCCGTCCACTGGGCTAGTCGACTCAGTCCAAGTCGAGTCGGTCGAGCAGTCTTCAGGTCTCAGCCGGCTACACGGTCTCCGTACTCCGTACGCTCGTCTCCAGTATCGCGGGTCTGCCGCTACAACCAAGCGCACCACCTCTATCGAGTAAAACAGAAGATTCAGCTCACACAGGTATACTTCTTCGGATGACGATAAAGATGATCACTGAACCATCTAAGTCGTCGGACCCACGAAGGATCGATAGGTACTAACCCCCGCAGTGACCTACACAGGATCGGACCCACACAGGATCGGGCCCACGCAGGACCTGTAGCACTGATCCACGTAGGATCGCTGAGTGCAGTAGTCGCCGCAGTCCACTGCGGATCTCTGCACAGACGTCGCCGCAGTCCACTGAGGATCTCTGCATGGTCGTCGTCGGAGTCCACGGAGGATCTCTGCACAATCGTCGCTGTCGGAGAAGCAGTCGCAGCCAGCACTAGGGTTCCCGCACACAGCAAGCTCGTTCGGAGGGTCCGCTCCACGATCCGAGAGGCTGATACATCAACTGTCACAAAGTCCAGAGTTGATGAATCCAAAAGTTCCGTATCGTCAACAGGAACTCAACGCAACAGACGGCGCGTCGATCGGACGCCCGGTCTGAGAGTTATTGGCATTTTCGTCCCCGGGGCCCGGTTGGTTTTTAAGGAAAAACCAACCCGACCGTACTCCACCTGCGTCCAATCCTCATGCGGAGCATGCCAAAAGAATCGTCTCACTAAGAGGAACACAACAAAGCTGACGGTACGTCAATCGGACGTCCGTAGCTCAAGATATGAGCGTTTCCGCTCCGAAGGCCCGGTTGGTTTCGTGAACGAACCAACCCGGCCGAACTCAAAGTGTTCCGAAACCTTGAGTGCGATATACCGAAACGACCGTCTCGATCCAAGGATCGCGTTGCCGTAGACGGTTCATCGATCGGAGGTCCGTGGCTCAAGTTATGGCCAAAAGACCGAAACAGATTCGAAATGGGGGGGTCCGGGTCCGGGCCGACCCGGCCCGACCCCCCCCCCCCCCCCCCGGGTCGAGCCGACATGGGTCCGACCCGGCCCGGCCGGCCGGCGGCGCAGCGGCGTGGCGGCGGCGGCGCGGTAGCCTGGCGGCGCGGCGGCCTGGCGCCGCACGGAGGCAGCGCGCGGGGGGGGGGGGGGGGGGTGGCAAAGCCCCCCGCTTCTTGGAGTGGCGGCGCGGCATAAGTGCCGCGCCCTTTTGGAAAACGGCCCCCCTCGTGGGGGCCTTCTTGAATAAACCGGGGGGCCGCCTGCCCCCCCAAAGGAAACCGCCCCCCTCTTAAATGAGGGGGGGTTTAGAGCTGGCCGGGGGAATTTATTTCCCCCGGCCTTTGACCTTCCGACCGGTCATCTGCCGGCCGGTTTTCTCCAACGGGACCGGCAAACCGGTCCCGTTTCCGGCTTCTGACACCGGCGGCCCGGCCGCCGGTCTTCTCGTCCCACCGCGGCCCGGAACCGGCCGCGGTGTTCATCGTTCGGCACAGTGTGACGGCACCGCGCCCCTCCGCCGCGCCTTTGATTTCCTTCAACGCGGCGCGACGACGTCACGTTCTTGATGATTCTTCCATGGCGCGGTGCGACGGCGTCGCGCAATAAAAATCGGGCGAATATCCGCGTGGTGCGACGGCACCACCCCACCTTGATTCATCCGTAATATAAAACATCAAGAACGAAGGAGGGGGTTTGGCCGTGTTTATGCAGTCCGGCCCCCTCACGTTAAACAATAACACTTATTTAAAATCCTTACGTTAGTCATGTAAGAACCACGAACAAGGATAAATAAATAAACAAATAACAACAACCCCTACCTTGAAAATTGACGTCGCACATCGGTTATCGCGGAGAAAGGCGTCGCGGCGTCGGACGTAGATTCCGTGGACGTCAGGGTGCGTCCAAGGAGGAAACGGCGTCTCTTCACTTGTCGCTAAGACGAAGAAGAGAGGTACGTTGTCATCGGCGATGTTCACCACGGTCGGCGACTTCTCCCCCTGTCGAGGAGGAAGATGAAGACGGAAGAATCCGGGACGTCGAGTCTCGAAGGTCGTGGGATCGATGTTCCTTGACGGAGAAGAACCGTTCTTCACGTTCTTCGTCGAAGACGAAGAAGATCTTCAAGTCTCTCAACGATTCTCCCAATCCTCTCAAGTAACAAAGGAACTAACCCAAAAATAAATTAAGCTCACTCTTAATTTATTAACACAACCAAACCTTTGAAATTCAAGAGTTTGAATTTCAAAAACTCAAAATTAAACTCACTTATTAATTATACATGAGTTGTATAATTAATTAAGTGTTATGTTGTCAAGCTTTTAAGAGGGAGAGTGGGGAGTTAGGGAATTTGAAAAGGTGGGGCTCGGGTGGGCCCCTCCTCACCTTAATCCTCTCTTAGGTGGTTAAACCACCCAACTTCCAACAAAAGATTATAACCACTTTAAGGATATAAAATAAATATTGTATCACAAATTTATTTTACTCTTCATTTCATCCAGAAAAATTAAACATCTCCTCCTAGGAAAACGCAACTTCGGAAAAGGTCTCCTTAAGCGAATATCGGCACTGCGAGTTCATCGGTGCCCTCGGATTTCAATTCCGAGCACCGGATCAAAAGTTAGAAATTCCCGCTCGTTTGTTCACTGAACGTACCCGAGCCAAACTTCGGAAATTGATTCCGGGCACTCCGGGCCTCGGAATTAGGTGCCGTCTGAAACCGCGCTCTTGTAAAATTCCAAAGAAAATTAAGAAAACATTTCCCTTGAATTTTATGGGTCTTTAAAATAAATATCATATAATGGATATTTAAATACCCATAAATGTAATTATAAGAATAATTTAATACATCCATGGGAAGTACACACACCACATAAAAGGAATGGGTGGTGAATAAAACATTTATCTTACAAAAATAAAAAGTGAGATGAAATCCCCTTTCCTTGTGTATTGAATATCATTGTACTCGTAAAATATTATTATATACTAAATGTAAGTTTATTATAAATATTTTACAAAATAATATGATTATATCTAATACTATATATTGTTTTATTATGACCTTATATTACCCTCTTGTTAACAATCCCATGTTAAGATCTCACTTCGGGTAATATTATCTTTATTCTTCACATGTGTGTTAATTTGTTATATCATAAGTCCTTATACTTATATCATGATTCTATAATGTAAACTATGATATAAATATAATTTATATTCAGTATATTTTTATTATAAAAATCTATATAATATAGAATTACGAAATGGAATACCCCATTCAGGGAGACGGTAAGTTGTACGTACGCTTAAACGTTGTTTCAATTTTTATTATCCTATTTAATAAAAGAAATAAAATTAAATATATGTATATATTTAAATAATATAATTATATTAGAATTTTAATGTTATATATATATCATATAATTTCACTAAACCAAATACATTCTGTGTAGTGTGTGAACAAATCACATTGTGAGGGGTGGTAGTCTGCACTTCCTCAAATAAAATTTTCATATTTACACCCAATGGAAATTTAATATATATGTATTTTAAAAGGTATAAATAGTATTTAAGACATAGTAAATATTATCTATGACTTATTTAAATATATTTTCCGTCATATTGTCTACCATGAGAGGTGATAGAGGAAAAATGAACGATCATTGTTTAGTGAGGCGGTAGTTCGCCGTACACGTAGACAGTAAGTTTGTTTCCCATTAAATAGAGGCGTGTGTAAGTGTAGATTGAATAATTATCATAACAACATCCTAATATATTTATTATAATAGTTTTTTTATACAATCATCCAATAAATATAGTGGAGGGGGTAGAGCTTGAGAGAAGATGTTATGTCTTAATCAAAACAATTCTTTTGGTTTATGACAAAATGATTCCTTGGATTAATTTTTTCCTAGGGGAGAACTCTAGAAGAAAGTTAGGGATGTTTTAAGATTATTTTTTCAGTGTTTGGGTGATAAAATGGGATTTATTGGTGTGAGTATGTGGGAGTAGAGGATGCATTTTTATAGTGGTGGAGGAGTGACACTCTTGTATATATTTGAAGAGAGAATTTCACCCGTGTTTTTCATATTGAAAGTGGATCCAATAATGATCCAATTTCTAGAAATGAAATATATAGTATAATATGGATATAAAATGGATCTTTGACAAGTATATCAGTCTTTTTGAGTCTTAAATATAAGGTTTAGTCCTCAGTTAAGTTTAATTTAACATTAATCGATGTAATTAATTTTAATCAATTTCACCAATTGTTTTGGTAAAAAAATAAGTTGAACTTATTAAAAATTAAAAATTATTATGATTAAATATTTGGAAACAATATTTTGAAATTTAAATCATATAAAATGAATAAATTAATTTAAAATTAATCCTGCTGACAGGACAACACTGCAAGTTTTTAAAGAAAAAAATATCAAAAGTTTACTATGTTTTTATATCTAATTTCAATGTGAAATTATTTCAAAGGACATAAATTGTATTAATTTATAAAAATATTATATAATTATGATTTTAAACCAATTTAAAATATAATATAACTTTATAAATAAATTAGATGAAAAACAATTTTGAATTAAAATCCAGTATTTTTAACTATTCATTAAAAAAATGAAACCTTATAGAAAAATACCAAAAATTTGTCCAAATATTATTTTAATGTTTTTATTATAAATATAAGGATTATTTTAACATATTAAATCTATAAAATTTCCAAAATTTGGATTTAAAATGGGTTCTCTATTAAAAGGCATCAAAACTACCTTTATAAAAAATATAAGTTTTTATGCATAAAATTGGATATGTTCTTATCTTATGTATATCAAATTTATTAGATAAATATAAAAAATATTTAATTTAATATATAACATATATATCATATTAATATCAATAACTAATTATAATTAATTTAATTTATTATGGTAAAACATTTTATAATAATAATATTTTCCTTTACATTCAATTGGTTCTTATGTTAAATTCTAATTGATTTTTAACTAATGAATTAAAATATGTATATTCATATGTTAGTTAATCCTATTAATAACCATAAAATTAATGGATAGGTTATATCCTATTATATTAAATAATAATATATTATAGTTTTGTAACACTTGGTCCAATGTGTTACGCTAGCCATCGAGGAAAGTCAATATTCCGTGTAATGTACGCTAACCTAGGTGTTCCATGTTGGGATGTAAGATCCCAGATATCCTTTAAGGTATGTTTTTTTATCCTATTTCAGTTTTAGTTCTTCCTTTTGGTCAATTAAGTGTTTCTCAAATCCTCAATAAGTCTTGGGGGTGTTTCGGGGGTTCGGGACACGAAAAAGGGGAAAAATGAGTTTTTTTGGAAAAACGCATGGTCTGTGCACACTTATACCTAACCGTATGGATATCCAAGGTAAACCAAATAGAAGAATAATTTTTTAGTAGTAAAATCCACACGGTTTGTGCATAGTTTTTCAAACCATGCGAGGAAACCATGCAGCCCAAAAACTTTTAAAAAATTACAAAAATTCCATTACATGGTTTTTATGTTCCACTTGGGATTTTCCTCCCCCTAACCTCCTTTAACCCTAGAAACGAACAAAATCACCCCAGAGCTTCCAAGGATTGATCTCCTTTATCTTAGGGTCGTTTGGAGTGCCGTTGGTTACGGACTTAAGATCCGGGTAAGGCTAATCTCCATTTTTCTTCTCTTTTTGGTTTAGGGTTCCCATTATTCTTATATCTCCATTCGTAGAACCCTAAACCCTAATTTTAGGTGAGATTTCGGTTGATTCTTCAAGGGTGTGTTGAATATGAATATAAGTCCTTGATTAGGAGTGTTTTCTCTAATGGATTCAAGGTATGTGGTCTATAAGTTGTATCCCTTGGGTTTCAAGTTGATTTGTGCATGTAGGGTTATGTTATTAATTTTTACATCATAGTGTTCTAGGATCCATTTGATTTATTTGGATATAATGGGTGTCTATATGGTTTATTAAATTCTTCATGATCCCCATCAGATGCACGGAGGATGGCCAAATGAGATTAGGGCCACCCATGGGGTGTGCCGATATTCCCCGGACTTAGAGTTTAGCTATGAATGTGTAAGGCCATTGTGTGAGAACATAAATCCCCTTATGAATATGTTAATATACTTGAAGTATGTGGAATTGGAGTTTTAGTAATACACTTAGGTTGGGTAATGGCCTAAGAGTTTGTTAGTTGTCATGAAAAATGGTTAAATGGACTAATGGAAAAATTATAGGGGATTAGCTTTATAATTAAATATTCTTAGCAAGATAGGCATGGGAAATGAAAAATGGGGATAAAGGGTTAAGTAATATAAATGATGAATGTGTTAATGGATTGAGGAAAAACATTAATTTTCCATTTATTTATATTTTTGTGATGTTGTAAATGATATTTGGTATGATTTTTGTGATATGGTTAATTATGGTGAATGATAAATAAGCATGTCCACATAGATTGGTGGAGTGGGGTACAAACTTGAGGTTGTCTGGCCACGAGTTGAGTTGGACTGAGGTTCTATCTCCACCCCCAAATGCACGGGTTAGGGAAGGGGACTGAGTTCTATTCCCCTAATAGTTGCATTCCACCCAGACCGAGGCTTGAAGGTGAGGATATTTTGAATTGTTGTGATATGATGCCTATTGTGATAGTACTTGTTTAATTACCACATGTTGAGAACATTGATCATGCCCAATCCATTGAACATATGAAAATGGTGAAATGATAAATGAAATTTCTTATAGATACTCCTCTTGATAAGCGAGTCAAGTTGGCAGCTTATATGATGAGGGGTTACGCAAAGCGTTGGTGGGACATCATGGTTCCGACGGAGTAGGCTAAAGGAATGATATGGAAGGATTTTTAGGAGAAGTTCCTTGAGCACTTATACCCAGAAACATTGAGGTAAGAGAAGGCTGTAGATTTTATAAGGTTTAATCAAGGAACAATATCATTAATGGACTATTATATTAATTTCACCAATCCGATATGCTTCATTCTGACAATGACAGGAGACGATACAGACATAGCAAAATATTTACAGGAAAAGCTGAGACACGAGATAAGATCTCAAGTGTATATCTTTCATCTTAAAAGGTGTGTTGAAGTGGTTTATCAAGGCCTTATCTCACAGGGGAACCTGAAGGGAGCTTCAGGTAGTGAACTCATGGTTCTTGCAAGGCGAGAATGTGGTGTGACATCAGATCATAGGAAGCACTACTTTGGAATATTTCAATATGGTGGAAGCACACAGAGCACCCAGAAGTGGGGGTCGACTTCTCAGGTTGGTGAGTAGGTTTTCTGTTATTATTATCGAAGGTTGAGGCACAAGCATGACTAGTGTCCCACCCATCGGCCAAGTGTTGAGAATGTGGAAGATTAGGCCATGGGAATAGGTTCTGTAGGAACCCAAAAGAGTCAGGTAATGATAGAGGTTAGATGTAGATGCTGAGTGTAGGTAGGGGGTCAGTTACCCCATACTAGACAGGTTGTTAGAGATCCACATGATGTACTGGTAGGGCGGTAGACATGGAACTCTGGGGTGAGATTATCCTTACCAATAGAGTACTGCACTGCGGGGTACTCAGGATGGAGCCTAGGGAAAAGGGGAAGGACATCTATATGTAGTTTAGGCTACACCAGAAGAAGTTAAGGAAAGACCATCTACTATTCAAGGTACGATTCTCATAGCTTCCATGCTTTCTTGTGATTTATTTGATACTGGTTCTATACATTCCTTTATTTCTGCTAAGTTCATAGTTGTGTTGGACTTAACTATGGAGACTGCATGGGGGTAATTCCACTTGATACTCCAATAGAGGTATAAGTCGAGGACATTTGGCAGTGTAAGGGTTGTTCTATGGAGGTTGGTGGGTATCATTTTCTATGGGATATATTTTTCCAAGAGATGTTAGGTTTTGACCTAATCTTGGGAATGGAATGGTTGGTGTTATATCAATATCATATCAACTATTACTAATGATGGGTAATTTTCAAATCTCTCGATAGAAGCACTTATGTCCTTCATAGTGAGTGGGGTACTCGGGTGGGCTGCATAGGGAAGCTACACCAGTAATTGGGGGAACTCACAACCCAAGTTGAATGATTTATGTTAGATCATGGGGGGAAAGGATATATAGTTTTTCCTTTTTTTTGTGAGCTAGTTTCAGCATGTGTTTCTTTAGGACATCTTGGGGTTACCACCTGAGAGAGATGTTGAGTTTACGATCAAATTGTTTCCATGATCGAAGCCAGTTTCTATTCCTCCCTATCGAATGGTGCTCGCAGAGCTCCAAGAACCGAAGGTTTAGTTAGATGAATTGGAGGTTAAGGGGTTTATACATCCTAGTACATCACCTTAGGGATCTCATGTGTTTTTTTACAATGAAGGCTGATGGATCACTGAGACTATGTGTCAATTATAGGAAGCCGAACCAGATGACAATTAAGACATAATACCCTCTTCCAAGAATCGTTGACCTATTTCATTATATTAGAGGTTCCTTAGTGTTTTCTAAGATCTATTTGATATCGATTTACAATCAGTTGAGGGTGAGACCTTCTGACATACACCGGACATCTTTTCCAAGCTGGTATGGGTTGTATGAATTTTTTGTGAAGTTGTTTGGTTTGACCCAAGCACCAACGATGTTCATAGCCTTGATGAATCAGATATTTCACCCACATCTGGATCAGTTCGTAGTTTTCTTCATTGATGAAATCATGGTGTACTCTAGAATGCATGACAATTGTGCCAAACATCTTCACATCACCTTGAGCACACTAACAAAGCATAATCTTTATGCTAAGGTATAAAATTTTTAGTTTTGGATTGGTGAGGTTCACTTTCTAGGACATATCATTTTTGAGTCAGGTGTGTCAGTGGATCCAGAAAAGGTGCATGCTGCAGTGTCTTGGGAGCAGCCAAAAAACATCTCTGATGTTCAGAGTTTTCTAGGTTTGGTCAGTTATTATAGAATGTTTATTAGATATTTCTCTTGTTTTTGTAGTACCGATCGAAGGCCTGACCATGAAGGGGGTAATGTTTGATTGGTCAGAGGCTTGTGAGAATGATTTTTAGGAGATAGAAATATTTTTGGCTACCACACTAATTTTGATCTTAGCCGAACAAGGTAAGGGGTATACCTTGTTATGTGATGCGTCTGGTGTTGGAATTGGGGCAGTGTTGATGCAGGATGATCAGGTTATAGCTTATGGGTCGAGACAGTTGAGGTCGCATGAAAGTAATTATCCTACTCATGACCCAATTATATCTATTTTGGTTCATTCCTTAAAGTTTTGGAGTCATTACTTGTTGGGATAAACCTTAATGGTGTTTACTAACTATAAAAGTATCTATTAAATCTTATCTTAATAGGATTTGAATATTCAACAATGAAGGTGGGTTGAGTACATGCAGTAATTTGATTTTAAGTTGGTGTACACACTAGGGAAAGGGAATAGTGTCGCTGATGGTTTGAGATGAAAGACTCATAATTAAGTAGTTCCAGAATCTAGTTCAGAGTGGGTGATGATGGCCTTGTTTATTTAGATGAATTTGGAGGTATATGATGGGAATGAGAAGATGAACCTTGCATCTATAGCAGTTGATTTCATGATTTTGAGATGAGTTAAAGAGAGTCAGATGGTAGACCCAAAGTATTTGGATGTGAAGGAAAGTCTTAAAGATGGGGATTCAGCTTTTGGTTGGAATTTCAGTGCTGATGGAGTTTCTTATGTTTATAGTCATGTTATGGTTCCGGAAGATGTACGAGAGGAGTTGATGCGCAGGTTTCACATGTCAAAGTGGACAGTAAAACCGAGCATTACTAAGATATACTGTGATATTCATAGGAAGTTTTGGTGGTTGGTAATGAAGAAAGAATTTGTTAGTTTTGTGGCATGATTCCTTACCTGTTAGCAGGTGATGTCTAAACATCAGCATCTAGGTTAGTTGTTGTAGTCATTGTCTATTCTATAGTAGAAGTGGAATGAAATCACGATGGAGTACGTAGTTGGTCTTCTGAGGAATCCTCCTAAGAGTGATGCAATTTGGGTCGAGGTACATCAGATAACAAAAGTGGATCATTTCTTGCCAATCCAGGAGACCTATATAGTCGACCAGTTGGGGGAATTGTATGTCCGAGAAATAGTACGGTTTCATGGTGTGCTGAGAACCATAGTTTTAGATCATGATCTACGATTAAACTATCGATTCTGGAGGGGACTACAAAAGGCACTTGGTACCCAGGTGTTTTTTAGTACAACTTACCTCCCACTGACTGAAGGGTAGTTAGAGTGTGAAATTCAAGTATTAGAAGACATGTTGAGAGCATGTGTTCTGGATTTTGGTGCTTTTTGGTAAAATCACTTGTCTATTATTGATTTTGGTTACAAAAATAGCTTTTAGGATACATTTTAGATGGTACATTTTGAGGCTCTTTATGGGAGACCGTATAGATCTCTGTTGTGTTGGTTAGAGGTTGGAGAGTCTGAGTTGTTAGGAACGAGACTTGTGAAGGAGAAATTGGAGAAGGTTTGTTTGATTCAAAATCATATGGAAACAACTTATAATAAGTATAATTCTTATGAAAATCAGTGTCATGGCCCTCTTCAGTTCAGGGTGGGTGATAGTGTGTTTCTTCGTGTGTCATCAAGGTTGGGTCATGGTCAAATTTGGAAGCAGGTAATGTTGGAACCTAGATATATGGGGCCATTTGATATTGTTGAGAGGGTCAGACCCATGTCATACCATTTGGATTTTCCGCAGTGTTATAGTGTGATGCAGGATGTTTTTCAAGTTTCACAACTCCGATGGTATCACCCCAATCCATCTCATATGTTAAATGCTGAGGATGTCGAGCCTGAGGCAGACGCATCCTTTCAGGAGCACCCATTTCATGTTGTGGATATTAGTTAGAAAGTTTTATGGGGAATGTTTGTGCCTTTGGTTTTTGTTCTATGGAAACATGGAAATGTTCAGAAAGAAACTTGGGAGAGAGAATCAGATATGTAGACCTAGTGGACCAATCTCTTTTCTTTGGGAACTCCAGATACTCGAAAAAAGTGGCTCGGGGATGATCCGTTATAAGGTGGGGAGGTAGAAATATCCTGGATCTTCATTAAGGTATTTCTCTCTCGTTTCAGTTCTAGTCATTCCTTTTGGTCAATTAAGTGCTTTCCTAATTCCTTAAGAAGGCCCAGGGGTGTTCAGGGGGTTTGGGACACCAAAAAGGGGAAAAGGTTTTCTTGGAAAGTCGTATAGTCTGTACATAGTTTGACCTAACTGTGTAGACAACCCAGGTAAACCATGTAGATGAAGGATTTTTCAGAAGTATCATCCACATGGTTTGTGCATGGTTTGGAAAACTGTGCGATTAAACCGTGTGGCCCATAAACATTCAAAAAAATAACAAAAATGACATTATGAGGTTTTTATGTTCCACTCAGGATTTTCCTCCCACTCCCCTCTTAAAACCCTAGGAATGAACCAAATCTCCCAAGAGATTTTAAGGATCTATATCCCTCATCTTAGGGCCATTTGGAGTGCCGTAGGTTTCAGATTAAAGAACCAGGTACATCTAATCTCTCTCGGTCTTCTTTTTTTGGCTTGGGGTTCCCATTCTTCTTATAACTCCATCAGAATAACTCTAACACCTCCTTTTCGGTGAGATTTAGGTTGAAGCTTCATGGGTGTGTTGAATCGATATTTAAGGCCTTGATTTGGAGTGTGTTCTCCAACAGATTCAAGGTAGGTGGTATAAAAGTTGTATCCCTTGAATTTTAAGTGTATTTGTGATTGTAGGGTTATGTTATTAATTTTTCCATTATTGTGTTCTTGGTTCCCTTTGATTTATTTAAATATAGTGGGTGTCTAAATGGTTAATTTAACTCCTCATGATCTCTGTGGGATGCATGGAGGATGGATAAACAAGATTAGGGCCACCCATGGGGTGTGCTAATATTCCACAGACATAATTTTTAGATAATAAAGTGTGAGGACATTGTGTGAGAACATAGATCCCATGATGAATATGTTAATATAATTGAAGGATGTGAAATAGGAGTTTTATTAATACACTTAGGATGGGTAATGACCTAAGAGGTTGTTGTTTGGCATGAAAAATGGTTTAATGAATTAATGGTAAAATGCTAGGGGATTAGCATTATACTCGAATATGCATAGCGAGATTGGAATGGGAAATGAAAAATGGGGATAAAGTGTTAAGTAATATAAATTATGAATGGGTCAGTGGATTGTGCAAAAAATGTAAATTTCCCATTTATTTATATTATTGTGATGTTGTAAATGATATTGGCTATGCTCCTTGTGATATGGTTAATTATGGTGAATGATAAATAAAGAAGTGCACATGGCTTAGTAGAGTGGGTTATATACTTGAGGTTCTATGCCCATGGTTCGAGTTGGACTGAGGTTATATCTCCACCCTCAAATGAATGGGTTAGGGAAGGAGAAAGTTCTATTCTCCTAATGGTTACATTCCACCTGGAATGAGGCTTTGAGGTGTGGATATTGGGAATTATTGTGATATGATGCCTAGTAAGATAGGAATTGTTTAATTCCCACAGGTTGAGAATGTTGATCATGCCTAATATATTTAACACATGAAAAGGGTGAAATGATAAATGAAATTTCTTGGAAATGAACATTATCTATTTGGTAGGTTAACTTAAAGAAACATAAGTAAAAATGATTTTTTGAACTATTTTCCAAAATTTCTTCTATTTACCATTTTCATGCACAATCTATTGATGGGATATCTTACAGACACCATTGGTGGAGTCCTACTAAGTTATACTCACACCCTGATCGAGCTGCCATTGGGTACCCGAGCAGATTTCTTGCTAGCAAGTCTGTACAAGGGCACTGGCCCTATGCTAGGTGGTTGAGTTGGACACATGACTTGTATGGGTGAGGTTCCATACTCGGAGTCTGGACCATTTTGGGGATCCTACATTTTGTCTTTATTTTTGGGTTTTTTACCACATGGCGCTATAACATGGCATGATATATTCACTATTGTACATGGTTGTACCAAGTTTGGGGATCAATTATTTATGAATGTTATTGATTATTCTCTATTTTTCTGCTATTTAAACTATTTTATTTTGTGTATTACTCTGGTTGAGTGGGTATAGTCTCCCCACATATCCTATTAGACCCTTCCTGCATTCCAGCAACCTATGGTATATAGGGAGGTGCGCTTGAGGTCATATGGTGACCCGACTCGGCGCACTGTTAGTTTCTTCTAAGATGGGGATATTATAAGGGAACACTAATCTTTATGTTTCTTATAGTGGATGATTAACTTGGTGTTGTGTATAACACATGCAAAACATTGTTCTTTAATATAACATACACTATTTTCAGTGTTGTGTGCAATAAAAATTTTAAAAAAAGTTAAATTAATTAATATAATAATTCGAAAAATCTAGGGGTGTTACACTTCTTGGGAATATCAATGAGAATACTTATTTCATTGTTAGGGATACAGTTATGGGAACAAACCCAATGTCAAATAGTTGAGGATATGGAGCTTGTCTTTGGAGGTGGCTTCATGATAAAATATGGAGTGATGAAATAGTGTATTTATTTGTTTTTTGGATACTTGGTGATACTCTGGTTTTACTTGAAACACTAGGGGTCCATGGGTTATTACATTTTATGACTCTAATATACCTGATATTTCATATGTCATATCATTTTTATCTAGTTTCAGTATACAATTTATGTTAATAATGTTTTCATCATATGATTATGATATATGGATTCTAATACTTGGGGTATAGTCTTCCCACTACATAGTTCATACCTTCATTGTTTCTCGACAACCACTTTCAAATAAGGAGGAACACATTAAGTCATGTACGTCATTGTCTTGGATGTGGTGATTTGGGTTAAGGAATAACAAATTAGTTTCAGAGGATATTTTCCTTTCCTTTTCTTATTGACTATGTGTTGGGAAGTGTAAAAAGTATTTGGGCTATGTGGAGCTCAGGTAGGGGTGTCACATTAGAGTAAAGACGACTCTTATGTGGTGGAAATCTAAGTTAATAGGGTATGAGATTACTGTTATCAGCTTATATTTTAGTTTTAATATATTTCAGCTTGAGTGATGCACATGTTTTTCATGTTATGGTTTATTATTTTTTGGGTTTGTTCATGTGTAATGACTAGTCATTTCTGTTCACATGTCAAATAAATTCTTTTAAAACATATTAGTTTAATTAATTAAATATCATTGGTAATATATTTCAGTGATTCTATGAAATATATGAGCTTACATTTGAATTATTGAACTTGAACAGGATATGTTTTATTATACCTATAAAACTATGACTAACGTTTATGTTTGGAGAACAAGTATTGATATTTGGATAATTATTATGGGGTTGTGCCCAATAGAAATTGGTAATCTCTAAGGATGATCCTTCCTATAGTGATACATTGTTTATGCTTTTAACTACATGAGTTATGTAGCCCATTATAATACTAAATCTATTCCTAATAATTTGTTTGGAATTTTAGATAGTGTCATATTGACATCGCCTTATGGGACAACCTATGGATATGGGTCACGAAGATCCCATAGGGGAGGTAAGTCCTATAGTACCACTAGTTGTGTAGGAGGGTGTATCTGAGCTTGATCTAACAGCCACTATAGTAGTTCAGGTTACAAAACTACTTCATCCTTGAGTCTTTCAGATATTTTTGGTTCATGGTGGAGGAACTATTATAAAGCTAGTCCGTTATGATTATAATTTACAACATAAATATCCACTATCCTTCCAGGGTAGTAGAGGACCCCAGGATAATGAGGATTGGATCGATATCTTCAATGGAATATGTATTAAATTAAAATATTTTATGGATTATTTTTGGATCTAGGAAATGAGATGAAATGATATTCCAAGGCCCGGTGTGCCCAAAATTAATTTTTAAAATATATTAAATATATTATATTACACACATGCGTAGTTTTCCTAAAAAGTATAACAATTCGTAAATATAGGATTAAATCATAAATCGGAGGCCATTCTTGAGTTTAGAGAGTGGGTTTTAACGTAGGCACAACAAAAAAATTGTCAACATTGAGAGTTTTTATAGAGATCTTTCATTGGTGAATAAATAAAATAGATAAAATACATTATTTATTTTATTTAATGTGACACAATGACCAAATATATTTTTATAAATAAGTTTCTATGGATAATTTGTAGGGTTTACTATCTGACCTTGAAAATTTCAAGACAACATCAAAAGATATCTTGGCGGGTGACATTAGACTGGATCATGATCCAGGATTAGTGTCAAAAAAACATGTGGATCCCACTAAAAATTGCGTGCTAGTGATTGATCTAAATCGAGGTATGAAATTTTTTGTTGATATTTATCCTTGTTTTATTTCTTCAATGATGTATGTTAATCAATAAACTAATGGATTGATTCATGGATTGATTATATTGTTGGCGCCAGAGTATTTGAAAGGAATTTAGGATAATTGTTTATTTTTTGTTTGGATATTCATTCATCATTATAATGTTAATAGATCAAGGCCAACCCAAGAAGGGATGAGGTTCATTATTTTTTTTTCATGTTTCTTCAATTGTTCTCACTATTATTTTCATATTCATCACCTGTATTTAATTTGACTGGTGGTTCAAAAAAATACCATCTAATCAATTACTACACAACCATTTCTTGGAACAACTATTTGATATCGAAGATAGGGGTTTGGATCAATGATGTAATCAAGAAACATTGGCTGATCAGAACTGTATGAGAGGTGTTTATGTGTGGTTGGGCATTGTGATGATGGAGAGGTGCAACAAGTCATTTTATGTGAAAAACAGATGGTTGTAATTCGGACTCTGGCGAGGATTGAACTAGGTAGACTAAGTTGAACAATCCATGGATAGAATGTGTGACAGATCTAGTGGTGGAATCAAAAGAGGATGATTATGTGGGATGAAAAAAAGGTTATGGAAATAATGATATAAAAAACCTGTAATCTAGGATTACACGATGTGTGGGACCCCCTTTGTGGAACTAGGGTTCCATGAATAAGATAAATACCACATGGAATGAGACATCTATCACAAAACATGTGACTCTTACCTGATTGATTAGAGTGTACTTAGGAGGGTGAAAAAATATGGTCTCAAGTACATAGGATTGAACATTCCATGTACTCGAGCATGGACACATCTAGTCCGACATAGATATAGTCTGGAGTACACGATCTCATACACTTCATGTACTCAAAGAACGAAATTTACATAGGCTTTGATACACGGGTAGGTCATAGTGCTGAAGGGAATTTCCATGTAATGCCAGTACACACCATGTATACCTTTAAAGATGGCTTGGATTCCTTGTCCTATTCACCTTAGAAAACTTTCATTATGGTACTTTCACTTAATCCATTCCCTAAGGGTTTAGTATATGTTAACATCTTATGAATATGACGGTGATCCCCTATGAGGATCTTATTTCTTGGTTAGAGCTATGAAAATCCCTCCATGAGGCCCAAAGTAAGATCCTCAATCATCATCATTTCACAAGGTGAGGTTCTTTGTATCATCTTGATAAAATTACTCAACCACATTACATGTTGGACTTGTTTTCAGTTTTATTTGTAGTGGGATTGTATTTGGACCTTTTTATTTCCAGTACTTGTTGTCGTACTTTGATTGGGGGAGTTTAGTTATATTCTTTCATGGCTATCAATTTTTTTATATGTCAATAATGTATGTGCTTGGAGATGTATGAAAGGGTATAATTACATTAGGCTAAGGCCCCACATATGCGTGATATGCCTACTCGGTGCTAGCCCTTAGGCCCTGGCCTATTGAAGTTGAGATTGGGGTAGTTGCAACATGGGACTTGTTGGGATGTGTTGTGATAGACTGGAATCAAAGTAATTTGTTCTACCTTAGTACTGATGTCTATGATATTGGTTTGGGGAAACAGTTTTAAATGTTTTGAGTTTGGATTTTAGGCCAGGGATTCCAGTGTTTTTGTGGTGGATGATAGATCTACACACAAGGACTCTTCTCACTTGCCTTTTTACTTGTTACACATAGTCACTTGTTGTAGGGAAAACATTGGTACATGCATCATATAGGAATGGGTTATGGTTTCCATGTATTTCTTGGGTCATCTATCCATATATACTCATTGACCATTGTAAATATTTTTATTTTAAGATGCCTATATGATGTTTTCCATCTTGTATTCACCATCAAGATAACAAGGATGATCCCCTATATGATGAGGCTTTGATATAGTGAACTATTAAGGAGGTGCTACCTCTAGGTGGTTCACCATTAATACCACCACATATTTAGTAGAATATGGCACTATAAGTAATATCAGATGATTTATAAAAAATGATTCTGATTCAAGAGTTTTAGAAACATTGAACCCACAGCTTTTGAGGTGAGCCCAACCCACATGTGGATGAGGATTGGGTTGAGGTATTTATGTGAGTCTTCCATCTTGGCAGGAAACTGACAGACCATATGGTGGTCCCCAAAGATATCCTTATATATGGATCTTCAGGTCAATGATGGAGCTTAGTGACCCAGTCATAAGATGAGGAGATCCAAGCAAAATCATATTTCAAGTTACCTTTCAAAGAGGATTTCTCTCCAACTATGTTAGAGGATGTTCACATCCAGGAACTTCTATATCTTTAGTATGAAAGTAAGACTATAGATGAGTATTTATTGATGTTAACCAACCTCTATAGGTACTTGATGGATATGGGGGAATGATCAGTTATTTCTGGCTGAGACCTTTGAGTGAGGACTACATAGAGTCATCCGAGCCAGTGTGATACCTATATGCATTCCTACCTATGATGGGGTGTTAGAGCATTCTTTGGTGGTCAAGAGTTTTTTTGGCTACGAAAAAGCATAGAGTTGGTGAAAATAGTGGAAACACAAGAGATGATTCATTGGAATCAAGTAACTGATTCTAAACTGAAGGATATGGATATGAGATACATTTAAAGATGTGGTCCTAGGATAGAGGGACTATGGTTCAGGGATCATAGGATGAATCTATTCATCATAGGGAGATACAATGCTACTCTTATGATGGTGGGATACATATTATATGATATTGTCCAACTTGATGTATGGACAATATAGAGACAATGGATAAGATTCCTAGGAAGAGGAAACAATGAGAGAAGTTAGTTTTGTAGGGTGGTAGACATGGAAGATGAGAAAAGATATTAGTTGGTGGTGGTATATTTTATGAATTTTTGGCACCACCACCCACAAGTGGTCCCCTATAGGACCAAGGATCTGGTGGTTTAGGCTGAGGGAAGCTGTAGGTGGTTGAGGATTATAACCTAGAGGCTGCAGGGATGATACAAGTTATGATATGTGTCTTTGATACATTACCTATAGTACAGATAGAAACCTGTTAAAGTCATTCTTTTATTTCCCCCAATCTGGTTGGAGAGTTATAGATCCCGTTTGAGTCTTTGGATTGACCCTTGTGTAGGGAGACTCCTTCTAGAGGTGACCTAGTGACCAATCACTTCTTATGAAAGTGTAATTTCATGCTTAGAGGTGAGATATTTGTATATGATATCTTTGTAGATGTAATGATTCCTTAAAAAATCATCTTAGGTATGGAATGGTTATCTATGTTTCATGCCCAGATAGACTATATAGGTGGTGTGTCCATAGTGATGTGAAAGGGTTTTTCTATGTGGGTGAATTGGGTACCCATGCAGGGAAGGATGGAATCATGTGTAGGAGGGTATAACTAATTAATTATTAGTTGGATAGCATGAACCTTAGTGCAGTGGGTTATACGAGTTTTTATTTTCGAGGTGTGGTATTAGAGTGTGTGGAATTCTTTCATGAGGGTAGACATGAATACCTCCCCATTTATAGATAGACCATTTCATTGACCTAAACTCTGATATGGCCCTCATATTTGCACCACAATATTAGATGTCTATCATATAAATTTTCGTGGTGAGTGTGTAGTTATAGGGCTTGTAGAGGAAGGGATTTGCAATACCTAGAGTTCCACCTTTTACAACCCATGTTTTATTCACCAAGAAGGCATACAAGAGCTTTAGGTTTTGTGTGGATTAACATTTCCTAAACTAGGTTACTAAAAAGAAAAATTATCCACTACTGAGTAACAATGACATCTTCGATGAGTTGAGTGGGGAACAATGGTTCTGGTAGATTTAACTCAGATTGAGATATCACTAGTTACGAGTACATGATGAGGCTATACTAAAGACAACTTTACAATTAAATTTCATTCACTTTGAGCACTTGGTGACACCCTTTGGCATGATGAACACCCCAATAGTGTTCGTGGGACTCATGAATAAAACCATTCAACCTTTCTTAGACAAATTTTTGGTAGTATTTATGGATGATATCCTAGTGTACTCAACATCGAAGGAGGTAAATGAAAGACACTTGAAGATGGTTCTACATATACTCTAAGAGAACCAGATTTATGAGAAGCTATTGGAGTGCATGTTTTGGATCCAAGAAGTCCAAAATCTTGGCTATATTATCTTCATAGATGGAGCAATAGTGGACTCAAAAAAGGTTGAGGCAATGTTAAATTGGGATCCACCCAATAGCATGATGGTGATGCACATATTCCTTAGGTTGGAAGGCTACTATCGAAGATTCATAACCAATTTCTCCAAAATATTATCTCCCTTTAAAAATTTTAATCAAAATGGGAAACCTTTCATGTGGATAGTGAGGTAATATCAGGTTTTCTAGGAGTTGAGTCAGAGATTGAAAACCACTCCTGTCTTGATATTTTCAGAGGAGGGTGTTGAGTACATATTGTTATTTGATTTATCATGGACCTAAATTGGTTGTGTTATGATTTAGTGGTAGGTGTTATTTTTTTATGATTAATTTTAGTTGGGACCAAATGAGCATAACTAGGAGAACCCCAATTTTGAGTTACCAATAATAGTCCTTACATTAATGATATGGCATCAATACCTGATGGTCAAGTTGTTAATCATGTATTCTAACCACAAGAGTATCAAGTATATATTATCTCATAAGGATCTTAACATGAGATAGTGGTAATTGATATAGTTCTTCTAGGATTATGACTTTATGATTGTCTATACTCATGTTAGGGGAAACATGGTAGTAGATTCTCTCAACTAGAGATTTTTTTCACATTTGTTGAGTGAGGCATCAAATTAGTTAGCCTCTTTGATGTTATCCTTTATGGTGGGGATGTAACATCTTACCTCCACTTGATGGTTGATACCCCTTCTCTATTATAGTGAGTTAGGGAGGAACAAGTTGGGGATACTGACTGTGATACCCTACGTGCTTAGATATTCACTTTATATGTTTTTGATGAATTTTTTGAAGGTGGGGATAAATTCATTCATTTTAGAGGAACGATGGTGGTACTAGTAAAATTATGGGATTAGGCTCTGATGGAGTTTCATAAATCTCACTTTGAGGTACATCTAGGTGTGTCCAAGATGTATCGAGACCTCCAAAGTTAGTTTCAGTAGACATGGATGAAGAGGGGAGTTATATAATTTTCCTCTTGATGACTTACTTGTCAGTAAGTGAAGGCTGAGCACCAAGTTCTAGTAGGTTTATATCAACCCATTTAGGTTATAGAGTGGAAGTTGGATGAGATATATATAGGCCTTGTGATGGGGTTATCATGTACACCTGGAGGACACGATTCGATCTAGGTGATCATATACCGACTCACCAAGTCATACCACTTCCTAGATATTTAATAGAAGAGTTTATTTGAGTACTTGGTATGTATATACATGTAGGGGATATTATAACTCCATGGATCCCATCAACGATTGTTTCTGAACATGATTCTCAATTCACATCTCAGTTATAAAAGGTATTGTAGGAGGCCTTTGGGAATAAGTTGTGTTTACAGATCCACATGACGTACTGGTAGGGGTGGTAGACATGGAACTCTGGGGAGAGATTATCCTTACCAATAGAGTAGTGTACTATAGGGTACTCAGGATGGAGCCCAGGGTAAATGGGAAGGACATCTCTATGTAGTTCAGGCTACACCTAAAGGTGGTAAGGCAAGACCATCTACTGTTCAAGGTACGATTCTCATAAATTCCATGCTTTCTTGTGATTTATTTGATACAGGTTCTATACATTCCTTTATTTCTGCTCAGTTCGTAGTTGTGTTGGACTTAACTATGGAGACTGCATGGGGTTAATGCCGCTTGATACTATGATAGAGGTATAAGTCGAGGACATTTAGCAGTGTAAGGTTTGTGCTATGGAGGTTGGTGGGTATCATTTTATATGGGATTTATTTTTATGAGAGATGTTAGGTTTTGAACTAATCTTGGGAATGGAATGGTTGGTGTTATATCAATATCATATCGAATATTAATGATGTCGGGTAATGTTCAAATCTCCCGATGGAAGCACTTATGTCCTTTATAGTGAGTGGGGTACTCAGGTGGGCTCCATAGGGCCGCTACACCAGTAATTGGGGGAACTCACAACCCAAGTTGAATGCTTTATATTAGATCATGGGGGGAAAGGATATATAGTTTTTCCTTTTTTTGGGAACTAGTTTCAGGATGTGTTTCTTGAGGACATCTTGGTGTTACCACCCGAGAGAGATGTTGAGTTTACGATCAAATTGTTTCCAAGAGCGGAGCTAGTTTCTATTCCACCCTATCGAATGGTGCCCTCAGAGCTCCATGAACTGAAGGTTTAGTTAGAGGAATTGGAGGTTAATGGGTTTATACATCCTAGTACATCACCTTGGGGATCTCCTATGTTTTTTACAAAGATGGATGATGGATCACCAAGACTATGTGTCAATTATAGGAAGCTGAACCTGATGACAATTAAGAACTGATACCCTCTTCCTAGAATCGTTGACCTATTTGATTATATCAGAGGTTCCTTAGTGTTTTCTAAGATCTATTTGATATCAGGATACAATCAGTTGAGGGTGAGACCTTCTGACATACACCAGACAGCTTTTCGAAGCTGGTATGGGTTGTATGAATTTTTGGTGATGTTGTTTGGTTTGACCAAAGCACCGACGATGTTCATAACCTTGATGAATCAGATATTTCACCCATATTTGGATCAGTTCGTAGTTGTCTTCATTAATGAAATCATGGTGTAATCTAGAACTCATGACAATCATGCCAAACATCTTCACATCACCTTTAGAACACTAAGAAAGCAAAGGCTTTATGCTAATCTATCAAATTTTTAGTTTAGGATTGGTGAGGTTCACTTTCTGGGACATATCATTTTTGAGTTAGGTGTGTCAGTGGATCCAGAAAAGGTACATGCTGTAGTGTCTTGGGAGCAGACAAAAAATATCTCTAATGTTTAGAGTTTTCTAGGTTTGCTCAGTTATTATCGAATGTTTATTAGACATTTCTCTTGTTTTTGTAGTGCCGATCAATGTCCTGACCATGAAGGGGGTTAAGTTTTATTGGTCAGAGGCTTGTGAGAATGATTTTTAAGAGATAGAAATGTTTTTGGCTACCAAACTGATTTTGATCTTAGCTGAACCAGGTAAGAGGTATACCTTGTTATGTGATGCGTCTGGTGTTGGAATTGGGGCAGTGTTGATGCAGGATGATCAGGTTGTAGCTTATGGGTTGAGACAGTTGAGGTCGAATGAAAGTAATTATCCTACTCATGACCTAATTATAACTATTGTGGTTCATTCCTTAAAGTGCTGGAGGCATTACCTGTTGGGAGAACCCTTAATGGTGTTTACTACCTATAAAAGTCTCTAATAAATCGTATCTCAGCAGGATTTGAATATTCAACAATGATGATGGATTGAGTACATGTAGTAATTTGATTTTAAGTTGGTGTACACACTAGGGAAAGGGAATAGTGTCACCAATGCTTTGAGATGGAAGACGCAGAATTAAGTAGTTCTTGAATCTAGTTCTGAGTGGGTGATGATGGCCTTGTTTATTGAGATGAATTTGGAGGTACATGATGTGTATGAGAAGATGGACCTTGCATCTATAGCAGTTGAGTCTATGCTTTTGAGCAGAGTTAAAGAGAGTCAACTGGTAGACCCAAAGTATTTGGATGTGAAGGAAAGTCTTAAAGATGGGGATTCAGATTTTGGTTGGAATTTCAGTGGTGATGGTGTTTCTTATGTTTATAGTCGTGTTGTGGTTCCATCAGATGTACGAGAGGAGTTGATGCACAGGTTTCACGTGTCAAAGTGGACTGTAAAACCGAGCTTTACTAATATATACTGTGATATTCATTGGATGTTTTGGTGGTTGGGAATGAATAAATAAGTTGTGAGTTTTGTGGCATGATTCCTTACCTGTTAGTAGGTGAAGTGTAAACATCATCATCTAGGTTAGTTATTGTAGTAATTTTCTATTCCATAGTAGAAGTGGAATGAAATCACGATGGAGTACGTAGTGGATCTTCCAAGGAAGCCTCATAAGAGTGATGCAATATGGGTCGTGGTACATCAGATAACAAAAGTGGATCATTTCTTTCTGATCCAGGATACCTATATAGTCGACCACTTGGGGGAATTGTATGTTCGAGAAATAGTACAGTTTCATGGTGTGCTGAGAACCATAGTTTTAGATCATGATCCACAATTCACCTATCGATTTTGGAGGGGACTACAGAAGGAACTCGATACCCAGGTGTTATTTAGTACAACTTACCTCCCACAGACTGAAGGGTAGTTAGAGTGTGATATTCAGGTATTAGAAGACATGTTGAGAGCATGTGTTCTGGAATTTGGTGCTTTGTGGGAAAAGCACTTGTCTATTGTTGAGTTTGGTTACAATAATAGCTTTTAGGATATATTTTAGATGGTACCTTTTGAGGCTCTTTATGGCAGACCGTGTAGATCTCTATTGTGTTGGTTAGAGGTTGGAGAGTCTGAGTTGTTAGGACCCAGTCTTGTGAAGGAGAAATTGGATAAGGTTTGTTTGATTCAAAAGCGTATGGAAACAAGTTATAATAAGTAGAAGTCTTATGAAAATTAGTTCCATGGCCCTCTTTAGTTCAGGGTGGGTGATAGTGTGTTTCTTCGGGTGTCATCAAGGTTGGGTCATAGTCAAATTTTGAAGCAGGGAATGTTGGAACCTAGATATGTGGGGCCATTTGATATTGTTGAGAGGGTCAGACCCATGGAATACCGTTTGGATTTTCCGCAGTTTTATAGTGTGATTCATGATGTTTTTCAAGTTTCACAACTCTGATGGTATCACCCCAATCCATCTCATGTGTTAAAAGCTGAGGATATCGAGCTTGAGGCTGATGCATCCTTTGAGGAGCACCCAGTTCATGTTGTGGATCTTAGTGAGAAAGTTTTATGGGGAAATTTTGTGCCTTTGGTTTTCGTTCTATGGAAACATGGAAATGTTTAGGAAGAAACTTGGGAGAGAGAATCAGATATGTAGACCCAGTGGACCAATCTATTTTCTCTGGGAACTCCAGATGCTCGAAAGGAGTGTCTCGGTGATGATCCATTATAAGGTGGGGAGGTAGAAATATCCTGGATCTCCATTAAGGTATTACTCTTTTGTTTCAGTTTTAGTCATTCCTTTTGGTCAATTAAGTGCTTTCCCAAGTCCTCAAGAAGGCTTAGGGGTGTTTTGGTGGTTTGGGACACCAAAAAGGGGAAAAGAGGTTTTATGGGAAAGTTGCATAGTCTGTACATGGTTTGACCTAACAGTGTAGACAACCTAGGTAAACCATGTAGATGAAGGATTTTTCATAAGTATCATCCACATGGTTTGTGCACAGTTTGGAAAACTATGCGAGTAAACCATGTGGCCCAGAAACTTTTAAAAAATAACAAAAATGACATTACGAGGTTTTTATGTTCCACTCAGGATTTTCCTCCCACTCCCCTCTTGAAACCCTAGGAATGAACCAAAGCTCCCAATAGCTTCTAAGGATCGATATCCCTCATCTTAGGGCCGTTTGGAGTGCCGTAGGTTGCAGATTAAAGAACTAGGTAAAGAAAATCTCTCTCTTTCTTCTTTTTTTGGCTTAGGGTTCCCATTCTTCTTGTATCTCCATATGAATAACTCTAACACCTCCTTTTTGGTGAGATTTAGGTTGAAGATTCATGGGTGTGTTGAATCGATATCTAAGTCCTTGATTAGGAGTGTGTTCTCCAATAGATTCAAGGTAGGTGGTATAAAAGTTTTATCCCTTGGGTTTTAAGTGAATTTGTACATGTAGGGTTATGTCATTAATTTTTCCATTATTGTGTTCTTAGTTCCCTTTGATTTATTTAAATATAGTGGGTGTCTAAATGGTTAATTTAACTCCTCGTGATCTCTATGGGATGCCTGGAGGATGGATAAACAAGATTAGGGCCACCCACGGGGTTTGCTAATATTCCACGGACATAATGTTTAGATAAGAAAGTGTCAGGCCATTGTGTGAGAACATAGATCCCATGATGAATATGTTAACATAATTGAAGGATGTGAAATTGGAGTTTTAGTAATACACTTAGTATGGGTAATGACCTAAGAGGTTATTGTTTGGCATGAAAAAGGGTTTAATGAATTAATGGTAAAATGCTAGGGGATTAGCATTATACTCGAATATGCATAGCGAGATTGGAATGGGAAATGGAGAATGGGGATAAAGGGTTAAGTAATATAAATGATGAATGGGTTAGTGGATTGTGGAAAGATGTAAATTTCCCATTTATTTATATTGTTGTGAGGTTGCAAATGATATTGGCTATGCTCCTTGTGATATGTTTAATTGTGGTGAATGATAAATAAGGAAGTGCACATGGCGTAGTAGAGTGGGTTATATTCTTGAGTTTCTACGCCCATGAGTCGAGTTGGACTGAGGTTCCATCTCTACCCTCAAATGCATGGGTAAGGGAAGGAGAATGTTCTATTCTCCTAATGGTTGCATTCCACCAAGAATGAGGCTTTGTGGTGTGGATATTGAGAATTATTTTGATATGATGCCTAGTGAGATAAGAATTGTTTAATTCCCATAGGTTGAGAATGTTGATCATGCCTAATCTATTTAAAACATGAAAAGGGTGAAATGATAAATGAAATTTCCTGGAAATGAACATTATCTATTTGTTAGGTTAACTTAAAGAAACATAAATAAAAATGATTTTTTGAACTATTTTCCAAACTTTCTTATGTTTACCATTTTCATGCACTATCTATTGATGGGATATCTTATAGGCACCATTGGTTGTGGCCTACTAAGTTATACTCACACCCTGATCGAGCTGTTGTTGGGTACACGAGCAGATTTCATGCTTGCAAGTTAGGACAAGGGCACTGGCCCTATGCTAGGTGGTTGAGTTGGACACATGACTTGTATGGGTGAGGTTCCATACTTGGAGTCTGGACCATTTTGGGGATCCTACATTTTGTCTTTATTTGGGTTTTTTTTATCACTTGGCGCTATAGCATGGCATGATATATTTACTATTGTGTATGGTTGTACCATGTTTGGGGATCAATTATTTATGCATGTTATTGATTATTCTCTATTTTTATGTTATTTAAACTATTTTATTTTGTGTATTACTTTGGTTGAGTGGGTATAGTCTCCCCACATATCCTATTAGACCCTTCCTGCTTGCCAGCAACCTCTGGTATATAGGGAGGTGCGCTTGAGGTCATATAGTGACCCAACTCGGCGCACTGTTAGTTGCTTCTAGGCTGGGGATATTATAAGGGAACACTAATCTTTATGTTTCTTGTATTGGATGATTAACTTGGTGTTGTGTATAACACATGAAAAAATAGTGCATTAATATAACATACAATATTTTCAGTGTTGTGTGTAATAAAAATGTAAAGACCCGTAAATTTCAAGGAATTTTTTTTTCTTAATTTTCTTTGGAATTTTACAAGAACACTGTTTCTGACGGCACCTGATTCCGAGGCCCGGTGTGCCCGGAATCATTTTCCGAAGTTTGGCTCGGGTACGTTCAGTGAACGGACGAGCGGGTTTTTCTAACTTTTGAACCGGTTCCCGGAATCAAATTCTGAGGGCACAGATGAAATCGCAGCGCCGATATTCGCTTAGAAACACCTCTTCCGGAGTTGCGTTTTCTCGGGTGTGGTTTTTAATTTTCGGGCTTAAAGTTAAGAAATAAAATAATTTTACGACAACTTTATTTTATTTCACTTAAGCCACTTGGAAGCCACATGAAGCCACTTAAAGACGGCTTAAACTGAGTTTATCCGGATAGGATACTATCCAGAAATATCCTACCCCCTTGGTAGGATATTTGTGAGGTGGGGCCCGCATGAGCCCCGCCGTTTTTTTCGGCTAAGTAACGCACCCACGAAAACCCGTCATTATGAAAGTCAACTGACGCGTTTTCTAAAATTCTTAACAGACCATTTAATTGGGCGGTTTATTTCGTAAATTAAATGAGTTGTTTCTTTCGTTGAATTAATTCAACGAATTGATGGGTCGTTACTTACCCTTTTTCGTGTGTTGGCATAATAATAAAATAAGACCAACCAATCCTTTTGGAGGATTACTGGTTGAGAGGTTTGACAGAGTCCTCATGCATTTATCCTTCTTCATGAAGAACGCGAAGAACGCGAAGAACACCGGCCTCCGACGAAGAACACCAAACCCGGAAATCGACGTGACGCGACGCCGACGTTCCCTTCCTGCAACGTTCTTCTGCGACGTCTCTTCCTCCACGACGGATCTTCGATCGGCTGCTTGAGGTAAGAGTCTCAGACTTTCTTTTTAATCTCCTTTGTGGTTTTTACCAAAACACGGGTTTAATGATTTAATTAAATTAAATCTGTTGTTTCATGGTCCGTTGAGTTCGCCGACTCAACGCCGTGTTCCGTGACGACGCGCCACCTTTCCACGACGACGCGACGATCTCCACCTTCCGCAACGAGAAATTCCGCGAAGGACGTGCGTACGACGACGACCAATGAGGTAGGGGTTGTTGTGAGTTTATTCATTTTTCCCGTGATCGTTCTCTATTTTTTTTAAATTAAAGAACCGAAAAAATAAGAACAATTTTATTCCATTAAAATTTTTGAATTTGTTTCTCACGTTGTTTATCACTAACGCGGAGGGTGCGGTCCAAACGAACACGGCCCGACGACCCTCCGCCCTTCTTCGTTGTTATGCGGATTTGACGGGCGACGACGGAATGTGCCGCAACAGAAGTTTGATGATCCCGCAGTGAAGAACTGATCCCGGGAGGAACAACGGCGCAGACGGGAAGGGAAACGGACCACCAGAGCGACTCCGGTGGCCCGCAGAAGCCGGTGGCGGCGCCCGGCGCGCCGCCGGACGAGACCGCCGCAGCACCGGCCGCGGCGACGGCGCCCGCGGACCCACGGCTGCGCGGGTCCGGCGCGCGCGGGATTCTGGTGTCGCGGGGGCGGGGGCTCCCCCCCGCGTCACTCGGGACGCGGCTTCAGCCGCGTCCGGCTGTCTGGCCGACACCCCGCGGGTGCCGCGGGGGTGTCACGTGGGGGTGGCGGCTCCCCCCCGCACCGCTCGGTCGAGCCGGGCCGGGCTGGCCGAGCCAGACCGGTCTGACCGAGTCGGACCGGGTCGGACCGGGTTCGGCCGACCCAGGGGGGGTCGGACCGGGTCGGTCCGAGCCCGGACCCGGACCCCCCGTCTTCGGACGGTTTTTGTTCAAACACCTGTATCTTGAGCTACGGGCCTCCAAACGACTCGCTGTCAGCGGCAACGCGATCCTTGGATCGAGACGGTCATTTCAGTATATCGCACTCAAGGTTTCGGAATAATTTGGGTTCGGCCGGGTTGGTTCGTAGACGAAACCAACCGGGCCCTCGGAGCGGAAATGCTCATAACTTGAGCTACGGACGTCCGATTGACGTGCCGTCAGCTTTGTTGAATTCCTCTAAGTGAGATAGATCTTTTGGAATAATCCGCCTGAGGTTTGGACGCAGGTGGAGTAACGTCGGGTTGGTTTTTCCTTAAAAACCAACCGGGCCCCTGGGACGAAAAAGCCAATAACTCTCAGACCGGGCGTCCGATTGACGCGCCGTCTGTGGCGTTGAGTTCTTATTGTCGATACAGAACTTTTTGATACATCAACTTCGGACTTTGTGACAGTTGATGTATCAGCCTCTCGGCTCGTGGAGCGAACCCTCCTGAACGAGCTTGCTGTATGCGGGAACCCTAGTGCTGGCTGCGACTGCTACTTCGACAGCGACGACCGTGCAGAGATCCTTAGTGGACTGCGGCGACGACCGTTCAGAGATCCTCAGTGGACTGCGACGACGACGATGCAGAGATCCTCAGTGGACTGCGACGATGAAGACAGCTGGTCTTGTATCCTATGTGGGTCCTAGCTGTGCTGGTCTTGTATCCTTTGTGCATCTCAGCTTAGATGATTCAATACTGGTCTTGTATCCTATGTGGGTCCCAGTATAGATGAATCAACGAAGATAGCTGGTCTTGTATCCTATGTGGGTCCTAGCTGTGCTGGTGTTGTATCCTATGTGGGTCCCAGCTTAGATGATTCAATACTGGTCTTGTATCCTATGTGGGTCCCAGTATAGTTGAATCAATGAAGACAGTTGGTCTTGTATCCTATGTGGGTCCTAGCTGTGCTGGTCTTGTATCCTATGTAGGTCCTAGCTTAGATGATTCAATACTGGTCTTGTATCCTATGTGGGTCCCAGTATAGATGAATCAATGAAGAGTGCTGGTCTTGTATCCTATGTGGGTCCCATCTTAGATGACTCAGTGCTGGTCTTGTATCCTATGTGGGTCCCAGCCGTGCTGGTCTTGTATCCTATGTGGGTCCCAGCATAAATGAAACAATGAGGACGGCTGGTCTTGTATCCTATGTGGGTCCCAGCTTAGATGATTCAGTATCTATGTCTGATCATCTTTTTCACCTTTTCGATGATGTATACCTGCGTGAGCTGAATCTTGTGTTACTCTCCTTTGTGGATTATGTTGAGCTATCCTGTGTGGATTTACTGTTTACTCTCCTTTGTGGATTGTGTTGAGCTATCCTGTGTGGATTTACTGTTTACTCTCCTTTGTGGATTGTGTTGAGCTATCCTGTGTGGATTTACTGTTTACTCTCCTTTGTGGATTGTGTTGAGCTATCCTGTGTGGATTTACTGTTTACTCTCCTTTGTGGATTGTGTTGTGCTATCCTGTGTGGGTATATGTTTGCTTTCCTGTGTGAGCTGGGTTGTGCTTGGGCTCGGACGTTGGAGCCGAACGAGAATTGATGACTTAGGTATATGTATGGGCATATACCTAAGCAGTGTCGGTTGTTACTTCGTGATTGTATCTTTCCTTTGTGGTTTATCCTTTGTGGATTTCAGGAGACCTTCGGTGGTCTCGGGGTCCCTACTGAGTAGCTTATACTCACCCCTGCATGGGCAATGCCCACACTACATTGTGTTGGTTGCAGACGACGGACATCGCTGATCGTGGTGGAGGCGTGCGGAGCAGGACAGTGCCTGGAGGTGGACCACTGGGCGGGACATACTCGGAGCGGTCAAGTGGACCCGAGGAGCAGTGGAGGCTATCTGTACCCACCCTTCAGGTGGGACTTCCAGAGGACGGCTCGACACTGTGGCTTTTCCTTTCAGTTGCTGTTTTTCCTTTCATTTGTACTTTACAGTTGGGCTTGTATTTCTGGCCCCTTTTACTTTCAGCACAGCTTGTACCGTTTTTACTTAGTGTTTACTTTTACGCTTGCTTACTCTGTGGTGATTGTTTACTTTTCAAAGGCAATGCCTTCCATTTTTTATTGGGATTTACGCCTTGGTGCTAGTCGCCAGCCCCTGGCCTATGGAAGGCGGGCTTGGGGTAGTCACAACACGAGCCTCGAGGACAGGTCGTGACAAATTGGTATCAGAGGTGGTCAGTTCTACCGCAGACTCTGATCTTTCTTCTATGTGAAGCAATAGTGTTTAGCATATTAGGTGTGATTATCAGTCCAGGGAGTCCAGTGTTGGTGCGGCGGCTGACGTATCCGTACACCAGGACCCTGACTTTTGATTTCCGACTTAATGCACGAAAACATTGATTGCTTGTGTGTTTCATGTTTTCTTTGTGATTACTTGTGTCAGCTCACTAGGTATACTGTTCTCACCGTGGCGCACTTGTTTCCTTTACAGGATGGCCCCACGATGGAAGCCAGCTAGGGTTCCGAGAGTGGAGCGTGATGACAGCCCACTGAGCGACGAGGCCTCGGTGCAGGGCTCCTTGTCAGTAGAGGCACCGGCGGTACCTTTACCCGCCGAGCCACTGATGCTTCCAGCCACGACCGCTGACGATGCACGTCGCCTTGGAGCTCTGCATGAGTTCTAGCGCCAGCGACCACCCAGGTTTCGTGGGGAGAGGGACCCCCAGGCAGCCGAGGACTGGATGGAGGCGGTCGTGCGAGATTTCAGGTTAGTGAGGACACCAGCAGACCTCATGGTGATCCTCGCAGCGAGCCTCCTGCACGCGGCAACAGGCAGATGGTGGAGCTTGATGCTCCAGGTGCACGACGAGACATCTCTTCTCTGGACGGACTTTGAGAGCATCTTCCTCTCCGAGTTCGTCCCAGTCACCCTCTGTGCGGTGCGCATTCAAGAGCTGCTACAGCTACGACAGGGCAGTATGACAGTGGCCCAGTACTCGGCGAGATTTACTGATCTCTCGCGCTACTCCACAGATATGGTACGGGACCCGTTCTTCCGGGCCCGGACCTTCGAGTAGGGACTGAGGCACGAGATCAGGGCTTCGATGATCTCCCTCAACATTCCGACATAGGCATAGGTGTTGGAGAGAGCCCTTATAGTGGAGAGTTTTCTCACTGAGCAGGCTCCAGTGACAGGGCCCTCTGCAGGACGGCCCGTAGTAGGGTCTTCTGCAACTGGCAGTAGACAGGTGACGCAGAGGTCCAAGCGGGCCAGACCATCAGATGGGCAGTCACAGGATGAAGATTCGGTTGTGCGGGGCACCTGAAGGAGAGCCAGCTACACGAGGGGAAAACATTGCTACATATGCAGTGGGCGAGGTCACATGGCTCAAGACTGCCCGACTCTTCTTATAGATGAGCAGCAGGCGGTAGAGGGACCTCCCAGACAGAGATTCGTCCACGGTGGTCCACAGGGTACAGGCGGACGAGGCAGAGGAGCTGGTCGAGTAGCCGATGGTGGGAGACACATCGAGGTGTTGCCACCACCACCACCAGGAGGTCCACCCCGACCGTAGGGAGTTGGTGGACATGGGAGAGCTCAGCTTCAGGGAGTTGAGGCCTTCGATCATGGAGCTCTGGGAGCAAGTGGACAGGAGCGGAACTAGTGGATACGTCTTTTGTACTTCTAGTTCCTTGTTGCTATTGTGTAGCGTCTTTGTATTATGAGCTGCAATAATAAAAGACGCATACCTTTGTGATGTTTTCATTCATGTCCTCTTTTGTGTTGTTACTAAGAGGTTCCAGTTTTGACTGTTGACTTGACCCTCACTTGTGAGACATCTACTGGAGGAGACCCAGTTACCACACACTGATGTCGACAGTGTGACTCAACCCTTGGAGGTGAGAGTAACGGTTGGATCTCTGGGTAGTAGCGTCGAGGCCTTACGACGTCATCCTTGGTATGGATTAGTATCATCCATGTCGGGATTGACTGTATTAGGCAAAGAATGTGGTTCATCCAGGGGATGAGACCAAATTTCTATTATTGGCAAAGAAGAAATCTTGCAGCTCTTGTGGGACCTGAGATGGTCCAGGTCATCCAGGGGCGGATGAGTACAGCTCAGAGCCGGCAGAAGTCTTATGCTGACAGGAGGCGGAGACCACTAGAGTTCGAGGATGGCGACCATGTCTTCTTGCGGGTCTCACCTCGACGTGGTTTGCGTAGATTTGGCCGAGGCGGCAAGTTGTCTCCACGCTTCATCGGGCCTTTCCAGGTCCTTAACAGGATTGGCGAGGTGGCTTATCGCCTGGCTCTTCCACCTCAGTTGCACCGGGTGCACGACGTCTTCCATGTATCTCATCTAAGAAGATACGTGCACGACCAGACCCACATCTTTGACCATGGGGATCTAGACGTGGATGATGGGGTGACTTTTACGGAGGTCCCGGTGGGGATAGAGGATCGACAGGAGCGGGTCCTACGTGGACGATCGATTCCTCTTGTGCGCATCAGATGGCAGCACGGGAACCTCCAGGGAGCACATGGGAGCGGGAGGCTCAGATGCGTGCTCAGTACCGCCTTTGTATCCCTAGTTTGTGTTGAAGCTTTACGGGGACGTAAAGCCCTGTGGTGGGAGTAATGTAAAGACCTGTAAATTTCAAGTAAATTTTTTTTTCTTAATTTTCTTTGGAATTTTACAAGAACGCAGTTTCTGACGACGCCTGATTCCGAGGCCCGGTGTGCCCAGAATCATTTTCCGAAGATTGGCTCGGGTACGTTCAGTGAACGGACGACCAGGTTTTTCTAACTTTTGAACCGGTGCCCGGAATTGAATTCTGAGGGCACAGATGAAATCGCAGCGCTGGTATTCGCTTAGAAACGCCTCTTTCAGAGTTGCGTTTGCTCGTGTGTGTTTTTTAATTTTCGGGCTTAAAGTAAAGAAATAAAATAATTTTACGAAAACTTTATTTTATTTCACTTAAGCCACTTGGAAGCCACTTGAAGCCACTTAAATACGGCTTAAACTGAGTTGATCCGGATAGGATGCTATCCAGAAATATCCTACCCCCTTGGTAGGATATTTGTGAGGTGGTGCCCGCACGAGCCCCGCCGTTTCTTTCGGATAAGTAACGCACCCACGAAAACCCATCATTATGAAAGTCAACTGACGCGTTTTCATAAATTCTTAACAGACCATTTAATTGGGTGGTTTATTTCATAAATTAAATGAGCTGTTTCTTTCGTTGAATTAATTCAACGAATTGATGGGTTGTTACTTACCCTTTTTCGTGTGTTGGCATAATAATAAAATAAGACCAACCAATCTTTTTGGAGGATTACTGGTTGAGAGGTTTGACAGAGTCCTCGTGCCTTTATCCTTCTTCGCGAAGAACATGAAGAACGCGAAGAACACGAAGAATGCCGACCTCCGACGAAGAACACCGAACCCGGAAATCGACGCGACGTGATGCCGTGTTCCGCGACGCCGACGTTCCCTTCCTGAAACATTCTTCTGCGACGTCTCTTCCTCCGCGACGGATCTTCGATTGGCTGCTTGAGGTAAGAGTCTCAGACTTTCTTTTTAATCTCCTTTGTGGTTTTTACCAAAACACGGGTTTAATGATTTAATTAAATTAAATCTGTTGTTTCATGGTCCGTTGAGTTCACCGACTCAACGCTGTGTTCCGCGACGACACGACGCCTTTCCGCGACGACGCGACGATCTCCACCTTCCGCGACGAGCAATTCCGCGAAGGAAGTGCGTACGATGACGACTAATGAGGTAGGGGTTGTTGTGAGTTTATTCCTTTTTCCCGTGATCGTTCTCTTTTTTTAAAGTAAAGAACCAGAAAAATAAGAAAAATTTTATTCCATTAAAATTGTTGAATTCATATGTTGAATTTGTTTCTCCCGTTGTTTATCACTAACACGGAGGGTGCGGGCCAAACGAACACGGCCCGACGACCCTCCGTCGTTCTTCGTTGTTATGCGGATTTGACGGACGATGACGGAACGTGCCACAACGGAAGTTTGATGATCCCGCAGTGAAGAAAGGATCCCGAGAGGAACATCGGCGTAGACGGGAAGGGAAACGGACCACCGGAGCGACTCCGGTGGCCCACGGAAGCCGGCGGCGGCGCCCGGCGCGCCGCTGGACGAGACCGCCGCGACACCGGCCGCGGCGACGGCGCTTGCGGACCCGCGGCCGCGTGGGTCCGGCACACGCGGGACGTGGCTGAAGCCACATCCGGTCGCCAGGGAGACACCCCGCGGGTGTCGCGGGGGTGTCACGCGGGGGCGGCGGCTCCCCCCGCATCACTCGGGACACGGCTTCAGCCGCCTCCGGCTGTCTGGCCGACACCCCGCGGGTGCCGCGGGGGTGTCACGCGGGGGTGGAGGCTCCCCCCCATGCCGCTCGGCCGAGCCGGGCCGGGCTGGCCGAGCCAGACCGTTCGGACCGGGTCGGACCGGGTTCGGCCGACCCAGGGGGGGTCGGGCCGGGTCGGCCCGGGCCCGGACCCCCCGTCTTTGGACAGTTTTCGTTCAAACGCCTGTATCTTGAGCTACGGGCCTCCAAACGACTCGCCGTCAGCAGAAACGCAATCCTTGGATTGAGACGGTCATTTTGGTATATCGCACTCAAGGTTTCGGAATACTTTGGGTTCGGCCGGGTTGGTTCGTACACTAAACCAACCGGGCCCTCGGAGCGGAAACACTCATAACTTGAGCTACGGACGTCCGATTGACGTGCCGTCAACTTTGTTGAATTCCTCTAAGTGAGAAAGATCTTTTGGCATACTCCGCCCGAGGGTTGGATGCAGGTGGAGTACGGTCGGGTTGGTTTTGCCTTAAAAACCAACCGGGCCCCTGGGACGAAAAAGCCAATAACTCTCAGACTGGGCGTCCGATTGACGCGCCGTCTGTGGCGTTGAGTTCCTGTTGTCGATACAGAACTTTTGGATACATCAACTTCGGACTTTGTGACAGTTGATGTATTAGCCTCTCGGCTTGTTGAGCGGAACCTCCCGAACGAGCTTGTTGTGTGCGGGAACCCTAGTGCTGGCTACGACTGCTACTTCGACAGTGACGACCGTGCAGAGATCCTCAGTGGACTGCGGCGACGACCGTGCAGAGATCCTTAGTGGACTGCGACGACGACGGTGCAGAGATCCTCAGTGGACTGCGACGATGAAGACAGCTGGTCTTGTATCCTATGTGGGTCCTAGCTGTGCTGGTCTTGTATCCTATGTGGGTCCCAGCTTAGATGATTCAATACTAGTCTTGTATCCTATGTGGGTCCCAGTATAGATGAATCAACGAAGACAGCTGGTCTTGTATCCTATGTGGGTCCTAGCTGTGCTGGTCTTGTATCCTATGTGGGTCCCAGCTTAGATGATTCAATACTGGTCTTGTATCCTATGTGGGTCCCAGTATAGTTGAATCAATGAAGACAGATGGTCTTGTATCCTATGTGGGTCCTAGCTGTGCTGGTCTTGTATCCTATGTGGGTCCCAACTTAGATGATTCAATACTGGTCTTGTATCCTATGTGGGTCCCAGTATAGATGAATCAATGAAGAGTGCTGGTCTTGTATCCTATGTGGGTCCCAGCCGTGCTGATCTTGTATCCTATGTGGGTCCCAGCATAAATGAAACAATGAGGACGGCTGGTCTTGTATCCTATGTGGGTCCCAACTTAGATGATTCAGTATCTATGTCTGATCATCTTTTTCACCTTTTCGATGATGTATACCTGCGTGAGCTGAATCTTTTGTTACTCTCCTTTGTGGATTGTCTTGAGCTATCCTGTGTGGATTTACTGTTTACTCTCCTTTGTGGATTGTGTTGAGCTATCCTGTGTGGATTTACTGTTTACTCTCCTTTGTGGATTGTGTTGAGCTATCCTGTTTGGATTTACTGTTTACTCTCCTTTGTGGATTGTGTTGAGCTATCCTGTGTGGATTTACTGTTTACTCTCCTTTGTGGATTTTGTTGTGTTATCCTGTGTGGGTATACGTTTTCTTTCCTGTGTGGACTGGATTGTGCTTGGGCTCAGACGTTGGAGCCGAACGGGAATTGATGACTTAGGTATATGTATGGGCATATACCTAAGCAGTGTTGGTTGTTACTTCGTGATTGTATCTTTCCTTTGTGGTTTATCCTTTGTGGATTTCGGGAGACCTTCGGGGGTCTCGGGGTCCCTACTGAGTAGCTTATACTCACCCCTGCACGGGCTATGCCCGCACTACGTTGTGTTGGTTGCAGACGACGGACAGCGCTGATCGTGGTGGAGGCGTGCGGAGCAGGACGGTGCCTGGAGGTGGACCACTGGGCGGGACGTACTCGGAGCGGTCAGGTGGACCCGAGGAGCAGTGGAGGCTATCTGTACCCACCCTTCAGGTGGGACTTCCAGAGGACGGCTCGACGCTGCGGCTTTTCCTTTCAGTTGATGTTTTTCCTTTCAGTTGTACTTTACAGTTGGGCTTGTATTTCCGGCCCCTTTTACTTTCAGCACAGCTTGTACCGTTTTTACTTAGTGTTTACTTTTCCGCTTGCTTACTCTGTGGTGTTTGTTTACTTTTCAAAGGCAATGCCTTCCCTTGTTTTGTTGGGATTTATGCCTTGGTGCTAGTCGCCAGCCCCTGGCCTATGGAAGGCGGGCTTGGGGTAGTCACGGCACGGGCCCCGAGGACGGGTCGTGACAAATTGGTATCAGAGGTGGTCGGTTCTACCGCAGACTCTGATCTTTCTTCTATGTGAAGCAATAGTGTTTAGCGTATTGGGTGTGATTATCAGTCCAGGGAGTCCAGTGTTGGTGCAGCGACCGACGTATCCGTACACCAGGACCCTGACTTATGATTTCTGACTTAATGCACGAAAACATTGATTGCTTGTGTGTTTCAAGTTTTCTTTGTGATTACTTGTGTCAGCTCACCAGGTATACTGTTCTGACCGTGGCGCACTTGTTTCTTTTTCAGGATGGACCCACGATGGCAGCTAGCTAGGGTTCCGAGAGTGGAGCGTGATGACAGCCCACTGAGCGATGAGGCCTCGGTGCAGGGCTCCTTGTCAGTAGAGGCACCGACGGTACCTTTACCTGTCGAGCCACCGATGCTTCCCGCCACGACCGCTGACGATGCACGTCGCCTTGGAGCTCTGCATGAGTTCCAGCGCCAGCGACCACCCAGGTTTCGTGGGGAGACAGACCCCTAGGCAGCCGAGGACTGGTTGGAGGCGGTCGTGCAAGTTTTCAGGTTAGTGAGGACACCAGCAGACCTCATGGTGATCCTCGCAGCGAGCCTCCTGCACGCGGCAACACGCAGATGGTGGAGCTTGATGCTCCAGGTGCACGACGAGACATCTCTTCTCTGGACGGACTTTGAGAACATCTTCCGCTCCGAGTTCGTCCCAGCCACCCTCCGTGCGGTGCGCATCCAAGAGCTGCTACAGCTACGGCAGGGCAGTATGACAGTGGCCCAGTACTCAGCGAGATTTACTGATCTCTCGCGCTACTCCACAGATATGGTACGGGACCCGTTCTTCCGGGCCCGGACCTTAGAGTAGGGACTGAGGCACGAGATCAGGGCTTCGATGATCTCCCTCAACATTCCGACACAGGCAGAGGTGTCGGAGAGAGCCCTTCTAGTGGAGAGTTTTCTCGCCGAGCAGGCTCCAGTGATAGGGCCCTCCGCAGGATGGCCCGTAGCAGGGTCTTCTGCAGCTGGCAGTAGACAGGTGACGCAGAGGTCCAAGCGGGCCAGACCATCAGATGGGCAGTCACAGGATGAAGATTCGGTTGTGCGGGGCACCCGAAGGAGAGCCAGCTATGAGAGGGGAAAACATTGCTACGCATGCAGTGGGCGAGGTCACATGGCTTGAGACTGCCCGAATCTTCTTACAGATGAGCAGCAGGCGGTAAAGGGACCTCCCAGACAGAGATTCGGCCACGGTGGTCCACAAGGTACAGGCGGACGAGGCAAAGGAGCTGGCCGAGTAGCCGATGGTGGGAGACACTTCGAGGTGTTTCCACCACCACCACCAGGAGGTCCACCCCGACCGCAGGGAGTTGGTGGACATGGGAGAGCTCGGCTTCAGGCAGCTGAGGCCTTCGATCATGGAGCTCTGGGAGCAAGTGGACAGGAGCGGAACTAGTGGATACGTCTTTTGTACTTCTAGTTCCTTGTTGCTATTGTGTAGCGTCTTTGTATTATGAGCTGCAATAATAAAAGACGCATACCTTTGTGATGTTTTCATTCCTGTCCTCTTTTGTGTTGTTACTAAGAGGTTCCAGTTTTGACTGTTGACTTGACCCTCACTTGTGAGACATCTACTGGAGGAGACCCAGTTACCACACACTGATGCCGATAGTGTGACTCAACCCTTGGAGGCGAGAGTAACGGTTGGATCTCTTGGTAGTAGCGTCGAGGCCTTACGACGTCATCCTTGGTGTGGATTAGTATCATCCATGTCGGGATTGACTGTATTAGGAATAGAATGTGGTTCATCCAGGGGATGAGACCAAATTTCTCTTATCGGAAAAGAAGAAATCTTGCAGCTCTTGTGGGAACTGAGATGGTCCAGGTCATCCAGGGGCGGATGAGTACAGCTCAGAGCCGGTAGAAGTCTTATGCTGACAGGAGGCGAAGACCACTAGAGTTCGAGGATGGAGACCCTGTCTTCTTGCGGGTCTCACCTCGACATGGTTTGCGGAGATTTGGCCGAGGCGACAAGTTGTCTCCACGCTTCATCGGGCCTCTCGAGGTCCTCAGCAGGATTGGCGAGGTGGATTATCACCTGGATCTGCCACCTCAGTTGCACCGAGTACACGACGTCTTCCACGTATCTCAGCTGAGAAGATACGTGCACGACCCGACGCACATCTTTGACCATGGGGAGCTAGACGTGGATGATGGGGCGACTTTTACAGAGGTCCCGGTGGGGATAGAGGATTGACAGGAGCGGGTCCTACGTGGACGATCGATTCCTCTTGTGCGCATCAGATGGCAGCACGGGAACCTTCAGGGAGCACATGGGAGTGGGAGGCTCAGATGCATGCTCAATACCGCCTTTGTATCCCTAGTTTGTGTTGAAGCTTTACGGGGACGTAAAGCCCTGTGGTGGGAGTAATGTAAAGACCCGTAAATTTAAAGGAAATTTTTTTTCTTAATTTTCTTTGGAATTTTACAAGAACGCAGTTTCTGACGGCGCCTGATTCCGTGGCCCGGTGTGCCCGGAACCATTTTTCCGAAGTTTGGCTTGGGTACGTTTAGTGAACGGACGAGCGGGTTTTTCTAACTTTTGAACCGGTGCCCGTAATCGAATTCTGAGGGCACAGATGAAATCGCAGCGCCGGTATTCGCTTATAAACTCCTCTTCCGGAGTTGCGTTTTCTCGGGTTTGGTTTTTAATTTTCGGGCTTAAAGTTAAGAAATAAAATAATTTTACGACAACTTTATTTTATTTCACTTAAGCCACTTGGAAGCCACTTGAAGCCACTTAAAGATGAATTAAACTGAGTTGATCTGGATAGGATGCTATCCAGAAATATCCTACCCCCTTGGTAGGATATTTGTGAGGTGGGGCCCGCACGAGCCCCGCCATTTCTTTCGGCTAAGTAACGCACCCACGAAAACCCGTCATTATGAAAGTCAACTGACGCGTTTTCTTAAATTCTTAACAGACCATTTAATTGGGCAGTTTATTTCGTAAATTAAATAAGCTGTTTCTTTCGTTGAATTAATTCAACGAATTGATGGGTCGTTACTTACCCTTTTTCGTGCGTTGGCATAATAATAAAATAATACCAACCAATATTTTTGGAGGATTACTGGTTGAGAGGTTTGACAGAGTCCTCGTGCCTTTATCCTTCTTTGCGAAGAATGCGAAGAAGGCGAAGAACGCAAAGAAAGCCGGCCTCCGACGAAGAACACCGAACCCGAAAATCGACGCGACGCGACACCGTGTTCCGTGACACCGACGTTCCCTTCCTGCAACGTTCTTCTGTGACGTCTCTTCCTCCTCGACGGATCTTCGATCGGCTGCTTGAGGTAAGAGTCTCAGACTTTCTTTTTAATCTCCTTTGTGGTTTTTACCAAAACAAGGGTTTAATGATTAAATTAAATTAAATCTGTTGTTTCATGGTCCGTTGAGTTCGCCGACTCAACCCCGTGTTCCGCGACGACGCGACGCCTTTCCGCGACGACGCATCGATCTGCACCTTCCGCGACGAGCAATTCCGCGAAGGATGTGCGTACGAAGACGGCCAATGAGGTAGGGGTTGTTGTGAGTTTATTCCTTTTTCCCGTGATCGTTCTCTTTTTTTTAAAGTAAAGAACTGGAAAAATAAGAACAATTTTATTCCATTAAAATTGTTGAATTCATATGTTGAATATTTTTCTCCCGTTGTTTATCACTAACGCGGAGGGTGCGGGCCAAAAGAACACGGCCCGATGACCCTCCGCCGTTCTTCGTTGTTATGCGGATTTGACGGGCGACGACGAAACGTGCCTCAACGAAAGTTTGATGATCCCGCAGTGAAGAACGGATCCCGGGAGGAACAATGGCGCAGACGGGAAGGGAAACGGACCACCGGAGCGACTCTGGTGGCCCGCGGAAGCCGGCGGCGGTGCCCGGCGCGCCGCCGGACGAGACCGCCGCGACACCGGCCGCGGTGACGGCGCCCGCGGACCCGCGGCCGCGCGGGTCCGGCGTGCATGGGACCCGGCTGAAACTGCGTCTTGTCTCCAGGGAGACACCCCGCGGGTGTCGCGGGGGTGTCACGCGGGGGCGGCGGCTCCCCCCCCCCCCCCCCCGCGTCACTCAGGACGCGGCTTCAGCCGCGTCCGGCTGTCTGGCCGACACCCCGCGGGTGCCGCAGGGGTGTCACGCGAGGGTGGCGGCTCCCCCCCACGCCGTTCGGCCGAGCCGGGCCGGGCTAGCCGAGCCAGACTGGTCGGCCCGGGCCCGGACCCCCCGTCTTCGGACAGTTTTCGTTCAAACGCCTGTATCTTGAGCTACGGGCCTCCAAATGACTCTCCGTCAGCGGAAACACAATCCTTGGATCGATACGGGCGTTTCGGTATATCGCACTCAAGGTTTCGGAATACTTTGGGTTCGGCCGGGTTGGTTCGTACACGAAACCAACCGGGCCCTCGGAGCGGAAACACTCATAACTTGAGCTACGGACGTCCGATTGACGTGCCATCAGCTTTGTTGAATTCTTCTAAGTGAGACGGATCTTTTGGAATACTCCGCCCGAGGTTTGGACGCAGGTGGAGTACGGTCGGGTTGGTTTTTCCTTAAAAAGCAACCGGGCCCTTGGGACGAAAAAACCAATAACTCTCAGACCGGGCGTCCGATTGACGCGCCGTCTGTGGCGTTGAGTTCCTGTTGTCGATACAGAACTTTTGGATACATCAACTTCGGACTTTGTGACAGTTGATGTATCAGCCTCTCGGCTCGTGGAGCGGACCCTCCCGAACGAGCTTGCTATGTGCGGGAACCCTAGTGCTGGCTGCGACTGCTACTTCAACAGCGATGACCGTACAGAGATCCTCAGTGGACTGCGGCGACGACCGTGCAGAGATCCTCAATGGACTGCGACGATGACGGTGCAGAGATCCTCAGTGGAATGCGACGATGAAGACAGCTGGTCTTGTATCCTATGTGGGTCCTAGCTGTGCTGGTCTTGTATCCTATGTGGGTCCCAGCTTAGATGATTCAATACTGGTCTTGTATTTTATGTGGGTCCCAGTATAGATGAATCAACGAAGACAGCTGGTCTTGTATCCTATGTGGGTCCTAGCTGTGCTGGTCTTGTATCCTATGTGGGTCCCAGCTTAGATGATTCAATACTGGTCTTGTATCCTATGTGGGTCCCAGTATAGTTAAATCAATGAAGACAGCTGGTCTTGTATCCTATGTGGGTCCTAGCTGTGCTGGTCTTGTATCCTATGTGGGTCCCAGCTTAGATGATTCAATAGTGGTCTTGTATCCTATGTGGGTCCCAGTATAGATGAATCAATGAAGAGTGCTGGTCTTGTATCCTATGTGGGTCCCAACTTAGATAACTCAATGCTGGTCTTGTATCCTATGTGGGTCCCAGCCGTGCTGGTCCTGTATCCTATGTGGGTCCCATCATAAATGAAACAATGAGGACAGCTGGTCTTGTATCCTATGTGGGTCCCTGCTTAGATGATTCAGTATCTATGTCTGATCATCTTTTTCACCTTTTCGATGATGTATACCTGCGTGAGCTGAATCTTGTGTTACTCTCCTTTGTGGATTGTGTTGAGCTATCCTCTGTGGATTTACTGTTTACTCTCCTTTGTGGATTGTTTTGAGATATCCTGTGTGGATTTACTGTTTACTCTCCCTTGTGGATTGTGTTGAGCTATCCTGTGTGGATTTACTGTTTACTCTCCTTTTTGGATTGTGTTGAGCTATCCTGTGTGGATTTACTGTTTACTCTCCTTTGTGGATTGTGTTGTGCTATCCTGTGTGGGTATACGTTTGCTTTCCTGTGTGGACTGGGTAGTGCTTGGGTTCGGACGTTGGAGCCGAACGGGAATTGATGACTTAGGTATATGTATGGGAATATACCTAAGCAGTGTTGGTTGTTACTTCGTGATTGTATCTTTCCTTTTTGGTTTATCATTTGTGGATTTCGGGAGACCTTCGGGGGTCTCGGGGTCCCTACTGAGTAGCTTATACTCACCCCTGCACGGGCTATGCCTGCACTACGTTGTGTTGGTTGCAGACGATGGACAATACTGATCGTGGTGGAGGCGTGCGGAGCAGGACAGTTCCTGGAGGTGGACCACTGGGCGGGACGTACTCAGAGCGGTCAGGTGGACCCGCGGAGCAGTGGAGGCTATCTGTACCCACCCTTTAGGTGGGACTTCCAGAGGACGGCTCGACGCTGCGGATTTTCCTTTCAGTTGCTGTTTTTCCTTTCAGTTGTACTTTATAGTTGGGCTTGTATTTCCGGCCCCTTTTACTTTCAGCACAGCTTGTACCGTTTTTACTTAGTGTTTACTTTTCCGCTTGCTTACTCTGTGGTGCTTGTTTTCTTTTCAAAGGCAATGCCTTCCCTTTTTTTGTTGGGATTTACGCCTTGGTGCTAGTCGCCAGCCCCTGGCCTATGGAAGGCGGGCTTGGGGTAGTCACGGCACGGGCCCCGAGGACGGGTCGTGACAAAAAATGTTAAAAACGGTTAAATTAATGAAAATAATAATTCGCAAAATCTAGGGGTGTTACACTTCTTGGGAATATCTATGAGAATACATATTTCATGGTTAGGGATACAGTTATGGGAAGGAACCCAATTTCAAATAGTTGAGGATATGGAGCTTGTCTTTGGAGGTGGCATCAGGATGAAAAATGGAGTGATGAAATAGTGTATTTATTTGTGTTTTAGATACTTGGTGATACTCTGGTTTTACTTGAAACACTAGGGGTCCATGGGTTATTACATTTTATGACTCTAATATACCTGATATGTCATATGTTATATCATTTTTATCTATTTTCAGTATACAATTTATGTTAATAATGTTTTCATCATATGTTTATGATATATGGATTCAAATAATTAGGGTATAGTATTCCCACTACATAGTTCATACCTTCATTGTTTTTCGAAAACCTCTTTCAAATAAGGAGGCACACATGAAGTCATGTAGGTCATTGTCATGGATGTGGTGATTTGGGTTAAGGAATTACAAATTAGTTTCAGAGGATATTTTACTTTCCTTTTCTTCTTAACTATGTTTTGGGAAGTGTAAAAAGGATTTAGGCTATGTGGAGCTCAGGTAGGGGTGTCACGTTAGTGTCAAGATGACTCTTATGTGGTGGTAATCTAAGTTACTAGGGTATGAGATTACTATTTTCATCTTATCTTTTAGTTTTAATATATTTCACCTTGAGTGATGCACATGTTTTTCATGTTATGGTTTATTATTTTTTGGGTGTGTTCATGTGTAATGACTAGTCATTTCTGTTCACATGTCAAACAAATTCTTTTAAAACATATTAGTTTAATTAATTAAATATCATTGGTAATATATTTCAATGATTCTATGAAATATATGAGCTTACATTTGAATTATTGAACTTGAACATGCTATGTTTTATTATACCTATAAAACTATGACTAACGTTTACGTTTGGAGAAAAAGTATTGATATTTGGATAATTATAATGGGGTTGTGCCCAATAGAAATTGGTAATCTCTAAGGATGATCCTTCCTATAATGATACATTTTTTATGCTTTTAACTACATGAGTTGTGTATCCCATTATGATACTAAATCTATTCCTAATATATTTTTTTTTGGAATTTTAGATAGCGTTATATCGACATCGTCTTATGGGAAAACCTATGGATATGGGTCAGGAAGATCCCATAGGGGAGGTAACTCCTATAATACCACTAGTTGTGTAGGAGGGTGTTGCTGAGCTGGATCTAACAACCACTATAGTAGTTCAAGTAACAAAACTACTTCATCCATGAGTCTTTCAGATATTTTTGGTTCACGGTGGAGGAACTATTATAAAGCTAGTCCATTATGATTAGAATTTACAACATAAATATCCACTATCCTTGTAGGGTAGTAGAGGACCCTAGGATAATGAGGATCGGATCGATATCTTCAATGGAATATGTATTAAATTAGAATATTTTATGGATTATTTTTCGATCTAGGAAATGAGATGACATGAGATTCCATGGCCCAGTGTGCCCAAAATTAATTTTTAAAATATATTAAATATATTATATTACACACATACATATTTTTCCTAAAAAGTATAACAATTCCTAAATAGAGGCTTAAATCATAAATCTGAGGCCATTCTTGAGTTTAGAGAGTGGGTTTTACCATAGGCACAACAAAACCATTGTCGGCATTGAGAGTTTTTATAAAGATCTTTCATTTGTGAATAAATAAAATAGATAAAATACATTATTTATTTTATTTAATGTGACACAATGACCAAATATACTTTTATAAATAAGTTTCTATGGATAATTTGTAGGGTTTACTATACGACCTTGAAAATTGAAAGACAACATCAAAAGATATCTTGGCGGGTGACATCAGACTGGATCATGATCAAGGATTAGTGTGAAAAAAACATGTGGATCCCACTAAAAATTGCATGCTAGTGATTGAACTAAATCGAGGTAGGAAATTTTTTATTAAGATTTATCCCTGTTTTATTTCTTCAATGATGTATGTGAATTAATCAACAAATGAATAGATTCATGGGTTTATTATATTGTGGGTACCAAAGTATTTGAAAGGAATTTAGGATAATTGTTTATTTTTATTTGGATATTCATTCATCATTATAATGTTAATAGATCAAGGCCAACCCAAGAATGGATGAGGTTCAATCTTTTTTTTCATGTTTCTTCTATTTATCTCACTATTATTTTCATATTCATCACCTGAATTTCATTTGACTAGTGGTTAAATAAAATACCATCTAATCAATTACTACACAACCATTTCATGGATCAACTATTTGATATCAAAGATAGGGGTTTGGATCAATGATGTAATCAAGAAAAATTGTTTGATCAGAACTGGATGAGAGGTGTTATTGTGTGGTTGGGCATTGTGATGATGGAGAGGTGCTACAAGTCATTTTATGTGAAAAACAGATGGTCGTAATTCGGACTCTGGCGATGATTGCACTTGGTAGACCTAGGTGCACAATCCATGGATAGAATGTGTGACGGATCTAGTGGTGGTAGCAATAGAGGATTATTATGTGGGTTAAAAAAAGGTTATAGAAATAATGATATAAAAAACCAGTAATCTAGGATTACACGGTGTGTGGGAACCCCTTTTTGGAACTAGGGTTCCATGAATAAGATAAATATCACATGGATTGAGACATCTATCACACAACATGTGACTCTTACCTGATTGATTGGAGTGTACTTAGGAGGATGAAAAATTATGGTCTCAAGTACACAGGATTGAACATGCCATGTACTCAAGCATGGACACATCCAGTCAGACATAGATATAGTCTGGAGTACACGGTCTCATACACTTCATGTACTCAAAGAAAGAAATTAACATATGCTTTGATACATGGGTAGGTCATAGTGCCGAATGGAATTTCCATGTAATGCCAGTACCCACCATGTATACCTTTAAAGATAGATTGGATTCCTTGTCCTATTCACCGTATAAAATTTTCATTATGGTACTTTCACTTAATCCACTCCCTAAGGGTTTAGTATAGATTCACGTCTTATGAATATGACGGTGATCCCCTATGAGGATCTTATTTCTTGGTTAGAGCTATGAAAATACCTCCATGATGCCCAAAGTAAGATCCTCAATCATTATCCTTTCACAAGGTGAGTTTCTTTGTATCATCACGAGAAAATTCCTAAACCACTTTACATTTTGAACTTGTTTTCAGTTTTATTTGTAGTGGGATTGTATTTGGACCTTTTTATTCCCAGTACTTGTTTCCGTACTTTGATTGGGGGAGTTTAGTTATATTCTTTCATGGTTATCAATTGTTTTATATTTCAATAATGTTTGTGCTTGGAGATGTATGCATGGGTATAATTACATTAGGCTAAGGCCTCACATATGTTTGATATGCCTACTCGGTGCTAGCCATTAGGCCCTGGCCTATTGAAGGTGAGCTTGGGGTAGTTGCAACATGGGACTCGTTGGGATGGGCCGTGATACACTGGAATCAACGTAATTAGTTCTACCTTAGTACTGATGTCTATGAGATTGGTTTGGGGAAATGGTTTTAAATGTTTTGAGTTTGGATTTTAGGCCAGGGATTCCAGTGTTGCTGTGGTGGATGATAGATCTATACACAAGGACTCTTCTCACTTGCCTTTTGACTTGTTACACATAGTCAATGGTTGTAGGGAAAACATTGGTACATGCATCATATTGGAATGGGTTATGATTTCCATGTATTTCTTGGGTCATCTATCCATATATACTCATTGACCATTGTAAATATTTTTATTTTAATATGCCTATATGATGTTTTCCATCTTGTATTCACCATCAAGATAACAAGGATGATCCCCTATATGATGAGGCTTTGATATAGTGAACTATTAAAGAGGTGTTACCTCTAGGTGGTTCACCATTAATACCACCACATATTTATTATAAGATGGCACTATAAGTAATATTAGATGATTTATAAAAAATGAGTTTGATTCAATAGTTTTAGAAACATTGAACCCACAGGTTTTGAAGTGAGCCTAACCCATAGGTGGATGAGGATTGGGTTGAGGTATTTATGTGAGTCTTCCATCTTGTCAGGAAACTAATATACCATATGGTGGTTCTCAAAATGATCCTTATATATGTATCATCAGGTCCATGGTGGAGATTAGTGACCCAGTCATAAGATGAGGAGACCCAAGCACGATCATATTTCAAGATACCTTTCAGAGAGGATTTCTCTCCAACTATGTTAGAGGATGTTCACATCCAGGAACTTCTATATCTTTAGTATGAAAGTAAGAATATGGATGAGTATTTATTGATGTTAACCAACCTTTATAGGTACTTTATGGATATGGGGGAATGATCAGTTATTTCTGGCTCAGACTTTTGAGTGAGGACTACACAGAGTCATCTGTGCCAGTGTGATACCTATATGCATTCCTACCTATGATGGGGTGTTAGAGTATTATTTTGTGGTCAAGAGTTTTTTTGGATAATAAAAGCATAGAGTTGGTGAAAATAGTGGAAACACAAGAGATGATTCATTGGAATCAAGTAGTTGATGCTAAACTAAAGGACATGGATGCGAGATACATTTCAAGAGGTGGTCTTAGGATAGAGGGACTATGGTCCAGGGATCATAGGAGGAATCTATTCATCATTGGGAGATACAATGCTACTCTTATGATGGTGGGATACATATTATATGATATTTTACAACTTGATGTATGGATAATATAGATACAGTGGATAATATTCCTAGGAAGAGGCAACAATGAGAGAAGTTAGTTTTGTAGGGTGGTAGACATGGAAGAGGAGCACGGATAGTAGCTGGTGGTGGTATATTTTATGACTTGTTGGCACCACCACCCACAGGTGGTCCCTTATAGGACCAAGGAGCTGGTGGTTCAGGCTGAGGGAAACTATAGGTGGTTGAGGCTTATAACCTAGAGGCTCCAGGGATGATACAAGTTATGATATGTGTCTTTTATACAATACCTATAGTACAGATAGAAACATGTTAATGTCATTCTTTTATTTCCCCCAATCTGTTTGGAGATTTATAGATTCTATTTGAGTCTTTGGATTGACCCTTGTGTAGGGAGACTCCTGCTAGAGGTGACCCAGTGACCAATCACTTCTGATGAAAGTGGAATTTCAGGCTTAGAGGTGAGATATTTGTATATGATATCTTTGTAGATGTAATGATTCCTTAAAAAATCATCTTAGGTATGGAATGGTTATCTATGTTTCATGCCCAGATAGACTATATAGGTGGAGTGTCCATAGTGATGGGATAGGGTTTTTCTTTGTGGGTGAATAGAAAACACATGCAGGGAAGGATGGACTCATTCGTAGGAGGGTATAACTAATTACTTATTAGTTGGATAACATGAACCTTAGTGCAGTGGATTCTGCGAGTTTTTATTTTCATGGTGTTGTGGTAGAGTGTGTGGATGTATTTCATGAGGGTAGCCATGACTACCTCCCCATTTATAGATAGAATTTTTCATTGACCTAAACCCTGATATGGCCCTCATATTTTCCCCAAAATATTATATGGCTATCATAGAGATTTTTGAGGTGAGTGTGTAGTTATAGGGCTTGTAGAGGAAGGGATTTGAAATACCTAGAGTTACACCTTGTAAAACCCATGTTTTATTCACCAAGAAGGCATACAGGAGCTTTAGGTTTTGTGTGGATTAACATTTCCTAAACTAGGTTACTATAAAGAACAAGTATCCACTACCGAGTAACAATGACATCTTTGATGAGTTGAGTGGGGAACAATGGTTCTTGTAGATTTAACTCCGATCGGGATATCACCAGTTACGAGTACATGATGAGGCTATACTAAAGACAACCTTACAATTAAATTAAATTTACTTTGAGCACTTGGTTACACCCTTTGGCATGATGAACACCCCAATAGTGTTCATGGGACTCATGAATAAAACCATTCAACCTTTCTTAGACCATTTTTTGGTAGTATTAATTGATGATATCCTAGTGTAGTCAACATCGAAGGAGGGAAATGAAAGACACTTGAAGATGGTTCTACATGTACTCTAAGAGAACCAGATTTATGAGATATATTGAAGTTCTAGTTTTAGATCCAAGAATTCCAAAATCATGGGTATATTATCTTCATAGATTGAGTAATAGTGGACTCGAAAAAGGTTGAGGCAATGTTAACTTGGGACCACCCAAGCGCATGGTGGTGATGCACAGATTCCTTGGGTTCGAAGGATACTATCGAATATTCATACCCAATTTCTCAAAAATATTATCTCCCTTTAAAAATTTTAGTCAAAATGGGAAACCATTCATGTGGATAGTGAGGTAATATCAGGCATTCTAGGTGTTGAGTCAAAGATTGAAAATCACTCCTGTCTTGATATTTTCAGAGGAGGGTGTTGAGTACATATTGTTATCTGATTCATCATGGACCAAAATTGGTTGTGTTATGATGTAGTGGTAGGTGTTAATTTCGTATGGTTCATTTTAGTTGGGACCAAATGAGCATAACTAGAAGAACCACAATTTTGAGTTACCAATAGTAGTCTTTACGCTGATGATATGGCATCAATAACTGATGGGAAAGTGGTTTATCATGTATTCTAACCACAAGAGTATCAAGTATATATTATCTCATAAGTATCTTAACATGAGATAGTGGTAATTGATATTGTTCTTCTAGGATTATTACTTTATGATTATCTATACTCATGTTACGGGAAACATGGTAGTAGATTCTCTCAACCAGAGATTTTGATCTCATTTGTTGAGTGAGGAATCAAATTAGTTTTCCACTTTAATGTTATACTTTATGGTGGGAATGTAACATCTTAACTCCACTTGATGGTTGTTACACCTTCTCTTTTATAGTGAGTTAGGGAGGAACAAGTTGGGGATACTGACTGTGAAACCCTACATGCTTAGATATTTATTGTATATGTTCTTGATGAATTTTTTGAAAGAGGGGATAAATTCATTCATTTTAGAGGAACGATGGTGGTACTAGTCAAATTATGGGATTATGCTCTGAAGGAGTTTCATAAATCTCACTTTGAGGTACATCTAGGTGTGCCCAAGATGTATTGAGACCTCCAAAGTTAGTTTCAGTAGACATGGATGAAGAGGGGAGTTATATAATTTTTCTGTTGATGACTTACTTGTCAGAAAGTGATGGTTGAGCACCAAGTTCTTGTAGGTTTATATCAACCCATTTAGGTTATAGAGTGGAAGTTGGATGAGATATCTATGGACCTTGTGATGAGGTTATCATATAAACCTAGAGGACACGATTCGATCTAGGTGATCATATACCGACTCACCAAGTCATACCACTTCCTAGATATTTGATAGAAGTGTTTATTTGAGTACCTGGGATGTATCTACATGTATGGGATATTTTAACTCCATGTATCACATCAACGATTGTTTCTGAACAGGATTATCAATTCACATCTCAGTTATAAAAGGTATTGTAGAAGGCCTTTTGGAATCAGTTGTGTTTAACCACAATATTTCAACCCCACACAGATTACAAGACTGAGTGGACCATTAAGGTATTGGTGGAAATGATAATAGATTTCATGTTAGACTCTAGACATAGTTGTTAGGATCACATACCATTGGTGGAGATTGTGTACAATAATAGCGACAATTCCACAATTGGCATGGCACTATTAGAGTCCTTGTACGCGCGATCCACCAAGTGACCACTATGCCGAACCAACCTAGAAGAGTAAAAAATAATGGTTTTTGAGTTGGTTTGAACCACTATAGAGAAGTTTCAGATCATCCAAGAGTGTATGTGTACTAAAAATAGATGTCATAAGCCCTATGTGGACTGATAATGAAGGAAATTGGAGTTTTAGGCAGGAGACCATGTGTTTCTGATGGTATCTCCTCAATGTAGGTTATAGAGATTTGGTTAGGATATAAAAATATCTCAGAGATTCATTGGACCTTTGAAAATACATCATAGAGTTGGAGAGGTGGCATACCGTTTAGCTCTATCATCACAGTTAGATCGGTTACATGACATCTTCTGCTCATCAAAACTCAGGAGGAACATGCATTAACCATCACATGTTATTGACTGAGGTGAGATGGAAATCAAGGACGAAGATACAATATCTATGTAATTGATTGAGATCAAGGATCAAAATGATATTATCCTTCATCAGTGATTGATTCCACTAGTGCATGTTAGGTGATAGCATGAGAATCTTCAGGAGAGAACCTGGGAGTGGGAGACCTAGATGCATCTTAAATACCCACATCTATCTGTGTAGTATTTTTTTGGATATCTTGGATGTAAATCCACAAGGTTGAGAGAATATAAAAAATATTATTTTTTAATATATTATAGTAGAATATTAGTTGGATTATTTTTGGGTATAGGTGCTTATAAGACATGAGATTCCAAGGTCCAGTGTACTCAAAATAAATTTTTGAAATATATTAAATATATTAAATATCACAAGTGTTTGGTTATCCTAAAATAGTGGAATAAATCATGAAAAATGGCTCAGATTAAAAATATTATTCATCCATTGAGTTCATATCATGGTTTTTACCCTATGTGTGACATAACCTTTGTCGGTGTTAGAGTTTTTATAAAGTCCTTTCACGGGTGAATAAAATAAATAAATAAATTTAATTATTTATTTTATTTAAAATGATGCATTTACCAAATATCACTATATAAATACAATTCAATGTATAATATTTAGAGTTATCCATGTAACACTAAAAATTGGGAGAGAATGTTGAAGTAAATCTTGGTGGGAAACATCAGATCAGATCACGATCAGAGATCGATGTTCCAACAAAACATGTGGATCTCACCTATGATAGTGTCATGCGATCATTATTTGATAGTGATTGATCCAAATTGAGTAAGGATGTTGTTTTATTTAGATCCATCCCCATTTTATTTATCCTATTGAGAATTTGAATCAATAAACTAATAGATTGATTCATGAGTTGATTGCATTGAGTTTGTGAGATTATTTGTGGGGATTTGAGAGAATTGTTTATTTTTATTTATAAATTAATTTTTCATTACAATGAAAATGGATCGAGCCCAACCTAAACATAGATGAGGTTCATTCCTATTTTTCCCATTTCTTTTTTTTCTCCACCATTCCTCATACGTTTATGATCGATATTTTGTTGGACCGTTGGTTCAACAAAATACCATATAATCAATCGTTACACAACTATTTTGTGATGTGGAGATTTGATATCATAGATTTGGGTTTGGATCAATGAAGGAATCAATCCACAATAGCAGATTAAGATAGGATGATAGGTATTCATGCATGGTTGGGATTTATAGTGATGATGAGGTGTTACAAGAAATTTTCTATGAAAACTGGATGGCTGTAATCCAAAAATCATTGATGATTGAACTCGATAGTCCTAGGTCAATGATCTATGGAAAAAATATGTGGTGTATCTATAAGTGGTAGTGGTAGAGGGGGTGATAAGATGGGATAGACAAATGGGTTTTGTAAATTGAGATATATACTATGTTTATTCATGGATTACATGACGTGTGGGATTCCCCAATGCGACACTAGGGTTTTGAAAAGAAGATAAATATCACAAGAAATGTGGAAACTATCACATGACATGTGAACCTAACATGGAGGATCAACATGTACTTCATAGGGTATAAAGACATGACTAGGAGTATATAGTATTAGACACACTGTGTACTCAGGAATATAAATGAGATACCAGTCATGTAAAGACCCGAAGCTTAACGTACATGGACATTACATTACATTTTCGGAATACTTAGTACATAAGAAAAACACACACACAAGGATCGTAATAGTTTAGTGTCTTTGGAAACTCGGAACGTAATCTTCTAATCGTGGTGAAAGATCTTCAATATCTCCCATAAAGATCTTCCTTTTTTTAACCTAAAACCTTTCTTTATATCTTGGGGAAAAGAAAACATAAAAGGGTGAGCTCAAATGCTCAGTAAGGGTAAACAAAGAAAAATCAATCACATCATATTCATAAGAACATAACTTTTGGAAATCTTAACTTGCAAAAGAGAGCATAATTTCATAGCATGGGATAAATCATAGTAGTGAAATGAAATCCCAATAAGCATAACTTAAAACATGAAACTTTCTGGAATACACACATAATCATAGAGAATCATTTCTTGTTAGTCAAGACTCATTGCCAATACTATCTTAGTGGACAAAGTCCCTTTCTGAATCGAGTAACCCTCATTTCAGTCCTGTTTCACTGAACCGGTATAACCTACCATTCCAGCCATGTCTATCTCATGAGATATAAAATCTTTACCCAATGCATTGGAGGGAGATATAGGTCCCACCCATCTTATAATGAATCCTTTCTTATGTGTGCCACATAATCATAAATCATACATCATCACATAACACATGTAACAAAAATGGGATTCTTGAAACATCATGACATCATAAAACAAATCATATAAGGTAAATGACTTTATAAAAATAATTCCCTCACAACATAATCAAATCAATGTAATAATAGGGATAAAAACAGAACCCTTTATTATATTAGATGGAAAATAATTTTGATAAAACACTTGAACTCCATTCTTGAGGAAAATATCCTTTCTTCTTCAAAAACACTTTTCTTTTCATAACATGTCATACAATTATAAACTAAAAGAAGTTGATCAAAAATAAACTTGAAAACTTGTAAAGGAAGCTTCTTGGAAATAATGTTTTAAAAATCTATTCATGTCGTATAAGTTAAAAAAAACATTCTTCTCGTACTTTTGTCGGAAAAGTCAAAAATTACCTCGTATGAAAAACGACAAAAGATTCCTTTCATATATATTACTAAAAACTCACTGAAGGGTAAAAATGGATTTAAACAATTGTAGGTGGATGGAAATAATATTACATATTGATGAAACATGGATGTGGATGATAAAATACACCCCAGTAAATACTTACGAATAAACAATCTCGGATAAAAAATGAGATTGTGATATTTCCCTTACCTTAGGTCCGATTTGCTTCGTATGTGTCCGAACCTCCTCTTCTTTGGAACACCTCTTTGAATCCTCCACTTAGGGAACTAAGATTGGTATTTGAAGAGGAGAAGGACCTCTAGGATTATTCTAGGGAAGTGGAGAAGGGATTTTGGCAGGGGTTGGCCGAGCTTGAGTGCTCAAATTGGTGTGAGGAGGAGGGGGAGGAGGTACCCTTTTATAAGGGAGGAGAGGGGCACCTTAGGAATATCTCAAAATATTATTTTATATTAAAGTCAAAATCGGTTTATAATGGTTCCAAAGGGTCTTATTTCGAAGCTAAAGTGGGGATGGGTCGAAATCCTATCATCCAATAGTATTTAGACAAGTTTAGGGTATTATTTTAACCTTATCAATTAGATTTAACTCTAAGTTAAATAATTTAACTTTTACCGTGTCTTTTTGTTTTCTTTCACTATATGGTTAATACAATTACTATAACATGCCAAACGAACCCCAAATTGTTTATTATTAATATATATATCCTTATCTAAGTCATTTGGATGAACCTTAGATTTTTAGGAATAAAATAGCAATTAATAATATAATATTAGATTTAAAAACTATTTTGTGTCAATTATGACACTATTTGACATATGATTTTTGTGAAAGTCATAACAGAATTATATGTTCGAACCAAGTTTATTAAATCAACACTAATATATCATAGTAACCTATAAAATTAGTGGAATTCATAAAAAGTCTCAAATTACATTTATTTTGGTGTTTATAACATCAATTATGTCAATATTTCATAAATAAGATAATTACTGCATCATAATTGTGTCATAAATAAATTAAATTATTTAATGTCTAAAAATTATAAATAAAATACCATTATGTAGGAAATCTTTTTAGATTTCTAATTAATATTTATAGTCGAATTTATCTTATGTATAACCCCATATTAAAAATGATTTACTTATTAAACTTTGATTTTAACTATTTTAACCCTTCTTTAAATAAATTAATAATAAATGTCCTAATCTAACCCAAGTGGGCCTAAATGGTCATATTTTATGCATAAGGTTGTTTTTGGTCGAATTACACTTATCCAATAGAATTAGGACTTGTGTTAGGGTAATAGTAATATCATATTTACCCTTAGTTACCCTATTTACTATTAACCGCGGTAAAAAAAAGTAAAAAGTTACTATTCACCAAAAAATTATTTTCATCTCATTGAACCACATTTTAGTCCTTGATATTAACCGTGTCTGTCGGATTTTCGAAATTCCATTCACAGAAGCGGTAAAATTATGTTTTATGCAAAATTCAGTTTTTAACCTACCACTTAGTGGTTTCACTATTCATCAAAAATTGAAAGTTTTCAGAAAAACGCCAAAATTTCATCCTAAGCTATATTTCATATTCCGAATTCAAAAATGAAGTCTATTTTACCAAATTCATAACATAGAAATTGCATTAATTAATTTTATAATTAAATCCCACCGTTAAAACAAATAGCGTGTTTTTAAGAAACAATATCTATCAAAAGATTGACACTTGATTATGTCTGGTTTAAATGTGAAATTACATCCAATGACCAACATTGTATTAAATTGTAAAAATATATTATAAATATACTTTAAAACCACTCAAATTAATGATTTATCACTATTAATTATTTCGATTAAAAAAAGTTGTTTTTAATTATAATTTAGTAATTTTCACTATTCATCAGAATATGAAAGTTATCTGAAAAATACCAAAATTTCACCTTAGGCTAAATTCGATACTCCGAATCCAAAAATGAAGTCCATTTTGAGAGCTAAATTTTCCAAAATTTAAAAAGTGGTTATTACTATTCATAACGGCTAGTTTTAATAATATTTTAATAGCATATCGTTGTTTTGTGAAACTCAGTATTACGTACTACACACACTATCGAGGAAGGTTGCGATTGCGTGTAATGCAAGGCAAGTCAAGGATGCGTGTTGTGAAATCTCCTTTTTGTGTTGCGTACAACACAAGACATTAGTGAAATTAAAAAGAATATTTTTCATAAAATCTTGGGCTGTTACAAGACACATACATGGCCGAGAGTACATAGGCTCGAACTTACCGTGTTCTCAGACATAGACATGATCATGGTCCATGGTACAAAGGTAGGACCCGGTGCGGAAGGGACATGCTGTGTACTTCCTGCAAAATCCATGTACTCCTTCAAAGATGGCCTGTAACCCTTATCCTCTTCATCTTAGACATGTTTTTTAGGGAATGTTCCATTGATCCATTCCCTAAGATTTTGTATAGAGTTACATCCTATGCATAGGATGGTGATCCCCTTTGTGGAACTTTTGTATTGGATTGAAATATGGAAATCTCTCCATGAGGCCTGGAGTTAGATCCTATATCTTCATATTTTACCTTAATGGGGTTATTGGTTTCTTCATGACCAACACTACATGAGCATCGATCCCCTACTTAGTGGGTTAATTTGGATTGGGTTGTTGGTATAACCTATGGCCTTGGGTGAGATCCCCATATTTGTATCATTATCTTTAGACTTCTAGTGTGTAATTATTTGGGTGAGACCTGATGGACATGAAATATTAGATGAACTCTATTAGTGCTATTTAATTCATTTACATTGTTATCCCAAATGAGTTATATGTTATACCTTTGATCAATAATCCTAGGCTGAAAATTACTGTTGTGACTTTACCTTGAAACGATGTTTCAATATTGAGTATATCTAGATATTCTTGTTATATGTGTTGTTGACATATACTTGTGATGAGTTGAAAGTTATTTTTGTTATATCCTTATTTATTTTGGGGTGTCCTACTAGGTATTGTTATACTCATCACTGCATGGACCTTTCCAACACATGTCATGTCTTATAAAGAGGATAAACCTTTTGAAAGAGTCCTAGAGGGACCACAACTAGGAAGACCTTAGTGAGCTATATTGGCTGAGGTTTATTTCTGTGGTTACCTTGAAAGTAGTCCTCACCCACTTTATACGTTGAAATTTTTTTAGCTTTCTTTTTGTTGGTCTTGTATTTGGGCCTTTTTTCCTTCTATTACTTGTTTTTGTAGTCTCGTAGTGGGATTTTCGATATATACGTGCATGGTTATCAGTTTGTTTACATTTTATCATTTCATGGGATTGAATATGTGTGTGTTTGTACATGTATATTTGTATAAGGCCTCCCATGTGTGTGATATTCCAAATAAATAGTAGTTACCTTCCTCTAGACTTTTAGAGGCAGGCTTGTGTTAGTCATGATATAGGTCCCATTAGGACAGTTCATGACAGAATCATTGATCTTTTGGATTCTATTAAGTATTTACGTGTTAATACGGAATCATTCACACTTTAGGGACACATGTGGAGATAATGGGGTGTCACAAAAATAATAATAGAGATATGAGTTTCAACTATAGGAGACCATCAAGAATAACTTATTTGATTAGTTTTTTCTAGATTCACTAGTGCTTTAGTAGGGAATGATGCCTATATCTACTTATTCTTCACATTTCATGGAGTTTCTTATCTCCACTTCTATTTTGGTTGGGGATGATTCATTGAAGGCCTAGAAGATTTATATTTTTCTTTGACTAGATAAATGGTTCGAAGTTAGGAATTTTTACCTAACAACATACTCTAAAGTTCTTAGTAAGGATATCACTATTGAGAAGGGACTAGAGGTGGAAAAAGTAGTAATTATCATTCCAACTATTAGAGGACCAGAGAGTAAAATGAAAACTAATTACACGTTTTACTTATCAAAAATTAGTAAGAGGAATTTAAAATACATGTTCTAGGGTGGAGAGAGGTAGTTAGGGAAGATAAAGGAATATGTAGCTTCGTATGTGTGAAAAAGAGCTATCAGGTGTTATAATTGTGTTTGAAGGCAACATCTCAAGTTATGTTACATTCCAATTAAAGATTTTATTCGATGAAGAATAGTGGGTTATCTCAAATGATTCTATGTGAAGGAATTGTGGTTGGGTTTAGGGAGATCAGGTCATGGGGAACTCATATAACCTCATCCCTGGATGAATAATTTGTATAATTCAATGGCCTAGGTGAACCATCTCCCGCAAGGGAAGGGTTATGGATCTAATTCCGACAAGGTTTATGAAATAGAACATGTTCTTTCTAAGGGTGGTGTGAGACCTTTGATTGTTTGAGGTATGATTCTTATTACATTTAATGGTTCTACTACACTATTTGATACAAGAGCTTCCCATTATTTTATATCTTCTCAAATATTTTCAAGGTTTGAATTTGTAGTTAAAGTACATTACAAATTAATTTCTGTTGATACTCCGTAGAAAAAGAAGGTAGAACATGTATATATATGTCCAAAGTGTCTTGAAGTAGTTTTTAGTTATATATATATATATATATATGGGATTTCCTGATTATGTAAGTGGATATCATTGATGTGATTTTCAACATAGTTTGTTTGAATAGTTACCAAGTTCACATTAAAATATATAGGATATGAGTATACTTTACTACACCTAAGAGGTATAAGTAGTTTTTGACCAGTGAATTGGATGTTAGAGTAGGTTGAATAGGAATGGACCTGGGTTAGTTTGGAGCTATTATGACACAAACAGTGGGAATGGATCTTGCAACATGATAGGCAATATCTCCCTCCTCTTTTCCTCTAGTCATGGAAAATTACCAAGAAAACTTTTAAAATTAATTTTCAAGACTTCATTCCAATTAATGAATTGATTTTATGATTAAAATAATTCCATGAGGACAAATTATTTTGATTCCTAAATATTTTATGGAATCTTCTAAGTAAAAATAACTCAAGGCACATATTTATGATATAAAGAAAATGATTTTTATTAGACTGAAAACATCTATTTAGGATACTCTAGTTTTTTTATAAATAATGTGTATAGGATGATTTGATTATGTATGTAAAAAAGTATGATGAATCAGATCATAGTAAAGAACAAGTTCCTGTTACTGAGGAACAATAATTTTTTATCGGTAAAGGAGATCTTGGAGGTTCTCCATGGTTAACCTATGATAAATCTACCACTATCTTTATATCATAGAATAGGGTATATAGTATTTATGAGAAGATATTGGCATGATTATATCTTTTCATACTCTTTGAGTTAATTAATGATCCAAAAATGTTAATACCTCTCATGAAAAAAATCTTTAATTTGAATCTTTAGTCCTTTTTCCTCATATTTATTAATGATATCCTCATGTATACATGAACATCATAGATAATTTCAAGAAACATTGGGATTTTGTTTAATAAACTTTGAGAATATTAGCTCTATGACAATATTTTGAAGTTTCACATACAAATTCATTAGGTATTTATTTTTTGTCACGTGATCTTTAAGACTATAATTTATATGTACTTGTAGAAGGTATAGGTTGAGATGTATTTGGAACACCTAAGAAATGTGTTCATGATCAGGATATTCCTTGGTTTATATTGGTATTATAGATTATTCATATGGTACTTATCTAATTTGGAAGCCCCTATGACTATGATTTCTAAGAATATTAATCTTTATTAATAGAGTGATTAGTATGATGAGGTCTCACTAGATTTAAAGAAGAGATTGATGAAATCTATGCTCATAAAATTTCCAAAGATAAGTACTGGATATATGTTTTATTGTGATGTGTCTTGTATTGGTTTATAGGTTGTGTTGATTCATAAGGATCATGTAGTAGCTTATGGGTCTATCCATATATGAACACATGGGTAAAAATACCTTATCCATGACTTTTATTTGGGAAATATGTTCCATGATTTTTTGGGTTGGTTTCAATATCTCTTGGATGGGATATTTGTAGTATATATGGACCATAAGAGATCTTTTTAGAACTTCTCTCAGTAGAACCATAATTTCTAGAAGATTTATTTGGTGGAGTATCTATAAAATTTTTCTTTTGAAATGTATTATACTCTGTGGAAAGATAATTTCATTTTTGATTCTCTCAAAAGAAAATCACAAGATTAGGCAGAGATTCCTTTAGAGGTGGAATAAAAGTTGATGAGCTTGTTGGATGAATGACCATTAGATGCATATAAGGATGAATGAGTGATAAAATGTTTCCAATTATCATCACATCGATGATGGTGTACCAGGTAAATGCAATCTTGGATTGTGATCCCGAATTATTAGTGATTATGGAATGGTTAGGGGGAAGTGACCTAGTTCAAGGTTGGTCGATTGATAGTTATGACATGATCTATAATCATGGGAGAGTATTAGTTCCTAACCCCATGAGGGAATAATTAATTGGAGAATCCCATGCAACTTAGTGGGTATTGCACCCTGGTACAAAGAAGACCTATTGGGATATTATTTGATGATTCAATTAGATGATAATAAAGAGTGAAATTCTAGGCTTTTCCTCAAATTCATAGACCTGTGAAAGGATTAAGTTGGATCATCAGTGATAAGGGGAGCTTCTCTAGCCATATTCTATGCCTATATAGAAGAGGGATGAGACAATGATGGAATTAATGTTATGGATTCCTAGGACCCCAAGAAGTCATGATCTTATTTTGCTGATTATTGATTAGTTGAAGAATGTGAATTTTCTTATTAATATAAGAGAATCAATCAATAGATGAGTTGGAAAAGATTTATGTCCATGAGATTTCATGAATAAATTTAGTGACATCAAGAATCCTATCTGATAAAAATATGAATTATAAATCACGGTTTTGGGAAGGATTGAAGAAGGATTTTGGGAATTATTCGAATATGAGTATAAGATATCATCCAATGAAATTTGGGCAGTAATATTGAATGATCATGATGTTATAGGATAAGATTTAGGCATACATCCTAGACTTTGGTGGACAATGCGATGTTCACATGGCCTTATTCAAGTTCACATACAATCAAATATTCAATGTTTTTATGGAGATTTTACCTTATTAAGATCTTTATTGTCGATTGTTTCCCCCAATTATATGTTGGAATGATGTAGGTGATGCTACTTTTATTGGGCCAAGTCTGGTGTGGGGGACATCTGAGAGGGTTCATTTGGTCATGAAGTGGTTCACTAATGCTCAGAGTAGAAAATGATCATATATCGACCAAAGGATATAACCCTTGGAGTTCACTATGGGTGACCAAGTTTACTTTATTGTGTCTCCTTGGATGAGGAATTATGTTTTTAAGAATAAAGGGAAGTTGGTTCCATGGTTTTTGTGACAATTTAAGATCATAAAACATGTTAGAATAAAATATTACAAAAACTATTTATAATGTCTCATTTTTCACATCACTTTTTTAGAATTGATGTGAAAATATATGAAAATGTATTTTGACATTTTTTTTATATTAATAATGTGAAAAATATATTTTCATATAATAAATGATGTGAAAAAACAAATTTCATCACTTTTTCACATCAGTTATTTAATAAACAACATGAAAATTTCATATTTATAAAATTTTCACATCTATTATTTAATAACCAACATTAAAAATGTTGAAATTTTTTTAGTTAATTTTCTAATATTCAATTTGAGTGGTCAAGGAGCTAAAACATACTTACAGATCCAAATTTATAGATGTCAAAAGTTGGTCATCTCTAAATGAATTCTTAGAGAAGTCAAACTTCTGACGACCCTAACCTTTGATCCGTAACTCAGTTTTAGCTCCAAATAATATAAAATAAAATCTTGGTAAATGAAATAAAAATTTATCAACATTTTTAATATCTTTTATATAATAAATGACTCTAAAAATGACTTTTAACATCGGTTTTTGAAAAATCGGTGTTAAAAATCCCAAAAAACAGACATTTAACATCGATTTAAAAAAATGAATTTAAAATTCATTTTTCACCTAATTTTTTGAAAAACCTACATGGAATTTTTTGATTAATTTTTATTTCAATTTAAAATATTTTATTTGAGTGGTTGCGGAGCTACAACAGACTTAAAAATAAAAATTTATGGATGTCGGAAGTTGTTCATATCTAAATGATGTCTTTGAGAATTGAAACTTTCGATGACTATACCTTTTGACTCGTAACTCTGTTTGAGATCCAAGACCACTCATATTATATATTGGGAAATAATAATAAAATTTAATGTTATTAACAATAGTTTTGGATAAAAAACTGACCTTAAAAGCTAGTTTGTCACACCAGTTAGGATAAAACCAATGTGAAAAACTATCTTTTTACGTCAGTTTTATGATAAATGATTGAAAATTTTAATATATTTTCATTAAGATTATCATAAAAATGACATGAAGGATAATTTTAATATCCCTACTATGCATAATAAAATTTTAATATAATGTCACATCAAAAATTTCAATTGTCGCCTAAAATTTATAGTATTGCGTTTTCCATTACCATATCATTTACATGTTTTAATTATATATATATATATATATATATTAATTTTAAGATCTATTCTTTTTATCATAATCATTCCACTAACTCAACTCATTTTATCTTCATCATCAATCAACTATTTCTTCTTTCAACAATCTCGTTAAGGTATTTGTAATTAATTTCCCATATTTTCTAGTTTTTATGATTAGTTTTCTTAATTGATATATCGATTAATGATTCCATTTTTATTATAATATATAATAATTCCATGTATAATGGTAATACTGAAAATATTAATTCAAATTCTAAAATTACTTGTAAACCGAAGTTTTTTTTGCCTCATGGGATCTTTCCTCAGAAGAAAATTATATCCAACTTCTAATAACCATAAATTTTGATATGTAACTTTGTTTGAGACATAAAACAAATAAAATCATAGATTAGTAAATTATATACAAGATTTTAAACATTATTAACATCTATTTTTCAAAAACTAATTTTACAAATAACTTTTCACACCTGTTTTCCAAAACACTGACATGAAAAATATGCCTTTCACATCATTTTTTAGAAACCTGACATGAAATTTATTTTTTAACATTGATTTTTTTGTAAAATAACTTATATTAAGATGGTATTTCACTTCAATTTAAAAACAAACAACATGAAAAAATATAAAAAATACATTTTTAGGTCAGTTTTAATAGATGAAGTTAAAAAAAATATTTACAACGTCACCTTTAAAGATGTCTCCCAAATAATCGATGTAAAAAATATTAAAAAAATAACATAAAAACCTATTTTTTTATTAGTGATAGTGTATTACCTATTGGACATTGTTTCCTAATATTGAGGTATACCTAGTTGTTTCCTTATTTCTAATATTTGGGGGTATTAACTCAATCCTATACATCTAATAGATAGTAAGGACAATGATTTGGGACTATATACATCATTTTTGGGGAGGCCGATATAGATTATAAACAAAATAGAAAAAGTTTTTATTGGAAAGATGGTACCATTTTTTCAATTTATATCATAGAATGGATGAATCCAAGAGGAGACTTGGGTGTGTGAATCTTTTTTTCTAGTGCGATGGATAGATTTATTCGAATAATACTTCTAGAGAATCTTATTAAGGTATATAAATCTTTTAAAGTGGGATTTTTTAATGACTCTATGATTTTATAGTGCATTATGGTTTATTTATTATATTATATATCTTATCATGTTGAGTTTACGATTCATGTGTTAAAAATAATATCATATGGTTGGTATCTGAGGAAAAGCATGGACGATGAAATGATTTATTATACAAAATTAGATTCCAGGGTGTGGTGCACATTATCCATCATGGAGGGTGTGGTTGTGGTGTGGTCATGGAACTATGTCTTGGTAGACAGTTTGGATGGTAATTTTGTTTTAGAACAGTTATGTCATGAAGTGTTGGTTATAGAGTGAAGGCATATATGATTCATATCAGATAGTTTTAACATATTCTTTATTACTACACAATGGAGGATTTATGTGGTTCGGTGTTCACATGGGGAATTGGAGGACACTACATGGTGAAGATCATTATATTGTGGTCCCTTCCCTAGGTTTATATGATATTTTCATTGAACATTGAATGGATTCCGAATTAATTTTTACCAATCACCATTGCAGAGTAGATATCACCTTTACTTTATTGTTTTTTTAGATTTGGGAAGAATTGATTTGTTTCCCTAGGTATGACACTATGATTCCTTGTTCATAGTTTCCTATAAATTCCTCGAGTTCCTAGAACCTTTGATTTTACTAGACTTTCCACTAAAACATTTTTTGACTCTAGGGTATCTTTAAGAGAATTTTTATATAAGAAACTCTTGGATTCATCACCAATATTGGAGGACCAAATCTTAGGGATACTAGTTTTGTTCATGTCCTATTCTATTTTATTTTACAACTTTTTCCTTCGGATTTATCTCTATCCTTCACCTGGGAAGGGGTTTTGGTCTACGATTATAGATGATTTGTGTGGTCTACAGTGATATAATAATGAAATGAAACATGTTATAGGTTGAAGACATATTTTGGGTGCAATCTTTACAAGACTATCACATTTTCTTCTTAATTATTCACCAACTCGAGAATTATTAATTCAAATGATTCTCATTGGGGAATTGACATGTAAGAATTTTTCTAGGTTCCTATTCTTGGAGTTTGGGTTAAATCACTCTTAAGGTAGAGAATTCTTACCATTTGAAAGATTTCATATAATAATTGTATGTTATCAAATACTTTTGTGTTCATATATAACAATGAGAAACATTATTGTTCTGATATTATTATTAGTTTCTATATTGTGGATTTTATATAGATACACATATAGATCTTTTTTTTAGTTTCAAGTTATCAAGTTAGAAAAAATTTATTAGTTTACCCCTTTATAGAGGGATTTATGTTGTTGTGTTTGGAAGGTTGTAACTTAAAATTTAGAGACTACATGTGGAATATATAATTCCATATGTCCTAATATTGGGTCAACATATGTGACATATGGTTTTTCCTAATACTAGGTATTGGGTTAACCTGAAGTAATTTTTCTTTCCTCAGACCCATAAATTTAGAATATGTGAAGATATCATGACATTCCCTAAATGGTATGTGAGTATGTGTTCTTTAAAGGTGGAATATGTATATAGGATATTTGGAAAAAATCTTTGAGCTATTTTGTGGTTCACTTGGCATGGTCTTAGTCTTGAAAAATTATTTTGACTACCCTTCTATATGGTGGAAAATAAGTCAGAGTCAGTGTACATGGCGTCTTGGTTAGCACACAAAGAATCGAAACATGTTTGGTAATTTATGCATTTACTTTACTGTCATGGTATACACATTTGTACATATTTTTGAACTTATACTAAGGAAACATTGGTGTTCTCCGACTAGTTTTATAATCACAAAACAAAAATAAATATCAACGAGTATGCAAATTTCTTGGTCACGGATCCTACTATGGGTAAGGTCCTAGAAATAGGGAGAAGAGTTGATGTGGATTGGTCTTTAGAGGAGGTGAATAGATGGACTCTAGAGTGATTGAATAGTGTAATTAGTCAATATCACCAATTTTATGGGGATTCCTATATGAGGTAACATAGATCAAATGTCTAGAATAGGTGATATGTGTCTTGGCATTTCACTTTGAGTATTAGGGCGATACATTTAAGGTAATTCACTATAAATATTCATATTCATTATTATTTTATTAATATATCATAATGAAACCCTAATATAGAGGGTTTTGTGATATTTTTTATTTTAAGTGAATGAATTTTTCAGATTTTTTATGTTTCTTGAGAAGCAAAGAAAATTTTTAATCACATGTGTTGTGGTGTTATTCTGTATTGTCACTAGGATGAGGTAGATGTTTTCATTAACACTATATTGTGTACTAAATCACCTTGGATTGGAAGATTGTTTTAAATTAATAGTGTTTGGGATTTAAAATGATTCATTTATGATTTTTTAAATCATATGGTAAATTATATTTTTGTGTGAGTGATTTTTGGAAAAAAAGGAAATGGTGGATTTATTAGAGATTATATGGTTTCACGAAAAAAAAATTAAAAAATTATAAAGTTGATTTTTTAATTTTAATTATATTTTATTAGTTGTATATTTTTTCATAAATATTTTTATCATTTAGGATATTTTTGTGATTTTTTAGGTATTTTCATTGAATTTAGTTTATAATTTATCCTTCAGTTTGGATGCTTTTTTGGGTCTAAAAAGGATGGTATAATTATCCCTTGGGTGTGGGTGTCTCATCAGGATTAATTTTCATGATGGAAAATATTTTTTTTTAAATTATTCTCAGGATTAGGTGGTGCACATTGTTTGTTTTTCATAGTTTATGGGATCCATCTAATTTTTAAATAGAAAAGGATATGTGGTTCTATTTTAGAAAAATGGGAAACAAAAATTTATTTGGATATGGTTATTTGGAAATACAATTTATTATTTAAACATGAATGGTTTAAATTTTGTATTAAAGTTTCTTTGTTACAGTAATGTTTTAAAAAATTCATTAAAATATGTATTTATTTTCATATCCATGGGTTTCATGGGATGTTTTGGGGATATCAAACTAAGTCTTGTACTCACCACCTATATGTACACCTTGGTAGATGTGTATATATCATAAAATATGTAATATTTTTTCATAATTAATAGGATATATCTATAATAATGAAGTTATTATGGAGGTGTTATTATCTTTTGGGTAGTTAGATCATAGAGTTTTTGGAGATAGATACTATTTCTGTTTGGGTTCTTTATTCTCTAGACTCATATTTTATAGCCCTATTGGATTTTTAAGGGTTGTATGTATTTTTTTACAGTGTGGATATTGATTATTAGTGTCCCATATTTTAGAATGTTTTTTTTATCATGCATAATTTGTTAGATTACCATTGTGTGTTTTTTCCTAAAGGTTTTAATGTTCAATACATAGATATATCAAACTAGAAATTTGGTAAAATTTGTGTAGGTAGTTTTAGGGATAACCATCCCCCAATGGTAATTATTTATCCTTGGACATTTATTGCATGATTTTGGTTGTGAGAGGAGAAAACCAAGGTCATGTAGCCTTTTGGATTGGCTTAGGTGAGTTTGAGGGGTGTTTGGTTTGTCCAGGATGACACATATCCATTTTAAAGTATTCATCCAATATTATTCTATTGTTTTTGATTTATCTAAATGTAGTTATTTAATTTTGAATATATTATATGTTAAATTATTTTACCCAAATATTTTATTTAATTTAGGATTATTTTATGGTTCTAGTCATCATTATTGATATTAAATACTAAATTTATCCATTTATGTGGGTTATTTTTTTTATTAATTTGGATTTTCTATTTGGATTAGCCTTGAAAACCCTCATTCAACTCTCCATTAGTTATTCTTTGATTTTTTATAAAATATAAATTCGAGTGATTATAAAACATATGAAATCATATTAGAATCTTTTTTTCTTATTTTAACCCTATTTTTAAACTTTAAAAGATAAATAAAACCTTAACATCATGTTATTCATCAAATATTTTTAATAGGTTAAGATGAAACTATTTTTATGTATATTTTAATTAATTTTACTTTAATATATAAAATTTTCATTTTCAAAATATATGTGTGTCATATGAAATTATAAATTATAGAATGAGCACATTCCGTGTGTAAAAAAACAAGAAATACATTGATTCATTAATATGTAATATTACATATAGAGGAAGAATACACTTTGTAACGACCCAAACATTCATTAATAAAAATTCCTCTTGATATAATCAAATGTTTATTACAGTTATATAAAATGTGAATTTCATTGGTTTTATGTTTCTGTATTTTAAAATACCGTTATGAATTGTGACCGTTGCTAATATATTCGTTGAACAGTGATCACATGATTAGTATAAATATAGGGCTTTAACAAATCCAATTTACTCAGACAAAGAAAGTGATGGCCTCATCAAGTAGAATTTCCCCATACGAAGCCCATTTTTTGGAGTTCAAAATGGAGGTGTCATCATTGGTATTTTCTCTTGACCAAGCCCAAGACGATCTTGAACACGTTAAGCTTGAGCGGAACTGACTATGGGAGAAGTGGAGTTAATAGAGATTACCACCCGAGCGATGTTATCCGAGCCAACCCAAGAGTCTGTCACCATCTCACACCTTACCCTTCAGTCTTATGTAGGTGTTATAAGGGTTTATGTAACAAGAACCTAGCTCTATGACTATGTACATTATTTTTGTATAAAAATGTGCATTCATTTTATTATTGTTACTTTGTAAATAGTTTTTAAAGCACAAATAGTATTTTTAGTTAATATTCAACTAAGAAATATATTTTGATGAAATAATGGATTTTGGAATTAAATAATATTTTAATAAAATATTATTATAATTAAATTAATTTTTATTAAATATAAATGATCATATAATTTTATGAATGCAATTGTAATTTTTATTAAGGTTTGAAAGTTGTTTTTGTCAAAACCCTTGAATTTCCGATATATATCGGTTTTTATTTTAAAATTAAAAATTCACATATTTAGAAAATTATTTAAATAAAATGTATATTATCTTTGGAATCAGGATGTCGAAATTATCCAACAGTGAATTTTTCATCATTTTCTGAAACAATTGAATTGTTGAGTATAAATTAAATACCATTTAAATATATAATGTATTTTATGACATCATAATAACCCAATTGTGATGTAATAAAATACTATAAATGATATATTCGGCCAATATATGTTTTACCATTAAAATAATGTGATTTTAGGTTTGTTTTATTTATTTTACAAAGCTTTAGTGGACCCTCCAAGACTTATAAAACATTTTGTCTTTTTAAATTGTTTTCTTTGAGAGTGTAACTCACCTCCACATAAGCACCCTCAATATTTTAAGAATTTCGGCCATTGTAATTATAAAATATTTTTTTCCCACTCCCTTTTGGCAAAAACCATGGGAAAAAACCATGGGATGGTATTTGGTATTGATTAGTTTAATGTGTGGTGACCCAAACAGAAATATTAAAGAATTCCCTCTCTTTTCCTATATAAACCCACCCAAGATCCCACTTCCTATTCACTAAAACCCTTTTGAGTTTGTCCAACCACTTCCCTCACATATCTAGAATTATCCAAAGGTCCCCCAAGCTCCCAATAAGCCTCTCTCAAGCCTCTCCCTAGCCTTTGGGATCACACTTCCAAATAAGGTATTTCTTCCTTTCTCATTTTGTCCAATTTTATTTAAGTTGTTGTGCCCTTTTTTCAATTGAAAATATTGGGGTGTGATTTTTCACCTCCCCCATTATTCTATATTTATGTTTTGATGATGGGATACCCTTTCTCTCTCATCAATTCCTTCCATGTACACCCGTTACTTTGCTGAAATTCCTTGAGGGATTTCTCTCTCCTCTTTTATATCCAAGTAATTATTTAGTATTATGAATATAAATTCCATTAAATTTTCTGGTACATGTATCTATATGAACCCCTTACTATTAATTTCATATATATATGATGAGAAACCCTTTTTCTCTGTCATAATCCATTTTCATGAATCCTTATGTCACGTCGTTATGCTGCCAAAATTGCACCACATTTTTCCAAGCCAAGATCATTGTGTAGTGAATACCATACCCATGTCTCTATCAAGGATATTAAACTTTATAAACATATACATATTGAATTTTAATTTCATGAATTTATTCCACATTACTTAATCGTGGAATAACTTATGATGTTGATTGATTTCACGATCCATGTGGCACACTTATGCATGAAATGAAATGTTTAAGAAGGGTGCACCCTGATAGCACTCCAATGCATTGGGTAAAGTATAGTATCATGATACTTCATTTTAAATGGGTGTTGACTATTTATAATTCAAGTGTAATAAGGTTTTACTCGTGCTTCATGTGCAATGAGGGTTTGCTCATGCTCCATGTGCAATGAGCCTTGGATCATGCTAACTCCATATTAAGTGTTGTTGCCACATTTCCATATTATGTTGATAATGCTTTATCATGCTTTTATGTTCATGTTTCTCCTGTGATCCATTGATATTCCTATTTTATAACATGTATTGTATTTCTCATGTTATTCCATGTTTATTCCCTTACTGGGCTTTATAGCTTACCCTTTTCTTATGCATGTCCTCAGGTTATCCCATGAAATGCTAAGTATGAAGGGAATTTAGTGGTCATGTAGAGGAAGTTTTCAATAAATATATTGTGTGTTTTATGTTCTAAGATATTATGTAATGTTCCTAAGCCCTAAAGACACTAGACCTCTCAATCTTCTATGTTGTATCCGGTGAATATTTTATGTAATAAATTAAGTTTTTATGTGTAATAAAAAGAAGGGTTGTCATAGTTGGTATCAAAGGATAGGTTTAGTTATTTTTGGGATTAGGATTAGAAAACCCTAGTGAAGAATTAGAGACAAGAATAAGTATAATAAAAACATCCCTACGTATTAGTGAGTATTGAGTAAGGGGTTTATCAAGCTAATACCAACCTATCTAGATACGAGAAGGTAGAGACGGCTCTAGCATAGATGTATCCTATGGGTAAAAACTGTAAACACCGCTTTGAGCTAGACCCAAATGGGTATTGGTGAACGACAACGGGCCTCGATACACTATTGGTTATGACCCTCCTGGGGAATATGATTTGGTAAATTCACAAGCATAGTATAAACCCTTATTAAGTGAATTAAAAAAATGCCTCTAAAAATATATGTTAGAAAGTAGATCATGAATTTCATAGATTGAAGCCCATGGATTCACAAGTTAAGGAAATAAAATTAATTTTTATGTCAACAATTTTGTCCTTGGATTACCCTTTATGTGTTACCCATATCTTTCCTTTTATTCCAGCCAATGGCCGGTAATAGGAGGACTCGGGCTAACAACCGATGTGAAGATCAATTTGATGACTGTGCTAATTAGATGCCCAATCCAATGGGAGTACGAATCGCGAAATTTGACATGATTCTCTCTCAGTTAAAACAGGATTTGAATAAAAACATGGGTCAAGAGTAATGTTCAACCCCCCTAAGAAAGAACAAGTCACTATCGAGAGCTTCATGAGACAAAGGCCTCCTACTTTTAATGGATCATCCGATCCCTCATTTGATGAAAAATGGATCAAATCCATTGAAAAGATATTATCCATAATTCAATATTCCAAACAAGATAAGGTTATCCTAGATTCTTATCGTATGGAAGGTGATGCTGGTAAATGGTGGACGTTGATCAAAAATACGAATCTAGAGGAGGAGATCGAGGCGTTGGAATTGAAGGATTTCTGGATGATTTTTTTCGATAAATATTTTCTGCGCACCCTCCGACTTAAGATGGAAAGGGACTTATTTTCCCTCAAGAAAAAAGCCAACTAATATTTTAGAGCGTATGAGGCTAATTTCACAAGTCTTGCAAGTTACACCTCCATCTTTGTCATTACCCCCGAATGTGAGGTTGGCCGCTTATTTGGTGGGTTGAAACCTAGCCTACGGAAAGCGCTAGCGATCCATGACTTCGACAGCTATGAGGAAATTGTTCGATGTGCCCTCAAGGTCGAAATGGAGGTCGAAGAATATCATGGGTATCATGGGGATAAGAAGCGTAAGGTGAATTCAATGCTAACAGTCTGATGGATAAATCCAATGGTTCTATGAATATCCCGCACCCCACTTGCCAAAGGTGCAGAAAGAAGCACCCCATAATTTTCCTGAAGGGGATGATGAAATGATTTAGGTGTGAAGTAGAAGGGCACCAATCTATTAACTATCGGTAAGAATAACCCGTGGCTGCGACAAAAGAGAGGAATTCTCCGCTCGACCCTCAATACATTGTTCATTGCTTCAAATTCAAATAATCGGGGCACTATGCAAATCAGTTCCTTAAGCCAAGGGTTTTCAGAGGCAACCCACAACCTCTAAGGAAGAAAGCTCAAGCTTTTTCCATCACTACCGCCAAAGTGAACCCCGACAATGAAGTGGTGACAGGTAGTCTAGTTATTCATTCAATAATAGTGATTTTACTTTTTGATTATGGTTCTACACATTATTTTATATCCCAAAAGTTTAGTAGAACAATCCTAGCATCACCATAATTCATGGAAGTAAAGATGTCAGTGAGTATGAAAATTGGGGAAATCATTTCATCCCATGAATATAAATCCTCCCCTGTCATAATCTATAGATTGAAATTCCCATTGAACCTCTTCATACTCCCTCTAGTAGAATTTGATTCAATTATTGGCATGGATTGAATTTCTTTATATAGAGCCAACATAAATTGCCGTGAGATGGAAATCACTCTCCATGTGGAGAATCGACCCCCGATTCTATACAAGTGCAAGGAGGAAGATGAATCTTCTTTAGATCCATCATCTCAAGAATGGAAATTACCACCCTATGAGCATGTGTAACTGGATCATATGATTGATTCTTAGGAGAAAACCATCCTTTAAGACATGCCTATTGTGAGGGAATTCGCTGAAGTGTTTCCTGAGTAAATGCCTGGTCTTCCTCCTAGAAGAGATGTTGAATTCTTAATTAATCTAATACCTACAGTGTTGCTAATATCCAATAATACATATATAATGTCTATTATAGAGCTTGAGGAGCTGAAGAAACAACTACAGGAGAGTCTGGATAAAGGGTTTATACACACCCAATTACTTCACCATGGGGTGCACTAGTCTTCTTCATCAAGAATAAAGATGGGTCAATGCACCTTTTCATCGATTATCATGATATTAAAAAAATCATAATAAATAAAAAGTATCCTCTCCCACAAATTGATGATTTGATTAATCAGCTACGTGGAGCACAATACTCTTCCAAGGTGGATTTGTAGTTAGGATATTATCAAGTAAGGGTGAAGAAGGAAGATATCCCCAAGACTGCTTTTCTTACAAGATACGTGAACTATGAATTAATTTTAATGCCTTTTGGACTCACTAATGCTCCAAAAATATTCATGGACATGATGAATAGAGTCTTTAAGGATTACCTCAACAATTATGTGGTAGTCTTTATAGATGATATTCTGATATACTCCAAAACCAAGGAGGATCATGAGGAGAATCTAAGAACTGTACTAGAGACCTTGTAGAAGGAGAATCTCGATGAAAAGTACACAAAGTGCGATTTATGGTTGAATGAGGTCTCATTATTGGGCCATATCATCACAAGAAATGGGATATCAATGGATCCCTCCAAAATATATGAAATTGAGGGATGGATGAGTCCAACATCAGTAACGAATATCTGTAGCTTCTTGGGTTTATCAGGATATTATCGACGATTTGTGAGAAATTTATCATGACTGTCCAACCCTCTTACCATGCTAACTCAGAAGGGAGTAAAGTTTTCTTATGGTGATGAATGTGAAGAAAGATTCAAGGAGTTAAAAAGGAGGCTTATCACTGCGCCCGTGCTCACTTTACCCACAAGTGGAGAACTTTTTATGGTATTCAGTGATGCTTTGAAGAAGGTCCTGGGATGTGTGTTGATGCAAAATGAAAAAGTCATTGCCTATGCTTTAAGGAAATTGAAAGTTCATGAGCATAATTATCCAACACATGATCTGGAGTTGGATGTGGTGATCTTTGTGTTAAGAATTTGGAGACATTATCTCTTTGGGTAGAGGTGTGAAATATATACTGACTACAAAAGCCTCAAGTATATATTCACATAGAAAGAGTTGAACATGTGCCAATGAATATGGTTAGAGCTGAACAAAGACTATGATTTCTCAGTCCATTACCACCTTGGGAAAGCGAACAAGGTGGTAGATGATCTAAGTAGAATGGACCCAGCAATTCAATCATTGATGAGAATTGAGAAGGACCCAATCTGATTTTATTTGATGAAGATGGACATGAGAATCATAAAGAAGGGAAAATCATCAATCCTTTCACAAATGTCTGCTCAACCATCTCTTTTGGAGAAAATAAATGATGCTCAACACAAGGATGTGGAAATTATGAAAAGGGTGGAATCTATCAGAAATTGGAAATCCTCAAAGTTCATGGTTGACATGGATGAAATTGTGAGATTTGGGTCACAATTATCTGTACCATCCGATCTAGTGATAAAGAAAGAGCTTCTGGATGATTCATATATCTCAATCTTCTCTATTCACATGGGGAGAACAAAGATGTATCGAGATCTCTGAGAAATCTTTTGGCGGGACAATATGAAAAGGGAGATTGCAGAGTTTACATCAATGTGCCTAGTGTGTCAGCAAGTGAAGGCAGAGAGGCAGAAGTATAAGGGGATGATGAAACCATTACCCATACCAGCATGGAAATGGGAGAACATCACCATGGATTTTTTCACTAGACTTCTGAAGACATCCAAAGGAAACAATGCAATCTGGGTTGTTATGGATCATCTTACCAAGTCTGCAGAATTTTTTTCTATTCGGTAGGATTTCTCACTGGATCAACAGGAACATATATATATCAGGGAAGTGGTAAGGCTGTATGGAGTATCACTATCTATTGTATTTGATCGAGATCCAAGATTCACCTCTATGTTTTAGAAGATACTTCATCATACTATGGATACTAAACTATACTTCAGTATGACCTATCATCCTCAAACCGATGGCCAATCCGAGAAGACTATCCAAACACTTGAGGACATGTTGAGAGCTTTCTCAATGGACTCTAAAAAAGGATGGGACCAAAATATTCCACTGGTTGAATTCTCTTAAAATAATAGATTCCAATCGAGCATCCTAATGACACCTTATGAAGCTCTGTATGGGAAGAGGTGCAGAACACTGACATGTTGGGATGAAATTGGTGAATGTAATCTTCTAGGACCAGAAATGGTTGAAGAAATGGCGGAGAAGGAGAAAACCATTCAGTAGCATATGAAGGAATCCCAGAGTCGACAGAAGAGTTGTGAATATAACCATCGATGAGAACTTGAGTTTAAATTTGGAGATATGGTATTTCTATGAATATATCTGTGGAAGAAGGTAATGAGGTTTAGAATGAAAGGGAAGTTAAGTCCTAGGTACATCGACCCCTTAGATATTCTTGATTGTGTTGAGGTTATGGCCAATAGACTAGCACTTCCACCTACCATAGAAAAAGTACATGATGTCTTTCATGTATCTCTCTTAAGAAAGTACATACCAGACCCTTCACATGTACTCTCTCCAGAGATGGTACAGTTTTAGGATGATCTTTCTTACTAGGAGAAACTAGTGAAGATCTTAGATTGTAGAGAAAAAGTTCTACGAAATAAGATAATTCCCCTCATCATGGTGTTGTGAAAAAAACCACAAGTTCGAAAAAGTGATGTGGGAATCAGAGGAAGTAAGGAAGTAGAGTTACCCACATCTATTTTAGTGTGGGAAAAGGAAATTTCGAGGGCTGAATTTCTTAAAGGGGGAATATTTTAACAACCCAAACATTCATTAATGGAAATTAATCTTGATCTAATTAAATGTTTATTATGGTTATATAAAATGTGAACTTAATTGGTTTTATGTTTCTAGATTTTAAAATATCATTATGAATTGTGACCATTGCTAATATATTTGTTGAACAGTGATCACATGATTAGTATAAATATAGGGATTTAACCAATCCAATTTACTTAGACAAAGGGATCAATGGCCTCATTAAGTAGACTTTCCCCATATGAAGCCCATTTTCAGAGTTCGAAAAGGAGGTGTCGTCATTGGGTATCTCTCTTGACCCAGCCCAAGCCGATCATGAACACGTTAAGCTTGAGCGGAACCAACTACGAGAGAAGTGGAAGTTAATAGAGTTTACCTCCTGAGCGATGTTATCAGAGCCACCCCAAGAGTTTTTCACCATCACACACATTACCCTCGGTCTTATGAGGGTGTTATAATAGGTTATGTAACAATACCCTATCACTATGACTATGCACATTATTTTTGTATAAATAATGTGCATTCATTTTATTATTGTTACTTTGTAAATAGTTTTTAAAGCAGAAATAGTATTTTTAGTTAATATTCAACTAAGAAATCTATTTTGATGAATTAATGAATTTTTGAATTAAATAATATTATAATAAAATATTATTATAATTAAATTAATTTTTATTAAATATAAATGATTTTATAATTTTATGAATGCAATTGTAATTTTAATTAAGGTTTGAAAGCTGTTTTTATCAAAACCCATGAATTTTAGATAAATGTTAGTTTTTATTTTAAAAGTAAAAAATTAAAATATTTAGAAAAATATTTAAATAAAATTAATATTATTTTTGGAATCAAGATGTCAAAATTATCCAATTGTTAATTTTTCAAAATTTTATGAGACAATCGAATTTTTGGTTAAAAACTAAATAACGTTTAAATATATAATGTGTTTTATGACTTCATAATGACCCAATAGTGATGTAATAAAATACTATAAATCATATGTTCGGACAATATATGTTTTAAAATTAAAATAATGTGATTTTAGTTTGGTTTATTTATTTTACAAAGCTTTAGTGGACCCTCCAAGAATTATAAAACATTTTGTCTTTTTAAATTATTTTCCTTGATAGTGCGACTCACCTTCACATAAGCACCCTCAATATTTTAAGAAGTTCGTCCATTGGACTAATAAAATATTGTTTTATACTCCCCTTTTTCGAAAACCATGGTCAAAAACCATGTTCTGGTTTGTGGTATTGATTAGTTTAATGTATGGTGACCCAAACCTAAATATTAAAGAATTCCCTCTCTTTTCCTATATAAACCCACCCAGGATCCCACTTCCTATTAACTCAATGCCTTTGGAGTTCGTAAAACCTCTGAACTCCACTCTATATAATCCTCCCAAGGTGCCCCATGCTCCCAAGAAGCCTCTCTCAAGCCTCTCCCAAGCCATTGGGATCACACTTCCAAGTAAGGGATTTCTTCTTTTCTCATTTTGTCCGATTTTCTTTAAGTTGTTATACCCTTTTGTTTTCAATTAAAAATGATGGGGTGTGAATTATCACCTCCCCCATACTTCCCTATTTATTTTTTTATGATGGGATACCCATTTATATCTCATTAATTCCTTCCATGTACACCCGTTACCAAGCTGAAATTCCTTGAGGGATTTCTCTCTCCTCTTTTACATCCAAGTAATTCTTTAGTATTCTACATATAAATTCCATTAAATTTGTTGGGACATGTATCTATATGACCCCATTACTATTAATTTCATGTATATATGATGAGACAACCTTTTCTCTCTCATCAACCATTTTCATGAATCCTTATGTCACGCCGTTATGCTGCTGAAATTGCACCGCATTTTTCCAAGACAAGATCATTGTGTAGTGAATTACATACCCTTGTCTCTATCAAGGGTATTAAACTTTATACACATATACATATTTAATGGTAAATTCATGTATTTATTCTAAATTACTTAATCATGGAATTACTTATGATTTTGATTGATTCCATGATCCATGTGGCACACTTATTCATGAAATGAAATGTTTAAGAAGGGTGCGCTCAGATAACACTCCAATGCATTGGGTAAAGTATAATGTCTTGATAAGTCCTATCAAATGGGTGTTAACTCATGATAATTCAAGTGAAATGAGGTTTTACTCATGATTCATGTGCAATGAGGGTTTACTCATGCTCTATGTGTAATGATCCTTGGCTCATGCTAATTCCATGTTAATGTTGTTGCCACATTTCCATGTTATGATTATCATGCCTTATCATGCCTTTATGTTCATTTTTCTCTTGTGATCCATTGATATACCTATTGTATAACATGTATTTTATTCCTCATGTTATTCCATGTTTATTCCATTACTGGGCTTTATAGATCACCCTTTTCTTATGCATGTCCCTAGGTTATCCCATGAAATGCTAAGTACGAGGGAATGCAGTGGTCATATAGAGGAAGTTTTCAATAAAGATGTTGTGTGTTTTATGTTCTAAGCTGTTATGTAATGTTCCTAAGGCCCAAAGACACTATACTGCTTGATCTTCTATGTTGTATCAAGTGAAAATTTTATGTAATAAATCAGGTTTATCTGTGTAATAAAAAGCAGGGTTGTTATACACTCAATAAAATATTAAAAAATAGAAATGGGAAAATAAAAAAAAATATAACATAACATGAATTTAAAAATCCACAAGGCCATGGTTTCCTAGAAAAATCACACTCACAAAAAAAATCGTAAGAAAAAAATATAAATATTATGGTAATTTTTTAAAGGATGTATAAAACATATAAAGTTAGATTAGTGAATGATTAATTTAGTTAATAAAATGTATTTATAAGATGTATAAAGACATTATTATGGTTGGAATAGTATAATAGCCACAAAATAGTAATCTGAACATTAAAATAGTATCTTAATCATTAAAATAGTGAAATTACATATGAATTAAATTTACAATGAAAAAATTTAAATATAAATATTATATTTCCATGAATGAGATATTTAAATTAGGTATCTAAAATAAAGAATATGTGTATATTATTTATAAATAAAGTTTAGCTTATTTGGTAAAATAATTATTTTTTATTAAAAATAAATATTGATAATAAAAATGTTAGAAAATTATGTATATAAAATTAAATTTAATTTTTTGGAATCATCATGATTATATTATCTAAAAGTGATTTTTTAGTATTTTTTGGAAGAAAATGAATTTTCACAAAAATAATGAAAATATAGTATTCCTAATATAGCATGTTTTATGACATAATATTGAAATAATAATGACAAAATCAGTTCTAAAATGGTAAAATCAATGCTAAATAATATTATTAAGATATAAAAATGTGTTAAAATAAATAAATTCCATTTCTAAACCTAGAAAATAACTTCCAATGTCTAGAATCATAAGGTAATCTTTAAAAATATTCATTTTTTATTACATTCATTTGATAACTAATAAATATGGTGGTAGAAATTCATTAAAATTATAAAAACATATATTTTTATTTAAATTCTATTTAAAATAAAAAAGAAGACCATTGTTTCAATTCTTAATCATTTAATAATATTTTATTCATTATTTTATTCCAAAATACCACTCCCCTTCAAGTATAAATTTCCCATATCACCCCATCTAAAATATTTTAAAAATCCATCCCAATTAGAAACATATACTCAATTCCCTTATCCTAAGAATCCTTGTATCCTTAGAGAAATTTTGATCTCATGTCACTCAAATAAATCTTGGTGTTATCCTATTTTGGATGGAGTAAACATAAAAAATAAGGTAACATTACTTAATTTTGTCATTTCACTTTACCTCTTATGTTATTCAATGCAATTAATAATTTATAAAAAATATTTCTAAAATTAATTATTTTTCTTATTGATACAATACTAATTTTATTATTCTATTTTTAAATTGTTTTAATCCATTTATAATATATATATATATACACATTATCTCCCATTCATTTTAAAACGACTTGTTAATGGACTATATTATCATTCTATGAGTATGTTTACAATTTATTATGTATCATTTTTTGTATACATGATTAGTGTAAAATATATAAGTATATAAAAATTTTACTATGTTTCTAAATAATTATAATAATAAATTTGTATCAAATACATATCTCCCTCAACATTTTTGAAATAGTCTCATTAGTGGTCGGTTTAATAACTTATGATATTATTATCAGACTTAAATTATCATCACTTTCATAGTTGGTTTGAATAGTTTATATATTATATATAAATATATAATTTATTTTATTATTCTATAGGTAATTTTATTATTTTATAAATAAAAAAATTGAAACCATGAAATCAAAAGGATAATGGAATAATTTAAATAGACATATAATCAAACAAATAAACCCTTAATAAAACATTATTAAATAAATTCCAATAATTATAATTGATCAAGAATAACATTAATTAGTTTAATATAATTCCATATAAATGTATTGATATACCAAAATTAGTTATATCATATATGAAAATGTGACAAAACAAAACAATAACTAAGGCAAGGGAACTCCTGAACTATTTTCTTTTGTTTTTTCTTTATCCTATCTCTCCCTCTCATTTTCTCATGCATATTTTATATTTCTATTAAATACATAATAAATTCAATATTTCTTAATTTTTCTATTTTCTCTACTCTGGGGATGTGTATTCTTTCAATTCATTGGAAAAAAATTATTTGAAACCTCTAATGATGTTAGTAAATTCTTTTTGAAAATATCATAGTGATTCTTATTATACTATTCATCTTCACTTCATGAACAATGATATTTTATTTCATATTATACATGAATTTCTAAAAATAATAATTTATGGCCCTAATTTTTGTTATTTTATTTCTGTCAATATGTTAGTAATTGACAAATCATGTGATGTCAATATCATTTGAGGAAGATGACTAGCTTGGAAGTGTGTTTTGTTGATCCCAATATTGGTAAATTGTAAAGATAGTTGTTCCAAATAAATTATGTGTATTTCATTATGAATATTGGAATTAGTTGATGTTTTGTATAATATCCACCCATAATAACTCAAAATGTCACATTTTATATTTAGGAAAAAGTAATATTAATTATGATTATTATTGATCTGGTCATAATATCTTGGATATTTGAATAAGGAATTTGAATAAGTGAACTTTGTATAATTTAGAAAAATATGCAATATTATATAATTTCATTTGGAGTTCAATGAATACCATGAAAATATTTATTTTCTACAAGATTTTTATATAAGTTGTGGATGTTTTTTGAAGGCCATTCAAAAATAAAAATAGATTTATATGTTTTCATGATGATTATATTTTGAAGAAGGACTTGTTATGGATTATGAATCTATACATGGTAATTATAATGCATATTTGACTGTTAATCAAAAAAATCAGTCATCAATTTTCAAAAAGCTAGGATAGCTCAATCCTACATATGTGAGTGGCATCTCAACCACTTCAGAGAGCCAGGAAGGACACCTATACATGGAGGTAGGAGCAGTGTACTTCCAGTGTACTCAAGGGGTGAGCACATGGAACACATGAGGGTTCTAGGGGGACCACATAAGGGTATGGAATTACCCATGCAAGGTTTGTGTGGATGTTGTTCTAGGTACCAATTATGGTTCCCGATCAAGAGGTGGGTGGGATTTTGAATGTTATTAAGCAACTCGATAAAAATTTAAACTTCAATGTGTTATGGCGAAAACACATGGGTATAGTTCTTCCATATTATATGATACCGACATAATTTAGTTATAAAATCATATAATTAATATCCTTCTAATTTAGACCTCATTGTCATCTTGAAACTATTATTTACCCCTTTGACTGACCTACCCTTAAATATATGGGAATGATCATTATACAAGTAACCCTTATATGGATTACACATATATGGGTATTAAAAGACACACTGGTACCTTTATGTAGTGATTTGATAATGACTCCAACATACCCTTAAAAAGAGAACCCTTACAAAGAGTTCTCATACATATCTTACCATTACGAAACCCCAAAATTTTGTCTTCTACATCAATCCATCAATGAGATGTTATACACTAAAATTAATCTATACCAGTGATCGTCAAACATTATTCTGGAATCTCCACTAATCAAGCTAAGGTGAAGATAGGTTAAATAATACAAGTATTTACACCTATTATATTTCTTAATTTCTATGTCATCCAATAGATTAAAGAATTTTAGTTGTCTAGTCAGATTGATCTAATCATAGGAAGTTAATCAGAAATTATTGGTGTCTATTAAAGAGGACTTGATCTACATTTTTTAATAACTTTATGAGGGACAAGAAGATATCCTATAACCTTGTTCTTAAATTTTTAATCTTCCAATATAACTATTTAGTGCTCGAGGAATAGGTTCAAGTCCTTATACTTTCCAATATTTTTCAAGATAATAAAAGATATATTGTATGAGAGTGGGATGATAAACACCTTACACTAAGGACACAGTCATCCACCATAGAGGTGAACCTCAACAAAATCTTGGTGTGCCTTGTGAGTTAATGTTTTATGTTCTTGGAGGATAACCATTGGTGAATAAGATTATTTAATTATTCATTGAATAAGTGGAAAAGGTATAAAAGGTCATTACAGTTTTAAAGTGATGAAAATTAATCTCACATTGATTCACCACCCTCATTGAGGTCATCCCAAAGTGATCCTAACTATCTGTAGCAGAGGGCCATGTCACACCGTTTTTTGGAATATATAATTTTATGCTCTTTGAAAATTTTATATCTATTATCAATTAATAATAGAGTTAAAAAATGAAGGAGTAGTATTTGTTTAAGATCACAATTCTATCTCATCTAAGATAATGAAGAATGGAAAAAAAGAATAAATTGAGAAATATGATGAAGAAAACCCTCTTGTGAAAAGACGAGGATCAATCTGTTTATCCCTATTATAATTTTGAGAAAGGAAATTAAAACATGGAAGTAAATGATTTAGTGGTACAATCTACTACCAAATGTAAATAAAACATTTATACCTCATGAAGATATTTATAACAACATGAAGTAGAGGGTGAGTATGAATAGTGTTCGGGGTTCCATCCCTAGGGCCAGCTCAAGTGGTGGGAGGAATGGGGGATGTTATTAAGAATCCAAATAATAAGTGAAACTCTGATGCATGATGACCAAAACATTCATTTACTATTCATATATATTAAATTATATGGACATAGCACATCCATTCTATCAAAAAATTAAAAGGTACACGATTGCTGCCATATTTTCTTCCTCAACCTCTAGTTTACCCTTATTCCTATCCCCTTATATAGATGGGATTGACCTTTAAGTAAGTCACACTTACATGGATTAACCATTCACTGGTAATGGAAGATATGTTGGTAGCATTACACAATGTTATGATGAAGACTCCATAAAACCTTTATAAAGATTACCATTACATAGAATATCCATAAACAACTACCTTTATAAAAAATTTATAACATCATATTCAATGTTGACCAATGGAAGGGATACTATGAATTGAAATATCTTTATACTAGCATTCATTGAACAACATTTCAGCATCTAGACTAATCAAACTGAGGTAGATAATGATACATGATCAAAAGAATGTTTGAAATCTATACATATTTCATGCATGGGATAATACAATAAATGATCTTTGATAGAATGAAAAATGAAGTTTTAGAAGTCCATTAGAGTATCTGAGAGAATGGTTGAGATCAAATTAAGGTTCCACATGAGATCTTCATCACATGAATACAAGTCCAAAATAATGAAGGGAAAATGAGTTGATTAAAATAAAGAAACCATAATACTCAGTGTCTTGTGGTGTCAACACATATGAAGTAAACCCATATTCTAAAAATTACAAGATCTTTTGGAATTTAAAATACACCATTTGGAGGATTAAAAAAATCCCAATTCCATAAGATTTTTAAATATATTTTTAACACATCATAAAATGTGGATATGAGGATGTGAAACACAATAAATACAAGAGAATAACCATTTTAATAAATACCAAGTCTCCCAACTAAGATCTAATAGTTATTGATTCAAAGATAACATTTTTTGAAAGATAAAAACATAGAAACCAAGAGGAATTAGGTTTCACAAAGGAGAGTTCTATGCACAAATCCTATGAAAAAATAACCCCAATCTACTCATCAATGCAAATAATACGTTTTTCACACTCATCTTCATAATGAATGATCCATGTACCCTTGCATGTTAAGATAACACATGAGGGTTACATAAAGAATATAATATTATCTTATTTTATCTATACAATTACCAACAAAATATTAAATTAATGTTCCATGAAGCATATATTTCTTCCATGAAGGTTTTTTTGTGATTGGTTTACATAAAAAATAATATACCATGTTAATTGTTTCCTCAATGGAAAAGATTAACTTTCATAATTAACATCACATAACTATTAAAGGTTTTATGAGGAAGGAAGTTCATACATGCACGAGTGCATAAAAATCGTATGAATTATTTGAGAACATGGGAATAACATAAAATAATAATAATAATATATGATATCATTAAGGTTTTATATAATATTCCATGCATGTCACATAGAACATGATTTCATGAAGATACAATAAGAATATGACATTATAATTCATACATTTATTATGAATGTAAAAGATCAAAGTAAAAAAGAAGAATTTGTTCCCATGTTGATTTCCATTAATTATAATTTTCATTAGAAAATAACTTTGAGATTTTAATTCAACAACATATTTCTATTATTCAGACTGATGAAGAAGAAGAGGAAACCTCTTTTATTTTTTCATTTCTTTATTAGTCCAATGATTGTTAAATTTGATGCAGCCCATCAGATTGCTGCTATCATAGGATGTTGATCATATTTTCTTAGTGTCCATTGAAGATAATTTTTTCTAAATTTTTTGATAACTTTAGGTGGGATATATATGTAAAATATAACCTTATTCTTCGATGTTTAAATGTTCATTGTACTAGTTGGTTCTAGGGGAACAAGGTCAAGGTCATACCATTACATGTGCTTTCCTATATAATAAAATTTAACTATGTAAGAATGGGTTAATAGCCATTGTACACTGATGATGTAATTTTCCAATCTTTAGATGAACCTCATAAAAATCTAGGTGTCCCTTATGGATTACTATTTTATATTCTTTCTTATCAACCATAGGTGAAGAAAATAAAATAATCATTTATAGAATAAGTTACATAGCTAAAAAAAGGGATTAAAATTTTAAAGTGATAAAAATCCACCCTACAAAAATTCATACCTCCCTCTTAGCATTATTATACCAAATTTATCCTAACAATTATTTCCATACTTTTAGGATTTATCAATATTATTAATCTACATAATATTTACAATAGTATAATGAAATACAATCCATTATCATGGGTTTATTTCATGTTTATGCTAGATATAAATTTATTTTCTACGCGGAATATATGATTATAAGAATATTATTATGTGATATGTCTTAAAAAAAATTAATATACCTCTAAGTAATTTATTTTTAGGTTTGTATATATTAATATTATTATGTATAAAAATGATATAGTTATCTTTATCTATAATATTGTGCAAATAAATGATGTTATAAGCATTGTATATAATGTTATTATGAATGAAAGTTAACTTTTTATTGAAACATAAGAGGCAAGAGTCCAAAGGAAAACAAAAAAAGGATCACGTGGCCTAAAATGATGAAGGCCAAAAGAATATTCAAGAATATCCTATTTTCATCTCTTTAGAATAGACCCAACAGTATTATAGATGATGAGGACCTCCCCTTCTATTGATTCATGGGCCAGCTTGTCCACTACAAAATTTTCATCATGCCAAACATAGTTGATAGATTCGTCCTTGTTGATGAAGTTACTTCACATCCGAATGAGGTAGTGAAGGTCCCAAGGGGGATCGGCCTTCCCTTTGAGAAAAAGGGTGGTAACAGCTGAGTCAATTTCAATTACCTCCACCTTCAGGTTGAAGTGCCTACATAAGTTCAGACTAGTGTGCATGGCTCTAATCTCTACTCAAACAAAATTTACCTGTCTGTAAAAAACTTAAAACCAAATAAAATAGTGCTGATCATATCCTTAACCCACCCTCCACCCCTCACATGTTATGATGTGTTTGAAGTAATTATTGACAAATGTTTATAATGTATCACTATTTTTCATGTTCCATATCCCATCTTTCCATAAAATGACTTCCATATAATTAGGATTCTAATCCTATTCTTATGATTTTATGATTATTTTTATTCTCACCCAAGTAATATCGTTGATTCATGTCTCATGTTCAATCATATTATTTATTCCATTACTAGTATTTTTAGATCACCCTATCTATGATATATGTACATACATAAGTACATGTTTTGATTAGGTTATTAAATCATACAAGAGATATTTAAAAATTGTTTGAAATGTTGGGTAAAATTTTATGTATTTTAATATATTATGAGACTAATTATATAAAGACACAAAACATATCAATTTTTGGAGTTATAATATTATGTTTGTTTATTTTAAAAATGATGTCGTATTTGTCTGTATAAGGTAAGGTTTAATATAGATAGTCTAAAATAAAGGAGTATTTTATTTTGAATTTAGTATAGATGGTTAAAGGCAACCTTGTGATTTCATAATTATAAACCTTAGTGTTAATTTACTCATTTTAATAAGATTTATATTAAGTAATTATTGATTTATGTTTTATTCTATCATTTTTTATTTAAATAATGGTAATAGTAAGGAGAAACCAATCCAACAACCAATGTGATGGATAAATCAATTATTTTTAAAATAATATTCTTAATTAAATGGTAGATGGAGTTTAATGAATCTTGAAAATACATATCCACTTATACATGTTTTTGAATAGTAATGTAATCCATGTGAAACATAAACCTTCAACCAAGTTAAAAAATGATCTATTTAGTTCATCCTGCGATAATTTGTACCTTTTGTTTATTGGATATTTTTATCTAATTGTTGTAGAAAATTGGGTCAAATTCATGGAAGATATATATTTTTACATTATTTTTCTAGGAAGGATAATGTCACTCTAGTTTTATAATATTTAGAAAGAGAATGTAATAAATGATGTAAATTGTTAAAGAATACAATGTTCAAGGGTGATATTTAATCAATAGATTGGGAAGAAATTGTGAAAATATTACATGACAAGTATTTTCCCTATACCATTCTATGTTGTTCCCTAGATCTGACTAACAGACCTCCCCCTTTGTATCCAAATTATATTGATTCTCTATGGGATAAGAATCCACCTTAATATTTTTCTTAGGGATTATTTCATTATTTTTTTATGAAGGATATTTTATTCACTTGTATTCCTATTGACATCAAGCTTGTATCACCTCAGCTAAAGTGGATTTGGATATCAATCATAACAAAAGTATCTTGGAAATGAATTTTCCTTGAAAATTAGATTTCATTTTTCACATCCTTCCATAAATAAGGTTTCAATACAATTTATAGTGTTTGTAGTGAATATAGGGGCCTATTATATAAGGTAATGAATTCTAGGATCTTTTCATCCTAAGGAATCATACTAATTTTTAATAAAGGAACCAAGATCACATAGTTGGAGGCCAATGATTGTGGAATGTATTAACACTAATAGACCATATGCTCGAACAGGGTGGTCCTTAAACTGAAAAGGTCCACTTCTTATAGCTTCCACCCCACCCACCATCATGTTCACTTTCTGGTAAACATTGGTATGTTCTAGGGTCCACCTAGTATCAAGGAGGTGGAATCCCTAATTGGATTCTATAATTAAAGGGAAGATCCTAAGGTGTGTGTGTGGGGGGGGGGTATTCAATAAAATTATTAAATTTACATGCTTATTTTTTAGGGATAGTTTTAACTTTAGTTGGATGGACTAGGAATAAACACTCATATGAAGGAATAATAAATAAGGATCTCTATTCCCCAAGATACCATAATAATATCTATAGTTAGGATTCCCCTAGAAATCATAGATGGTTATGTCTATAGGTGGGTCTGATCTTTAGGAGAATGATCCTTTTTTTCCTCAAGTTTTTTTACATAGGAATCATATTAGGAAGAGCCAATTTTCATATATCATCGTTACTCCATCAAGTGATAGATATAAATCAGGGGTATAATTTCATTAATGGATTATTATGGTTTAAATATTTATATAAGGATGAATTTTAGACAACAAATGGATTTTTCATAAACTTATAATTCTCAAATAATTTGTTTTAGAAAGGAGTAAATAATATATTCTACGGTTGGGGAGCCTGGGATCAAATGAACGGGACAAATTAATTATTTGAAAATAATTAATATAGAAATCAAGGAGAAAATGAATAATGTTTTTGTGAGATGAGAAAAAATCTTAAACCAACATCGACAATAGTCTCCAAATGACCTCTAAACCAGCTATTATTAACCTCTAAGGAGGCTTCTACTGTTAACAACTAGAAATATAAACAAAATAATCCGACACTGTTAACTATTTTGAATTATACAATAACTGACATATAATAAATTTTAGTGGTATAAGGGAGTTAAACATTACAATGGATAGTCTGATATCATGATTCAATATCGTACCTAAAAGGAGATTAATGTGTAGGGAGGTATCATTTTTATAAATTGTAATTATTATGGTTTTGTGTATTTGAAATGTTGTTGGTTTAAAATTAATTTTGAATTCTACACAGTTTCTACATACCGAGAAATTTTATTTATTCATCAAATTTGTATTGTTGCATATGCTATAAAAAATAGCAAAAGTTTTATAGGGATTACAATATTTTCATCTAGTTTTATTAAGAAATATGATAGTAATATATATATATATATATTATAGTGGTTTGAAACCATATCTCTAAAATAATATATCAATTTGATACATTTTGAGTTATGAAGAAGTAGTATTATGTGATATCAATATAGAGATAGAGGTTAGTGAATATTTCAATGGATATAGAGAAATGAAAAAGTGGATGAGGTTTCATGTTATAGGATCAAATAAAAATGAATTGATAGTAAGAAAATTTTACTACCCACATGTCAGATATGTGGTAAGAAGCACCATAGAAACTATGTCCAAGGAACAAATAAATTCATTATGTTAGAGAAATAAGGGAATTAATGTCATGAATACTAAAGGATCACAAAGAGTCAATTCATTATGATGTTGGAAGGAAATTATACTCCAAATTAACTAGACATGGTTTTGTGGTTTAATTGCAAGAAACATTGTCACATTATAAGCCAGTGAAATAGATCAAGGGTTATATAAGATAATTTAAACTATTAAAGAAAAGGGAGAGGAAAAAATCTCAATATATAACCACCCATAAGTTAGGGCAAAAAAAATTAAGTGGTGAAATGTAAAATTAATATTCACTCAATAATGGTGATAATTTTATTTGATTTGAGATTGATGAATTACTTTATATCTTGAATGTTTTTTTGTTAATATGTAATCAACTCACTAGAACCTTGAAGTACAGATTTCTATGAAAACACTTAGTGGTAAAATTAGTGTATCTAAAGTGTTTTACTCTTCCCCAATTACCATTCATTGGATGATTATTTATATAAACCAAATAATCCATTTTTTGGTGGAATGTAACGTTATATTGGTAATGGATTGGTTCCCTTTTGGTAGAGATAATATCAAATTCCTAGAAAATAAAATAATTTTTTTTACATTATACACCATACAATTATTCTATAAAATCAATAGAGGATTATAAATATTTTTTATAAAATCATTTAAACGAATAGGGTTTTACCGATAATGAAGAATCATATCATACTCAAATAGTGAACACAAATGAAAATTTCAACCATAATGACATGGACATTCTAAGAGAATATATTGATGTATTCCTTAATAAATTTCTTAGACTTCTTCTAGAAAATGAGGTTGATTTATGAATAAAACGTATACCTGATGTGAAAGATATATTAAAGATACATTTAAGAATTTACCCTATAGAAATTGGTTAATTAAAGAAGAAACTAAAAGAGTATTTTCACAAAAGGTTTTGTATGACTAATTTAGTATCCTTGGGCTGCACAAATACTCTTTTTAAATAGACCATTTGTGTAAGAACCCAAATTTTTATGTGGTACGAAACCATCTCTTTTCAGTTTAATTCCTTGGTTTTGAAGGAATATGAATGCATAGTAAGGCTATAGAGAGAATAAGGGAATAAGGGGCTTGTTTTGAGCTCAAAGACTCATATTTTTAAGGAAACAACTAGGATTCATTCTTAGTAAAAACCATGATTCTCAGGATGCATGATTTAATGAAATAGTATGGGGGGGGGGGTTAGTGATTATCCAAGGTCCACATTGTTTTCCATAATAGTATGACCCAGGCTGCATGACCATTTGAAACATCTATAATATTAAACAATGGAAAATCACATGGGGTTTTCATGGTTTCTCAAAATGTGTACATGAACCATGAGAGTACCATTTATAGATAGTAGGCCATCCAGAGTTGGTGCACGACTTAGCCAAACATGCAACCAAACTGTTCTCCTATTAATGTTCATGGATTATTAACATTTTACCCTTATATCTATATATGTTACCCCTCCATCTTCCATTATTATTTCCAAGATATAGGAGGTCATCTTCTCCTCCCATTGAGCTCTCAAGCCTCTATAACCTTGGCTTTTCACATATTCCATTATCTGACCTCAGAACCGAGATCTGTTTGTCTCATTGGATTCCACTTTGTAAGTGCTTCATTATTTAGGATCCCTTCATCGTTATTCTTTATATATATGTTTATATTTAGGTGAAATCTCATATGAAAAAATTTTAGGGCATTCATCCATTATTACAATTTATTCCAATCCATGCCAAATTAAGGGCCAATACTAGATGAGGGATCTACTATATGCATAAGGTATGTGGTATATGAATCACCTATTAAAGTCTCACCATCTAAAAATTGTTTCCATCAAGAACATGCGGGTTTCACTGGGTGTTTCTCCTTAAATTCATCTTCCTTAAGTTAAATTTATTGATTTTGAAGATATGGCCCTAGTGGAACCTCTTTGACACCATTAGAAGTTTAGTCCTCAACATTGGCCACCCATTTATAGAAATTCCTTTAATTACACCTTAATGGCCTATATTGAGATATTTAGGAAACCATTTGGGTGTACACTAATTTTTATTATTAAGGAGTATTCCATCAAAATTAAATGAAAATTTTCATGGTTTTATGGAAAGTATATTTATATATATTACATTACCCAGTTAAATTATAAATTTAATGGATATTTGTTGCCTATCCTTAATTCACATTATCATGATTAATGAAAGGTAATTTAAGGAAACTATTAATTGATTAAATGGATTGATTATTACAATTCCTATGATTACATATGTATATAAATTAAATGAGTATAATTTTCCTTTTATTTTGAAATTTTTATCATTATAGGAATGGACAGACATGATCCAACCTAGGATTTCTGAGGGAATGCATCACGCAATTAGAGGATTACATTCCGATTCATTGAGTCAATTTACATGGGATATACAAACCACATAATCTGGCCATTGTATTATTATATGGATCCCTCAACATTGTACCAATGATTCACTTGATATATTTTCTAGATATTAGAATTCTATTGATACAGTACTTGGATTCATCTTGATGTTTTCGAACATGAGATTCCATGGATTCAACCCATTGTGCCCACTGATTCATAGCCTAAGATTTCCACGGATGAGATCTAGGGACTTTCTTAGACTCTTTTATAGTGGAATGCCTTGGGATAACCCCTTGGATTGTGCATAGACCCCTATATCTAGATTACATGAGTTATTACTATGAGATGTCCGGACCCTTGAGGGGAAGGATGCCTTGGATTCACCTTGGATCCTCACTTATTATTATTATGATCTATTCTACTATTGTTGAAAAATTCACATGTTCCATATATATAAATTGAATCTTAAATAAAATAATTTAATGTATACTTTTTCAGACACTAATTGAGGATGAAGCATGTATGAGTTGTTTATATACACTACTTTAATTTATTATATACCTACACACTATATAGTTTATATTAACAGACTGAATTTGTAGAGATGGAGTTGGTGGTGGCCTACTGAGACTTATCTCACACACTATCCAAGTCATCATTCGTACCTAGGAAGATTGTATTATCACATGTGCGGACAAGGGGAAGAATCCTGCTTTGGAAACCTAACTTTATGGATTTTTTATGTAAATTGGGTAGTATATAACAATGCCAGAGCATATGAAAATTGGATAGTTTTTAGTTCCTTTTTATTATTTTGTATAACATGCGTTGTATATTATTTTACTTCAATGTATGCATGTTTTAATTTTTGTAGATACATAACATCATCATTTTGTATATGATATAGTTTACTTATTTTTTATGAATATTAATTTCTTTATGCTTATGATTATTTTCTCTACAATATTTTTTATTATGTTTTTTTATTCATCAATTATATCTGGTGTTATCCACTATGAAAAGAGGAAATAGTCTCCCCAAAGGCACACGTTAGGCCCTCGCAAAATCCTTTAGCATATGGGGAGGCATGCTTGAGGCCATGTGTCCAATAGGGTTTAGTCACTCATGAGTGAACAGGGTCTGGGATATCAAAAAGTGGTATCAAAGGTGCCTATTTATTGTATTATTGTTTGGAAAATTTAGATAGATGATTAGTAACATGTTGGAACTTGTTCATAAGCCATGCATAGGAGTAGCGAACCCATGTTTGGGGGTAAATACCAAGTTTCCTACTAATTGAAAATTGTAGTTCTATTTTTACCTATTAAAGTTGATATAATTTCACCATTGGATGGTAGACATGATTATTTAGGTTTGTTACACACTATCTATATTTTACCTTGGACTAGTATAATAAGGAACATTGTTACATGCATCATTATAGGCACCAAGGATTCACAAGCCTTGCATATTCCATGCCATATAGGTGTATTTTACTTCTTGCATTGCCTCTGTTGACAGTGACTGTTGAGTGTCCCTTGGTTTTTATATATACATATTAACATAACAAATTTTTTAAGGGAAGTCAAATTGGTTTTTTAAATTTTCAAAATCAACCAAAATGGTGTATTCCCGTATATATTGATGGTGGCATCTTAAATTTACAATTTCAACCTGTGTGAGAGATGTAAGCAGGGTAACATGAGTTGGAATTTTACTATTATTACATGAATACCAATTTCAATTTGTAAAGTGTATGGGACCTCATGAATTAGAGAGGGTAATTAATCTGAATAAAGACATCATATCGTACCTATTACATTCTAAGACCATATTTGAGGGGATTTTTATAATTAAATGGGCTTCAATATCAATTTATAAAGTGTATGTGACTTTATAATCTGTGAATTAAAATCCATTTAATGGATATTTTTAATATGTATAAAATCACTTATGAAATTAAAATGTAAATTTTGACATATAAATGATATGGTTTCCTATAAATGGAGAGGCTAAGTGAAACTTGAAGATAATTTTCCTCCTAACTTGCAATTGACCCTCCATATACCAAAACCCTATAAATGAAAACTTGAACACTTACCAATGAACGGTACTTTTAAGTAGGTAGTTGGGATAATATATTGGGTTTTGACCCCATTTTATTCGATTTATATCATTTTAGTGATCCTATCTACTTTAAAATCATGATCTAAGGTTTGTAATTGGCATTTTTAGAGCCATGCGACAACATTATCATCAAGTCATGTGTTAGGAGGGTGGAAATGATCATTCTTCAGAAGTGGTGATACCTGAGCCACCTATTACACCTCCAGTAGTTCCACATGAGTAACCACATTATATTCCTTAACAGTTTATTAATGCTAAATTTTTAGAGGGTTTCTAGTATTTAATGTGGTTTATGCAGGGCGATCCACAACCTCTACCTACAATGTATGATCTGACTTGTGAGTTCTAGCAGCAACATCCTCCCATCTTTTTAAGGGATGGTGGTCCACATGATGCTGATTCATGGCTAGAAGATATTGTTTCCTATCTCATAGAATCTGGATATTCCATCACATAGGAGGTTCAAGATCTCTACTAAAAGTTTGTGTGATTTTGACCAGTGCTTGTGGGATGTGATTACCTAGGCAGGTTGTCATTAGGGCATGGTCTAGGAAGACTTCCAGACTACCTTCTATGATTAATTGTTACCTTATATGATGAGATCTAATCAAGTATGGGATTTCAGGCTTCTAGATATGTGTGCTATGTACATAATTTACTATTTAACATATTATACCAGGATTCAATGTTTTACACTATTTCTTGGTAGTAATGAGATATCATGACGGAGATGCTTCAAGGATGGGCTTAAGTATGCCATATTCTCTTAGGTGAATGTCTTTTTCCGATATTCCTCTTTTGATATCATGAACCAGAATATTATCCTTGAGTGAAACATGAGTAAAGATGGTTGTTCTAGGAATATAGGTTTAATGATGAGATAGATCGGTTGTTCTTTCAATAATAGGAAGTGTAACCTTGAGGTTTCTCATCAAACTAGTGGCTTCTAGGATACCAGCACTAGAATATATTTTATATACCTTAGTGTGGACTAAAGAGTAATCTAAAGCCGAAATGTGATAGAGACCCACTTGAGTGTTGTGATTTTGGCCTAATGGGTCATCTTCATAGGTATTGTTAGACCATTACATATATTTCTAGTAGAATAGGGCTCGCACCGGCTCTAACTTCTAGAGTTGGTTTATTGGGTCCAAGTCATGCTAGATATAGGAGTAGTAACTGATGAATAGGATTAGGATGAGGTCGTGATCATGGTAAACATACTTTTTGTCATTATCACCTGTAGAGTAGAACTGATTAGGGTATTCAAGATTTATCTCATAGTGTAGGACCTGGATAGATTCATGAATTAGAGAAGACACCTTATTAGTAGAGTACATGATCATCTATTGTACAAGGTACCATTCTAGTAGCCTCTACTATCATATATTATTTATTAGATACAGGTTCCTCACACTCCTTTGTCTAAATATGAATCAATGAAATCATCAGGCTAGGAATTTTATACTTTTGTGTGGTGATGAACCCAGAAAAACTGTTGGGTCTGCTATTAGAGGGTATACACCAATTTAAGGACCACCCCTTGGGGTAGAAAATTATCATTTATTATGGGAGATCTTCATCCTCAAGATGAGGGGATTTTATTTCATTCTTGGGATGGATTGGTTTTTCCCCTATCATGCCTATGAGGACTACTATCACTACAGGGTATTGTTTATGTCATTATAGGGAAATAGTTCTCTTTACAAGGCTGAATGGGATGTATAGGAATGTAGAACTAGACCAGAGAATCCCAAGATAAATGAACGGATAACCTATATTTCAATCAGTTATATAAAAGAGTAAGGAATGCGTTTGATAGATTTTCCTCAGGCGGTGGATGATTTTAGGTATATTTTTTCAAACGAATTTTCTAGACTACCCCATGAGAGAGAGGTAGAGTTTATGATCAAGTTTATTCCTAGAGTATCTCCAGTATCTATTCCCACATACAGGATGGAAACCATTGAGCTCCCTGAGCTCAAGAGACATTTAGAGGATTTAAAATCATAGGGTTTTATCTGACTTCCCACTTCATATTGGGGTTCACCTGTACTTTTCATGTAGAAGGCATTTGGGACCCTTAGGCTATGCATAGATTACTAATGGATGAATTATCCCACAATAAATAATTGGTATCCATTTCCTCAAAATGATGATATCTTTGACTAGATATGAGGAGATATATTCTTCTCAAAGATTTATTAGAGACTAGACTATCATCAGATGTGATTAAATCCTTAGGACATACCATGTATGAATCTCAAAAGTCAGTATGTTCTATATGAGAATCTAGTTTTTTCAATTAGTTATACAAATGAACCCACCATTTTCAAGGCCTTTACGAATATATTTTTCCACCCCTATTAGGATTCCTTTGTGATGTTCTTTGTGGATTACAACTTGGGGTATTCTCATAATTGAAGTGACCATACAATCTCCTTAACATAATTTTTTATACCCTAATAGAGAACTAGGTATATGATATTCTCACAAAGAGAAACTTCTGGATAGAAAATGTTCACTTCTTAGGTCATATTGTCCTAGAATCATAAGTATCCATTAACCTAGAGAAGGTGAGTGCTATTTTTTACTAGGAGAAGCCCAGGAATGGGTTTGATATATAGATTTTCTTAGGGATGGTTGGATATTACATATATTTCATACAAGATTTATCATGCGTTATGGAACCTATAAAGTTATTGTGGTTTAAAGTGTGTGAGAAGGCCTCTCACGTGATGAATTAAAGGATTAATTTAGCACCAATCCAGATTCATCCATATCTCAGAAGAGTCTATAAAGTGTTTTGTGATTAATCAGGCATCAGTCTAGGTGCATTGTTAATGTAGGAGGATAGATTCATTTCATATGGGTATCTAAAGTTGATACCTCACGAGAATAATTACCTAAAACATAAGCACAAACCATTCAGGAAGTTAGTGATGAATGGAAATTGATGGACCTTGTTTATGATATGAATATGGACATTCAAGAGAGTCACAAGAATCCTTTTATTATAACCTTAGTAGTTACTTATTCACTCCTTTATTGGGTGAAGAGAAGACAATTTTCAGATCTTGATGGTTTGGTCCTATGGGAGAGTATTTATGATGGGGACCCATATCTGGATTGGTCTTTTGATAGAGATAAAATCTTTCATATACATGGGAAAATCTAGGTGATCAAATATATGTGAGAGGAGATGATTTATGAATCCCATGGTTCTTAATGGGAAGTGCATCTAGGTATCTCCAAGATGTATTGTGATATGAGTCTCTAATATTTGTAGAATGTGATAATATGTTGGTTATAGGTTTTATCACTAATTGCTCCACCTATTAGTAGGTGAAGATAGAGAAACAATGCCATTTTGGATTTTTATATCCATTTCTAGTCCCAGAATTGAAATGGGATGTTTTTTCAATGGATTTTGTTGTTGGTTTTCTGAGGTTACCTCAAAGAAGTGACATGGTGTTGGTAGTCATGGATCAAATGATGAAGGTATCCCGCTTCCTTCCTATCTAGGATACTTTCTCAGTTACTTATCTATGAAGAATATATGTCTATGAGATTATACACCAACACGGGGCCCATTTTACTTTCATTTAAGGTAGGGAAACTTATTCCATATCAAGGTTCTAGTAGTTTATGCCATTCATATTTATGATGGCTAGAGGTAGTTCTACTAGATCCAATTCTCATTTAAAAGACTTTGGAGTGGGTGCAGTTAATCAGAAAGAATATGTTTACTAATCAATCTAGACATAAATTGTATGATGATCTCCATAGAATACGTCTAGTGTACATGGTATAGGATCATATTTTCTTGCAGGTATCACCCAGACATTGAAATAGGTGGATATAAAGGAAAGGGAAGCTCTCACCTCGTTTTTAGGTCCTTTTGAGATCTTGAATAGAGTCGGGCCAGTAGACTATCAGTTTTAGTTACCTAAAAGTTACCATGACATGAACGATGTCTTCAACGTTTCATAGCTTCACCATTACCATGCTGACCTATCTCATACTTTAAATCTTGAGTATGTTGAATTGGATGTCAATGCTTCTTTTGAGGATTATACCATATGCATCATTGATTGGATCATGTAGGATCTATGAGGTTGGTCTATCCCTCTTGTATGTGTGTTATAGAAGTAAAACCATGTACATAATGATATTTGGGAGTGGGAGGATGATGAGCCTTATCAATGGACAGAGTTATTATTAGATGATTTTTCACCGGCTTTGGAAGGGAAACTCAGCGATGAGTTCCTTTAAGGGGGAAGACTGTAGGAACTTGAATTTTCTATGAGGTATATAACCTTTTCTTTTTAGTTTAATTCATTTTTTTGACCTAATATGAATTTCTAGTATGGTTATGGACAAAATGAGGGTGTGTGAGGCTTGTTCAAAGCCCGAAGCCTTATCTTTTTGACGAAATAGCAGAGCCACCTGGTTTGACGAAACTGTACCACCTAAGATACATGATTTGATGAAACCATGAGGGGTGTTTAGTTCTTTCTGCACAATTTTCCTTAACTAGGTGACCCATTTCACATGGTCATGAAAAAAACTCTATAGTTTTTAACATAGGAAAATCACATGGCTTGTACACAGTTTCACAAACCATCTACATGAATCAGATGAGTACCCTCCTTGTATAGTAATCCATTCATGGTTGGTGTATGGTTTTTTCAATCATGTAGGAAATATGTGTACCTATTAAAGTTTGGGAGTTTTTTCAATTTCCCTCATCACTATATATCTTACCCCTCTCTCCCCCTTTCTTATTTCCAATGTATATAAGGTCCTCTTCTCTTATCATTGAGCTCTAAAGCCTCCATCGCTTAGGATTTTACCCCATATATTTTTTCTGATCATAGAATCAAGATTCGTTTTCTTATTTGATTCCTCTAGGTAAGTGTTTCACTACTTAGCCTCCTTTCACCATTCTTTTTTCTACCGATGATGCTATTTGGTACTGATCTCATATGTACTATTTTCTGAGTGTACATCCATTCTTTTACTTTATTCAGATCTAGGCCAGACTAATGGATGATACTAGATGAGGTATATACTATTTTCATAAGTTAGGAGGTCTATGAATAATACCTTAAAGTATCTATATATATATAAATTGTTTTTGTTGTGAAAACACATTTTCACTAGAATTGATCCTTAAATTCATCCACCTTAATTTCAATTGATTAATTTGTAAGCTATTTCCCAAGTTGGACCTCTTTGAAATAATTGGTACCTCCTTTTTTACTTCTTAATGAACTATATTGAAGTTTTTTGGATACTATTTGGGTGTAATCTACTTGGCCTTGTTAAGGTAAGCATTCCATCAAAATTAAATTAAACATTAAATGGTTATATGGAAAGTATATTTATAGATATCACTTATCCTAGTTAAATTATAAATTAACTTTTTTATTAGTTGAATGGCCTTAATTCACCTTATCATTATTAATGAAAGGTAATGGAATGAACCAATTAAAGGATTAAATGGATTGAGCATTACATGGCTTGTGAAAAACTGACCCAGTTACCCTCAAATGCATCACTCAACCCGATCCATCACATACCTAAAAGAAATTCCCGATCCCCATGGGATGGAGACAAGAACACGAGCATCGATCAACAAAACAGAGGGAACATTTTCACACAAACTAAACAACCCCATAGAATAAAAATATAAAGCAAGAAAGAAACAATGGAAGATAAAAAATATAAATTCCATAACAGTAAGGAAAAAACAGAAATAGACAAAAACAAAAGTGGAAAAAAACTCCAAGAAAAGTCCAATAAAAAGGACTAAAAAATAGTGACTCAAAATGATGTTAGGGATGGAGTCCCACGATCTCATCACCATCTACCCAACCATATGGCACAAACCTCACCACATCACTACAACGCATTGCCTTTCCTTGCACTAGAAGACAAAAAAAGGTCTATGAACCACTGACGAGGTTAAAAGGGTGAGAGCTAACATGATCAGTAGGATCACACCTAGGTCTTTCCTAACAAGTCTCTATATAAAAAATATTTTATGCTGATTTTAAATAAAAAATATGGCATGATAATTAGTAAACTAACTTTATAGAAAACATGTTAAACATTTCCCTTTTTCTAAAATTCAAAAAAAAGATGATATATCAATTTCAAAGAGAATTTTCCATATATATTTTCATAATAGTAATCATGCATATAAATCCTAACTAAAAAATACAAGAAATATAAAAAAGAAGCACAGGTATCACAACACCAAGGAATACTATAGGTCTAGGACGTAGAATACTCATACCATAACAATGAAGTGAAAAAATTATGATCCTATAACACAATCCTTGGAAGAGGGGATTAAACCATGAGTAAACCCCCCAAAATGCCAATATCGTTCCCTGAGAATAACATGCCTGAGAAACAAATGAAATACTCAAGACAAACCTTCTTGGTAATCACAAAACAATGGATGATGGAATGAAGCTAAAAATTCCACATAATTACCCATGGTTACCCATGTGTTCTTTTTTTTCCAATTCATTTCAATACTTTGAAAACCATTTCAAAACCATTTCAAAATTTCCATTTCAATTTTTTGATAATACCCATTTTCTTTCTATTTATCAACAACCAGGGAAAACAATTTTTCATTGAAAAGTATTTTCAACACGCAAAAAAGAGTCACGCCAATTTCTATATAAAAAATAGTTTATAAAGAAAAACAATCAGGTTCATCAAAATAGGCTAGAGACAGAACCACCTACCTCAAAACTCGGGTTGCACATGCCAGAAACAGATTACAAAATCAAAAAAATCCAACAACATCAATGAATGAACTAGAATAAAATCCACATTAAGATTGATTCAATTTAGAAGAATAAGGGTCTGTGGAAGAGAGGAAACCCACAAACTCATAGAAAAACTCCCATCACACCATGAAAAATAGAAGAAAAGGCCTTCATAATGAGATTACACAATAGATATAGAAGAAAATAAGAATAAATACCAACTTTAAACCAAATAATCTGATAATGAAACCCTAATGTGCTATCGTGATCAAAATAAATGAATAAATGGAAGGGAAAATTAATCGGAGAGATACACCATTATCATAATGGAGATCGAACATCAAATGGATTGATCTATAAGGTGTTAATTCTCTCAAAAATGCACCAGAACTGCCTTAGGTCAGGAGATCGAACATCTAATGTGCTATCTTTAAAAACTATATGTGGCTCGTTACATGATGTGTATCCATGGTTCACGATGTGAAACTGTCACATCCCACAAATGGAAAAAAATACATTACCTCAGATTAAAAATCCATCATTTAAACCATACACGACATGTAATCACCATTCATGATGTGTACCATTTCACAATGTGATATTTCCATTCAAGAATTACAGCTAGTTCTAATTACACAGCATGTAACATAGTTACACAATGTGTAACTATTCTTCAACATATAGAAAGGAACAATTATGAGTGAAAGTCCAACAAATATTTTATTTCATCAATACAGGTATCTTTCCAATATCAAATATGAGGAAAACCATGATGAGTTCAAGGGAGTACCTAATTAAATGGTAACAAGATGTTACAAACTCCCCACCATAATGAATTTCCATCAATGAGGAGTCATGTGAAAGATGTAATTCCTAGAAAGAGATAAGGCCACTAATCCCTCGTCAAATAATCTTTTTCACAAATCACATGAGAATAAAATCCTTGTTTCCATAGAACTCTGACCAGAAAAATCAACTTCCCATGCAATAATTTTATATGATAGTCAATGATCTCAACTGGTTCCTTCAAAATAGAAGCATCTGACTCATACCCTATTTCTTCCCAAACTAGAATGTGAGCAGGATCAGGGAGATACTTCCTGAGTTGGGATATGTGGAAACCATTATGAATGCTAGTCAACTGAATCAACAATGCTAACTGATAAGAAACCTATTTGATTAGTTTAGTGATTTCAAATGGTCCAACATATCTCAGATATAACTTTCCCTATTTTCCTAGTCGACGACGACCCAAACAAGGAGAAAATTTCTAGAAGACCCAATAACCTATGGAAAACTGAAAAGGATGATGCTGCTGATCTACAAATAACTTATTTCGACTCTGGTCTGTAACCAGATGTTGTTGCACCTCCTGAATCTTTGCTGATGTCTCCTGAACTAGACTTTATCCAACCAAATCTACTTCACCCACCTTTTCTCAACACATATGTGATCTACACGGTTGACCATACAACACCTCAAAGGGATCCATTTTGATTGAAAAAAATGAATATTTTTATAAACAAACTCAACTAGTCCCATATGGATAACCCATGATCCTCTGAAATCCAAGATGTAGGCATGAATAATATCCTCTAGGTATTGAATTAGAAGCTCCTTCTGACTATATTTTTATGGATGGTAAGCTATGATCAACTTGATCCGAGTTTCCATTGCCTCTTGAAGACTCATATAGAACCTTGTGGTATCCCTAGGATCCCTATCTAAAATAATGGTAGAATGAATCCCATGCAACCTCACGATCTCTTTCACATATGACTTGCCAAAATCTTCAACCATAGTGGTGTCTCTAATTGGAATGAAATGAGAAGACTTCATCAAATGATTAGTAACTGCAAATATATAATTTTTCCCTTAGAGTGTCCATGGAAATCCAACAACAAAATACATGGATACCACGTCCCATTTCCAAATTTTTACCGGAAGAGGCTGAAAAAAACCGTAGGGTTTCAAGTGCTCTTCCTTTATCTGTTGGTTGGTTTAACAACAAGACATGTAATCTGCAATTTCAGGATTCATTTTCGGCCACCAAAATCTTCTTATAATGTCATAATACATCTTCTTAGTGCCTGGATGAATATCCCATGAAGATCTATGACAATAAAAAAAAATACTAAATTCCTCACAGATGATGGGATGTCAATCTTTTTCCTGAAGTGAAGCATGCCATCTGAAGAAAGAGACCATCCTAAAATAGTGTCCCCACCATATAGGATTTCTCAAGAATTCTTAAACTCATCATCATAGTGATGAATTTTAAAAATATACTCTAGGAGAGATGATGATAACTGTACAGTAGATTGAACCAGGCCCGAAACATCCTCCTAAGCATCTAGATGAAACTGAACGAAAATCCCCATAAGGTTCCACTCCTCCTTCGATTCCAAGACAACCCATGATGGTACTTTCTAGCAAAGAGCATATAAAAAAATGTTTCCCTTCCATGGGGTGTATTCTATATCAAATTAAAATGTATAAAGGTATTATACACATCGCCTCTGTATGAGATTCCCTTTTGAGAATATATATAACTCAGAATCTTATAACAAGAGAGAACCATAAACCTTTCCCCAAAAAGATAGTACCACAAATACTTAAGCACATACATGACCTCATCAAGCTCTAAATCCTGAGTGTGGTAATTCATATCATGTGGTCAATGATGAAAAGAGACATAATCCACCCCATGATAATCCTACATAATCATGCATCCCAAACCAAAACCCAAAGCATTACAAAACACCACATACCCCTGACCATGCTCAGGTAAGATCAGAATAGGAGCCAATGACAGAAGCCCTTTAAGCTCATCAAAATAAGTCCAACACTTTTCATCTAAGGTGAATTTCACTGCTATCCTAGTGATGGAAGTAAAAGGTGACACTGACAAAGATAAATCCTTGAAAACCCGTTGATAGTATTCAACAATACTAAGGAATCCATTGATTTTGAATTCATTCCATGCTATCTTCCACAAAAAAAAAACTTTTACCTTCTCTGGATAAATTGATAATCCATGCTCAGAAATGTAGTGCCCCAAGAACATAAATTCTTGAATCTAGAAACTACATTTTGAAATATTTCAATACAAATGGTCATTTCATAGAATTTCTAGAATCAAGCTCAAATGGTGCTTGTGATCATACTTGGTTTTTGAACAAACCATAATATCATCCATGGACACTACCACAAAGGGATCAAGATATGGGTAGAATATCTGATTCATAAAATACACTAAAAGTTTTCATACGTTAGTCAGACCAAATATCATTAAAAGATATTCATATTGTCCATACCTTCTCCAGAAGGTCGTCTTCGACATATTAGACTCTCGAACCCTGAGATGATGACAACCCATCTGAATATAGATCTTTAAAAACCACCTTTCCCCATTTAACTAATCAAAAATATCATCCACACAAGGAAAATGATATTTTTCATTAACTGTTACCCAGTTCAACTTCTGATAGTCTACCAATTAATGAATTAAACCATATGATTTCTTGGAAAAGAGCATTGGGGATGCCAAAGGTGAAACACTAGGATAAATAAAAACTTTTTTTAAAAGGTCTTCTAGCTAAATCTTGAGCTATTTCAGCTCTGCTAGTTCCATACGATAATATTGAATCGATATTGGACATGTACCTAACACCAAATCAATCGTAAAATCTACCTCTCCCTCTAGAGGACAGCCATAGAAATAATCTAGGAAAACATGAGGAAAGTCTCGAACAATAATGATAGTATCATCAATAGAAGAAACACCATATTTCACAAATTCAACAACAACCAACAAACTCCTGATCTCTAGGTGGGAATGTCATGTACGACATGAACTTGGGTCCCACTACCCCTAAAACACACAAGATATCCCATCAGAAATAGGAAATTAATCCCACCGATGATAACAATCAACCTCAGCTCAATGAGTGACAAACCAATCCATACCAATGATAACATCAAGCATATCCAAATCAAGAACAAGAAAATCCCGGACTAACTCCACATAAGATGTCGTTAATGAACAAGAAGGACAACTGATCACCTGCTCTTTCCTCATACCAAGAGGTGTTTCTGAATCCATTTTAAAGGAAAGAAGTTCCATTGGAATTTTGAGAACATAAAAAAATGTGTAGATATAAACCAGTGGGAGGAATCAATATAAAATAAAGAAATTGATACTTAATTTTCAATAAGGATTGTACCTATCACTATTGCCAGACCTATATCAACTTCCACTGCAAACTCATTTACTGCAAGAAAATGATTCACTCTTGACACTTTTGGATGGATCCCTATAGTATTTGAAGCTTCTAACTATACTGGTGTAGTATTTGGAGCCGATAAACCCTAACCATATGAATTCATAATCATAGCCTGACAGAATCACTATAGATGACCAAAATTTCCAAAAATATTTCACGTTTTCAGGGTCATATGAAAAGAATGTCTGGTCTGTCCTCTCTTTCTGATCTGATAGCAATTCAGAGGTACACTCCTAGTTGTGATGTATGATGTAGAGGAGGCTCACTGCGGAGACCCACACCCACCACTTCTGCAATTATCCTACCACTTCCTCTTCTTCCCATGAACACCACTAATGCTTCCACTTGATGGAAGAGAAGAGGTGTAAAATCTAAACATTCCTTTGATATTTATTTCTGCCATCATATCTCTATCTACCATCTTCGCCTTGGTAGAATGTTTTTATATAATCACTTGCTATCTAATATCTGGTCTCAATCCCTTTAGGTACTTTTATGCCTTCAACTAGTCATTCTTTACCTAATCTTATGAAAAACATAAAAGCTTAGAAAATTGGTTGGTGTATACTGACTCTAAATTCTCTCGCTTCTAAAATGATAGGAACTCCAGAGACTTCACCAGCATTAGTGAATTTATAAAAAACAACTAAAATAATAGTTTTTCGAAACCCTCCCAATCGAAGCCTGTGTGCATATCTGCTTAAAACATAGAATCCCACCATCTCTTTCTAGATCCCTCAAGTCTAAACAGTGCATACTTTTCCCTAATATTCTCAGGTGTCTCTATGAAGTTGAAGATTTTATCGATCCTTTCCATCCAATCCTCTACCTCTCGAGGTTTAGTTGTCCCATTAAAGGATGTTGTCTTCTCAATTAAGAACTCTCGTGATCTCTCTCTATCTCCTCCAGCTCTGGGATGTACCACAACCAATACATTCTAAACTCATAGAACATCCTGATTGAAATCACAGACTACCCGTACTATTGTCTCAATGAGGTTCTGATGTATAGGCGGGTTCCCTTGAGGAGAATTAGCTACACCTTCCTAAGGAACTTGTGGAAGACATCTTTGAGGCATACTATTTCACACTAAAACACAAGAAAGATTAGATAATAGAACAAATTGTAGTTCAAACTAGAAAACCCATAAGAAAAAACTAATATTTTTTTAAACAAAAACCAATTCATGAGACACAAATCCCAATGTCCCATGGAAACTTAAGTCTCATTACAACAAGAGCTGGCCAAGAACTTATCACAACATACCTATCAAGTCCCAACAATCCTATCTCCAGTCTAATAGATGTCCCAAGACATGGACTCTTGAGGAAAAACCACCTTAGATACCAAAAATTGACAAACCAACCTAGTTAAGCTCAAACCTGACACCCGGCCCAATCCATCACATACCCAAAGGGTGTTCCTGATCCTCACAGGCTGGTGATAAACACCCAAGCATCAAATAACACAACAGAGGGAACAATTTATCCCAACTTGAACAACCACATGGCATACATATATAAAGAAATAAAGAAATAACAGAAGACTAATCAATATATATTCCATAAATATTAGTTAACAATGGAAATATTCAATATTAAAATAATTCAAAAATTCTATGACAAGTCCAACAAAAAATGACTAAAAATCAAACAACTACTCTAAATGATGATAGGGACAAACTCCCACCATCTCACTACTAGCTACCCAAACAGATGACATGAAATTCACTACCTCACTACGATACCTTTACTTTCCCTATATTAGAAGGCAAAAAAAGGTCTACGCACCACCTAAGAGGTGCGTTGGGTGTGAGCTAATAGGCTTAGTAGGATCCCACTCATGTGTTCTATAACAAGTCTCTATATAACGAATCCTGTATGCTAATTTTAAATAAAAACATTGAATGATAAGTAATAAACTAGTTTTATAGAAAACATGGTAAATATTTCCCTTTTTCCATAGTTCTTAACAAAAGGAGGTATATCAATTTCAATGCATAGTTCCCATATCATTTTTCACAAGCGTAAACACAATTATCAAGGATCAATCAGGAATCCCTAAAATACAAAACTAAATAACATGTACCATAACAACAAGTAATACTATAGGTCTAGTCCATAGACTATTCAAACCATAATAATCAAGTGTAAAAATTATGATACTAGAACACAGGACTACGAAGTAAATGAATTACCCACGAGTAAACCCATAAAAATTCCAATATCAGTCCCCCAGAACAATGGGCCTAGGAAATAAAGGAAATAACCAAGACAAACCTCCTTGATAATAATAAAACAATGGATAATGGCCCCAAACTAATCATTACACCCATTTAAGTACCGAAGAATACACATGTGAAGTTTTTTTTCACAATTAATTTTAATGATTTGAAAACCATTTCAAAACCATTTTAAAATTTCCATTTCAATGCTTTGAAAAAAATCCATTTTCTCTCCATTTATCAATAACCAAGGAAAAATATTTTCATTGAAAAATATTTTCAACACACAAAAAATTATCATGCCAAATTCAATATAAGATATAGTTAAAAATAAAAGAAACTAGGTTCACGAATATAGTCTAGATTCGGAACAACCTACCTCAAAACTCGGGTCGCACAAGACAGTAATAGAATCCCAAATCAACGAAACCAAACGACGTAAATGAAGTCCATAGAATCAAATCCACATCAATATTGACTCAATTTATAAGACGAGGGTTCTAAAAAAGAGAGGAAACCCACATACCTCAAAGATGAATGTCCGTCGCACAATGGACAATGGAATAAAAGACGTCTCAAACTAGATCACACAATAGATATAGAAGAAACCAAAAAGAACTACCAAATTTAAATCAAAGGATCTGATAATGTTATTGTAAGGCGCTACCATGATCTAAAGATATGAAGAAACAGTAACAAACCATATCCAGGGAAATAAAACTCATTCATAATGGATATTAGACTTTAAACATATCAATATAGAAGGGTTTGAGTCTCATAAAAATGCACTAGAACTACCATAGGTCAAGATCCCCGAATAACCAGAGAAGGAATTGAAAAAAATATTTGCATGATATATTTAAAAACTAGACAGGGGACTTCACATGATGTATAACCCAAGTTCACAATGTGTAACTAACATGTCCCACATACACAAAAAAAACCCATCACCGCAGATTAAAAATATATCATTTAAAACATACAAGATGTGTAATCACAATTCATGATGTGTAAGTGTTCACAACATGATATTACCTATAATGACTTACATATAGTGCTAATTATAGGGTGTGTAACTATTATAAAACATGTAGAAATGAATGGTTATTAGTGAAAGTCTAACATATCTTTGACTTCACCATTATATGTATCCTCCCAATCTCAAGGGAGGTTAAAATGATGAGGTAAATGGAATACTTGAAAAAATGGTAATGAGATGTTATATGGCCTATGATTACATATGTATATAAATTAAATGTTTGTAAGGTTTTTCTTAATTGGATATTTTTATCTTTATAAGAATGGATAGACTTGATCCAACCTTATATTCTTGATGGAATGCCTCGATCACTCAGAGGATTCCATTAAGATTCATTAAGCCTATTTCAGTGAGAGATACCCACCATATAATTTAGTCCTTATCTTATTATGTGAATTACATAACATTGTATTGATGATTAACATGAAATATTCTTTGGATATTATAATTCATTGGATATACTCCTTGGATTTAGCTTGATTTCTTCGAACGTGCGATGACACAGATTCAACCGATTAGGCCCAATCATTATTTTCCTGTGATTACTATGTACATGATCTATAGACTCAATTAGACCCTTTTACAATGGAATTCCTTGAGTATACCAATTGGATTACACATAGACCCTTATAGCTAGACTGCATGAGTTACTACTATGAGTTGGTCCATCCCTTCTAGTCAAGGATGACTTGGTTTAACCTTGGATCTTAACTTATAATTATTATGTTCTATTCCAGTTCTGTTGACACCTTCACATGATCCATCTATATAAAATGAATCCAAAATTAATTATTTAAATGGTAAATTGTTCAGATACCAGCTAAGGATAAAGTAGGTATGCATTGTTTATTTTTAGTACTTTACATTATTATATACATTCACACTATATATTTTATGCTCATAGACTATATTTTTATATATTACATTTTTGGTGGCCTAGTAAGATTTATCTCACACACTATTTGGGTCACTGTTGGAACCCGAGTAGATTATATGATCACAGGTGTGGATAAGGGGAAGTATATTTCTTTGGAAACATGAATTTCATGATTTAGGATGGAAGTTTGGAAGAATATGACTAATCTATATCTCAAAATATTTGGATAGTTTTTGCTTATTTTTTATTCTTATATATGGAATGTATTGTTCTATCTTCTCGCTTCCATGTATGTATGCTCTCCTTTTTCTAGAGACATGAAATATTATTTTTCTATATGATATAATTTACATCTCTTTAATACTTATTCATTTCTTTAGTATTATGATTATTTACACTACAATATATATTTTTATTCTTTTCTTGTTTATTCATCAATTATCTCCACTGTGCTCCACTTTGACTTGAGGGAATAGTCTCCCCATGGAAACACCCTATCCCTTGCTGATTTTCCGTAGCCTATGGAATACTGAGAGGCATGCTTGAGGTTATATGGCCAACCGAGTTTGGTTACATAGTAGTGAAATGGGTCCGGTATGTCACATGATGGGTCAATGTGACTTTTATTCGATTATATATATCTTAAAAAGATCATCATACTGAGTATGTATCCACTACCATAGATTGATGACATGTTTGATCAACATCAAGGAGCTTAGTGTTTCTAAAAAGTAGATCTTTATTTAGATATCATCAACTAAACGTAATGAGAGAATATATTCATGAGATATATTTTTGTAAAAGATATGGACACTATGTGTACATAGTAATTCCATTTGGAATTACGTACAACCAAGTATTCATATACTATATTATTACAATCTTTAAAGTCTAATATAATAAATTTTTAGTGGACTTTATTTCTAATAATATGATATATTATAAGATAATATATGAATAATAAGTATATCTATGGACTGTTTTCAATATTTCAAGGAAGGATAATTTATAGCCTACATCTAGTAAGTGTGACTTTTATATTCATAACTTCACATAATTTGACCATGTGATCATATGTTAATGAATTTATTTTGATCTGTCAAATAAATTCATGATTGATGATTGAAAAATACCAACAAGTGTCAAAAATATTTTTAGTTTTCTTGGGTTAACAAGAAATTACTAATGGTTTGTGATAATTTTTCTCGGATTGTATAACCAACTAACTGAACATAGAATAGGGTAAAGTATTTCTAGATAGGTTAATGTAGAGAATATATTAAAATTATTAAGAAAGGTATTTTCATGACCCACACACACTGAAACACATTATAGGCTACAAGTGAAAAAATGTATGAACCATGAATCCAACCTTAATTAAGCCATAAGTTGGGGACTAGTGTTGTGGGAAAAAAGTGAACCAATGGGAGGAATCACCCTAAAAAATCCCAATGAAATAGAAGTAGAACACAAATAAACTCAATAAAATATAAATAAATCCATTCCAAAAATATTATAATTCAACAGATAAATAATAATTTTTAAAAATGGAGTACCAAAAGAAACTACTACTATAGAGACTCTAAAATGAGCCACATGAATAATGAGAATTTACAGTGACATTGTGGTTGAATCCCTAAATTTAAATCCTTTTCTTCTATTAAATAAATGAAATTACAACAACTATTAATGTGAATAATAATATCATTGTATATAATCAACAAAAAATCCTTTTAATAAATATATTATAAATATTAGATTTTATTGGGTTTAAAACTCAACATGGGTATTTATATCCCTAGAATGACTTGGTAAAATGAATGATCACACATTCTATTGAATCACATAATGGATTAGAAACGAGTTGGTATTTTTCTTAAACATGTGATATAAAATGTGTCTCCGGACTTGTGTAATGTGATATTAAGGAAAAAAGATATAAAATATAAAATATAATAATAGGATAGTCTTCACCAAGTGTATAGGTCCATCATATTGTTTTTTTATTTCTATTATTCTTCTTCTTCATACTCCCATTCCTCTTCATCTTATTATTCTTCTTCTCTAATTATCTACAACTTCATTGTAGTAATATACCTTCTACAATATTCTATTATGTTCCAGTAATATATTCTGATTGTATAGAAGAATACTCTATTTTTTTCTTCTCCCACTAAATCTGAAATTTTAAATTAGACTTAGGTGAGTAAATTCCACTTCAACCATTATTAGTTATTTTTTATATACTGGATCTATCATGTACTTCATTCCACACTTATATGTGATTAATGGGATTAAAAAATATTGTGAGACCTGACCATGAAGTACTAAGTAGGACACATCAATAAATAAATGAAATTATGAATTTTTACATGAATCACCAAGTAAGTGATCCTTCCAAAATCATTATCTTATTCATGATGTGAATAGTAGATTCAAACAATCACCAAATAGTATTGCAATAATTTATCTAAAAATAAATAATCGATTGTGGTGTAATGATATCCTCTATGAATTTTTTATTTTCATCTTCAATTACAAATGTGTCCTTGAGGTGTGATTTGATTCTCCATGACCTGAACCTATTTTATCATAGTACACTTTCTCTTACAAGATGCACTCGATTTTCTCATACATGATCTTTACATCATGGGCTACACCACTACTATGTGACTACCTAAAACCTGAAATCAAGAAGAGTGTTTAATTTTCATGATCTCATTATTATGGAAAGAGTATGGAATTCATGACCCAATAGATTCACCATATTTAATGATTTTTCAGACCTAAATACCAATTCTATAATGACACCAGATTTTAATACATAAATTTTATATATTTTTAGAAAAATATTCAATAAATTTCCCAAATACATGCATGAGGATCGTATGGGTTTAGTGTATTTGGAGAGTAGTTATACAATATTCTTATTTCATGAAAGATATTGAAACTCTCCCATAAATATCTTCCCATTTAGTACTCTTTATATACATTCACTAATTAATCATTTCTTCATAACCAGATGATATAAAACATAACAAATGATGAAATTAGATGCTCAGTAAGGGTAAACAAGGCATATATCAACCTATGATCATATAAAAGCATAAGATATACATATGGTTATGCGATTATGAATATAACTTAGAAAGTTAATACCCATATATCATGGATCATAAACATGATTGATGGAATAAAAAATTATAATTTCAACATATTTTAACCATAAGAGTGAGAAATCATCAAAAATCAATCATGAACCATAATTTCATGTCATATATGTGTGGATCCATCGTAAGTATAAGAGACATTTCGTATGTCAAGGTTAACATTTGAGATGATAAAATATTAATAGAACAAGAATAAAAACTTTTTCCCCATTTCATAATCGATTGGGAAACATCATTTATTTCCCATAGTGGATCAATACAATCAACCTATTTTCTATAGTTGATCCAGCACATCATCATGTTTCCCATAGATAACTCATAAGATATAATACACTACCTAATGAATTAGAGGGAGATATAGGTCCCTCCAATCACATAATGAAATTAACACATATTTATGCCACAATATCATCAATAATTAAACATATCATAACACATGAATAGAAAAGGATTTCATAAACATTCCATCATAGTATAACCAGTAAAGGAAATGGGTCTAATAACCATCTCATCAATTCAACATAGCATAACATGTGGAAATGAAATTGGTTTCATAAAACTATCTTCATAATAATCATAAAACATCAATATAATGAATATGTATGGTATAATTGGATCATATCATGTGTAAGAAATAAGTAACATCAAAGGATTCTATCTTTTCTAGAAAATGATTCTAAAAGACAAGTTGAAAAATATCTTGAGGAAAATAACATTTTAACCTTGAAATAATTATTTGTAATCTAAAAACATCCCAAATTTTAAATAAAAAATTTATTTTAAAATATATGTGGAAACTTGTAAATTATTATTTAAATCATTGAGTGGTCATGATGGTGGAAAATACCATTCCTTCCATACACATTGAAATGAATATTCCTTTCACATTTTTGGTAAAAGTAAAAAGATAATTGTTTGGAATATGATTAGAAGATTATTTTTAAATAATTTTTTAAAAATTATAACATGGTTAAAAATATATTTCAAAACTTATTTTACAATAGTGAAAAAATCCTTTAAAACATTTTTAGAAAACATGGGCAAGGAAGAAAAAAAGTTTTCGACCAAATAGAGAAAAAAAATCCATTTTTTCATTAAAAAAAATTTAGAATCCTATGTACATAAATATAAGAAAATGTTAAGAAAACATGTATTATAAATAAATAAAAATATGAGATGAAAATTAAATAGTTTATTGAGTTATGGACCATAATATCTCAGTATTAGAACCATAATTATAATCAATCCTAATAAACAATAAGATTATAACATAAAGATTTTACCACTTTGGAATATTTTCATTCATAGCACCCATGATAGAAATAAAATTATATGGATATTTATATACCATAATTATAATTATAAGGATAATAAAATTAATTTATGGGTATTATATAAAATACACAAAATAAACTAGTGGTGTATAAGGCACATATTCCATAAAAATAAAAGTGAGATTACATCCCTTACCATAAGCATTGAATTCCAGAGTAAAAGTTTGAACCTAATGTATAATAAATATTGGATTATTATATATATATATATATATATATTTCAGAACCATAATAATATATCATACCTTATATTATTTAAATGCAACATTTTATTACCCTTTTATTAATGATATACTTGTTAAATAACGTTACGGGTAATAACTACTTCATTTTCCATATATTATTTGGTTTAATATTTTTCTCCATTTAACATGATCATTGTTAAATAATATAAATAATTGAATCCAATATATTAATAACATATATACTCATTATATATTTATTTAGGTTAATCAATAAATATTAGAGATAGAAAATGAAACACACTATTCATGAAGATGGTTGTCCGTACATATGCATGAACGCTATTTTCATTTTCTCGATGGATGAAATTAAATAAAAGAAAACAATACATTACAATTAATAAATAATTTTTATTTCATATATATCACATATTTTAATTAAACCTATCCTTATTACCTTCCATGAAAATCCTAAGGGGAGAACGAATCATATCGCTTCGTGAGGTGGTAGTCTGCCATACACACGAGCGATGTTATAATATTACAATAGAATTAAAAGTGAGAAGTTATATGAGATATTATAATTCTAGAATTAAAATTAAATATAATATAAATATATTAAATCCATAATTATATCTTACAGTGATCATTGGTAATGGAAAAAAAATTACATCGGTTCGTGAGGTGGTAGTCCAATGTACACAGGATCGATAGTTTCGTTTTACATTTGATATAAGAGGATATGAATATAGGTTATTAAATTAAAATAATAAAATATAATTATATTGGATATAAGTATGTTATTTTATCATTATAATTAAATAATGTTTTAAGGAGGTGGAAAACTAAATAAAATAGAAACTCTCGGTTGGGAAGGGTACATCCTCTTCAGATAACCTCCATAGCTTAAAAGAAATCCTTGATAGGTTGAATTATTGATAAAAAAGGCCTCTAGGTTGTGATGAAATAATTGAGGAAAGTGTTTGGATATGTATTGGATAAAAAATAGGTTTTATATTAGTTAGTAGAAGACTATACGGGTTCCCGTTTATATGCGGGGGAGAGTACACACATGGAATTTTTGAGAAGAATAATGTGTACCCAAGATTTTCAGATGCAAAAAGGATCCAAAATGCAAGATTATAGAACATCAGACAAGATAGGTTCAAAATATAGATATATGATGGTATTTTTAAAAGTTTTTAGGTAATTTTACCCCTTTTATTTTGTAGTTTAACCCCTTGTAAACTCGTTTTTACCTTAACCACAATAATTAATTTTTACATTTTTTACAATTAATTTTGACCAAATATTTAGTTCACATTATTATATAATATTAATTATGATGATTAAAAATATTTAATCCATTTTATAATATACTAATCTTCAACTTTGAAAATTTTAATTCAATATTAATCTCACAGACATGACAAAAGTGGTTTTCCAATGAGAATCTTTTCATATGTATAGAAAGTTTTAATATTAAAATTCACTATAAAAACGATTAAAATGAACTAAATTGGATTAACACACACATATATATAAATATTAAAAAATTGTACTTTTAAAAGCATTATAAAATAAAGTAGATTATTTAAAGGTTTTAAACAAAAAGGAACTTTTAAAAAAAATTAGTATTTTTTACTATTCATTAAAAAATTAATCTTTTCAAAAAATTATAAAAAACCCACTCCAAGATATTTTTGCACATATATTTCAAAAAATAAGTGAATATATTTCAATTAAATTTTCTAAATTTGGAAAAATTACTTTTATTATTTGATCAAAAATAGTAACAAATACATTTTTTTTAAGAAAATTGTTTTTCAAAACCTATAATGAGTTTAGTAAATATTATGTATTTTTTATCAATATTTTTTGCTTATATGGGGAAATTATAATTAATATTTTAAAGGTGGTCATTCTTGTTCATTCCATAATGTTTAATTTATTACTTATAATGGTCATGTTTAAATAAGAATATTAACAATATATTGTGGTTTGTAAAAACTCGATGTTTTGCGTAACACAAGTTATAGAAGAAATTGAATTATTTTAAAAAATATTCATAAACTCTAAAGGTGTTAAAAATTAAAATATGATTAAATTAACACTCTAATTACTATATTATAATTTTTTTTGTCATGATTAATTATTATTCAACATGCATTATGGTATGACCACCAAACTATACAGTGTGATTATTTTTGAAGCAACATAAACTTATTCAATGATCTATATTATCACATCAATGATTATTATAAACACTATTAAGATTCAAAAATATATTAACCTCACATTAATCACCCTAATTCACATGATTTTTAATTTGATGCATTTCTTGATAAATGGTGTGAATATGTTGATAATAAAATACTATACTCATCAGATCCACATTATATTAAAAAAACTCACCCTTTAAGGAACATATCTCTTTGTGGCTACTTCCACATATTTATAGATTTTTTACTACAATAAAAATAAAATAAAGTAAAATATAAAAAATTATATTTTAGATTAATCTCATGAATCTCTCCCATTTAGATTTCATTATCATCGTTCTGATTCATAAAATTGTTTTGACAATCAAGCATCAATAACACTTTAAAATTAAAATGATTAAAAATTGAATAATTCTATGCCTATATGATCTAACTTAGTGGGGGGAAACAGGAAATTTGTATGGTAAAATAAAATATATCCTTTAGGGTAACAAAATTACCTTTAATCATTTTCGTAAACATCATACCCTTATCATTTGACAATAATTTCCCTTGTATGTTTCTATAACAACATTCTCAAACACATTCTAAATAAAAGAGTTACAATAGTTAACAAACATCACTGATACATATAAAAAAATTGAATTCATATATACCACCATATAAAATATCCACCTATATATATATTCACCCTTTTAAAGAAAAAAATATTCTTTTAATTAATATTGTTTTAATCTCTTGTTGACAATAAAAATATAATGAAAATAAGTGAGGGTTCAAAATTAGTAAACATTCTTCATTGAATGGATTGAGGTTGAACACCAATTCCCTAACCACATGGAATTATGGAATACTATTTTAAATTATTTTATATTACCATGTCTTATTATAAGTGTAATATTTTTTGGGCTTTCAATTTCAAATTGTTTATGGTTTTTATGGGTTTCACAGTTATCTTACATGGTTAGGTAAACTATGAGGTGATTATGAGATGGTGATATAATTTTTAGTCATGCTATTTTCTATGTTTAGTGGATGGTTAGTCAAAACATGAGGGGAATTTAGGTGAAACCATGATTGGTGCATTGGGTGTCCTATTTGGGTCGTATGGTTACCACATAGTTTAGTAAACCATTTGGGTCACCTGGTTTCTAATTATTGAGAATTTACAATTATTACCCTCCCAAAATAAAATAAATATTTTCTTTATTCAAAAGCCTTGGTTTTAAGACACCCACATGAGAACCCCATACTCATGAATCCTCCCCTCATATGATCCCACTCTACTTTGAGGATTCCTAAGTGAATTCTTCACAATTTATGTCCATAATTCTAAGGCAGGGTCTCTTATTCATTCCCTTTTCACTCATCAATTGTTTTATTATATCACAATCATTGCGACCCTTATTAATCATACCCTATGAGGGGTTTTTGTTCTTATTTGAGACTAGTTCTTTATGTTAGGAAATACAATTCAATTTTCTGGTTTCGTTTATACCGTTTATAAGTCTCACACCAATCTTTGTTGATTTGAGGTAGGTTTTCCCCATATCCTAACATTTAATATTAGAAATATTGATAGCATGGGTTATAAATGTAACGAACCAGATCTCTATCAATGAAATTTCTGTTATTAGGTTTATTTCATATAGTATACTCATAAAAAACAACACAAACTTTATAAATGAATGATGAATGAAATAATATATATTTATATAAGTTAAGGAACCCATATTGATGAAATAGTAACCCAACCTTATGAATAAGAATATAAACCTTATGAATAGTAAATCAGCAAAATGAATAGTAACCTCATCAATGTTTGTAAAAATAAAATTTAGGCATATTATAAATGAAATTATGATATAATTATACCATAGTATAAGTAAGTAACTATTTTAAATATTAATAATTAAGTATTGGTGTTTTTGTAAGTAATAAATATTTAATTACAATTTTATAATTAATAAAATGATTTAAAATAAAATTAATTTTCACAAAATGTATTTATAAATCAATATTTTTGTTGTCTTATGATTTTATGAATATTTAATGGGACCTTATTTAATATGTCAGAGTGTCCTAAAATTGATTATAATGTTAAAAAACATATTTTTTCGAGTAAATAATGATTTTAGTTAAAAATTTAATTTCTGATATTCAGAATTTTTTAAAGAATAGAGTTCATTTATAAATTATACACTTCAAAAAATGGTTAGGGTTAATTTTTGGTATTTTTATGAAATATTTGATTCTTTGGTGAATAGTAAAATATGATAATTTAATGTAAATGCTAAATACATGATTAATTGAGTCAAGGTGAAAATTGGATGATGTAAGAACCCTTAGATCGAAATAAAATTAAATTATTACTATATTTAGTCATAAGAATCAACACAATTTCTTGTCTTTAGAAATATAATAAAATAATGAATAAAATAATGAGAAATCACCCCTCTCCTCTACTATAAATACCACCCTCACCCCTTATTCTCCACACCACTCTAAGCCTTGAAGCTTGTCAAAATTTTATCTAAATACTCTTCCATAGTCTCTCCCCCACCTTCAAGATCTATTTTTCTCATAAAAGACCAAAACCAATCCCCTTAAGGAGGTTCTCAAGGAGGAGTATTCAAGAGGTAAAATCCTTTTCCTTTTCCTTTTAGTTTCTTCCAAAGTTATTTTCTTTTATTATTGTATGCACAAATACTATATACATATGATAATGAAAACACCGATATAATATATATAATTTAATTACATCATTTTAATGAAATACCTTTACTAAAACTCATATGTCTGTTCTTTTAAATGAAATCATCATCCGTGAGGATCTAATTTACAACCTTCATAAATGATGGATTTTCGTTCTTCAAATTTTCCTTCATGGTTGGTAATGGAACCATTTTTGTGGTTAAAAAATACTATAATATATGTATTATAACATTTATTATCTCTTGTATGTAACATATTTACATAATACTAAACGATAAAACAAAATGAGTTCATTTTGATCAAGAACTATCTTAACAATGTAAACAATTATCAATAAATGTATTATCTAATGATTCATACTCATAACTTTTAAAAAAAATAATATATGTAACCATTTAAACTTATGTATATTCATAAATATCATATAAATTCAATTCTGAGGAATTATATCCATTCCACATGAACTTTCATACTCATATACAAGTATTCTGATTGTGAAAAGTAAGGAAACGAACACTTCTGAGAAAAACAATTATATCTTATAACTCATCAAAAAGGCCATAAATGGACATAATAAAATTATAAAAAATAAAATTAATGTAGATAAGGTTATTAATTAATTAATTAATGGATTTAACTTTATTATCTAGGATGTTAAGGTCAAGTGAAGAACTCATTTGGACGTAAGGTAAAGGTTTTCTACCCAAACCTCAAATTTCGTTCAGGTTACTATTTCTCTCTATTTACCTAAATGAAATTATTATTTATTATTTATAATAATTATAAATAATGTGTTAATTATATATATATATATATACCAATCAGAATCCTTTTTTGTTTTTTGGGAGTTACATGTTTTAAAAGGATCTTTCTCAAAATCATCCTAATAAACAAGCTCAATTCAAAGGAACTTCACAAATTCTTACCTATTTCAAGTGCACTATATAATCTATTTTATGACACCATTATTTTTTTAAAATCACTAATTTTATGATGAAAAAATATATTATTTAACTTCTGGTTTTATCCAAATATTTTTCCAAACGGACACTTCTTTGGAAAGTAAAAGTGTATTTGTCTCCAGTATTACTCAATGATTTGATAAAAGTATTTCCATCTATTTCAACAATATTGTTGATTATTATGTTTAATTGGGATTACTATATTATTAAATCGTCTACATTATTTTATTTAATGGTTTATTATTAGTTTTATTTTGTATTTTTATCATGATACCATTAACCATATTACTCCAAATGGCTGGTCTTTATGTTTACTGACTGGAGAAAGTTATTTACATTTCATATGTTAGTTTCAATGTGAATTTATATATTAATTATGTTTCTCCCCTTTCTTATGAGGAATTAATTGGACTTATTAAGTGATGGGTGGGTCCCACTATATCCCCTCGATGTATTAGTAGGTCTCATGAGACAAAACAGAATTGGGTTTTGGCTGAGGCCTTACTCTAGTATTTCCAGACATCTTGGATGGGGCCTTGAAGATATATTAAAGATTACTAACATTAGGTAATTCCTCATTATAATATTATTAATTGATAATACATGTGATATTTTAGTAGTATAATATCCATGACTAAGGTTCATTCTCTTATGATCAGTTATATGTATTTATTTACTAAATATTTATTCCTTCTATATTAAACTCATGTTTATTTTTAAAGGAATGTGTATTTTCTTAATGTTTATGTTTATGATAACTTTATCTATATTTACTTAACCTTAATTGGAATCTGAGCTCACCCCTTTAGTATGTTTATTTGCACAAGATGAAAATATGTGCATTATGAATGACCTATAGGGATAATCTAGGAGTTTATGTGTGATTCAAAAGAAGATGATATGTTGTATTTCATTTCATACCACAATGAAAAAATTATGTATGTATTTGATTTTCCAATGCTACTGAACTATTCAGCCATTTGGGATGCTATGTCCTTGTAAACAGACCAATGTAAAATAAGGGATTGGCTCCGGGCAACTAGGGCTGGGGTCCTTATAATAAATTTATGTTTTTATTATATAATTCATGTTTTAAATAAGTTTTTATGATTTTTATGAAAAAATTAGTTTTAAGATTGGTTTCCTAAAAAAACAAAATCTTTTTATGTTTTAATTTCTAGTTCAAATATGGGTTCTCATAACCACAAGATCTGACGTTTATTATGCTTCCTAAATAACTCATTAAAAATTATATTTTAGTTAATAAATATGTTTCTGGTATTTAAAATAAATTATTTTAATGTTCTAATTTTAATTTCATGAATCACTTTAAATTCCAAGCATTAATAAAATATTTTGTGGTTTTTTAAATTAAACTTGAGGTATAGAAATGTTTTGAAAACATTTGTATCATTCGATAAATTAGTCAATGATTCTATAAAATTTTAATGGATTTTATAAAAATTAGGATATTTACTAAATTCATTTCATGAGTGGCCTTGATTGTGACGTTCTTAATACCTTTTGATGGATGTTTTTGAAACATATAAAGGATATGTCATCCCAATATTTTGTTTAAGAAATACTATATTATACTTTTAAGTGTTGATTAACATGTTTGTATAAGATACTCTACTGAGACCCATTTTATTTTTATTGATGTATATTATATCCTAATGGGAATGATTTATATTTAGTATGATTTAATGGATATATCATTAGGTTTTATCCTTTGTAGGGTACTGGAGGTGAGGGTGAGATTATTATGTGTGCTTATTATTGACTATGCTAAATGGTTATTTTTTTAACCATAATTGATCTCAGTTATGAGAACCCAGGTTTAAGGTTAAATTATCCTAGATGATATAAGATCCCATTACACTATATATGCTAGTAAATTATTTATATGGTCCACCCTCTACTGGACAATGATGTGTTACTATATACTTTCAAATAACTAAGGGCATACAATTGATAATTATGTAACTCTATATAACACTCCAAAATTTTAAAAGAAGAAAATTATATTCAATAGTGTATGTGAAATGAAACACTGAGATTAAAAAACCCATGAAATATTTTTTTAAAATTTAATCCCTTCGATATCTTATGTAACACGCAACCCCGAGTCTAAATAAACTTTAATATGGTATACCATTATAACATAACTATTAAATTTGTGGGTATGAATATTACTAACTAAATTATGAAATTTACATATTTTAAACTTTTAAAAATTAATTCATTGGATATCTATTTATTAGGAATAAAATAATAATCATTTGTAAGAAAAATAAATGTTTTCTAAAACAAACTATTTTTCTAAAAGACAGATTATTCATGCTTTTCTCAAATAATTTAAAATTAATCATTATTTTTTTAGAAAATTTATTTTCTAAAATTAATTTATTTTTTTCAAATAATAATATTAAAATTATCTTAGGGTTATTTTTTTGTTATTTTTCTGAAATATTTCATTTTTTGATGAATGGTAAAAAATATATATATTTTATGTGAAAACTATCTATCCATTTAAATTATTTATCAAGTTAAATTAAAATTTTAATTGGGTTAAAAGTATAAATAGTTACAATTTATATAAATTATTTTAATTTAGGTCATTGGAATGATATTTTTATTTAATTTAGATATAAAAACTTCGTAAATATTTCAACATTTTCTCTTTAAAACCTTGTTTCTTGCCGTTTCGGCAAGATTAATTTTAAATAAAATTTAGCCCCTTATATTAATTGAATTTATAAAAATGAATTCCATATTTTTAATTAGAATAATTTATATTTTTTAACATGTAAAAATTAATTTTTGATAAAAATGAATAGTGAAAATAGTAAAAATTAATTATCGTAGTTAAGTTAAAAATCGGTTTACCAAGAGTTTAAACTAAAATGATAAGTGTTAAAAGGACAAAATTACTTGTATAAAATATATTTTATAGAAATATTTAGACCCTATCATGTATAAATATTGATAATACTATATTTTGGATCTTTTTTTCATGAAAAAAATGTGGGTGTAAGTGAATATTTCAAACATTACAAGTGTTCCACTCACCTCACTTATAAAAGGTCACCTCCTCTCATCTCTTATTCAAATATTCAAACCATTTTTTTCATCCATGTAATACTAAATATCTTAAAAAATTACATACCATCATCCTAGAATCCCTATTTTTGAAACAAACCATAATTGGAAGTATTTTGGTTTAAACCATGGAGGATACCCAAAGAAGATGTAACATTCTTTAACAAGAATATTTATTTTATTTATTTCCCAAAATATTTAAATTATTGATAAAAATTGATGATATAATAACATAATTATATTAAATATAATAGGATTTGTTTACAAAAGTGAATGACCTATGAACATATACCCTTCCATAAAATTAGTTATGAAATCATCGTTCGTGTGTACGCTAGACTACCACCTCATGGACTGATGTCATTCATTATTCCATTACCACCTCTCATAGTTTGGTATGATTATGGATTTAAATTATATATACACATATATATATTTATAATATAATTATACCATTTTATTCATTATATCATTTATACCTTTTTTACTTTCTATTCCATAGAAGATATGATAACATCACCAGTGTTTACGGTGAACTACCACCTTAAGAAATGATGTGATTCCTTTTTCACTAATGGATTACATGGAAGTAGATAAAGATAAAGTTAATTAATACAAGTGATATAAACTAAATATTTATAAAATTAATTAAATATTTATCATTATGAAAATATAATATTTCATTTTATTTTTTCACATAGAAAAATGATAACATCGTTCATGTACTTGTGGACCACCACCTTCAAGAAGTTACCTGAATCTCTTTTCATCAACACACGACATGGATGATATATATAAGCATATTTAAGGAAATAATATGGTATATATGATATTATGATCATTATTTAATAATAAAATATTACTTACCTATTTTCTATAACGATCATTGAAAAATGAAAATGTTACTAATACTTATATATGACCTATCACTTCCATGATTGTAACGTTGTTTGTTTTTCATGACAATATTTCAATATTGGTCTTAAAATTACTATTTATGTATAAATATGATAATTATTTCATGATTATTATTCTCTAAATTTTTATATAATGACCTATTTGACCATAATCAACCTACCAAATTCATTTTTGACATATAATTGAAATATTGTCGATACATTCGATGTAAACTTAATTTATTATGTAATCGTATATGAAATGGTAATAAGTGAAATAAAAGGAATAATAAAAATTAAAAATTTTCTTTAGAAATTAAATAATTAACCTAAATTTATTATTTATGGATATAAAGAACATACATGATGAGTTAGACTGAAGGTAAGGGACTCTATCTCAATTTCCCTTTATTGAGGCATACTGTAATGCAATGCACCTAATTTCTTTTAAATGGAATATATAATACCCTTTTTATAGGTAATATAATAATGAATTCATTATTCATTGTATTTTACATTTTAGTTTTATTTATATAATATTAGGGCATTTGAAATAAAATTCACTAAGTGGTAAAGAATTTCATAACTCAAATTCATTTCATTGGGTTATACTACTTATTCATTGCCTTTGATATTCTATGATTATGTGTGTAAATAATTTTTATTATCTCATTTTTTATTTAAACTTTTTATATGGATTTAAATTTTATAAACATAATTTATTCATTAATTAGTCCTCACATTAACATTATTATCTTTTTAATGGGTTATTTCACAATCTCATTTTAATCAGGGATTGTTTATACATGAATTTCAATTGAAGGAAATTATTTGATCATTATATAATAAAACTCACTAATATTATTCTCTTATGTTTATTAATTAAATTTTCATGTAATAGAACCATTTTACCACTCTTTGGTACCTATAATTATTGATAAAATATTTTTAATTAAATTTGATTTCATTTATCTCTTCAGTCAGAAATTCATTTTCTACCAAAACCCTATTTTTTAAAATAGTTTTGAAAAGTTTTTTTAACCATTTTACAAATGAATTATTAAAAAAAAATTTACATGTAATTAATTTTTAAATAATATTTTAAATGGATGTTTTGTGTCATTTTTAAAATAATTCATGTTTTTCCTTTACCTAAAAGTGTAAGGAATCATTGTTTTAACATGCACATCAGGAAAAAAATTTCCAACCATGATGACCACAATTTTTTTAAATATTCCTTTATATGTTTCATATATATTTTTTTAAATAAACTTATTTTCAAAATTATCTTTTAACATTTAGTTATAAAAAATTATTTCCAAAATGAAAATGATATTTTCCTAACTAATTTTTTTAAATATATTTTTATAGTATTTCTATTCATCATTGAAAACAACCCTTTATTATTACTAAAATGGGTATATGCTATTTTGATACTATACTTATTCTTCCTTTGGATTATTTCTAATAATTACGACCAATAAAGGTATTGAGATTATATTTCTTGATTAAATTTTGTAGTCATTAAATTTATATTTAAATATTCACTTTCCTGTGATCAATGGACATTAAATTTCACCCCGATATCCATATTATTTATCATGGGTATGATTTTTTCATAGACAGTATAACATTTCTACATATAGTGTTCTACATTGAAATTCATCTATTTCTATGGGAATGTATTGATAAATCCTTATTATTTACTCAATATAGATATTTTACGATAATGATTTTTTTCTGAATTAAATTAATTATTCAATATATGAGGAATGCTTTATACATTGAAGACATAGGTGGGGATCAATTATAAATAAAACCATAATGGATTAGTAGTATCATGAGAAGAATTAGTTGGTTATCCTTAGTGAAATTGGTATCTACCCATCATTTTTAAATTTTCTTGAGGATAAATCTTGACGGTTGAGGTATCATGTCCCTGAGAAACATGACATCCAATAATTTATCATTTCCTTCATTAAGAATTTCTTATTATTATCCAGGAAATTTTATCTATGATATTATCTCTAGATGAATTTTATTCTCATTTTATTGGTTAAATGTAATATGTTTTCAATTATTTTTATTTCTTAATTGATTATTCATTATCTAGTTATGATAGTCGTGTTATTTATTAAATGGAATATTTTCTTAGTTATTTACCTATACATATTTATTATTCTAGTAAAATAATTTAAATTTCATGTGTGTTAAGTTATTTACAGTACTATGTTGATTACACTCATTGATTCTTGATAGCTTCCACTATACTTAAACCATAATGAACATTTGTGCTCACCCTTATTTTATTTCCTTTTCCAAGAAAACATGAATTGTAATATGAAAAATATGATAGAATATTATAGATGGAATAATAAAAGTTTTAAAAAAAATAATATTTTAATTTTTGTATTAGAATATAATATGGGAATCATTTATGTATCTAGTTTACCAAAACTGATAAACTATTTGGTCCTTTAGGATGTAATTCCCTGTATATTTTGCCAATTTATTAAAGTAGGCACAAGATATTAGTATAATTGGGTTAGGGTCTCTAAAATATGTATCTGAGGAAGTTTAGTAAAAACCTTGGGAACTGTATTTATGAAAAAATATATTAGAGAGAATAACCATATAATAAACATTGGGGATAAGTGAGAAATAACATCCTAAGGTTTTATAAGGTAATTATTATGTATTTTTTTCCTGAAAAGGTATCCGTATCCAGATACTACATGTGGATGTGGTTATCAAACATAGGTATACCACTGTAATAAAATTGGAAATGGTCCATTGGTCTTGACCGGATCACCACCATGTTCATGACAATCGGCCTTACAACACACCTAGTTTGACACTATCATAGGATATGATTAGGATAATTCACATTTTCTTTAGAAACCATTATTGAGGATTTGAATAGTTGATGAAAATGAATGACCTAGGTTAAATCTAAGTCATCTTATGTTGAAAATAATTTTTCAGGATTTAGACATCCTATAAATGATTCTAGGGGTTTCCCACTATGGTTATTGTTTCTCACACTATGATTTTTGGTTTTATCAATTTCTAGAATCCGAAAGAATCATGTTATCATTGAATATGAAGGATAATGTGAATACTATGAGAAAAAAAATGGGATGATGACTAGAGTAAAATTTATTATCATAATTCATAATCAATTTTTCTAAAACATGATTAACCACATATACCGTAATTAGCACCAAGTCTAACCAAAGCAGAGAAGGATGAATTTATCCAAGAGATCGGTTGACATATACCATAGTGGAAATAAGGATAAATTATCATCATGTTAGAAATGTTTACAGAAACACCCATGAAAGTTTCTCAAAAGAATGGGAAAATTATTTATGTGTGAAAAAGAAGGGCATAACGTAAATAATTTTTGAAGAATAATGAAGAGTATGATGAATGGAAATAAATAGAATTATGTGGTTCCAATTAAATTTCATTACCTCAAATTTGGGGAGCCTAAGAATTTTACAAATCAATAACCTCATATAAAGGTTAAATCCTAAACCAAGAAGGGCCTTTTTTGAATTAAAATAGATGAAGTATTAATGTTTTGGTTTCAAAATATTAAATTTTAGAATTATTTTTACAAGTTTTATTTTTGTTATAAGAATCATGAACCATATAAGGATTGTGTTAAATATTATAATCATAGATGTATTCATTAACTTAATAGTTATAGATACCATGATGGGTTATGAGTTTAAGGTCGATCATAATTTCAAAGTCTTAAATACCTTTTTTTATGTTTTATATAATGGCAGTCTACCAAGATTAAGGATATTTTGGGAGAAATATATAGAAATAAAACCCATTGTTTTAGATTATGTTTTAGGGAAAAATTTATTTTAGGAATAATTCCTTTAAATTTTATAAATAAAATTTTAGAGTTATTGATAACCGTTAGGGTTAGTGTGACCATTAATGAAATTTTAACAAAAGTAAAATATGATTATTATACTTTGGAAAAAAGGGTGGTATTAATAACCTCCGTAAAATGGTTATTTAATGATTAATTTTATGTTAAGGATTTTTATCAATTTTTTTTAGAACATTATAGGAATTATATTCAAATAGTTTAGAAAAGGGTGACCCGCCTGTTGGGTGACAAAACATCACATCCAGAAAGGCCACATGGCACGAACCCATGACCAAAGGGTGATAACAGTTTAGTACCTACCACTGACATACAAGATATCCTGGTTAATATTTCATTACTTTTAGTTAAACTATTTTATGAGTAAATACTAATGATTAACCAATGGTGTTACTTTTTAGGTTCAATGATTAATTTATTATATTAGATAACTTGTTCTAACCATACTGGTCTTGGAAAATAGTTTGTGATATATGTAAAGACATGTCACTATTTTATAGATGTTATGATATACTAAAAATAAATTTTAGTGATTTAGGGATAAACAATTTATTTTGGATATTCATTTCATGGAGCTAGGGGTGAATTTGAAATTGATCAAGGCACATAAAATGAATGAAATTGCGCTTAGGAAATAAAAGTGTATCATGTAATAATATTTCCTTATATTCATAGAAAATATAATAATTCATAAACAGTAAGAAAAGGATATTGAAAAATATTATCCTATTACCTTAATATTTGATGAGTTAAATAGTCATTTAAATCATTATATATTAATGGTTTTGAGGTCCCTAAATTTATATTGATCATTCACTATCTTATGATCAATGAGCTCTATCATTCTCTATACTTTTTGATTTTAATCTGTGTCCATATATTCACTTGAAACCAATGTTATCCTACTCAGATAATTTATTATGTGTTATGCCATATTACCTTTGTACTTCCCTTTATCTCTTATTAAGAGGATATTTTCTTAACTTTTTTTACTATATGGGTTTTAAATAAATTAATTTTCAAATATCAAACCCGTGATTACCAAAATCAAGATTTAAATTGCAAGGAAACAATTTATTTAAAGTTGGGAGAATATAACACCTGAAAATTCGAAAAGAAAAAAACTGTATTCTATAGTGAAGTTCCAAAGGATAAAATAAGAACTGAAAGGGGGTGGGGGGTTGAATTTGTTTTTCACCTTTTATAAGTTTCAAAAAATTTAGAAACTTAACCCATGCAACCAGTTGAGATTTATTTCTTTATGATCTTATATTAAATACCCATGCATGAAAATTTAATAAAACAACTAAAGAAAAAATTATTTACAAGATTTGGCCTCGGTGTGAATACTAACATCCTTGACATTTCCACTCTACTGGGTCTATGGAAATCAACCATTAAGAATAAGTGAATACGACTTGCGCTAACTCCCATTAAATATCGTATATCTCTCGATAGGAATGATTATAAAGACTCACATAAGTTTAGAATGTTTTCTTATAAAATAATTGATCAAATAAAAAGAATAAATAATTTTTTGAATATGATCCAAAAATTCCCAGTCTTAATCCTCAGTTTGAGTTAGATTGATCCTATTTTTTCTTTTAGATGAAGCTGGATCCGATATTCTCAATAATATGATGCTAGATTCTAGATCTGATTTCTGAGTATAATGGTTGTAGAAATGATTCTCTAAATAAGATATTGTTGGATCCTGGATCCAATTTTTTGAGTATAATAATTCTGGATTCTGGATCCAATTTTCCCAATACAATGGTTCAATACAATGAATTCATTCTCAATCTACAAAACTAATACTTCTGCTAGAATATTCAATACAATTATTCTTCAATCAAATGAAAACTTTCAATTTGTATTCACTAGAAATACTCCTTTTTCACATGTGTTAAATCTGTATTTGAATAAAGTATATTAGGAAGTATTTATAGGTGACTCAAAAAACAAATGCGGGAAACTTAGAAATATTCCCCGATTCCTCAAATATCAAAATCTAAAAAATTATCTTGTATTTAAAACTTCAAATTCGACATTATCAAACTTCATTATATTTATCTGTGATTTATGTAAAATTTAAATTCATGTTTGACTTATTCAACTCTTTATATATTTCATAGTTCAATGTGATATATTTCTATCTCATCTCAATACGATCTGCTTCTTAATCATCTCATTATGATCTGTTTCCTTTCTCAGCTCATTACAATCTATTTATTTATCATCTCATTATGATCTATTTCTTTCTCAGCTCATTATAATCCATTACCTTATCATCTCATTATGTTCTACTTCCTTTCTCATCTCATTATGTTATATTTTCTTTATCAAATCATTATGGTATATTTCTTTCTCAGCTCACTATGATCTGTTTCTTTCTCAGATCATTACGATCTACTTAATTCTCAGTACGATTTTCCCAGTATGAAAATCTCATTACAAAAAACTTAGTATGAAAATATCGGTATAAAAATCTCTGTATGATATTCCCTGTATGAAAATCCTAGTATAAAAATTTGAGTATGAAAATCCAAGTACAGAAATCTCTGTATGATTTTCCCAGTATGAAAATCCCAGTATGAAAACCTCTATATGATATTTTTATTACTCTGGCTCAATGACATTTTTTTTCTTTCCCATATCCATATGATCTAATTCACATTATGATGGAAATTATATTTTTCAACTCTTAAATTCTTCAAACCTCTCCACTATTTCTTCAAAAGCTGTTATCATGATAATTTTCATGATTTCTGAGAACTTTTTGATCAATAAAGAATCGACTGATTTAATTTATAAAGTATGAAAACTTTATAAATTCTGAGATTACTTTATCTTTTCAAAACTCTTTTACCAATTAAATCTTTCTCTAATTATTTTGAATTCAATTATTTTTAATTTCAGGTCGATGGAACTGAGTACAATAAAGTATTTGATCAAAATATTGAGCTTCCTCACTTCTTTTATGTCCAGTTCAACTCAATATGAAAACCTAGGTCTAGAAACATGTTTCCAGCAAATAACCTCATTAAAATAAACTAGGTCCTTTTGCTAGAAAATAAAACATTCTTAAAAAAGGATAGTTATCAACACATAAAAAACATTGTTTAAAGAAATTTAACCACAATGGTTCTTTAATATTTCCTTTTGGATTTGTTGAAAACCCTTGTTAACAAATTTCCAACTCTCAAAAAAATTCACAACTCAACTCTTGTAAACAACTAAACTTTTTAACTTTTATAAAAGTATATTATTCCTCAAAAGGGAGTTTTTTAACACCACACTACTGGATGAAGTACTGTTTTTAAAGGAATTCCATCCCTTAGTGGAAAGAAATTTTTGTGGCCATGTAAAGATAAAATCTCCTCACTCTTATCTTTTCCTCTCACTTTTCTTCTTCTCACCCCCACTCTATGATAACCACAACTTTAGATTAATTTAAGAAGATAAGTAAAAAAATTCTTACAAAGTTAGAGTTGTTAGTTTATATACCCCTTTGTCAATATAATCCAAATAATGGTGGGGGTGACGTCCATATGAGGTTCAGGAAGACATGAGAGGAGGATGAACATGAATTTGCAGCAAAAATTCATTAAACCTTTATGTTTTCCATTGCTTTTTTAAATATATCAAAAATATGATACTTTGTTAAAATGTATCACAAAAAAACATCTCCAGTAGAAACTTTCTCTTTTATAATGTGAAAATTTATATTAATATGTTTTGATCTTGAATATTGGACCAGATTTATAGAATTATCAATTGAACTCTAATTATCACAAAGGATCTTAAATGGAGAAACATTCACATTCAAATATTCAAGTTAAACTTTTATCCAAAACATTTGAGTACAATCTTGAGTAGCTACAACATATTCGGATTTTGCTATTCTTAAATTTACTGAACATTATTTCATACTATTCTAATTCATAATATATTCACCCAAGAAAAATGTTCCTCTTGAGGTATATTTTCTATCATTAAAATATCTATCCCAATTGGCATTAGTATAACCATGAAACATCATCTCACTATTTCTTTTGTATAAATACCCATGTGAATTTGTTCCTTTGACATGTATTAGAATCCCATTTGATGCCAACATATGTGACTCTTTCAGATTAATTTAATAATTGGCACATAAGGTCACAATATAAACAATATCTGGACTTGATGTTGTAAGGTAAAGAAGACTTCCAATCAGCATTCAAAATCATTTTCGATTCACAATTATTATAGATTCATCTTTACTCAACTTTGTTGTCACTAATATAGGAGATGAAACTTATTTGGATTCTTCAATCTCAAACTTCTTAAGGTATTCCTCGGAATACTTTTCTTGAGATAAGAAAATGTAATTTCTTTTTTTGAACTTGTAAGAAAAGGAATAAAGCTAATTCTCCCAACATTTAAATTTCAAAATTCTTCTTCATTTTCTCAACAAATGTTTTTCAAGAATCTAATCTATCCATAGAAAAAATTATATCATCCACATAAATAGTTACAATTAAGGTTCTGGGGTTAACATCTTCCATATACAAGTAGATATCACATTTTCCTTTAGAAATGTTCAACATTCTCAGAAAACATTCAAGATTATAATATAATTTTGGTGGTTCTTGTTTCAGACTATACTAAAATTTCTTTAATTAAAAAACGTTTTTTTCATCCTCATAAAGTAGAAATACAAAAGGTTGTTCAATGTAAAATTCTCCCTAAATCTCATTATTTTATAATGATGACTTTACATCCATATGATAAAAAATAAAATTCTAATGGGAAGCCACTATAAGAAACATTTTAATAGTTTCTAAAATTTCAATGGGGGAAATGGTTTCATCAAAATCCACACCTTACATCTATCCTTTACAAACAAGTCTTTCCTTATTTCATGAAACTTATGAATGCTCATTAAATTTGTTTACATAAACCCAAATTTTTCCAATAACATTTTTATTTACTGTACTTGTAACAATTTCCCATGTTTCATTCTTTTCAATCTGATCCAAATATTCATTCATTGCATCCATCCATTATTTATTTTGAATATCCTCTGAAACCGATTTTGGTTCAACTTTTTAGATAAGTGATGTTTTATTTTCTATTCTCAACCTTATTATAGTCTAAACAGGAGACTTATAATTCCAAATAATGTTTTCAGGCTTAACATGTTTTTGTAAGGTAGGAAATATCACAGTTTCTCTCACAAATTCACTTTCCTCTCCACATGACTCATCTAAAACTTGATAAGTATGTTTTGGATAATATTCACTATTATTGGAATTCTATAGTGTGTCCTCCTCAAAATTCTCAAAAATTTCTGTTAAAGAACTTTTATTTTCAATTATCTTCATATCATATGAGTGAACCAACTTTTTTAAATGTTTGTTTCAACATTTGTAACTTCTTCTATATTGTGAATAACCCATAAAAGTTCCCTCATCATCTTTCTCATCATGCTTTCCCGAATTCAGAATTTTTATTTTGATTAAACATGGACTTCCAAAAACATTTATGTATTTAAATAATGGGTTTTTGTTATACCACATTTCATAAGGAGTCATGTTAGTTTTTGGTCTCAAAATGCATCTATTTTTAACAATTACAACAGTAAGCTAATATACTTCTTCCTGTTTCCACCAAGCTTCTGTTCTATTTTTTTCTGCTACACCATTTTTTTGTGGAGTATAAGGAGCACCATAATGATATTTGATACATTGCTTTCTCAAAAAAGCTAAAAAATAATATCTTTTGAATTCCGTACCATTGTCTTTTCTCATCCCCTTTTTAGAAACCTCCATTTATTTCTCAACATAATTTCTGAATAATTTGAAAATTTCAATAGTCTTTGACTTGTTCTTTATAAAAATGATGTTTGTCATCCGAGTGAAATCATTAATAAAAGTGATAAAGTATAAACCTCATTTTTTGATTGATGTCACATCGGCCCACATAAATCCAAATGAATAAGCTCAAGTGGTCTAGTAGATTGAATCTCAATTCTTTTATGACTTTTTAGTCATATTTACTTTCTGGAAAGTAATAAAAATATCTTATAATATTCTTTTTAGTTCTAGGAAATTCCAAACAACACTAACCATAGAATGTTTATTCATGTTTTTCTGCCCAATGTCGCTAAGTCTCCAATGTCTCAATTTGTTTTCATCTTCACCACTCAAGTAATATGAGTTATTGAATTCTCATATTTGAAAGAGATTCCCACTGGTTCTTTCTCATTTTGTAATGACTTTTCCATCTTTCACACTATTGATGATATAAAAATATTTTATAAAAAAATCTATTCCATCATTAAAACATTGACTTATACTAAGTTATTTATGTTTTAGAATATCAAAAAATAAAAATTCATTTGATTTCAACTTTCCGTATTCAATATTAGCAGTTCTAATTTATCTGATTTTTGTGGAACTATCATTACCAAAGGTAAATTATCGTCTATCCTAAATTTAAACACGTTTCATGTTTTTTATATCACCTTTCATATATGAAGAGTAACCACTATCAATTATCTTTGGTTTATTTCTTTTACTTTCTTTCAAAACTGTTTAAAAAAAATCTATTTCCTTAACTTTCTTCTTTTCAGCTTTATTTTATTTTCTATCATAAGAATATGTTTCTAGAAGGAGTGTCAAACATATTTAGTCATGATGAATAGGTTGATCAAATATTCCACAAACTTCTTCTAGACATTCAATTTGGTTTCTTTTTGGAATGTTTCTAACATCTTGAAAATTATATTTTTCAACTTTCTTTAAGTTATAAAAGTTTCTTATTCCAGTTTCAATATTTTTTCCACTATTGTCAAACCTTCATTCGGGTAAGGATAAGTTGGGAAAAAAATTATAATCCATGTTCCCATAGATTACACAACACCAGTAATAACCATAAAATAATGATTTTATATTGAAATAAGATATTTATCTATTGAAAAATTTTCGAGGTTGGTAACTTCTTTCAGCTCTAAAATACTCAGGGCATGGACAATATTTTCATTTGAGTGAGTTTTTTACTTTTGTATATTTGATAGGTTTCTCATATCCTTTTGTCACCCAAACATTACCAATACATTTTTTGGAACCTAAAATATTAATTGAATCTCATGAAACATTATTTGTTGGTTAGAGAATATTTCAGTTGATTATCATATTGATCCTTATCAGTAACTTTAGAAGTCTCAAATTTTTCTTCCAATACCTTGTTGAATTTTTTATTTATCTTCCTCAAGGTGATTTTGAACTCAATAAGTTTTGATTGAATATTTTTAACTTATTGTTCCTTAGTTTCTATATTCTTACTAAGATATTCAATCATCTTTCCCTATTAATAAATTTTACGTTTGCAACTTAAAATCTATTATATTTATTCTTTCCACTTATTGATACAGATTTTTTTCCATAAAAAACTTATTGACAAAATTTCTTCATAACTCTAATATCTTTCTTGAGAGTTTTTATTTTCTAAAGAAATGAAACAAGTCTATTTATGAGTTAATAATATCTATAAAATTCTTCACCACCTTATTTAATCTCTAAGGAATATTTTATTTTCTCACCTTTTATAATGAAGGTTCTGAATTGTTATGAAATTTCATCTTAAAAATAATTTTTTTTTGATTGAGTCTGATTGAAATTTCTATCTCAACATACTTATTTTGTTTCTAGTAAACTTGTTCTTGTATTTGTTGGAATCCTTTTCTTCTTTATCATTTTTTCCACTTATTCAATAAAGGTTTTCCATCGAAATTATCTCAATATTCTAAAACATTATTCCTAGGTAAATACATAGTAATGTGTTCGATTCCACCAAACTCAAAACATTTGAGTGGAAGTTTACCTCCATACTTTCCTCATCCTCTTTGATAGTTCTTTGAAATAAGAGACATGATTTTTTCATTAAACTCATCATCTTGTTTATCTTTAGAGTCATAAGGATCAAAATCTTCAACATCAGGAATATTATAGTTTCTCATAGCTTCAAAACCCATTTTATCTTTCATATTCTTTTTAAACATTTGAGCATTCCTCATTTCATAAGCAGCAAAAATATTATGCAATTCATGAAGAGATATATCATCAGTATCTTCTAAAGAAGAAATTTTAGAAATAAACATGTATGGAAAGTATCCCATAAGTTTCTTCACAATCTTACAATCTTCCAATATATATCTGAATCCTCTGATGTTGCAAACAGTTTCATTTACTTGAGTGAATTATTCATCAATTGTTTCTTCATATCTCATTCTGATGTCTTCATATATACTATGTCATATTTTTAGTTTTTATTCTTTAACTTTTTTATTACCTTTGAAAACACATTCCATCTTGTCCCACATACTTTTTGGAGGTATTTAGACCCATCACATTATGATAAATATTCTCTGATACGGAAATAAGGATTTCATTTATAACCTTTCCATCGACTTCTATATCTCTCTTATCAGCAAATTTCATAGAAGCATCTTTCTCAATAAGTGGAAAACCAATAGTACTAGCATCAATAAAATTAAGGAAAAGAGATAGAAGATAAGGAATCATCATATTCTTTCATCCATAATAATTATTTTTTCATAAAATGTAGTAATTACTCTACTATTAAAAGAATTGATATTATCCATGATAAGGATTAAACAAGGGAACCTTCAATCTGATACCAATTGAAGTTCTAAAGGATCGAATAACGACTGATATGGGGGGCGGGTGAGTCAATTGTTCACTTTTTATAAGTTTCAAAACATTTAGAAAAATAACCCCAAAAACAGGTTGAGATTTATTTCCTTATCAACTTTTAGTAAATACTCATGACTAAAAAAGCATGAAAGAAAGTAGAGTGCGCAAGATTTATGAGGTTTTGCCTCAGTGTGAGAACCCACACCTTTCCATAACCACTTCTATAGGTCTATGAAAATCCACTATTAAGAAGAAGTGAATAAAATTTGTACCAAATTCCATTAGACACCTTGTAACTCCTGATATGAATATTATACTAACACCCATCAGTTTACAATGTTTTTTTATAAAATAATTGAAACAAACAAATTGATAAAGAATTTTTTGAATATTCTCAATAATTGATCAGTTCGAATCCTCAGTCCAATTTGGCTGGATCAGATTTTCAAAATCCGATGATGTTGGATCCAACCTTCTCAATACAATGATGTTAGATTCTGGATCCAATTTTCTGAGTACAATTATTCTGGATCCGATTCTCTGAATACAATAATTATGAATCCTAGATCAGATTTTCTAAGTACAATAATTATGGATTCTAGATTATATTTTCACAATATAATGATTTAATACCATGAATTAATTCTTTGTATGAAAAAAATCAATTTTCTTCTGGAATTTTTAATACAATTATTCTTCAATCAGATGAGAAATTTCAATTCAAATTATCTAGCGCTCCACCATTTGTTTGCGTGTGAAAGTTTTATTTGAAAAAATAAGCTGAGGAAGTATTTATAGGTGACTTAGAAAACAATGGTGGGGAACTTGGAAAAATTCACCATTTCCTCAAATATCAAAATCTCAAAAGATATCTCAAATTTAAAACTTCAACTTTGACTTCATCAAGCCACCATAGATTTTGTCTAAGATTTATGAAAAATTGATATTCAAGTTTGACTTATTCAACTTTTTATATATTTTTAATCTCATTATGATCTGTTTCTTTCTCAGTTAATTATGATCCAATTATTTCTCATCTCATTGTGATATGTTTCCTTTATCATATCATTATGATCTACTTCTTTATCGGGGCATTATGATATGTTTTCTTTCTCATCTGATTTTGATCTGTTTATTTATCTTCACATTACAATCATCTTCTTTATCAACTCATTATGATCTCTTTCTTTATCATCAAATTGTGTTTTGTTTCCTTTCTCATCTCATTAAAATATATTTTTTTATCATCTCATTATGATCTATTTGTTTCTCATCTCATTATTATCTATTTCTTTCTCATCACATTATGATATTTTTCTTTCTCAGTACAATTTTTCAAGTAATAAAATACCAGTATGAAAATATCAGTATAAAAAAATGATTACAAAAAAATTAGTAGGATTTTCCTAGTATGAAAATCAAAGTGAAAAAACCTAAGTATGAAAATATGAGTACAAAAATCTCATTATGATTTTCCTAGTATGAAAATCCCAATATGAAAATATCAGTATAAAAATATTAGTACAATTTTCTTCATTATCAGGCTCAACAACATACTTTTCTTTCTCAGCTTGTTATGATATTATTACCATTACGATGGAAATCCCATTTTGAAACTCTGAAATTAGGTATACCTCTCTACCATTTGTTCAAAATCCTTTATCATGAAATTTTTCATGATTTTTGAGAAATTATTGATTATAAAAGAATCATCTGATTTAATTTTGAAAGTATGAAAAGTTTCTTCTAACTTTACTTTCTTATTTCAAAAATATTCATCAATTTCAATCTTTCTCTGATTGTTTTGAATTCCATTATTTTTAATGTCATGCTGATGGACCTGAATAAGATAAAGTATATGATCCAAAAATTCATCTTTCTAACTTATTCTGTGTCGGGTGTAGCTCAATAGGAAAACCATAGTATGGAAACTTATGTACGAAAAATAACCTCATTATGATAGACTGAGTATGATTCATGGAAAATAAAACATTCTTCAACAAAAAAATTAGTTTTAAAAAAATAAAAATACTTTGTCTAAAAAAATTTAATCACAAAGGTTATTATGATATTTTATGTGACATTAAACACTAATCTTAAATAAACCCATGAAATATATTTCTTTAAATTTAATCATTTCGATAGCTTATGAAACACGCAACCCCTTGTCTAAATGAAACATAATATGATATACCACTATAAAATAGTCATTAAATTGGTAGGTATGAATAGTACTAACTAAATTATGAAAAGTATATGTTTTATACATTTAAAAAAATTCATTGGTTATCTATTGATTTCGAATAAATTAAGAATCATTTAAAATAAAAGGGAATGTTTCATGAAAAACTGTATTTTTCTAAAAGATAGAATAGTTTAACTTCACAAATATACATTAAAATTATTTTCTTCCTATAATACACAAATAATTTACAATATATTTAATTTATAATAAATTTAATTTCATTGATATACTGCAACACATGCAACATTGAGTTTAAATGAATTGTGATACTCTATTAAAATATTCTTTCAATATCAATAATATTACATAGCCATTAAATTAATGTTTATGAATAGAATAAAATAATGAAAAATATGTATTTTACAAAATTAAATTTTTTATCCTTTTATTATAAATGAAAATAAGAATTATCTTTTAGAAAAAAAAATGTTTTTAGAAAAAATTGTATTTTTCTAAAAGTTGGTTTAGTCACACCATGCACACATTATTTTATATTAAATTTTACCAGTCATAGAAAAATTATTTCAAAAAATAAAAAAAAATTTAAATCATAATACAAGTATTATATTAGGGTGATGTTTTTGGATTTCTCTGAAATGTTTCATTTTTGATGAATAGTGAAAAATAATGAATTTTAATTGAAAACTGACTTTTTGTTAAATAAGTTATAATGTAAAATTATATTTTGAATTAGTTTTAAAATAAAATTATTCAAATTTTAATTCAATAAATCTAATTTAGGTCATTGGAATAATTTTTATATTGATTTTTGATATAAAATCTTTTTAAACATTTGGATGTTTTCTCTTTAAAAGCTCGCTTTCTCATTGCGTTTTGTGGATTAATTTTAAATTATTTGTTCCAATTATCTGAATTTAAATTATAAAAATTTATTGAGTAGTTGTAATCATCATAATTTATAATTTCTAATAAGTTCAAATTAATTTTTGACCTGAATGAATAGTGAAAATAATAAAAGTTAATCTCTATAGTTAAGGTAAAAACTGATTTACTGGGGGTTAAACTAATAGGATAAGTGTTAAAAATGACCTATAAACATTCCCAAAACCCATTTCAAGATATATTTTTATATGACCTCTTATTTTTTCAACCATTTTCCATTTGGGAAGCTTGTAGAATGATTAAAACAAGGTTATAATGCAATATTTTCAAAACATTACAGGTGTGCCACTCACCTTGCTTATAAAAGGCCACCCCACTATTCTATTATCAACACCATATAAAACATTAGTTTCATAAAATACTTACCAATATCCATCCTCTCATCATATATGTCTTATTTTGGGCACAAAGCTAACATAGGAAGGATTTTTGTACAAACCAAGGGAGGTTACCTGAAGAAGAGTTAATGTTCTTCAATATGTATCTTTATTTTCTTTCTTTCTCCACCACCTTGAAATCATACTAAAAAATGATAATATAATAACATCAATATATTCTATAAAAATAAATGTTTTAGGTTAATTTAATGACCTAAAACCATATTCAATTCCACTAAATGTGTTATAGAATCCTTATTCATATGTATGGAGGTCTACCGCCTCGCGAACAGATGCCATTTGTTTCTCCATTATCAACACTCACTATAACATCCAAGTTAAATAAAGAATATGATATTTTCATATTTATTAATATTTTTGAATTAAATATTAATTTTACTTTAAAGGTGATGCTATGTTCGATGTCGTACCTAACACACAACAATAAGTTTCTCTGAAATCTAATGTTGAACACAATGCTGAGTCATACTGAAAAAATAGAAAAATAATATATTATTTTGAATGGTAGTTAACGCCTAGCCGTTTTATTAGTGGTAATGAATAGATCTAACTACAATATTATTATACATGTTGTAACACCCCGACCCCAATTACCCAGAGTCGGTGCATTATTACATAACATTGGAATGATCACAAAAAAGATCAAATCTCGAAAGACCGATTAGTTTAGTAGCCTTGGAAACAGTAGATATATTTATAAAGGTTTACATTACATCATAAAAATGAAAACTACAAAAACATAGTCTCCATAGTCTACAATATTATCCCCTCATACTATCCCTGCAGGTCATTCATAATTTACTTCTTCACATCCTGGGAAAAATAAAACATAGAAAAGGCATGATCTCAAATGCCCAGTAAGGATAACAATATAGAGGAATATTTCATAAATAAGAATAAACATTTAAGGCAATGTATAACTAAAACAAAAGCCTTTTAAACTTGAACTTCAACATAGTATGGGAAAAATAAAATGAAATAATTCCATTTACTTATTCACATGGATATTCTACTAATCGAATAATCACATGCAATATCAATAACCACTTTCATAATGATGGAATGCATAATGCCAGACTATCATAACCACATATCCAAGGCCTTATGCCAAGAATACAAATAAGATTTTTCCAATTCCTTGTGCCAAGACACTATTTTGTCTCATGAGACCTACTGATGCATCAAAGATCTATAGCGGGCTCCACCCATCACATATTAAGTCCAATGCATTCCTCATATGAAAAGGTTTAAACATCACATAAACATTTGTATTAAAACTAGAATACGAAATGTAAATACTTCATCCATAAACCATGAATGGTATAAAAATAACACATCCACAGTCAAACATATCAGAAAACCTTCAATACAATATAGATTTTTTGTACCATAATAAATCAACTTCAAATAATCTTAAAATCCATCAAAAGATGTTGACATAGATGAAATCAAAACTCTTTTTAGAGAAATATCTCTTTCTATTTTGAAATCATTTAAGAGTCATATATCTATAAAATAAAACATTTTCTTTGAAAATATTTTTATAAGCTTATAAGGGAAGCTTTGACGATTTTATAACTTCGGAAAATAGCAGTACCCGCCGTATAAGTTAAAAAAACATTCTTACCTTAATTCTGTCGAAAAGGTTAAAAAGCACCTTGTTTGGAAAACGACGAAAATATTCCTTTATAAACCTCTTATAAAAAGTAAAACAAGGGTATAAATGATGTTAACTCATAATATTGTACATATTAAAAATGTTTTTAAATACATTTTTAAGAAACATGGATGTGGATGATAAAGAGATCCCAGTAGATTATTACGTATAAACAACCTCGGATAATGAAGAGATTGCAAAATAAACCCTTACCTTGTACTTTTACTTGGTTGGGGGTAAGTTAAACTCCTGTATAATGGTGAAATAATTGTTATTAAATTATACAAGAATCATATATATTAATATGATATCATATATGATCTTTTAACATTACTTTGTAAATAATATTTTAGAATTATCATCATTTCGGGTGTCAACTTACTCATTTTATTTTATATGTTTTGTTATGTAAGCCATGTTTTTTATGGATAGGATGTATATTATTCATATCCATAATGATATTAAGTACTCATATACTATTATTAATCATCAAATGAGAATTATAATTTAATGGATACGATGGGGAATGAATCTCATTGCGTTCGTGGAGATGGTAGTCCGTACGTACGTACGAGAGACAATATCATTCTTTTGATATTAAAATAATATATAATTGTATGGTATATCATATATACATAATAATTATCATGTTATATTTATTATTTACATGAATTACACATCATTATTATACCCATCCAAATAATAATTTATTGAATAACAATTACACCTCGACGTGGAGACGATAAGCCGTACATACGCACGTATGGTGACATGTTATTCAAAGGATGGATATAATAATACATATGATTGTAACATATTTATAATAACATCACAATATATATAAGATACTGGAGTTATTATTTTAGAATGGTAATAACAAAGAAAGAAGAAGTGGAAGAAGAAAGGAACTTGAAAAAGGGTGGTGAAATCATTACCTCTTCTTCGGGTTCTTCCTTTTGATTTGATCAAAAGGGATCCTTAGGTTGGATTTCTGACTAAAGGAAGGCCTATAGGATGAATTTAGGTAAGTTTAGAGAGTATGTGGGCAGAGTTTGGCCGAGCCAAATGGCTTTGAATGTGTGAATTAATGAGAAGGGGGAGTGCCCTTTTATAAGAGGGGTGAGGGGCACCTTTGGAAAAGTTAGAAATATTATTTTATAATAAATTCATATTCGGTTTCTAATGGCTCCAAAGTGTATTATTTAATGTTTAAGGTGGGTATAGGTCTAAAACCACTCAACCAATAGGATTTAGACAGGTTTGGGTTACAATATTAACCTTATCTTTAAGTATTAACTCTTAGTTAATTAGTTTCACTTTTACAATGTCTCTTTGTATTTTTATATTATATGGTTAATAAACCTACTATATACATCCAAGATACCCCCAAGTGGTCCATTAATGATACACCTATCATGATATAAGTCTCTAGGCCGAACCGTAGATTTTTAGGAATTTAATATCAATTAATAGTATAATATTTGTTTTAAAAACTCTTTTATGTCAATTTTGACACTATTCAATAATTGATTTTTGTAAAAATCATAACAGAATTATTACTTCAAAAAAGTTAATTAAATAAATCCTAACATGTCATATTATCCTATAAAATTATTGGTATTTATAAAAAGTCTCAAATTACATTTATTTGTGTATTTATAATATCAATTATTTTAATTTTTCACTATTATGGTAATTACTGCATCATCATTGTGTCATAAATGAATTAAATTATTTAATATCTAAAAATTATAAATAAAATATCATTATGTAAGAAAACGTTTTAGCTTTCTAATAAATATTTACAATCGAATTTATCTTATGTTTAACCCTATATTAAAAATGCTTTAGTAAATAATCCTTGATTTTAACTCTTTTAACTCTTCTTTGAATTAAATAATAATAAATGTCCTAATCTAATACAAGTGGACCTAAATAATAATATTTTATTCTTAACGTTGTTTTTGGTCAAATTAAGCTTATCCAATATAATTAAGACATGTGTTAGGGTAATATTAATATCATTTTTACCCTTAATTACCCTATTTACTTTTAACCGTGGTAAATAAAAGTAAAAAGTTACTATTCACCAAAAATTATTTTCATCTCAATGAACCATATTTTAGTCCTTGATATTAACCGTGTCTCTTGGATTTTCGAAATTACACTCACAGAAGAGGTAAAATTAAGTTTTATGAAAAATTCAGTTTTTTAACTACCACTTAGTGGTTTCACCATTCATTAAAAAATGAAGTTTTTCAGAAAAATACAAAAAATTCACCCTAGGCTAATTTCGATATTCCGAATCCAAAAATGAAGTCCATTTCAAAAAATAAAATTTATAGATTTCAAAAAGTGGGTATTACTATTCATAACGGCTAGTTTGATTGATTGTGGTGTGTTATAACTCGATATTTCGTACAACACATGATATTACATTATTCAAAGAGAAGTGTACCGTAGAGATTGAGGTGTTACATTCTCCCCTCCTTCAAATAATTTCGCCCTCAAAATTTCTAGAATACTACCGCATGAAAAGGCTCGGGTGGTTTTTTATCATAATTTCCTCAGGTTCCCACGTTGCCTCTTCCATCTAATGGTTTCTCCACAAGACTTTTACCAGACGAGTCGTCTGGTTTCTCAGTACTTGTTCTCTCGTATCAAGAATCTTGATGGGATCTTCGCAATAAGATAGATCGGGTTCCAGTTCTAATTCCTTATAGGTGAGTACATGCGTTGGGTCAGGCATGTATTTCCTCAACAGAGATATGTGGAACACATCGTGAACTTTGGAGAGACTTGGCAGCATTTCCAATCGGTAAGCTACAGCCCCAATTCGTTCTAGAATTTTGAAAGGTCCGATGTACCTGGGACTCAATTTACCTTTCTTACCAAAACGTATGACTCCCTTCCATGGACATACCTTCAGGAAAACATGTTCACCGAATTGAAATTCCAAATCCTTCCTTCGATTATCAGCATAGATCTTCTGCCTACTTTGAGCTTCTTTGATATGGTTTTGGATTACCTTCACCTTTTCCATCGTTTCCTCCACCAGTTCTGGGCCTACAAGTTTTCTTTCACTAACGTCATCCCAACAGGTTGGTGTGTGACATATCTTTCCGTATAACACTTCATATGGTGTCATTTGAATACTCAAATAGAATCTATCGTTATAGGAAAATTCTACCAGAGGTAAGTATTGATCCCACATACCCTGAAAGTCATGTGAGCAGGATCTCAACATGTATTCTAAGGTTTGAATAGTTCATTCTGATTATCCATCTGTTTGAGGGTGGTAGGCAGTGCTAAAATGATGTCCAGTATCCAAGGCTTTCTGAAGACTTTTCCAGAATCTTGAAGTAAAACGGGGATCACGATCAGAAACCATCAATAGGGGTACTCCATGAAGTCTCACAACTTCATTAATATATAGTCTTGCTAGTCGTTCAAGTGGTAAATCTTCCTCTATATCAAGAAAATGTGCTGACTTGGTAAGAAGATCAACAATGAACCATATTGCATCGTTCCTTCTAGGAGTCTTTGGTAGCCCCATGACAAAGTCCATCGTAATATTATCCCATTTCCACTCAGGTATGGGAAGAGGTTGCAATAATCCACCAGGCTGTTGCCTTCCAGATTTCACTTGTTGACAAACCATACATCTTGACACAAAATCGGCAATCTCCCTCTTCATATTGTCCCACCAAAAATGTTCCTTCAAATATCTATATGTTTTGGTGCTCCCAGGCTGTATAGAGAAATTGGAACTAGGAGCATCATCCAGCAATTCCCTTTTTAGATCAGGTATATCGGGAACACAAAGCCTCTTCCCAAATTTCAAAATTCCATCTTCATATAAAAATTCTCTCAATCTCCCATCATTCACATCTTTAATCTTCTTTTGAAATTCTTCATCATCGGTCTGAGAACTCTTAATCCATTCTAGTAAATATGGTTTGGAAACCATTTGAAAAAGCACCGATGTTTCACCTTCCATGGTTATTCCCATGTCCATTTTCACTAGATCCATGAAAATTGGATCCCTTTCAATTCTCATATTGTTCAAAACTCCATGGTCTTTTCTTCTCAAAGCATCTGCCACCTTGTTTGCTTTCTCCAGGTGGTAGTGTATCGTACAATCATAATCCTTGAGTAACTCAAGCCTTCTCCTTTGCCTCATGTTGAGTTATTTTTGTGAGAAAATATACTTCAAACTCTTGTGATCAGTATAAATCTCACATTTTTCACCATAGAGGCAGTGCCTCCATATCTTCAAAGCAAAGATCACCGCTGCCAACTCGAGATCATGAGTAGGATAGTTTTTTTCATGAATTTTCAACTGTCATGATGCATAGGCAATAACCCTATTATTCTACATAAGAACACAACCAAGTCCTTTCTTCGATGCATCATTATAAATAATGAACCCATCATTCCTTGATGGTAGAGTCAATATAGGAGCATTGACTAATCTTCTCTTCAGTTCTTTGAAACATTCCTCACACCCTTTTTCCCAAAAAAATTTAACCCCTTTACGTGTGAGATTCATTAATGGGTTAGCCAATCGGGAAACAATCCTGGACGAAACGTTGATAATAACCTGCCAAACCAATAAAACTGCGTACCTCAGTTATACTCTTCGGTTCAGGCCATTCTTGTATTGCCTTGGTCTTAGAAGGATCAACAGAGATTCCATCTTTAGAGACAATATGGCCAAGAAAAGAAATCTCCTGAAGCCAGAATTCACACTTGCTAAACTTCCCATATAATTCATGTCTTCTCTGAGTCTTTAGGATAATGTTCAAGTGATTTTCATGATCTTCATATATTTTGGTGTATACCAAGATATCATCAATAAATACCACCACAAATTCATCGATATATTCCTTGAAACCTCTATTCATCAGATCCATGAATACTGAGGGTGCATTAGTCATTCCAAAATGCATTACTGTAAACTCGTAATGCCCGTACCTGGTTAGAAATGTTGTCTTTGGAATGTCTTCCTTCTTCACACACAACTGATGGTATCTAGATCGAAGGCCAATCTTTGAAAAGTATTGAGCTCCATGAAGTTGGTCAAATAAATCATCAATGTGAGGTAGGGGATACTTGTTCTTTATTGTTATAGAATTGATCTCCCTGTAGTCGATACATAACCTCATAGATCCATGTTTCTTTTTAACAAAATGAACAGGGGCTCCCCATGGAGAAACACTAGGGCAAATAAATCCCTTATTACTCAATTCCTCTAGTTGTTTCTTTAGTTCAACTAATTCTATAGTGGCCATTCTATAAGGGGTCTTCGATATAGGCCTTGATCCAGGAATTAAATCAATGGAAAACTCAACTTCTCGTTCTGGAGGATGTCTAGGTAAATCTTCCAGAAACACATCTACATTTTCTTTCACAATAGGTACATCCTCTATTTGAACATTCCTTTCCTCACACACTGTAATTTCATCCTCTTCCTCCCCAATAATTGAATTAGTTGAGCTACTGGAGGTGTATCTAGATAAGAATTAGGTGGTGACGATTCTTCTCTAAAGATAAGGTGTTCCTTATGATCATCATCAAAAATCTTAACCTCCTTATTCTTACAATAAATCTTCGCATCATGGTCTGAAAGAGAATCCATACCGAGGATTATATCAAACTCAATCATAGGTATGACGATGAGATCAGCGGATAAAAAACATTTATGTGCTCTAATGGGGACTGATTCAAAAAAATTTGTTGCAATGATACTTACCTTAATAGTTTTAACTGACAAATCCCTTGTTAAATCAAATTGGAAATATCTAATTTTCTTAGAAAACTGGGAAGATATGAAACAATGCGATGATCCAGAATCAAATAATTCATTTGCTAAACTTGAGGAAACCATTAAATTACCTGTCACCACGTCTTTCAGAGCTTCAACTTCTGCAGTAGTGATATCATAAGCTTGGCCTTGATCCTTGGCCTTTTCTGAGGTAAGTTCCCCTAACGCTTATGACATTCATTTGCATAATTTCCCATCTCCATGCAATTTTAGCAAAGAACATCGGTAGCTTCTTTCTTCCCTTTGCAATCACGAGCTTGGTGGCCTTTTTCACAACACTTGTAACAGACTCCCATTCCCTTCAAGCAAGTATCGGGGTGTTTCTTCCCACATTTACCACATGATGGATATTCAACCTTTCCCTTCTTCCCCTTATTTCCATTCCCAGATTGATCAGCAGATCTCTTCTTCTCTTTCTTTTCTTTAAAGTCATAAGACTTAAAGAATTGCTTTTCTGTCTTGATAGCACATGAGACAATGTCTTCGTACGATGAAAAGGATTATGAGACTAATGATCGACAGAGAAATGGTTTTAACCCATAAAAGAAATGATCAATCTTACTTCTTGGGTTACGTATATAATCTCCAGCATACCTTGCTAACCTTGTAAAGTTAGCCTCATACTTTCTGACATTCTCATCCCCCTTTTGTCTCAGACTCAGAAATTGTCTTTCCATATATGCTCGATGGTCATGAGGAAAGTATTTTTCTAAAAACAGATCTTTGAACTCCCTCTATTCCATATTTGATACTTCATCATCTTCCTTCGTGTTTTGAATCAATGACCACCATTTATCAGTATCTCCAGTGAGGCGGTAAACTGCCATGATAACTTTTTCCCTTTCACTACTTCCCAAATCCTGAAATATTTTCTCTAGGGAACTTATCCATTGCTCAGCTACTAATGGATTTTTACTCCCATTGAATGTTGGTGGTTGCTGCCTCATGAAGCGATCTAACATTGATCCTCCACATTGTGGATCAGGGTGCTCCATACGGTTATGGTTTTTATTCATAACACGAGTGAGTTGTACAAGTATGGTGATTAGTTGATCGGCACCAGTTGCATCACCAGCTCCACTATAATTATCTTGAGAAGGAGGGAAATCCCTAAATTGAGTGTGTGCATTGATACAGTTTCAATTTCTTCCACTAGGTTCCATTTATAAATAATGGTATAAACTAGATCATTTTATGAATCAAAATACAGAATTCCGTACTTATAAAACACTTAACATAAATTGAAATATTTATGGATATAATCCATAATCATAAAAATGTTTTCTTTTAGGAAGTATATACTCATAAACCCTTCTTAATGATTTGTAAATAAAATGAGAGTTATCCTAAGCTTATCCCCCAGGAGTGTCGTAACCAAGAGTGCAACAAGGCCCGTTGTCGTGCACCAGTTCCCATTCGAGTCTAGCACAAAGTGGTGTTTTCGGGTTTTTCCCCTAGGTACATCTGTGCCAGAGCCGCCTATACCTTCTTGTATCTAGACATGGATGTATTTCTTGGAAAACTCACAAAATCTCTAAAATACCAAAATTCTAGGAAGTTCTTTTGTACTAATCCTCAAATTCCATCTTACATCTTTGTTCTCTAATCAGAGTTTATCTAAATCTAGCTTCCAATGTTTGTACTAAACTTCCTCTGATACCAACTATAATGCCCCGACCCCAATTACCCAGAGTCGGTGCATTATTACATAACATTTGCATGATCACAAGAAAGATCAAATCTCGAAAGACCAATTAGTTTAGTAGCCTTGGAAATAATAGATATATTCATAAAGGTTTACATTACATCATAAAAATGAAAACTACAACAACGTAGTCTCCATAGTATACACTCTTATCCCCTCATACTATCCTTGCAGGTCATTAATAATTTACTTCTTCACATCCTGGGAAAAATAAAACATAGAAAAGGGGTGAGCTCAAATGCCCAGTAAGGATAACAATATAGAAGAAACTTTCATAAATAAGAATAAACATTTAAGGCAATGTATAACTAAAACAAAAGCCTTTTAAACATGAACATCAATATAGTATGTAAAAAATAAAATGAAACAATTTCATTTACATATTCACATGGATATTCTACTAATCGAATAATCACATGCAATATCAATAACCACTTTCATAATGATGGAATGCATAATTCCAGACTATCATAACCACATAGCCAAGGCCTCGTGCCAAGACTACAAATAAGATTTTTCCAAGGCCTTGTTCCAAGACACTTGTTTCTCTCATGAGACCTACCGATGCATCAAGGAGCTATAGTGGGCTCCACCCGTCACATATTAAGTCCAATGCATTCCCATATGAAAAGGTTTAAACATAAGATAAACATTCGTATTAAAACTAGCATACGAAATGTAAATACTTCATCCATAAACCACGAATGGCATAAAAATAACACATCCACATTCAATCATATCAAAAAACCTTCAATATAATATATATGTTTCGTATCATAACAAATCAACTTCAAATAAGCTTCAAATTCGTCAAAGGATGTTGACATAGATGAAATAAAAACTCCTTTTAGAGAAATATCTCTTTCTATTTTGAAATAATTTAAGAGTCATATATCTATAAAATAAAACATTTTCTTTGAAAATATTCTTATAAGCTTGTAAGGGAAGCTTTGAAGATTTTATAATGGCGGAAAATAGCCACACCCGCCGTATAAGTTAAAAAAAACATTCTTACCTTAATTCTGTCGAAAAGGTTAAAAAGCACCTTGTTTGGAAAACGACGGAAAGATTATTTTATAAAACTCTTATAAAAAGTCAAACTAGGGTATAAATGACTTTAACTCATATTCTTGTACATAGTAAAAATGTTTTGAAATACATTTTTAAGAAACATGGATGTGGATGATAAAGAGATCCCGATAGATTATTACGTATAAACAACCTCAGATAATGAAGAGATTGCGAAATAAACCCTTACCTTTTACTTTTCCTTGGTTTGGGTAGGTTAACCTTCTGTATAATGGTGAAATAATTGTTATTAAATTATACAAGAATCATATATATTAATATGATATCATATATGATCTTTTAACATTGCTTTGTTAAAAATATTTTAGAATTATCATCATTTCGGGTGTTAACATACTCATTTTCTTTTATATGTTTTTTTATGTAAAAAATGTTTGTTATGGATAGGTTGTATCTTATTAATATACAGAATGATATTGAGTCCTTATATACTATTGTTAATCATCAAATGAGAATTATACTTGAATGGATATGATGGGAAGTGAATCTCATCGCGTTCGTGGAGACGGTAGTCCGTACGTACACACGAGTGACAATATCATTAATTTTATATTAAAATAATATATAATTTTATTGTATATCATATATACAGAATCATTATCATGTTATATTTATTATTTACATTAATTACACATCATTATTATACTCACCCACATAATAATTTATTGAATAAAAATTACACCATGACGTGGAGACGGTAAGTCGTACATACGCACGTATGGTGACATGTTATTCAAAGGATGGATAGAATACTGAATATTATTGTACCATATTTATAATAACATAAAAGTATATATAAGATAATGGTGTTATTATTTTATAATGGTAATAACAAAGAAAGAAGAAGTGGAAGAAGAAAGGAACTTGAAAAATGGTGGTGAAATCATTACCTCTTCTTCGGGTTCTTCCTTTTGATTTGATCAAAAGGGCTTCTTAGGTTGGATTTATGACTAAATGAAGGCCTCTAAGATGAATTGAGGGAAGTTTATAGAGTATTTGGGCAGAGTTTGGCTGAGCCAAATGGCTTTGAAGGTGTGAATTAATGAGAAGGGGGAGTGCCCTTTTATAAGAGGGGTGAGGGGCACCTTTGGAAAAGTTAGAAATATTATTTTATAATAAATTTATATTCTGTTTCTAATGGATTCAAAGTGTATTATTTAAAGGTTGATGTGGGGATAGGTCGAAAACCACTCAACCAATAGTATTTATACAGGTTTGGGTTACAATATTAACCTTATCTTTAAGTATTAACTCTTAGTTAATTAGTTTCACTTTTACAACGTCTATTTGCATTTTTATATTATATGGTTAATAAACTTACTATATACATCCAAGAGACCCCCAAGTGGTCCATTAATGATACAACTATCATGATATAAGTCTCTTGGTAAAACATTAGATTTTTATGAATTTAATATCAATTAATAATATAATATTTGTTTTAAAAACTCTTTTATGTCAATTTTGAATCTATTCAATAATTGATTTTTGTAAAAATTATAACAGAATTATTACTTAGAACAAAGTTAATTAAATCAATCCTAACATGTCATATTATCCTAGAAAATTATTTTTATCTATAAAAAAGTCTCATATTACATTTATTTGGGTATTTATAATATCAATTATTCTATTTTTTCACTATTATGGTAACTACAACATCATCATTGTGTCATAAATAAATTAAATTATTTAATGTCTAAAAATTATGAATAAAATATAAATATGTAGGAAATATTTTTATATTTCTAATGAATATTTACAATTGAATTTATCTTATTTTGAACTCTATATTAATTTTTTTTAGTAAATAAACCTTGATTTTAACTCTTTTAACTCTTCTTTGAATTAAATAATAATAAATGTCCTAATCTAATCCAAGTGGAACTAAATGATAATATATTATTCCTAACATTGTTTTTGGTTGAATTAAGCTTATCCAATAGAATTAGGACATGTTTTAGGGTAATATTAATATCATTTTTACCCTTAATTACCCTATTTACTTTTAACCATGGTAAATAAAAGTAAAAAGTTACTATTCATCAAAAATTAATTTCATCTCAATCAACCACATTTTATTCCTTGATATTAACCATGTCTCTCAGATTTTCTAAATTCCACTCACAGAAGCGGTAAAATTAAGTTTTATGAAAAATTCAGTTTTTTAACTACCACTTAGTGGTTTCACTATTCATCAAAAAATGAAATTTTTCAGAAAAAAACCAAAAATTCACCCTAGGATAATTTCAATATTCCGAATCCAAAAATGAAGTCCATTTTGAAAAATAAAATTTATAAATTTCAAAAAGTGGTTATTACTATTCATAACAGCTAGTTTGATTGGTTGTGGTGTGTTAGAACTCGATATTGCATACAACACACGCTATTGCATTATTCAAAGAGAAGCTTACCATAGAATATTGGGGTGTTACACATGTTTGTTAAATCTTTTTACATTTATCCAATAATAGATAGAGGCTAAAAATGTCAATAGATCCAATTTTAAGCATAAATACTCTAATGTTCTTTAAAAGGTCGATTTGACACCTTTTGATGGAGAAAGCATTTTAAATATAGTTTTTGTTTTCACTTTTATATGTTATATTTGACAAAATAATATTCTTCTTTATAATTGGGACATCAAAATCTTCTTTGGATGATATTTTGGTATTTTTTTTGATAATGTTCATTTTGTAACGAATAATGAAAAATATTGCATTTTAATTCAAAACAACCTTTTAATCTAATTTATTTATATGGTTTGATTATCTTTTTAATTGGTTTTAAAGTGTAATTAGATTATATTTTTATCATTTAATCCAATTTTTTTCATTGGAAGTAATTTCACTTTGAAATTGAACATAAACATGTGTTAATCTTTTGATAGTTATTATTTATTAAAAACATGTTTTTTAGTTTTGACAACATGAATTAACTTAAAATTAATTAATGAAACTTATATGTTTTGAATTTGAAAAAAATTATTCCATATTTAGAATCTGGAGGTCCAAATTGTGTAAATAGGTAACTTTTATTTTTAGACAATATGAAGAGTAACTTTAGTAAATATTTTATTTACTGTGGTTAAGGGGTAAATCTTGTAAACAAGGGTAAAAAAATAATATTATAATAATATTAAATTACCCTAACATGTGTTCTAATACTATTGGATGATACATGTACAACTGTGGTCATCATTAGGTCGATTTTGGGACCCCATGGAGCCACTTGAGAGTGATAATGAAATTTTATATTAATTAATTTAAAGTAAGAACAAAAATAACATAAAAAAGTATCTTTCAGTAAAAAAATTATATATGGGGTTATATAAGTGATCTCTTAGATTATAACTATTCATTTGAAATATAATATTATTTCCTATATCATAGTATTTTATTTAAAAATTTTAAACATTAAATAAATAAATTTAATTATGACACAATGGCGATGTAGTAATTACTTTATTAATAAAAGATTCAAATAAAGGATATTATAAATATTAAAATAAATTTATTTTGAAGATTTTTATGCCATAAAAGAGTTTTAGGTATAATATTGACTTGTTATATTTTAATTAATGAAAGGATTTTGAAATAATAAATTTTTTATATATTTTTTAATAGACTTGATATGAAAAATTTATAAGTTGTCATAAATGAGTTTAAAAAAAATAATATTTTATTAAATGATAAAATTATCCTAAAAATATAAGATTCTTCCAAATGACTTAAATATTGTTAAAAATGGTATAAATGATCTATTTTGGGTTTCTTGAAATTTTATAGAAAATATATTAACCATATAGTCTAAATATATAAGAGGACGTGGTAAAAGATAAATAAGTTAACAACGGGTTAAATAAAAAAGACAAGGATTAAAAAATATCCAAAACATGTCCAATTATTATTGGATGATTTTATTTCAACTTATATATACCTTATCTTATGATGAAATATGTTTTGGACCTTTTGAAACCAAAAATAATTTTATAATAAAACAATACCTTCAAACTTTTCTAAAGAGCCCCTCCTCCCTCTTATAAAAGGACACCACCTCTAACCCATTACACACACCTCTCAAGCCCCTTGGCATGTACAAAATCTACACCAAGAAGTTCCAAAGATCCTTATATTCCTAATATAAGCCTTCCCCTAGGCATAAGAAAATTCAAGAAAGCCTTTTGGTTCAAACCAAAGGGAGTTACCCAATTTAAAGGTAACGTCTTCTCCCAAGTTATTTTCTTTTATTTTCCTTATCCAACCCCCTAAACTCTATTTATTCTATTCTTTTATAAAAAAACAGTGTCCTCAATATACTAGGATGTTTATATAATAATTTTTATAACTACACTTCCACACACCTCCATCTAATGGATACGAACATACTGTTTCTGTAGACGTCGAACTACTGCCTCACGAAAGGATGATTATTCAAATATCTACTACCACCTCTCACGGTGGCCATTATGATGGTAATATATTTATATGTGATATATATATATGATATTTATATTGTCTCTGTTATTATATATTTTTCATTTATATCATACTTTATAGATTCCATAGTGGGTAAATATGATAATTTCATTTGAGGAAGTGCGGACTACCGCCCTTCAAATGGATATTACTCATTCATTCCATACATGGAATGTATAAAAGATGGATTTAATAATATTATAAATGATATTATATTGGAATTATAATATACCTTTTTTCATTATGTTATCATTCCATTAAATATGAAATAGAAATGAATGTAGCATTAATTCACACGTACGACTTACCGTCTATATGAATAGTGATTTTCATTTATTATCTCCAAATGTTATGTACTATTATAAATACGTATATATTTTTTGGGAAAAAATACCTCAAGGTAACATTGTAATTTTTTTTTGGTTTCTTATGTTTGTTGAAAATTATGGTTTTCCATGGTGAATTTTCGAGTTCCAGAGATGTTGTAACAATCCCTGTTGACAAAGAACCATGACAAAGGAACAGAAGATCTGAAGGCGGTACAAAAGAACATATACAAGGTGGTGTCGTTTTCCAGTGTTTTCCAAACTTTTGGGATCCAACGTTTGGAGTTTGGAAGGCATCGAGAAATATGTATTTCCTTGAAGATCTCATCAAAATATGGAAATGGTATGAGTTTCTTGAAGATAGGCTTCATCGATTAGATTTTGCGAAGACATGAAAAATGTTGATGGTGATTCATCATGATTACGATGAGTTTCGCGAACCAAAGTATTGAAGAGCATTGTGGAAGAAAAGGGCATTGATATTGGAGCTTCACGACGAAGAACCAAAGGTATTGAGAGAATTCTCAATGATTACAATGACCTCCGTGATCAAAAAATTTCCATGGTGCTTCGCGATATTGAGAGAATTTCGGTGGAAATTTCAGAGCTTCACATTTTGAGATGACATAGCGCTGACTACGTGTGAAAGCTCTGAGGGTCAGAAAAATCACCTATAAATAGGCCTCGACCCCCTCAAGATAAGTAGAGTGTTTTCGAAGAAAATATTTTTCTCTCGGCTCGCGAAGGTGGTTCACAAAGGCAGTGTGGTTTGCAAAAGGAAGGAGCTTCACGGTGACTATTCTAGCCCCGCGAATGTTGAGTGCTCCGCATTTTCTTAGTGAGCTTCGTGAAGGAATTCACTTTGCAATGACTTTATCTTCACAATGGCTTGAGATCTATGAAAGGTTGAGCTTCGTGAAAAGGTAGTAACTTCACGAAGGCTTGTTTGATCTTCGCGTAATTGGGATCTTCACAAAGTAGGGTTCTTTGCGAAGTTAATTCCAAAGGTTATTGCCTAGTGTTCAGAGGAAAAGTGGTATTCATCAGTGGATGAAATTTTGACATCAATAGAGAATCTATATACAGCAGAGGATGCATTCAATAGTGGTAATGAAGAGGCCTACAGGTCTATAAATTTTGAGTGGATCCCTTCCACATGCAGTGAGCAAAGGAAGAGGAAGAAGGTAATTATTTACACAGGTAGTGAGCTAGTGAGAGGGAAACAGGGAGTGACCCTTGAGAAAGCAGTGAACTAACCCAAACCATTGTAAAGGTAGTGATCCTGGGCATAAAAGTGATCTTTCCCGAACATTATTGGTAGTAAGATTTAGTGGATTTGGTATAGCGGCACATCATCGTTGTATGCTCCTTGGATGTAGCCTAGTGTGGGTAAGCCATGTAAAAATATATTTGTCTGCTTACTCGCTTCCCTAAATTACATCCAACGCATCAATATAAGATAAATAAGGAAATATAAATATAAACGTTAATAACATAAGAGAAAACATAGTGACACTTATAATATAGAGGTTATGATCCAGTGGGGACAATTTTTTTTTGAAAATGAATATCCATACCCTGATTCACACCCCCTCTCAGGGCATCTAAGCCCCTTTTGGTCCGAAAAATTGGTATCAGAGGGATAGGTTTATTTTATCATATTTGTTTTCTCTAACTTTGTGTAGTCTTAAATCAGTCTTCTCTTATCTTGGTGTGCCATGGAAAAGGGAAAAACATCAAAGAAAAACCAAAATTCAGATGGTATTCCTCATTTTGGAAGTGTTTATAGAAAAAGTGTGATTCAACTAAAGGAAGCAAACAACTTGCTGAAGGAAGGATTAAATGAATTTTATAGGGAAAAGATAGATTCACTCAATGATATAGGGATGTGTCAAGTAATTGAAATTCAAATTGATACTGAAACTATTAATGGTGATGAAACTCTCAGAAGTTGAAAAGTGGGAGTTGTCCACAAAGAAAAGGAATTGGATCAGAAATTCACTAATGAAATTAAATCTAAAGATATTCAGATCTAAGAACCAGAAATTGAGATTAACAGCCTATGAGGTTTGAATCAAAGGCTTATTTTTGTAGCTATTGATCTAAGGGATAAGAATGATTATCAAGATGAATAATTGTGAAAGAGATCTGGAAAGGTAGAAAAATAAAAAGATGATGTCAAGGGAAAGAATCAGAACTCAGATGAAATTCAAAATATGAAAGCCTAAAATGATGATCTTCCTACACAGCTATCTGAACTAGTTCTGAAGAACTAAAGGCTACAACAAGATAATGCATGTTGTTTTGATTCTGTTGCTCAAGAAAAATTTCATGTAAATGAGCAAAATGAAATAGTGGATAATCTCACATGTGAATTAGAAAATGAGATATGTAGGGGGAAGGATCTCAAGAAAGAACTCAATGCTCAAATTGAATCAAGGGATATGAAGATTCAGCAAATGGGAGAAGAGCTAGAGTTATTCAGGAAAGAAATGGAGAATTCTAACTCTAAAGAGAATTCCATGTTGAATGATGCCTTACACATATTATTTGATTATCCTTCGGCAAGTGAGGATGAAATGAAAGCCAAGTATGCTAATTTAGAGGAGAAGCATTAAATGATTGTATCATCCCAAAGTCCACCCTTTTTGGTAAAATATGGAATTGAATATGATGATCCCACTCCTATGCCTGATAGGAAAATATAATTTATAATCTACAGAGATATGAAAACCCCTATAGGTGCTGGAGATAGACCTAAAAAAATTTACATGATGCCATGATAGCATGTGATATTTTTTAGGATTCATGGTCATATATCAAGCTTCTGTTTAGAGGCTCAGGAATAAATCCTAGGTTGTGAAAATAGAAACTATACTAAATCCAAGAATAAGAAGAAGCATCATGATAAATTAGATAGAGGAGTCTCTCGAAGGAAAACATTCATCAGATGCTTTTGTTGTGGAAGAAATGGATAAACAATGAGTATGTGTCAAGAAGCTCAAGATCTCAATATCAGAAGAGGAACTCAAGATTCATCAACACCTCGGTTGAGAAATGATGAAATGAGGTATTCCCTTAATAGAATATGTTTTATATGTTCTGATTATAGGCATTTGGCAATACATTGTATCAAGAAGAAGGCGAGAAAGGAAAATGTGCACAGAAGTAGATTCTTCTTTCATGTGACGTATAATGAGAAATATTGCATTAGAAGACAAAGTGGTAAACTGAAAAATAGGATTAATACCTCAGGGTAATCACAAGGAGATAAATGAAAGGTTTATAAATCACCTTCTCTTTCATGCTCACAACAGCTCTCATGGAGATAATGTGAAGAAACCTAGAGGATTAAGGGGAGATCTACTCCAGCTATGAGTAAGAAGAATGCAGGTTCAGTGGAGGACTCACCACCAGCACCAAACAGTGTGGTGACTCAGATATCTAATAAAAGAATGATAAACAAGGAATGTATTGAAAAATTCGCATGTTGTGCGCCACATCGAGAAGTGGAGGAAAGAGGAAGATCCCAACAATGGTGGAAGAAGAAAGTGAAGATGCCAAATAGAGAGTTTTCTACCTAGAGACGGAATCAAGGGAAGTGGCATATTGGTGGTACATCAAAGACGGAAGTGTGTACCAGTGGGATTAAACCCCAAATTTTGAAAAAGGTCAGGCATACAGAATGTACATAGCAGAGAAAGACTTAACATGTGGGTAATGAATGCTTAGTTATATGGCCAGAGCAGTTAAAGTTGGATTAATAGCTAGATGAATCAGGGAATGAGTTCCATGCTTTTCAAGAAGGAATCAGAGGGTTGACCCATCAGGATCAATTGTAATCCTCATCTTGAGGATTCTAGAAATACCCCTCTCCCTATGTATATAAATTCTATTAATTTATGATTCATGTGATTTTGTTTTTAGGGAGATACGATATAAGGTTAATTAGAATCTAAATATGCATAGTGGGAAAGTGATAAGCTTTAGAGTTTCAATTGACTCAAATAAGGTACCAGAGTTGATGAAGAAAGGGAGAAATAGAGCGTAATAGGAAGTGATCGTATTATTAACTTTATCTCTTGTTTCATACACCTATTTTCAACTTAGTAGGATAAGATATTTGGTTAATGGATCAATGCCGAGTGGCATATTAGAATAAATGATGTAGGAGGAGAAGAATGCTTATGGGTCTAAACAGTGGGCCTAGCCATAGGAAGTGTTGCATAACATAGCGGGATAATTCAATATCATAATCAGATGCAAGATCTATAAAAGAAATAATTGGATAACCTAGATCATGTACTATTTATCAAGAGAAGTCATATTTCGGGAGAACCAACATCATTCATGTATTTCATAATCATCTATTTTGTTCTAACATTATGGTATCGAATGACTGTTTTCAGGATACCAATAAGATACAATAGAATATCAATAATGTTTCAACAAGAAGCTCAGAACAGTAGTGGAAAGAAATTATGCCACTGAACAATGAAACAGTGAGAAATTTCCTGATGAATATAATGAGTAGGAAAGAAACACAGGGGAAGTAGAAGTGGATAATGCTGATTCAGAAAAGAATCAGACATGGGATATTGTTTCGAGGCCAATAGATAAAAATGTCAATGGGAAAAAATGGGTCTATCACAACAAGATGAATGAAGATGACATAGTTATTCAGAACAAAGCACGAATAGTGTGAAAAGGATACTCCCAAGTAGAATGAATAGATGTTGATGAGGCATTTGAACCGGTTACGAGACCAGATACAATCAGATTATTCCAATCCATTGCATTGCAACAGAAGTTCAAAGTTTTCCAGATAGACGTCAAATCTGCATTTTTGAATGGGGTTCTAGATGAAGCAGTTTATATCTAGAATCCATATGGTTTTCTCATTAATGAGGACGATAATAAGGTTTTCAGATTGAAGAAGGCGCTATATGGGTGAAACAAGCACCGAGAGCATGATACTCAAGGCTTGATCAGTATTTGAAGAAGCTTGGTTTCTAGCGAGGTGGAGTTGATTACAATCTCTATTTCAACAACAATAGTTATCAAAGGATGATGGTTGTAGTTTATGTTGATGGAATAATATTTGGTGGATCAGATGAAGCTCACTGCAGATAGTTTTCTGAATTCATGAAAAGAGTGTTCAAAATGTCAATGATTGGAGAAGTAACGTTTTTCCTTGGTCCACAGGTGACACAAGGAAGGAATGGAACATTCATTTCTCAATCCAAATATGCCAAGGAGGGTTTTAAATTATTTAGAGTGTAAAATTCCAAGGATATGAAGACTTCTGTTGTTACCCAGATGAAACTTTCCAAAGATGAGGATAGAAAGGCAGTTAATATCACAAAATATAGGCAAATCATTGGATGTTTTGTATACTTGACTGCGAAAAGCCATGACATTGTATTCTCCACATGCCAAGAAGAGATATATCAGAGTAATCATAAGGAAATCCAAACGATTATAGTGAAAAGAATACTTCGGTATATCAAGGGCATGATGGATTCCGTCTTGATATATAGTGACAAATCTCTGTTAGAATTATTGGGATATATTGATGTAGATTGGGCCAATTCAGCATATGACAGGAAATCAACGTCAGAAGGTGCGTTCTATCTTGGGGGATCATGTATTTCTTGGCTGATCAAGAACCAAGATTTCATTTCATTAAGGACTGCAGAAGATGAGTATATTATGGCCACTCAAGCATGAACACAGTTATTGTGGATGAAACTGCAACTTGATGACATGGGTGTTGAATTGAAGTCTGTGATCAGAATCCAGTGCGATTACTCAAGTGCTATAAATCTCTAAAAAAATGATGTCCATCACTCAATGACAAATCACATTGAGATAGAGTATCATTTTATCAAGGAGATGGTTGAACAGGGAATTGTGAAGTTTGAGTTTGTGCCTATAAAACTATAGGTTGTAGTCATTCAGACAAAGGCCTTACCCAAGGAAGCTTTTGAGAGGCATCGACTGGCTCTGGGAGTTCAGTCCACTCCCCACACTTGAAAAAGTGTGGTTATGGGATTCCCCCTTTCCCCAAGATATGGTATGTTTGTCTCTCATGTGCTAATCTGTGTTCTTTCCAATGTTGCCAACCACAAAAAAGTGACCGTTGGGTTCATTGATAAAGGGAAAAAAACAGCGACTCCTAAAGTGGGAGAAACTATACCTAAGGAAGGGATAAAATGTCTTAGTACAAGACATAGGGAGAAGTTGATAGGTGGAGCAGCAAGATTGGGGGAGAGAAATGAGATAGGGGGAGAGTTTTAAATATGATGATGTTAGAAGTGATTGATCAAATAATAGATTTCACGACAGCTGAGGATCATGACAATAGTAGAACATTGATGTTGTAATGGTGTGAGAAGGTTTCTAGCTTTCAACAATTGGTATCAGTGTGGTATTAATAATTGTTATCAGTTTGGAAATTTGTATCAGTTGGGTTTCAACAGTTGGTGGCAGAAATGAAGCCATTCATTGATGATATTTTCATTTACTCTTGTTTCTCAGGATGATAATTGCTCATGTGGGATTAGAGTATGTGGTGAGTGAATCTCTGGTCATTATCTATCTCGCAAGAGGTGAAGGATGGTTGGGGATGAAAGGAGCTTCAGAGAGGTATCTAAGTGAAGAGAATCATTATAAGAAGAGTTGTCCACAAACCCAAATGGGGATATTGTTGGGAAAAAATCCCTTAAGGTAACATTGAATCATTTTTGGGGTTTCTTGTGTTTATTGACAATGTAGGTTTCCATGGCGAATTGTCTAGTTCTAGAGATGTTGTTAATAATCCTTGTTGATAAAAAACCACGACAAAAGAATAGAAGATCTGGAGGTGGTACGAAAGAAAAAATACAAGGTGGTGTCATTTTCCAGTGTTTTCCAAATTTTTGGAGTCCAAAATTTAGATTTTGGTGAGCATCACTAAATATGGATTTCCTATAAGATCTCATAAAAATATGGCAAAGGTATGAGTTTCACGAAGATAGGTTTCATGGATTGGATTTTGTGAAGACATGAAAAATGTTGACGATGATTCTTCGCGATTACGATGAAGTACACGAACAGAAGCGTTAAAGAGAATTGTGGTGGCGAAGGGAATTTAGAGTGGAGATTCACGGAGAAGGTGAAAAGGTATTGACATAATGCTCCATGATTACGACGAGCCCCGCGATTGGAAAATTTCCATGGTGCTACACGATATAGAGAGAATTCCAGGGGAAATCTTATAGCTTCACATTTTGAGATGACGTGGCGCTGACTTCGCGTGGAAGGTTCGAGGGTCGGAAAAATCGCCTAAAAATAGGCCTTGAACCCATCAAGAGAAGTTGAGAGTTTTTAAAGAAAATATTTTGTTCTCGACTCACGATGGTGGTTTGCGAAGGCAGTGTGATTCGCGAAAGGAAGGAGCTTCCTGGAAGATATTCTAGCTCCATGAAAGTTGAGTGCTCCGCGTTGGCTCAGTGAGCTTCATGAAGGAAGTTTCTTTGCAATGAATTGAGCTCTGAAATGGCCTGATATCTACAGAAGTGTGAGCTTCAGGAAAAGGTAGGAACTTCGTGAAGCCTTGTTTGAGCTTCGCGAAATTGGGAGCTTCGCGAAGTATGGTGCTTTGTGAAGGTAATTCCAAAGGTTGTTGCCCAATGTTCAGAGGAAAAGTGGTATTCATCAGTGGATGAAATTTGGACTTAAATAGAGCATATACATATAGTAGAGGATAAATTAATTAGTGGTAATGAAGATACCTATAGGTCTATAAACTGTGAGTGGATTCCTTCCAAGTGCACTGAGAAAATGAAGAGGAAGAAGGTAATTCTTTCTACAGGTAGTGAGCTAGTGAGAGAGAAATAGAGAGTGACCCTTGGGAAATTAGTGAGATAACCCAAAAAATTGTAAAGGTAGTGAGCCTAGGCATAGAAGTGATATAGCCCAAACATTATTGGCAGTGATCTTTAGTGGATTTAGTATAGTGGCCCATCACCGTTGTATGCTCCTTGGACGTAGCCCAGTGAGGGTGAACCAAGTAAAAATCTCTATGTCTGCCTTCTCGCTACCATGCATTGCATCCAATGCATAAATATCAGATAAATAAGGAAATATCAAGATAAAATTTAACAAAATATTATAAAACAAAGTGGCCCTTATAATATAGGTCAAGATTTAGTGGGGCAAGAAAATTTTTGAAAACGAATATCCATACCCTGATTCACCCCCCCTCTCAGGGTATCTAGGCCACTTTTGGTTTTAACATATATACTGGATATTTATGAAATATATGATATCTAAATCATTAATATCATTCTGGAGATCATTTAATTTTGACCACATATACAACTTGTAATTATAAGAAGTTCATTTTTGACTCTAGTACCAAATATCGACAAAATGACCATTATCAACTTAAATGATTTTGTAAAGTTTATAACATGGCAATAAGTAATATAAAAGGAATAATAAACTTGAAAAGGATTCTTAAAAAAGTATAAATTAACATTATTTTATTATTAAAGAGATTAAGGAATGAATGAGTCAAGTCGAACATGAGGTAAGAGACTTCGTCTCAATCTCCTTTCAATGAGGCATATTTTGATTTATACACGACTTTATTTTATAAGGAGTATAAAACTATTTTACTTTTCATTTCATTAAAAGGGAATCTTTTTCTACATAGTGTTTTACTAAATGACAAAGGGAATGTTTATTTTTAACGTACGCGGTGACAACCACCTTTCCACCACCGCGAGCATTATTTGATATTTGGTTTCCTTAACAAGCCGTAATATTTTTAAAAGGAAAATTATTTCCATATAATCTTTTACATATTTTGGTATTGAAAATGGTTTTGATAATGGATTTGTTATGTCAATATATTTAAATTATATATTGTAATTGAAATGTGGAAATGTTATCTTTCCTTTATGTTTGTTTTGTGTGTTAGGAACATGTTATGGTTCTTGGGAATTGTTTATATATACGGTTGATTCTGTGATAAACCTTGGGTAGGTGAGCTCAAGATAGCTCTCCAATTCATTGGGTAATGTGACAGAGGTAAATGTTAATGTTTCTAAAAATAGATTTATGGAATATACTTTGATGGGTATTCCAAACGTAACACCCTACATAGCTGTGAAAGCTACAACATAAGTGTGTTATGGATGCCACAACTTATCTTTGTGATTTATGATTTCCATGTGTCATTCATAAATCTTATGATCTTGTGTGGTATGTTGAAGATTGAAAAGTATGATTTAATTGACTTATATATATATTAATGGACTAATGTTTTATTTACTTGTTTTATAACCCTTACTGATCATTTTATGCTCATCCCACATTTTTGAAAATGATTTTCATAGGATTTAAGGTAGGGTAATATAAAGGAAGAATTCAAGAAGATTTGTATCAAGAAATGAATTCTTGTTTTCTATGAATTTTTTTTATTTTATTAAAAAATAGATACTGAGTAGAAGTGTGTACTTTGTAATATTTGATATGCAATGTAATAGTTGTAGAAAAATTCTCTAAAACTCAAAACCTGAAAAGATCCTCAATGTGAATTCAAGATTATGTAATGTTTAAGGCCGTGGCCTTATACTCATAGTAGGGTATGATGATGAATATAAATTATAAATTTGATATATATAACATAATTATATTTATTTTATTAATTACATCTTATATAACTTCTTTTACTTTATATTATATAGGAGATATGATAACAACGCTCGTGTGTACGCTGGGCTACCACCTCATGGAGAAATATTATTCATTTTTGAATAACACTTTACATTGAAGGTAATATGGGTAATTTAAATGAATATATCTTACATAAATGACATAATTATGATATTAATGAAATATTTATCATTATTTGATGATTATATATTATCTTATTTCTTACCTTATCACTCAATTAATGATGATAACATCACTTGTGTACATGTGGACCACCACCTTCATGAAGTGATGTCACTCTCTTCCCATCACCACAACACATGGATGATATATATTTGTATATTTTAAAAAATAATATATTATTTATGTTATGATGATAAAAATTTAAACATGAAATATTACTTACCACCTTTCGATAATGATCATTTAAAAATCGAAATGTTACTCATGCGTACATACGACCTACCGTCTCAATGATCATATTGTACTTCATTTCTCAAAAACCATAATTCATGATTGGTATTAATAGTAGAATTTATGTATAAATATAATAATTATTTCATTATTATTATTATTCATATGAAAAAACTATATAATATTCACATGAACCAGAACATTCAAGATAATGAACAAATGAGAAAACAAGACAATTAACACCCGAAGCAATGAAAATAATCAGTTTTTTGAATGGATGGACAGTAATATGTTAAAAAAAGGATCATATATGATATTATAAATATTAACATGGTTTTTAAAAAAATTAATAACATTATTAAAATCATTATACAGGAGATTAAATCATGTTAAACTAATGAAAATCATGAGGCAAGGGACTTCGTCTCAATTTTCTTCATTGAGGCATATTGTAATGTTATGCACCTAATTTTTTTTATATGGTGTACATAATTCCGCTTTTACATGTAATATAATTAATAATTCATAATTTATGATATTTTAAGTTTCAATTTTAATTATTTCATATAATGTTATTTTACTTGAAAATTACTAAGTGGTAAACGTTATTGAACAATCCTACTTTCTTTTGTGATTGTCAACCATCTATTGAAACAACCATTTTATTTTTTTCATTTTTAATTATAAATAAAATTTATCTTAAATATATTTATTACTATATAATGGATATTATTATTTCCTAAACTATATACCATTTTTACATATAATATTTACTTTGAATGTTATTTGATTAACTTGGGAAATATTTGTTAATCTATAACCTTTACTCAATACAAATATTTTATGATAAGACATATTGATTCATGAATTAAATATATTATTGGATATATGACTATTTTTACCTATAATAATGGGTGGGGACCAGTATAATTTGGACCCTCGAGGCATTAGTAGGTTTAATGTGGAAAATAAGTTGTCCAAATTAATTGAGTTTCTACCTGTAATATATATAATGTATTACAAAAGATATTGAATGTAGAGGTATAATGATTCCAAATATCATGGCTTCCAATTATTAAGACTTCGATTGATTAATAATTTAGTTATTATTTTTTGTTTTATAGTTCATTGAAATGTGTGTTCTAGTTTTAAGAATCACTGATTACAGGAAACTTACATTGGATTTATTCATGGAACCAGAAACAACCAACATTTCTTTATCCAAAAGGGACCTACATTCCAATGGTAGGTGTTTCTTATGTTTTAAGTTTACGATACTTAGTAATGTGCATTGGTTGAGAGGATGGGAGGTCATGCTCATCACACCCTTTTATGGGGAATTATTGTCTACAACTGGGACTCTCCTAATAAATTTAAGATATTTTCATGAATCCTTATTAATTTACCAAGTATAACATACGTTTCCCTTAGAATTTGAAATCACTTGTTAACTTGTGTAAAATTTAAAACCATCCATATGTATTCAAGGTTCTTCATTAATGGAGATATCCATATGTATTTGAGGTTCTCCGTTAATGGTATCCTCTCATATACTATTTATAGATTCTTTTAATCATCCTTATGATGATATTGGTTTTTAATCCCCTCAGTGGGGTACTCTAGAATTTATTATTGTACAGGGAGATAAAGGATTGTTTTGATATTGGGATCGTACCAATAAAATGGGCTACCTATGTATCCTTATGAAAGGAACCAGAACCCTCATAGTTTAGTACCTCTTAATGAGACACATCATACCTTTTAAGGTCATGTGATAAAGACCTAACCATACAGTTTAATGTTATGTGGTAAGGAAATATAAGTGAAATGTGCTTAGTCAATGTTTGGTGTGTGACTTATGCCTAAGTAGATCAAGGAACTTGGCAAGGATATGGGTTTCCAAGTAATAATTGACCATGTTGGGAATATGTCCCAAGGAGAACAAGTTTGATTTGATGTGTTGGGTTTGAACCTAAAGGAGGCTTCCTACATATCCCATTTGGATGTGAATCAAATCCCACGTAGTTCGATAAGTCATATAGGAGAGTATAAATCATTGATTTTGGGATTACATCCTGAAAATGATGCCTTGATGACTTGGAAGTTTAATTTGGGGCTTAATCTTATGAAAGATGCCCAGAATAAGGGAATTAGGGTTGAATTCTTGAAGAGGATATCCAATGAGATTGGTCCCTGAGAGGGCTTCCTACGTATCCTGGTTTGAAAAGGAATCTGAGTTCTCATATTTCATTGATTTGTGAAAATGTTGTGATCATGAAAAATCTCTAAGCTCCTGTGAGTCATGCTCGGTGTGAAAAACAAGAGGATGTCAAAGATTGAATAAAGTCACTCACACTTTTCATCCTCCACTAGTGGAAGAGAGTGCACCTATGGCGGCGATGGTGGATGGGGGCGAGGAGACCCAAGAAGAGGGCTAGGAAATGAAACATCCCTATATTCACTTTACATTGGACAATGATCCAATGTACGAAAGGAGTGGAGGTGAAGGAAGTAGAGAGGACCAAGATTGCAGCCTCATATTTGAAAGGTTAGTGAATTACACCAGGTTTCTTTCCCTTATGGATATCGACAGAGGATGAATATTTCTATTTTTCTTGCATTGAAAAAAAGTGTGAACCATACCTTCCCTACCAAATAACTGTGGTTCTGGGTCTTAGAGATGAAAAGGGGAGGTGAAAACCAAAACCCCAATCATCCAAACCAAGAACTTCCCAACATTATTCATGGGAGAAAGGTCCATGTGACTATGGAAATACCAACCCAAATACACTCCATGAATCCTAACCCCATTATGAAACAAATTTGGGAAACCTATAACTATGGAAATACAAACCCAAATAGGAGACACACAGATGTAACTTTCCCAAAGGTTTGATATCTCAAGAGGTTCCAGTGGAGGCCTCAACAGAATCCCATTCCGACAAGGGATCCAATGAAGAATAGGCCTTTCCATGAATGGATTTGAGGAGGGATTGATGGCTTGCAGACTGAAGATAATAGGTGAATAAAATAGGGGTGCACAAGTAGGTACATGCGCGCAAGTATGGCCGCTCAGGTAGGCTTGGGCGACCTGATGTTCACTTAAGTGAAAAACAACCTGGATGATAATAATTGGGAGAGACATGACTCAAGAATTAAAGTGTATTCATAGGTATTCCTAGAAGTGGGGTACCCATGTTTCTATGAAAGGAATAGGTGGCGAGCATGTGTTTCTTATTTAGGAAGGTTGGGAACTTTAGATGTGAAAGTGTTATGGATTTCATACAATAAAAGGACTTAAGTCCTATGATCCTCCTTCAAATCCTCTGCTCTAGAAGTTAATGAACTACATTGAATGTTTTAGAAGATTTGGGTGAAGTACTAGGGTGACCAGAGCATCAATTGAGATTCAGGGAAATTTGTCCATAAAAATGAAGGCCCCAAGGGTCTATTTATAGGCAACAATAGGACCATGGGTGAAAAGAGTTTGGGTTCACAAGTGGGTTGCATGCCAAATTTGTTGTGCACAAGTGGTTGCATGCCTGATGGTTGGCACCCAAGTAGGCTTGCGCGCCGTGGGTGATTTTTCATAACTAGGGCGCCACATTGAGAACTTAGCAAAAAATAATACCTTTATTTAGATTTATCATGGTGGTGAACATGTGTTTGCAGGTGACTTGGGTGCCTCCTTGAGGACTTATCCAAATTTACTATTCCATACAGTGGGGGCTACACCCCCGTACCCCTAGTTGGGATCAGTGTCGGGATATGGTCTCGACCCTTTGATTCGGTTACTTCACTACCATCACTCACCCCCATGAAAAATGCAGAGTCTCACCGCAAATTTTTTGATGCTGCTTTAGGTCATTTTGTGGAGAAGCACATGGAACAGATTTCTTGGTGCCCACAAAATCCCCCCCCCCTTATAATTTTATTCATTCAGAATGAAAATAATCTTGTTCTAAGGTATAATTAGGGAACATTGACGTATTCTAACATCATTTGGTTAGATTTGGAGCTACCTCAAGTTTGGAAGGATGCTCTAATTTTTTCCTAAGCCATGGGTCCTAGAGAGCATAGTTTGATTATTTATAGGGTTATATAGAAATTCCCAAAAAATTTGAATCTTTTGAATTTTTATTTCTCAATATTACCTAAACCATACAAAATGTATGTTCAGTGAGTTGGGACTCGACTTTTTTCCAGAGTTCCCTTTGTGGGTTCCCAATCTAGTGAGTACCATGTCTCTTGTTGTTAGCAGTTTAGAGTCACAAACGTTGGACTATAAAGGGAAAATGCTTAAGGTCGAACAACTTTGACCCTAAATTATGAAATTATATTACAAAAAAGACTCACTAGATAAGAATTACTCTAATATTATTTAAATATTTCCAAGGGGAATCTTAAGCCAGGATTTTTATGGTTACCAAATCTAAAACTTGTATAAACATAAGGTAATTCTCTTACAATAATTAATTTAACATCATTTTACTATCTTGTTATAGGATTTGTGTTATGCAGGGCTAACTATGCATATATTTCATATTCAAATAGTAGCATCTTTTTACTAACATGCCCGTTTTGTAGGTAACTTAAACAAGACCAACTAAGGGCATGTACTACATAGTCAAGAAAAATAGATCTTAGGAATTCAACATTTTACTATTGATAGACAAGGGGAAATAAGATTTGGGTGACTCAAAACCACAGTGGGTGATTTTTCCAAGAAATGAAATTTTCAGAATAAAGGGTTATCTATGCCAACATATTTCATGAATAGGAAAAAAATTTCTATAGATATTTGGTGTATGAGAAATGGTTAAAATTTATCAAAAAAGAGAATTTCTAATATAATACTGTGCAGTTTTAATTAATATAGCGAGGACATTGTACCGTGCAATTTTAAGTCAAGCAATGAGGACATTATGTGGTTTTAATTTAAGGTCTTTAGCTTTTAAAAAAGGTATCATACTCTCCCAATTTCTTGATAATTTATTTCGAAACATATTACCATATTTAGGTATGTAATGGGAAAATTGTAAACTATGATTTGGGAATTTTTGGATATGAAGAATGATATGGGAAAAAGGGATAAAGGCATTAGAGGAAGTCTTTTCTGAGAATGAAGTTACCATTACATTAAAAACTAGTTATGGGGGTTGTATTATGCCGGTCCAACTAGGGTATATGATGCATATTAAAATAGTTTCATCTTTTTATTGACATACTTTTATATAGAAAACTTACCCAATGCCACCTAAGGGCACATATTGCATAGTCAAGAAAACAATATCTTAGAAGTTTGACATTCTATTGCTAAAAGCCGAATAAAATTAATGGAGATTAAAATTTTCAAAAGCACATAGTTTGGTTTATGAAGAAAGGTACCTGAATATGGAGAGGGTATTTAAAATCATTATTTCCAAATAATTAGAGGAATATTATTTCTATGAAGGTCTGACCCAAATGTAGGAAGTACGGGGTCTATAGTTTTAGGCCATAAAACTAGGACCAAAAATGGAAAAAGTATATAATTTATGGACAAGTGATTCCAAGGTTATTTCATATTGCTTTGAAGACATTGAGAGGGAAATTTTTAAACCATGGACTTGAAGAATTTTAGATTAAGAGAACGGTAATTGGGAAAATATACATGAATGACTGCTTTAAAATACAGATTCTTGTATATTGTTATCAAAGTTTAAAGGGGAAAAAGTCACTTTAACAAAGAAAGAAATTACCATTATTTGAAATACCATTTATGGGGGCTGTATTATGAAGGGAAAACTGGAGCATATAATGCTTATCTAAATAGTGGTATCCTTTGACTGACAAGCCTATTATGTGAGAAACTTATGCAAGGCCACCTAAGGGCACGCACAACATAATTAAGAAAAAGTGTTCTCTGATTTTAAAGACCCTGTCACCAGAAACCATAAGAAAGAATATAAAGATATAAAAATATAAAAGATTAAGAGTGTGACATATGTAAGTGGGTAATTCTCAATGCACATGAAAAATATTGGAATCAATATTGAACATGAGTTTGAATTCAATTACATAGATCTAACTCACATATAAAATGGAGACTCTCTCTGTTTCCTTTGAATCAATATTATGTTGTGCAATTAAGAGTGATGCAGTGTGTACATGAAGTGATTCTAATGTAAAAAGGGAATATTGTGGCTCAACCAAGGAATTAAACCTAGGTTTCACTACGTATCTCATATGGATGAGAATAAAGCCATACATAGTTCTTTTATTTCAATGTAGTTTGACATCATGCGGTATGGGTGAAGATGAACTGACGTGAAAAGAAATACATGTTGTATTTGGACCAAGGAATAAAACCCAAGTGTCACTACATATCTTAATGGGGGAAATAATCGGGCCATATGTAGTTATTTAAACATTCCATATACAGGTTTTGATTCTTATTTAGGAATAAATGGGTTTTGTTATATCGTGGATGGGCCCAAGATTGGAGATCTATGCATCTCTACGTATCTCATATATATGAGAATCAATCCAAACGTAGTTCATGAACAATAATTTCTCACAGTAATCGAGTTTGAAGTGGGATATAGGGGATTTAAACACGTTATAGAAGAACATTTAAGCTCAAGACACAAAATGGTATAAAGATCAAACCAAGTATTTTAAGGGAACAATATGTATAGATCTGATTCATATACAGTGCAAGAAAAGGAAAATAAAAAATTTTGTGGCTGCATGCGGCTGGGCCTAATATTTGAGATCTAGGCGTCTCTATGTATGTCATATACTTGAGAATCAAGACGCACATAGTTCTAGGAATGAGGTCCCTATGCAGATCTGACTCAGACATTGGGAAGAAAGGGACTCATTTTACATTAAGGAGTAGAAATGATGTCAATGATGCTTGAATATGGAATCTCCTAATGTCAATTAGAGAAGATGTTAGTGGTACAGTTTAATGCAGTGTAACAAGGAAGAATTTTTTCATGAAGTTTAACGTCATGTGACAAGGACAAAGATGCTACGGATTTTATCATCATGTTACATGGACGCTTATGGGTGTTATGCAGTTTAATGTCTTGAAACTAGGACATTTTTCTATACAGTTTAGAGTCATGCAGTAAGGACATCTGTGCAATTACACAAATTACTTCTTCAAAAACATCACATTGGTTGGAGTTGTGATATGCTCTCCATCAATTGATAGTAATGCATAAGCTCTATTTGAGTAGACCTTATGTATGGAATAAGGTCCTTCCCACTTTAGCTCAAGATTTGGAGGTTAATTTCCTGGTATCATTGGATTCCAAAAGACCAATACCAATTCTCCTTGAATAAATGAATAGAAGAAAATTTTCTTGTTAAAGGCTCACGCTATTCTATTTTCATAGACTTCTAAATTATGCAAAGTCTAATATTTTTTCATCTAATAATTCCAGCTCATCAAACCGTTTCTGAGACTTCTAATCTGTATAAAACTAATCAAAAATTGAAATTTTAAGTGATGTAAATTGAATTTCAATTGAAAAACTGCTTTTTTCCATATACCAATGAATAAGTGGTTTCCTGAGTGGTAGTATGGGTAGTAGACTGGTAAGCCCATAAACACGAAAAATTTTATTAGGACATGATTTATTTTCTTTATCCACCATCTTCTAGAGTATATTTGGTAGGGTCTTATTGAAGGCCTCAATCTGTCTATTGGTTGTTGCATGATAGTGAGATTAATGGTTGGATTTGATATTGTACTCTTAATATAACTGTTTAACCTCAACAAAATAGAAATTAGTTCCATTATCTGTCAATATGGTATCGGGGACCCCAAATATGGTGTTGATGTTAGTTTTGACAAAACATATGCTTTCCATGAAGACTTATTTGAGAGGTATTTTCTCATCCCATTTTGAGAAGAAGTCAGTAATAGTAAGGACATATTTGAACTGATTAGCCGTACCTGGATGATAATTCCCCACTACATCCATTCCCTATGTGGAAAATGGGTAGGAATATTTAGTTGTATATAGAAACTCCATGGGTTGATGAATGAAGTTGGAATTCACTTTTCAGGGATGACATTTTTCGGTAAAATCTACGCGATCCCATGTCATTTAAGTCCAAAAGAATCCAAGCCTTCATATTTGATCAAAAAGCGTAAACCCATACTGGTGAGTACCATAAGCTCTTGAATGAACTTCTTTCATGACTACTGTAGCTTTTTCTCCATAAATACACCTAAAGTAGATTCCATTATAGCCTTGTTTGTGTAGGATCTTCTAGTGATCTGAACTATCATAAAGAGTAAAATTGGCCGCTCATCGTTGGATATGTTCATTTTCAGTCCTATCTAGTGGAAGTACTCCATTTTGAAGGTATTCCCTAATCAGTGTTATCCATCCTGTGGTATGACCATATAACTCAAAAATATGGATAATTTCATTAATTTCCTCCATTCTAGTTTGAACTAATGGTGAGACCACATGATGATGGGATATAATGATGCTTTTCTCATCCTAATTTGGATCTTCCAAGGCTGTAGCTGCATTATCCAGTGCATCATCTTTGGCATTTTGTGATCGCATGACATAATACAATATCACCTCTGAGTGAAATTCATCCATCAACCCTCTGACGTAATCACACAAATGGAATAACTCTTATTTTATAATGGAATAATCTATATTATTTTCTTGATTAATAACTCTGAATCACCTTTCACTTTCAAGTGGTTCTCTTGAACCTGAAGTGGAAATTCTAGAACTGCAATGAGAGCTTGATATTATTCTTCATTTTTGGTTTTGCCTTCCAACAATAGGAAGAAATAAGGGAACATCGCCTTTTCTGGGGAGATAATCACAATTACTAACCCAAATTTTTGAAGTTTAGGGGTTTCCTTTCTCTCCCCTATTGGACTTCTAGAGGCAGCATCAAAGTACATTTTCGATGTTTGGGATGTTTCTTGAATAGAGAAGACCTCTTCATCATGAAGTTCAGTATTTAATGATGTATCTTCCGCATATGGGTGTTCAGAAAGGATGTCGTCCATAGCTTGGCCCTTTATTGCCTTCTGAGGCACAAACTGGATATCAAACTGTTGCAAAATAACTACACACCATGCCAGATACCCTGTAAGCATAGGACGACTGAGGATAAAAATGAGAGGGTTATTGAGAGATACCAATTGGATCTCATGATGTTACAGGTAGTGCCTTAATTTTTTAATGACAAATATTAATGCTATGAAACACTTTCCAATACTTTAATACTGAGTTTCTGCATTAAGTATAGTTCGACTGAGATAGTAAAGTCTATTTTCATTCCCAGAATCATTCTTTTGGGCAAGGAAGGCACCCAACAACTGCTCTAATGCTTTCACATAGAGAATAAGTGGTCTTCATTCAATAGGGTGAATTCATACTGGTGGAATCAAGAGATATTTCTTCAGGGTATCAAATTATTCTCAGTAGTCTTCAGTCTATTGACAGGTGACTCCATTATTCATTAATATAGTGAGGGGAAAACACTTTACATCCAAATTGGTGATAAAACACCAAATATAGGCCAAGTGTCCTTGGAGTCCTCTTAATTATTTCAAATTTCTAGGAGGCGACATTCCAAGGATTAATTTTTTTCCCCAGGATCAACTTTAATGACATGATGTCTTATAATGAAGCCAAGGAATTTTCCTGAGGTTACCCCAAAAGCACATTTCAAGGGGTTCATCTACAAATTGTTTTGCCAATGTTTATTTAATTTGTTATTCACATTATCCAGTTGAATCAGAAAATTGATGGATTTAATCAAAAAATCATCCACATTTCATTAGACAAATTTTCCTATGAAGGGTTTGAAGATATGGTACATAGAATATTGATACATTTTACGTACATTATTTTATCCAAATGGAATTACCTGATAGTAGAACACATGTTGAGGGGTTTTGAAGGCTTTATATTAATCATCCTCTGGGGCCATGTGGAGTTGATTATACCCATAGTAACCATCCATAATGGAATGATCTTCATATGTAGTTGTTTCATTAATTAAAAGCTCTGTGATCGGAATTGGAAATTCATATTTAGGAAAATGCTCGTTAAGATCTTTGAAATCAATGCAAACTCTAATTTTCGCATTCTTATTTTTCACTAGGAAAATTTTGGCTGGTCATTTGGGATATTGAACCTCCCTAACAATGTTATCATTTATATTCTTATCAACTCTAGCTTCAATTTTAGAGGCATGAGTTGGGTATGTTCTTCTTGTTTCCAGCTTGAATCCTTGATGTTCTTATGGAAAACCCAAATAATGAGTAGCTACATTAGGATTAAGTCTTGGAATTTCTATATAATTTCAAGAAAATATATCTCGTTTTTTCTTTTGAAATGTAGTATATGTATCTTGTTCTTTATGATTCATGGCCACACTAATTAGAGGGGGGAATGGATTTTCTTCTATACCCAGATTTCTTTCTCTGAGATCATCCACAGTGGTAGAGACACCTTCCTCAAATGCTGGAGGATCATCCCTGAGAACATTTCTTTCTTTTTCATTACATGTTACTTATTCTGTTTCTACTTGCATTATATATGATGAATCAAAACTTCCAAAGTTAGTGGAGGAGTCAGTATTTGATCATTTTGAAGAAGAGGACACCATTTCTATCCCTACTGAGGATAAATGGTCTTCCAAGGGTAATAAAGAGGAGATGATGGATTGAGAATCAACATAATTTTCTTCCATTAGTATTGTTAAAACTTCTTCTAATATGATTAATGAATTAGAGGCTTCCAAAAGTTCAGTGGATGAAATGAAGATATATCCATTTGAGATTTCACCATTGCATGGGGAATAATTAATTTCTCCCACGCTATCAGGCTTGATTTCTACAATTGACATTATGGAAGTTACTAGACGAATGATTGGATTTGTGTCGACCCTTTAAACTTGATTGATTGGTAACACATAATTTGTACTCAAATTTATGAACGGGTTTTCTGGGATCTTTTCTAAGACATTTAGAGCATTTATTCTAGTTACCTTATTTGTTGTGGAGTTCATTCCCTTTGTGTGATAAAATTAAGCCTCAATGTATTGAGATTCACACGTTTCAAATGGATTATTTTCAACATACAATGTCCCGATTTGACCCTTGAAATAGTATTTGAGACATTGGTGGTATGAAAAAGGTAAGACTGCTTGTTTATGTTGGCAAGTCCATCCAAGAAGAATGTTGAAGGTTGTGTCCTGATGAAAAACCATGAAATTTGAATTAGATACAAAATCACCAAACTGAGTTCTGAGTGCAATATCTCCCAGAGGTTCTGCTCATTATTTTCATATCCTTGCAACAATAAAGTAGAAGGAGATAAGTCAGATTTAGTGAGACCTAATCGACAAAGTGTACGAATAGGAATGAGATTGAATCCTGAGCCATTATCAATAAAGGCTTGTTGGATGTCTATGTCATCGACCCTTCTAGATAGATACAAGGGCCTGATATGTCCATGTACTGCATCATCTTAATCTAAATCCATAATAGATATAACTATAGGAAATTCTGAAAGATAATTCTCTATTTGGTAACCCTTAGCAGCAAAAACCTCGGTATCAAACTCTAGAGGACATGACAATGCCTCAGTAAGTTCTTCTCAAAGATATTTTGATAGGTTCATGGAAACCAAAATTAACAACTTGGCTAGTAATTCGGCCAGATTTTTCAAAACATCATACTTTGGGTCTAGAGGATTGCGTTTTCTAGCATAGAGATGACTTTTGTAGGTGCCTTAGAAGTTTACACTTCTGAGGTAGATGTCCCTAGTGTCAGAGAAGAAACTAAAAATACTCTTAGATTTGGTAGAATAGAATGACTAGGTCTGTCTATTTGCTGAGAGGAAGATGGAGTGACCACTAATCGGTCCTCTAAAATTATCATGTCAGGACCAAACCTATCATTCTTGGAGGAATATCCTTGTTCTTATTGATCCCACTGAAGGGCTCTCCCACAAGTTTCCACCTCATATACGGTTCGAACAAGAGTAGTGGTAAAATAGTGGCTTCTAGAATACCCATTTCTTCCCTTATATTCTTAAACTTGGACTCTTCCTCTGGTTCCCCAGTTAGGTACATGGAACTTAGGATCATTATAATCAAAATCACCATTGGCATAGGGATCTGTTAATTGAATCACATTGATGGAACCAAAGATCAATTCTTCATCTGATGAAGATTCTACTTGATAGTTCAGTTCTAGTTGTGCTGTTTGGCGGGGCGATGCCTGTGATTTTGAAAGAGATGGAATGAAATATACCAGAGTTAGAGAAATTTTTTTCCTTAACATGATCTCATCTTCTTCTGACTGCTCTTTGTCCTTATAATCATGTCGCTTCTTTACGTATTAACCTTTTGATGAAGGCGGTTTTGCTTTGGAAAATGTAGAAGAAGACACAATTTTATGATTCAACTGTGTTTGTAAAATGGAATAAGTTTAGTTGATCATTTTATTGATCATCCAATCATCATATTTTTTTTCACATTTTTACTTTTATCTTCCTTCCATTAAATTTTTCCCTCTAGATCAGTAGTAGTAACACATGCTACTTGGGATGAAGAACTTTCTAGTTTTACTTGTCTAGAGTCTACCATTTTTTATAGGAGGTCTTTGAAAACAAAACACTCCTGACTGGGATTCCCCAACATCTGATGAAAGGGAAAATAATTCATATGATCTTCATCTCCTTCTTTATTTAGTTTCTTCGACCTTGAAAATTGAAGAAAATTATTTTCCAGAGTTGAGATGAATTAGTCAAGAACTTTTTCATTCCAAAAACAATAAACTTTTGTAACACCCCAAGCTTCTATGGTACGTTTCCCTTCGAATAATGCGATAGCGTGTGTTGTACGCAACCTCGAGTTCTAACACACACCACAACTAATTAAACTAGCCGTTGTGAATAGTAATACCTACTTTTTGAAATCATATATATTCTATATTTCAAAATGTACTTCATTTTTGGAGTCGGAATATCAAAATTAGCCTAGGGTGAAATTTTGGTACATTTTGGATAACTTTCATATTTTGATGAATAGTGAAAATTTCTAAATTTTAATTAAAAACAACTTTTTTAATCAAAATAATTAATAGTGATAAATTATGAATTTGAGTGGTTTTAAAGTATACTTAGAATATATTTTTACCATTAAATTTAATGTTTATCATTGGACATAATTTTACAATTAAACCGAACATAAACAAGTGTCAATCTTTTGATAGTTATTATCTCTTAAAAACACGCTTTTTGTTTTGAACAGCGGGAATTAATTTTAAATTAATTTCTGCCACTTCTGTGTTTTGAATTTAGGAAAATGGATTCCATATTTGGAATCAGGATGTTCAAATTGGGTAAATAGGTAACTTTTATTTTTAGACATTTTGAATAGTTACTGCGGTAAATATTTTATTTACCATGGTTAAAGGGTAAATCCGGTAAATAAGGGTTAAAAAAATAATATTATAATAATACAAAGTTACCCTAAAACGTGTCCTAACCTTATTGGTGGACACATACCCGACCATGAGCATCCTTGGGTCAATTTGGGGACCCCTTGGAGCCACTTGTATGTGATAGGGACACATTATATTAATAAAGTTAAAATAAAAATAAAAATGGCATAAGCTTACATCTTTTAGAAGAACAATTTTTAAATAGGGGTATACATGTTGGATTTTTGATTATAAATATTCATTAGAAAGCTAAAAAGATTTCCTACATAATGATATTTTATTTATAATTTTTAGACATCAAATAATTTAAATTATTAATGACACAATAATGATGCAATGTTTACCTCATTAATAAATCATTTAAATAAATAAGATTATAATGATTAAAATATTATCTAAAACCTGTCCAATTCTTATTGGTTGATGTTATTTAAAATATGAGTCATCTTAGCTTCGACCTCAATGATTTTTTGGACCATTATAAACCGAATATAATTATATTATAAAGTAATACTTTCACTCTTTCCTAAAGAGCCCCTCCTCTCCCTTATAAAAGGAGACCACTTCTACTCATTCCTCACACCTCTCAAGCCACTTGGCTCGTCCAAACTCTGCCCAAATAAGCTCCCCACATCCCTCTCCTCCTCCTTGAAGCTTCCCCTTAGGCAGAAAGCATTTCAAGAAGTCCTTTGGTTCCAACCAAAGTGAGTTACCTAAATTAAAGGTAACGATTTCTCTTAAATTATTTTCATTTATTTTGCTTCTCCAACCCCCAAACTCTTTTTATTTCCTTTCTTTTGTAACAACACCAGTATCCTCAATATACTAGGATGTTGTTATAAGAAGGATTCAAAATACACATACACACAACTCCATCTAATGGATGATGAACATAATGTTTCTGTGGATGGAAAACTAACGCCTCACGAAACGATGATTGTTCAAATACATCTTACCGCCTCTCATGGTGGCCATTATGATGGCACTGTAATTAAATATGATATTAATGATATATATTTTATATATAAGCTTCTGTAATTCCATTTTATTTCATACCATTATTCGTTTCATGTTGTATATACATACGATAATTTCATTTGAGGAAGTGCGGACTACCGCCCCCTTAAAATGATATGACTCGTTCATACCACACATGGAACGTATAAAGGATGGTGTTAATGAACTTAAGTAACATGTATAAAATATTATATTATAATGGAATAGTAATATACCTATGTATCATTTGTATTCGATTCTTTTAAAATAAAAATTAAATGGAAGTAGCGTTCGTGCGTACGTACGGACTACCGTCTCCACGAACGCGATGAGATTCATTCTCCATCGTATCCATTCAAGTATAATTATCATTTGATGATTTAAAAATGATGTTTAAGGACTTGATACCATTCTGGATTTGAATAATATACAACTTATCCTTTACAAACATGTCTTACGTAACAAAACATATAAAAGAAAACAAGTATGTTAACACCCGATATAATGATAATACTAAGATATTATTATCAAATCAATATTAAAAGATCATATATGATATCATATTAAGGTATATGATTCTTGTATAATTTAATAACAATTATTTCACATTATACAGGAGGTTAACCTACCCCAACCAAGGAAAAGTACAAGGTAAGGGTTTATTTCACAATCTCTTCATTATCCGAGGTTGTTTATACGTAATAATCTACTGGGATATCTTTATCATCCACATCCATGTTTCTTAAAAATGTATTTCAAAACATTTTTAATATTTACAAGAATATGGGTTAAAGTCATTTATACCCTTGTTTGACTTTTTATAAGAGGTTTATAAAGGAATCTTTCCGTCGTTTTCAAAACAAGGTCCTTTTTAACCTTTTCGACAGAATTGAGGTAAGAATGTTTTTTTTAACTTATACGGCGGGTGCGGTTATTTTACGCCGTTATAAAATCTTCAAAGCTTTCCTTACAAGCTTATAAGAATATTTTCGAAGAAAATGTTTTATTTTATATGGATCTTATGTGATTTCAAAATAAAAGGAGATATTTCTTTAAAAAGAATTTTGATTTCATCTATGTCAACATCCTTTGACGGATTTTAAGATTATTTGAAGTTGATTTATTATGATACAAAACTTCTATATTGTATTGAAGGTTTTGTGATATGTTTGACTATGGATGTGCTATTTTTATACCATTCATAGTTTATGGTGAAATTATTGACATTTCGTATGCTAGTTTTAATACGAATGTTTATGTTATGTTTAAACCTTTTCATATGGGAATGCATTGGACTTAATAAGTGACGGGTGGAGCCCGCTATAGCTCCTCGATGCATCGGTAGGTCTCATGAGACAAACTAGTGTCTTGGCACAAGGCCTTGACAAAATCTTATTTGTAGTCTTGGCACGAGGCCTTGGCTATGTGGTTATGATAGTCTGGCATTATGCATTCCAACATTATGAAAGTGGTTATTGATTTTGCATGTGATTATTCGATTAGTAGAATATCCATGTGAATAAGTAAATGGCATTATTTCATTTTACTTTTGTCATACTATGTTGAAGTTCATGTTTAAAAGGCTTTTGTTTTAGTAATACATTGCCTTAAATGTTTATGCTTATTTTGAATGTTCCGCTATATTATTATCCTTACTGGGCATTTGAGCTCACCCCTTTTCTATGTTTTATTTTTCCCAGGTAGTGAAGAAGTAAATTATGATTGACTTGCAGGGATATTATGAGGGGTTAATAGTGTGGATATGAAGACTTTGTTGTTGTAGTAGTTTTTCACTTTGAAATGTAATGTAAAACTTTATGAATATATCTAGTGTTTCCAAGGCTACTAAACCAATCGGTCTTTCGAGATTTGATCTTTCTTGTGATCATGCCAATGTTACGAAGTAATGCACCGACTCTGAGTAGCTGGGGTCGGGGCGTTACAGTTGGTATCAGAGGAAGTTTAGTACAAACCTTGGAAGCTAGATTTAGATAAGCTCTGATTAGAGCACGTATACCTAAGATGAACTTTGAGGATTAGTATAGAAGAACTTCCTAGAATTTTGGTATTGTAGAGATTTTGTGAGTTTTCTGAGCAATACATCCCTGTATGGATACGAGCAGGTAGAGGCGGCTCTGGCACAGATGTACCTAGGGGTAAAACCCGAAAACACCGCTTTGAGCTAGACTCGAATGGGAACTGGTGCACGACAACGGGCCTTGCTGCACTCTTGGTTACAACACTCCCGGGGGATATGCTTAGGATAACTCTCATTTTCTTTACAAATCATTATGAAGGGTTTATGAGTATATACTTCCTCAAAGAAAACATTTTTATGATTATGGATTATATCCATAAATAGTTCAATTTATGTTAAGTGTTTTATAAGTATGGGATTATGTATTTTGATTCATAAACTGATCTAGTTTATGCCATTGTTTAGAAATGGCGCCTAGTGGAAGAAATGGAAACCGTATAAATGCACGCACTCCATGTAGGGATTGCCCTCCTGCTCAAGATAATTATAGTGGGGCTGGTGATGCAACTGGTGCTGATCAGCTAATCACCATACTGGGACAACTTACTCAGGTTATGAATAATAACCTTACCCGTATGGAGCACCCTGATCCGCAGCGTGGAGGATCAATGTTAGATCGATTCATGAGACAGAAACCACCAACGTTCAATGGGAATACAAATCCCTTAGTAGCTGAGCAATGGATATTTTCCCTAGAGAAAATATTTCAGGCTTTGGGGAGAAGTGAAAGGGAAAAAGTTATCATGGCAGTTTACCGCCTCACTGGAGATGCTGATCAATAGTGGTCATTGATTCAAAATACGAAGGAATATGATGAAGTATCAAATATGGAATGGAGGGAGTTCAAAGATCTGTTTTTAGAAAAATACTTTCCTCGCGACCATCGAGCAGATATGGAAAGACAATTTCTGAGTCTGAGACAAAAGGAGGATGAGAATGTCACAAAGTATGAGGCTAACTTTACAAGGTTAGCGAGGTACGCTGGTAATTATATTCGCAACCCAAGAAGTAAGATTGATCATTTCTTTGATGGGTTAAAACCATTTCTCCGTCGAGCATTAGTCTCACAATCCTTTTCATCGTACGAAAACATTGTCTCATGTGCTATCAAGACCGAAAAGGAATTCTCTAAGTCTTATGACTTTAAAGCAAAGCAAGAGAAGAAGAGACCTGCTGATCAATCTGGGAATGGAAATAAGGGGAATAAGGGAAAGGTTGAATATCCATCTTGTCGTAAGTGCGGGAAGAAACACCCCGGTGCTTGCCTGAAGGGAATGGGAGTCTGTTACAAGTGTGGTGAAAAAGGCCACCAAGCTCATGATTGCAAGGGGAAGAAGGAAGCTACCAACGTTCAGTGCTAAAATTGCAGGGAGATGGGGCATTATGCAAATGCATTTCCTAAGCGTCAGGATAACTTACCTCAGAAAAGGCCAAGGGATCAAGGCCAGGCTTATGATATCACTACTGCAGAGGTAGAAGCTCCAAAAGACGTGGTGGCAGGTAATTTAATGGTTTCCTCAAGTTTAGCAAATGCATTATTTGATTCTGGATCATCGCATTGTTTCATATCTTCCCAGTTTGCTAAGAAAATTAGATATTTCCAATTTGATTTAATAAGGGAGTTGTCAGTTAAAACTCCTAAGGGAAGTATCATTGCAACAAAGTTTTGTGAATCAGTCCCCATTAGAGCACATAAATTTTCTTTATCTGCTGATCTCATCGTCATACCTATGATTGAGTTTGATATAATCCTCGGTATGGACTGGATTTCGGACTATGATGCGAAGATTTATTGTAAGAAGAAAGAGGTTACGATTCTTGATGATAATGATAAGGAGCACCTTATTTTTAGAGCAGAATCTTCACCACCTAATTCTTATTTAGATCCACCCTCAATAGCTCAACTAAATTCAATTATTGGGGAGTAAGAGAATGAAATAACTGTCGGTGAGGAAAGTAATGTTCAAATAGAGGATGTACCTATTGTGAAAGAATTTGTAGATGTATTTCCAGAAGATTTACCTGGACATCCTCCAGAACGAGAAGTTGAGTTTTCCATTGATTTGATTCCTGGATCAAGGCCTATATCGAAGACCCCTTATAGAATGGCCACTGTAGAGTTAGTCGAACTAAAGAAACAACTAGAGGAATTGAGTAATAAGGGATTTATTCGCCCTAGTGTTTCTCCATGGGGAGCCCCTGTTCTTTTTGTTAAAAAGAAAGATGGATCTATGAGGTTATGTATCGACTACAGGGAGATCAATGCTATAACGATAAAGAACAAGTATCCCCTACCTCGTATTGATGATTTATTTGACCAACTGCATGGAGCTCAATACTTTTCAAAGATTGACCTTCGATCTGGATACCATCAGTTGTGTGTGAAGAAGGAAGACATTCCGAAAACAGCATTTCGAACCAGGTACGAGCATTACGAGTTTACTGTAATGCCGTTTGGATTGACTAATGCACCCTCTGTATTCATGGATATAATGAATAGAGTTTTCAAGGAGTATCTTGATGAATTTGTGGTGGTATTTATTGATGATATCTTGGTATACTTCAAAACCTACGAAGATCATGAAAATCACTTGCGCATTATCTTGAAGACTCTGAGGAGGCATGAATTATATGGGAAGTTTAGCAAGTGTGAATTCTGGCTTCAGGAGATTTCTTTTCTTGGCCATATTGTCTCTAAAGATGGAATCTCTGTTGATCCTTCTAAGACCAAGGCAATCCAAGAATGGCCAGCACCTACGAGTATAACTGAGGTACGTAGTTTTATTGGCTTGGCAGGTTATTATCGACGTTTCGTCCAGAATTTTGCCCGATTGGCTAACCCATTAACGAAGCTCACACGTAAAGGGGTTAAATTTGTTTGGACAAAAGAGTGTGAAGAATGTTTCGAAGAATTGAAGAAAAGATTATTCAATGCTCCTATATTGACTCTACCATCGGGGAATGATGGGTTCGTTATTTATAGTGATGCATCAAAGAAAGGACTTGGTTGTGTCCTTATGCAGAATGATAGAGTTATTGCCTATGCATCACGACAGTTGAAAATTCATGAACAAAACTATCCTACTCATGATCTTAAGTTAGCAGCTGTGATCTTTGCTTTGAAGATATGGAGTCACTACCTCTATGGTGAAAAATGTGAGATTTATACTGATCACAAGAGTTTGAAGTATATTTTCTCACAAAAAGAACTCAACATGAGGCAAAGGAGATGGCTTGAATTACTCAAGGATTATGATTGCACGATACACTACCACCCGGGGAAAGCAAACAAAGTAGCATATGCTTTGAGCAGAAAAGACCATGGAGTTCTGAACATGATGAGAATTGAAAGGGATCCAATTTTCGTGGATCTAGAGAAGATGGACATGGAAATAACCAGGGAAGGTGAAACATCAATACTTTTTCAAATGGTTGCCAAACCATCTTTACTAGAAAGGATTAAGAGTTCCCAGACTGATGATGAAGAATTTCAGAAGAAGATTAAAGCTGTGAATGATGGGAGATTGAGAGACTTTGTGTATGAAGATGGAATTTTGAAATTCGGGAAGAGACTTTGTGTTCCCAATATACCTGATCTAAAAAGGGAATTGCTGGATGACGCTCATAGTTCCAATTTCTCTATACACCCTGGGAGCACAAAAATGTATAGAGATTTGAAGGAACATTTTTGGTGGGACAACATGAAGAGGGAGATTGCTGATTTTGTGTCAAGATGTATGGTTTGTCAACAAGTGAAAGCTGGAAGGCAACAGCCTGGAGGAGTCATGCAACCTCTTCCCATACCGGAGTGGAAATGGGACAATATTACGATGGACTTTGTCATGGGGCTACCAAAGACTCCTAGAAGGAACAATGCAATATGGGTTTTTGTTGATCGTCTTACCAAGTCAGCACATTTTCTTGCTATAAGAGAAGATATACCCCTGGAACGTCTAGCAAGACTATACATTAATGAAGTTGTGAGACTTCATGGAGTACCCCTATCGATTGTTTCTGATCGTGATCCCCGTTTTACTTCAAGATTTTGGAAAAGTCTTCAGAAATCCCTGGATACTGAACTTCATTTGAGCACTGCTTACCACCCTCAGACAGACGGACAATCAGAACGGACTATTCAAACCTTAGAAGACATGTTGAGATCTTGCTCACTTGATTTTCAGGGTATGTGGGATCAATATTTACCACTGGTAGAATTTTCCTATAACAATAGCTTCCATTCAAGTATTCAGATGGCACCATATGAAGCGTTATATGGAAAGAGATGTCGTACACCAACCTATTGGGATGACGTTGGTGAAAGAAAACTTGTAGGCCCAGAACTGGTGGAGGAAACGGTGGAAAAGGTGAAAGTAATCCAAAATCACATCAAAGCAGCTCAAAGTAGGCAGAAGAGCTATGCCGATAATCGAAGGAAGGATTTGGAATTTCAAGTCGGTGATCATGTTTTCCTGAAGGTATCTCCGTGGAAGGGAGTCATACGTTTTGGTAAGAAAGGTAAATTGAGTCCCAGGTACATTGGACCTTTCAAAATTCTAGAACGAATTGGGGTTGTAGCTTACCGATTGGCAATGCCGCCAAGTCTCTCCAAAGTTCACGATGTGTTACACGTATCTCTGTTGAGAAAATACATGCCTGACCCAACGCATGTACTCACCTATGAGGAATTAGAACTGGAACCCGATCTGTCTTATTGCGAAGAGCCCGTCAGGATTCTTGATACAAGAGAACAAGTACTGAGAAACCGGACGACGCGTCTGGTAAACGTTTTGTGGAGAAACCATAAGATGGAAGAGGCAACGTGGGAACCCGAGGAACTAATGATGAAGAACCACCCGAGTCTTTTTATGCAGTAATACCCTAGAAATTGCGAGGACGCAATTATTTGAAGGAGGGGAGAATGTAACACCCCAAGATTCTATGGTACGTTTCCCTTCGAATAATGCGATAGCGTGTGTTGTACGCAACCTCGAGTTCTAACACACACCAGAACTAATTAAACTAGCCGTTGTGAATAGTAATACATACTTTTTGAAATCATATATATTCTATATTTCAAAATGGACTTCATTTTTGGAGTCGGAATATCAAAATTAGCCTAGGGTGAAATTTTGGTACATTTTGGATAACTTTCATATTTTGATGAATAGTGAAAATTTCTAAATTTTAATTAAAAACAACTTTTTTAATCAAAATAATTAATAGTGATAAATTATGAATTTGAGTGGTTTTAAAGTATACTTAGAATATATTTTTACCATTCAATTTAATTTTTATCATTGGACATAATTTTACAATTAAACCGAACATAAACAAGTGTCAATCTTTTGATAGTTATTATCTCTTAAAAACACGCTTTTTGTTTTGAACAGCGGGAATTAATTTTAAATTAATTTCTGCCACTTCTGTGTTTTGAATTTAGGAAAATGGATTCCATATTTGGAATCAGGATGTTCAAATTGTGTAAATAGGTAACTTTTATTTTTAGACATTTTGAATAGTTACTGCGGTAAATATTTTATTTACCATGGTTAAAGGGTAAATCCGGAAAATAAGGGTTAAAAAAATAATATTATAATAATACAAAGTTACCCTAAAACGTGTCCTAACCTTATTGGTGGACACATACCCGACCGTGAGCATCCTTGGGTCAATTTGGGGACCCCTTGGAGCCACTTGTATGTGATAGGGACACATTATATTAATAAAGTTAAAATAAAAATAAAAATGGCATAAGCTTACATCGTTTAGAAGAACAATTTTTACATAGGGTTATACATGTTGGATTTTCGATTATAAATATTCATTAGAAAGCTAAAAAGATTTCCTATATAATGATATTTTATTTATAATTTTTAGACATCAAATAATTTAAATTATTAATGACACAATAATGATGCAATGTTTACCTCATTAATAAATCATTTAAATAAATAAGATTATAATGATTAAAATATTATCTAAAACCTGTCCAATTCTTATTGGTTGATGTTATTTAAAATATGAGTCATCTTATATTCGACCTCAATGATTTTTTGGACCATTATAAACCGAATATAATTATATTATAAAGTAATACTTTCACTCTTTCCTAAAGAGCCCCTCCTCTCCCTTATAAAAGGAGACCACTTCTACTCATTCCTCACACCTCTCAAGCCACTTGGCTCGTCCAAACTCTGCCCAACTAAGCTCCCCACATCCCTCTACTCCTCCTTGAAGCTTCCCCTTAGGCAGAAATCATTTCAAGAAGTCCTTTGGTTCCAACCAAAGTGAGTTACCTAAATTAAAGGTAACGATTTCTCTTAAATTATTTTCATTTATTTTGCTTCTCCAACCCCCAAAATCTTTTTATTTCCTTTCTTTTGTAACAACACCAGTATCCTCAATATACTAGGATGTTGTTATAAGAAGGATTCAAACTACACATACACACAACTCCATCTAATGGATGATGAACATAATGTTTCTGTGGATGGCAAACTAACGCCTCACGAAACGATGATTGTTCAAATACATCTTACCACCTCTCATGGTGGCCATTATGATGGCACTGTAATTAAATATGATATTAATGATATATATTTTATATATAAGCTTCTGTAATTCCATTTTATTTCATACCATTATTCGTTTCATGTTGTATATACATACGATAATTTCATTTGAGGAAGTGCGGACTACCGCCCCCTTAAAATGATATGACTCGTTCATACCACACATGGAACGTATAAAGGATGGTGTTAATGAACTTAAGTAACATGTATAAAATATTATATTATACTGGAATAGTAATATACCTATTTATCATTTGTATTCGATTCTTTTAAAATAAAAATTAAATGGAAGTAGCGTTCGTGCGTACGTACGGACTACCGTCTCCACGAACGCGATGAGATTCATTCTCCATCGTATCCATTCAAGTATAATTATAATTTGATGATTTAAAAATGATGTTTAAGGACTTGATACCATTATGGATTTGAATAATATACAACTTATCCTTTACAAACATGTCTTACGTAACAAAACATATAAAAGAAAACAAGTATGTTAACACCCGATATAATGATAATACTAAGATATTATTATCAAATCAATACTAAAAGATCATATATGATATCATATTAAGGTATATGATTCTTGTATAATTTAATAACAATTATTTCACATTATACAGGAGGTTAACCTACCCCAACCAAGGAAAAGTACAAGGTAAGGGTTTATTTCACAATCTCTTCATTATCCGAGGTTGTTTATACGTAATAATCTACTGGGATATCTTTATCATCCACATCCATGTTTCTTAAAAATGTATTTCCAAACATTTTTAATATTTACAAGAATATGGGTTAAAGTCATTTATACCCTTGTTTGACTTTTTATAAGAGGTTTATAAAGGAATCTTTCCATCATTTTCAAAACAAGGTCCTTTTTAACCTTTTCGACAGAATTGAGGTAAGAATGTTTTTTTTAACTTATACGGCGGGTGCGGTTATTTTACGCCGTTATAAAATCTTCAAAGCTTTCCTTACAAGCTTATAAGAATATTTTCAAAGAAAATGTTTTATTTTATATGGATCTTAAATGATTTCAAAATAAAAGGAGATATTTCTTTAAAAAGAATTTTGATTTCATCTATGTCAACATCCTTTGACGGATTTTAAGATTATTTGAAGTTGATTTATTATGATACAAAACTTCTATATTGTATTGAAGGTTTTGTGATATGTTTGACTATGGATGTGCTATTTTTATACCATTCATATTTTATGGTGAAATTATTGACATTTCGTATGCTAGTTTTAATACGAATGTTTATGTTATGTTTAAACCTTTTCATATGGGAATGCATTGGACTTAATAAGTGACGAGTGGAGCCCGCTATAGCTCCTCGATGCATCGGTAGGTCTCATGAGACAAACTAGTGTCTTGGCACAAGGCCTTGACAAAATCTTATTTGTAGTCTTGGCACGAGGCCTTGGCTATGTGGTTATGATAGTCTGGCATTATGCATTCCAACATTATGAAAGTGGTTATTGATTTTGCATGTGATTATTCGATTAGTAGAATATCCATGTGAATAAGTAAATGGCATTATTTCATTTTACTTTTGCCATACTATGTTGAAGTTCATGTTCAAAAGGCTTTTGTTTTAGTAATACATTGCCTTAAATGTTTATGCTTATTTTGAATGTTCCGCTATATTGTTATCCTTACTGGGCATTTGAGCTCACCCCTTTTCTATGTTTTATTTTTCCCAGGTAGTGAAGAAGTAAATTATGATTGACTTTCAGGGATATTATGAGGGGTTAATAGTGTGGATATGAAGACTTTGTTGTTGTTGTAGTTTTTCACTTTGAAATGTAATGTAAAACTTTATGAATATATCTAGTGTTTCCAAGGCTACTAAACCAATCGGTCTTTCGAGATTTGATCTTTCTTGTGATCATGCCAATGTTACGAAGTAATGCACCGACTCTGAGTAGCTGGGGTCGGGGCATTACAACTTTGTTCTTTAACTCCTCAAAATATTTATTCCTCTGATCTCTTTGATCATCCTGATGATGCGGTCTTTGCTGCTATTGCATGAGAGGTAGTGAACTTGGATAAGATGAAGGTTTTGAAGTGGAAGTTGGTACAAGTGCTTTCTTATGTGTACCTGTAACAACATCTTATTTCCCTATTCTCCTTCCTTGATCTGATGGAATAAAACAAGTTTTATATTTTGTCTCCATAATAGAATCTTCTATCTATTGAGAAATTGAAGCAAGGTCATAAAACCCTCCTGTGTATTTCACAGGGATCAGTGGTTTATGTAACTCATCACGCAGATTTTCCACACAAATTGGCAGAAATCCTTCTTAAGGGAGTGCCAGATTTAAGGAATATGTTAATCCTTTCTATCGAGCAATGAAATATGAAAATCTATAATTATACCTTTGTTTTCAATTTGTAGTATCAAAAACATTTTTCTTTGGTAGATTTGAGATGAATTGAATAAGGAATTTCTGATGGAAATCCTCCCATCCAGTAATTGATCGAGATTACAAATTTGTATACCATAAAAAAGTTGTTCCATGTAATGAATTCCGAGAACACATAAGATTTACTTCGTATTTTTATTAAGGAGTTCCCATCATGGGATCATGATGAGAAATGAAATGCGTTAATTCTTTTTATGGATCTCTCGAACCATTAAAGATTTGGAATGTGGTATTAACAAAATTTGGTGGGGGAGGGATCAAATCCACCCACTCAGGGTAATATTTCTTTTTTGTTGAACTCACACACACAATTCTTCCCTTGCTTCCAATGGAGTTGTTAATTCCTCAATTGTGTTCATAAGCAGTCAGGGAATATCTAAATGTGTTGGGACATGTACAGGTACAATAGTTAGAGCATGAACTGGTGCAACGGATGGAAAAACCACTGGTTGGGGTGCTGGTATTTTCCTTGGATAACCAATAAGAAAAAGATTATAAGGATGTGTTTGATCCTGACTTGGATGTGTACCCAATGGAGGGAATTATTTATTCGCATCTATTGTTACCAAAAATACTCTTTGCTGAGGAGATCCTACAAGATGTGAAAGCTGAGGATCTTCCTCTGGAGTATGTCTTGCAGAAATTCTATTTTTAAGTAACTCTGTATTGAGTCTTTTCAACACTTTCATCTGCTCTTCTTGATGTGAAGGCCTTTCTTCAAGAAAAATAGATTGGCCTTCTCTATTGGAAATTTTATATGTGATCTGACTTTTACCTTTACCCTAGTTAAACGCCTTTCAAAGGGGTGGGATTTGGTTATTTGAGGGAATACCAAGATTCTGGGCAAGCCTCTGATTTTAGGTATGTACACCTTCTTCATTTTCTTCAGTGTGTACCATATTATGGATAATAACTTCTTCTTCTAATTCCCATGAACTAGAATCATTTTTTAGTGTATCTTCTGCAATAGTGTTGATGACATTTAATGATGCATAATGCATTGATGGAATTCTGTCATTATCTTTGTAAGATCATCTCCTTATGTATCTTCCATGAGAATATGTTCTCTTATATGAAAAATTGCAGTAATTATTTGGTGGAATGTTTCCCGAAGGGAATCCTTGGATATTTCAGTTGTGCGCTCCCTTTGTGGCTTCATCCCTAATCGGGAGAAAACTGACTTCCTTTGAGGATGAGATTTTAGATTTGAAAAAGCACCAAACCTGTAAGATGGGGTTGATCCTATTCTTTTTCATCAAAACTTTGAACATAGTTTATTGAATTCAAAGGTTGAATTAAACAATACCCCAACCCTACAAGATGGGGTGGCTCTTGAACTACTGTAAATGAGATTCACACAAATGATCTTCTGATTTTGCGAATTTTGGTTCGGACATTAGCTGGGTGCACTATCCAACAACCCCTTAAATCGCCTATTTCAGAATATCACTGTGATATTTCAGAAATTTGCATTATATGATGGTTAGAATCCTCTAAGTGGGAGGCTTGATTAAGATTCTCAGATGCTTGATGAAAAAGTATCTCAACATCTTGATTTCTTGGGACTGAGTCTGATGAGATCTAGTTAAGGCATATTCTTGAGAGTAAATTTTATCTCATACAAAATCTATTGATTTTAGTCGGGTAGGGGAAATAACACTGCATGATACCACTTTTTCCGAGATTTGCTGAATCTAGAGGGAATTTAAATGCAATGCTCCATGTGCACCCAATCCTTTGATATGAACACAAGATTGGGCATCAAGAATTAACTGGTGTATCCTCTTTAAAGCGTTGAGGCATGCACGTTGAAGGGCTATCTACTACTTTTCAACGTGTGGATGTTGGAAAACTGAGAGATATGCCTAGTAAATTTGGATTTTAAACCCTTATATTACCTTTACATGACTTTGATATTCATCATATTGTAATACTTTGGTTTTCAAATGATGAAGAGTCTTCTATAAGTTGAGGCGGACATCATGAGTGCAATCTTCTGAAATAAATTCTGGAATGTTCTTTTGAGAGTTTTCCAATGGATAGAACATGACTGATACTTCTCCATTAGCCAATTGTTTTCTCATGTTTAACATTTCTTCATTATCTTTCACTATTGCTTTCTCTAATTGGTCTGACCAAAGTGGATGCTTCTTGATTGTTTTATAAAAAACAATGGAATCAGTCATTTTTTTCTTCTATAGTATTGGATGAAAAATAAACCAAGGGAGGTTCAGATAATGACTGTTCCCTGAATATTTCTTCCAGTTGAGAAAGTATTTCACCCATTAATGACAAGACATCAGACATGACTGGGATTGTGTTGGAAAGTGCATCGAGATAAAAGGACTTTCTCGTTACTACATTTTCAATTATAGAATTATCGTGACAATGTGAAATACTACTGTAGAGAGATCTTTCATATCGAATGAAATCATGGGGAGGACAACCATGGTGGATTACAGCAAGGGATAGATCCTCTTTCTCCTTGGTCTTCTAGCCACACTGAGGTTTTCTGTTTCTTTTATTTGGAGATAGGCTCTCAGGATTAACCAAATTTTCATGAAGCAAGCCTTCATGATGAAGTGTCAGACGAAGAACTTCAAAATTACTACTACTATTCCCATAATTTGGTAATGAGATGGTCGGATATTGAGCTGAACTAGATAAATGTCTGAGGGATTCAAGAACGCCATCATTAAGAGGAGCCAGATTACAACTTGACTCTTGATTTTCCAACTATGTTTGGCATGATTTATTCTTGGATGCTGTCTTACACTTAGTTGGGGCCACTTTTTGAGAGAAGTGGTTATCATGGGTAGGAATATGTGCCTTCCATGGAGTGGTTATCAGAATGAGTCTATTATGTTCAATTGGAAAGAGTGTATGTCCCCGATTTAGTTGTCCATATGATATGGGGGAGTATGCCCCATGACCTTCCTGGACTGAAACAGAGATATGTATCTACTCCGAGATGGAATGATGATGTGTTATCCCAGGTTTGGAGATAGATTTATCTGTATGTTTCACTGGTACTACCAAAGTTGTTGTTATGGTATTATGGAATGCGTCTAGAATATGGGTAGGAATTTGTGTTTGTACTTTCACAATGGTTAAGATATATTTTGTGACTTCAGTAGAAAGAATGAGAATATACGTCCCTTATGTATCTAGATTAGGTGTATGTTCATACTCATGTACTCCTTTTCCAGTCAATGTCTATTGAATGTACACATCTATGGGGGTAGAGAGTTGGTCTTGCCCCATATTTGGAGTCAGATTTTTCTGACTGACTTCTCCTGGTGCTACCAAATGAGACTGTTGGAAGGGTTGATGAACGCTGGTAGGTGTATGTTCCTTCTGGTTGTTTTCTGTCAAGAGAGGTTGATAAACATCTTCAATACTGATATACAAGACTATTGGTAGAATTGGTGATTGTAAGAAGGTGTATCTTCCTGTTTACCAGTTTCCACCACATTTGATTAGAGGGATTCATTAAATGTAGTCAAACGAGACTGATGACTAGCTGATAATTTGTAAACAGGTATATGTTCTTATTCACGATACTCCACTAGATTTTTCTGGTGGGATTGGTGGCTTGCTACTAGATGAGTCAGCTGGGCAGCGAAATTAGGATGGACGAGTGTATGTGCCCGCTCCTTATTCTCCATCAAGTTATGTTGATAGGCTTCTTAGGAGGAAGAAAAGGTAAGAATAGTCCCCCTGTTGACTATAAATTTTTCCTGAAGGTTCATCTTGCACTCCTGGGTATGAGAGACCTGGGCCGAACATAAAAAAAACCCCATCATGTTGGGGGTTCACTACCATGCGATTCTTATAGTGGAGATTATTTTTGGGAACCCTCAGGAAGGACTCCTCCATCCTTAAATTGAGGCCCTGAGTGACCTCTTGATCCACCTACTTATAGTACAGAAGGGACTAGTTGTTGAGTTCTGAGGATAAGGACCCAAAATGGTTGACGACGGTGGTCAACAACATCTACTTCTTGATCATCGATCATCATTGGCCAGACGGTCGAGGATTGTTATTGACCTGGAGAGCGTTTCGGGTAGCCTCCAAGGTTGGGATTATACCGTGCTGATGGTTATCCATTACCAACATGTTGGAGACCTAGCATTGATGATGTTGGGTGTGTGATGGAGTCCTTCCCATGGGAGAGGATCCATCTTGAGCAGCAGTTGGGAAGTTCACAGACGTCATCTTGAAGAAATACATTTTGGACTGAAGGGAGTTATGAGAAAAAAAACATGAAAAAAATAATAAACTCCATTAAAGAAACATCTTTTAGATGGATACATGCGTGATTGAGTCCTTTATCTGGACTTCCTTTATCAATTGATTGGGTCCTGACAGGTGGGTAACATTATTAAGTTGGTTAAGGATTCATGTCGAGTTCACCGTTTTTGTTTCGTAGTTATTCTAAATGTGTGTTCTAGTTTTAAGAATCACTGATTCCAAGTGGGTTCCATTAGATTTATTCATGGAATCAGAAACAACCAATAGTTCTTTATCCAAAAGGGACCTACTTTCAAAAGGCATACATTTTCTACATTTGAACATTCTGATACTTACGAACTTACATTGGTCGAAAGGATGGGAGGTCAGACTCATGACACCATTTGGGGGGGGGATTATTATCTACTTGAAGAATCTCTTTATAAATTTAAGAAATTTTCATGAATCCTTATTAATATTCCAAGTATAACATAAGTTTCTCTTGGAATTTTCAATCACTTGTTAAATTGTATAAAATTTAAAATTATCCACATGTATTCGAGGTTCTTCATTAATGGAGATATCCATGTGTATTTGAGGTTCTCCATTAATGGTATCCTCTCATATACTATTTATAGATTCTTTTAATCATCCTTATGATGATACCAGTTTTTAAGCCACTTAGTGGGGCACTCTAGAATTTATTTTCATCTAGGGAGATGAAGGTTTGTTTTGATATTGGGATCATACCAATAAAATGTTCCACCTACATATCCTTATGAAAGGAATCAAAACCATCGTAGTTCAGTGCTACTTAATGGGAAACATCAAACCTTTTAAGGTCTTGTGATAAGGACCTAACCGCACAATTTAATGTCATGTGGTAAGGAAATCTAAGTGAAAGGTGCTTAGTCAAAGTTTGGTGTGGGACTTTTGCCGAAGAAACCCAGGGATAATGGAAAGGATATGGGTTTCCAAGTAATATTATACCCTGTTGGGAATATGGACCAAGGAGAACATGGTTGATTTGATGTGTTGGGTTTGATCCTCAAGGAGGCTTCCTACATATTCCATTTGGATGGGAATTAAATCCCATGTAGTTTGATAAGTCTCATATGAGAGTATAGTCCTTTGAGTCTGGGATTACTTCTTAAAAAGGATGCCTTGATGATTTGGGAGTTTAATTTAGGTCTTACTCCAAAGATATATTCCCATATTAATGGAGTTAGGGTTGGATTCTTGAAGAGGATATCCAATGAGCTCAGGCCCTAAGAAGGCTTCCCACAAATCGTTCTTTGAACATGAATCAAAGTTCTCGTTGTTCATTGACTTGTTCAAATGTTGCGATCCTGACTAATCTCTAATCTCACATGAGTCATGCTTGGTGTGAGAAATAAGAGGATATCAAAGATTCAACAAAGGCACTCACACTTTTCCTCCTCTGTTGGTGGAAGAGGGCACGCCTATGGTGGCGATGGTGGATGGGGGAGAGGTGACCTGGGAAGAGGTCGAGGCAATGAAACTTCCCTATATTCACATTACATTGGACAAGGGTCTAATATAAATAAGGATTTAAGGTGGAGGAATTAGAGAGGATCAAGACTGCAACCTTCTATTTGATAGGTTAGGGGATTACACCAGGATGATTGTCCTCGTGGATCTCGGTAGGGGTGGGATATTTCCCTTTTGATTGTATGGAAATGAAAGTGTGAATCTTACATTCTGTACCAGAGAACTGAGGTTCCGTGTCTTAGAGACAAAAATGGATGGTTAAAACCTAAACCCCAATCCTCCAAACTAGGAACTTCCCAAAACTATTACTAGGATAATGGTCCATATGACTGAGGATATACAAACCCACAAACACACTATGAATCATATCCCCATTATGAAACATATGCGGGAAACCTCTGAATGTGGAAATACAAACCCAAATAGAAGACACACAGATGTTCCTTTCCCAAAGGATTGATAAGTCATGAGGTTTTGGTGGAGGTCCCAATAGTATCCCTTTCAGACAAGGGATCCAACGAAGAAGAAGACTTTCCATGAATAGATTTGAGGAGGACTTAATGGATTGTATACTGAAGAGAGTAGGTGAATAAAACAGGTACTTGAATGAAAGTATAGGTGTACAAGTAGGCTTGGGTGACATGATTTTCACATAAGCTACAAAAAACCTGGATGATAATACTTGGGTGAGACATGACTGAAGCCTTCAAGTTTATTCATAGGTATTCCCAGAAGTGGGGTGCTCAAGTTCTTATTAAAGGAATAGGAGGTGAATATGTTTTTCTTATTTATGAAGGTTGGTCACTTTAGGCGCGCAAGTGTTATGGATTTGAAACACTAAAAGGACTTAAGTTCTATGATCCTCCTTCAAATCCTCTACTATAGTTGTTGAAGAACTGCATTGAATGTTTCAGAATACTTGGGTGAAGCAATAAGGAGACCAGAGTAGCATTTGGTATTTAGGTAAATTTTTCTGCACAAATAAAGGCTCCAAGGGTCTATTTATTGGAAAAATAGGACCCTGGGAAAAAATAGTTTGGTCACACTAATGGGTTGTGTGCAAAATTTATGGTACACAAGTGGCTGTGCACTGAATGGGTGGCGCCCAAGTAGGCTTGTGCACTGCCAGGGATTTGGCATAACTAGGGAGCTACTTTGAGGAATAGAAAAAATAATACCATCATTCTGATCCATCATGGTGGCACACATGTGTTTTCACATATGTACCTTGGGTAATCATTAAGAACTTAGAGAAATTTGCTGTTCCATACCACAGTGGATGCGCCCCTGCACCCCTGGTTGTAATCAGTGCCAGTATGTGTTTCCAGCCCTTCGGGTCGGTTCCTTCACTACCGTTACTGACCCACATGAAAAATACAGAGTCACACTGTGATGTATTTGGGCTTGCTTTAGGTCATTTTTTGGAGAAGTGCATGAAACACATTTCATGGTGTCTATAATTTTCTATGATATTTTCGCAATGATATTATCTTTTTATGCATTTCATTTTTGATTTATTTATTAAATGGAATGAATTTTCAATTACTAACCATTCCATATTGATTATGACTTATCTATTCATACAATAAAGTTATCTAAATGGAATGAGTTTTTAGTTATTTAACTTTCCATATTGATAAGTATTTATTAATACATGATATCTTCCATTGTACTTAACTTATAGATGATTTGAGACCATCCTTATTTTGTTTCCTTTTCCTAGTATATAATGAAGAGATATTTTAATTTGTTTTCTAGGATTAGTTTATTTTATATTGTTATGTAATATGTTTAATTTTCTTTTTCCAGTTTAAAATAGGTTTTATGTATGTATTTAATTCTCATAAACTACTCAAATGATTAGTACTTCAGGTTTTGAATTAATGTATCTATGCCAATGCAATAAAGTAAGGCAATTACTCAGGTCTACTGGGGTCAGGTTCGTTATGATTGTTATGATATAGAGGTTTAGTAGAAACCTTGAGAACTAGATTAAGGAAAACATAGATTAGGGAAAATAACCCTATGGTAGACTATGGAGATAAGTATAAAAGAACATAAGAATGTTTTATTAAGGAATATATTATGTGATTTTTTAAGAAATACATCCCTATCTGGATACTATAAGTGGATGTGGTTCTGGTTCATAGGTACCTAGGGGTAATAACTCTAAAAAGGTAACATTGGGCTAGACATAATCGTCACATGGTGCCTGGAAATAGACCTTACTACACACCTGATTTGATAATACTAGGGCATATGTTATGTATAATTCATATTGGTTTTACAAACTTTTATGAAAGATTTTAAAATAAATATATTCCCAAAAAATGTTTATAATATTGTGATTAATAATTCATAAATTTTAAAATTTTTAAATGTTACATCAAATTTATAATTATTCATCAGGATTTAAAATTCACAATTTTATGTGATAATCTAGTATATTCCATTGTTTAGAAATGGTTAATGGAAGGAAGAATGGTATCATTACTCATTGATAATGTAGATATTTTCCTGTAGAGGTAGCCAGTACAGCTAGTATTAGAACTGAGAAATTTAAGGCCATATTAGAGAAGCAGAATAAGGTTATAAAAAATAACCTTTCATAAATAGAGAAACCTATTATAAAATTATATTATCTTATGGTGTATTGATTTATTAAATATTATCCCCAAAAATTTAGTGGGATTACTAATACAATTGAAGATGAGAAATGTATTAAGTCTCTTGATACAATATTTATGATTTTGGGAATTAGTAAAAAGGAAAAGGTTACACTTGTAGTGTATTATCTCAAAGGATATCTTGGTCAATGGTGTCTTTGATCTAGAATACTGGAGAGGAAGATGCAATATAACTATTTAAATATAATTATTTTAAGGAGTTATTCATAAATAAATATTTTTTCATATGAGGAAAAAATTAATATGGGAATCATTTATTTATCTTGTTTACCAAGACTACTAAACTACATGGTCCTTCTGGATGTGATTCCTTATATTTTATAAACATTTTTTAAAGTAGGAACAAACTTAGGGATACTAGATTTGGGGTTAAAAAATTCTAGGTGGCCTATAATTAGTAACCATATGGTAGATTTCATGAAATCTATTTATTGATTAGTGGTATGAGGTAAGGCATTTAACTAAATTCTTATTGCATCCCCTAATTAAAGGGTTGAGTGTTGAACCATAATTTATTTATTTTATTTATTATTAAAGATTAATTTGATAATATGATTCCATTGATTAATCAATAAATTCATAAAATGTGGATTGGTTTTATAAAATCAAAAGGAATGGTATTAAAGGAATATATAATAATGAAATAAATAATTGTTTTACATGATATGTGTTATTTTTAAAGTAATATTTTTTGTGATTGTTTTCATTTGTGGAAAATAAAAAAATGAACATTTATAAAAATTTTATGGACATAATAATTGGGTTTTCATGAAATTATGTTTAAGATAAATTCCTTTTAAATACATTTAAGATTATCTTAAAAGGGACTTTCAATTTAAAGATCAGGATTTTGGAAAGGGAGGTGGGGACCAACTGAGCATGTTTGTGCTCACACCTATTATCACATTTCATTTTTTTGTTTTGGTTCCACTCTAGACCAATCTTAATGTTTTAATTGATTCTAAATCTATATTCCCCTAGAGTCACACAATGGATAGTATTTATTATATTTTACTTGGTTTATTTTTTACACCATCCAAATAGGCCATCCCAATTTAATTTTTTTTATTAATTGGTGAAGATTTATTTATGGGGAATTACCTATGTTAATGATAACAAATATTACGTGAGAAGGATTTGGTTGTAGGATAATAAAATTTCATTGAATTTAATTAAATTATTAAAAATGGTTATATATTCTTATTTATTTTTATATTGTTTGGCATGCACATTCGACTTACTAAAGGGAGTTGATAGAATATCTAGAGAGGCTATAATACTTTTATAATATTTTTTATTGGGAAAAGATTCCCAAATAGTGTTTCCATAATACTCAAGAATGATTTCCAGCACAGGGGGATCAAGTATGCATGTTGGGTTTATCACTAGCTAGCTTGTGTGTACAATTAATGGTTTTCCAAAAGTTGTTTTGTGATAGTCCATCCCAAACCACATATTCTAAAATAAACCTTAAACAGAGGCTTAATGAACTCATCAACTGTTTGATCTTTTTTTTGAAAAAAATCAATATAAATTTTTTTATACATTAAATCATTATGAATTTGATATTTATATCAAATTGAAATAATAAATTTGAACTATACTTCTCATTTAATTGATTTAATTTTTATTATTACATCCTATGAGTGGAATAAAATGCACATCGACCTTAATATCATCAAATTAAATATTCATACACATAAAATTCTTTGTCTAATGAGTTGCAACAACATATTCTTCATAAATTGTACTCAATTTCACCAAAAATTTCTTCTTTGAATGTCATGCCACACACACCTTTCTATGAAAGTAAATACCCCTGGATTTTGATCTTTTATCACATGAAATTACACACAAGTCTATATCAGTATATTTAAAAAGAAATTTCCTTCATGTGATGTCATATATAAATCTATATTTAAAAATTTCATTTATATATATATGAATCCCCATTATAGCCAAAATAAGCATTTATTTGGGAAAAACTGAATTCTGGAGTAATTTTAAACAATATACATGATATTTTTTAATGAAACATTGAAGTAGAGAAAATTCAAAATACATTTTTGGAACTCTCATTAATCAATTTTTTATATTTATCCATATTATCATATCTAGTATATTAATGGATATTTTTTGGGAAACCAAATTTGAATTATTAAATTTGAACATTAACAAAATTTCCCAGACACTCTTCTATTGATAATGAAAAATGTGATCTTTCTCTTAAAAAAATATGAAACACAAGAAATAATTCATCTCTATAAATATGTAAATATGAATCATCCTCTTCATCATTAAATAAAACTCATCCAAAACACATTCTTATTTCCTAAAAATGATAATATCATTACATAGATAATAAAAATAAATGACAACTCTTTATCTTTTATATTGTAGAGGTTTTCTTCCATTTCCCACTTCCAAAATTTCAAATACTCCAGAAGAATATCTAACATTAAACACCAAAAACTTGGAGCATGATTCAAGCCATATACACACTTTTCAACTTTAAAACCTATCTATAATATATTATATAAAGTAACTTAACACGTTTATCACTATTAAATTCATCTTATGTTACACCCTGATATTATTTTACTGGATAATTTTATTTATTTAATGGTAATAATTTTCAATATTCAATTTTAGATATTTTTCACATGAATTTTGGTGATTGATGGATTTAATTTAATTTTTCAGGGTTTCCACATGGTTAGTGAAAACTGTACCACATAACCATTAAATGTATATAGAAAATTATATATGTGTGTAACATCCCGGATCCAGGTGACACTCAACAGGTGCCCCGAACCCGGTAGGTCACATGACCTCAAGCACATTTCCCCAAATGCCAGAGGCTGCCGACTAGTAGTGAGGGCCCAGGTCTGATAGTGGGGAAACTATGCCCTCATTTTTCAAAGTGTAGCGCAGTGGAAAAGATAAATAACATACCAAAACAACGGAAGCAATAAACTATACACATTTAAAATGAACACCTCCAGTAAAAAGATAACCAACAGTCATATAGATAATGATGTAACATGTCTCAAGTTCTAAGAAAACACCCAGAACATGTTACACTGCAATACAACACAATACAATACAGCTTCAGGAACATGGTACAGTAGCGAAAAACAAAGCAGAATAGACAGAACGTAGCAGCATCATGAGCCTATGCTCGGTCCCATGCTCTCCTACTCCTCTACTACAATCATGTACCTATATAGGGACCCTTTCCCTTTTCAACACCTACAGAAACGTAATCTGTTTGGGCCGAAGACATGACCCAAACAGGGTATGTGGAATAAATCCCAGTAGGCACCTACCCAAGGCATGTGCCCAACTGACAGTGTAAATGTGCAATAGTAGTGTGAAGTAGTAAAATGAAATAAACTAAGCAGTACTCAAAATTAAAAAACTTCATCAGTAATATTTCCATGTTAATATTCATTTAATCCATTTAATATAAGACATCACCTCGGTGAATTTTCTATGTAGATAGTCAGTGTCCTCAGACATGTCAACTCATACCCTCAGGTAAATAGAAACAAACCCTCAGGTAACTATCCTCAGGTATAACAGATATTTCTCTCAGGCGTATGAAGTGTCTCCCCCAGGCACAAATGTCACTGCCATCAGGCATCAGAAGTGTTGCCCTCAGGTGGAATAGAACGTTTCCCTCAGGCTAAGAAGTACCTTGCTGTCAGGCTAAACCAACAATTCCCTCAGGCTAAAAAGAACACTACCCAGAAACACAAGTAACCGGTATGATCCCAAAACATAAACATGAAATTATATACAACTCCTCTCAAGGCACTTAATGAACAAAATAAACATGAAATACCCTTGGGTATCCTGGCCAAACGACTATACAGAGGAACGCACCCCCGGGGTGGTCCTAGATCCAAGCGGTGATCCAAAATAGTAGTTTATTATCACATTTAATTACCTATACAATTCTAGGTTTTCAAAAAAGCCAAGGCCTCGGCCACACGACACCCCAACATGGGTTCGCAGCAAAATGGTACACACAAACGCACAACACTTGGAATTTAAACCCCAAGCCACCTACCTCGATCGCCCCTAATCAGCATACATGAACTACACTCCTCGAATCATCCAAGAACAACGTAGATCTGAGGTAAAAGAAATCACCTTCAAATGTAAATAAATTCCCCTTGGGAAAGAATTGGTAACAACGGCTTAAGGAGAGGGAAGGGATTACCAGTACGGTTCCAACGAGATCGACAGAGGCGGAATCGGATTCCCGGTGCTCGCTCGTGTGATCTCCAAAGTTCCGGCCATCTCTCTCAATCCCTCCTCCGGTTCTAAGCCTTCCCTGTGAATGGGGGAGGCTACTGCACATTTTAAGTGAAAATAATAAACTACACGGTGTGTACTATTGACTACACGGCGTGTACTTTTCTCATTTAACTATTCCTCTGGCAGCTTCTTTTCCCACCGCCACACTGTTCATCCGTTGACATGTGTATACAACGTGAATTATCGAATACACGGAATGTACTTTTGCTCAGCTGGAGGCTACTTCCACCACCTTACTATTCACCTTCTAATTGACTATACGGTGTGTAAATACCCACTACATGGCATGTAGTCAGTTTTTACACCTTTCATCGCTGAAAGAGCCACATGCCCTGTGTACTCATCCCAGACGGCCAAAGTACACGACGTGTGGAAAAGTACACGGCATGTACCCACAAAATTTAGGATTTTTCCACATTTTCCTTATTTTCTCAAAAACACTTAAGGAAAAGAGAAAAGAAGAAACCCGTACCTCAAGAATAAGAACCGAGTTCTTACAAACTTCCCCCCTTAAAGCAATTCATCCCCGAATTTCCCTTACAAGGGTGGCGAAGATAAAGATGTGAACAACTGAGGCCACTGAGCACATACGTCGGTCTCCTACTCCTAGGTTTCGTCCTACAGTCGGACATGCTACCATAACACCCATACGAGAGGAACTAACCAGCCTCAGAGAACCTTCGTGCTCTTATCAATGATATGAATCAGATGCTCCTAAAAGGACGCATCTACCTGAAGCTCAACCTCCTCAGGCTGTAAGATGTGAGACGAGTCTGAATGGTAACGACACAACTGAGATACATGGAAGACGTCATGCATGGCCCGGTACCTCTGTGGTAACTACAACCAATAGGAAATCGGCCCGACTGTCTCCAGAATCTCAAATGTCCCCACATACCTTGGTGAAATTTTACCATGTATCATGATCCGCTAGTGTCCCAATCTCTTCAAAACACGCAAGAAAACCTAATCCCCAACCACGAACTCCAAGGTTCATCTACGGCGATCAACATAAGATTTCTGATGAGACTGTGCGGTATCCATCTGCTTCTGAATCAGCTGGACCTTCTCAGGAGTCTCCTACATGAGGCATGGTCCTGTAAAGCTTCCTCACCCGCCTCTATCTAGAACAAGGGTGATCGGCATGGAATACCATATAAATCCTCGTATAACGCCATCTCAATAGTTACCTGAAAACTATTATTATAGTAAAACTCAACCAGGGGTATGGGCTTCTCCCAAGAGCCCTCAAAGTATAGGATGCATGCACGTAGCATGTCCTCAAGCACTTGTATCGTACGCTCTGACTGGCCATCGGTCTGAGGGTGGTAAGCTGTGCTCAGAAGCACCTGTGTACCCAGTGCCCACTGAAAAATCTTCCAAAAATGATATGTAAAATGGGAATCTCTATCTAAAACGATAGAACGGGAGAACCCATGAAGACGTACGACCTCTCAGATATACAACTTCCCAAGATCGTCAACACCGATGGTCTCCTTGATTGGAGAAAAGTGAGATACCTTCATGAGTCTGTCCACAACAACCCACACGACATCATTTCCTTGAGGTGACCTCGGCAACCCAGTCACGAATTCCATCACGACATCATCCCATTTCCACTATGGGATGGGTAACTGCTGTAATAGTCCAGCTGGCCTCCGATGCTCCGCCTTCACCTGCTGATAGGTGGAACATCTCGTAATAAAACTAGCTACTTCTCTCTTCATACCCAGACACCAGTACTGATGTCTCAAGTCACGGTACATCTTGGTAACCCCAGGATGAACTACCCAAGCTGAAGTATGAAACTAACACATCAACTCCATGTGTATATCCCCTAGAACCCATACTCATCCATGGAAACACAGTACATCATCATCTCTTATCATCCAACCAGGAAAAGGGTCCTCATTGGCCATCAACTCCCGTAGAATTAGGCCTTCTGAATCAGATAGATTTCCCATCCTCACTCTAACCAGGAGGGTAGAAGTCACAGATAAAGGTGAAAAATAGGTTTTCCCCTGACTATTGTGCACCTCCAAATGCATCTCAGAGAACAAGGCCCTAAGCTGCCACTCACCACTGGCCTCTTGAACCACATGTGTCTGAGTCTTCCTGCTTAGTGCATCAGTAACTGTATTACCCTTACCAGGTGAATAGGCAAGCTCAAAATCAAAGGATTGAAGGTATTCGACCCACCTTCTTTGTCTGAGGTTCAATTCACACTGAGTAAAGATATATTTGAGTCTTTTGTGGTCAGTGAAAACCACAAAATGTTCTCCCAAGAGGTAATGTCTCCAAAAGCGTACCGCATGAACAACTGCAGCCAACTCGAGGTCATGCGTTGGGTAATTCCTCCCATGTGGCCTCAACTGTAGAGACCCGTATGCAACTACTTAACCGCCCTGCATCAACACAGCTCCCAACCCAATACCTGATGCATCACAGTACACTGTATTACATTTTCCCTACTCTGGGAGAACTACTGGAAAACTAACCTTTACCAACGGTTTGGAACCGTTGGTATAGGCCTCCAAACCGTTGGTATAGCCTATACCAACGGTTTGGAGAACCGTAGCCAAGTAAGCCGTTGGGATAGGTCTATACCAACGGTTTTTGGAAAACCGTTGGTATAGACCTATACCAACGGTTTTGGAAACCGTTGGTATAGGTAATATGAAATCTATACCAATGGTAATGGAACCGTTGGTATATAAATTCCAAAAATAAAAAATCTGCTGGGATTTGATCCCCCGACCCCTCGTTTATAATCGAACGACTTAACCACTAAGCTAACATCACTTTTGTAAACATAATTTCATAAATATATATATTTATTATCATAATTATTTAAAATTTTGATTTATATAATGTTCTCGGTTATTAGACCTGGAAAAACAAATAAAGAACCTATCCCAACGGTTTTCAAAACCGTTGGGATAGGTTAGTGCTGGGTTGAATTGTTTTTGGCCGGAGGTTGAATTCCTGGATGGTTTTTCCCAACGGTTTTGGTGAACCGTTGGGAAAGGCCACTCTTTCCCAACGGTTCACCAAAACCGTTGGGAAAGAGGCTCAAAAGACAGCATTTCCCAACGGTTTTGGTGAACCGTTGGGAAAGGGTCCCTCTTTCCCAACGGTTTGCCAAAACCGTTGGGAAAGAGGCTCAAAAGACAGCCTTTCCCAAAGGTTTTGGTGAACCGTTGGGAAAGGGTCCCTCTTTCCCAACAGTTTTGGCAAACCGTTGGGAAAGGTGGGGAAATATATGGATTTCCCAACGGTTTTGGTGAACCGTTGGGAAAGGCCACCTATACCAACGGTTTTTAAAAACCGTTGGTATAGAAGTGTTGGGAAAGATCATATTTCCAGTAGTGGAGTATCAGGATTGGTGCTGATGTCAACCTTCCTTTTAGGTCCTGAAAGGCTATATCACAAGCTTCTATCCGGACGAACTCCACACCCTTATTAGTCAAACCAGTTAACGACACTTCTAAGTGGGAGAAGTCATGGATGAAGCGTCCGTAGTAACTAGCCAGCCCTAAGAAACTCTATATCTCAAACACATTCTTAGGCTGCTCCCCAGAAACTACTGCTCTCACCTTCTCTGGGTCTTCTGCAACTCCTTCCTCTGAGATGATATGACCCAGGAAGTGAATCTGGTCTATCCAAAAGTGGCACTTTGAGAGCTTAGAATATAGTTGATGCTCTCTCAGTGTAATTAGTATGATCTCAAGATGGGTGGAATGGTCTTGTAGAGTGTGAGAGTACACCAATTTTTCATCCACGAATACTACCACAAAATAATACAGATAAGGATGGAACACTAGATTCATCAGAGCCATGAAAACTGCTGGCACATTCATGAGTCCAAAAGACATAACCAAGTACTCCTATAAACCATATCTGCTCTGAAAAGTTATAAGTGGTATGTCTGATGGTCTCATGCCCAACTAATGATATCATGATCTCAAGTCAATCTTCCAGAACACTCGTGATCCCCGAAGTTGATAAAAAAGATCATCAATCCTCCGAAAGGGATATCGGTTCTTAACCGTCACTTGGTTCATCTTCTGATAATCCACACAGAGTCTGAGGGTACCGTCTACCTTCTTCACAAAAAGGACCAAATAACCCCAAGGAGAAGTACTGGGTCGGATGAAACCCTTTGCCGGCAACTCCTCAAACTACCTCTTGAGCTCCTACAACTCTGGTGTAGCCATACTATAAGGAGTAATGGACACTAGTGATGATCCTGGCACAAGATCAATAGAGAAATCTACATCACACTCCGGAGGTAGACCCAAAAAAACATCTGGGAAGAAATCCTAGAAACGATCAACCACTGGAGGGAAATCCTTCTAAAAAGTCCTCTGATAATCCAGATATAAACTTGAAATCTGGGCTGTCACACAACCTCGCCCATGATGCTTTGGTCCAGCTCGACTCGCCTGAACATCCCATTCACCTTTGTATAGAAACTCTCCTCCCTCTGGTGACGTGAAACTCACCCTGCGATGATAGCAGTCTACAAAATCATGAAAGGGAACAAACCAGTACATGCCAAGAATGAAATGATAGCTCGTCATCTCTAAGACATAGTGGTCCCATAGAAGGTGACACCCACCAACCTCAAGGTGGAACTCCCTACACTGGCGCACACTAGCCGTTCTAGTTCCCAACAGAGTGTCTAGTGTCATAACAGCAGAATAAGAAGAAACACAGATCCCAAGGCTCTCCACAACCGGCAAAAATATAAAGCTATGGGTGGCACCCGTATTGAAAAGTAATGAAGATAAGACAGAAGCTAATAGAGTAGTACCTCTGACAGTAGAAGGCTCGAGATCCTGCTCTTATTGGATCCGTTGCACTACATATGTCTACCCAGTGCAGCGGCCCTACGACACAGCCTGGATACCCTAAGCTGCCTCGCCCTACTACCTCTAAGATCCTAGTGTTTGGATACCACGAACACAACCACCATCTTTTCCTGCACGCCCTGACGTATTCCAGCTGCCCGACTGGTAAGAAGCCACTGGTCCTGCTCCCGCACACGGAGTCTGCACAGAACCCCTCTCACTAGACACTAATGGAAACACCCTGCAAAAGTGCTGCAGATGACCCATCTTGCCGCAAAATCGGCACTTCACTAGGTCTCTTGGAAACTGAGGTCTCTTGTACCCCTCTCTACCACAATGGTGGCACCTGAACAGGCCACCTGAAGTAATCTCATGGCTAGTACTTTCACCGTGAGAGAAACTCATCTATCGCTTCCTTTTCCAGGTAGAAATAGTACCAGAAACTAGTGCCGAACCGCACTGGCCCACACCACTAGCTTCCTGAAGGTTCCTCCCTGTAATCCGCGCCTAGTTCAGAATAGTATGTACTGTAGGCAACCTGAAAGCATTTACCAGTGCTTGGATGTCATATCGAAGACCATACCCAAAGAGTCTAGCCCTCAACATCTCATCACCCACTAGAACAGGTGAAAAACGCTAAAGCTCGGTGAAACGAGCAGAATAATCCATCACCGACATAGCGCCTTGTTGTAGATTCATGAACTCTCGAGATCTATCTGCCCTCAATGTCTATGGGAAGAAGAAATAATAGAAATCTTCCTGAAAATATTTCCACAACATGTCACTGTGATGCTCTATCTGAGTGGTAACATCCCACCAACTCTTGGCGGAATCACGCAACATATAAGTTGCAAGCTTGACCCTCCGCCATAGAGGTACATAAAGATGATCAAAGATAGTCTGCAACGACCCTAGCCAAGACTCCGCAGACTGTGGTCCGCCATACCCTGAAAATGTAAGCAGATGCTGCTGCTGGAATATATGAGTCAACTCAACCATAGATGTGGCTGCCGACGATGCTCCCTGAATGGTCTGCATGAACCGCATAAAGCCTTCACGGAACTGCGCATCCACACCCCTGTCCAATATAACGGCTGGCACCACATCTGGCTCTGCTGGAGGATCCACTGGTAGCCCATGGCCCACCATCTCTAGAGTGTAATCATTGCTACTCTCTTGGAAAACAACACGTGGTTGTCTCAGCGGCATGACTCTACAAGGTCAAATGCACACCTTAAATCACGATTATCAAAAACTAAAAAATGAGGGGCCCAAAAAGGGAACAGGAGGAAGAAGTCATTTCATGATTTGAAAAAAAAAGACTACACGACGTGTATACTGACTACACGGCGTGTACCTGACTTCTCTTCCCCTGTCCGGGTCATTCTACATGGCTATGCCACGCGACTCCCGTTGAACAAGACTACATGGCGTGTATGTCATCTACACAACGTGAATGGTTTAATTTTCCAACTGCCCGTGTCGTTCGTGACACGACTGGCTACTCAACTACAACTACACGACGCATTACACCCGCACATGGCATGTACACTACCCCGTTTCCCAACCACACAACTATGTCTACATGGTCTGTCCCTGGTCAAACCTACACAATGTGTCCCACAGGTACATGGCGTGTTTAAAAACTGATAACACCGAACCATGTTTGTTAGTTACATGGTCGGGTCCCCAGGACAGACTACATGGCGTGTTCATCATTGACATGGTGTGTAAAAAAATGATTTCACCGACCCGTGTTGTTAGTTACACGGCCAGACTCCGGGTCAACATTACACGGCGTGTATATAAAGTACACGGTGTGTTTTTCCCAAGCCTTTTTCCCTACCCCGTGTCCCCGCCCACACGGTCAATGACACGGGAAGCGACTACACGATGTGTACATAGAAGGTTTTCTTCTCTTCCCAAACGAAGATCACACGACGTGTGTCCTAGGAACTACACAACGTGTATCCTGGGTTTTCTAGACAATAAGCCTCTGACACTACTCCAGAACCCATAAAAACACTGAAAACAACACCGAAGTGCCAAAATATGACCCGTGAGGGCCCATACTCCCCACTAAACAAAGTTCAGAAACATATATATGTTATAAAAAGATAAACAATCAATGATCCACCAAATTCCAGTCAATGGGGGCCCATACTCCCCAAAAACAACAATTTGGCATTCATTCTATCAACAGACCCATACAAAAATACCCTATCACTTAGCATGTATTTTTCAAAGCAGCTATCACAATAGTATGCTTTTCTAGCACAACAACTATCACAAAAACATACAAGTTCTAATGCACCTACATGACATGGAACTATGCATGACAGGTGATTTCTAGCAAGTGCCTAAATGATGCATGATATGGAATACCCTCATCTCATCAGGTTGTAACTAAATAGAACCCATGGGTAAAATATAAACTGCACAATCACAAGTGCGTCACCCAATGGTGATAATCAAATCAACTGTAAAATTTGAAAAATCAAAAGAATTAAAAAACATGAGGCAGAATGGATTTTCCCTGTACACGGGTTAGCTACTCCTGGGCATAGATTATTACCAACTACCATTTCTGTCCTATCCCTAACTAAGGCTCCAAATAGTAAGTCAAAGAAAAGAACACATCTGATACCACTTTGTAATGTCCCGGATCCAGGTGCCACTCAACGGGTGCCCCGAACCCGGTTGGTCACATGGCCTCAAGTGCATTTCCCCAAACGCCAGAGGCTGCCGACTAGCAGTGTTGGACCAGGTCTGATATTGGGGAAACTATGACCTCATTTTTCAAAGTGTAGAACAACGGAAAAGATAAATGACATACAACAACAGCGGATGCAATAAACCATACACATTTAAAATGAACAACTACAATAAAAAAGATAACCCACAGTCATATAGATAATGACGCAACATGTCTCATGTTCTATGAAAACAGCCAGAACATGTTACACAAAAATACAACACAATACAATAAAGCTTCAGGAACAAGGAATAATAAAGCAAAACAAATAAGAATAGATAGAATGAAACAACATCGCAAGCCTAAGCTCAGTCCCATGCTCTCTTACTCCTCTGATACAATTATGTACCTATATAGGGACCCTTTCCCCTGTCAAAACCTGCAGAAATGTAATCTATTTGGGCTGAAGACATGACCCAAACATGGTGTGAGGAATAAATCCCAGTAGGTACCCACCAAAGGCCTGTGAGTAACTTACAGTGTAAATGTGCAACAGCAGTGTACAGTAGTAAAATGCAATAAAATAAGCAGTACTCAAAAGTAACTAACTTTAGAAGTTATATTGCTATTTTAATATTCATTAAATCCATTTAATATAAGACATCACCTCAGTGAATGTTCTAAGTAGATAATCAGTGTCCTCAGACATGTCAACTCTTACTCTCAGGGAAATAGAAAAAAACCCTTAGGTAAATGTACTCAGACATAACCTATATTGCCCTCAGGCGTACAATGTTTCACCCTCAGGCACAGAAGTCACTGCCCTTAGGCATCAGAAGCATTGCCCTCAGGCGGAATAGAACGTTTCCCTCAGGCTAAGCAGTACCTTGCCCTTAGGTGAAACAAACAATGCCCTCAGGCTAAAAAGAACACTGCCCTCAGGAGCAAGTTACCAGGCCAAGCCCAAAACATAAAAATGAAATTATATACAATTCCTCTCAAGGAAGGTAATGCACAAAATAAATATGGCATACCCTCGGGTATCCTAGCCAAATGGCTAAACAGAGGAATGCACACCCAGGGTGGTCATGGATCCAAGAGGTGATCCGAAATAGCAGTTTATTATCACATTTAATTACCTATACAATTCTAGGTATTCAAAACATCCAAGGCCTTAGCCACACGACACCCCAACATGGGTTCATAGAAAAATGGTACACACAAACGCACAATAGTTGGAATTAAAACACAAAGCCACCTACCTCGATCGCCCCTGATCGGTATATGTGAACTACGCTCCTCGAATCGTCCAAGAACAACATAGATCTGAGGTAAAAGAAATCATGTTCAAACGTAAATAACTTCCCCTTGGGAAAGAATTGGTAATAACGACTTAAGGAGAGGGAAGGGATTACCAGTACGGTTCCAACAAGATCGACGAAGGCGGAATCGGATTCCCGATGCTCGCTCGGGTGATCTCCAAAGTTCCAGCCGTCTCTCACAAGCCCTATTCCGGTTCTAAGCCTTCCATGTGAACAGGGGAGGCTACTGCCCATTTTAAGCGAAAAAAACTACACTGCGTGTATTCTTGACTACACAAAATGTATATTTCTCATTTAACTATTCCTCTGGCAGCTACTTTTCCCACCGCCACACTGTTCATCCATCTACATGTGTACACGTTTTTTATTCCCGAATACACGGCGTGTACTGTTTCTCAGCTGGCAGCTGCTTCCACCACCTTACTATTCACTTTCCAATGGACTAGACAACGTGTAAATACCCACTACACGGCGTATAGTAGTTTTTACACCTTTCATCGCCGACAGGGCCACATGCCCTGTGTACTCATCCCACGCGGCCAAAGTACACAGCTTATGGAAAAGTACACGGCATGTACCCGTAAAATTTGTTATTTTTCTCTGTTTTCCTTATTTTATAAAAAACACTTAAGAAAAAGAGAAAAAAAGAAACCCGTACCTCAAGAATAATAACCGGGTTCTTACAATGTGAACACATGATTTTCATATGACTTGGAAAATCATACTAATAAACCATATAGCATGGAATTGTTTATCCAGGGATGGATTTTAGAGGCCATGAACCCAGTAGTCTGGAGCCGTTGGTTACTTTATTATATTTTTATAAGATACAAGTGATTAAATCTCAAAATATTATATTATTTATTAGTCTTGGTAAGATAGATATATATTTGAGTCTTGCATTACATTTTAATACAAAAAATTACAATATTGTGAAAGTATATTTTTTTGCATCCTTGAACTCATTAAATGCTTTGTTCTACATATCCTTAACAATGGAAACAAAATAAGTTTGAGATCAAATAATCAGTAAGTGTTATGTACATCAGTATCTATCATGAATCAATAATGCATAATCAAAATGAAAAATAATTTATCTAAAAACACATAGAATTTAACCGATAACTTGAGAAAAAATAATAACATTTCATTAATAAATTATGATCAAATGGTTCCACATAAGTAATAATGTGATATTAATGCTAATAACTGATTAATAGAAATGATGTTTTCACATTGATAATAATAACTGAGTTATAAATGGATTAAATTCTTAATATTTTATGTCATTATCTTATACATCATTATATCTATACCATCAAGATATTTCACCAAGGAAGTTTAAAATTATGGGTAAAAAACCATTTAATTAAGATTTATAGATTTTCCTCATGAGACCCATATTTTCATCAAGGGGATATATAATTATGAGCCTCACTCATTACTTTATGTCTAATTAATTCACTATATAAAAAATGATCGATTTAATTCATGATTAATATTCCTTAAAAATAAATGTTTTTATTGAAAAAATAATAAATAATATCAATATTTTCAAAGTCAATTAAATAACTTTCAATGTAGACACCAAATATAAAAATGATATATGGTTTAAGAAATAATCATATCCTTTATAAAATCAATATAGATATTTAAGGGATATTTAATGTCAATTAATCAAAATAATGTGTTTGTTTCATGATAATGTAAATGAATACAAATTTAATCAAGAAAGAGAATGTCAATAATTTCCTTGATCAAACTGATCAAAAACCATATAGATAAAGAACAAGGATAGTTCCATTACAACATATTACCAGTTATTTATTATAAGTAAAATAAAGTGTTTCTCTCATTTATGAATATAAATACTATACAAATATCATTAAAACCATCTTGATAAAAAACACCATTTTCACTTTGAAAATCACTTTTAGAAACTAGATATATCGATAATATTAAGAGAAAAATTTCATTGAAAAGAACCTTGTAAAATTATAATATAAGATTCAAAATAATTATTAGACATTATGGAATTAATATTCAATTCATTACAAGTACATTAAAACAAATATACCCTTTAAGATTTTAGTAAAAATCGAAAAAAGTACCTTGTTCATAAAATTATTAGATTATTCCTTTTAAAACAATTTTAAAAAACTAGAAAATGTGTAAGAATTTCTGTAATAAATAATTATAGAATATTAAAATTATTCTTCAAATTTTTTTTATAGAAAATATAGAAATGGAAGAATAAGTATTTTTGAACGAAAATAAAAATTTATTTTCTTAAAAAACATTTTCTCAATCATTTTAAGTACCAAAGAGAGAAAAATGGTAATATTACTTGAAAATTACCTGAATAATTAGAGTAGAATAAAATGATATGGGTTTATTGGTAAATGATCAAATAATTCCCATCAATCAAAATTCATGCCTAAAAAATCATGATTAAAATGATACCTAAACATAAAACCATATTTCTTTGTTATATTTTGAATCATATCACCTAAGAAATGAATAACATAGAACGAAACATTAAATACAATGAATATAAATAGATTCGTTATATTACATATCAAATATCTAGTAGCTAAAACTCATAATAATAAATAGGTGTATAATTACATATATTTCTCAATGGAGTAGAAATTGAGACCAAATATATTATATTGAATAAACCACTGAAGTGAGGATTCATCAATGAATTGATTATGTTTATCAATAGTAAATTCTCCTAAAAAATATTTAAATATAAAATTTCATAATAAATATACATTAAACATATAATATTATAATATCAAATACAATGAAGAAGTAAAATAACACAATGAAAAGAAATTGAGTTACGAAATTTCTTTACCACAATGTAACTTTCATGTCAAATTCCCTTGGTTGAAATAATTTAAATTGTAACAAAAATTTCCACGAAGCATGTAGTATTCATTATATAATATATAAAATGTTATTATATACACCATATAAATTAAATTGGTTTCATAACATTAAAATAAGTCTCAATGATGAAAAATTGAGATGAAACCCCTTACCTCACATTTCCCTTTATTTAAACATGATTTAAACTCATTTATAATGGTTTTAAACTTGTTATTAATTTACTAAAAAACAATATTAATATATATAATGTAATGGTCCATACATTGCACCCAGTTACTTTTCAAAAAATAAATTCTTGAGGCTTATGGGGGTAGTTCGGGGTGTTTTTGGGACATATAAGTCATTCCATGTTAATTAAATTCCACAATTTTCTAAATTTATAGTTTTTCAATAGTAAATCATCCTGGAAGAGACTCATTTTGTGGTGACTCATCTAGGGGTGACTCATCTAGTGGTTCTTCGTCTAGTAGTGGCTCATCTAGAGCTAGCTCATCTGGAAGTAGATCATCTGGTGGTGCCTCTTCTATAAGTGCCTAGTCTAGCTGTGGCTCATTTGGCGGTGAGTTATCTTATAGTGACTCATTTGGCGGTGACTCGTGTGGAGGTGACTCATCCAGTAGTGAATCGTCTAGTAGTGAATTATCTGGTGGTGACTTGTCTGTTGGTGACTCCTCTTGTGGCTATTCATCTATAGGTAAATCATCTAGTAGTGACTCATCTGGAGATGACTTGTCTTGTGTTGACTCATCTAGTAGTCACCCATTTTAACAGCTTTCCAAATTTCTTGATTTTTCTAGTTTTTCTAGTTTTCCCTTTTATATCTATTTTTGAAGAAAAATGATTTTATTAACATAATTAATAATTTTTGAAGTTTTTCTTGTTCTACCAATCATATATTCAATTTTCTAAAATTTTGGGATCTTTATAAATGTCCAAAATTCATGGTTTTAGTGAGATCCTCCTTAAATAGTAAACTAATCCATTTCGAACATGTTATTTTCTGATCTAGTTCTTCTATGGTGGAGATATTACATTCATTCATTCATTTTTCTTTCTCTTGACATGAGAGGTATGATAATCCTTCTTCCCTAGAGTCTTGGAATGAGGTGCTTCAGTTGGTTCGAGTCCCCCCAGAAGAAGTCCCCTCCTATACACGCACCCATATTTTGGTGTAAGAAGGTTGTGTCCATCATATTTATTCTATATGAGATTTCTTTCATCTTTTGTGATTATGTATCATGCGGGATGGGTATATGCATGTTAATCCTTGGGAGATAGTTGATTTGGAATTAAGAAAACAATGAATCAATTAATATTTAATTTGAAGGGGTTGGGTAATGTGAAGTATTATCATATTACTATTTCTTGATTAATTTTTATTTTATTTAATATTATGTTTATATCAGCATATTTCCTTGATGAATATCATATCTAGTGGTGGATTGATTTTAATGTAGCAACTTCCCCTTAAAACCTCTTTTTTTTATTTTGTGGTATCATAATGAATAATAAGATAATTCCAAATAGTTGGATAATGAATTAATTTCCCCAGTATATAATGGTTTGTGTGGAATTAAAAAGGTATTATTTTCTAAATTTGAAAATATATTGTTTGAGATATGATGTGTGGGGGGGTGGCAGTGGACACAATGTGGTTGAGCAGTGGGGTTGCATGTGGTTGTTGGGTTGTTTCAATGTGCTTTTTGTTGTGTTTTGTTTTGTTTTAGGTGCCTAGTTGGTATGGATGGTGATAATAATGAAATTTGAATATAAATCAATGTATATGTTTTAGTGGAATGAGTTGGTAATAGTGAATCTAGAAAATAGTTTAATATTAACCAAAGATGAAAGATGAACTATGGATTGCATTTTGTTTGCGTGGGGTTGTGCATTTATCTGGGTAGTGGGTGTGGGGGAACTTTTGAGTAATATAGTGATCTATATGTAAACATGTTTCTATGGTTTGTGAGGATTTATATATATGTGTGTATACAATTTATTTTCCTTCTGATTTTTATATTCACCCCACCCATGTCGCGCACCATGTGCTTACACCCACATAGTCATGTGGGAGTTCATCTTTTCCAACATCCCAGAGGTAGGATAAATGGTTAGACAACTTCTCTTCCCTTCTCCCTCTTCTAGGAGATAATGGACCAAGTTTCATAGGGTGAGTTATGATGTGGTGTGCCAGGTGTATTTGGAATGTGTCATGATGTTGTGTCTCAGGTGTCTTCAGGATGAGTTATGGTGTTCTTTAGTAGGTTTATTTGAAATGAGATGTGATATGTGTACCATGTGTGTGAGGGGTGTATGTGATGTGAGGTGATGTGTTGTGATGTGATGTGTGGCCCATGTGTGTGTGGGAAGGATGTGATGTGATATATTTGGGAGAGGTGGGAGCATAAAGACATTTTCTGTTGGGGTGTGATAACAACTAATTAGTAAGAAAGTAGATCATTTAATCATATCATTGATGTAATTTATATTATATTATATTAATTGGATGTGTTATTTGGTGAGGAAACCTTGGTGAGGTTGGGAGTATGGTTAGCTACTTATTTGGTGCTATTTGGGTTTTCTGTTTTCTTAGGGGTGCATTAGTACAATTCTTCAACTAGTGCATGAGAGACTTTGTTTTTCCGAATAAGTATACCTATATGCTCACCAACATAAATAAAAATAGTTTTCAGGTTTCTCGAAGGATTAAGTGGAATGTTTGGGGTGTTACTAGCACAGACCTTAGGACATTTTTTGTGTTGCTACTCTTCTTGGTTTTTGGGTAATTAATTTAGAGACTTTTATTTGTATCATTTCTATTTACATATGCATTGTGGGATGGTTTTTGGTTTATATTATATATATATATCATGGAGTATATTTTGGTTGATACATCCTATATCCTAATCTTGTTTCCTTATTAAGGGTAATGCCTCCCATATTCTGATATTTGTATAATCTTTGTGCTAGTCACCAACCCAGGGCCTACTGAAGGCGGGAATCAAGGGTCATTATCTCTATCCCCTCATTATGGCATCTTTGGAGGGTGGGGGTGGGGACATAGTGGTATCAGATCTAATGGTTGAGAGATAGGGTGGATTTTGGAGTTAGGCATAGTTAGGAATGCATGGTTTGGTATAGAAACAATGTCAGTTGACCATGGTGCATGAAATTGGCTTGGGAGATTGGTTAGGACATGGTATTTTAGGGCCCCCATGATCCAATGCATGAAATCTTAGCCTATTTAATGACCAAGTGAGATGGGACTGCTTATAGGGTAGATACCTAGGAGAGGTATATGCATCATGATGACCTGTGTTGTTTATTGACTTGGGTTGTTTGAAATAAATATAAAATGGATTAAAATTTATTAAAATATAACATAATAAATTTTCAAAAAACTGGGCTTAGGAAATCCTTTTTTCCCTTTAATCTATGGTTCATGGTCATTGTTCGCATGTGTCTCTAGTAGTGGATGCTCAACCTGCTGTCCCAGTTGATCGACATAGGGGTTATCAGGCTGAGGATGATGATAAATGGAAGAGGATTTTGTGTTCTTTTCAGTGGAAGTATTTTTCAATGTATGAGGGGATAATTTATGATATAGAAACAATGATTTGTCTAGATTAGTTAGATATCACTTTCAGTTTGATCTGATCCTCAACAGAGTATAGGTCCCCTTTTAAGATTATTCAGATGTGAAGAGATGTGCATCAGTGCTGGACACTGTACCTTGATGAGAAGGAAGAAGATGTTTCATGGACCAAATTTCAGGAATTACCTCCAGAGTTCCTGTAACCAACAATTAATCTTGAGAAGAAGAAAGAGTTACTCTCCCTTTAACAGAGGAGTATGTCTGTGCAAGAAATTGGGATTTAGTTCAATGAACTTTTGCACTTCGCCAAAATATTTTTCAGGATATAGAGTCCCGAGCATGGTTTCTTCAGGAGGCACTTCATAACTTGTTCCAGTATAGAGTTACACCTTTTTAATTTCTAACATAAATAGAGTTTTAAAAGAAGGTAATGTTGATATAGTGAATACACTCACAAGGAGGTTTTCCATAAGGGAGAACCAATATGGTTCCATAATGAGCACATTTTTTAGTGGAAAGCCTCATGTGTCGGGAACTTCGTGGTTTCAACCAACTGGGAGTCAACCCTAAAAACATACCTTTCAACCTTCTAGTTTTAGTTCATTTATTTTGGGCTATGAGAAAATTTATTTCTTCTCTAGGGTTTGCATCCATCTTTAGGATGAGTTCCTAGTGCCCGCTCGAGCTCAGTTTGGTCGAGGTAGATATGTTCATTTTCAGCCTTAGCAGTAGTTACTAGTGAGGCCATTACAACAATAGGGGAAGTGAGATTATGTTCTATATAGGTTATATGAGGTAGGTAGAGGCCAACCTTATGATTTTACTCGAGATCAGGGACCTCGATCCGAGTGTGGTTGCGTAGGTGGACATCAATATAGATACATGGGAGCTTAGTATGGTTAGCTGCATACAGTGGATGTAGCAACACTAGTTGGGCCATATATCATTATAGGTATAATCAATTTATCATATACCTTTGTTTTTTTTCATTATTTTATTCAGAATATTCACACTCCTTTGTTTAACCTCCTCTATCCCATGCTCTGGGACAAGGGATATAGTGGATTCTCATGCCCCTAGTGTTGACTATGCCAGTTAGAGGTCAGACCAGCTTGTTTGATTTTTGTCAAGGATATAGATAGATAATGGGGCCACATTTGTCTTGTGGGGAACTTTTCTTTCTATATATGAAACCATATAATGAAATCCTTGGAATCTACTAGTTTTATTCTGTATACACTGTTATTAACTACTTTCGGAGGAGAATCATGTTCTTAGAAGTAGAAGTCCACCGGGTAGTTTTTGTTGGTGAGTGGGATTTTAAGGTTGGAAAAGGATATATAGAGACCCTAATCTCATTGGTGGATGAGTCTTCTACAAAATTAGTATACATGGGGATAGAGGAGGACCCTTAGGTTTTTTTTGAATTCCTAGATGTTTTCCCCAAAGAGGTTGTGACATTACCCCCTTGATGCAACATTGAGTTTGGGATAGACTTGAAACCTAATGGTTCTCCAATTTCTATAGATCCTTATGATATGGCACTAGATGAGTTACAGGAGTTGGGGATTTAGATTGATGACTTCATGAAGAAGGGATTCATCTAGGTTAGTGTGTCATTATGGGGCACTCTAGTGTTTTTCGATAAGAAGTATGATCATAGTCTAGGGTCATGCATAAACTACCAGAGGTCAAACCAAGTGACGATCAAGAATCAATATCTTCTTCCAAGAATTGATGAAATTTTTGACAAGCTGAGAGTTGAATGTTGTTTTTCTATGATCGATCTCAGTCTAGATATCTATATTTGAGGGTGAAGGAGTGTGATATCCCAAATAATTCCTTAAAATGTAGGATTGGGAACTTTGAGTACGTGGTCATTACTTTTGGTGTTTGGAATTCAGCATCTAGGTTCATGGGGATTATGAATTCCATTTTCCATGATTTCTTGGATTGATTTGTTATTTTCTTCATTGATGACATACTAATCTACTCAAAGTCTGAGGAGGGGCATTCCAAACATATTATAACTGTTTTGCAAGTTATTTATCACCTCTTCTCAATGGAAAGTCCTCCAAGTGAAATTTTTGGACACAAGTTGTCCATTTCATTATACTTGTGGCATATCAATAGGGTGTGACAGTTGACCCAATTATGGTCGAAGTAGTTGTTTCTTGAGAAGCACATAAGAATGTGGAAGAAGTTCAATGCTTCCTTGGTCTCTTAGGATCTTATCAAAGGTTTGTTCATCACTTATCTCAAGTTTCAGCCCCATTGATAAATTTAACATAGAAGGACCTAGATTTTGTGTGGACAAAGCAGTTCTATCCGACATTTAATTTACTGAAAATGATTTTAATCAGTGATCAGGTGCTTTAGTTTCCATATGCGGGTGTATTGTTTACTGTTTTCTATGAGGCATACCATCTAAGATTAGGGTGAGTATTAATGTGGGAGATGGAATTTATCTCTTATGGGTCTAGGAAGTTATGCTCTCATGAATTTAGGTATGACACCAATGATCTAAAGCTAGAGAAAATTGTGTTTGCGCTAAATTTTTTGCAACATTTCTTATTTGAGGAGCACTTTTGGGTATTCAAGGATCATAAGAGTTTTAGGTATATATTTTAATAACATGAAATGAATATAAAATAGTTAAGGTAGATGGAGTTTCTTCAGGACTATGATTTTGAGTTCTTCTACACCTCATGAAAGGGGAAATTCGGGGCCGGTTCCTGGAGAATAATGTCATAGAAAGATGTTGTTTGGGAGTCTACTGATTCTTAGAGAATAATAGAGGAGTTGGTATCCCTACACATAAATATAAGGGTGGATGGGGGTAGAGGTTGTTTGTTTCCAATAAAGGTTTATTTTTCCCTGATGCAGTAGGCGAATGAGTCTTGGTGGGGAGAATTAGAGATAGAGGTGATGTGTGATCGTGTTTCCCATCATGATTCTTGAGAGGGATGGTCAGAGGATAGTCAAAACTATATGTTTTTTCAAGGAATTATATTTTTTGGTATCAATTCACATGGGAGTTATTCATGATTTCAATAGATAACCTTTGGTGGTACACATGGGAATTTCTAAGATATACCATATCTTGAGGTTGTAGTTTAGGTTTACTAGGATAAAGCAGGCAGTGACAGAGTTTGTGGAAATGTTCTTGGTTTTACAGTAGGTAATTTTAGAGCATCGTGTTCCCAGTGGTTTGCTTCAACCATTGAAATCTCCAAGTGGAAATAGGATGAAATCTTGATGGATTTTATTATAGGGTTACCTAGAGCTCAGGGAGGTTGTCATGCTATTTGGGTGATCATGGATCAGTTGATGAAACTATCTCCCTTCTTAGTGGGCAAGGAGTCAGGCATAATGGATACATTAGTTAAGAGGTACAAGGATGAGGTGGTGCAGTTAGATGGAGTTATAATGTCTATTGTTTATGATCTAGATGCAAGTTTTACCTCAGGATCCTGGAGGGGATTGCAACTTTCTATTGGCACCCGGTTGCACCTCAACACTACTTCCCACCCTCAGATTGATATGATGATGGATCAGACTATCAAGAAACTGGAGGATATGTTTTAGGAATGTGTCTTAGACATTGATGGATTATGGTAACAACAAATTCCCTTGTACGAGTTTTCTTTTAATAATATATATCACTCTTCCATTTTAATGGCTCCATTTGAGGCATTGTAATAAATGTCGTGTTGTTTTCCATTATGCAAGACTGAGGTTCGGGATATAGTAATTCATCATCTTAAGGTGGTGTAAAGAACAATAAAGAATGATTAGTCGGTTTGAGAAAGGATGAAAGTATCACAAGACCAGAATAATTCTTATTCTAATCACAAGAGGAGGCTCCCAGAGTTTGAGATTGGAGAATTGCATTCATGAAGGTTTCCCCTCGATGTGGGTAGTAGAGGTTTGAAAAATTTAGTAAGATCTCAGCTCAGTTTTTTAGTCCCTTTGAGGTTTTGGGGTGTGTTGCTGAGGTGGCTTATAGGTTGGCACTTTCTACTCGACTAGAATGAGTCCATGATGTCTTCCACTTATCTTATCTCCATTGATGTCTTTAAGATGGATCTTATTCCATTAACTTGGGAGAGTAGGATATTAATGATGAATCAACCTTCATGGAGTATCCATTAGAGATTTAAGATCATTGAGATATGGTGATATGAGGATGAACCATTCCCCTCGTTTGTGTGTTATGGAGGCATGGTGGCTTGCAGAAGATTACTTGGGAGCATGAGACGCACATGTGAGCCCATTTTTAGGATTTTTTTGAGTTTTACCTTATATTTAATTTTTTTCATATGATGTGCTATTCAGACCTTGGTGTTTTATGAAATATGTTTTTTCCCCTTAATGTGATCGATGTTGTGTGATGTGTGACAATGTCCCAACATGAGAAAAATGGAAGACCTGTTTCCTTATCAAGATGAATTTTACTATGATGTGATTAAACCCATGCAGGAAAGTCAGGGCAGCACACAAGGTATAATATCGTGAAATGGATGATGGAATTACCTGATTCTTATGTTAGGGGAAGTTTGTTTTGTTTTTTTGTTTTGGGTGTTTGGGATATAACGTTTGGTTGGTGGTTGTGTTTCAAGTGTAATGAGATCCTTGAGAGGTATCTCAAGGGATGGTTGTTCGGACAATTCCTCTTTTTGATTTCGGGTTGGTTTTGAATTCTCAAGGGATAGAATAGTTTGAGAGGTATCTGACGTAATGGACCAAATATTATGGCCTGTTAATTGGCCAAAATAAGATGTTTTAGGTGTATGGGTGTAGTCCAGGGTGTTTTTTGGACATGCGAGTCATTCCAAGGTAAGTCATTTCCATAGTTTTCCAAATTTCTAATTTTCCAATGGTGACTCATTGTGGTGGTGACTCATCTAGTGGTGACTCATCCTCGTGGTGAATAATCTTGTAGGGACTTGTATGGAGAGGTTTTTTGTAGTGCTGAATCATTTCAATAGGTTTCCAAATTTCCATAGTTTTCCAATTTTTCCAGTTTTTCCCTTTTATATATTTTTAGATGAAAATGTGTATAATAACATAATTAATGATTTTAAGACATTTAAAATGTGACCAATCATATATTTATATTTTGAAAAGTCATGGATATTTTTAAACATCTAAAACACATGATTTTACTGATAACCTCCTTAAATTGAGAACTAATTTGTTTCAATCCTATTAGTTTCAGATCTAGTTCTTTTAAGTGAATATATACCCTTCATTTGTTCCGTATTGTTGCTCTTGATATAGGAGGTCCTTACATTCTTCTTCCTTGGAGTCCTAGAACAAGGTGATGTTGTTTTTTGAGCCCCCCCTGAAGAAGTCCCCTCTTGTATACACGCCCCTATTTTAGTGCCACGAGGCTATTTCAACCCTCTTTCTCCCAAGTCAGATTTCCTTCATCTTTCATGATTGTGTGTCATGTGGGACAAGTATCAATATACCAGATTTTTGTATACTTTTCCTTATATTTTATTGAGCATAAAAAATTATTTTTCACAAAATATCAATCATTTTGTGGATCAAATTCTTTATATTGGTGAAATTGATTTTTTAGGTATTTTTTATCCAAAGACACAAATCCGGAAAGGATAGAACAAAAATTAAAATATACACGGTGTGTACTTCAAACACACACCGTGTATTATTTACACAACACAGATCAAAAGACTGGAAATACACCCATTTTTTCAGCCAAATCATACACATTGTGTTCTTCTCATATACATGTCGCGTTATACCTTCTAGAAGCAGTTGGTGGCCGATGATTGATATTACATGTCATGTATGGCAGTGCTACACACCATGTACTTCCATATACCAGGTAATGCCATTTTCCGAGTCAAGGATGACACAATATCTCACCCACCAAAGGAGAAAAGAGACCCAAAGCATGTGGAAGAGGGTACACAATATGTACTTTCTAGTACACGCTATATATTCCTATAAACTATAAAGGGGGGGGGGTAGGCCCTCCAAGTTTGAGAGTGGATTCATTTTAAGCCAGACCAAGGAGGAAAATTTTAGAGACTCCTAAGAAGAGAAAGAGAGAAGAAAAGAAAGGAGGTGATGCTGCTACCTCCCTGACAATCTTCAATCCAAAGTTTGTTCCATATATAATTTAGGTATCACAAGTAGTTTAGTTATTAAAATCCTCATGAGTAGCTAAATCCCATATGCATTGGGGCTATGGACGCTTTTTTGTTTCATTTCTTCAATTGTGATATTGTAATCATGTTATTTATTCTTATCTCATAATTCCTTAACTATTATTTCTAAATTTTACTAGAAATCTTATATCATACCAAGAATGAAATTTCTAGAGATATTCTAAGGAATTACGATTAAGAAATTCCATTATCATTGGATGTGATTATCATCTAAATAGGGTTTTAATTAATAAAATTTAAATAAATAAAATTCTAAACCAAGGAATTGATGTCTATTTATTTAAACAAAACTCACTAGACTAAGGGGGATATGTTACATTCATAATCTAGAAATGTGATTTATCATGAACAACACAACCTCATAAGATAATTTATTTAATAATAACCTTTAAAATCCACATCCCTGATGCATTATTCTTATTTTTCTCTAAGTATCAAATATTGGAAATTTTATCTATCATTAAAGAAATTTCTTAAAGCAATTAAAATTCAATCACCCAATTATTAAAACAAAAAAATTGACTCTATATTTTATAAAATTTCACTAAATTAATCACAGACTAACAAAACAAAACACGATAAATACCTTTCCCTGTGGATCAATCCATTACATGCACTATTCTTGTTTAGGTAATTTAATTTGGATTGTTGAAAGTAATAATTCAAATGAAACAGTACGAAATTTTGCACCTTTGCTGAGGAAGAAACTTAATAGTGTTTTGATTAATCAGTTTTTATTAATTAAAGTGAAAATAAAAAAAATATAAAAATTTATGTTCTTAATACCAATTTTGTTGTTTATTTATTTTATTTTTTCTCTCTTATGCTAGGTATCTTGTCTAGTGTTTTAGAGATTCAAAAGTGAATTAGTGTCCGAATCACACATTCCAAGAGTGTCGAATCATCAGACATCCTTCTGAATGATCCGGAGATCAGACGAAAGATCTTGCTTCGACAAAATGCACTTATTGATGAGAACAACTAGAACACTACCATGGTGAATATAGAAGAGGGAGATTTAGCTACTATCCAAGGATCTAGATAGCTATTTGGCCTAGATGACAACCAGAACCAGCAATCTCCATTTTTTTTTCAGGTATGCACTACCGCAACCCCATCAGTTCCAACCAGAGCAGTTTCAGACCTACTATAAGGCCAGGGGCCTTATTTTTCTCATGAGAAACAATTTCTGCCCCACCTCATCGAGAGAAACTACCCCCAACACCCTTATGGAGTATAATCTTCCTTCCATCTAAGGGGATGATATGTGTATTGTTATACCACCGGTGTATGCTCAACATTTTGAGATTAATCCCTCCATCATGAAACTCATTCAAAACAGAGTGCAACTTGGAGGCTTACCCATTGAAGACCCCAACACTCATATCATTATGACACCTTCCGCCACCATTGGTGTTTGAGGATTACATTCAACTTTGATTATTATGATTTTTATTAATGGATAAAGTAAAGGATGAGATGAAAGGGTTAATTCAACTATCCATCCTCACCTAGGAGGCGTTCTCCTAGGAGTTTATGTCAAAATATATTACACCCTACAAAATGGTGACACTGTAGAATGAAATTCATAATTCCCAGCAGCACGATTCAAAATAATTTTATGAATAATGTGAATGTTTCAAATAAATTATAAGTAAGTGTCCTCATCATGGCCATCTATTTTGGATGCAAGTCCAAACATTCTATGTTAGTCTCAGAAAAACACCAAATCCATGGTGGACACAGCTTTTGGAGGACCAATAATGAGAAAATCACCAGAGGAACTCTTCAACTTACTTGAAGAAATGTATGAAAATATCGTCCAATGGAACCCAGAGCAAGGAACTTAGAAGAGAGGAATGTACTACATTGATTCCACTACGATGCTTTTTGTTCAACTCAATGTAGTGTCCAAGTAGATCGATGCGTTAAATTTGAAAAATGCATCCCAAGCTCAAACAGTGAATCACCCATCATGGGTGAATTTCCACATACAAATGATGGTGCCGTAACAAGTGAGGTAAAAAAAATATCCTAGAACAAAGGGCCAAATATGTACCCTGAGTACAAAAACCTAGAATTGAAATATAATTCAAATACGGGCTGGGGAAAACTACAACAAACTTCTCAACCATAGACCCAAAGGCCAACTGTTTATGGGGAACAACCATGCCAGAATTCATATCCAAGAGAGCATTAGTATGGACCCTTCCAAAAAAACGGTATCCAAACCCTCAACTAACACAACAACTGAGATAGCCAAAACCTCAACCGGCTGCACAACAACCTCAGTATGAACCCCCATCAAAGCTGAAGAAATGACGAAAAACATCATAACAACTGTTGAAACAAGATTTCAAAATCAAGAGGCATCCACTAGAGGCCTTGATAATTATATTAGGAAACTTTCCAATCTGCTCTCTTCAAGGTAACCTAGTAGACTACTTGGTAATACCGAGAAGAAAACATAGGAAGAATCCAATGCTATCACTTTACAAAGTGGGAATGAGCTCCCTCAGAGTGGAACTGCAAATCAAGGTGAAAATCTAGCTCAACCAACATCCTCTTCCAAAAAAAGTGAGAGTTTAGGAGTCTTCCTCAACTCAGGAACAACCAGAGATCATAAATGGAAATGGAAATGGAGTGGTAAAATCTTTTGAACCCCCTTACCATTTCTTACACAAATGAAGCAAATTAATATAGACCACCACTTCGTGTGATTTATGGAGGTATTTAGAAAACATCATATTAATATTCCCTTTCTCAAGGCAGTTACAAAATTCCAACATACATGATGTTTATGACGTAAATCATCTCTAATAAGAGAAAAATGGAATATTTGGAGACAATTCCTCATAATTAAGAATTTTCACCAGTGGTACACCATTCTCTTCCTCCAGTGCTCTAAGATTTAGGTAGTTTTTGACTCCTTTGAATAATTGGATATTGTGACTTTGGAAAATCCCTTTGCGACTTGGGGGAAAGTTTTAATCTTATTCCCTATGGAGTATTCCAAATTATAGGGCTAAATGACCTCCAACCAACTCAGGTATCCATTAAATGAATAGATCGATCCATCAAATATTCTAAAGGGATACTTGAGGATGTGATCATTATAGTGGGATCTCTTATCCTTCCTGCTGACTTCTACATACTTGACATGGAAAAAGATCAAGAGGATCCTCTCATTCTGGGAAGAAACTTCTTAGCCACTAAGAAGGTATTGATTGATGTGCTCCACGGTGAGTTTATTTTCTGCATGGGAGTTGAAGAAGTATCCTACAATGTTCTCAAAGAAGTTAAGTAGGTATCCCAAATGGAGAATCAAAATTGTTTTTCCATGACAAATGTGAATGATCCCTTAGGCCATATGGAGGATGACATTGAATATTCTTCTATCACCACTGAACCAATCATCAACATATAGTCTATATATGATCTAGAAGAGTTGCAATTTTTCGTCGACCAGGGTAGTCATTATTGGAAATGTGAAATCATTCAAGATATCTCAGATTGAGATAAGGTATAACCCATGGTGCCCTCAGTTCTAAAGGCCCCTCAACATGAACTCAAACCACTCCTATCATCCTTAAAATATGCGTACCTGTATGATGAAAACACTCTTCCAATAATCCTAAATTCTTTACTAACAAAAGATCAAGAGGAGGCAATCCTACAAGTTCTACAAAGAAGAAAACATGCCATTGGGTGGAAAATATAGGATCTTAAAGGGATGAATCCCACCATTTTCTCCCACAAGGTGTTTCTTGAAGAAGGATCTAAGCCCTATCAATAACCACAATTATGGTTAAATCATAACATAAAGGAGGTAGTGAAGAAGGAATCCATCAAGATCTTAGATGCTGGGATCATCTACCTGATCATTGACAACCCATGGGTAAGTCCTTTGTAAGTGGTACCCAAAATAGGGGGTATCACTATAATCACTAATGATAAAAATAAACTTATCCCAACCAAAATAGTTACAGGATGGAGATTATGTGTGGATTACTGAAAACTAAATGACTCCACATGAAAAAACCACTTCCCACTACCTTTCATGGATCAAATGATGGATCATTTAGCAGGTCATGAATTATATTGACTTCTATATAGCTATTCTGGTTATAACCAAATATCTATTTCCCCTGAAGACCAAGAAAAAATCACCTTCACATTCCCTTACATAAATTATGCCTATCGGAGGATGTCTTTTGGCATGTGTAATGATCCATCCACCTTTCTGCATTGCATGTTGTCTAACTTACATGATATGGTAGAGCACATCCTTGAAGTCTTCATGGATGATTTTTCCATCCATGGAAAATATTTCAACACTTGATTAGGAAATATAGAATTAATTCTGGAATTGTGTGAACACACCAATCTTGTTTTATACTGGGAAAATTTACCCTTCATGGTACAATATGGGATCATTTTAAGCCACTAGATTCTTATTAAAGGCATTGAAGTTGACCCAACCACGATTGAAATCATCTCACAATTTTCTATTCCCATATATTTCTGGGAAATTTGATGTTTTCTTGAAAATACCGGAATCTATAGGATTTTTGTTCGTGATTTTTCAAAAATAAATCAACCATAAACCAATATTCTTACAAATAATTCTATATTTGAATTTGACGAACAACATTCCACACCTTTAGAACTTCTGATGAAAAAACTAGTAGAATCCTCTATCTTGATTACCCAAAATTGGGAGGAGTAGTTTGAAGTCATATATAATGAAAACAACTATACAGTTGGAGTAGTTCTTGGGAAGATACTCAATCGAATCTTCAAATAGATATATTATGAAAAAAGAGCCTTAAAAGAATCACGAATCAACTACACTACTACTAAGAAGAATATGCTCAATGTTGTTTTTTCATTTGACATGTTATGTTGTTATCTAGTGCATTCCAATTTAATTGTATACACCGACCATAAAGCACTGAAATAACTACGAAATAAGAATGATTCAAAACTATGACTCATCCGTTGGGTGCTTCTTATCCAAGGATTTTACTTGGAGATCCGTGAGAAGAAGGGATGTGAAAATGTTGTTGCTGATCATCTATCTAGGTTATAATTGCCACGTCTCAAAAGGGACGATGATATAGAAATAAAGGATGACTTCCTATATGAGCATATTTTCTCTATTGAAGCTTCACCTCATCCATGGTATGCTGACAAGGCCAATTAATTTTCCATGACATTTATTAACCCTGATTTAACATTCCACCAGAAGAAAAGATCTCTATCTACTGTGAAAAGATATTTCTGGGAAGACCCTATACTCTTATGCTCATGTGGAGATGGAGTGATCTAAATCTACATCCGGGAAGAATAAATTCAAGAAATTCTGGAATTCTGTCATTATTTTCCAGATGGGGGACATCATGGGATATACCGAACAATGGAAAACGTTCTCCAATATGGGTTTTTATGTCCCACCATGAATAGAGATTTCAAAAATCTTATGACATGATGTGATCGATTCCCGCAGATAGGTAACTTGGGGCACTAAAATAAAAGGCCTCATCACCCCATTATTGAGATTGAGATATTCGACGTATGAGTATAGACTTCATGGTCCATTTTCATCCATCATTTGGAAACCCTTACATGCTGGTTTGTGTTGAATATGTATCAAAATTGGTGGAAGCCAGTGCCACAACTAAGAACACTACAACAATCATTATGGATTTCTTGAAGATCATTTTCAACTGGTTTGGTGTTCCATGGGTGTTGATCAGTGATAGAGGAACACATTTTGATAATTCATTGATGCAAAATGTGCTTCTAAAGTACAGTGTGAGGTATAACAAGGGGACACCTTACCATCCCTAGTCTAGTGGACAAGTGGAGGTCTCAAACTGTAAATTAAACCAGATCTTGGAGAAGATGGTGGGAGCTTCAAGGAAGGACTGGTCTAATAAACATGATAATTCCTTGTGGGCATACAAGACTAATTTCAATACACCTCTAGGGATGTTTCCATTCTAGTTGATCTATGGTATGTAGTTCCATTTACCTGTGGATCTTGTTCATAAAGTTTATTGGGAAGTGAAAGCCCTGAACTACACTCTCAAAGTAGCAGATGGAACATGGAAGTTTCAACTGATGAAACATGACAAGATTCCATGGGAGGCATATAAGAATGCTAGTTGATATAAATAGAGGAAAAAGGTGGTCCATGACCACATTATCTATCATAAATCATTTCATTCCGGTGATGAGGTACTTTTATTTAACTATTATTTGATATTTTTCCCAGGTAAACTCAAGTTTTGGTGGTTGGAACCTTTCAAATTGATCAAGGTTTTCAACCATGGTGTGGTGAAAGTGGCTGGAGAGGACGATCAATAATTCAAAGGTTAATGGGAAGCATTTTAAACCCTATTTTTAAATGGAATATACAGTGGGTACACTCACCACTATACAATTCGTGTAAAAACGCACCGGTTAGGTCGAACCAATGATGTAAGACAAAGGCACTTCCAGGGAGGCAACCCAAAGGTTACCCATCGTGTACTATCTATACACAAGGTGTGTAATTATTTTTTAGTGTATATTATAATTTTTTATATATAGATATTAAATATGTTAATACACTGGGATGATGCCGGTGATGATGGTAAGTTCACTGAAATATATCAGATCCATCACCGGTTCAAATCCCTCTATAACTACATTCATCATGAGATTCATCCTTTTTATGCTAGTATTTAACTAAACGACGTGTGTGGTATTTTAAAAAATAATATATATGTCATTCTATATAAAATAAAACCCATTATGGGGAAGGACCAGCTGGCCAAGATCGTTAACCGGTTCTAAAATACCCAAGTTCAAATCCTAACAAGTGACCCAATTCTATACGTTTTCATATTAATAAAATCACATGGCATTCATTTCGATATACGTCATTTGTGTCATGTTTTAAAATAAAAATTTAACTAGTTTTTTAAGAAAGAAAATTCATGCAGGTGAAGTTGGAAGATTAGAAGAGTCTCGGGCCTGGATTCAAAAGACCTGGGTTCGAACTCGGCTAATCTCCCTACTTATTCCCTTTTATTCCAATTAAAATCACACACCGTGCATTTTTCTTCATCCAGTGTATAATTTTACCTTTATGTTAAATATTAAAAATAATTATAAATGGGAAGTCCAAAAACATTTACTCTAGTGGTTAAGGGCTTACGTTCAGAATGGACGATCATTGTTTCGAATCTCACCCCATGCACCAGACCAAATGTTGTAGTTCTCCTTTTCTAATTTTAGAACAAACAACATGTATTTCCATGACACATTACAAGTACATATTTTTTAGGAAATAATAATAATAATAATATATATATATTTCATTTTAATTATTAATATTAATTATTATATAGTTTACTATAATAATTATATTATATTGTTATTAAAAAAAAGATAGAAACAACGTGTATGCTCTGTTAGACACTGTATACTTCACCTATAAAGGCATGGCCTTACCTAGCCTCAGACCGTGATGCGTGAACCCAATCCCCTTACCCGTTGTTTTCTCCTGCATTCTATCCACCCTCATCAACATCAATTTTTCATTTTTTTGGGTTTTTGGTTGCCATTTCTTCCGTATTTTGATCCGCGATCTAGGTACCCCATTATCATCCCTTTATTTTGTCCTTTTACTTGCGTTTATAGCGATTTCCCTATCAACTGACTGTTTGGCTTCCCACACAGTACATGAGGTGCACAAAGAACAAAAGTCATGTACATAATGTACATGGCTACACACCACACATTTTAACCATTTAAATTCTATATGGCTTGTACATTCAGTACACACCGTGTCCCGTGCCTCCCCTGGCCATCTGGCCCAGACCGAGTTCTCTGAGACATGACCCCTTCCCATTCCACCATACACAGTGTGTCTATTCAGGACACACCGTGTCCCTAAACCCTTCGAGGACTCTTTGTAGATAGTATACACACCTCACACACCAGGTTAACACACACAGTGCGTACCCCTTTTCAGAAGGTGTGTCTTGCCCTTATCTCCTTCCCTAGTTGAATCTGTGTCTGGGAACCTACATGGGCACTTCTCCATGTTGTACTACACACCGTGTACACATTGATACATGCCGTGTATTGGTTTTACATAGCACATACCCTCACGACATGTCTATCCAGGGTACACAAGTTCTTACTTAGATCCTACTTCATGTCATGTATCATGGATCTACACACCGTGTTCTTCTAAATTTTCTATTTGCTCACATTTTCTTCTTTTTCTTTTTTTTACTTCTTTTATTTTTTTTCTTTTCTATTCTTCTAAGTATGGACGATAGAGGTCATGCGAGTGGGAAGAGGCCCGCTTCCACTGATGAGGGCGAGAGGCCTCCTAACCGTCAGATTCGTCTTTAACATTCCTAGCGGCCGGCTTTGGATTTCCCAATTTTCCAGCCCCCAGTATTAGCCTTTATGCCTCCTCTTCTGATGGCACCTACCACTATGACCTATGTCGTTCCAATTGTTTCTGTGTCACCCCTCCCTGCCTCGCTGCTTCTTCACCTTCTATGGTGGATGAGAGTTCCAGTTCTACCACTCCTTCTTCCCATTCCACCAATGTCGGCCTCAGATGCTGCCCGCCCACCACCACATCCATGATTGATCTTTCTGGAGGGTCATCCTATGGCTAAGAGATTGTGGATATTCTCTTGATCCATTGTCCAATTGATCATCCACTACCTAGACATCAGCGTTCCCCAGTGTCTGAGCATTTTGGAGGAGATTGAGGATCTCCTAGGACATACGCATCTCCAAAAACCACTACAGGTCCACACTCATAATTATAAGGTTTTATTTCAAGAGTTCATGGTGACCTTTGAGTTTGATGCGACTGACTACCATTAGACACCCACCGATACTGCTACTCTTGTCTGCTTTCGGCTAGGCATCCACCCTTTTTCCCTCACTATGGAAGATTTTGACTGAGGGTGCGACTTCTACCACCATATTTCCACCCCACCACCTTGTATTTTTTTTGGCATGACTACCCTAAAATTATCTTTCTTTCCACCACCTACTCCCATTCTATGATTCATGAGAATCATGGTAACCTGAACGTCGGTTTCTATACCACCCTCATGGCCCACCATTTGGGAGTCTTTGTTCCCTCTCTCCTTCATGAACTCTTGGGGTCTACTAAGTGTCTTGTGTTTATAATTCTTATTCGCAAGAGGACGGTAGAGAGATGAGGGGATGACAATAGGATAGTGAAAAACTCCCCTTCTCCTACAGTAGTGAGGGATGAACCAACTGCTCCCACTGGTGTTCCTACCCAGGACCCACCACATCTACTTGAGGAAGTTACCTCACTACCCCACCACCTTCTTCTAGCCTTCCTTCTTCATGTACAATCCCCTATTCTTCTCTACCTTCAACCTTCTCACCTCAATCCGTACCCTCTTCTGATCTTTCATTCACCCTCCGCCTAGCCGAGTTTGAGCACTGTGAGGATGCTATGACACATACACATGGGATAATCGAGCTGATGTTGGGGATTCTTCTTCTCCTCTATGACATCTCACAATTGGAAAACTCTATTTCTCCAAACCACACTTTACTCTCCATCCATTTTCTACACATCCTCCATTTATATCTCTAGTCACAGATTATTTTCTCGTCTATCATACCGAGATAGTTGTCACCAAAACACCTCCTACAGTGGATTTCCTAGATTCTCCCTTCACTACTGATCTTTCGGTGCATCCTGTGCCTACCACTCAGAGAGTCGAGCCCATGGCTTAGGTATCTGATGCAGCTACTTATCTATTGCTAGGTTTTTCTATAGCGGATAATGCATCTTCTGAGGCAACTGAGTGACTTGTTTTTGGGCACATTTATTTCCCTTTTATATATCATTTTGTGATTTACTTGGGTTGTGATGATGTATGTATCGATAGATTTTTCCCCTTCCATCGACAGTCATAGGTACTCTAGAGTGTCTAAAGTATCTCTATTTTGACTACTTACCCCATTTTTGTTAATTCACAATGATGGGAGTATTTTTCAGTGTTTCTTTTTTTTTATTTGGATTTAGTTATTCCATTAATTTCCATTGCCTTATACTCACCATTCCCCCATATTCTCACCTCTACTGTGGTATTTCAGTTAGGGAACCAAGTGTTGTCTTAAGTGTGGGAGAGGGTCTCTGATTACACTAGTCTTTTCCTTGAGCTGATTTAGGTGACATCATTAATAGTTCATATATTTGAAATTGTGGGAATTTTTTTTTCTTAATTATTGTTATAAATAATAAATACATAAAAAGGAATTTTAAATTTTACATGGTTATTTAAATTTTCAAAGTATTTTAAAATGATTTTTGATATAGTTTGATTATGGATTTAATGTCTTGGACATTTATATTTATTAGAACTCATCATTTTTACTTATTTCATGAACTGATTGACCCATATATTTTCCCCATTACTAAGAGGAATTCTATGCATTTTTGACATATTAAATCTTATACCCTATTTATTTAGTGATTCTAGGGATATGAATAACTACCTGAACATTCTTGTTTTTCTCCTCAAAACATGATGATTTTTGAATCTTATTAAAATAATTGAGGAATTTGATTATTTTTCATCCCATCTGACATTGAGACCTACCCTACATCTGATCTTCGTAAACCCTTAGAAACCATGAACATCATTGATAAGAAGCTACATTACAAGCCTATTTTCCCTTTCTACCCCAATTTGTTTATAGTTTTTTCTGATTTTTTGCTGGAACTTTAGGGATGGATTTTGGCCATTTAGGGTATATGTTGGTATGCAACCATGTATTTAAGTGTGTGGGAGTTTATCATTTTTTGATTTGTGCAAAAAGGTTTCCAAAACCATAAGTCATTGTATTCTTAGTAGTCCCTATAAAAAAAATGAAATAGGAAAAAGCGGGACCAACTTCATTCATTACATATTATTAACAATTTTGGGCCTATATTATCAAGGGAATATCATGGTGATGATAAATTTGAGAGATATTGATTGGGAGTGCACTTTTAGTAAGCTTTATTTTGAATATCATTCATTATTATTTAATAATTTAGCGTCTTTTTCAAGCCTATGGGAATAATTTTCATAATTACTGACCAACCCTTAGCCTCATAAACATTTGAACCTTACTGAAGGCCCTCAAGATTTTTATGATTTGACTTCTGCATTGGATAATGAAAAACTTTCAAGCCTATGAATAGAGTGCATATACTTAATATTGAGCATAAATCTGATTAAATAATCTTGATTAATGAGTTTGGTACTTTTTGGTGAGGTAAATCATCAATTGGCATGCTTATTTATGAAAATATAAATAATGTGGATGAAAGAGGATGAACTGTTTTAATTAAATTATATACAAGTCATGATTAGAAAATATTTGGACTTGAAATATGTTTTGTGCCTTTTAAAATATTTTGCAATGGATATATTATTTAAAATTATAATTAGTTAAATGCTTACCTTTTTATAGTATGGATTTTATTGATTTGATATTGAGATTTTTATTAAGGTCTGTCAAATGACTAAGCGTGGGGGTATTTGATGTACCCGATTTGTGTATTCTTTTCCATATATTTTACTGAGCATAAAAAGTTGTTTTTCCACCAAATATCAATCCTTTTATGGTTTATATTGGTTATTATTATGATTTTCATGTATATTCAATCCAAAGACACAAACCAGGATAGGACAGAACCCAAACAAAAAAATGAATGATATGTACTTCCTACACACCCCGTGTATTATTTCCCTGACACATATTAGGAAGACTGGATACACACCCATGTTTCTAGCCAAATCATACACACTTTGTTCTTCCCATATAAATGTTGTGTTATCCCTTTTAAAGCAGTTAGTGGCCGATGATTGATATTACATGCCATGTTTGCAGGTGCTACACACCGTGTACTTCCACCTACATGGCGACACCTTGTTCCATGTTAAGGATAACACAATAGCTCACCCACATAAGGATAAAAGAGAACCAAAGTGTGTTGAATAGGGTACACGACATGTAATTTCTAGTACACGCTGTGTATTCTAAAAAACAATAAAAGGGGGGAGGCCACTTCATGTTCAGGAGGGTATTTATTCCAAGCTAGACCAAGGAGGAAAATATAGAACACTTCCAAGAAGAGGAGGAGATAAGAAAATAAAGGAGGTGTTGCTGCTAACTCTCCGATGATATTCAATCCAAAGTTCATTCCATGTTTTATTCAAGTATCACATGTATTTTAGTTATTTTCTACTTCATAAGTAGTTAAATTCTCTCTGTGATGGGGTTGTGGAGGTTTATAGGTTGTATTTCGTCAATTATGATATTGTAATTGTGTTACTTATTATTATATCACAATTCCTTAATAATTATTTCTAAATTTCACAAGAAATAACATATTAGACCAAGAATGGGATTTCTAGAGATCTTCTATGTAATTAAAATTAATAATATCCTTGATCATTGGATGTTCTTATCATCTTTAAAAGGTTTTAAATAATAAAATTAAAAGAAATAAAATTCCAGACCAAATAATTGGTCTCTATTGATTTTAAAAAAACTCACCAGATCAAGGGGGTTCTGCTATATTCATAACCCAAAAATGTGAGTTACGTGAATAAAACAACCTCATAAAAAAATTAATTTAATAAAAACCATTAAAATCCCCAGACCTCACACATTATTCTAATTGTTTTTGCTAAGAATCAAATTTTTTGGTGTTTTTATTTATATTTAATGTAATTTGATAAAGCAATCGAAATTCAATCACCCTATTATTTAAACCAAAAAATCGACTATAAATTTAATAAAATTTCATTAAATTAATCAAAGACTAAAAAACAAAACACAATAAATCTCTTTTGCTATTGATCGATCCGTTACATGCATTATACTTGTTTCTGTAATTTAATTTGGATTTTTTAAAGTAATACTTCTGATGAAACGATACCAAATTTTGGCGTCGTTGTAGGGAAAGAAAGTTAATAATGTTTTTATTAATCTATTTTTATTAATTAAATTGAAAATAAAAATTCAATATTCTAAAAAATTCTGTTCTTAATCTCATTTATGTTTTTTTATTTTACTTTTCCTCTTTTATGCTTGGTATTTTGTTTAGTGTTTTGCAGATTCAAAAGTGCATGAGTGGTCGAATCACTCGTTTCAAGAGTGATGAATCATCTGACATCCTTATTCTTGATCCAGAGATCGAATGAATGATCTTTCAGTGAAATGTTAACTTATTGATGAGCACAACCAGAACAAAACCATGGAAAATATAGAAGAGGGAGAACCATCTGTTTTCCGAGGAGCTGGACAGCCATTTGGCCTGGATGAAAATTAGAACCAGCAAGCTCCATTTATTCTAACGTATGGCCCACCACAACCCCAGCGGTTCCAACTAGAGTATTTTCCATACCTACAGCCAGGTAAGGAGGCTTATTTTTCTCCTGAGCAACAATTTTCCCCCACCATATCGAGAGAAACTACCCCCCTCGCCATACCCTTATGGAGTACGGTCTTCCATCCATCCAAGGAAAAGATATGGGAATTGTTAGACCACTGTTGTAGGCTCAACATTTCAAGATTAAGCCCGTCATCATAAAAATCATTCAGAACACAGTGCAATCTGGAGGCTTGCCTAGTGAAGACCCCAATGCCCATCTCTCCAATTTTCTGGGGATTTGTGACACCTTCTGGTACCATGGTGTGTATAAGGACACCATTCACCTTAAGTTATTTCCCTTTTCATTAAGGGATAAAGAAATAGACTGGATCAAAGGGTTACCTCAATGCTCTATCCTCACCTCAGAGGAGTTGGCCCATGCGTTTCTGTCAAAATATTTTCCACCCTCCAAGACAGTGACACTGCAGAATGAAATTCACAATTTTCAACTGCATGATTCAAAATCCTTGTATGAATAATTAGAAAGTTTCAAAGAAATTATAAGGAAGTTACCTCATCATGGCCCTCCATTATGGATGAAAGTACAATAATTCTATGGTGGTCTCAAAATAAACCCCAAATCCTTTGTGGATATAGCTGCTGGAGGAACAATCATGAGAAAATCACCGGAGGAACTATTTGACTTACTTGAAGACATGTATGTAAATAGCTTCCAATTAAACTCAGAGTGAGGAACTTAGAAGAGAGGCATGAGAAAAATTGATGCTACAATGATGCTTTCTGCTCAACTCAATGCTGTGTCCCAGAAGATCGATGTGTTAAATTTTAAAAACACATTTCAAGATCAATCGGTGAATCGACCAGCATGTTTTAAATGTGGTGACAATCACATCAAGGGTGAATTACTTGGGAAACATTTTGGTGCCTCTATAAGTGAGGTAAACTATGTATCCTAGAACAAAGGGACAAATATGTACCCTTAGTACCAAAACCAGGTATGGAATGATAATTCAAATATGGGCTAGGAACAACAACAAAAAAACTTCTCAAACTCTTCCCCAAAGGCCAACTTGTTATGGAAAACAACTATACCATAATCCATATCCAAAAAACAACAGTACGGACCCTTCCAACAACAAGGGTATCAAAATCCTCTCACGACACAACAACCGAGGCAGCCACAACCTCAATTGGTTGCACAAAAACCATAGTAGGAACCCCCATCAAAGCTATAAGAAATGATGAAAACATTCATAGAAACTACTGAAACAAGATTTCAAAATAAAGAGGAATCCATTCGAGGCATTGAGAATAATATTTGGACACATTCTAATCAGCTCTATTCCTTGAAACCTGGCACACTTGTGTGTAATACCGAGTAGAACCAATGAGAAGAATACAATACTATCACTTTACAAAGTTAGTAGGAGATCCCTCATAATGAAACTACAAATCAAATGAAAATATAACTCAACCAACATCCACATGTGAAAAATAAGTTAAATTCAAGGAGTATTTATCAACTTAGGAATAATCGGAGATCATACATGGAAAGCGAAATGAAGTGGTTAAGCCTTTTGAACCCCCCTTACAATTTCCTATAAGAATGAAGAACATTAAGTTGGACCTGCAATTCATGAGATTTATGGAGGTATTCTAGAAAATTCATATAAATATTCCCTTCATCATGGAATTAACTCAAATTTCAATGTACACAATGTTTATGAAGGAAATAATCTCTAATAAGAGGAAGATGAATGATTTTGGGAAAATTCTTCTTACTAAAGAATGTTCATTTGTGGTAAAAAATTCTCTTCCTCCCAAGCTCCATGATATAGGTAGTTTCTTAATCCCTTTAAAAATTGGATCTAGTGAGTTTTGGAAATCCCATTGTGACTTGGGGAAAATTTTAACCTTATTACATATAGATTATTAAAAAAGATAGGGTTGAATGATCTCCAACCAACTCGGGTAGCCCTTTAACTAAAGGACTGATCTATAAAATAACATAAATGGATACTTGGGAATGTTCTCATGAACATGGGGAATCTTATCCTTGCTATACACATCATTATACTTGACATGGAAAAAGATAAAAAAGAACCTCTCATTCTGGGAAGACCCTTCTTGGACACTAGAAAGGTGTTGATAAATGTGCACTAAGGTGAGTTAATTTTCTATGTGGGAGATGAAAGAGTCTCCTAAAAAGTTCTCAAAGTAGTTAAGAATGTATCACTAATGGAGAATGAGGATTTTTTTCATCAAAAACTATGAATGATCCCTTATGCTATAAGGATGATGACATGGAATGTTCTTTCATCACTACTAAACCTGTCTTGAACATCCAGTCTGTATTTGAACTAGAAGAGTTATAATTTTTCATCATCCAGGGTGATCATTATTGGTAATAGGAAATTATTCTAGATATCCTAGAACATACCAAGGTAGAAAACATGGTTCCCTTAGTCCTGAAGCCCCCTCAACTTGAACTCCAACCACTCCCATCATCCTTAAAATATGGGAACCTGGGTGATGAGAACACTCTGCCCATAATCCTTAATGATCCACTCACAAAATATCATGAGGAGTCACTCTTACAAGTTTTTAGTAGAAGAAAACATGCCATTGGGTGGACAATTTCTGATCTTAAAGGGGCCAACCCCACCATTTTCACCCACAAAAAGTTTCTTTAAGAATGATCTAAGACATTTCAACAACCACAACAATGGGTAAATCCTCCCATAAAGGAGGTAGTGAATAATTAGGTAATCAAGCTCTTAGATGTAGGGATCATCTACCCAATCTCTGATAACCCATGGGCAATTCCTCTGAAAGTTGTACTCAAAAAGGGTGTATCACTCTAATCATTAATGATAAAAATGAACTTATCCAACCAGAACAGTCACATGATGGAGAGTATGTGTGGATTACTGGAAACTAAATGATGGCACATGAAAAGACCACATCCCACTCCCTTTCATGGATCAAATGCTGGTTTTCTTAGTAGGGAATGAATAATATTTCTTCCTGGATGTTAATTCTGGTTATTAACAAATATCTATTTCCCTTAACGACCAAGAAAAAACCAACTTCACATGCCCATACATAAATTTCTATTATCATAGGATGTCTTTGGGAATGTGTAATTCTCTATCAACCTTTCAGCATTTGCATGTTGTCCATCTTCCATGATATGGTATATCACATTCTAGAAGTCTTCATGGATGTTTTTTCTATCTATTGAAAATCATTCAACACTTGATTACGAAATCTGGAATTAATTTTGGAACGATTGGAACACACCAATCAGGTTTTAAACTGGGAAAAGTGCCACTTCATGGTACAACATGGGATCGTTTTAGGCCACCATATTTTTAAGAAAGTCATTTAAGTTGACCCATCTAATATTGAAACCCTCTCACAATTTTCTATTCCCACATATTTTTGGGAAATCTAAAGCATTCTTGGGCATTTTGGTTTCTATTGGGGATTTGTTCGTGATTTTTTAAAAATAGCTCAACCATAAACCAATCTTATTACAAAGGATGATATCTTTTAATTTGACAAACAATGTACCAAAACATTCCAACTTATGAAGAAAAAATTAGTAGAATACCCTATCATGATTTCCCAAAATTGGGTGGAGCAGTTTGAGGTCATGTGTGATGCAAGCGACTATGCAGTTGGAGTAGTTATTGGGAAGAGACTCAATCAAATATTCAGAATGATATATTATGCTACCAGAGACTTAAATGAAGAACAGATAAACTACACTACTACTGAGAAGAAGATGCTCACCATGGTTTTTTCATTCGACATGTTTCGTTATTATCTAGTGATTTCCAATGTAATTGTATACACTGAAAATGTAATACTGATATACCTACTAAAAAGAAGGATGAAAACCACAACTTATCCATTGGATGATTCTTCAATAAGAATTTTACTTGTAGATCCATGAAAATAAGGGAAGTGAAAATGTTGTTGGTGATCATCTCTCCAGGTTGTAATTTTCTCATCTCGAAAGGGAAGATGATAGAGAAATCAAGGATTAGTTCTCGAATGAGCATCTTTTCTCTATTAAAGTTTCACCTCGTCCATGGTATGCTGACATAGCCTATTACATGGCCACGAGAGTCATTCACCCATATTTAACATTCCACTAAAAGAAAAGATTTATTTCTATTGTGAAAAGATATTTTTGGGAAGACCCTATGATCTTCCGCTCATGTGAAGATGGGGTAATCCGATGCTACATACCAAAAGAAGAAATTCAAGAAATTCTTTCATTATTCCCCAGCTGGGGGTCTTCATGGTTCAAAACAAACAATGGAAAACATTCTCTAATCCAGGTTTTTTTGGACTAACATGCACAAGGATGCCAGAAATTTTGTGACATGGTGCGATCGATGCCAGAAGACAGGTAACTTGTGGTGCCAAGATAAAATGACTCAACACCCCATATTTGAGGTTGAGATCTTCGACGTATAGGGATCGACTTCATGGGACATTTTCCTCCATAATTTTGAAACTCTTACATACTGGTTTGTCTAGAATACATATCAAAATGGGAGGAATCCACTTCCACAACACACAACACTGCAAAAGTCTTTGTGTATTTCTTGAAGAAGAACATTTTCAACTAGTTTGGTGTTCCACGGATGCTGATCAGTGATAGAGGAATTAATTTTGAAAATTCATTGATGAAAAATGTTCTTCTGAAGTATGGAGTGAGATATAACTAGGGGACACCTTACCACCACATGTCTAGTGGCCAAGTAGAGGTCTCAAATTGTGAATTAAAGCAGACCTTGGAGAAGATGGTGGGAGCTTCAGGGAAGGACTTGTCCATGAAACTTGATGATGCCTTGTGGGCATACAATACTGCCTTCAAGACACCTCTGAGGATGTCTCCATTTTGGTTCATCTATGGGAAGCAGAGTCATTGACCTGTGGATCTTGAGCATAAATATTAATGGGCTATGAAAGCCTTGAACTACGATGTCAAAGATACAGAAGAAAAGAACAAGTTTCAACTGATGTAACATGAAGGGATTTGGTAGGGTGATATGAGAATTCCAGGCTATATAAGGATAAGAAAAAGGTGGTCCACAACCACATGATATCTCATAAATCATTTCATCCAGGTGATGAGTTTTTTTTATTTAACTCCCATTTGAGATTGTTTCCATGTAAACTCAAGTCTCGGTGGTTATGACCTTTCAATGTGATCAAGGTTTTACACCATAGTGTGGTGGAAGTTGCTGGAGCGGATAGTCAACAATTCATGGTAAATGGGAAGCATTTGAAACCCTATTTTCAAATTTAAGATATGGTGTGTGCACTCTCCACCATAAAATTCGGGTAACAAAACGCCCCAGTAAGGTCGAGATAATGACATAAAACAAAGGTACTTACTAGGAGGCAACCTAGAGGTTACACGTCATGTACTATCTATACACATGGAGTGTACTTATTATTAGTTTATATTATAACATTATATATATAGATATTAAATAAGTTAATACACAGGGATGATGCTGGTACTAATGGTAAGGCCACTGAAATATATCCAAGCCATCACCGATTTGAATCCCTCCATACCAACCTTTGGCATGAGATTCATCCTTTTTATGAATTTGTTTAACTAAAAGGAATGCGTGGTATTTTTAAAAATAATATATAAGTTTTTCTATATAAAAGAAAACCCATGATGGGGATGGACCAGCTTGCTCGGATCGTTAACTTGTTCCAAAAGACCCAGGTTTGAATCCTGATATCCATCCCATTTCCATCATTTTTTATATAAATAAAACCACACGCTGTGGATTTTGATATTCGTTGTATGTTTCATGTTTTCAAATAATAATTTAACTTGTTTTTAAAATAAGAAAATTCATGTGGGTAAAGTTGGATGATTGGCAGAGTCTCTGGACTATATTCAAAAGACCTAGGTTCGAACTCGGCTAATCTCCCTACTCGATCCATTTTATTCCTTTTTAAAACCAGACACTATGAATTTTTCTTTGTCCCATGTAGAATTGTACCTTTACCTTAAATATTAAAAATATTTATAAATGGCAAGAACTAAAACCATTTCTATAGTCATTGAGGGCTTACATTCGAAACAACTAACCACCATTTTGAATCACACCCCAAGTACAGGACCAATGGTTGTAGCTCTCTTTTTCCTATTTTAGAATGCAAAAAATGTATTTTCCCGATACATTACGAGTATAGATTTATTTTTAGTAAATAATATATATATATATATATATATATATATATCTTTTTCATTGTAATTATTAATATTAATTATTATATAGTTTACTATAATAATTATATTATATTGTTATTTTAAAAAAAGAGACAGCATGTATGCTTTGTTTCACACCGTGTACTTCGCCTATAAATGTCGGGCCCTACCCGACCTTAGGCCACATCATGCAAACCCACTTTCCCTCCCAATTTTCATCTCTCACATTCCCTCTACCCTCCCCAACTTCAATCCATCAATTTTTAGTGTTTTTGGTCACCGTTTCTTCCGCATTTTGATCCATGATCTAGGAACGCAATTCGATGATGATCTTTTATTTTTTATTAAAAAAGGAATACACTTAAATAGTAAAAAAATTCAAGGTGGTCTAAAATGATAAATCCCTAATGAATCCACAGTAACAAAACCAATACATTCTTGAGGTAATGATCCCACTCTAGAGAAAACCAATAAGGGTTCATCATGACTACTCCCCCGAGAAAGAGCATCCATGACGAAGTTGGCCTCCCTAGGAACATGTCGAACCACAGATCCATTAGAAATATATAAGGAAAAACGAAAAAAGTGGTAATTAAAAAACCAAGGCACCTCACCTTTCCCTTTAAGAGCCCAATTAAAAACATTGAAGTCCAATTCCACTTCCAAAACCTCCAACGATAACCTTTTTCAGAGTATAACACCCAGGTGTAATGCCCGTACCTTTGCGCCCAACAAAATTCCTTGTCCATAAAAGCATCTAAATTCCACTTAAACTAATCCAATTCAATACCATACTAGACCTAGCTTATGAATAATACCATTCTTAATTGATCCATCCAAATTATGTTTAATTCCATTATCCAGTGGTTTCCTTATAACCCAGCCTCCCTGTACCCTTAGTCGAGGCATTGGTCTGTTAAAATAGTTGCAGAATGTAGTAGAGTTATCCCACCCATTTAGTAGAGAACATAACTCATATAGTTTCCCCTTCATTCTCAGTATTATAAGAGAAACCGAAAACTGACCCTCCCATCTTGCTATATTCCGTGCCTCCCAAAGATTCTAGAAAATCAATGTAATAATTATGTTGCGAACCATGTTTTCCATACCATTCTTCTCTATTCCCAAAAACCATCCATCTAAAAGAACCTACAAGGAATTTCATGAAACCCTATACATACCCCATCTATCCATATTAGTCCAGAGAATATTCACCCATTAACTCATGATAAAAAAGAGAACTATCGACTCCGCCTGCGGATTAGCACAACAACAACACCGAGACACCATATGAATTCCCTTCTTCGAAATATTGTCCTATATGGGTAGATCCTAGTTCCATGCTCTCTATACAAGAAAAATAATCTTCAAGGGAACCACCTTGAAAAACATATGAGCACCCCATTCATCAAGTCTCTCTCTCTACAAGATAATGCCATGACAGTCGTTGCTATTGAAGATCCCTGAACGAGCTTCAATAAAGTAGAAGTGGTATTCCTCCCCAATGAAAAAAAATTCATTGAATAATTACCTCTGCTCCGAGATGAGAATGGACTACATTAACCTAGGATGTTGGAAAGCCTCTCTCACCGGCATATCCAGAATTATAATACCTAGAAAAAATAGCTTCTCTCTAATCCAATTATTTCTCCATAGATTCATATCCCCACGACCAACCACCCAACAAGAGGAATCCTGAAGGATACCCAGGTGAGGAACCACTATTTTCCCAATCTATATAGTTTCCTTCTATCCCATTCCTCCCAATTATTTCCATATTTTATTTTTAGTGTTTTGGCCCACATCAATTTCCACACAAGAAAATCCCAAGACAACTGAGCCTACATGGATTGCATAGGTAATATTAAATCCCTGAGACCAACACCTCCTTCCTCAACCAGTTTTTCCACCCAAGGCCACGAGGCCCAATAAACCCTTTGTGTGTGATTGGTATCTCAAAGAAATATATTCATAAGCATCTCCATAGTAGAAATAATCCCCTTAGGAGGAGTGATGACAGATAAAAAAATGCATCAGAATCGAAGAAATCACACTTTTGATCAATGCCACCTAACCCCCAAAAGATAGAAACCTTTTTTCTCAGTAATAAATCCTCACGACCATTATGTTCGGTACGTCCCGTGTCCTGTGCCTCCCCTAGCCATCTGTCCTAGACCATGTACTTTGGGACATGGCCCATTCCCATGTCACAATACACAACATGATTTTTCGAGAATCCCCATGTCCTCCAACCCTTTATAGGACTATGTGTGGAAGGAATACACGCCTCACACACTATGTCAACACACCCATAAATATACACCTTTCCACATGACCTGTCTTGACCTTATCCCCTTCCATAGTCGAAGCCATGTCTGGCCACCTGCAAGGGCACTTCTCTATGTTTTACTACACACTGTGTACATGTTATTACATGCTGTGTATTGGTTTTACACGGCACATGCCCTTGCGGCGTGTCTACCCATTGTACATGGATTCGTACCCAGATCCAACTACCCAAGTGTACCATGTATCTTCCTGTTGTGTTCTTATAAATTTTCTATTTTCTCACATTTTAATAATTTTATTATTTTTATTCTCTTATTTGGGTTTATATTCTCTTTTTCGAGGTATGGCCGATAGAAATCAATAGAGTGGGATGTTGCCTGCTTCTGTTGCTGAGGGAGAATGACATCCTCACTATCGGATTCGTCCTTGACATTCTGAGCGGCCAAATTTGGATTTTCCAGTTTTCTATCCCCTAATGTTGGATGCTCTACCTACTCTTATGATGAAGCCTCCCACTATGACATCCATCAGTCTGGTCGTTTCTGTGGCACCCCTCCCCACCACCGCTACTTCCGTACCTTCTATAATGGCCGAGAGTTCCAGTGATAACTCTCCTTCTTCCCATTACACAACCCCCTGCCCAAGCAGCTGCCCTTCCTCCACCGCATCCATGCATGATCATTCTTGAGGGTCATCCTACAGTAGAGAGATTGTAGTGAATCTCCCGCCGCACTATCCAGTTGAGTAGCTGCTACCTACACGTTAGTATTCCCCTGTGTCTAGGTATTTTTGAGGATATTGAGGAGCTCCTGGGATATATGTTTCTACTTTCCGCACTACAGGTTATCACTCCTACTGACAGGGATTTATTTCTAGAGTTCATGGTGACCATTGAGTTCGATGGGCCTACCAACCATCAGACGCCCACCAATACAGCTACCCCTATCTACTTTCGGCTAGGTAGTGACCCTTTTTCCCTCAACATGATAGATTTTGGCTAAGAGTGCTACTTCTACCCCCCATCTTTCCAACCCATGTCATTTCTCCACCATTACTCACCCCGAGTGCTCTAACCTCATTAAGATGTGGTGGGAGCTTGATGGGCCTGACCATAGGTACAGCCCCATATCGCAGAAGAGAATTCCCATACATGACCCTCCCTTTCATTTCCTCCATAGGTTTATTAGAGACATTATTTTTTCCTCTCCATGAGGATATAAAACTCATGTTTGCCCAAGACTTGGATCTCTATACTTGTATTGTCCAGCATGACTACCTTGAACTCTCCTACCTTGCCGCCACCTACTTCCATTCAATTATTCACGACTGCCTGGGCAACCTGAATGACTGTTTCTATGCCACCCTCCTAGCCTACCATTAAGGATTATTTGAGCCCTCTATTCCTTATGAACCCTTGGGGTATCCTCAGTTTCATGACTTTTTCATGATTATTCGCTTGAGGATGGTCAAGCTATGAGAGGATGACTACGTGCTTATGCAGGACGCCCCTACTTCTCTCGGAGTGAGGGATGACCCAGCTGCTCCCACTAATGTTCCGAGCTAGGACCCACCACATCCACTCATTGGTGTTCCCTCAATTCCCTAAACCATTTTTATAGCCTTATTTCTTATTCTTCCATCCCCTATTCATCTGTGCCTTCCACCTCCTCACCTCCAGCCACACCCTCATCCGATCTCTCTTTCTCCCTCCTTCTAGACTAGCTGGAGAACCGTCAGGATACTATGGCACAAACACTTGGGTGACTTGAGCAGATTTCGGGGCTTCTTCTTCACCAAAATGTCCTTTCACTATTGGAAACCTCTCTTACTCCAACACCACCCTCTGCTTTTCAGCCTTCATCCACACAGCCTCCGCTGACACCTCTGGTAACATATTCTATTATCATCTCTCCTTCCAAGATAGTTTTCTCTAGAATAACACCTCTAGACGATGTCCCAGCTGCTCCCTCCACTACTAAGCCTATGGTGCCTCTTGATCCTACCACTCAGAGTTCTGAGCCCATGCCTTTGGTATTTGAAGCAGCTACTTCTCTATTATCGGGTTCTTCTGTAGTAGACGATTCCTCTCCTGAGGTAACCTAGTGAATAGTTTTTGGGTGCTTTAATTTCCATTTTGTATATCATTTTCATGCTATACTTGGGATGTTATGATGAATTTATCTATAGATTTGTTTTTCCCTTCCATCGACAGTCACAGGTACTCTTGAGCGACTTGGGCATCTCTATTTCGACTACTTACCCCATTTTGTCGATTCACCATGAGGGGAGTATTTTTTTAGTATTTATTTATTATTTTATTCTTAGTATTTACTTATTCCATTACTTTACCTCATTTAATTCCCATTGTTCCCCCATATTCTCTCCTCTATCTTGGTATTTCACTTGGGGGACCAAGTTCTGTCTTAAGAGTGGGGAGGGTCTTAGATTAAACTAGTCTTTTCCTTGATCTAATTTAAGAGACATCATTAATAGTGTACATATTTTAAATTGTGGAAATTTTTTTCTTAATTATAATTATAAATAATAAATACATAAAAGGGAATTTTAAATTTTACATGCTTATGTCAATTTTCAAAGTATTTTAAAATGATTTTTTGATATAGTTTGATTTTGGGTTTAATGTCTTGGACATTTACATTCATAAGAACTCATCATTTGTACTCATGTCATGACCTGATTGATCCTTGTATTTTTCTTATTCCCAAGAGGTATTTTAAGGCTTTTTTACATATTCTTTCCTATACCCTATTATTTAAGAGATTCTTCGGATATGCATAACTACCAGAACTTGCTAGTTTTTTTAATGACACAATGTTTTCAATGGAAATTTCATTCTTATAATTATCTCATATAATAAAATGAAATCACAACATAATGAACTAATAAGTGATATGTGTCCTTTAAACATCGGTTTGTCACTTTTGTGATTTGAATTTCGGAAATCTGACTTACATGGTTGCGATCAGTAATTTATTTGGAGTCTCATATGACCAGCATAATTTTTAGTGAATAGCAAAATACTATTATGAAAAGTAACATTATTGTTATGAATATTGACATAACATAATTAATAGTAATATTAACTATGATAGTATATAAATAATATTCAAGTGAAAGTATGATGTTCCCATATTTTAGAATAAGTAAATGAATGTTTTAAAAATGGTTTTTTAATAATAAATTACAATTTTATTTAAATATTAAATTAATCATATTTATAAATTTATTTTTGAAAAATGGACTTCATTTTTGAATTCTAAAAATTGAAAAATGGTTAGGGTGAATTTTTGAGATTTTTCTAAAATACGTGAATTTTTTATGAATAGTAAAATATGATAATTCAGAATAAATGCTAAAAACTGAGTTTCTGCAGCATTCATGAGTCATCAATGATGTAAATGACCATTTTTTCGAAATTACATGCATTTATTACTATTATTGGCCATGTAATCAACAATATATATGGTCTTGAGGGAAATAAATAAACTAATGATTAAAAATTATGAAAACCCTCCTCTCCTCCACTATAACCCCCCTCACTCCCTCTTCTCTTCACTCCTATCAGGCCTTGTTCCATAAAAATATTATACCAAATTCTATCTCAATGATCCTACCCCATGTCCTAAATCCACAAGTCTCTTCAAAATTTTAAATCCTCACCTCTTAAGAGGCTCTCAAAGGAGTTAAACTCAATAGGTGAATTCCTCTTTCAAATTCTTATATTTGTTTTAAGTTGTTTTACTTTATTGTTTATTTCCTCACCTCAATAAAACCAAATATCATGATAAATATAGTAACATATATGTACTGGAATTATATTATGATAATGGTATACATCATTATATTTTACCCTTTTCACCACCTTCTATTTTTAAGAATGAAAAAACCGTTTGAGATGTGTTAATTTAGCACATTCAAGGACAAAAGTCTATACGTGTCTATTATCATCTTTAATTATGGTCATGAAAACATTTTTGTTATGGTTGAACCAGATTATTATATATGTATATATATCCTAGTTATGTTTATTTAATAATTTTGAACAAAAGGTGTTATGTTATAAAGAAAAACATGTTCATTGTAATCAAACCTACAGATTAACCAAAACAGTTAGCAGTAAGGTTTTATATAATAATTTATCTTCACTCCCAATAAAATAAATAATTTTTATAACCATGTAATCTCATTTATGTTCACTAATATCATACAAATTCAATTATGGACAACCACTTTCATCTTAAATGCTTATATGAACATAAATATAAGTAAACCGATCATTAAAACCATGTAAGAAAACATAGACGAACGATGAAATTGAACCCCATAACCTATAAAAATAGTTATAAATGATCTTAAAATGATTATAATAAATATTATACATATATAAGAGGCTCTGGAGTTTTTAATTAAAAATACTAATTTTATTATTCAGGTCATTAAGTTCAAGCAAAGATCACCACCAGACTGAAGGTAAGGGATCCTCTCCATTTCACTCTTAATCAAGATGTCCTCCATGCTATTTCATTTTATGTGTAATGCCAAATGATGGGGTAAGGTTTATCACATACCTCATACCACCCTCATGATTTATAAGTGATGATAATCTCCCTTTCTCTCTCATCAATCCCTCTTAGGTACACCTGCCACTATGCCGATAAATCGTAACAAATTCTACCAGAACCACCTTCTTTCTTTTGGGATTCCATATCTTTATTTATGTCAAAATAGAATTATCTAATAGATTTATTTAAATCTTATATATTATCTTTATTTGAAAAAAAATTAATTTATCAGGAGCCTTTCATCACTCTCTTTTGGAGATATACATCTTTTAAAATATCATATCCTTAGTACATTCTGATAAGCAAACTAGTTTTAAGGGAACTTCCTAAATTTTTACCCAATTTCAAGTATAATCTATACTCTATTTTAAGCCAATGTTTTCTTTATAAAATAATTATTTTTATTATCAAAACCTCATTGGTTAAATTATGGGTTTATATAAAATATTTCCCTCTTTTCTATTTCAAAATCTCTTTTGTATTTACCTTAAAACCGCACAAAAATGTTATAATGATAAAATTTATCAAATAAATTTCCTAAATGTTTTCACTTATGATTGACATTAATTTCCATGATATATTCCTATTTTACCTTATGGAAGTCCAAGTATTTTTTAATTCATTTCTTTCATGGACACTTTCATGATATGCTCATTGGTTTTGCTTTATGTTATGATTGTGGTACCCAATTCTTTCAATGGGTAACCATTATGTTTATGTAAGATTGATTATGTATGATTATTTATGTGGAAATAATATTCATGAAATGTAATTTTGGTGAACCCAGATAGTTCTCTAATGCATTTGGTAATTTTGAGTCTCATGAGATGCTATGTCAAACAGGATTGGCAGATAGCCTTGACCCATACTACAATGGGAAATTGGACTGGTGGTTAGCCTTGAACCATACTACAATGGGAACAAAGATTGACTGTTAGCCTTGAACTGTACTACTCTGGGAAATAGGATTGACGGTTAGCCTCAACTCATACTAAATACATGTTTTTTGATTCAACCACATTTATATGATTCCATGTTTATATGATCACATGTTTATATGTAATCATTACATATGTTCCATTCTTTTTATATCATTATGTCATGCCTCCTAACTCATGTGCTTAATCTTTATTCTTATGTTAATTACCTTACTCGGATTTTTAGCTCATCCCTTTTTTCATGTGTTCCCCAGGGTACCCTATACAGATGTAATAGCTCAAAGCAAGTTAGGAGATATTTTGGAGATTAAATAAAGAAGTGTTTTTCCCCATGTTTTATGTTTTATGTACCTATTCTTTCAAGACACTAGACCCAATGATCCTCAGCTTGTATTCTGATGTATAATTATGCTAAAAATCATGTAATGTTATGTTAAATGGAAAGGGTCTCTATAGGTGGTATTAGGAGATGGTCTAGTTATTTTTTGTGATTAGGAATAGAGCACCTTAGTGAGGACTTTAAGGATGATATGAAGTATAAAAACATCCTTAAATTTTGGTATGTATAGATTATGTGGTTTATCAAGAAAATAAATCCTTGTATGGATAAAAATAGGTAGAGGAAACTATGTAAAAGATTTACCTTGGAGTGAAAACTCCGAAAAGGTGTTTCGGGTTTGACCCGAGGTATCCCGGTACACAAAAATGGGCCTTGATAAACTCTTGGTTTGAAACTCCCAGGGGATATTCTTTGGTAAATTCATAAGATTAGTATGAACCATTATTATGGGAACAAAAAGGATCTCATAAGAATATACGTTAGAATATAGATCGTGAATAAAATTGATTGAGGCCTAGAAACACATAAGATAAGGAGATAACTGTAATTTGTAAGTTACACCTTTAATTACATTGGTTTCCCACTTATGTAATACTCAAACCCAAATTTTCTTTTTATTCTAGACAATGAATAGTTGTTGGATGAATTAGATTATTAGTAAATGTGAATGAAAATGTGATTACTACCAAAACGAGATCCATGATCAGATGGGAGCTTAAGATGGACATATCATGATTACACCAAACCAACTATAAAACATCATGATTAAAAATTGGTAGTTTGTTGAATGCCTGAGGGATTCAAGGAAGAGGAATATGGTATATCATGAAGGTTCATCTGATAAATGTTATAAGGGAAAGAAGACCTAATTTCCTTCGTGCAACAAGTTTGGAAACAGGCACAAAGGGGAATTTCACAAAGGGACTGGGATATGTTTTTAGTGTGGAAAGATTGGGCACAAAGTAGCCAATTTCCATGAAAAAATGAATAATGTGGTGAATGGAAAAAAAGTTCCATCTAAGGAATCGTACATAGTTATATGTTATAAATTTGGTGAAGTTGGACATTATCCAACACAATGAACTATTACAAGGGTTGAGAAGCATGATGAGCATAAAAAAATTATGATCAAGGGAGAACTAAAGGTCCCATGCTAAGGTGGATGATGATGAATAAATTATATGAAACCACTTCATCAAAGTAGTGTATGTATTTCAATTCATTTTCTATTATTACCTCTTTCATGTTTTCTAAGAAAATTGAGTCCGCACCTGGAATGATATTATATCATTAGGGAAAACTTCTATGACTATTGTATCAAATGTTGATGTTTATGGGAATGTTTTTGTTGAAAATATTATAAGTATCTATTAGGAGGAATATGAGGAAAACTACCAAGAGATATTCTATGCCTCAAGGCAGCTAAAAATCCTTGGGAAAAAATATCCTACACATGATCTGGAGTGGGAGGGAGTGATCTTTGCATTTAAAATCTAGCGGCATTATCTCTCTGGGGAGAAGTGCAAGATATATACTGACCAAAAGAGTATAAAATATATACTCACAAAAAAAGATATTAATATGTTCCAGTGAATATAGATAGATATCATCAAGAATTATGACTGATCAATACACTACCATCTTGGTAAGACAAACAAGGTGGTAAACGTTATAAGTAAAAGGGATCCTAAATCTTTATTAATGATGAGAATTCAAAAGGATATGATATTATAATATTTTCAGAGCTTGGACATGGGAATAATTAAGGGAGGAACATCAATAATAATTTCTCAAATTATTTGTCAACCACATCTCATGGAGAAAATAAAGGATGCTCAAAGAAAATATGTGGAAATTCTAAAAGGGGTGGAAGTTATCAGAAATGGTAAATCCTCAGAGTTTATGATTGATGAGGAAGGAGTTGTAAGATTTGGGTCATGATTATTTGTACCATCTGATCTAGAGATAAAGAAGGAGCTTTTAAATGGTGCACATAGCTTGAACTTCTCTATTCACCTAGGTAACACAAAGATGTATCATGATCGGCAAGAAAACTTTTGGTGGGACAATATTAAAAGGGTGATTACTAAATATAAATAAAAATGTCGGGTATTCCATTAAGTAAAAACTGAGAGGAAAAATTGGAAAGGGATGATGAACCCACTAACCATACCAACATGAATGTGGGAGAGAATTACTATGGAGTTTGTCACTTTACATCCAAGGACATCCATGGGAAACAATGCTATATGGGTCGTTGTGGATCATCTTATGAAGACATCTCACTTTACAAAAATTTTAGAGGACTTATCATTGGACCAACTTGCATGGATATACATCAAAGAATTGGTAAGGCTACATGGAGTACCACTATCTATTGTATCTGATCGTGATCCTAGATTCACCTCAGTGTTATGTAAAAGTCTCCAACGTACTCTAAGTACTGAACTGAACTTCAGTATGGCCTATCATCCTCAAACTGATGGCCAATCTGAGAAACTATTCAGACATTGGAAGATATGTTGAGATCATGTAATATGAACTTCAAAGGAGTATGAGATCAACATCTTCCACTAGTTTAATTCTCATATAAGAAGAGTTTCCACTCGAGCATCAAAATGGCACCATATGAAGCCCTTTTTTGGGAAAAGGTGAACAACACTAGAGTGTTGGGATAAAGTCGATGAGTGTAAGCTTCTAGGGATAGAAATGGTCAAAGAAATTGTGGAGAAGGTGAAAACCATTCAGAAGCATATCAAGGCATCCCAAAGTCAACATGAGAGTTATACATAAAATTGTCAATGATACCTTGAGTTCAAAGTTGGAGACATTGTATTTCTCTATATATCTCAGTGGAAGAAAGTCATTAGATTGGGGAAGAATCTGAAACTTAGTCCCAAGTATATCGACCCCTTTGAGATCCTTGATCAAATCCGAGTTCTGGCCTATCAACTGGAACATCCACCTACCTTGTTAAAATTACATGATTTCTTCCTTGTATCCCTCTTAAAGAAGTACATACCAGAACCTTCACATGTACTCTCTTTAGAGGTGGTACAATTTGAGGATGATCTTTCTTATGAGGAGCATCCAACGAAGATCTTGGATCATAGAGATAATGTTCTACATTAAAAGACTAGTCACCAGGTCAAGGTTTTATAGAAGATCTATAAGTACAAAGAGGAAACATGGGAATTGGAGGACGCAATGAAGGAAAGGTTTCGACACCTGTTTATATCTTAGATTGTAAAACGAAATTTCACGAGAAAAATTTCCTAAGGCGGGAGGAAATTAATGACCCAAAATTTTCAATGGAAATTTACTTCGTTTAATTATATCATATAATCACATGAAATCACAACATAATTAACTACTAAGTGCGATGTGGCCTTTAAACCCATGTTTTTCACTTCTGTGATTTGAAATTCAAAAATCTGACATACACGGTTGTGATCAGTAAGTTATTTGGAGTCTGATATAACAAAAAAATTTTTTGGTGAATAGTAACACACCCTTTCGAATAATAACATTAGCCTTATGAATAGTGACATAACCTAATGAATAGTAATCTTACTAATGATTTTATATAAATAAGATTCAAGTGAAAGTATGTTGTAACTATATTTTAGAATACGTAAATGAATGTTTTAAAACTAGTTTTTTATTAATAATTTATTATTTTCATTAAATATTAAATTAATCATATTTAGAATTATTTTTGGAAAATGGACTTCATTTTTGGATTCTAAATATTGAAAAATGGATAGGGTGAATTTTTCATTTTTTTATGAAATACTTGAATTTTTTTATGAATAGTAAAATATGATAATTCACAATAAATTCTAAAACCCATGTTTCTGTATCATGCTTGAGTCATGGATGATGTAAATGGAAATTGGTTCGAACGTACATGAATTTATTACTATTATTTTTCAGGTAATCGTTAATATTTCTGGTCTTGGGGTAAATTAATTAACTAATGATTAAAAAATTATGAAAACCCTCATATCCTCTATTATAACCCCCCTCACTCCCTCTTCTCTTCACACATCTCAAGCGTTGTTCCATGCCAATATTCTTCCCAAATCTCTCCCCAAACTCCCCCCACGCCCAATAGTAACTAGACTCTTAAAAATATTAATGTATCTCCTCTTAAGTGGCTCTCAAAGGAGTTAAACTCAAGTGGTAAATTCCTCTTTCAAATTATTTTATTTCTTATAAGATCTTTTCTTTTCTTGTTTCTTTCATCATCTCCCTTCAGTAAAATGGTATGATAACTCTAGTAACATATGTGTTATAGAATCCTATTATTTTAATGTTGTAATTCATTATCTTCTGTCCTTTACCCACCTTTTATTTGAAATAAATGACAACACCATTTGAGATGTTTTAATTTAGCACATTCAAGGAAAAACATTTTTAAGTTTCTATTATCATATTTAATTATGGTCATGAAACCATTGGTGTTATGGTTGAACCTAATTATTATATATGTAAATATATCCTAGTTATGGTTCTATAATCCTTTTGTAAAAATTTTATGAAGTTATAAAAAAACATGTTCATTGTAATCAAACCCACTGATTAACCAAAACCGTTATCACTAAGGTTTTATATAATAATCCATCTTCACTCCCAATAATTGAGTGATTTTTTATAACTAGTTAATATCTTGGATGTTCAATAATATAATACAAATTCAATTCTGTACAACCACTTTCTCCTTAAACGTTAATACGAACATGAATATAAGTAAACCGATCATTAAAACCATGTAAGCAAACATACCCGCACAGTGAAATTGAGCCCCATAACCAATCAAAATGGTTATAAATGAACAAAAAATGATTATAATAAATATTATAAATATATAATAGGTTTTATAGCTATTAGTTAATAATCCTAATTTTATTATTTAGGTCATTATGTTCAAGAAATGATCACCACCAGACTTAAGGTAAGGGATCCCCTCCATTTCACTCTTAATCAACATGTCCTCTATGCTATTCCATTTTATGTGTAATACCAAATGATGGGGTATGGTTTATCACATACCTCATACCAGCCTCATGATTTATAAGTGATGATAAACTCCTTTTCTCTCTCATCAATATTTCTTAGGTACACCTGATACTATGCCGATAAATCATAACAAATTCTACCAAACCTCCTTTTTTCTTTTGGGATTCCATATCTTTATTTATATCAAAATAGAGTTATCTAATATATTTATTTAAATATTATATATTATCATTATTTGTAAAAAAATCATTTATCAGGACCCTTTAATCACTCTCTTTTGGGGATATACATCTTTTTAAAAGATTCTATCCTTAGTACTTTCCGATTAGCAAACTAGTTTTAAGGGAACTTCCTAAATATTTACCCCATTTCAAGTATACTCTATCCTCTATTTTAAGCCAATGTTTTCTTTATAAAAACATTATTTTTATTACTAAAAACTTATTGGTTCAATTATGGGTTTATATAAAATATTTCCCTATTTTCTATTTCAAAATCTCTTTAGTATTTACCTTAAAACCGCACAAAAATGTTTTAATGCTAAAATTTATCAAATAATCTTCCTAAATGTTTTCACTTATGATTGACATTACTTTCCATTATATATGCCTATTTTACCTTATGGAAGTCCGTGTATTTTTTAATACCTTTCTTTCATGGACACTTTCATGATATGCCCATTGGTTATGCTTTATGTTAGGATTGTGGTGCCCAATTCCTTTAATGGGTAACCCTTATGTTAATGTAAGATTGATTATGTATGATTATTTATGTGGAAAACATATTCATTAAATGTATTATTGGTGAACCCAGATAGTTCTCTAATGCATTGGGTAATGTTGAGTCTCATGAGATGTTATGTCAAACAGGATTGGCAGATAGCCTTGACCCATACTACAATGTGAAATTGGACTGGTGGTTAGCCTTGAACCATACTACAATGGGAACTAGGTTGGACTGTTTGCCTTGAACCGTACTACTATGGGAAATGGGATTTACGGTTAGCCTCAACTCATACTAAATACATGTTTTTTGATTCTACCACATTTATATGATTTTATGTTTATATGATCACATGTTTATATGTAATGATTACATATGTTCCATTATTTTGATATGATTATGTCATGCCTCATAACTCATGTGCTTAAGCTTTATTCTTATGTTAATTCCCTTACTGGGATTTTTAGCTCATCCCTTTATTCATGTATTCCCTAGGGTACCCTATACAGATGTAATAGCTTAAAGCAAGTAAGGAGATTTTTTGGAGATTAAATAACGAAGTGTTTTCCCCCATGTTTTATGTTTTATGTACCTATTCTTTCAAGACACTAGACCCAATGATCCTCAGCTTGTATTCTGATGTATAATGTAACGCCCCGACCCCAGTTACCCAGAGTCGGTGCATTATTACATAACATTGGAATGATCACAAGAAAGATCAAATCTCGAAAGACCGATTGGTTTAGTAGCCTTGGAAACACTAGATATATTCATAAGTTTTACATTACATCATAAAATGAAAAACTACTACAACAACATAATGTTTCCATAATCCACACTATTAACCCCTCATAAAATCCCTGCAGGTCATTCATAACTTACTTCTCCACATCCTGGGAAAAATAAAACATAGAAAAGGGGTGAGCTCAAATGCCCAGTAAGGATAACAATATAGCGGAAACTTTCATAAATAAGAATAAACATTTAAGGAAATGTATAACTAAAACAAAAGCCTTTTAAATATGAACTTTCAACATGGTATGGCATAAATAAAATGAAATAATTCCATTTACTTATTCACATGGATATTCTACTAATCGAATAATCACATGCAAAAATCAATAACCACTTTCATAATGTTGGAATGCATAATGCCAGACTATCATAACCACATAGCCAAGGCCTCGTGCCAAGACTACAAATAAGATTTTGTCAAGGCCTTGTGCCAAGACACTAGTTTGTCTCATGAGACCTACCGATGCATCGAGGAGCTATAGCGGGCTCCACCCGTCACATATTAAGTCCAATGCATTCCCATATGAAAAGGTTTAAACATAACATAAACATTCATATTAAAACTAGCATATGAAATGTCAATACTTTCACCATAAACTATGAATGGTATAAAAATAGCACATCCACAGTCAAACATATCACAAAACCTTCAATACAATATAGAAGTTTTGTATCATAATAAATCAACTTCAAATAATCTTAAAATCCATCAAAGGATGTTGACATAGATGAAATCAAAATTCTTTTTAAAGAAATATCTCCTTTTATTTTGAAATAATTTAAGATCCATATAAAATAAAACATTTTCTTTGAAAATATTCTTATAAGCTTTTAAGGGAAGCTTTGAAGATTTTATAACGGCGGAAAATAGCCGCACCCGCCGTATAAGTTAAAAAAAACATTCTTACCTTAATTCTGTCGAAAAGGTTAAAAAGGACCTTGTTTTGAAAACGACCAAAAGATTCCTTTATAAACCACTTATAAAAGTCAAAAAGGGTATAAATGACTTTAACTCATATTCTAGTAAATAGTAAAAATGTTTTGAAATGCATTTTTAAGAAACATGGATGTGGATGATAAAGAGATCCCAGTAGATTATTACGTATAAACAACCTTGGATAATGAAGAGGTTGTAAAGTAAACCCTTACCTTGTACTTTTCCTTGGTTGGGGTAGGTTAACCTCCTGTATAATGGTGAAATAGTTGTTATTAAATTATACAAGAATCATATATAATAATATGATATCATATATGATCTTTTAACATTGATTTGTTAATAATATCTTAGAATTATCGTCGTTTCGGGAGTTAACTTACTCATTTTATTTTATATGTTTTGTTACATAAGCCATGGTTGTTGTATCTTATTCATATCCAGAATGATATCTAGTCCTTAAAACATCATTTTTAAATCATCAAATGATAATTATACTTGAATGGATACGATGGAGAATGAATCGAATCGCGTTCGTGGAGACGGTAGTCCGTACGTACGCACGAGCGACAATATCATTATTTTGATATTAAAATAATATATAAATGGATGGTATATCATATATACATAATCATTAACATGTTATATTTATTATTTACATGAGTTACACATCATTATTATACCCATCCAAATAATATTATATTGAATAACAATTACACCACGACGTGGAGACGGTAGTCCGTACGTACGCACGTATGGTGACATGTTATTCAAAGGGTGGATAGAATACTGAATATGGTTGTACCATATTTATAATAACATCACAGTATATGTGAGATACTGGAGTTATTATTTTAGAATGGTAAGAACAAAGGAAGTAGAAGTGGAAGAAGAAATGAACTTGGAGAAGGGTGGTGAAATCATTACCTCTTCTTCGGGTTCTTCCTTTTGATTTGATCAAAAGGGCTCCTTAGGTTGGCTTTCTGATCAAACTAAGGCCTCTAGGTTGTAGTGAGGGATGTTGGGAGAGTATTTGGGCAGAGTTTGGCCGAACCAAAAGGCTTTGAAGGTGTGAAGAAATGAGAAGGAGGAGTGCCCTTTTATAAGAGGGGTGAGGGGCACCTTTGGAAAAGCTAGAAATATTAATTTATAATAAATTCATATTCAGTTTATAATGGATCCAAAGCTTATTATTCAAAGTTTAAGGTGGGGATAGGTCGAAAACCACTCAACCAATAGAATTTAGACAGGTTTGAGTACTTATATTAACCTTATCTTTAAGTATTAACTCTAAGTTAATTAGTTTCACTTTTACAATGTCTCTTTGTATTTTTATATAATATGGTTAATAAACTTACTATATACATCCAAGAGACCCCCAAGTGGTACATTAATGATGAACCTATCATGATATAAGTCTCTTTGCCGAACCTTAGATTTTTAGGAATTTAATATCAATTAATAATATAATATTTGTTTTAAGAACTCTTTTATGTCAATTTTGACACTATTCAATAGTTGATTTTTGTGAAACTCATAACAGATTGATTACTTCGAAAAAAGTCAATTAAATCAATCCTAATATATCATATTATCCTATAAAATTAGTTTAATTCATTAAAAGTTTCATATTATATTTATTTGGGTATTTATAATATCAATTATTTTAATTTTTCACTATTATAGTAATTACTGCATCATCATTGTGTCATAAATAAAATAAATTATTTAATGTCTAAAAATTATAAATAAAATATAATTATGTAGGAAATCATTTTAGCTTTCTAATGAATATTTATAATCTAAAATACAACATATATAACCCTATGTAACAATTGTTTTTCTAAAAGATATATGCTTGTGTCATTTTTGTATTCATTTTAACTTAATTAAAATAAAGTGTCATTATCACTTACAAGTGGATCCATGAGGTCCCAAAATAGACCCAAAGATTCCCATGGTCGACCATGTATCACCCAATAGGGTTAAGAAACGTTTTAGGGTAATTTAGTATTATTATAATATTATTTTTTAACCCTTATTTACCGGATTTACCCTTAACCATGGTAAATAAAATATTTACCGCAGTAATTATTCAAAATGTCTAAAAATAAAAGTTTCCTATTTACACAATTTGAACATCTTGATTCCAAATATGGAATCCATTTTCCTAAATTCAAAACACAGAAGTGGCAGAAATTAATTTAAAATTAATTCCCGCTGTCAAAACAAAAAGCGTGTTTTTAAGAGATAATAACTATCAAAAGATTGACACTCGTTTATGTTCGGTTTAATTGTAAAATTATGTCCAATGACCAATATTATATTAAATGGTAAAAATATATTCTAAATATACTTTAAAACCACTCAAATTCATAATTTATCACTATTAATTATTTTGATTAAAAAAGTTGTTTTTAATTAAAACTTGGTAATTTTCACTATTCATCAAAATATGAAAGTTATCCGAAAAGTACCAAAATTTCACCCAAGGCTAATTTCAATATTCCGAATCCAAAAATGAAGTCCATTTTGAAATATAAAATATATATGATTTCAAAAAGTAGGTATTACTATTCACAACGGCTAGTTTAATTAGTTGTTAGAACTCGGTGTTGCGTACAACACACGCTATCACATTATTCAAAGAGAAGCGTACCGTAGAAGCTTGGGATGTTTCATTTTAAATTTTTGATGTCCCCATTTAGTCAAAAAGTTTAAAATATAGTATTTAAAAAGGGTTCACTATTAAAGTTGATAAAAGTGCAATACTGAAAATGAATTTGTTCTTGCATTATATCTAAGAAACTCATAATATGGATTCTAAAATTATAAGGATTATATAAACATTAAAATTTATCTAATACTATTCATAACCTCTTTTGAACGGATTGTTTGGTAAGTCATGGTGTGCTTGAACTTGGTGTTGCATGTAGTGAAAGTTATTGAATTATTTTGAAGAACTAACACACTATGAAATCTTGGGGTGTTACATATAATTATGCTAAAAATCATGTAATGTTATGTTAAATGGAAAGGGTCTCTATAGGTGGTATTAGTAGATGGTCTAGTTATTTTTTGTGATTAGGAATAGAGCACCTTAGTGAGTACTTTAAGGATGATATGAAGTATAAAAACATCCTTAAATTTTGGTATGTATAGATTATGTGTTCTATCAAGAAAATACATCCTTGTATGGATAAAAATAGGTAGAGGAAACTCTGTAAAAGATTTACCTTGGAGTGAAAACTCTGAAAAGGTGTTTCGGGTTTGACCCGAGGTATCCCGGTACACAAAAATGGGACTTGATAAACTCTTGGTTTGACACTCCCAGGGGATATGATTTGGTGAATTCATAATATTATTATGAACCGTTATTATAGGAACAAAAAGGACCTCATAAGAATATATGTTAGAAGATAGATCTTGAATAAAATTGATTGAGGCCTAGAAACACATAAGATAAGGAGATAAGTGTAATTTTTAAGTTACACCTTTAATTACATTGGTTTCCCCCTTATGTAATACTAAAACCCAAATTTTCTTTTTATTCTAGATAATGAATAGTTATTGGATGAATTAGATTATCAGTAGATGTGAATGAAAATGTGATTACTACCAAAACGAGATCCCTGATCAGATGAGTGATTAAGATCGACATATCATGATTACACCAAACCAACTATAAAAAATCATGATTAAAAATTGGTACTTGGTTGAATGCCTGAGGGATTCAAGGATGAGGAATATGGTATCTCATGAAGGTTCATCTGATAAAGGATATAAGGGAAAGAATAACTAATTTCCTTTGTGCAACAAGTTTGGAAAAATGCACCAAGGGGAATGTCACAAAGGGACTGGGATATGTTTTAAGTGTGGAAAGATTGAGCACAAAGTAGCCAATTTCCATGAAAAAATGAATAATGTGGTGAATGGAAAAAAAGTTCCATATAAGGAATCGTACATAGTTATATGTTATAAATTTGGAGAAGTTGGACATTATCCAAGACAATGGACTATTACAAGAGTTGAGAAGCATGATGAGCATAAAAAATCATTATGATCAAGGGAGAACTAAAGGTCCCATTATAAGGTGGATGATGATGAATAAATTACATGAAACCACTACATCAAAGTAGTGTATGTATTTCAATTCATTTATTATTATTACATCTTTCATGTTTTCTAAGAAAATTGAGTCTGCACCTGGAATGATATTATATCATTAAGGAAAACATCTATGACTATTGTATCAAATGTTGATGTTTATGGGAATGTTTTTGTTGAAAATATTATAAGTCTCTATTAGGAGGAATATCAGGAAAAATTACCAAGAGATATCATATGCCTTAAGGCAGCTAAAAATCCTTCGGCAAAACTATCCTACACATGATCTGGAGTGGGAGGGAGTGATCATTGCATTAAAAATCTAGCAGTATTATCTCTATGAGGAGAAGTGAAAGATATATACTGACCACAAGAGTATAAAATATATATTCACACAAAAAGATAATAATATGTGCCAGTGAATATGGATAGATATCATCAAGAATTATGACTGATTAGTCCACTACCATCTTGGTAAGACAAACAAGGTGGTAGATGTTATAAGTAAAAGGGATCCTACATCTTTATTAATGATGATAATTGAAAAGGATATGATATTATAATATTTTCAGGGGATGGACATGGGAATAATTAAGGTAGGAACATCAATAATAATTTCTCAAATTATTTCTCAACCACATCTCATGGAGAAAATAAAGGATGCTCAAAGAAAATATGTGGAAATTATAAAAGGGATGGAAGACTTCAAAAATGGTAAATCCTCAGAGTATATCATTGATGAGGAAGGAGTTGTAAGATTTGGGGTCATGATTATGTATACCATCCGATCTATAGATAAAGAAGGAGATTTTAAATGGTGCACATAGCTTGAACTTCTCTATTAACCTAGGTAACACAGAGATGTATCATGATCTCCAAGAAAAATTTTGGTGGGACAATTTTAAAAGGGAGATTACTAAATATAAATCAAAGTTCTAGGTATTCAATTAAGTGAAAACTGAGAGGAAAAATTCGAAAGGGATGATGAAACCACTAACCATACCAACATGGAAGTGGGAGAGAATTACTATGGAGTTTGTAACTTTACATCTAATGACATCCATGGGAAATAATGCTATATGGGTCGTTGTGGATCATCTTATGAAGACATCTCACTTTATCAAAATTTTAGAGGAATTATCATTGGATAAACTCGCATGGATATACATCAAAGAAGTGGTAAGGATACATGGAGTACCACTACTTATTTTATCTGATCGTGATCATAGATTCACCTCGGTGTTATGCAAAAGTCTCCAACATACTTTAAGAACAGAACTGAACTTTAGTATGGACTATCATCCTCAAACTGATGGCCAATATGAGAGAACTATTAAGACATTGGAAGACATGTTGAGATCATGTTATATAAACTTCAAAGGAGTATGAGTTCAACATCTTCCACTGGTTTAATTCTCATACAACAACAGTTTCCACTCGAGCATCCAAATGGAACCATATGAAGCCTTTTTTTTGGGAAAAGGTGAACAATACTAGAGTATTGGGATAAAGTCAATGAGTGTATGCTGCTGGGGATAGAAATGGTCAAAGAAATTGTGGAGAAGGTGAAAACCATTCAGAATCATATCAAGGAATCCCAAAGTCAACATGAGAGTTATACATACAATCATCAACGAGACCTCGAGTTCAAAGTTGGAGACATTTTATTTCTCTATATATCTCAGTGGAAGAAAGTCATGAGATTGGGGAAGAATGGGAAACTCAGTCCCAGGTATATCGACCCCTTTGAGATCCTTAATCGAATCAGATTTGTAGCCTATCAACTAGAATATCCACCTACCTTGTTGAAATTACATGATTTCTTCCTTGTATCCCTCTTAAAGAAGTACATACCGGACCATTCACATGTACTCTCATTAGGGGTGGTACAATTGGAGGATTATCTTTTTATGAGGAGCATCCAGTGAAGATCTTGGATCATAGAGATAATGTTCTACATTACAAGACCACTCACCTAGTCAAGGTATTATGGAAGAACTATAAGTACAAAGAGGAAACATGGGAACTGGAGGAGGCAATGAAGGAAAGGTTCCGACACCTGTTTATATCTTCGATTGTAAAACGAAATTTCAAGGGAAAATTTTCATAAGGGTGAAATAATGTAATGAACCAAAATTTGCAGTGGAAATTTCTTTCATATAATTATATCATATAATCACATGAAATCACAACATAATGAACTACTAAGTGCAATGTGGCCTTTAAACATAAGTTTTTCACTTCTGTGATTTGAATTTCGAAAATCTGACATACGCGGTTGCGATCAGTAAGTTATTTGGAGTATGATATAACCAACATAATATTTGGTGAATAGTAACATACCCTTTCAAATAATAACATTAGACATATGAATAGTGACATATCCTAATGAATAGAAATCTTACCAATGATATTATATAAATAAGATTCAAGTGAAAGTATGATGTACCTATATTTTAGAATACGTAAATGAATGTTTTTAAACTAGTTTTTTATTAATAATTTATTATTTTCATTAAATTTTAAATTAATCATATTTATAATTCGTTTTGAAAAATGGGCTTCATTTTTGGATTCTACATATTGAAAAATGGATAGGGTGAATTTTTTATTTTTTTCTGCAATACCTGAATTTTTTGATGAATAGTAAAATATGATAATTCACAATAAATTCTAAAACCCATGTTTCTGTATCATGCTTGAGTCATGGATGATATAAATGGATATTTGTTCGAACTTACATGATTTTATTACTATTATTTTTCATGGAATCATCAATATTTCTGGTCTTGGGGGAAATTAATTAACTAATGATTAAAAAATTATGAAAACCCTCATATCCTCTACTATAACCCCCCCCCCTCACTCCCTCTTCTCTTCACACATCTCAAGCCTTATTCCATGCCAATATTCTTCCCAAATCTCTTCCCAATCTCCCGCCCATGCCCAACAGTACCTAGACTCTTAAAAATATTAATGCATCTCTTCTTAAGAGGCTCTCCAAGGAGTTAAACTCAAGAGGTAAATTCCTCTTTCAAATTCTTTTATTTCTTTTAAGATCTTTTCTTTTCTTGTTTCTTTCATCAAATACCTTCACCAAAATGGTATGATTAATCTAGTAACATATGTGTTCTAGAATTCTATTATTCTAATGGTATAATTCATTATCTTCTTTCCTTTACCCACCTTTTATTTAAAATAAATGACAACACCATTTGAGATGTTTTAATTTAGCACATTCAAGGAAAACCATTTATAAGTTTCTTTTATCATCTTTAATTATGGTCATGAAAACATTGGTGTTATGGTTGAACCTAATTATTATATATGTATATATATCCTAGTTATGGTTCTTTAATCCTTTTTTAAAAAATTTATTAAGTTAAAAAAGAAAAACATGTTCGTTGTAATCAAACCCACTGATTAACCAAAACTGTTGTCACTAATGTTTTATATAATAATCAATCTTCACTCCCAAGAACCGAATGAATTTTTATAACTAGTTAATATCGTGGATGTTCAATAATATCATACAACTTTATTTCTGTACATCCACTTTTGTCTTAAATGTTAATACAAACACGAATATAAGTAATCCAATAATTAAAACCAAGTAAGCAAACATACCCGTACAGTGAAATTGAGCCCCATAACCAATCAAAATGGTTATAAATGTACATAAAATGATTATAATAAATATTATACATATATAATAGGTTTTAGAGTTATTAATTAATAATCCTAATTTTTTTATTCAGGTCATTAATTTCAAGAAAATATCACCATCGGACTTAAGGTAAGGGATCCTCTCAATTTCACTCTTAATCAAGATGTCCTCTATGATATGCCATTTTATGTGTAATACCAAATAATGGGGTATGATTTTCTATATCCCTCATACTTCCCTAATGATTTATGAGTCACTAGAAACCCCATTTCTCTCTCATCAAGTCCTTTAAGGTACACCAGACACTATGCCGATAACCAGTAATGAATTATACCTGAACCTCATTTGTTCTTTTGGGTATCCTTATCTTTATTTATAGAAAATTGGAGTTATCTTATCTGTTTATGTAAATATTATAATTTTTTAGCTGTACAAAATTAATTTATCAAGACCCTTTCATCACTCTATTTTGTGTGTATACATGTTTTTAAAATATTCCCTCCTCAGTACTATCTGATAAGCAAACTTGTTTTAAGGGAACATCCTGAATTTTTACCCAATTTCAAGTGCACTCTATCATTTGTTCTAAGCCATCATTGTATTTATAAAATCAATATTTTTATTATAAAACCTTCTTTGTTAAATTATGGTATTATATAAAACATTTTCCTCTTTTTTATTTTTAAATCTCTATAGTATTTTCCATAAAACCACACAATAATGGATTAATGCTAAAATTTATCAAATACTTTTACTAAATGTTTTCACTTCTATTTGACATCACTTTCCATGATATATGACTATTTTACCTTATAAAAATTCATGTATATTCTAATTCCTTTCGTTCATAGTCACTTTCATGATACACCCATTGGTTGTGCTTTATGTCATGATTGTGGTACCCGATTATTTTCATGGATAACACTTATGTTTATGTAAGATTAATTATGTATGATTATTTATGTGGAAAACATATTCATGAAATGTAATATTGGTGCACCCATGTAGCGCTCCAATGCATTGGGTAATGTTAAGTCTAATGAGATTCTATGTGAAATGGGATTGGTGGGTAGCCTTGACCTGTACTACAATGGGAAATGAGATTCACGGTTATCCTTGACCCATACTACAACGGGAAATGAGATTGGTGGTTAGCCTTGAACTGTGCTACTATGGGAAACAATATTGGTGGTTAGCCTTGACTCATACTAAAGAAATGTTTTATTAATCGGCCACATTTATATGATTCAATGTTAAAATGATATCATTTTTATATGTTTTGATTCGATATGTTCCATGCTTTCGATATGACTATGTCGTGCCTCTGAACTCATGTTCTAAAGAATTATTCTTATGTTCATTCCCTTACTAGGTTTTTTAGCTCATATATTTATTCATGTGTTTTCCAAGGTACCCTATGCAGATGTAAAGGCTCAATGGAAGTTAGGATCTTTTTATGGATATTAAGTAAAGAAATGTTTTTTTGCCCCATGTTTTATGTTTTATGTACCTAGTCTTCCAAGATAATAGACTCAATGATCATTGTCTTGTAATCCAATGTATAATTATACTTAAAATCATGTAATGTTATGTGGAAAAGTCTAAGGTCTCTATATATTTTCTACTCAAAACATGAATATTTTTAATCACATTAAAATGATTCAGGAATTTGATTGTTTTTCAGCCCCTTTTAACTTGATTCCTACCCTACATTTGATCTTCGTAAACCCTTAGAAACCATGAACTGACTTGATAAAATGTTAAATTATAATCCTAATTTCCCTTCCCTCCTTAATTATTTTATAAATTTTCATGATTATTCACTTGATCTTTAAATAGGTATTTTTGGTCATTCATGGTATATATTGGTAAATACCCATGAATTTTAGTGTGGGGGAGTTTATCATTTATTCATTTTGGAAGAAGTGCTTCCAAAACCACTACTCATCTTATTTTTAGTGGTTCCTATCTATAAAAAAAATCAAATATTAAAAAGAGGTACTAGCTTCATTCATTACATATTATTGACGATTTTAGGCCCACATTGTCAAGGTAATATCAGGGTGATGATACCTTTGAGAGCCCTTGATTGGGGGTGAACTTTCAGTAAGATTTATTTTGAATATCATGATTTATTGTTTAAGAATTCAGCCTCTTTTTAAATTCTATGAGATTAATTTTCATCATTACTTTCCAAACCTTAGCCTCAGAAACATTTGAACCTTATTGAAAGCCCTCATGATTTTTGTGATTTGACTTTTGAAGTGGAGAATGGGAACACTTTAATGCCTACTAATAGAGTGAATATACTTAATATTGAGCATAACTCTAATTATATAATCTTGAGTAAAGAGTGTGGTACTTTTTGGTGAGGTATATCATCAAGTGACATGTTTATTTATGGAAAGATAAATAATGTGGATGAAAGATGATGAAAATTTATAGTTAAATTATATATGAATCTTGATTAGAATATCTTTGGACTTGAAATATTTTTTTGTGCCTTTTAATATATTCTACTATGGCTATATTATTTACCATTATAATATGTTAAATGCTTCCCTTTTTGGAGTATGTTTTCTATTGATTTGATTTTGAGATTTATCTTGAGGACAAGAAAATAACTATGTGTGGGGGAATTTGATGTAACCAATTTCTGTATACTGTTCCATATATTTTATTGAGCATAAAAACTTTTTTTTCACCAAATATCAATCTTTTTGTGGATGAAATTATTTATATTGGTGATTATGATTATTTTTAGGTATTTTCCATCCAAAGATAGAAATCAATAAAGGGAAGAACAAAAATTGAAATATACACAATGTGTACTTATAACACATGCCGTGTATTATTTCCATGACATGGATCAAGAAGATAGGATACACACCCATGTTGTCGGAAAAATTATACATACCATCTTGTTCTTATATACACATTGTTCAATATTTTCAAGAAGTGGTTGGTGGTTGTTGTTTGATATTACACACTATGTATAGTGGTTCTTCACACCATGTACTTCCATCTACCAGGAGTCGCCGTGTTCCATGTCAACGACGACACAATATCTCACCCACCAAAGGAGAAAAGAGACCCAAAGTGTGTTGACTTGGGTACAAGATGTGTACTTTCTGGTACTTTCCATGTATTCATAATAAATATTAAAGGGGGGAAGGCCCTCCAAGATTGGGAGGGGATTCATTCCAATCTGGACCAAGGAGGAAAATTACGTAGACACCCAAGAAGATAAGGAGAGATGAAAAGAAAGTAGGTGCTACCTATACCTCCCCTACTATCTTCAATCCAAAGTTTTTTCCATGTTTAATTTATTTATCACATATCTTTTAGTTATTATCTACTTCATGAGTAGCTAAATCCCCTATGTGCTGAGGCTATGGACGTTTATGTGTTTTATTTTGTCAATTGTGATAATATAATCATTATATTTATTATTCTCTAAGAATTCCTTAATAATTCTTTAAAAATTTCACTAGAAATCTTTATAAGACAAAGAACATGATTTCTAGAGATCTTATAAGCAATTAAAATTAAGAACATCCATGATCATTGGATATGATTATCATCTCAAAAAGGTTTTTAATTAATAAAAATAAAATAAAAAAAATTCCAGACCAAGGAATTGGTCTATATTGATTTAAACAAAACTCACCAGATGAAGGGGTTTCTACTAAATTCATGACCCATATATGTGAGTTATCGTGAATAACACAACCTCAGAATAAAATTTATTTAATAACAACCTTTAAAATCCACATGTTTGATGCATTCATTTTATTTTAAAAAAAATAATCATTTTGGAGTTTTTCTTTATATTTAAAGTAATTTGTTAAAGCAATTGAAATTAAATCACCCTATTATTTAAAAAAAATGACTCTAAATTTGATCAAATTTCACTAAATTTATGACAAAATAAAATAAACAAAACACAATAACTCCCTTTCATTGGAGATCGATCCCTTACTTGCACTATACTTGTTTGGGTAATTTAATTTGAATTGTCGAAATAAATACTTTGGCAGAAATGATACTAGGTATATAAATTTTAATCCTTTTAGTGATAGTTTACTATAAATTAATGAAGGTAATGAATATATAAATATTGAATTTAAATTTTTAGGAGAATGTGAAGTATTATCTTAAATTTTTTCAGGATTTGTTTTAATTTGATTTAATATTATGTTTATATTGGCATGTTTCCTTGATAAATATCTTATATGGTGGTGGATTGATTTTTTTTTCAACAACATCCACTTGAAACTAATTTTTTTTGTATCATCATGAATAATCAATTAATGACATATAGTCAGATAATGAACTAAATTATAGATGATCTAATGGTTTATGTGAAAATACATTTAATTAAAAAAGTGGAATTGAAATGAGATTCTTTACTAAATTTGAAATTTTTTTTTATAAGATATGATGTTTTTTTGTGTTGTGTGTGTGTGGGGGGGGGGGAGGTTGTGGTAATGATATGGTTGAGAAATGGGGTTTCATGTGGTTGTTGGGATGTTTCAATTCACACCTTGTTGTGAGTTGTTTTGTTTTAGGATTCAGATTGGTATGGATGGTGATAAAAATGATATTATAATATAAATCAATGTTCTTGTTTTAGTGTAATGGGTTGCTAGGATAGAATATAGAAAATAGTTTAACATTAACTAAATACTAAAAATGAACTTTGGTTTTCATTCTGCTTGCGTGGGGTTGTGAATTTAGGCTTGGCGGTGGATGTGAGGGCCTTGTGAGTAGGCTGGTGATATTTTTGTAAACCTACAACTAATGTTTGGGTTGGTTTATATATATGTATTGATACATTTTATTTTCATTTTTCATTTTTACACTCACCAAACCCATGTTAAGAACCATGTGACCACACACACATAGCCACATGGGATGGTGGGTTTCCCAACTTCCTCGTGGGAGGATGGATGATTGGCCACCCGCTCTTCCCTGCTCCATCTTCTTGGAGATAATGGAATAAGTGTATTTGGGTGAGTTGTGATGTGGTTCCCCAGGTGTCTTCATGATCTGTTTTGATGTGGTTTCCTAGGAGTACTTGTGATGAGTTGTGGTGTGCGTTCCCAGGTGTATTCAGGATGAGATGTGATATGTGGCCCATGTGTGTGTGGGCGGGATGTGATGTGATGTGTGTCCCATGTGTGTGTGGGTGGGATGTGATGTGATATATTTAGGAGAGGTAAGAGCTACATGAAATTTGTCATTGGGGGTGTGATATCAGATAATCAATTGAAATGTGGTGTGGGGTATCCTATAATAAATGTGATATATTTTATATTATATTACTTAGATGCATTATTTTGTGAGACAGACTTGGTGAGGTTGGGATTATGGTTAGTCTAACGATTTTGTGCTATTTGGTTTTTATGTTTTCTCATGGTTTATTTGTATGATATTTCCATTTCTATGTGGGAGAGTTCGGTTTTCCTACTGAATATACCTATACAATCATCCTATTTAAATAAAATCCATTTTTAGGTTTCCAAGATGATTACATAGACTATGCTAGGTGTTACTAAGTCAGTCCTTGGGACCTTTGGTATGTTACAACTCTAGTTTGTTTTTGGGCGTTTAGTTTGGAGGCTTGTATTTGTATCATTTATATTTAAAAATGAATCATAGGTTGGTTTTTGTTTTTTCTTATATATATATCAGGGAGTTTATTTGGGTTGATATATCCTATATCGTGATCTTCTTTCCTTATAAAGGTTAATGACATCCATATTATGATATTTGAACACCCTTGGTGCTTGTAGCCATCCCAAGGCCTACTGGAGTTGGGAGTCAAAGGTAATTATCTCCATCCCCTCATTGAAGTATCTTTTTAGGGAGGGTTTTTTGACATATAATATTATATTTCATCTTCTTATAATATCTTATCACCCGTTTTTTAATAATATTCCATCATTATTGTTGTTTCAAATGTTAACTATATTGTTTTCTTATGCATGTTTTGTCACAAAAGTTCCAGTTATTGTTCATAGGATATATATAAATCATATAAATAATGATATTAATGTTATAGGTATAATATTTATAAATTTTATACCTTTTTAGAATAATCCTTAAAATTTAAACATGGAAAGTGAATTGCATCTCTTCTTAGATAAGATAGGGCATACGTACACATGAGCGACGTTATCATCTCATTAATGTGTGAAATGGAAACAAAGTAGATGGTATACTAATTTTATATAATAAATATAAATTCATATGTATCCAATTTATTCATTATTACCATCATTTGGAATATTCTTCTGAGTTAGTGATGGAAAAAAGATTACATCAGTTTTCCAGGCGATAGTCGACCAGAAAAACTAGCGATAACATTATTTCCCATTTGATAGAGAAAGAGAAGGATAAATATTTTTGAAATAGAAATAACATATCAATATATGGTATATACTAGATTTATTATATTTTAATTTTTAAAACATAATTTAAGGTGGTAATAAAAGAAGTAAAAAAGAAATATCTTAGTGAATACAATCACCTTTTCTTAGAACAACATCCTTTGGATCTCTTATTAAAGTCCCTATGGATGAGATTTTTTGGATCCCAAAACATCTATAATTTTTTTAAGGATTTTTGAGAGGTATTTTCTAACGGTTTAGTCAAGATAAACATCTTGAGAGTTTTGAACATGTGAGGTTAGAGGGGTCCCTATTAAAACCGAGTCAGAGATGCATTTTTATCAGTACAAAAAACTATTCAATATTGTGAAGTCACTCTCACCCCAAGTGCCTCTAAAATTTATAAATAATTCATTTTAGGGAATTTAATTTCAACCCAAACAACCAAAAAATATTTACATTTTTTAAACAAGTTATTCTATTATCCTATATGTTTACTAACTTTTACCATTTTAGATTACTGAACGATAATTAGTTTTGTATCTACATACCTATGTAATATATAATTTAAGGCTAAAAAATGAGACTTATTAGTTAATTTGTAGTTAATAATTCTAAATATTAAATCAATTTTATTAAATAAAAATCTTATTTTTGTGGAAAACAAATTTTTACATAGATGCATGTAACGTGAAAACTTCCATTTTAACCTCAATCAGGGAAAATAAATTTTAACTTATTTACTAATCATTATTAAAAAATTAAGTTTACCTTAAAATATAATATTAATGATTCTAATTCAAAATATTGAACCAAAATTTTTAAATCAAATTCATATAAATAGAAGAATTTAATTTAAAATTAAACACGCAAGCAGAACAAAAAATGCAGTTTTCTAAAGAAACGTTTTCTCAAATACAAATAGTTTTGCCAAAATTAAAATTTATATAGATTATAATAACCTAAATTAGATTAATTATAAAATAAATGATCTAATTTTACTTTTAAAACAATTTTATAACTAAATGAAACTTTGAAAAATATTTAATTGATAAGGTAGTTTTTAATAAAAAATGTATTTTTCACCATTCATTGAAAAAAATAATATATTCATAAAATTATCAAAAAGAATAAATATATGATAATGTTGAAATCTTAATTTAAAAATTTATTTTTTTCCCACATTTTATTTCCAAAATTGGTAATAAATAATTTTGAAATAATTTTTCCAAACAACATGAAATCTATATTTAGAAAAATTTAGTTTTGAGCATAAATCTGGATTTAATTTTGTCCTTTACCTAAAAATATAAGTTGAATGATAAAAAATTTGATTGAATACATAATATATAAATTTCATTAAAATCAGTAACTAATTTTGAATAATTTAATTAATTAAGACAAAAAAACATTGTGCATGTAAAAATTATTTTTTAGATTTTTTTATTTTACTTTATAATGATTTTTTATTTAAAATTGATTGATAACTAATGAATTTATTTTATAAATGTGTAAAAAATATACCTTTAATAATTTATTTAGTCATATTCATACCCACCTATTTAATAACTTGTTTATAATGGTATACTGCAAGATATCAGAGATATTAAATTTATTTAAAATAAATATACTGTAAAATCTCAGGAATTTCAATTCTATCTCTTTAAATAAAATTCATCATCAAAATTTGAATTTTCTCATTAAAAAAGGTTTTATATTTGAAAATTCATTTTTTTAAAAACCCACATCATAAATGGGTCTAACAAAACATCCTCTTTATTATATGGAAAGGGTTGAATGAAGGTCATCTTAAAGAAAACATAATAGGTTTATAAGTAGGAAAAACATAGTGGGAAGTTAAAATATACAAATAGAGAATAAATCTAATTCCTATAGAAAAATATAGAGTGATAAATAATATGGGAATTATAAATATAACAACTATAAGAACATAAATATGCGATGGGTGAAGAGATCATCAATTCATCATAAATGAAGGGTAAATGATTTTTTTATTTCAAGATCATTTTACTAATGCTGCGGAATTATTTTTCTTTATTATCTAAGAACATAAGGAAATATAATTACTTTATATATTTTTATTTCATAAGAATAATTAAATCCTTTGGTTATGATTCGGTTAATTTATACATTACCAATTACTCTAAAGAATTAATATTCAATATGTTTTTATAACAAAATCACAAAAATTAATATTGAATGGATTATAAGATCCATAATAGAGTGAAATGTCCTTCCATATGTGTCCTAATATTTACCAAAAACAAAAGGTTAGCATGAGTTATACGATATAATATATTCATCTCTAAACATCAATATTAATATCCAAAGATCAAGTTAATATTTATCCATCAAATCATTTAAGTTAAAATAATGTCATTTTAACGAGAACATCACATGGGTCAGTGGTACGCACTACACCCATTTCATAATTCGAATGTGGTATCAATACTAATTGACTCAGAGGTCATTATAGGTTTTCACATGGTGTATAGGTTTTAATGTTTCTAATTTTTTTTTATATATTTCCTATAATATTACCCATAATATGATGAACATATTCAGAAAATCATTTTTCATCATATAACATTATAACCACTATGGTATTTTTTATGAATTGTTTTTTCCATGAAGTCAAAAAATATTTTTCAACTATTATTACCTTAACATAAGTGATAATAAAAACCCTAAAGGTTATCAATACCTTCATACATATTAAAAGATAATTCTTCCTCAAATAATATATCATGTTGAACATAAGGGTTACATATACCTCAAAAAAATAAAACTTCTCCAAAAATTCCATTAATAACATGGAAATACAACCACAAAAAACTACATAAGGGGTGTTTATGGATTTGGGCATAATATCCACCTTATAATCGTCTAATAATGATGGTACCATAAACTCTTAATTTAATATTACATGAAAACAAATATTATTACAAAATTAACACAATAATTAAATGTTTTCATGACTCTTATTTCCAAAACATGGTTGGTAAAACGAATTCTATAGCATATTTCTTGAATCTAAATACATAAACTATTCAATTCTCTCATATAAATTATTGGTATAATACAGGTCATTCCATTATTTAGGAGGTAACCATTCAAAGTGGGCATTGACATTGTTAATTCTTAAGCTCCCCACATTTAAGACAAAAAAACTATATATAGATCTCTATAATGAAATGTTTTTCTGTTTATTTAAAACCTCATATTTCAATGAATATTTCTTGATATATGACATTCTATTTCACAACTAATACATTTACCTATTCCTTTGAGATGATATCATGGGTTTCCCTTTATACATTTATTACATGACATAAATTGAGAATTATTTCCTACAAGGTTTCCTCAATCTGATATCTTAGTTGAATATTTCCTTATTTTCTTTGGGGTTTTTTAGAGTTAGTTAAGATATAGGTTATTAATAACATATTAGGATAACTGATTAGGAATAATCATGATAACATTCACTCCAACTGTCATACCATTTGGTTATAATCCCCACATTTACCATCATAATCATTATTAACAAAATTCCTTCATCTTCCAGACATTGAAAAAAACTAAAGAGAATAGTGTGACTGACAATAATCATAGTGGACAACCATATAACCATTTATAGTATGTATAAATCATGAAACAATCTTTTTAATCTATAAACACCTTAAAATTATTAAAGGTTGGTCATTGTTATCATCTATTCAAATCCTTCCTGATTTTTAATAAATGAAATGTGGATTACCCTAAGAATATACCCAAGGAGTGCTAAAACTGGTGTCCAACAAGACCCATTATACAACACCAGGGGGTGATTGAGTGAAATACCAATTCACCATTTTTACTGTTATCACCCCATGGTACAATGTTTTTGAACTACATCCAATTGTAGTAAATAGATATGGATGTATTTTTAGGTAATATATATATAATCTCAATATTAAAACACTTTAGGATATTATCCAATACTTAAAAATAAACCCAAAATGTTTCATAGTGTTATGTTACCTGATCAATGTTTTACTAAATCTTATTCTCAAGGTTTCTACTAAAATTTATCTAATAAAATCTATAAGGACACAGACCGTAGTAGCTCAGAGCTTGTGGATAATTTATTACATTGGAATATGTGAGAAGCGATCAAATCCCAAAGATATGAATAGTTTAGCAACCTTGGTAAACTAGATACATTCTTTAGTCTTTTTGTTATTTGAAAACATAAATTATAATATTGTAAATGTAAAAATTTTTCATCCTTGAACTCATTAAAATATTCATTATTCATATCCTCATGTTAGGCAACAAAATAATGGTAAGCTCAAATACTTAGTAAGAGTTATTTAAAATGTAATATGTCATGAATCAATAAAGAATAATCAATATTTCATGGTAAAAAATGAAAATACCTTCTACATAATCATTAACTTTACCATGAATAATTATATGGTAGTAAAAAATTATTATTAAATAATACCATATAAATAATCACATGATCATGAATCCAATCCTTGAAAACTATTAATGAAATAATCTCATAGGAAATGAAAATTTAATTCTAAATGGGGTAAATGATTAATATTATACATTTTTATCTTAGACGTCATGATATCTATACCATACATTCCTTCCAATAAGACCATTTAAAACTATGGGTAAAAACCTATTTAATTCTAGCTTACTCATTTGTCTCATGAGACTTGTTTATTTTTTATGGGGAAATAAAATTCTAGTACCCACCCTTCACTGCATGTCAGATTCATTCCTTATATATCAAATGACAAATTTAATTCATGAACAATATTCCTTATCAATAAATGAACATTTTTAATAAAGAATGCATAATATCAATATTTCCATAATCAATTAAATAACATCCAAACTAAACGCCGTATATATAAATGGAATATTTTTTAGGAAAAAATCCTATCTATGATACAAATAATATAGATATTAGAGTTATTGTAATGTATAATGATCACTAGATAGTGAATGTTTCATGAAAAGTTAACGAATAAAAAATTAACCAAGAAAGTGAATGTTAATACATTCTATTTCCAAAATAATCATAAATCATCTAGAGAAAGAATAAGGATGGTTTCTTTACAAAATATTAACAGTAGATAATATGTATATTTAATTATTTTTTTATGAATATAAATACCATAAGAATATCATCCAAACATTCTTCATGAAAATACTATTTTCAGCTTGAAAATCAATTTCAAAAATAGATATTTCTAGAATATTAGGGAAATTTTTATATTTGAAAACAACCTTGAAAACATTTAATTTTTTTTAAAACCATGAGTCTTCATAAAAAAGAACATTCCATTCGTGCTGAGTATATTAAAACAGATTCCTTTCACATTTTTGGTAAAAATTCAAAAAGAACCTTGTTTGAAAAATGATAAGAAGTTTATTTAAAAATAAATAAAAAAATAAAACATGGGTATATGAACCTTCAATAAATAATTCTGGAATATTAAAAATATTTGTTAATAAATTTTTTGGAAAATATAGATATGGGAAAAATCATTCTGAATCGAAAATGGAAATAAATTTGGGTTTTCTTAAAAAACATTTTTCTAAATCATTTTAAATACAAAAAAGGGTAAAATGGTAGTTTTACATAAAAGTTTCCAGAATGAATAAATGAGAAGAAAAAAGGAATGGGTTGACTTCAATAGTAATCAAATAGTTTCCTTTAATGTAAATTTAAGAATAAACAATCTTGATTAAAACGAGATTGAAACACAACATCATACCGATTTGGTAACTTTTTAATCATAATACCTATAAAAGGAATACCATAAAATGATACATTAAATACCATGTATATAATTAGATTCATTATATAAAATATCAATGGGGGAATTCTCTTCACTTTATAAATATAAATAGGTTCATAAAACCAAATATGTCACAATGAAGTGGAAATTGAGACAAAATCTATTACAAATACTGTTTTGTTGATGTTAGGGTTAATAATTTAATTAATTATTACATATAAAATATAAATATATATATATAAAAAGTGGAAAAAAAACATTAAATTATCAAAATTAATTATAAAAATTCATAGAATATGAAATACATTGAAGAGGTAAAATATTAAAACGAAAATTAATTGAGTTATGAAATTCCTAACCACTTGGTAATTTTCAAGTAAAATCACCTTAGAAAAAATAATTTAAATTAAAGAATAAAATAAAATTATGTATGAAGGAATTATTATATAAAATGTATATGGGAATTATATACACCATATAAACAAAATTAGGCACATAACAGTATAATACGTCTCAATAAAGGAAGAGTGAGAAAAAACCCTATAACGCATGTTTTCATTTAGTAAAACATGATTTATCCTCCTACTTATCTGTTTTAGACATTTAATTATATTATAATATAACCATATTAATATTTATAATATCATATATTATATTATTATAACATATTATCATCCATTCGTAAATAATATTTCATTATTACCATTGTATTGGGTGTTATCTTCATTTTTTTATCATGCATGTTTTGTCACTGAATATGAAGTTTGAATGAAAAAGATATACCTATAAGAAATCAATAATTATATTAATTATATAATATAATATTTATTGATTTGATACATTTTTAGAATCATTCTTTCAATTTAAACATGGAAAGTGGATCACATCGCTTCGTTGAGATGGTAGGTCGTACGTACGCACGAGAAACATTATCATTTACATAATTTGTAAAATGGTACGGAATTATATGGTAAAATATTTTTTTTATAATAAATAATATTTAATATTTATCCTAAATATTCATTAATTCCATCATTATTACCATCAATGCGATTTAGTGATGGAGGACAAATTATATCGGTTCGCATGGCTATAGTCCGCCTTAGACACGATCAATGAGTATGTTTTCCTTTTGATGAAGGAGGAGGTAGATAGATCTTACTGAAAAAAGTAATAAGATCTAATTATATAAGAGATACTTTTGTTATTTAATTGTAATTTTCATGAAATAATTGAAGGTGGTTAAAGAATATGTTAAAAGGAAAAAGTAGAGTTTGGATAATTACCTTCTCTAAGAATAAGCCCCTTGGATCTCTTATAAAGGACCCTAGAGTTGTTATTTTGGAAATAAAAAAACATCAATATTATTTATAAAAATGTTAGGGAGATAATTTTTAGGTTTTTTTCAAAATAAATGGATTGAGAGCTGTGAATATTTGAGGGAAGGGGGTTCCCTTATATAATTGAAGAGGGGTGACATTTTTCTAAATTCCCAAAACTAATCAATAATGGGAAGTCACTCTCACTCATAGTGCCTCAAGAATTGATAAATAATGGAATTTATCGAATTCATATTTATTAAAATCTATAACTAAAAAATTAACATGTTTTAAACATTTAAATCGCTTATCCTCTGAATTTATTTACCTTTACCATTTTAGGGTTCACCATGATAATAAGTTTTTTTTACCTAGGTAATTTATCCTTTATGACTAAAAATAAATAGGGCATATTATATCATTTGGACCAAATTATTTTAAATATGAAATAAATTTTACAAACTAAAAATCATTTATGTGTGTAATATTAATTTTAACATAGGAACATGAAATACAGAAAACACCATTTTAACATTAATTACAGATAATAAATTTTAATGTGTATACTAATCAATTTGAAAAAAAATTAATTTAAACTCATTATATAGTATTAATTATTATAATTAAAAGTATGGAATCGATTTTTTCAAATTCAATTAACACTATTGGAATAATTTAATTTATAATTAAACGTACAAGCACAAAAAATGTGGTTTTTCAAGGATCCTTTTCTAAAATTAAACATAAAATCATAATTAATTATTAAATTGATTATAATGACATAAAATGGATTAAAAATAATATAAATGACTAATATTTATTTTAATGCAATTAAAAAAAAATAAACTTCAAAAATTCTTCAATAGAAAATGAATGTTTCAATAAAAATCTGTATTTCATTATTCTTAGAAAAAAATATTTTCAGTTAATAATCAAAAATTAACTAAAAGATTATTTTAACATTTTGATTTATAAAATGATATTAATATTTTAAAATAAATTTTAAATAAGTGTAAAAAATTAATTTTAAAATAAATGCACAAAACAAAATAAAACTACTTTTTTGAAAAATAACATTTTAAAGCATAATAATAGATTTATTCGTTTCCCTTGAATGAAAATATTATATGAATTATAAAATAATTTATAAAATAAATAGTAAATAAATTTACTTAAAATAATTAACTAATAGAGACTAATTTAATTTATCTAGATAAAACGGCACAACACTCTTAATTTGTTTTAGAAAAAAATTTCTTTTACTTTCAGATGTTTCTTATTTTTATTTATATTCGATTGATAACTAATTAAATTATTTTATACACATGTAAAACATATAATTTTCATAGTATTTTTAGTCATTTATATACCCTCCAATTATTAACTAGTTTATAATGGTAAACTATGATATAGTTCCTTTATAGTCGGGGTTTCCTATACCATAATCTACCAAAAAGATGAAATTTATTTAATCTAAATATACTATAAAATAATAGGGTCTTATAGGGTCTCATGGTTATCTCACATTTCATTAAACTATGCGGAAAAACATCGTAGATTTCCTAGTTTAATAAAAATGATAAATTTCCATTCTGACCCTATTCATATTTGAAGCCTTACCCCCCTCCCCTCTTAACCATTCGACCCAGGTGAGTGTATCACCTATCCCCCTGTGAATTATCCTTCGCCCCATATGACATTTTATGATTTATTAATGATTATATGATGATTCATCAATGTAATCTTCTCCTAGCCTCATTACCCCATTAAATTCTTCAACTTATCTTCCCATTATATCCTAATAAGTCCTTGGGGACCTATGGTTAATTTATAATCAAAATTATTTTCTATTTTTATTATAATTTAGGGATTTTATGTTTTATATGGTATTTTTCATATCATTATGGTGGATTAACACATGAACTAGATAATGAAACTGATCATATGTAGGTTGTCCCATTAAATACTACTTAAATTGAAATCTATAATTTTTATGGATTATATTATATTTTTCAATGTTTTATGGTTACTACCACATATACCTAGTATATTATGTCAGATAATAATAAAATCCATGGATTTTTCACATAATATGAAAGTGTTTTCTTTTGGATTCCCTAGGTTCAAATCTATTTACAATTCCCTGAACACATTGGGTTTTATTTATTTTCTCATTGGATCTACATGATTTGTTATCTAACTAATGTTGGTGTTTCAGTTTTGAAACATAATAAACAAGGGTTTTTTCTCTAGATATAGGTGTGTGTGGGATATTTTGATGTTTATGAGAATCTTATAATTTTTATGATGATTTACTGTTGGTGATGTGTTTTTGGTTTTCAAAGTAATTTTATTGCTTTGTGTTATAAATTATGGTATAAATTATCAGTTATAAATTCCCACAGATAGTTATACGATTAAGAATTCATTGTTTTTTGGGTAAATTTAACTCTCAATTAATGATTGAAGGGACCAATGGGCATAATTCAATAAAACTTTTCTTATGATTCCAACCTTTAAAACATTCCCCTTTATTATTGTGAAAAGGTTATTAAATTATTAATATCTTGATTCTATGTGATGAATGACCATTTGAGTAGGGTGTATTTATATCATTTTATTATTTCTGTAAAAGTTGTCATTTTTATAAATAGTTCTCATAGGCCAGGTTGAGTTTTATTTATTTATTGATATAATGATATTTTATATGATAATTGTTTGGACCACCTCTATTTTTTATGGGGAACTATGGTTAGAATGGTAGGAGACCTAAGAACACTTACTTCACAAGTTTGTGATCATTTCTTTGGATAATGGCCTCAAGCTGAGAGTTTTATCAATATAGGTAGTTTTCTATTTGGTCAGGCCAGCTAGGGTAAAAAGTAGAGATATGGAAGTGTTTTTGATATTAGGTTCCAGTATTATTATATTGTATTTATTTTGGAGGTTGTTTCGGTGCGGATGTGCGTCGGGTTACGCTGTTCCGCCAGGACGCGTTCGCGCGTGCACCCGTCAACCCGAGGGGATGGGCGCGCGGCTTGTGGCCCCTCAGTCCCGCTTTCCAAAGGCGGGCGGCATCCGTCCCTTGTTCAGGGGCGTCTGCTCCTTGATCGAAATCGGGATGATGGGATGTCGGCTCCTCCTTCCGTGGACGTCTCCTCGGAACTCGTCGCCTAATCCGGGTCTCCCTCATAGATTTAAGAATGTTCGTTAATCTCGTTCCTGGCGCCATGTCTCCATGGACACCGGTTAATTACGTTGCTTCCGCCCGGACGCTCCAAGGAGTCTGGTCGGGGCAGCAACCTGCGGTGAGGAGACCTGGTGGCTCTGGGTGTCGGGGGCGTGCCTTAACACGGCGACTTTGCATGTCTGCCTTCCGTCCCTAATAGGGCTTCTCGAAGGCGTGATGGCCTGAGGCATCCCGCGCTGGGTACGGGGAACTGCGTTGCCTGAGGTTTTCCTCAGCTTCCCATGTTTAACACGGGGTATGCCGCGAGTTTAACGTCCAGCGGGGACGGCATCGGACTGATCAACACGAGGAGTGGATCAGATGACAGAACCCCTTGCGGGGAACCTCCGACGCTGGGGCCAACACATGGGCGGCTTCCCGAGTGAAGTGGAGTGGAATGGAATGGCATGACCCCACCGGGATGTGGCGGCCCGGGTAAGGATCAGGATGGATGATGGAGTGAAGAGCTTGGACCCCGTAGGGGCTTCCTACGTACCATGCGTTAGCGCGAATCAAAGTCAGCGTAGTTCGGATATACAGTTTAACGTCATGTTGGACGTCGGCAAGCCGACTCACAAAGAGATCGAGGCCACCGGGCGGAGGATTGAACCGAACCACCTCGCACAGAGGGGGATGGAACGGCCGGGTGGATCACAGTTTTACGTCATGCTGGACGTTGGCAAGCCGACTCACAAGGAGATCGAGGCGGTGGGGAAGCAAAATGGAGATACACACGTGCAGTCCCCCACAGAGGCGGATTCATAGGTGAATCAACGCAAGTGTGAACCCGGGAGGGGTCCACTGATGGACGAACCGACGTAAATACGACCGGGACGACCAGGTGGTGGGTTTGAACCTCAGAGAGGCTTCCTGCGTACCCTGTTTAGAAGACAGGGATCAAAGTCCACGTAGTTCGTTATGTTTGCAACACTCTACCCCCGTGGGCGAAGGCCACTCCGATCCCGACATCCCTGCAGAAACGAGCGGGTGGGGGCCACATCCAAACCGGGGGGACCCTGCGTGCGAGACACGGGATCAAGTGATGCGGACGGTTTAACGTCTTGCCGGACGAAGTACAGTTTAACGTCGTGTGTTGAGGATGAAGATGCTTGGTAGTTTAACGTCTTGCAGCGCGGACGATGGTGCAGTTTAACGTCGTGCGGGACGTATGCAGTTTAACGTCGTGCAGGACGTAAACGCCTGGCAGTTTAACGTCTTGCAGCGCGGATGTGGCATAGTTTAACGTCATGTTGGACGTATGCATTTTAACGTCGTGCAGGACATTGAAGCCGCCGATAGGTCCGTGTCACTTCGCGCAAGCCTGGAGGGCCGTACGGAAAGAAAACGCACAGTGCGGGCACCCGGGATGAGGGTCATCGGGCGCCACGCAGGCGGGTACCCAAAGGGGGTCAAAGGGGGCGACCCCGGCGGTTTGCGCGCAAAATAGGAGCTTTGCGCGCAATACCGCGGGTCGGCGCGCAAATGGATGGGCTGGCGCGCAATTGGGCCAGCACTTTGCGCGCGAATGATAGAGATTGCGCGCACCAGGCTTTGGATAGCGCGCGGGGGCAACGGCTCATTCTTTAATCGAATGGCCACTTTGAAAATGGGGGGTGCGCGCAATCGGGTTGGATTGCGCGCACCCGGGGGCAATTGCGCGCAAGAGGCTTCTTTTGCGCGCAAATGCCTTTGAGTGAAGGGTTATTCAAAAGGAAAGGAGCCAAAGGGATTGCGCGCGAAGGCGAACCCCAAGGCTTTCTTGCGCGAAAGAAAAGAGGTTACCTGAAGATCTGCATTGCGCGCGGAAGGAGTTGGATTGCGCGCACGAGAGACCTTTCGAATTCTGGCAACCTTCAAAACGTCGGGGGTCACCTTATATTTATAGGCAACCCCGGGCGCGGAATCCGGTTCGCGGGCGCGGAATTCCCTTCGCGGGCGCGGAATCGGGCCTGGCGCGCAAGGGATTCGCGCGGGCCCCGGGCGCGCAAAATTGCGCGCCGGCCCAGCGCATTGCGCGCATCCCGGGAGGTTTGCGCGCGGCTCATCAACTTTGCGCGCAGGTCTCCAAAATTCCGCGCAAGGCCTCCGGGCCCTCCGAAACATGCTTCCGACTCCAAATATGACCTCGCTTCCCGCATCCGGAGTTTCGTTTGGCAACAACGGACTTTTCTGGCGTCTACAAAAGCCCCCCCTCGGAATCTGATCAGCGAGAGGTCGCAACGATCGGGTTCCGAGGGAGATGCCGGAATGCCGAAGTCCTAGGTGGCACGGGACTGTGGCGCGCAAAAAGGGGCCTCAGGCGCGAAATTCGCCGCTGCGGTCGCGCAAAGCGCTTTCCGCGCAGCGCGGACCCCGGCCTCGCCTATAAATAGGGGCCCTGGGTCCCCCGCACCGTACACTGGCCTTCCGCGCGATAAGCCTCTAAGCTCTCGTGCGCGAAATTGCCTTTTCCGGCGCGGAATTCGCCCGCTCATCGCGCAAACCTGTCCGGAATTCTGCCTGCTTTTGCGCGAACACCCGGGGTTTTACGCGACGGACTTCCTGATTGCGCGCCGTCCACTAGGATTGCGCGCCAACTCTCAAACTTCTCTACCAGCCTCGTCCGCTCCCGCACGCTTCATCCCTTTACCCGCACGACTCCCGAAGCTTCTGAGATGGCCGCGAATCAAGGAAATGAGGGGGATGCCGCCACTCGCAGAGCTGAGATGGCGATGAACGAGGAGGTCTACGGAGCCAAGGAGATTGTTTCCAACAATCAATCCTTGTTCGACTTGCTGACGCTGGCCCAGAAGACATATCCACTGTCGGACAACCTGCCGCTCTGGAACTTCGGCATCCTAGATGAGGTTCCGGTGCCAGGGTTCGAGGTTGATGCGCCACGGACCTGGGTGACTCGGGAGGACGAGCTTCCCCGCTATAACATCACCAACAATGGGCATCCTGCCAGGGAGACCAGACACTTGGATGTCTATGTCCTGAACCCGAGGACGCAAACCATCGTTGGAAGTGAGCCTACTGCGGAGAACTCTCCAGCCCTCTACTCGAGCATATATCGCCAGAGTGTCACCGACGACACCAAGGGCTGGCTGAAGGACTGGGACTTGCGATCTGGGGGCAATTTCACCAGTGAGTGGGCTTGGGCGTTCTGGGTACGCCACACTTGCGATCACTTCGCGGAGGAGCTGCGGTACATCGGCCTGTTTGAGGCGGTGTGGACGTCGCAGTTCCACTTCTACCAGCAGTCCGAGCTCGGGCCGGAGCTGTTCACCCGCTGGTCCCCGGATACCAACACCTTCCATCTTCACCATGGGGAGGTTGGCATCGGTCTCTGGGACATCCACTGCATCGGAGGTATCCCGCTGGAGGGTCACCAGTACGATGAGTTCCTGCCTCCGAAGAACACCTGGGAAGACAGGTCACGGACTCCCATTCTGACCTGGCATCTGCTTGACCTGGCTACGCAGCGGCTCGGGATCAAGGACTTCCAGAAGGACATAGCCTACAAGGAGTGGTTCGGCCAGTTCTTGGAGCATGACCCGGCGGTCAAGATGCCAGGCAGGGGGAAGCGGTGCCCGACCGCGGCTCAGAGGAGCCGGAACGGGTCGTACTGGCGGGTCCTGGAGACGGGCGACTACCGCTCATGGGGGTACCACGTCATCGAGGCCCGGGACCCAAATGTCCGGTACGCAGCGTTCCTGGCCGCCTTTCTGAGTGGGTGGCTCCTGCCAGTGCGGGACGCGAGAATGGGCGTCCGCCCGGCGACACTGGCGATGGCGGGCGCTATGGCCGCCAACAAAAGATACAACCTCGGGGTCCCAGTGTTGGCTAAGCTGTACGCCATCCTGAGACGCATCTCACGAGGGGGGTCGCCACGAAGGATCTGTGGGCCCTTCCAATTCTTCCACGGCTGGGTGGCTGCTCACCTTGGTGGGTACACGTTTCCGAACGCCATCATTCCTCCGGGCAACGGCCTGCGACCCTCCCTGCTGAACATTGCGGGGGTCGCTCCGATGACCCTAAGTGAAGAGGGCGTGAGGATTCGGATTGGCAATCATGCCAATTTCAACTTCAGCCCGTTCCCCACTCCCGTCGGCCAGATGATCGACAATGGGCAGGGTCCGCTGGAGCAGCATGAATACTTCTTGAACATGCGGGGCGGGGTGCTCGTGGCTCGGATCGACGGGAAGGTGATCTGCGAGCCTTACGTGCCAACCCGGTTCGCCAGGCAGTTCGGGTGCCTTCAACGGATGCCGAAGAGGGTATTCACTGCTGTTCGGGAGGAGACGAACCCCGGCGTCCTTCGCCAGATGTGGCTGATGTTCGTCGCCTTTGGCTCTGGCGACGTCATCACTCTCCCTCCTACCGGGGTCGACGCAGGCCTGGCAACGGAGTACGCCGAACACTGGGCCATCGCGTACCCCGAGGGGCTCTTACGGAAGCCAGTTCGGCGGCTCTAAGTCACCCGTGCGGAGACCGGGCGTCAAGGAAGGAGGCGAGGTGCCGTTACATGGGGGAGAACGGAGGCGCGCCAAGCAGCGGAGCCGGCGCGGGCAGGGACTTCGGCGGCGGGCACATCGCAGGCTGCCGCTACGACCTCGGCGCCCAGAGAGGGGGCACGTGCGGTGGTCGAAGAGCGGCTCGGGAAGCAGGTAAGGCGTCTGCTCGAACCCTCCCACGATGCAGTCTTCTCGGCGCTGTGGTCGGCCTGGATGACCCTGCGGCAGTCACTGGGGACCGACGCCATCTGGCCAAAGATACTCAGAGAAGGAATCCATCTGCCAGAGGTCGGGCGCCTCCATATCGCCGACAGGGTGGACTTAAACCGGCAATATGCGTATCTGATGGCCATGGACGAGTACGCGCGCCAACGTGGTCAGCGTGCGGAGCCATCCCTTCTGGTGAAGGTGATGCTCGGTCTAGAACCCGCTCCAGAACAGATGCCGCCAGCGGAAGATGACAGTAGCAACGACTCCGAGGAAGAGGATGAGATGTGGGAGGATGAAGGCTCCGAGGGAAGATCCCATCAGGGGAGCCCGCGGGAGAGCGGCGAGGTGGCCGGCTCTGACAATGTTGATGTCACTAAGCTCCTCGAGGTCCGCTTCTATCCCTACTCAACCTGCTTCATCCATTCTCTTATGCAGCTTCTAACCCATTTCTCCACCTTTCTCAGGAGCGCACAGATGTTGGTCAGGCATCCTCAGCGGGAGTAGGAGAGGCGCCAGCAGGACAAGGCGGGGGCCAGACGCCCATTATTGAATTAACAAGCGCTGAAGGGTCCCCTGCTGCAACTGTTCCTGCGGCGGCCGGGGCAGCGGAAGATGACACTCTGAACTCCCGTAAGTCTCCTTACTTTACTGCTGGTGCTTGCCATTGACGATCCGTGACTAACCATGGCATGCCCCGCGCAGTGAGCTCAACACTGGAGGCTCGTCGGGTTGCCGAACCCGGGCCATCCACGAGTGGACCGGTGGCAGACATGCCGCCTGCTCCGGAACAGACTTCCCGCACCGAGCCGGCCCCACCAACTGCTGATCAAGGGGCTACGGACGTCGGCGGTGCTGACATCGGAGAGAGGTCGGGGGCTGACGAGGGTTTCAACGCCGCTGGGGAGAGAGAAGAAGGTCGCCCAGATGTTGGGGAACCTATCCCCCATGAGGACATCCCAGGGGCGGACCCTGCAGCAGACCTGCTGGCTGCCTTCCCTGCCTACCGGCCTGCCGACCCCGAGGAGATGGACGACTCAGACGCGGAGGCGGTCGAGGAGAGCCGGATAACGCGCCGCAGGGGGTGGAAGTGCATCCAGCACTTCCTCAAGCGAGACCCATCGGAGTGGCTGGGGCGCATGGGATCACTCCAAACCTGGCTGCACTTCCTGTGTGCCGGGGGAGCTGATGCTCAACGCCTTCATCTGACGGTCCGTGATTTCATGGCCGAAAAGATGCGCGAGAGCTACCGGCGTGCCAACGTCGCATAGAGTCGGGACATGTCGGAGAGCACGCGGGCGCTCCTCGCGGCGGAGTAGGAAGTCCGGCATCTCGAAGGGCAGGCGGCAGAGAAGGAGGCCTTCGTCGCAGCGTGTACTGAGCTTGTGGAGCAACTATCGGCCCAACTGATCGACGCCCAGGTACAGCTGACGGAGGCGGGCCAACAGATGGTCACACTCCAAGTCAAGCGGGAGCGTGCACAGGCCAGGATCGACGAACTGCATGCTGCGACCGCTGACGAGGAGAGGGCACGCAGAGAGCGAGAAGCAGCTCTGGAGGCCGCCAGCCAAAGGGTAGCGGCGTTAGAAAGACTTATCCAGCACGCTAATCCCTAGGGGCTTTGTTTTTTGCCATTCCCAGAATATTTTGCTTTCGCTACTCAATATTTTGATCCATTTGTATGAATCACCATATTTATCTGCATCTTTTGTTTTAACATGCTCGACCACAATTCATTGTCTTGCGGGAGCGTTAACCAAGCTTCAGGCATCCACAATTGGGCGTGGATTTCTAGAGAAAAGAGGGAGATCATTCCTAGGAAAGGAGACCTCAGACCTAATCAATGTATCATCCCCCCCCCCCCCCCGCTTGTTCCAACACACGAGCGGGACAACGCTAGGGGCGTTGAGATTTTATCCGAACATAGGGAAATGAGAAAGGGTGAATCGCGCGTCCCGAATTCAGAAATCCACAACGGTTGGCCTTCCAGGAAATGCCCAAGATGGCAAGTAGACAATGGATCAATCGACCATACTACTGCGATAGACAGACCGAAGGTCATCATCCATATGGCAGGAGGCGGATCACATGTCATCATCAATGCCGCTTTGGGGGTTCCTTCAGGCACAAGGGTGGAAATCCAGATCAACAGGGCATGCGAAGTGTGGGGCGAAGTGACGATTTGTTCGGATAGAATCCAACGCTCTCAAAGTTGCGCTACCGTGGGGAAAGCGTATTAGGCGGATGCACTAATCTGGCCATGAATCACCCCAATTCTCAGACAGAACCTTTTTAACGAGGAAACTGTCGCTTCCCATCATTGCAATGGGGCATCCCGAGCTGGATCGGGGAGAATATCACAACTGCACCACTCTACCTGAAGTCAGGCCAGATGGCCGGCGACGAGGAGGGGTGGGACTTAGCGATCCCTGAGGCTGGACCCGATTCAGAATGCTCAGGCATTCCTACGTACTCCATCAGGCTGGAGATCAAGCCATACGTAGTTCTGCGAGTGCAGTTTAACGTCATGCAGGACGCAGAACCCCGTTTGGGGAGATCTTAGTTTAGGGTCGTAGAGCTCGGACCATAAGGGGAGATCTTAGTTTAAGGTCTTAGAGCTCGGACCATAAGGGGAGATCTTAGTTTAAGGTCTTAGAGCTCGGACCATAAGGGTAGATCTTAGTTTAAGGTCTTAGAGCTCGGACCATAAGAACCTCAAAGTACGCCGCATCGTGGTCCTATCCCCTGGGTATGCGAAGATGCACTGAGGGATAGTGTCAAGAGTGTCGAGATTTTGCCTGGTCAGAATGGGGGGTGGAAAAAGTGATGTGAATCATGCGGCCATTCACTCAAGGACTGGGGGCACCGGCGTAACGATATGGGAGTACTGCCGACCGTGGCGGAAAAGCAGCATCAATATCGCACTAACCGTTGATGGAATGAGGCAGCAAACGAGCATCGACCGCTCAATCGCAGGATTCATATCGATTTGCTGCCCGAGGCCATTGGGGGCACCAGCCCGAGTCGGTGGGAGAGCACTGAGGCATTGTGTCCAAACCGTTCACGGGGGTCCACCCAGGGCGTAGGTGATGGGTCCGAATGAAAGGGAGCACGAAGCCTGAAAATGGAAGGAACCTGACCAAGCTGAACCTGACCCTCCTAGCAATAAACCAGAGTACTCTTGACACCAGTGGACCACTGCAAGGGGTCGAGGGACACGCCTTGAGGGTGGGCTGAAGGCGGCGGACTGCCCAGAGAAGGGGGCAATCTTTAAGAGGTGGGGGCTGGACCCGAAGTTTCAAACATCCGGGCGTTCCTACGTATCCCATGAGGATGGGAATCAAGCCACACGTAGTTCTTGAAGCGCGGCGCAACACAATCGGGCACCAGCGCGGGGAAGGGTGCGGGTCTGACCCTCGCACACAGAAGAAGCGACATTTGATATTTCTTGTTTGTCCTTAAAGATGGATGGTTTTTCGTGCAGCGACATGCCTGTGATTAAGGAATCCCTGGCGTCGCCACAATAATCAAGCCATGAAAGGCATTGATGAATGGCGTGGTTATTAACCAGCGCCCAACGTGAGTGTCCCCTGAGGAGAACATCACGATGCAGTGCCGTTTCTCGTCGGGCGGCCAAGACGGTCACAGTTTACGGTCGTGTGGTAGGACCAGACAACACAGTTTAAGGTCGTGTGGTTCGGACCATGGAGGAATCCGCTTATCGCGATACGGCGGACTCAGCGGAGGTGGGAACATACCCAGCCCTGCGGTCACGCACGATTCCTGGAGAACGATCCTGGGATAGGGGCCTGCGTATGTCCATCACCCGAGGGGCAGAGATGCTAGTCTCCAGATATACTGGGCCCAAAACGCGATTGTTCGGGCGACTCCTTCCTCCTTATGGGGACGAGGGTCCAGCTATACACGGCCCTTAGGGAGGACATCAGCATATACCCTTGGGTCTCAGATCGTGGGAGCCTCGACAGACACCATTATCCTGGTTGGCCTGCCTAACGTGTAAAGGTGTACTGAAGGTCAGTATGAAGAGAGTGTCGAGATTCCACTACAACGCACAAAGGCGGAGTGTGATGAGGACCGTGCGACCAATGTTCGGAGCCTAAAAGAGCCGACATGGCGATCAAGGATGTCGCTGACCATATTCGCAACACAACATCCGATCGCGTCAGCCCAGAACTGGGCAAGCAAACGAGCATCAACCGCTCAATCGCAGGATTCATATCGATTTGCGGCCCAGGACCCGCCGGTAAATCGACCCGGAGTGGTAGGAGAGCACTGAGGCATTGTGTCCAAACCGCTAACGAGGATCCCTTTGAGTGAAGGCTCGAACAAGAGGAAGCGCGCGGCCCGACAAGCAACACGGGACTTGCCGGGATTGCATCCGACACTACGGGTCATAGACCAAAGTACCCAAAACATGTTAACAGATCACCGGAAAGGGTCGGAGGACTCACCCTGAGAGCAAAAAAAAGACGGTAGATCCCCGTGATCAACCAAGAGACGGGGCTGGACCTGAGACACAAGCGTCCAGGCGGTCCTACGTATCCCATAAGGATGGGAATCAAGCCGTACGTAGTTCTTGAGAGGCAGTTTAACGTCATGCAGGACGATGAGGGGTGTGAGGTAGTCGCACACATGGGGGAGGAGTACGGCACGGCCAGTAGACCAACGTAAATGAGGACATAATCCCCGCTCACGCCACACGCCTCACACAAAAAGGAGGGGAACTGAGGCCAGAGGCCCAACGCGGGATAGAGATTCCCAAGAAATGGGGCTGGGCCTGAAACATGAATGTTCAGGCGGTCCTACGTATCCCATAAGGATGGGAATCAAGCCGCACGTAGTTCTTGAAGTGCAGTTTAACGTCGTGCAGGACGAAAAGAGAGAAAAAAGAATAGGGGGGAGCAGAAGGCATCCCCAAACGTGGGGGGGCGTACAGCGTGACGAGCAAACCGACGTGAATGAGGGCATAGCCCCGCGCTCACACCATACGCCGCACACCCGGGGGCAACTGGGCCAAGGGCCCGAGATGGGATGGAAATTCCCGAAGGATGGGGCTGGGCCTGAAACATGAAGGTTCAGGCGGTCCTATGTATCTCATAAGGATGGGAATCAAGCCGCACGTAGTTCTTGAGAGGCAGTTTAACGTCATGCGGGACGAATGCTGAACAGTTTAACGTCTTGTAGCTTGGACGAAGATGCTTGGCAGTTTAACGTCTTGCCGTGCGGACGATATGTCGGGCAGTTTAACGTCATGCAGCTTGGACGTGGTACAGTTTAACGTCGTGTTGGACGAATCCTAAACAGTTTAACGTCTTGTAGCTTGGACGAAGATGCTTGGCAGTTTAACGTCTTGCCGCGCGGACGATATGCTGGGCAGTTTAACGTCATGCAGCTTGGACGTATGCAGTTTAACGTCGTGCAGGACGTTGACACACTCAGACAAAGTACTGCTTGAGGAACCTAGCGTTGGTGGGAGGAGTGACACGCTCACCATCCATAGTCGCTAGGGAGTACGCGCCATTGGGATAAACTTTGTGGATGACAAGAGGTCCCTCCCACTTGGGCTCCAACTTGGGTGGCTTCCTGCCAGGGATCATTGGCGCTCTTAGGGCTAGCACTAGGTCACCCTGCAGGAAGGAGCGGAGGCGAACCTTCTTATTGAAAGCTCGAGCCATTCTGCTTTGATGCCTCTCCAAGTTGTGCAAGGCGCGAAGTCTATTCTCATCTAGTGCTTCCAACTCGACTAGACGGGCTTCAGGAGCTCTGTCCGGCGCTTGCTGGTCGTAGACCGCAGTGCGTAAGGACGGTAACTGGATCTCGATGGGCAGGACGGCCTCAGCTCCATACACCAGGGAATAAGGGGTCATCTGGGTGGAATTGCGAGTCGTCGTCCGATAAGCCCAGAGGGCATTGGGGAGCTTGTCCGGCCAACTCTTCTTGTTCTGACCAACCATTTTTTGAAGAATGTTAGAGAGGGTTTTGTTAAATGCCTCGATCTGTCCATTCGCCTGCGCATGATAGAGAGATGTATGGTTCGAGCGAATGTTGTACTTGGCGTACAAATTCTTCGACTCGGCTGCTCGGAAATTGGCTCCGTTATCCATGAGGATAGCGTGAGGCACTCCAAATCGATGAATGATGTTGGAGGTCACGAAGTCAGCGATCGAACAGGATTTGACCTCTCTGAGCGGAATCGCCTCTGCCCATTTGGAGAAGAAGTCCGTGGCGGTCAGAATGAACCGGCACTGGCGAGCTGTCGCCGGCGGGTAGGGTCCCACAACGTCCATCCCCCAGACTGCAAAGGGCCAAGAATACCTAGTGGTATGGAGAGGCTCCGGCGGCCGATGCACAAAGTTCGCATGAACCTGGCACGCATGGCACCTCCTGGCATACTTGATGCAGTCATGGATCATGGAGGGCCAGAAGTATCCCAACCTCCGAATCTGGTGGGACAGCTTCGGCCCAGTCTGATGGGCGCCGCATGAACCAGCATGAACCTCTTGCATGACTCGTGGGATCTCAACTCCCTGAAGGCAACGGAGGATAACACCATCAAATCCGCGTCTGTAGAGGATCTGCTCCAGGCCGGGACCGCTCTGGAGGACAAACTGCGATGCGCGGCGTCGAACTCGCTCGCGCTCGGCCCGATCCGGCGGGAGAATTCCATGTTGGAGGTACTCAACCAAGGGCGTCCTCCAATCAGGGACTGGTTCGACTGCCATATCTGGGGTACTCGGGGCTCCGGGCGCATGGGCAACCGCGGTGAGATTACTTACCGACGGGTCGCGATCTCCTTCCGGGATAACGGGAGCGATGAGCCTGCGGTGCGTCACGCGGACGATCAGGTTGTCCTGTTCAGGCTCTGCAAGTGACGCAGCAAGGCTGGCCAAAGCATCTGCTCGACCGTTCTGCGACCGGGGAATATGGACAATTTCTGGCCGAGAAGGGAACCGGGCCATCAGAAGGAGGGTGCACTCCAGCAATGGCACAAGTTCCGACTTCCTGACAACATAGTCGCCATTGATCTGCTTAACAACTAGCTCGGAGTCCCCTTTCACGCACAGATGGGGCACGTCGATCTCGAGAGCTAACTCGAGGCCGGTGATGAGGGCATGGTATTCCGCCTCATTGTTGGTACAGCCCTCTGACAACAGGAAAGAGTATGGCAGTACGGCTTGCTCCGGGGTAATGAAGACGATACCCAAGCCCACTCTGTTGAGATTAGGATTATCGAGTCTTCTACCGGTGGGGCTCCGGGAGGCACCGTCAAAGTGCATCTGCCAGCATGGATCGGCATGATCGACCGAGAGGATGGCCTCATCAGGAAAGCCTAGATCCAGCGGCTGATCCGCGGAGGTTGGGTGAGAAGCCAGAAAGTCTGCCAATGCTTTCCCTTTGATGGCCTTCTGAGACACATACCTGATGTCGAACTGCTGGAGAATCACAGCCCACCGCGTTAGACGGCCAGTCAACATAGGCCGGCTCAGGATATATTTCAACGGGTCTACCCGAGAAACCAACTGTACCTCATAGTGCTGCAAGTAGTGCCGTAATTTCTGTACGGCAAATACGAGCGCCAGGCAGCTCTTCTCGATGGGGGAATACCTGACTTCCGCATCGAGGAGCATGCGACTGAGGTAATAGAGGCTATTCTCTGTTCCCTCGTTGTTCTTCTGGGCGAGAAGGGCGCCAAGGGACCGTTCCAGGGCGGTCACATAGAGGACCAGCGGCTTCCCGGATACAGGCGGCATCAGAACCGGAGGTTGCAGCAGGTACTGCTTGATTTCCTCGAAAGCGGTCTGACACTCTTTATCCCATACATAGGTGACACCTTTCTTCATGAGCCGAGAAAAGGGCTTACACTTGCCGGCCAGATTCGCGATGCATCGGCGTATATAGGCTAAGTGGCCTTGGAACCCTTGCAGTTCCCGGATGTTACCTGGGGGAGGCATCTGGCTAATCGCCCTGATCTTCTCTAGGTCGACCTCAATACCCCGGTATCTTACCACAAATACAAGGAACTTTCCGGAGGTGACCCCGAAGGCACACTTCAACGGGTTCATCTTCAGGCAGCGAGACCGGAGGAAGCTGAACACTTTCTCAAGATCTTTGAGATGGTCCTGACGCTGGCGCGATTTGACTGCCAATTCGTCGACGTAGCATTCCACCAGTGTGCCGAGGATTGGCTTGAATATGCGGTGCATCGCCCGTTGATAGGTGGCACCTGCATTCTTCAGGCCGAAAGGCATGACCCGGTAACAGAAGGTACCTTGGGGGGCCCTGAAGGCAGTGAACTCCTCATCCTCAGGGGCCATCCGAATTTGGTTGTATCCGGAGTATCCATCCATGAAGGAGAGGGCTTGGAACCCTGCCGTGGCGTCAATCAACAGCTCTGTCACCGGAAGGGGAAAATAATCCTTCGGACAGTGGCGGTTGAGATCGCGGAAGTCGATGCAGACTCTGATCTGCCCGTTCTTCTTCCTGACCAGCACAATGTTGGCCAGCCATTTGGGGTACTGGACTTCCCTCACGAAGTTGGCTTTGATAAGCTTGTCAACTTCGGCCTCAACCATGGCACCATGGAATGGGTGCATCTTCCTGGGAGGCTGCTTGAACCCGCGATGGTTCGCCGGGAGACCAAGGCGGTGGACGACTACCTTAGGATCTAGCCCCGGCATCTCGTCATAGCCCCAAGCGAACACATCACGGTGCTGCCTGAGAAAGTCCACGTACTGCTGCCGCTCCTCAGAGGGCATGGCGGCACTGACCAATGTGGGTCTTGGATCTGCTTTGGTTCCAACGTTCACTTGTACTAACTCATCGACCGTGGCAGAGACGCCCTCCTCAAAGGCTGGGGGTGCATCTTCCACGTCTTCTCCACTCAGGGAGGGATTGTCCACGGGAGAGACTGCGCTGGAAACTGCATTGGGGCTACCAGATCCTGCTGGGCCGCTGGTGCTGGCATGGGCGGTCACCGTCATCTCATCAGGAGACTCACAAGCCGTCGAGACCATGGCTACGTCCAACCGTTGAATCGGGAGGACATAAGCGTCATCCAAACTTGCCCAGGGATCACTTGCAACAGCGACAGGCTCGACCTCACCTGCCAGGATCTGCTTATCCTTGCTCTTGTAATAGTCCACGTCCAGATAGCGGGCTTCACATGAGGCAAAAGGAGAGGCATCTCCCTGAAGCACGCCTACTCGACCATTAAGGGAGTATTTGAGGCATTGGTGGTATGACGAGGGAACCGCCGCATGAAGGTGGAGCCAGGGCCTGCCCATCAATGCGTTATACGCAGTGTCTTGAGAGACTACCATGAATTCGGTGTTGGCAACCAAATCACCGAACTGGGTCTTCAAACGTATCTTGCCGACCGGGGTTTGCTCGGTGTGGTCGTACCCCTGGATCCTGAGGTCGGAGGGAATCAAGTCATCCTCAGACAACCCCAATCTCCGGAGTGTCCGAGTTGGAATCAGGTTAATCCCGGACCCCGTGTCGACAAGACAGCGCCGGACATCAAGGCCATTGAACTGGCCGGTAACATACAGCGGATGAATGTGCCCCTGTATAGGAGAGTCTTCATCCTTACCAGAAAACGAGATAACTGCCTGACATTCGGCGTCCTCAATCGTTTCGGCGTGAAAGGCCTCTGCAGCCGCAACCTCTGTCTCAAACTGGAGGGGGCTCTTCGGGGCTTTAGCGAGTGCCTCGCGCATCTCAGATGACATGCGCAGAGCCTCAAGGATGGAGAGTCTTGCTGGGATGTCGGCCAAGTGCTTCAGGACATCATACTTTTTGGCCAAGCGCGAGCCCCTGGTTGCAGGAGGTTGCTCTGCGGTTGGAAGCGTGACGGGCCTTGCCGGTTGGGCCGGCGGCCGACTGGTGCTTGGCGCATCTCGCTGTTCATTGGTTGAAGCCCGGGAAATGGTCACCGTACTGGGGTCAGGAGGCCGGGATGGACTCGTGGCAGGGCGGAGCTGATCGCGACGCGGCTGAGGCGGTTCTGCCTGATCCCATACCACAAACAGTGGTGGAGGCGAATCCGTCATCCCCGGATGGGGGGGCTGCGCACGCTGAGCTCGGTTTTGGGCCTACTGCCTGGTCTTAGTGGCGTGCACGGCCTGGCTGGAGGTACCAACTGCTGTGCCCCGGCGAATCCTGTTGCTGCGGTTCTTCCGACGGTGGCGACGACCGGGGACACCAGGGAGGTCCACCTGGTGTTCTTCAACGTCGGGAACCGAAAAGGGATTTACCAGCTCGACGGTATTAACCGAAGCGTACCCAACACCGTCATCGGACGAATCATTCATCACCGGGCGGATCCGAGGAGGGATCCCCATCTCCGGGGGCATGAAACCGCCGAGAGTGTGGGATAGTGGCGGAACTGGCGGGGCGCGCTCTTCCTTCTTGCGCCGCCGCCGTTTGCTCTTCTTGGAAGAGGCAGGCTGGGACGACGATGCCGAAGCAGCACCCAGAGATTCTGGGGGCTCAGGCTGATTCAAGCGCGCACGGATGATTCCATGGGCGCGAATGATCGTCTTGCGGGCCATCCAGTTTTTATACTTCTGGGACCCGCGGTCGGAGACCAGCTGCCATTCGTCCTCGTTGCCGCTATCGTCATCTGATCCCACGAACACGCCCGCCACTTGTGCCGGAGCTGGGCCCAACCTGATTACATTGTTGTTAATCTGGTCTTAGAGCCAATCCTTAAACACATAGCACCGCTGGATGGTGTGCCCCAGGGCCCGATGGTAGGGGCAGTAGCGGGGGTTATCCGTGAGATGTGCCTCCTCCGGCCTCCAACACTCAGGCAGCCACACAATCCTCTGCTCCAGGGCGCTCCGGAAATAACCGGGGACCTGATCCTCGTGAAATGAGTAGGTCAGGTATCGCGGGCCCCTGGGAGCGTGGTCTTGACGAGGGGCTGGAGGGGCCTGCCGAGGAGGTGGACCCTGATTATCTCGCCTGGGTTGCGGCGGTACATTACGCGGAGGGGCCGGCCGGTTCTGAGGCTGCCGCTGCTGGGCCGGGAACTGAGCCCGTGGAGGCGGATTCCGGTGAGGCTGTGGAGCTGGTCTCACCGGCAGCAGCTCCAACGGCCTGGGAGCCTCTATCTGGGCGACAGCAGCGGGCTCAGCCCTGCTGGCTCTCCTTGCAGGAATCATAGGAGGCAGCGGGTGTGCCTGGCTGGCCTGTTGCAGGGCTTCCTCAAGACGTTGAGCTTTGTCTGAGAAGTCCCTGAACCCTCCGGGGTAATTCTGAGTGATCAGGGAAGGGACCAGCTCGGTCTTGACGTTCCCGACGCACATTGTCAGCAACTGCTCCTGAGTCAATGGCATGTCAAGGGAATACGTGAGACCCTTCCATCGGGCGACGAAGTCCGCGACTCGCTCATCAGGCCTCTGCTTGCACTTGAAGAGGTCTGCGATACTCGTCTTCCGGGTCGTGGAACTGAACTGGTAGAGGAATTGTCTACGAAGGTCCTCCCAGCTAGTTATCGACCCGATGGGGAGCTGTCTGTACCAGACAAATGCTGGCCCTTCCAGTGTCTGGACAAAGCAGCGAAGCTTAGCGGCCTCTTGCTGCGCCAGAGTCCCCAACATAGGCCCGCACCTCGAGTTGAAATGGGCCAAATGCTGTGGCGGATCTCCAGTCCCGTTGAAGGGGGAAAAAGTGGGATTCCCGAATCCCGGAGGAGCCGGCATGTCATCCACCCATGCTGGGTATGGATTGTCGTCCGGTGGGATCGCCACTTGCCGAGTCTCCAAGGCTTCCAAGCGGGCGATGAGTGCCGCCATCGGATCGTCCGGACATGGGTTCCAGTCCTGGCGAGGATCTCTAACCACGAGCGCATTGCATGGCCCTTCAATCGGGACGTCGACCGGGTCGTCGAACTCGGCAGCTCGTGGGATGGCAGGCGGAGCGGCCCTTGGGGCAGCGGGAGGAATCCGAGCGGGGTCTCTCAGGTAGTCACGCCGCTCGGGAGGGTGTGGTGAAACATACCGCGCCCTCTTGCCATAGGCGATGGCCTCTCTCCTGTTGGCGAACACGGCATAATCACGGTTGCCCGGGAGAGCCTCATCGAGGGGTGGTTGTTCCTGTCCCTGCTGTCCTGGCCTAGGATCACCGTAGTCAGGCCGCCGTTCTGCAGCGCGCTCGGCGAGGAGCTGGTCAACCAGCTTCTTCTGCTCGGCAAGCTGTTGACATAGCGTAGCCTTCTCAGGATCCTCGTCTGCCCTCTGCATGGAGGTGGATGGGTCGGCGGGCTTTATAGCCCCGCCGTGCTCTTTACCTTTGCTGACGTTTCGGCTCAACGTCAGTGCTTCAGTGGGTGCGGGGAGACCCAGGAGGCTCCTCTGGTGACGAGTAACTCTCACCGATGGATCCAACAACGGCTTGTCTTCGGGGGGAGAGCCCCCGTCGAGAAGTTCCAAGTCGTTCCCCTCTCCCGACAGGTCAGCCATATTGACTGTTTCCGTCCCTGGGGATATACCCTCAGGGCCGCCCAGTGAATCGGGCTGTCGGTGAATCGCACCGAAGCGTAGGGCAGCGTACTGCCCCCATCCACGGATATACACGTGGGAAGTGTCTTCCTCGATAACCTTGCGGAGTACTTGAAAACACTCAACGCATCGTTGTTGGAGGGCCTCGTGGTGCCCAAATGACCCGGGGTGCCGAACCGCGGGGAGCGTGGCCAGGTCAATTTGACGGCACTGCTCACCAATATCCTCCAGGTGTACTTGACTCCCGGGGTATGGCATTTGTAGGCGGTGAAGACGGGAGTGAGTCTCCCGGAGAGTTCGGCGGAAGCATTCGAACTCATCCGGGGTGAGCGATTCGGGTGCATCAAAGTCCGGTCCTGCGACTGGCCAAAACTTCTCAGGGAAGTGGCCCTCTGCAAGGACGGTCCAGAAGCTCCACGACTCAAACTCGGGACCCAGGTCTCCTTGGTCCTCTTCAACGACTGGGAATGGACGGGGAACCGGCAGTGGTGCCGAGGAGGGCCGCCGGGCCGACGGGCTGGGCGGCGGTGAATACGGCGAGCAGGCCGATTGGCCTCCATATCCCGGGCCGCCCTTCTGAGGGTGGCGGTGCCCTGGCTACCACATCACGATAGGACGGGCCGGCGAGCGAACATCCTGCCGTAGCGTCGGTGCTCGCCGAGGGTGCACTAGATCGTGGTTCAACCGTCGGTCCCCAGAAAAGGTCTCCGGCTTCCCCGATTGAGGCAGAAGGCGCTTCCAGAGGGGCCGGTACCAACCGCAAGCTTGATCCTTGGGGGTCTACCAGGCCCTCGCTACTCCGGATATACCTTCGGAGAGAAGCGGGGATCATATCGATCTCGCTCTCGGGGAGTACGAGGCTGACGTGCCGCATTCCTACCCCTGCCCCTGACTGGCGGGATTGGGGGAAGGGCTCTGTCACCGAATCATACTCCGCCTCTGAATCAGAGAAGCGAACCAGTCGGATCTCTGTCCGGAATTCCGCAACATTCTTCCCTCGGCGGCGACGCCTTGCCTTCCTGCCCCTGGGTGGTTCTTCGGGGCATGGCTGATCTCTGTCCTGGCGTCCTCCGGCCGCACTGGTGCTGGGTCCAAGAGGACTGGAAACCAAGGTGCGAGGGGCACCGGGACAGATATCAAAGGGGACGCAGGGAGAGGTGATTCCGGGCAGGCCTCCGGGCCGGGATCGGAAGGTGGGATGACCCATGCCTCCTGGATCGGCCACACGGAGTAGACCCTGTTGGTGAATAGCGCTACCGCGAGGTGGTCCGCGGTGGCTATTGTCTGTACCAGCAACCGGGAGAGTCAACCCAACCTGCCTTTGGGGTGGTTGGGGCCTCGATCCGGGTCGGGCATAGAAGTGCCCCTGCTCAGGATGCGCAGGGGCCTGGCGACTGGAGCCAGCAGTGGCTTGAGCCAACGCGGCCGCTGTTGCTAGGGCCCCAAGGTGGGCATCCTCTTCCGCTCAAGCCTGACGTTGGCGTCGAGACAGACGAGTCGGGATGAGCGGCGCGGGCAGGTGGAGAGCCCGTTCTTCGACTTGAGAGGCCTGGCGGCGATGTCGCCGTGGCCTGACAGGAGCCCTCATCGCGGATCCCTGGGGCGAATCCCGGATAGGGTGGTCCCGGGCATCTTCCACCTCATCCGCATAGGGGAAGGAGTTGTCGGAGCGCTCCGGGGATAAACTACCAAAGCGGTTGGACGTCGAGGTAGGCAGCGGTGCCTCCCTGCGCGGCCCTCGGGGGCGGAGTTGGTGGCGAGGTGCAGCTCCCTCGAGGTCTAGGTGAGCCATGTCCCTGGTGGGGATGACTCCCTCTTCCTCGTATCTCCGCACCAAGTTGTTGATCACCCTTCTTTGGATGACCTCCGAGGGGGAGAGAGGGCGTGGTTTCCCCGCAGCTGCGGCTGCTGGCACGGCTGTGGAACGGGCGAGACCACGTGGAGTAGCCGCGTCGGTGTTTCCTCTACCCCTGCGCCAGTGGGCGGGTGGCGATCAGGCACTGGATTGGGCGACCTGATTTCTGAAAGCAGGGAGAAGAACCCATTAACACTGACAGGAAAAGGAATCGACAACCAACCATTAGTGCCACGATGCCTTCCGTGGGGGGGACCCAGGCCCTCGACGTCGCGAGACGGAGTGCCCGAGTTCCCTTCCTCAGCCCCTGGCGGGTAAAACTGAATGCTCGGTCGAGCAGCATGCTGGTCTTCCAACACCTCTGAAAGTCATCGATCTTCGTATTGAGGAGAAGAGATTCACGTCGGGTTCACCATTTTTCTGTTTCGGTGCGGATGTGCGTCGGGTTACGCTGTTCCGCCAGGACGTGTTCGCGCGTGCACCCATCAACCCGAGGGGATGGGCGCGCGGCTTGTGGCCCCGCAGTCACGCTTTCCAAAGGCGGGCGGCATCCGTCCCTTGTTCAGGGGCGTCTGCTCCTTGATCGAAACCGGGATGATGGGATGTCGGCTCCTCCTTCCGTGGACATCTCCTCGGAACTTGTCGCCTAATCCGGGTCTCCCTCATAGATTTAAGAATGTTCGTGAATCTCGTTCCTGGCGCCATGTCTCCATGGACACCGGTTAATTACGCTGCTTCCGCCCGGACGCTCCAAGGAGTCTGGTCGGGGCAGCAACCTGCGGTGAGGAGACATGGTGGCTCTGGGTGTCGGGGGCGTGCCTTAACACGGCGACTCTGCATGTCTGCCTTCCGTCCCTAATAGGGCTTCTCGAAGGCGTGATGGCCTGAGGCATCCCGCGCTGGGTACGGGGAACTGCGTTGCCTGAGGTTTTCCTCAGCTTCCCATGTTTAACACGGGGTATGCCGCGAGTTTAATGTCCAGCGGGGACGGCATCAGACTGATCAACACGAGGAGTGGATCAGATGACAGAACCCCTTGCGGGGAACCTCCGACGCTGGGGCCAACACATGGGCGGCTTCCCGAGTGAAGTGGAGTGGAATGGAATGGCATGACCCCACCGGGATGTGGCGGCCTGGGTAAGGGTCAGGATGGATGATGGAGTGAAGAGCTTGGACCCCGTAGGGGCTTCCTACGTACCGTGCGTTAGCGCGGATCAAAGTCAGCGTAGTTCGGATATACAGTTTAACGTCATGTTGGACGTCGGCAAGCCGACTCACAAAGAGATCGAGGCCGCCGGGCGGAGGATTGAACCGAACCACCTCGCACAGAGGGGGATGGAACGGCCGGGTGGATCACAGTTTTACGTCATGCTGGACGTTGGCAAGACGACTCACAAGGAGATCGAGGCGGTGGGGAAGCACAATGGAGATACACACGTGCAGTCCCCCACAGAGGCGGATTCATAGGTGAATCAACGCAAGTGTGAACCCGGGAGGGGTCCACTGATGGACGAACCGACGTAAATACGACCGGGATGACCAGGTGGTGGGCTTGAACCTCGGAGAGGCTTCCTACGTACCCTGTTTAGAAGACATGGATCAAAGTCCACGTAGTTCGTTATGTTTGCAACACTCTACCCCCGTGGGCGAAGGCCACTCCGATCCCGACATCCCTGCAGAAACGAGCAGATGGGGGCCACATCCAAACCGGGGGGACCCTGCGTGCGAGACACGGGATCAGGTGATGCGGACGGTTTAACGTCTTGCCGGACGAAGTACAGTTTAACGTTGTGTGTTGAGGACGAAGATGCTTGGCAGTTTAACATCTTGCAGCGCAGACGATGGTGCAGTTTAACGTCGTGCGGGACGTATGCAGTTTAACGTCGTGCAGGACGTAAACGCCTGGCAGTTTAACGTCTTGCAGCGCGGACATGGCACAGTTTAACGTCATGTTGGATGTATGCAGTTTAACGTCATGCAGGACGTTGAAGCCGCCGATAGGTCCGTGTCACTTCGCGCAAGCCTGGAGGGCCGCATGGAAAGACAACGCACAGTGCGGGCACCCGAGATGAGGGTCATCGGGCGCCACGCAGGCGGGTACCCAAAGGGGGTCAAAGGGGGCGACCCCGGCGGTTTGCGCGCAAAAGAGGAGCTTTGCGCGCAATACCGCGGGTCGGAGCGCAAATGGACGGGCTGGCGCGCAATTGGGCCAGCACTTTGCGCGCGAATGATAGAGATTGCGCGCACCGGGCTTCGGATAGCGCGCGGGGGCAACGACTCATTCTTTAATCGAATGGCCACTTTGAAAATGGGGGGTGCGCGCAATCGGGTTGGATTGCGCGCACCCGGGGGCAATTGCGCGCAAGAGGCTTCTTTTGCGCGCAAATGCCTTTGAGTGAAGGGTTATTCAAAAGGAAAGGAGCCAAAGGGATTGCGCGCGAAGGCGAACCCCAAGGCTTTCTTGCACGAAAGAAAAGAGGTTACCTGAAGATCGGCATTGCGCGCGGAAGGAGTTGGATTGCGCGCACGAGAGACCTTTCGAATTCTGGCAACCTTCAAAACGTCGGGGGTCACCTTATATTTATAGGCAACCCCGGGCGCGGAATCCGGTTCGCGGGCGCGGAATTCCCTTCGTGGGCGCGGAATCGGGCCCGGCGTGCAAGGGAGTCGCGCGGGCCCCGGGCACGCAAAATTGCGCGCCGGCCCAGCGCATTGCGCGCATCCCGGGAGGTTTGTGCGCGGCTCATCAACTTTGCGCGCAGGTCTCCAAAATTCCGCGCAAGGCCTCCGGGCCCTCCGAAACATGCTTCCGACTCCAAATATGACCTCGCTTCCCGCATCCGGAGTTTCGTTTGGGAACAACGGACTTTTCCGGCGTCTACAGAGGTATTCAAAATCATCCACAAGGATCCTAGGTTCACATTAATCTTGTAATTGGATTTATTTTATTCTGGGTGTGTGATATTATTCATTAGAGATATATTCCAAATGTTAAATGTTATGTGAAAAATGTTTCCCTCAATTATTATTTAGACGTAAATTTTTAACATAAGTTTATGTAACTGTATCACTATATCATTAAATTTCCCAATTATCATACAATTAGTATTTATATATTTTTTAAAATTTATAAAAAGGATTTTGAAAACTCGAGAAAATTTATTTTAAAGGAACAACATGATTGATAGCTTTCTTAACACAAAACATTGAGTTATAAGACAACTAAAAAATAATATAAAAATAATATTATTTAAATGTTACTGTTATAAGTTAGAAATTAAATTGGAAGGTATTAATATTAGTAACCATATAATGAAAAATATTTATAATGGTTTTATATAATTATATTTTGTTGACTTATGCATAATAAATAAGAACTGAAACTACAGTAAACTCATTATATGCCTCAAATTTATGTTTTCCTCAAAAATGAGTTTTTCATTTTTTTTTCCAGAAAATATATTTAATTTATAAAATTTTAAAAATGATATTATTAATATAATTTTTTAAATTATGACAATATTATTTAATTTTGAATATTGGGATATTCTAAAAAATGATTATTTTTCAATGAATGTTGAGAATTTATGATTTTTGAAAACCTTTTATTTCATTACAAGTATAAGTAATTTTTTTTTGAATTTCATTATAAAACTAAATAAGAAAATTTTAATTATAAATAATTTAATTAACTAAATAAGGATCATAATTGTAATCTATTTTGGTATGTGTTCTTTTTTTTTTTGTTTTTAAAACACATATTTATAAAAATTGTTTTTATGTATATAATGTTATTTACCAGAAAAAATTAAATTATACTATATTTATTAATCTATTTAATTAAATTTATATATTTTATATTAAATTAAAAAATTTTAACATTCATTTTATGTTATTTTCAAGGAACTTAATTGAAGTAAATTCACTTTTATTCAAAAAATGTGTGTTTTGTAAAACATATTTTTATTGTTCTTTTCACACTAATGTAAATTTAAAATTTTAAAATTTTAGAAATTGAATCTGTTAAAATGTATTAAGATTACCTAATAATAATTAATAATGTAATTTCATAATTTCATAATTTTTTTAAATTGAGTTTGAAAAAGAGAAAAATTATGTTTACACAGTTAATGTTAAAACATGGTTATTAGGGGCTAAATAGAGAGAGAAGGGTTGTAATTTCATCGAAAAATTTATAAATCATATTATCTGAATATATTTTATCCACATATTATCTTAGTCTTGAATTAATCTTCATTTGGAGCCACTATAACATGTATGTGACCTTATATTTTTGAAATCCTTTAATAAATTCCTCGTGTGTCCCTCTCCTCACTTATGGCTACCTATTATCCTCCCTTATTAAAACAATTTGAGAAACAGTTATTGGAAAATAACTAATCCAAAACTATACTATAATAATTATCTTTATCTTATAGTTTTTTAATCCTTTAGGGCCAATATTTCAAGGCTTAATGTGCAACACGATAGTGTTCTCTCAAATAAGCGGTGGAAATCTTAACCAAGCTCTTTTAATTATATTTATTTTTACACATAAACTAATACTTTTGTATATAGTTTAAAAAGATACATTGTATATAATAAATATATTTATATTTATATTATATTATGATTTTTTCATAATCATTTACCGCCTATTGTCCATGAAATGGGAAATGAAAATATTGCTGGTGTGTAAGTCTGGACTAAAACCTCCACATAGCTATGGGATTCAATTTCCATCACCATCATTATTGTATGGTTATTATTATAGACTTATTTTTCATATATTTTATTTATGTAATAATTATACCTTTTTAATTATCATATATTATCTACCTTTCTATTAACCTATCTATTGAAAACTGATAATGTCTCTCATGCATAAGTGTGGACAACCACCTCCAAGAAGTGATCTAATTCATTTTTCTTTTCATTTATACATGGATGGTAATAAGGATATTTTTTATGTATATATATTATATATAATTATTTAATAATGATTCTATAATGTTTAATTATCATACTTATTTTTGTTTTCTGACCATCAAAATATGGAAAGGTCAGTAGTGTGTACGAATGGATTACTATCTCCACGAAGTGATGTAATTAATTTTTTAACAACACATTATATACATGGTTATAAAAGTGTTTATAATTATTAAATATTATAAATATTTAATGATTAATAATATGTAATTTATTCAACCATGATCAATGTACATGGACAAAAAGTAAAAAATAAAACATACATGAGAAACGAAGCAGTTAACACCTGAAATGAAGACTTTAACAATGAATTTAAACAAAGGTGTATTGAAATGTTATACAGGTAGAATATATAATATTATTTTAATATATAATTATTATAAATCAAAATTTACTATACTCAAGTTTATAGTGCTTACGAATCACGTTATACATAATGTAAGGGTTTCTCATCTGACTTTAATTTCCATGAGACAAATGCCATATTCACCCCCAATTTCCTATTTATGGTGTATATAATTGGAACTAATTTAAATTATTATTATTTTAATTAAAATTAATGATATTTTAAAATATATATAAGTTTCACCCTTCTATGTGTTTTTTATTAATAGATTGCCAATGTTTTAAGGGTTTTTCATGTCAATTTTGTTTCGTTGCGATATATATGATGTTATAAAACTATTTATATTTCTGAGGTACATACATTAATAAATTAACTTAATATATAATTGATCCTTCTTAATTAATTTAATTTTATGTTACAATTCAAATTATTTCTTCCATGAGGTTTCGTTCGAATGTTATAATAATAGTATTGGGGTTTTTATGAATTTTGCTTCATTGAGACATATTTGATGTTATGGACATATTTATGGTTATGGGTATTGTATATTGATACTTTTTAATTTAATTTCTTATAAAATTATTAATTATTTATTTTTAATTTCATAATTAAAATTATTTCATCCATTGTAATTTTATTTTAAAATAACCAAACATGTAAGGGTTTACCCTCTAATATTGTCTTATTTGGGAAATAATATTTTAAACAACTAAATTTTTTATAATATGTATATAATAACCATTTTTTAATTTTATAATTATTAAGATTTTACTAATAGTATTTATTTTTTCATTTTATGTTATTTATTTCATGTGGATTATGAATCAAAAGTGTTTAGAGTGGTAAGGGTTTAACCTTACAATCTCATTTTCACTTGGATTATTTATATATAAATTTATGATAATGAATTGATAAGAAATATATTTAAAAAATATTATATATTTTCTCTGAAAATATTTATTAAAATAGATTACATTTATTCTAATTAGTTTACTTTTTTATTACTCAAGAGATAAATCGAATGTTTTAAAGGAAAATTAACTTTATTTCTTCTCTTCAGGAAGGAATATTTTACTTCAATGTTCATATTTTTTTTAATTTTTTTACTATTCTTAAATGTTTTATTAAATTAGTTTTTACCCATGTATGAGTATTTATATATTTTTTAATGAAATATTTTTATTATTTTCTAAACAAGATATTTTTTACTTTTTTTAAAAAAAAGGTGAGAAGAATTTTTTTAACATATATTACTTGAACTATTATTCCCAATATCCTGAAATTTAATTACATTAATGATCTATTTAAAATAATAATTTTTACTTTTCAAGGAAATTTTTTTCATTAATATTTTGGAAATTTTAAATTTTAGATAATTGATGTCAACATGAAAAGTGTATTTTACTCATGAAAGGTTCCAATGATTTTTAATGTTATTTTCATCTATAATAAAATCCATTGATGTTTATTATAAATGAATAAGGATAAAATATAATGTTAAAATCCTTATTATTTTTCTAGGTGGTTTCAGATTATGATTATGAGATATTTATGAATATCATTTTCTTTCCATGGACTTTTCTATTATGAAATGATAAATATTTTATGATCTTGTGGCACTCATATGTATGGATTATGATTATGTTACTGGGGATCCTGACATAGATCATGATGATGGGTGAGTATGTTATAGCCCAATAATGTGTTGGGTAATGATGAAAGATCTGAGAAATTCATAAGATATGATGGAGTTAATAAAAACCAAAGAGATGATGGAGTTAACTATATATAAGTTACTGTGATGATAATGTGGGAAGTTTCCAGGTAATCTTTTACATTTCTGGAATTTTTCCATAATGATAGTCTTTAGAGTGAACCTTGATTAAGGAAGTGATTTTATATTCTTATATATACTAGAAAGATATATGTATTATGATTATGATACGTCCTCTTGTATCTATATTTATTGTTTATGATTGATTACACTTATGAATTATGTTTATTATTTTAAAAAAGACTTATGAAATGATTTATGATTCATAACCTTTGACTGATTGAATAGTATTATTATAAGTTAAAATAATATTCTCATACCATTATGCTTATATTATTATCACTTATGAAAATTGATAGATATATTTTATGTTTACCCTTACTGATCATCCGAGCTCACCATTTCTTATGATTCCTTTTAATAGGTTATGAATACTGGTTTTATGTATGATGTTTCTAAGAAGGGTTATAGTTTCGGTGAACAAACAAGAAAATGATATAGGTATTTTATGTACAAGTTTTTAATGTATCCATGTTTCTAAGGACCCCTATATATTGTTGTTTTAGTATGGATTGTATATATGTGTAATGAATATTCCTCTAAAATGATATAATATTTTTACAGAATGTTTTGGACATTATTGTTGGTATTATAGAACATTTTATTTTTATTTTTGGGAACTAGGATAGGAAAATATTATTGAAACCCCTTAGATATGTTTATGTATGTGATAATATCATAATGGTTTGGTAAAGTGGAGACTATGGGTTTCCTAGAAAATACATCTATGTTTGGATAATAACATGTTTATGGAGATATAAAATAGATGAACATAAGGGTAATAACAGTAAAAGGGAAAGATCAGGTATGAAATTAATCATCATCGATGCATGATGAATGATCCTAAGACTAAAAACATGGCTAGACACTCCTTGGGAATGTTTTTTGATATTTCACATTTCCTTAAAAACCATTACAAATTATTTTAATAGATGATGTATGTAACAACCCAGGTAAATAAAGAGTATGAAATATTTATATTTATCCATTTTTGTGAATAAAATATTAATATTACTTTAAAGGGGATGCTATGCTCGATGGCATACCCAACACACAATAATGAGTTTCTTGGGAATCTTACGTTGCACTCTAATAATAACATAATATTATTTTAAATGGTAGTTAACGCCTAGTCGTTGTAATGGCGGGAATGAATAGAACTAACTACAAAATGATTATATATGATTGTCAAAAATTTTTACTTTTTAAAATAAATGTTAGAGGATTAAAAATGCGAATGAATCCAATTTTTAAGCATAAACTTTCTAATATACTTTAAAAGGTCGATTAACCGCCTTTTGATGGCGAACCTATTTTAAATCCACTTTTTGAAAATTTTATGTGTTATATTTGACAAAATAAAATTCTTCTTTAGAATCGGGACATCAAAATTTACTTGGTGTAAATTTTTGGTATTTTTTCCAAAAAAGTTCAATTTTTAATGAATAGTGAAAAAAGTTGTATTTTAATTCAAAACCTCTTTTTTACCTAATTTATTTATATTATTATATTATCTTTTGAATTGGTTTTAAAGTGAAATTAGAATATATGTTTACCATTTAATCCAATAGTGGTTGTTGGAATTAATTTCACATTGAAATCGGACTTAAACTAGTGCCAATCTTTTGATACATCTTGTTTCATAAAAACACGCTATTTGTTTTGACAGCGGGAATTAATTATTAAATTAATTAATGCAACTTATATGTTTTTAATTTTTTAAAATAGACATCATTTTTGAATTCGTAATATCAAATATATCTTTGGGTGAATTTTTGGTAATAATCTAAAAAACATCAATTTTTTATGAATAGTGAAACCACTAAGTGGTACTTATAAAAACTGATTTTCCGTTTAAATGAAAATTTTCCACCTTTGTGTTTTTAATTTCAAAAATCCGACATACATGGTTGTCATTAAGAAGTAAAATGTGGTTCAATGGGATTAATATAATTTTTTTGGTGAATAGTAACTGATTAAGTTTTTAATCGCGATTAGTGGTAATTAGTGTAGTTTAAGGTAAGAATAATGTTTTAATAAACTGAAATGACCTAGAAACATATCATACCCTCATTGGATGTGTCATGGCCGACCAAGAAAATCCATGGGTAAACTTGGGGACCCCATGGAGCCACTTTGGTTGGAAAATGACATAAATATCTTTTTATTTAATGTTAAAGTAAAAAATGACATAAACATGAAATGTTTTACTAAACCAATTTTTACATGGGGTTATACAAGTTATATTTTGGACTATAAATATTAATTAGAAATATAAAATGATTTTCTACATCATGATATTTTTTAATAATTTTTAGACATTAAATAAATTAAATTATCTATGACATCATGATGATGCAGTGATGACCTCATTATTTAACAATTTAAATAAAATGGAAAGATAATGTACAATATAAGACCTACACATGTCCAAAACCTATTGGATGGGTGGATTTCGAACCCTTATCACCTTATCCTAGAAACACATCAATGTGGTACCATTAAAATCTGAAACTCATTCTAAAATAAAGTAACATTTCTTACTTTCTAAGAGTTCCCCTCCTCTCCTCTTATAAAAGGCCCCCACCTCTACCTCCTTACCCATAATCCCAAAGCCTTTGGATCGACCAACCCCTGCCCATTTTGTCTCTCCAAATCCCTCTCTTACTCCTTGAAGACTCACTTTGGGCAGAAGTATTCCCAAGGAAGCCTTTGATCTCAAACCAAAGGGAGTTACCTGATTTTAAGGTAATGTCTTCACTTTTGTCCTTTTGTTTTATTTTTCTTCTCCAACCCCCTAAACTCTTTTTATTCATTTATTTTGTAACAAATCCAGTATCTTCAATATACTAGGATTTTGTTATAATAAGTATTTTAGATACACTTACACACACCTACATCTAATGGTTGAAGAACATACTGTTTCTGTGGATGACGATTTTCTGCCTCACGAAACGATGATTGTTCAACATTCTTCTAACACCTTAAAAGGTGGTCATTAAGATGTAACTATATTTATATATGATATATAATACATTTATTTTTTTCTTAAGATTCTTTATTTTTCATTTATGGCAATCCTTTATGGTTTCCATTATGGGTAAACGCGATATCTTCATTTTAGGAAGTGCGGACTACCGCCCCCTCAAAGTGTTTTGATTCGTTAATGCCATATATGGGAAGTAAAAAGGATGTAATTAATGATATTACATATGTTATAATACTGGAATTATAGTATACCTTTATGTATTTATTATTTCATTCAATTGAATACAAAAAAAATAAATGAAAGTAGCGTTCATGCGTACGTACGGCTTACCATCTCCATGAACGGTACATTTCATTTCTTATCTCCAAATGTTATGTACTATTATAAGTACATATATATAATGGATATATATGTAATAAATTACATCTAAATTATGGGTATCATTACATAATTATAATTTATGTATATCTCATTTTTTTAATTCCATTAATATGGCAAAAAAATGAAACTAGCGTTCATGCGTACGTACGGCCTACCGTCTCCATGAACGGTGATTTTAATTTTTTATCTCCAAATACCATGGAATAGTATAAAATGAATATATACTGGATATATATGATATTTAAAAGATAAATACTATTCTGGAGATGATTTACCTATAACAACATGGAAAATGCTTTTCCAACAAGTTCAATTTTTACTCATGTACTGAACATCGACAAAAACATCTGATACGAACTCACTTTATTAGCCAATTATTATAACATTATAATATGTGATATGAACTGAATAATAATATTTAAATTAGGTCCATAAGAAATTATAAATTGACCAAATTTTATTATTCAAGAGATTAAAGAACGATCGAGTCATGTCGGACACGAGGTAAGAGATCCTACTCCTCTCTTTCTTTTTAAGTACACTCGTTTATGTCTTTCCTTTTAAGCTCATATTTATTGTGATTGGGATGTTCTTTTATATTAATATTACTGTAATTTAAATGTTCATATGATGAGAGACCCTATTCTCTCTCATAAATCCATTTTGGAAGTTTTGAGTGGCGCCGTTAGGTTGACGAATTTTCGTAAGAGATCCAACCTCTCTCGTTCTTTTCAAGTACTCTCCTTTATGTCACTTATTTTAAGCTCCTCTTTGTTATGTTAGGGGATGTTCTTTTATATTACTCTTTCTGTAAACTTTATGTTGATAAGATTAGAGACCCTATTTCCTCTCATCAATCCATTTTGGAAGTTTTAAGTGGTGCCGTTAGGCTGCCGAGTTTTTGTAGGGGATTTTTCATCTCACTTTTATTCCTGTGAGATTTATGCTACATTTGCCACAATTTCCTTTGGGTGGTGTATGTACTACACATTATTTTACTGATTGTGTAATATACTTTCATTTATGAGTATTTACATCAATGTTGTATTGTCCTTCTTTCACGGGGCGTATGTTTCGAAAGATACCCATGTCAGTAAGGGAACCTTTCACCCTCCTCTTTTTAAAAGACTTCTTTTGTTATGTCTTTTAATTCACATACTATTATGTTGGGATATGTTCTTCTATATCCTTATTGATTTAAATTTTATTTCTGTGTGATGAGATACCCTTTTTATCTCTCATCAACTCATTTTCTGAATTTTGTAGTGACGCCGTTAGGCTATCAAATTTTTGGAAGGGAACTGCTTAACCCAAATTTGATTCTTTGGGATAAACATGTACTCCTTGAATATGTATTTCTATGAATATGTGTGAATAACCTCTGATTATTTTACACTTAATATCCACTTATATTTGGTGTATTTGTTTGTCACACATAATTATGTAATTGATTTGTCCATAAACCAAGGATACCGTCTTTGTATGGGACTTCGTCTCAATCTCCTTTCATTGAGGCATGTTTTGTTTTATACACAACCTTCTTTTATACTGTGTATAAACCCCTTTTACTTTTACGTTTATCCAAAAGGAATCTTTTTTATATGAAGCATTTTACTAAACGACAAAAGGGAATGTTTTTGTCGTACGTATGCGGCGACAACGACTTCTCCGCCACCGTGACCATTATTTGAGTTTCGGCTTCCTCTACAAGCCATGCCTTTTTTTAAAAGAAAAAAATAAATACCATGTTTTACTTTTCTTTTATTTTGGTATTGAAAATGGTTTTCATAATGTTTTTATATCAATGTGTTGTATTGATATCTTGTGATTGAAAGGTGGAAATTTTATGTTTCCTTTACGCATGTTTTATGTGATACGATTATGTTGAGGTTCTTGGGCATTATTTTGAAGACGGGTGGTTCCGTGATAAAATAAGGGCAGGTGAGCCCGATATAGCTCTCCAATGCATTGGTTAATGCGAAGGAGTGAAACATTAAGGTTTCTCCGAAGATATTTAGGGAATATACCGTGGTGGTTATTCCAAACGTAACCAAGAGGGTTAATCCCTACGTAAGAATGTTATGAATGCCTCAAGTTACCTTTAAGTCTTATGATTTATATGATTTATTCATGATTTGATGAGGTATGTTAAGGTGGTTATGTTTTATGAGTAAAGTATGATTTCATTTATTCTTATGTGTACATGTACTCATGTTTCCTTTCCATATATTTTTATATCCCTTACTGAGCTTTTTATGCACAACCCAAGTTTTTGAAATGTTTTTCACAGGTCAAGGGAAAGGTACATGATATGATGATGTGTCAAGGAAGTGTCAAGAAATAATCCATGCTTTATTTTAAATATGTTTCCATTTATGGGAAAAAATTAATACTATCTTTTATGTAACCACTTTGTTTAAATGTGGAATGTAATGAAAGTTTATGATCTAATTCTCTAAAACTCTTAACCTGAAAAGATCCTCAATGTGTAATCTTGTATTAACTCATGATTAAGTAAGGTTTAAGGCTGGGGCCTTATAATGACCATATATGGCCTAGGTAAAACATAAATATTCATTATTTTATATGAAGGTGAAATAATTTAGGAAATCCAAGGAATTATTTCTATGAATAAATTATTGTTACTTCTATTTATTGTATCTTGATTCTTACACTATGTTTTTGGTTTTAGTTAATTCCTGAAATCAGAAAGATTCATGTGAAAAATAAATGTGATGAGAAATGTGATGATCGTACTCATGAGAATAAAATGAAATGAGAATTAGAATGAAAAAAATTATGATGAACCCTAATATATTATCTCATTGTATGATTAAAAAATACCACATGCATTACATTAATAACATGCCTATTAAGAGAAAATTTGAGTTTCATTGGAGTTTAGTTTATGAAGAGAATAGAGGAAAGAGGATTAATCTTATTAAATGCTAAGAATATCAGAATAATATACTAGGAAAATGTCTAAATGGAATAGGAAGCTATTTCATATTTTTTAAACAGGGGCATAATGTAATAAATTTCCAAGGAAGAAGGAAAATCATTTTTAATATAATGGATATGATTAATGGATTCAATATGTTATAATATATAGCTATTTTTTTAAATATGGAATGTGTTCTAATTAAAATAATTAATGTATAAGGGGTAAACCTCATAATGAGGATCATACAGGCTTGACAATATTAGTTTTTCTGTAGATGCTAAAGAGACATAAAATGACATATGAAATGAAGTATTCAGGAATAAGATAATAAATCCATATTTATGGTTTAATAAGAATGGATAATAATTGAAATTTCTATGTATTGGGATATGAGAATTATGTTATAGAGGTTTTTACCAATGATATTATGTTTATCAGAATCATGAAACATATAAGTATTTTTCAAAATTTGTTTTTATTAAAGTTTTTTCTTAAATATATTGAATTGTTATGATAGCCTAGAAAATTTATTTTTCAGTGAGATGATATATTTATAAAAAACATGATTGAGGGATTGATAAACCTTACTATGTGTATGATTTTCAGATGATAATGTTTGGTCTAGATAAATAGATTATTGATGCTGATAAATTAAACTATATATTATTGTTTACCATGAAATTTATTAGTCATATAATGCTAAAGTGATTTATTTTTTATTTTATGAAGGTTATTTTATTTTTGGATTTATAGAATACATTCAATTGTCGTTGGTTTTATTTAACGAATAAGTATAGAGTAATTGTTTTTGAAGTAGATGTGTTTTTATTGAGATTATATGGTGATTTATGTTATCTTGGGAAAGTATTGGCTTGTTTTAAGAGAATATATGATCATGGTATTCACTTTTTTGTTATGTGACATTAAGATATACTTTAGGTTTTGGGGTGATTAAAGTTAAGTTGATTCTGGGAATCTAGTGTTGTTGTATCTAATTTTTTGGGTTATTTATTTGGTCAGATTTTTTTTAGGATACATATGGTTAATTTCTTATGTAATAATTTAAGCTGAACATTGGGTGTTATTTTTTAGGTTCTAGATATTAATGTATTATTTCATCATATGATGATTTATCCATATTACATAATTAATGAAAAATATTTTTGTTTTTGTAAAGTTATAATGATAGAAGGAATGTATTATAATTCATTTATGAATCTTATGAATTGTTAAAATATAATTTTAGTTCTTCATAAATGAAAAAACATCGTGGGTATTTATTTAATTGAGTAATATATGAGATAGAAATAAAAATTGATTGAATCACAACCAATGGATAAAATCAATTTTATAGATTTTAAAAAATCAAGTTACTTTTCTCATATTTCCTAGAAAAATAATTCCTCAATAATAGGAAGAAGAACCTTGAAAATGAAAATAATTTTATTTATATAGATATTTTTGAATAATTGATGGTCATTTTAACCAATCCTTGATTTATTATTTTTTGGTTACTAAAATTCTCATAAACATGTTCTATATTACTTGATATTATTCTATAGACATTTTATTTTTCTTCTATTTCCATATTATTACTTACCATGTAATGAACCGACCCAAGTAAACATAACATGTCCCCCAATAGAGCCCACCAAAATCCTTATTCCCTCCTCTTTAAATGCCAGAGGTTGTTGATTATTATAAAGGGTTTAAAAAATATAGTTGAGAGACTATAAATTTTTATTTTTGAGTGCAATAACGATTGAAAATTACCAAAATCATACACATGTGATAAACATCAGCGTACTTATAATAAATAAACTAAAACAACAAAATTATATAATAAATAAATTATGGATTACAATCATATAGAATCAAAGGAATGTGGAGAAAATAATATCATATCACCCACTAGACTAACCATATATATAAAAACCTGATAATTAATACATTATATTGTAGTAAAAATACTAAGCTGAATAATATAACTAGTCTCCATGATGGTTGATCTGAACCATCCCAATTCTACGACCCCACATGAGTGGATCTACTTGATCATCCAACACTATTTCTCTATATGATACACTATAAGTCCTATGATTCAACCCCAATGAAGATACAGTCCATACATACATTGTAGTGAATGTAAAATGGGTCTAAAATAAATTGTAACTGGACACCCCCAAACATGTACATATAATATAATGTCATAAAAAGTGTATGAACTCATGATATTCCCCTAAAAAAACTAATAACAGCTAGCATAAATTTATCAAGTACTTACACGTAAAGGGGTCCATGAAATAACTAAGAGAAAACCAACCGTGAGTTGAATTTTGACACCCAAGGTAAATCTACCCCCACCCTAGCAAACTCTATGGGATTTATAGAAACTAACTCACCCTACCACACAATACTAATATTCTATTCCAAATCCACACAACAAATCTAATACATCTCAATGAAAAGACACAAATGCTAATCCTAAGGGCATAACTGTTGGAATCTAGAAGAGATTATGAATCTAATGGGATCTAGGACTATAATGGAATTATAACACCCCAAGATTTTATGGTATGTATATTTTTAAATTTAATCACTTTGATATCACACGTTGAACACAACACTAATTTTAAACAAACCATGATATACTATCAATATTTTTTATTTAAAATGAAATTATCTCAGAGACTTTAACTTGGTTGTTATGAATAATAATAACTAAATTATGAAAATATATTATTGAATTCATTGGTTATTAATTAATTATAAATATATATAAAATGTAATTTAACATAAATGTTTTTAATAAAAACTATTTAAATTTGCACAAGTGTGTTTTACACCAATAAAATAAACAAATTACAATTTTTATTTTATTTTAATGATATATATATATTCAAAATATTAAATAAAAATTTTAACATTTATTATTGGTGTTTTTAATACATGATAGAAGAACAAATCCAATTTTACGCATAAAAGTTGTTCTTTTTTTAAAAAAGCAATGTTACTACCTTTTGATGGAACCCTTGTTTTACATTTAGTTTTTGTGAATTTTATAAATTATATTCTAAAAAATTAATGTATTATTTTAAATCATAAAATAAAAATTTAATTTGGTTTATTTTTTGTTTTTTTGAAAAGACTCATTTTTTGATGAATAATGATAAAATATTGCATTTTAATTGAAATCAAATTTTTAATCTAAATAATTTATAGTGTTAAATTATATTATTAATTAGTTTTAAAGTATAATTGTATCAAATTTAAAAACATAATATAATTTAGGTCATTGGAACCGATTTTACATTGAGTTTGGATATAAACACATTTTAATGTTTTTAACATTTTAACTTTAAAGACCCATTTTCTCATTCCATCAATATGATTAATTTTAAATTAATAATCGAAAATTATATATTTTTAATCACGAAAAATGGATTCTATATTAATGATCATCAGGTTAAAATTTATTAAATAGGTCTATTATTATTTTTGATAATATGAATTGTAATTTTTGTATTTTTTATTTACCACGGTTAAGGGTAAATTATGTAATTTAGGGTAAAAATAATATTATATGCATTAAAAAGTTACCGTAAAACATGTTCTAATATTATTAGACGAGTTAGTGTTTACCAAAATAAACAATTTTCTAATTTTATGGTCTCTTGATGCCACTGGGATGACTTTAAGACTTTTTTGGTATTTTATTCTAAGGACAATCCAATATATCATACTCAGGTTTTTAATACGTATTACATTTTTAGTATGTAATTATTCAGAATATATCTTCTAATATAAATATTATTTTTAAATATAAAAAATTTATCTTCATCATGGAAATTAATTTTTAAAATCAGTGAAATAAATAATTACCTCAGAAAGTTTAAACAATGATGATGCAATAATTGTTTAATTAATAGAAATATCAAATAAATGATATTGAAAATATTAAAATAAATAAAACTTGAGATAATTATTTTACTCAAATAATTTTTTAGATTAATAATACATATTATGAATTCATTAAATGTTTTTTATAATTTAACTTGTGTATTGATATTTTTCAAAAAGTCAAGAAATGAGTTGTGTCAAAATTGACATTAATCATATTTAAAAATAATTAATATTTAATTAAATTATAGAAAATAAAAAAAAATATTAAATTCATCCAAATTATTCTGATAATGTTTATAATTTCTTCCATGCTTAATTTATGGTTCATTTGGAACTTTATAGTAACTATATTAACCCTTAAACAGTAAAAAGCCATGTTTTCATGGTAAGAGTTAAAAGGTTTAACTAAGGGTCAAAGCCAAAAGATATGGGTAATGTTGTGACCTAAAATTGTCTAAAAATTATTGGATTATATTATTTATATGAATAATCATATTATATTAATAATAATTCACTTTTCCCTTTTTTTTATTGGAAATAAATTTGTATTAATTTAATATTTTGATAGTTTCCATGTAACGCCCCGACCCCAGTTACCCAGAGTCGGTGCGTTATTGCGTAGCATTGGCATTATCACAAAAGATCAAGTCTCGAAAGACCAATTAGTTTAGTAGCCTTGGAAACACTAGATACATTCATAAATGTTACATTACATCATAAAGAGAAAAACTAATAACAAAGTCTTCATAGTCCACACTCATATCCTCTTCTGACTATCCCTACAGGTCATTCATAAAATACTTCTTCACATCCTGGAAAATATTAAAACATTGAAAGGGGTGAGCTCAGATGCTCAGTAAGGATAACAATATTGTGGAAGCTTTCATAAATGAACATTAACATTTAAGGAAATGTATAACTAAAACAAAAGCCTTCTAAACTTGAACTTTAGCATAATATGGCAAAAGTAAAATGAAATAATGCCATTTACTTACTCACTTGGATATTCTACTAGTCAAATAATCCCATTAAATATCAATAACCACTTTCATAATGATGGAATTCATAATGCCAGACTATCATAACCACGTAGCCAAGGCCTCGTGCTAAGACCACAAATAAGATTTTGTCAAGGCCTCGTGCCAAGACACTAGTTTGTCTCATGAGACCTACCGATGCATCGAGGATCTATAGAGGGTTCCACTCGTCACTTATTAAGTCCAATGCAATCCTCATATTAACAGGTTGAAACATATCATAAAACATAACTTAATTGTATCACATAAAACATGCATAAAGGAAACATAAGATTTCCACACTTCAATCGCAAGATATCAATACAACACATTGATAAAATAAAAACATTATCAAAACCATTTTCAATACCAAAATAAAAGAAAATTAAAACATGGTATTTATTTTTCATTTAAAAGAATTTGTGGCTTGTAGAGGAAGCCGAAACACAAATAATGGTCATGGCGGCGGAGAAGTCGTTGTCGCCACATACGTAAGACAAAAACATTTCTTTGGTCGTTTAGTAAAACGCTTTGTAAAAAAATATTCCTTTTGAATAAATGTAAAAGTCAAAAGGGTTTATACACCGTATAAAATAAATTTGTGTATAAAACAAAATATGCCTCAATGAATGGAGATTGAGATGAAGTCCCTTAAAAATATAATTTTTAAACAAAATATATCTATTATGTGTATTCAATATAAGTACACATAAATAAAGTACATATATGAGATAGTTCATAATAATATTATGGCATAATTTGAAAGTAGGAGATTAACCCAAAGAATGGAAATTCGGTTAAGAAGTTCTCTTACCTTGCGTCCTATCTTGAATCGACCGTTCTTTAACCTCCGGAATAATAAACTAGAGTTAATTTATAATTTCTTAGGAACCTTTTTCAAGTTTCTATTCCTTTTATATCACTTATTACCTTGTTATGAACATTATGTTATTATTTAAGTTAATAACAGTCGTTTTGTCGATCTTTGGTACTTGAGTCAAAAATAAGCTTCTTATAATTACAAGTTGTTCATGTGGTGAAATACCCATTATATCCAGAATTATATTCATGATATAGATATCATATATCTAATATATATCAAGTATATACATGCATTTATAATATTCCATAACATTTATAGGTAAGAAATGAAATGCAACGTTCATGGAGACGGTAAGTCGTACGTACGCATGAACGCTACTTTAATTTCTATTTCGTATTTAATTAAATCATAATGATATAAAGGTATATTATAATTACAGTATAATATCATATATCATATCATTTACTCCATCCTTTATACATTTCACATATGGCATTAATGATTCAAATCATTTTGAGGGGGCGGTAGTCCGCACTTCCTAAAATGAAAATATCACGTTTACCCATAATGGAAACAATAAATGTATGCCATAAATGAAAAATACAGAACCTTAAGTAAAACATAAACATATTATATATCATATATAAATAGAGTGACATCATAATGGCCACCTTTGAAGGTGTTATATGAGTGTTGAACAATCATCGTTTCATGAGGCAGAAATTCGCCATCCACAGAAACAATATGTTCATTAACCATTATATGTAGGTGTGTGTAAGTGTAGCTCTAATAATTCTTATAACAATATCCTGGTATATTGAGGATACTGGTGTTGTTACAAAAGAAATGAATAAAAAGAGTTTAGGGGGTTGGATAAGCAAAATAAAACAAAATAACATAAGACAAGACATTACCTTAAAATCAGGTAACTCTTTTTGATTTGAGCCAAAGGATTCATTGGGAAGAGTTCTTCCAAAAGTGAGGCTTCTAGGAGTAATAGAGGGATGTTGAGAGAGTATTTGGGTAGAGGTTGGCCGAGCCAAATGGCTTGAAGGTGTGAATAAGGTGGTAGAGGTGGGGGCCTTTTATAAGTGGAGAGGAGGGGCACTCTTGGAATGTCATGAAATATTACTTTATTAAGAAACGCTTTTCGGATTCTAAAGGTCTCACAATGATATATTTCGGGATAAGGTGATAAGGGTTCGAAAGCTTCTCATACAATAGGTTTTTGACAAGTGTAATCCTTATATTTTACATTATCCTTTCATTTTATTTAAATCGTTAATTAATGAGGTAATCGTGGCATCATCATGGTGTCATAAATAATTTAATTTATTTAATATATAAAAATTATAAAAAATTATCATGATGTAGGAAATATTTTTTTCTTTCTAATTAATATTTATAGTAAAAAATATGACTTGTGTAACCCCATTTAAAAATTGATTTAGTAAAACACCTTATGTTTGTGACATTTTTAATTTAACTTTAAATAAAAGTTATTTATGTCATTTTCCTACCAAAGTGGCTCCATGGGGTCCCCAAGATGACCCATGTATTTTATTGGTCGTCCATGACTCATCCAATAGGGGTAGGAAAATTGTAAGGGTCATTTCATATTTTTATAATACCATTTTTACCTTAAATTTCACTAATTACCTTTAATCGCGATTAATTAAACTTAAAAGTTACTATTCACCATAAAATTATTTTAATCCCATTGAACCATATATTGCATCCAAATGAAAACCATGTATGTTGGATTTTTTAAAATCAAATCACAAAAGTGGTAATATTTCATTTAAATGAAAAAATCAGTTATTTAACTACCACTTAGTGGTTTCACTATTCATCAAAAATTGAAGTTTTTCAGAATAGTGCCAAAATTTTACCCTACGCTATAATTGATATTCCGAATTCAAAAATGATTTCTATTTTACAAAATTCCAAAAATATAAGTCTCATTAATTAATTTTATAATTAATTCCCGCTGTCACAACAAATAGCGTGTTTTTAAGAAACAATATATATCAAAAGATTGACAGTTGTTTATGTCCAATTTCAAAGTGAAATTAATTCTAATGACCACCATTGAATTAAATGGTAAAAATTTATTCTAATTATACTTTAAAACCACTCAATAGTATAATTTATCACTATAAATTATTTTGATTAAAAAGGTTGTTTTTAAGTATTTTTCACTATTCATAAAAAATTGGATGTTCTCAGAAAAATACCAAAAATTCAACATAGGCTAATTTAGATATTATGAATCCATAAATGAAGTCCATTTTGAAATATAAAATACATATAATTTCAAAAGTTGGGTATTACTATTCATAACTAATACTTTGATTGGTTGCGGTGTGTTAGAATCTCGAACTTGCGTACAATACAAGCTATTGCATTATTGAAAGAGAAACGTATCATGGAAGCTCGAGGTGTTACATTCTACCCTCCTTCAATAAATTTAATCCTCATAATTTGAAATTTTTATTTGAAAATAAAAGGCTGAAAATAGAAAATACCTTTGTGAAAAACCTACATCGGAAATAAGGTTAACAAAAATATAACTTTAAAAGAAAGAAAGATAAGTACAAAGGTCACCCGAGATAGCCCATACTAGGATTCTATGAAAATATGGATATGGATGAAAAAGAAACCATCAAGGTTTGATGGAGAGTTGTAGAAAACTGGATTAGGAGAAAGTTAACCATAAGAAAATCACAAAATTGTTATTGGTTAAACGATCATTAAATCCCAAGTTGGAAAAGTTAACCGGCAACGTTTTTGTTTTATGTTACCTTTTATAAAGTTGAGGAATTTATTTAGGAGATTTATTAAGAACGTAAGGGAATATACATACTGGTCATGTAGACTTTCATTCTTTATTAAATTTTTACCACAAACCCATCTTTCACTCTAAAAGGTAATAGAACTCGAAAATATTCTATTAATCATAATTGTATAAGGTTCCAAATACTAACACATACCATTTAGATTTGGAAAACTTTTTGTAATAAGAAGGGACTTCTTGTAGGCTAGTGGTAGGTAATAAAGGCCTGTCGTACTATGGTTGTGGGTTCGATTCCTGCAGCTTTGTCCGACGCGACGGGTTATGCCCCACCCTGAAGGTTGTCCTTTTCCTAAAAATATAGTATTATAATATTCCAAAAATAATATTCATAAATGTTTTAACCTTAAACAATACTATCCAAAGTTCAACTTAATCCATTCCAACCTTTATAGTTATCCAAAATACCTCTGTCCAGACTTTTTCTAAATGGCCTTTAAATTCCAAAATCAATTGTAACATCAGATTCCCCCAAAAAAGTAAAGTTTCTCTTGTTGTCACATACTAAAAATATGATTACCTTCATTATATTAAATCCTTAACGAAAAAAACAAGTACTGCAGTACAATCCTTATATATATATACCACATTATCCTTATAACCAGAATATAATCCTTGAGTCCAAAAGCACCAATACATTAATTATTCCGCTTCAACTGTAGTCACAACATAAGATTGGCCTTGATCTATTGGCCTTTTCTGAGGCAAGTTTCCCTGACGCTTAGGACATTTATTTGCATAATGACCCATTTCTCTACAATTGTAGCATTCAACATTGATAGCCTCTTTATTTCCCTTGCAATCACGCGCCTGGTGACCTTTTTCTCCACATTTATAACAAACTCCCATTCCTTTTAGGCAAGTACCAGGGTGATTCTTCCCACAATTATCACATAATGGAAAATACTTCTTTCCCTTTTTCCCTTTATCTGTATTTTGTTCCACCGTTCTGTTCTTCTCTTGCTTTACTTTATTGTCATAAGATTTAGAGAATTGCTTTTCTATCTTGATAGCACATGAGACAATGTCTTCATACGACGAGAAGGTTTGTGAGACTAATGCTCGACGAAGAAATGGTTTTAACCCATCAATGAAATGATCAATCTTACTTCTTGGGTTACGTATATAATCTGCAGCATGCCTCGCTAACCTTGTAAAGTTAGCCTCATACTTTGTGACATTCTCATCCTCCTTTTGTCTCAGACTCAAAAATTGTCTTTCCATATCTCTCGATGGTCGCGAGGATAGTATTTTTCTAGGAAAAGATCTTTGAACTCCCTCCATTCCATATTTGATACTTCATCATCTTCCTTTGTGTTTTGAATCAGCGACCACCATTGATCGGCATCTCCAGTGAGGCGGTAGACTGCCATGACAACCTTCTCCCTTTCGCTACTCCCCATGGCATGGAATATTTTTTTCAAAGGATTTTATCCATTGCTCACCTACTAATGGATTTGTACCCCCATTAAATGTTGGTGGTTGTTGCCTCATTAAGAGGTCTAACATTGATCCTCCACGTTGCGGATCAGGGTGCTCCATACGAGTAAGGTTATTATTCATAACCTGAGTGAGTTGTCCAAGTATGGTAATAAATTGATCAGCACTAGTTTTATCTCCAGATCCACAATAATTATCTTGAGTAGGAGGGCAATCCCTACACGGAGTGCATGCATTGATACAGTTTTCATTCCTTCCACTAGGTGCCATTTCATAACAATGGCATAAACTTGATTAGTTTATGAATCAAAATACATAATTCCATACTTGTAAAATACTTTACATAAATTGAACTATTTATGAATATAATACATAATCATAAAAATTATTTCTTTGAGGAAGTATATAATCATTACCCTTCATAGTGGTTTATAAAGAAAATGAGAATTATCCTAAGCATATCCCCCGGGAGTGTCGTAACCAATAGTGCAGCAAGGCCCATTGTCGTGCACCAGTTCCCATTCGAGTCTAGCTCAAAGCGGTGTTTTCGGGTTTTACCCCTAGGTACATCTGTGCCAGAGACACCTCTACCTACTCGTATCCAGACATGAATGTATTGCTCGGAAAACTCACAAAATATCTATAATAGCAAAATTCTAGGAAGTTTTTCTATACTAATCCTCAAAGTCTATCTTCGGGCTATGTGCTCTAATCAGAGTTTATCTAAATCTAGATTCCAAGGTTAGTACTAAACTGCCTCTGATACCAACTATAACGCCCCGACCCCAGTAACCCAGAGTCGGTGCGTTATTGCGTAGTATTGGCATGATAAAAAAAGATCAAGTCTTGAAAGACCGATTAGTTTAGTATCCTTGGAAACACTAGATACATTCATAAATGTTACATTATATCATAAAGAGAAAAACTAATAACAAAGTCTTCATAGTCCACACTCATATCCTCTTCTGACTATCCCTGCAGGTCATTCATAAAATATTTCTTTACATCTTGGAAAATATTAAAACATTGAAAGGGGTGAGCTCAGATGCTCAGTAAGGATAACAATATTGCAGAAGCTTTCATAAATGAACATTAAAATTTAAGGCAATGTATAACTAAAACAAAAGCCTTTTAAACTTGAACTTTAGCATAATATGGCAAAAGTAAAATGAAATAATTCCATTTACTTACTCACATGGATATTCTACTAGTCTAATAATCACATGAAATATCAATAACCACTTTAATAATGATGGAATGCATAATGCCAGACTATCATAACCACGTAGCCAAGGCCTCGTGCCAAGACCACAAATAATATTTTGTCAAGGACCCGTGCCAAGACACTAGTTTTTCTCATGAGACCTACTGATTCATCGAGGAGCTATAGCGGGCTCCACCCGTCACTTATTAAGTCCAATGCATTCCTCATATGAGCAGGTTTAAACATATCATAAACCATAACATAACTGTATCACATAAAACATGCATAAAGGAAACATAATATTTCCACACTTCAATCGCAAGATATCCATACAACACATTGATATAATAAAAACATTATCAAAACCATTTTCAATACCAAAATAAAAGAAAATTAAAACATGGTATTTATTTTTCATTTAAAAAAAGTTATGGCTTGTAGAGGAAGCTGAAACACAAATAATGGTCACAGAAGCGGAGAAGTCGTTGTCGCCGCATACGTAAGAAAAAAACATTCCTTTTGTCATTTAGTAAAACGCTTTGTAAAAAAAGATTCCTTTTCAATAAACGTAAAAGTAAAAGGGGTTTATACACCGTATAAAAGAAATTTGTGTATAAAACAAAATATGCCTCAATGAATGGAGATTGAGATGAAGTCCCTTAAAAATATAATTTTTAAACAAAATATATCTATTATGTGTATTCAATATAAGTACAAATAAATAAAGTACATATATGAGATAGGTCATAATAATATCGTGACAAAATTTCAAAGTAGGAGATTAACCCAAAGAATGGAAATTGGGGCAAGAAGTTCTCTTACCTTGCGTCCTGTCTTGACTCGACCGTTCTTTAACCTCCTGAATAATAAACCAAAGTTAATTTATAATTTCTTAGGAACCTTTTTCAAGTTTTTATTCCTTTTATATCACTTATTACCATGTGATTAACATTATGTAATTATTTAAGTTTATAACAATCGTTTTGTCGGTCTTTGGTACTTGAGTCAAAAATAAACTTCTTATAATTACCAGTTGTTCATGTGGTGAAATACCCATTATATCCAGAATTATATTCATGATATAGATATCATATATCTCATATATATCCAGTATATACATGCATTTATAATATTCCATAATGTTTAGAGGTAAGAAATGAAATGTACCGTTCATGGAGACGGTAAGCCGTACGTACGCATGAACGCTACTTTCATTTCTATATCGTATTTAATGAAATAATAATTATATAAAGGTATATTATAATTACAGTATAATATCATATATCATATCATTTACTCCATCCGTTATACATCCCACATATGGCAATAACGATTCAAGTCACTTTGAGGGGGCGGTAGTCCGCACTTCCTAAAATGAAAATATCGTGTTTACCCATAATGGAAACAATAAAGGTATGCCATAAATGAAAAATACAGAACCTTAAGTAAAACATAAACATATTATATATCATATATAAATAGAGTGACATCTTAATGGCCACCTTAGAAGGTGTTATATAAGTGTTGAACAATCATCGTTTCGTGAGGCGGAAATTCACCATCCATAGAAACAGTATGTTCTTTAACCATTAGATGTAGGTGTGTTTAAGTGTAGCTCGAATAATTCTTATAACAACATAATAGTATATTGAGGATACTGGTGTTGTTACAAAAGAAATTAATAAAAAGAGTTTAGGGGGTTGGATAAGAAAAATAAAACAAAATAACATAAGAGAAGACATTACCTTAAAATCAGGTAACTCTTTTTGATTTGAGCCAAAGGCTTCCTTGGGAAGAGTTCTGCCCAAAGTGAGGCTTCTAGGAGTAATAGAGGGATGTTGAGAGAGTATTTGGGAAAAGTTTGGCTGAGCCAAATGGCTTGAAGGTGTGAATAAGGTGGTAGAGGTGGGGGAATTTTATAAGTGTAGAGGAGGAGCGCTCTTGGAATGTCATGAAATGGTACTTTATTAAGAAATTATTTTAGGATTATAAGAAAATAAAGATCCACGGATGAGCCCGTAAGGGGCACCGCGTCCGGCTAGGGTTCGCTCTCGCCGCCTCCCTCATCCCGGAGCTGCGCGTCTTCTTCCCTGGTTCGGAGATTTGAGGTGGGATTGCTTTTCGGCTCGGCCCTGCATCGACTCTTCTTGCGTGCACCGGGGTCTTCGCGACTCGGTGTTGATTCTATGCCAGAGTCCCTGGCCTGACGGTATGGAATCTTTACTTCGGCCTCTAATCTGGGTGTTTGGAGGTCGGGCGTTGCTTTCTTGGTGATCTCGGATGGCGGCGCTGGGCTTTTTCCTTGGTTCGTGCTGATGAAGGCGACATCGGGAGGTGGATTTTCTGGTCATGTTCATTTCTCATCAACGTAGTCGACGACGATGGTTTGTACCGACAATGGAGGGGTCGAGTCCTACTCCGGCGTCCTTGCTGATGTTTCTTGCGGGGTATGCGGTGGTTCCGTCGACGGATCTGCCGCTTTCCCCGGTGAATGGTGGCGTGTTGCGATCCGGTCTTGTCCGTCGTCCTCTCCGACGACCTGCACGGCGGATGGTGCATGTTGATGTGATCTCCTTCTCTGTGTCGGTGGATGAACGCCGGTGAAGCTCGCCGACGGTTCAGATAGGTTTCTCCGGTCGTCTCGCATGGTTTCGAGGCGGGGCGCGGTTCGAGGTGCTGCTGGTTTCAAGGGTGCGTGATTCGAGGCGGTGACGTGGGTTCGTGGAACAAGGGGATGAGCTGGCTGATGGGGTGAAGTTCGAGGCCCTGTTTCCTTTTGATGTTTTAAATTTTGAATGTTGGTTTGGGTGCTGCTGGTTTGGTTTGCGCATTTTCTGCACTTTTCTTTATTTTAATAAATAGTGAGGGGCTCGCCTCTGACCACCTTCCTTGTTATTTTAGGATTATAAAGGTCCCACAATGATATATTTTGAGGATAAGGTGATAAGGGTTCGAAATATCTTCATACAATAGGTTTTTTACAAGTTTAAGCCTTAGATTTTAAATTATCCTTTCATTTTATTTAAATCGTTAATTAATGAGGTAATCGCGGCATCATCATGGTGTCATAAATAATTTAATTTATTTAATGTCTAAAAATTATAAAAAAATTATCATGATGTAGAAAATATTTTTAGATTTCTAATGAATCTTTATAGTAAAAAATATGACATTTATTACCCCATTTAAAAATTGTTTTAGTAAAACAACTTATGTTTGTGACATTTTTATTTTAACTTTAAATAAACATTATTTATGTCATTTTCCTACCAAAGTGGCTCCATGGGGACCCCAAGTTGACCCATGTATTGTCGTGGTCGGCCATGACTCATGAAATAGGGTTAGAACAAGTGTAAGGGTCATTTTATATTTTTATAATACCATTTTTACCTTAAATTTCACTAATTACCTTTAATCGCGATTAATTAAACATAAAAGTTACTATTCACCAAAAAATTATTTTAATCCCATTGAACCACATTTTACTTCCTAATGACAACCATGTATGTCGGATTTTTTAAAATCAAATCACAGAAGTGGTAATATTTCATTTAAATGAAAAAATCAGTTATTTAACTATCACTTAGTGGTTTCACTATTCATCAAAAATTGAAGTTTTTCAGAATAGTGCCAAAATTTTACCCTAAGCTATAATTGATATTCTGAATTAAAAAATGATATCTATTTTTCAAAATTCCAAAAAAATATGTTTCATTAATTAATTTTATAATTAATTCCTGCTGTCACAACAAATAGCGTGTTTTTAAGAAACAATATATATCAAAAGATTGACAATTGTTTATGTCCAATTTCAAAGTGAAATTAATTCTAATGACCCCCACTGGAAAAAATGGTAAAAATATATTCTAATTATACTTTAAAACCACTCAATAGTATAATTTGTCCCAATAAATTATTTTGATTAAAAAGGTTGTTTTTAAGTATTTTTCACTATTCATAAAAAATTGGAAGTTCTCAGAAAAATACCAAAAATTCAACATAGGCTAATTTCGATATTCTGAATCCATAAATGAAGTCCATTTTGAAATATAAAATATATATAATTTCAAAAGGTGGGTATTACTATTCATAACTGCTACTTTGATTGGTCGCGGTGTGTTAGAATCTCGAACTTGCATACAATACAAGCTATTGCATTATTGAAAGAGAAGCTTATCGTGGAAGCTCGGGGTGTTACATTCCAAAAGCACCCTCACCTCAATTATAAAAGGGGAACTCATCCGTCACTTCTTCACACCACTTAGATTATTCTAGATCATCCATAATCTAACCATATAATCTCTCTAAATTCCTCCCATAATCCTATAATCCTTAATTTGGGACAAAATCCAACCAAAGATGTGTTTCAGTATAAACCAAAAGGAGTTACTTGAATACATGGAAACCTACTTCAACGATCACTTTTGTTTCATTTACTTATAAACCTCTTTAATAATTTTTATATCAGTATTATATAATAAAATTAGTATCCAAAATATAACATATTATTTATGCTATGATTTCAACCTATACTTTCAAACACATCCATCAAATGGGATACACAATCATCGTTTGTGTGTACGGCGGACTACTGCCTTTTGAATCGATGTCATTTTTTATTCCTTTACCACCTTTAAAGGATATAATAATGATTTATTAATACATTATATATGACATATGTGATATTTATTATGTCTTTATGCTTCATTAATTTTCATATAACATATAACTTTATTTGTTTGAATACAACAAAATCCTTTGTGGACATGTGGCCTACCGCCTCCTCAAAGCAACATGATTTATTCACTCTATAAATGAAATGTATTAAGGATGATTTTAAAAAATATATGTGAAATATTTGACATAAATAAGATAATATAATTATAATTTAAACATATATAATTTAATTTTAATTATTTTAAACACAAAAAAGAAATGGAAGTAGTGCTAATGCATACGTATGGCCTACGGTTTCCCTGAATGGTGCATTTTATTTCCTATCTCCAAATTTTATGGATTATCATAAATACTTATATAATTAATATATATTATTTTGGAATCATGGTTTTTAGTCTTTATATGACTAAATAATGATATAATTAATAAGATAAACAAGTAACAATTGAAAACATACACAAAAAACATGGCAATTAACACAAAGAATAGTGAAAATAATGAATGATTGTAAACAAGTAGGTAATGTGATATTATAAGAAGTTAATATATGATATTATAAATATGTGTATGGTTATTTTATAAGTTAATAACATGATCAAAACCATTTTACAGTAGTTTAAATCATGTTCATCCTAAAACAAATGCAAGGTTAGGGGTTATTTTACAATCTCATCATTATTTGATATTGTTTTTGTTTAATTATCCACTGGGGAATATTTTTCTTCCATGCTATTATTTTCTAAAAAAAATTTCAAAATGTTTTTAATATTATAAAATTATTTTCTAAATTCATTTTTACACCTTTTTTACTTTTTTAAAGATGATTCAAAATGAATCATTGTATCATTTTCCAAAACATGGTACTTTATGGGATTTCATAGAAAAGTAAAAGAAATATTTTCTTAAAAATTTTAAGGCATGAATGGAATTTCTCACAGTATTGACACCCTAATGTTTTAAAACTTATGTTAAAAGTCTACATGGTTCTTTTCAAATAAAAAAGTTTTTTTGTAAATGTTTTTCCTTTTAAATAAATTATTTCAATGTGATAAGATATTTCGTCTCAATTGAAATTAAATTGATATTCATTCGTTGTTATAAACAATATCACTTTAATGTGGTTAATACAATTCCAATTTGACATTTAATATCATGTTTTACTCATAAAATGTATATCATTTTTAGATATGGTGTTTACTTTGACAATTATTTGATTATTTGAGTAAATATTAATAAATCTATATTCCTCATTCAATACAGATATTTTATAAGGCATACAAATTATTAATTAAATTGATTACTCGATATGAGGAATGATTTGGACAAGAAATGATGTGTAGGGTCAACAATTTATATAGACCCTATTTTCATTGACAAGTTCCCATGTGACAAATAAGTTGGCCAAATTAAATAGGTTTTTACCTCTAGTTTTAAAATGTCTTGTAAAAGTAAATGATGGTATAGGTTTATATGTGCCTCATACATTACACCCAATAATTATGAATTTCTTTCATAGATACAATTTTTAATATTTTTATTATCTATGAGATTTTTATATGATAAAATCTATTGATGCATTTCATCTTTAGTTTATTGATTAAATGGAATGAATTTTAGTTATTTACCTTTACATATTTTTTGCGAATTATTTAGTTATTTAAATAGAATTTGATCTTAGTTATTTACCTTTCTATGTAGATTAATACTTATTTATTCCTTATTGTATCTACTTTACCTACCCTTACCGATCATATGATCTAACCCCTTTCATTTTGTTTCATTTTCCCTAGGATTCGTAGAACTATATTATGATTGATATACATGGTCACACAAAAGGGGGATAATGGAATAATTATTGAAATTTTTTCTTTATTTTTCTGTTTTAAAATGTAATGTAGATCTCATGTATATATCATGTTCATCAAGACTACCAAACTATTTGGTCTTTTTGGGTGAAATTTCTTGTTTCTTAAGGCAATGTGATAAAGTAATGTACTTAATCTGGGCTACTAGGGTTATAGTCATTGTAATTGGAATTTGAAAAATTTTATTAGAAACCATTGAAACTAGATTTAGGAAAAACATAACAAGGAAAAAACCAATTAGTTTATTTTGTGTGAAAATTTTATTTAAGGAATCATGATTTTTCATTTTATAGACATATGTTTAAAGGTATGAATAACCATTAGAGTTTATATGATCCTTAATTTTAAGTTAATTATTGGTATTTATGTTATGGGGAATACAAAATGAAATTTATGAGATAAACTTTGTGGTTAAAATATTTCTGTATAGTTGAATATATTAAGGTTATTTTTTAGCATGCTTATTACATTATTGATAATATTAATATAGTTTTAGAATAAGGACAACCTGCATACTGGGTGACAACCCATCATGTCTGGAAAGACCACAATGTTTGAAACCATAATATAATGGAGACAATGGTGTATTGCCTATAACTAATATACATAATTTCCTGGTTAGCATGAATTTTTTTAAGTTAAAATCCCTAATGGATAAATGTTTTTTTTATTTTAGGTACATATGATTTATAAAAGAGTTAACCTTGGGATTGTAAAACGATTTAGTGATTAAGAGATTAATATTATTTTATAAGACATTCGATATATTGGGAATCTTATAAGATTAAGGTAAATAGAATATAATGCAGAATAAATGTTGAATTTTATTTTGGAGTCAAATATGATTTTATTATCAACTTATGGAGATTCAGTTTATTTTTGTAAATTGTTAGAAAAAATTTATTGTTATTAGATTTAGGTAATTAAATTTTTGGTATAGTTAATTAAGAGAGATTTATGTTATTTAGAAGAATATATGACCATATACTTCTAATTTATAGGTTTCAATATTATTCTAAAATATTTTTTAGGAAGGTTGGTTATTTTCTAAATGATCAACATTGAAATTCGGGTATTACTATAAAATTTTGTAGCCTAATGTTTTTTATAATATAGAGGTTTATTATTTGGGGAATTATCATATCTTATCCTAACCAATTTGGTTTTGGATAATGTATAAATATTGAAGCAATAAATAGTTATACTTTTGTGGATTTTTTGATATATATAAGTTGATTCAAATTTTACAAGCTTGAAAAATTAATCTTAAATACTCATCATTTGAAGAGAAATTTGTGTTTGTGGCTGAAGCTGATTAAAGGATGAAACTCTACTTTTCAGGTAAGAATGTTTCCTTATGTTTTTAGTGATGGAAGGAAATTAATTCCTTATCCTTGGGAAATCAATTTTGATACAAAACTTTATCTATTTAATTTTCTTACTATGAAATCATTGACCTTTTAACCTATCATAGATTTATGATTTTGTGATTTGTTAAATTTCTCATGACCATGATCTCTATAACTCTACATTAGAACATGATATTTAGTTTTATCTTCCTTGTAAATGTTTTCATTCATAAAACCCTATTATTTTTTATATTAAGTGGCCATCAAACATAATTTTCTTTATTTTAAATTGGATCATTTATTGACCCTTGTTCTGATGTGGGATTTCAATAAAGGTATTTTGAACAATCAAACCTTATTTACTGAACTTGAATTAAAAAAATTGTGAGGATAAAATTTATTTAAATAGGAGAGAATGTGACACCCTAATATTATATGGTATATATATATATATTTTAATTTAATTTCTTAGATATCTTACGATGCACATAACACTGATCTAAATAAACCACATTATACTATTAATATTATTAAGTAAAATGAAATTATCTCATAGCCACTAAATTATTTATTTTGAATAGGATCAACCAACTTATTAAAATATATTACTTAATTAATTTGATACATAATAATTATCAATAAATATAAAAACCAGTTTATTATAAAGGAAATGTTTTTATAAAAACTTTTTAAATATGCATAAGTGCATTTTATAACAATGAAATAAAAAAATTAAACCTTTTGGATTATATTAAATATATATATATATATTTATAATATGAAATATAATGTTTTACCTTCAACCTAGGTGTTTTATACACATCATATATGAAAAAAATCCAATATTACACATAGAAGATGTATTTTTATAAAGAGGCTGTTTTGCTACCTTTTAATGGAACAATTATTTTAAATATAGTTTTTGATGATTTTATAATTTATATTGGAAAAAATAAACTTATCATTTTAAATATGAATAAAAAAATTTAATTTGGTTGAGTTTTTGGTATTTTTTTGATAAGTTTATGTTTTGAGGAATAGTGACAAAATATTGTTTTTAATTGAAAACAACCTTCTTATCTAAATAATTTATATTGTTAAATTATATATTTAATTGGGTTTAAAGTATAATTAGATCTATATATTATCATTTAATATAATTTAGTCCATTATAATCAATTTCACATCAAATTTGGATATAAAAACATTTCAATAGTTTGAAGGTTTTCACTTTAAAAACACATTTTCTAATTCTCTCAATGGGATTAATTTAAAATTAATTTTAGCTAATTAAATGTTTTTCGTAATAAATAATGGATTCCTTATTTGGAATCAAAACATCCAAATTTATTAAATATTCCCCTTTTATTTTTGGTTAATATGAATAGTAAATTTAATATTTTATTAATTACTAAAGATAAGGGTAAATCAATTAATTGAGGGTGAAAATAATATTAAAAGTATTATAAAATTACCTTAAAATTTGTAATAATTTTTTTGGGTAAGTTAGTGTTGAAAAAATCATCATTGGGCCTATTTTATGGCCTCCTCGAGCCACTAAGATGACTTTAAGCTTTTTTAGTATTTTATTCTAAGGATAGTCCAATATGTTATACATATTTTTTTAATAAGTGTTACATTTTTTTATGTGGTTACTCAGAAGATATATTTGAATATAAATATCAATTTTAAATTTAAAAAATTTATCATAATTATTTTATTTTATTTTAAATTTTTAATAAATAAATAATTACCTTAAATCCATACACAATGATGATGTAGTAATTGTTTAATTAATAGAAATATCAAAATAAATTATATTAAAATATTAAAATTAACATAACTATAGATAATTAATTTCATCAAAGAATTTTATTGATAATATATATATATTAGGGATTTATTAAATATTTTGTTTCAATGTATCTTGTTTATTGATAGTTTTTTTACAAAGTCATGAAATGAATAGTGTCAAAATTGACATTAATGATATTTTAAAATAAATAATATTTTATTAAATGTTATAAAATATATATAAATATAAAAGATTTATTTAAAGGTTTAAAATTTTATCCAAAACCCTTTTATGGTTCTTTTTCAGTTCATACTAACTATATTAACCCTTAAAGGGTAAAAAGAAATGTTGTCATGGTAAGAGTTAAAGGGTTTTACTAAGGGATAAAGGAAAAAGATAAGCATAACAATGTGACCTAAACAAGTCTAAAAATTATTGGTTGAGATTATTTAAACACATAATTATATTATATTTTAAATAACACACTTTGGATCCTCTTGAAATTGAAAATTAATTTATATTTAATTTACTATTTGAGATTTTCCAAAAGTTCCCCCACCTCAATTTTAGAAAACCACTTCCTCCCTAACTTGTTAAAAACAATTTTAGTCCTATTTATCATAATAAATCTTAACAAATAATCTCCAAATATCCATCCCCTCAATATATAAGTTTCAATTTGTGAATAAATCTTACCAAATATGAATTTTTGTATAAACCCAATGGAGTTATCTGAATTAGTGGTAACAATCTTCAATGATAACTTTTGTTTAATTTACTTAACCCATAAATTTTTTATACCATAATTATATAATAAAATCAGTATCCTGAATATAATATAATATTTTTATGATAATATTTTGAACTACACTTTCACACACATCCATCAAATGAGATACACAATCATCATTTGTTTGTACGAAAAACTATTTCCTCGTGAAGCAATGTCATTTTTTCTTCCATTAACACCTTTAAAGGATGGAATAATGATATATTTATAGTATATTATATATATTATATATATATATATTATATTTATGATTTATTTATGATTATTAATTTTTATATAACACATAAATTTGTTTTTGGGAATATGATAACATCATTTCTGGACATGTGATTTTTCACCTCCACAAAGAGACGTGATTCAATCACACTATACATGGAATATATTAAGGATGTTTTTAATAAAAACATGTGAATTATATGACATTAAAATTATAGTTTAATTTTAATATAAATATATATCATTTAATTTTTATTATTTCAATATGAAAAACAAATTAAACCAGTATTTGTGTGTGCGTACGACCTACTGTCTCCATGAATGGTTTATTTCATTTCATTTCTACAAACTTTAAGGATTATTATAAATACATATTTAATGAATATATATTATATTTAAATCATGGTTTACAATATGGAGATGATGTAAAAATTATCTAATTAATATTAGAATAAATTAACAAGTAAAGACATACTCGAAAAACATAGCAATTAACACCCAAAATATGAAAATTATGAAAGATTGTTAACAAAAAATAATGAGATATTATAAGAAGTTAATATATGATATTGTAAATATGATTATGATTACATTATATGTTAATAACATGATTCAAAACATTATACATGATGTTAGAGTATGTTCCCCCCAAAGGAAAGCCATGGTAATGGGTTATTTCACAATCTCATCATTATTCATGATTGTTTTAATTTAAGTCTATATTGAAAAGTATTTATCTTCCATGTTATTTTTTTTCAAAATATTTTCCAATTTTTTTTACTATTCTGCAATTATTTTATAAATTATTTTTGGACCATTTTGGACATTTTATAATTTTTTTAAAAGGAATCCTCTTGTCATTTTTTCAAAAAATGTTACTTTATGAATTTTCTTAAAAAAGTAAAAGGAATATTTTATTTAAAATTATACTATCATGACCTATGCCAAAGGGGAGAATTACTCAACTTCCCAAACTTACCTCCAATAGGCCAAGATATGGATACTAGTTCCAAGAAGGAATATCAATAACATGGGAGGAGTTGTCTTAATTACCTACAAAAACACACACACACACACATCTCCATGCATAAAGAATGATGAAATGTAAAGATAACTAAAAAAACGAATGCATACATCTAAATCCCACAATTAGAGTATTATGTGAGTTAAATTAAATAATACAGGTCCAAATACATTTGCAATACAAAATTCTAAAAACCAGTCCAACCTAAATGTAAAGGGACTGTTGTCCAGGTACCGAAGGAAAACACCCCGATCTATGTAGTCTCACTAATAACTATATAGTCCTTGGTCATCAGGTACTCTCTCCAAAGGTCAATCATCTACACAAGACACAATGCGTGAGAGAAAACATCATGCATGAGTGAGTATAACAATACCAAATAGGACACACCAAAACCACAATTCATATAATTAATGAAATATACATAGATATACACAAGTATATGTATACAAAACATATAACAAGATTATTGAGATTTATACTCTGAAATGAAAGATAGTTTAATGGAAAGTCATAATAATAGTAAACAAACTAGGATTTTGGCTTGAAGGATCAACATATTACTCATCCGAGAGAACAATCTTGAGTCTGATAACACTGATGGAATCCTTCCAAGAGGTAATGCTCATCGGGTGTCACCATTAAAAGTACACACTAAAGGATTGAAGAGATATGCTACATAGATGAGAATCACAAGAATGAAAATGGGGAGATACCAACAAATAAATATGAATTAACCCTTTAACTAAAGGATTAACACCTGTATAGTTTTTTTCATGACTATACCATGAAATCCACATAGGGAATGAAGATAAATAAAGGATCTAACTCCAGAAATCACATAGGAATTCCAAAGACACTATCCAAGAAGTCCTACTGAAAGGATCATTATCCTATTTGTTATAGGAGAATACATACTAACCCTTAGTGAAATGATAAGGGTGATACACTCTAAGAAACCTATCCAAGATATAGAGGATAAGGGCTCCAAGCCATCTTTTAGAAAGTATATGGCATATAGAAGTGTTATATTCCATGTACCTTAACTTCAGATACTTCCCATGTAAATGACCCATGTCTCACCCCATGTCTATGTCCATGTAGAAGTACCTGACATGCCATCTTCCCTTATACTCTAACCATGTTCTAGTACATGGATGAACCAATGTACTGGTCCAGGGTGTGTCTACGTAGGAGGTACATGACTTTCTCCAAGCCATTTACTCCAACCTCTATCCGTGTAATATTAGAGATACATGATTAGCCACATGATATTGGTCACATTCCATGTGATATAGTCACATTCAATGTGACACATCACTATATTCCAAAAATTGTATCCACTATAGAGGAGGAAACACATGACATGCGTCTTTGGGTTGCACACTATGTAGTGTGGATTTATCAAGAATTCGAGATCTAGAATCCACATTCTTATCCACTATTCCAAAAACATATTTTGGACTCACCACACCTAGAAATTCATGGAGTATCCCAGTATGAGCCTCTTTATTGATGAACAATAGGTTTTGATCCTCAAATATATTCAGAAATCAAGATCAATCTTCATTATTCATTTCATGTCAAAGAACAAAAAATCAAGTAACCAAAACCACCCAATTAACTACCAAGTACATTTTTGAACTGAAATCCTATCATGATGATCCCAGATCTATGATATTGTATCATATTGCTATCAAATGGGTTCATAATGATAAATTCATCAAGATATTTTGAACCATAGGAAAAGCGATGAATGCTTACGATGAATGGAGAATTGGGGGAGAAAATCCCAAGGAAAATAATGATGAATGGAACTCTGTTATTGTTTGTGTGGACTTTGATTCATTACCATCAGAATAACAATGATTAATAAGATTTAACAATGAAATTATTCCAATAATGATTAATCTAACCTATCTTGCAAGATTACTGGTCTGTGAATTAATCTGTTAGTTAATTGATTCACATTCATCATAAAAAATGAAAACAGAGATAGAATACAACAAAAAACTACATCTTACCACAATTTTGATTGATATTTAATTAATAATAGAGGTACTTCTTGATAATTGGAGAGATTCTTTGATTCTATTTGGTGTCGATCATCGATCTACGATCCAATCACTATTCTTCTGAGAGAGATCTAACTGTGCTCTCTCATGGATCTCTCATGGCTCCATGGTTATATTGATAACAATGTAATTTTATCATAATAGTATACTTAAAGACTCATCAATCCTTGTGTCAATCAAAAATAAATAACATAATTTATTTAATTACTTTATTTATTCTGTGGTGGTGATGAATTTTCTGAAAACACCTCGTGATGACCAAGGTTATGTTGCACCCAGGATAAAACCTTCATTCTAAACTCAGAAATTCACTCAGATTTATTATCATTATCCCAATTTGAAACTTATTCTACATTTTCTGGAAAACTGTGTGCACGTTCTATTTAATATATTCAATAAATTTCTAATATTTATTTCGGGAACACCAGACCTTAGAATCCCAAACTATCTTAGTACCTAGCCTTATAAATAATTCATACAATATCCAAAAATAACAAATAAAAAAACAAGTCATTAAATTCTCCCCACCTTGGGTCTTTTAATCCCTAAATAGACAAAACAAATCCAACACAATGATATGTGGGTACTGACCATAAATTTGAGCCTCCCTCTCCCATGTTCTCTTATAGAGATTCCCATAATGCCACCAGATACACAATAAAAGAATCAATATCCCATGGATGATCCTATCCAATTGATCTTTGATCTCTATCATGTACTCATCAAAATTTATCTCCATCTATATTTTCAATCTCACCCCAATCGATAACATGCGATGGTTCATGCATGTACTTCTTTAATTGTGACACATTAAAGACGCTGTGTACTTGTTCTAACTACGATGGTGGATGTAACACCCTGAGATTTGATGATATATATTATTTTTAATTTCTTTGATGCCTTCTAATATACACTACACCATTATTATCTTGTACTATACACAACACCGTATTATCTTATAGTATACGCAACACTATTCTTGGCTCATGTTACACTCAATTTCAAGTTCGTTTTGTTGAAATTATTCTATGCAACATTAAGTATAGATTTTGTTTAATGTATAAATGAAATAAGTTTTGATTATGTTATACGCAACACCAAATGGAGCTTTCACTACACACATACTTAACTGGGCTTGCATTACACACAATCAAGACCTTCCTCGATAGCGTGTGTAGTACACAATACCAAGTTTCACTAAACGAGATATTATTATAATATTATTATGAACTAGTTGTTATGAATAGTAATATCGAATTTTTGAAATTTTATAAATTATATCTTTAAAAATGTACTTCATTTTTGGATTCGGAATATCCAAATTAGCATATGGTGAATTTTTGGTATTTTTCTGAAAACATTCAATTTTTGATGAATAGTGAAATCATTGAGTTATTGGTTAAAACCGAATTATTATTTAAATAATCATTTATTTTATTTAAATTTATATTAGGTAAAAATAGATACATAATACTTATATAAGTTCAATTAAATTCATTGGAGTCATTTTATAATAATTTTAGATATATAAAAATTGCATTGAACATTTCACTGTCTTTTACCCACCTCCTAGGCGCTTTTGCAATTGTTCATAAAAATTAATTTTACCACTTCTGTGAGTTGAATTTCGAAAATCTGAGAGACACGGTTAATATCAAGGAGTAAAATGTGGTTCAATAAGATCAAAATAATTTTTGGTGAATAGTAACTTTTTACTTTTATTTACCACCGTTAAAAGTAAATACGGTAATTCAAGGTTAAAAGAATACAATAATAATTCAAAATTACCTTAACATTTGTCCTGGCCTTATTGGATGAGTAGTGGATGACCATGGGCATCCTTGGGTCGATTTTGGTACCCCATTGAGCCACTTGGTAGTGATAATGACAATTTGGATTAATTAATTTAATGTAAAGACAAAATTGGCATTAACAAAAATCTTTTAGTAATTAATTTTTATAAAGGGTTATATAAATTATCTTTTAGACTATAAATATTAATTGAAAATCTAAAAATAATTACTATATGATAGTATTTGTTTTATAATTTTTAAACATCAAATAAATTAAATTATTTATGACATAATAATGATGTAGTATTTACCTCATTAATAAATGATTTCAATAAATAAGATTATAATGATTAAAATACTATCCAAAACATGTCCAATTATGATTGGATTATTTTATTTCGACCATGAGTCATCTTATATTCATCTTTAATTATTTTTGGACCTTTTGAAATTGAAGATATGTTTATAATAAAATAATAGTTTCACACTTTCCAAAAGAGCCCCTCCTCTCCCCTATAAAAGGAGACCATTTCTAACCAATTCCACACACCTCTCAAGCCATTTGGCTCGTCCATACTCTGACCAATTAAGCTTAATATATCCCTATACTCCTCCTATAATCCTTCCCTTAGGAATAAGGCACTCCAAGAAGTCATTTTGGTTCAAACCAAAAAAAGTTACCCAAATTAAAGGTAACAATTTCTCTTAAATTGTTTTCTTTTATTCTACTTCTCCAACCCCTAAAATCTTTTTAATCATTTATTTTGTAACAAGAGCAGTATCCTCAATATACAATGATGTTGTTATGAGAAGGATTCGAACTACACTTACACACACCTCCATCTAATGGATGAAGAAAATCATGTTTCTGTGGATGACAAACTAATGGCTCACGAAACAATGATTGTTCGATTTTCTCCTACTGCCTCTCATGGTGGCCATTAGGATGGAAATGTATTTATATATGATATATATTATTTTTTTGATTTCCTTATACTTATTTACTTCCCAATTATATCTAGCCTTTATGGTTTCCATAGTGGGTAAATACGATAATCTCATTTGAGGAAGTGCGGACTACCGCCCCTTGAAAGTGATGTGATTCGTTAATGCATTATGTGGGATGTATAAAGGATGGAGTTAATGATATAATATATTATATTATACTGGAATTATAATATAACTATTTATCTTTATGTTTTAATTTCATTAAAATAAGAAATAGAAAGTAGCGTTCATGCGTACGTACGACTTACCGTCTACATGAACGATGCATTTCATTTATTACCTCCATATGTTTTTAACTATTATAAATACATGTATATGTTGGATATATATGATATATATGATATATAAATCATTAATATCATTCTGAATATAATGAACCTTTGACCACATTAACAACATGTAATTATAAGAAGTCCATTTTTGACTCAAGTACCAAATCTTGACAAAGCAAACGTTATTAACTTAAATGGTTACATAATGTTTATAAAATGGTAATAAGTGAAAGAAAAGGAATAATAACCTTGAAAAAGGTTCTTAAGCAAGTAGAAATTTAATTTGGTTTATTATTAAGGATATTAAAGAACGATTGAGTCATGTCGGACACGAGGTAAAGGAACTTCTTAACCCAATTTCTGTTCTTTGGGATGATCTTCTCTATCTTGTTATTGTCGTTCTTTGATTATGTGAGAAATGAATTTTTATATCTTATATTGTATTTAGAATTTCTTTATGTGACCTTATAGTAAATACCCATAAGTGATCTATTTTATTTACAAAAATATCTTTGTATGGGAAAATATCACAATCTCATTTTTATCCGAGATTGTTTATACTTCAGAATTTACTGGGGTATATTTATCATCCACATCCATGTTTCATAAATATGTAATATTATTTATATCCTCCTATAATTTTTTAAATTCAATTTGACCTGTTGGTAAATTTTTTGTAAAATAAATGAAAGGAATCTTTTTTCATTTTCAGTACGAGGTACTTTTTGACTTTTCTAGCCAAAGTACGAGAAGAATTTTTTTTAACTTATACGACATGAATGGATTTTCAATATTTCATAGAAAATTATTTACATGAATATTCCTTTAAAAGTTTTCAAGTTTATTTTTAATCAAATTCTTTTAGTTTAAAATTGTATGACATGTAAAGAAAGGGAAAAAAATTTTGAAGTAGAAAGGATATTTTCCTCAAGAATGGAGGTCAAGTATTTTATCAAAATTATTTTCCATCTAATATTATATAGGGTTCTGTTTATATCTCTATTTTTACATTAATTTGATTATTTTATTATGGAATAAATTTTATGATGTCCTTTTATCTTATGTGGATTATGTTATGATGGCATGATGTTTAAGAATCCAATTTTTATTACATGGGTTATGCTATGATTTATGATTTTGTGGCACACATAAGAATTGTTTCATAATGAGATGGGTGGGAACTATATCTCCCTCTAATGAATTGGGTAAAGATTTATATCACATGAGATAGACATGGATGGAACGGAAGGTTAATCTGGTTTAGTGATATAGGACTGGAACGAGGAGTGAAATCGGTTCAGTAATGGACTTTGTCCGCTATGATAGTCTTGGCAATGAGCCTTGACTAATATGAAATGATTTTCTATGATTATGTGTGTTTTACACAAAGTTTCAGGTTTTAAGTTATGATTATTGGGATTACATTTCACTACTATGATTTATCTAATATTATGATATTATGATCGCATTTGCAAGTTAAGATATTCAAAATGTTATGTTCTTATGAATATGATATGATTGATATTTCTTTTGATTACCCTTACTGAGCATTTGATCTCACCCCTTTTTGTATGTTTTCTTTTCCCCAGGATTTAAATAAAGGTTTTAGGTACGAAAACAAAAGGGGAAGATATTTATGGGAGATGTTGAAGATCTTTCACCACAATTAGAAGATTATATTCTGAGATTCCAAAGACACTAAACTATTACCTTCCTTATGTGTATGTCTTTTTATGTATTAAGTATTACACAAAACTAATGTAATGTCCATATATGTCAGGCTATGGGTATCTATAGTTGGTATTAGAGGAAAGGTTTAGTCAACCTTTGGAAACTAGGATACGACAAATTTAGTGAGATTACTAGAGATATTTCTAAGGTATGTTTAGGGATGTATCTAAGGTTAGGTATAAGTATAGGTTATAGTCCTAGAATTATGATAACGATCATGAATAACCTAGGATTAAAACTATGATGTTAGAGATTGAAAGTACTCCTCCTTTATTATGTTGTTTTCCTAGCATGATTTTGCCTCATACACTATTCTTTTTGGGTTTTAGACGATGGCTGGAACTCGAAGGAGCTGTGTTGGTCAATGTAATGGAAAATGCAATGATTGTCCTCCTGAACAGACCAACGTTATGGGAGATGGAGTGAAAAATTGTATTGCTATAATTACACAAGCTATGAATCATTCTGGACTTCCGAATGAGCAGAGAAGGGAACAATATTCTATTGAGTCCTTCATGAGGCAATTCCCAACTTATTTCAATGGGTCTTCTGATCCACTTGTTGTTGAACAATGGATCAGTACTATTGAAAAGACATTTTCCATACATTTCTGGTCAGAGTATGAAAAATTCATTTTGGTTGTTTACCATTTAGAAGGTGGAGAAGACCAATGGTGGACTCTAATTAAGAATATAAGGCCCCAAGATAAAATTGCATCCATGGAATGGGATGAGTTAAAGAACTTGTTTTTCAATAAGTACTTCCCTCGTATTTTTCGAACAAAGATGGAAAAGGATTTTCTTGAGCTTAAGCAAAAGGATGTTGAATCTGTTGGTATATACGAAGAGAATTTTAAAAGGCTTGCGAGGTATACATCTGGCTTTATCATCCAACCTGAAAGTAAAGTTGATTGATTCTTCAGTGGCTTAAAACCAAGTCTCTAAGGTCATTAGCTATAAGATACTTCTGTATATATGAAGAAATTGTGCATTTTTCTATCAAGGTAGAAATGGAAGTTGGTGTTACATATCCATCTCATGGGTTTTACAAGAAACGAAGGATGGAGTTCAGGGGAGAAATATCAGAATAATGGTGAAAAGAAGATGAATTTTTCTTTATGCTCAAAGTGTGGAAAGAAGCATGGTGGAGATTGTCTTAAAGGGACTAGAAAATGTTTTAAGTGTGGAAAAGAAGGTCATCGAGAAGCTGAGTGTCGAAGTAATGGAAAAGGGTTGCTAATGATGTGAATAAACAAAAGAGTGTAGAGAATGCACCACCAACACTTCAATGATTCAAGTGTAAGGAAATGGGGCATTATGCTAATCAATTCACTAATCCAAGGGTTAATGATGATCTACGTGAGCAACCTCTTAAGGAAAAGGAAAAAGGGAAGTCACATGCGATCACTATTAGCAATGTTGAGTATGAAAACAATGTGGTGGAATGATTATGTGTTTAAGTAAAGGGATTCCAAAATAATGGTGTGAAATCTCATTTATAGTTTCGTGGAACATTGGAATATCTATGTAATGGTTTATTGTTGTTTTCAATAATTATATGGTACAAGTATCCATGAAAAGTGATTGAAATATTTTTTGAAAGTAGATGATATGCGCATAATGAATGGATAAGAAGAAAATAATATGTTTGATAGTATTCATGAGATCATGATTGATATAAGGACTAAGTGATATCATGGTTTTAGTAAATAGAATTTTTGGGATTTTGGTTTGTGGAAAGTGTTAACTTTTAACTGCATTCATGTTTCAACTAAGGAACAATGAGTATTCATTTTTCAAGAGAATACCTGATTAAGGAATTCGAATGTTTGGAATGTGACCAACAAGACATATCTTATGATATATGGGGATAAATGATGTTATTTACATGCTTGGTAGATGACCTCTGTATCAATATTTTTCCTTATACTGTGAGTTTGGGTAAGCATAATGATTGGAATAGATTAAGTTATACCTAAGATAGTTTTGTTTTAGGCTTGAAATTTTTGATATTATTTTTGGAATGTTATAATAGTATAGTTTTAGAAAAAGGACAACCCGTAGGACGGGCGAAAACCTGTCGCGTCGGACAAGGATGTGGGAATAGAACCCACAACCGAAGTGCGATAGGCCTTTATCACTAGCCTACAGGAAGTCCCTGGTTAGTATAAATTAGTTTCAATTTATTATGTGGTATGATATACGAAGTATACGTCCATTTTAGGAACCATATACGATTAATATCACCATAGATTGACTTATCTATATAACTTTTGCTAACCTTATGTTTGAGATTGATGGAATGACCTATCATTCTATCACATGATCTTCTAACACTTCATGGAAGACAAATTCAACTTCATTTCTTTAAGAGATGAAGCGGAAGTTGTTCAAGGCACAAACAATAGTGTGATTGTACCAAAATCAAGTAAGTATGTCTTCTAATTAATATTTTTAAACTTTAGCGAAATGATATTGAAAACCAAAATGTTGTCCTAGTGCTCTTATATATGATGAATCAGATGGTACCTTAGATCATCACAAATTCATGGCTTTGTGATTGTTGGATTTTTCATAGCCAAGTTCTCAACCACTCTCCATCAAAACATGATGGTTAGATTTATCTTCCATAACCATATTTTCACCTATGTTCTCCTATGTGGAAACCCAGTGATGAGTTAATTTGGGTAACAGTTATGTTTCATACCTTTTTTTATAAATAGTTTTAGTATTCCTTTTTACGATGTGGGTTTCTATGAAAGAAACTTTCAAGTAGAAAACCATTTATAACCCCGATGAATTTCAAGGGAGAAATTCATTTTAAGGGGGGTAGAATGTAACAGCCCGAGATTTTATGAGATATATTATTTTTAATTTCATTGATGTCTTCTATTGTACACTACACCAAGATTATCTTGTACTATACACAACACCGTATTATCTTGCAGTATACAAAACACTATTCTTGGCTCGTGTTACACACAATTTCAAGTTCGTTTTGTGGAAATTATTCTATGCAACATTAAGTATAGATTTTGTTTAATGCATAAATGAAATAAGTTTTGATTATTTTATATGCAACACCAAACAGAGCTTTAACTACACGAATCCTTGACTTGTCTTTCATTACATGCAATCAAGACCTTCCTCGATAGCGTGTGTAGTATGCAATACCGAGTTTCACTAAACGAGATATTATTATAATATTATTATGAACTAGCCGTTATTAATACTAATACCCACTTTTTGAAATTTTATAAATTTTATCTTTCAAAATGGACTTCATATTTGGATTCGGAATATCAAAATTAGCCTAGGGTTAATTTTTGGTATTTTTCTAAAAACCTTCAATTTTTAATGAATAGTGAAAACACTGAGTTATTGGTTAAAACCAAATTTTTATTTAAATAATCATTTATTTTATTTAAATTTATTTTAGGTCAAAATAGATACATAATACTTATATATGTTCAATGAAATTCATTGGAGTAATTTTATAATAATTTTAGATATATAAAAATTGTATTCAACTTTTCACCGTCTTTTACCCACCTCCTAGGAGCTTTTGTAATTGTTCATAAAACATAATTTTACCACTTCTGTGAGTTTAATTTAGAAATTATTAGAGTCATGGTTAATATAAAGGAGTAAAATGTGGTTCAATAAGATAAAAATAATTTTTGGTGAATAGTAACTTTTTACTTTTATTTACCACAGTTAAAAGTAAATAGGGTAATCTAAGGTTAAAAGAATATTATAATAATTCAAAATTACCTTAAAAATTGTACTAACCTTATTTAATGAGTAGTGGTCGACCATGGGCATCCTTGGGTCGATTTGGGGACCCCATTAAGCCACTTGGTAGTGATAATGACAATTTGGATTAATTAATTTAATGTAAGACAAAATTGACATTAACAAAAATCTTTTAGTAATTAATTGTTATATGGGGTTATATAAATTATCTTTTCGACTATAAATATTAATTGGAAAGCTAAAAATATTTCCTACATGATGGTACTTTTTTTATAAATTTTAGACATCAAATAAATTAAATTATTTATGACACAATAATGATGTAGTATTTACCCCATTAATAAATGATTTAAATAAATAAGATTATAATGATTAAAATATTATCCAAAAAATGTCCAATTCTGATTGGATGATTTTATTTCTAACATGGGTCATCTTATATTCATCTTTAATGATTTTTGGACCTTTTAAAACTGTAGATAAGTTTATAATAAAATAATATTTTCACACTTTCCAAAAGAGCCCCTCCTCCTCCCTATAAAAGAAGACCATTTCTATCCAATTCCACACACCTATAAAGCCATTTGACTCGTCCAAACTCTGCCCCATTAAGCTACCTACATCTTTATACTCCCCCCTATAATCCTTACCTTAGGAAGAAGGCACTCCAAGATGTCCTTTTGGTTCAAACCAAAGGAAGTTACCCAAATTAAAGGTAACCGTTTCTCTTAAATTTTTTTCTTTTATTATACTTCTCCAACCACTAAACTATTTTTAATCCTTTCAATTGTAACAACACAAGTATCCTCAATATACTAGGATGTGGTTATGAGATGGATTCAAAATACACTTACCCACACCTCTATCTAATGGATGAAGAACATAATGTTTCTGTGGATGACAAACTAACGCCTCACGAAACGATGATTGTTCGAGTTTCTCCTACCGCCTCTCATGGTGGCCATTATGATGTAACTGTATTAATATATGATATATATTATGTTTATTATTTCCTTATTCTTCTTTACTTCCCAATTATATGAAGCCTTTATGGTTTCCATAGTGGGTAAATACGATAATCTCATTTGAGGAAGTGCGGACTACCGCCCCCTCAAAGTGATGTGATTCGTTAATGCCTTATGTGGGATGTATAAAGGATGGAGTTAATGATATAATATATGATATTATACTGGAATTATAATATACCTATGTATCATTATGTTTTAATTCCATTAAAATAAGAAATAGAAAGTATCATTCCTGCGTACGTACGGCTTACCGTCTCCATGAACGATACATTTCATTTTTTTACCTCCATATGTTATTAACTATTATAAATACATGTATATGCTTAATATATATGATATATATGATATATAAATCATGAATATCATTCTGGATATAATTAACCTTTGAACACATGAACAACATGTAATTATAAGAAGTCCATTTTTGACTCAAGTACCAAATATCGATAAAACGAACGTTATTAACTTAAATGGTTACATAATGTTTATAACATGGTAATAAGTGAAATAAAAGGAATAATAAAATTGAAAAAGGTTATTAATCAAGTAGAAATTAACTTTGTTTTATTATTCAGGAGATTAAAGAACGATCGAGTCAAGTCGGACACGAGGTAAGGGAACTTCTTAACCAATTTTCCGTTCTTTGGGTTGATATTCTCTTTCTTGTTTATGAAGTTATTTGATTATGTGAGAAATGAATTTTTATATCTTATCATGTATTTATAATTTCTTTATGTGACCTTATAGTAAATACCCATAAGTGATCTATTTTATTTACAAAAAGATCTTTGTAACGGAAAATCTCACAATCTCATTTTTATCCGAGATTGTATATACTTTAGAATTTACTCGGGCATATTTATCATCCACATTCATGTTTCCTCAATATGTAATATTATTTCTATCCTCTTAAATTTTTTTAAATCCAATTTTACCTATTGGAAATTTTTTATTAAAATATATGAAAGGAATCTTTTGTCGTTTTCAGTACGAGGTACTTTTTGACTTTTCCGGACAAAGTACGAGAAGAATGTTTTTTTAACTTATACGACATGAATAGATTTTCAAGATTTCCTAGAACATTATTTCCATGAAGATTCCTTTACTAGTTTTTAAGTTTATTTTTAATCAACTTCTTTTAGTTTAAAATTGTATGACATGTTAAGAAAGGAAAAAAAATTTGAAGTAGAAAGGATATTTTCCTCAAGAATGGAGTTCAAGTATTTTATCAAAATTATTTTCCATATAAGATTATATAGTGTTCTGTTTCTATCCCTATTTTTACATTAATTTGATTATTTTATGATGGAATTAATTTTATGATGTCCTTTAATCTTAAATGGATTTTGTTATGATGACATGATGTTTAAGAATCCCATTTTTATTACATGGGTTATGCTATGATTTATGATTATGTGGAACACATAAGAATGGTTTCATTATGAGATTGGCGGGACCTATATCTCCCTACAATGCATTGGGTAAATATTTATATCTCATGAGATATCCATGGATGGAACATCAGGTTAATCTGGTTCAGTGATACAGGACTGGAACGAGGAGTGAACTCGGTTCAGTAATGGACTTTGTCCGCTATGATAGTCCTGGCAATGATCCTTGACTAATATGAAATGATTTTCTATGATTATGTGTGTATGCCAAAAAGTTTCGGGTTTTATGTTATGATTATTGGGATTACATTTAACTACTATGATTTATCCCATGTTATGATATTATGATCTCCTTTGCAGGTTAATATTTTCAAAATGTTATGTTCTTATGAATATGATATGATTGATATTTCTTTTGTGTACCCTTACTGATCATTTCAGCTCAACCCTTTTTTTTTATGTTTTATTTACCCCAGGATATAAAGAAAGGGTTTAGGTAAGAAAACAAAAGGGGAAGATCATTATGGGATATGTTGAAGATCTTTCACCACAATTAGAAGATTATATTCTGAGTTTCCAAAGACACTAAACTATTACGGTCCTTGTGTGTCTGTTTTTGTTATGTATTAAATATTCCACAAAAGAAATGTAATGTCCATGTATGCCAGGCTATGGATCTCTATAGTGGAGCTAAGCGGTATTCCACCAATCCAACACTATGTAGTATTTGGAAAGGCCCGATAAACCTTGAAATATATTTTCTCCCCAGCCAAATATCCATAATCCATATTGGGGAAAAACCCATAGGAACACATGGTCTCCCTCCTCAAACTAAAAAGGCCTCCATGATCTATCATCATAAGAATTATGAAAAATATGTGTAGTCCTCATCCCCTCTTGGATGGCCTTTTCCTTCTCACTAATATCTCACATCAACCCTAGACCGATTAGGGGTGACCCTCCTAGGGCAATCCAACAAAGTGGTGACCTGTAGGGTCTTACATAAAAATCATCAAATGTTTCCATACTAATTGTGTAATAGTAACTGAGGTTATATGTGAACTCCACTAGTGGTTGGTGATCCTTAAAACTATGACTAAAGCCTAACATGCAAGATTAAATCATTTCCTCAAGAACATGAATGTCTTTCTCTATTAGGCTGTCAGTTTATGGGTGAAACACTATGATCAAGCATAACTGAGTCCTAAACACATCTTAAAATACCATTCACAAATGTGATGTTTTGTGAGAATCATGGTTTAAAATTATAACCAATAGAACATCATGGAGTCTTACTATCTCTTGAACATAGATGCATCTAAATCTCTCTACTCCCAAATTGGTAAGAAGTGGGATGACTTGGTGACTCATTCTATAATCACCTAGTTGGAATTTTTTCCCATGGAAATATGTGGTAAGATCATCATGAAGTCCATGGATATACCATCGCAAATACATTATACCACATCAATCGTTTGAGCTAAACCTGTTGTAACATGATACTCATCATTCACTTTCCAATAATTAAGTCATCGAGAGACAAACTATGAAACTCCCTTCTTCATCCCTGAAAAAAAAACTGAAGTCAGAGTTCTTGTTATATCTATTTCACCCCTGGATGTACCACCAAATAATCTATATGAAACATTCCCATAAACTCCTCTTGCAACATCACTGGTACCATTGTACATCCTCTAAAAATAACGATATGCTCCACACCTTTTGAAAATCCATTAAGAGCTTGTATAGTTGATATCTGAGTATATAGGGTCTCATAGTTGACATCCCCTAGATGTACCTCCATGATCCATTGTAAGAGCGTAGGGGTAACAACCATAAACTAGAAGTTTGTTTCCCCACCTCCATCCACAAAGGATAATTTCAATGAGGCCAACTGGTCCGGTGCCTAGCATAGAAAATGAAAACAAGATCTCCAACAAAGAGAATCTACTACCATGATCCCCTTCCCAATAGTATAGAGACAGTTACAAGTCATACTCTTGGAGGGACTCTATCCATCACCTATGTATCAAGTTAAGATCCTTATGAGAGAAGATATAATTGAGAATATTATGATTATAATTGACAATAAACCACTGAACCATCAAGTAGCGTCTCCACATATTTAGTGTGAATACGACCAATGCTAACTCAATATCATATTTTGTATTATTCTGATCATGTTGACTCAGTGGATATGAACCATATGAAATCACTGCATACCTCTATATCAGAACACAACCAAGAATAGTTCCTGATGAATCAAATAACACTATGTACTGTAAATACTCCTCAAGAAATCTATTTACGGGAGCACTCGTTAAAATTTAAAAAAAAACTATTGAAAGCCTGTTGGAACCTCTCCATCCACACAAATGGATTCCCTTTCATGTAAAAAATGTTATGGGTTCTAATATACTAGAGAAATCATGAATTAATATCCAGTAATATCCTAACGACCCATGTAAGCTCTACACCTCAATCATGATTTTAGTTGGATCTGGTACATGCAACCGGTGATAACCTGACCTGATGTCAACCTTTGATAACCATAGAGTTCCTCTCAACTGATCGAAGCAGTCATCAACCCTTGGTAGTGTATAAATTATATTTAAAGTCACCTGATTCAAACACCGTTAGTCTACAAATAAAATAAATCTCTCATCAACCTTCTTGGTGAACAAATTTGGGGCTTCCCCGGGTGAAACACTAGGTCTATCAAATCCCTTCCTGTGAAATTCCTCCAGCTACTCCCTCTGGTCATGAAGCTCTATGGGAGCCAACTGATATGATGATACATATATCAGTGCTTTCCCAGGGTGTATAAAAACTCATAAGTCTATCTCTCAGTAGGGAGGTATGCCCATAACATTCTTAGGGATGACATCCTCGTACTCCCCCACCACTATAAGAAACTAAGAACTCATAACATCAACTAACATAAGGGTTAGGATTTCCAAATTATGAGTAATAAAATACACCTTCTTAGGAATGAGTCTACCCTATGCTGTTTGGGATTCCTTTTCACTGAAAAATGAAAACCTAGTTCCATCACTATGGATACATCACATCCTCCACCTAAAATAGTGAATCTAGTCATGAACTGTGAATAACTAGTCTGTACCTAAGATGACATCATGAAGTCTCATTGATACAACAAATATATCCCAATAGATACTCTCTCCTCCAAGGGTCATGTCATGCCAATGACACAATTGTGTTATTTTTGAGTCTTATCTTGTATTATTACCCAAATACAAGGGTTAAGATAGGGGATCAACATAGATCACTAAGTCTCGAACATGATAAGTTGAAAGAAACTAAGGACTAGAACATGTGTCTGTCAGTACAATAGATAAGGTAGAAAAATAATATATCATACCTAAATTAATTATCAGAGCCTTTGGGTCATAAGCTTTGATTTCCTATAACTATCCCCTCCTATTTCCTCTAATTCTTTGATCCCATCTTGCACCACCTAGGGGTGGTGGTAGTAACAAGTCAAAGAGTCCACTATCTCCTACTTATCTCCCAGATCCTCTTCCTCATGATATGCCCTGCAAACCTACCTGATCATGCTGTTGTATCTACCTTTATGGTATATCCATGTTATCTCTATCAATTTTATGGTGGGTTGGAAAATCTCGGGTAAGATGTCCCCAACCATCACATAAGTAGCTCCGCCACTCACTGGGATGAATAGACCCATACTGTAAGCCATGAACTATATAACCTTTATCGTGTAACCTCCTCATGAAACATCTGACACATCCTAGTCCAAGGGACTATTATCATCTCCCTACTTCCTGGGTCTATTCTCTTGTATTCCCACTACCGGCAACCACTAGTTGTATCTTCTCATACAAGAAAAACTCAACCACCAAATCTTGTTCTACCACACCAGCATAGCTAGGAATGCATTAAGAGATAAAACATACTCAGATGTACCTATGAACTCATAACTCTATGGTCCGAGCCCTAAATAACTAGTCATGAACCATATACATTGAGTACCTAAAGAGGTTGGTAAACCAAGATGATTACTCAGCTACCGTCATGCTTCCCTGATAAAGTTGTAAAAATCCTAGATATGTACATCCCTCCTCACAGTTGTAGATAAATCCTCTTTGAAATGGTTCTAAAAATTTGACTATGGTAGAGTCATATCTTCTTGAGGCTAGGTTACAAAAATAAACCATCATCAAGCTAATCCATAGATAAATCTTACAGCGAGGACAACCATCTACTCTGCTGATGACTTGACCAGTTGGAAAACTTGGGTCACCACCTCAAGCCAGTCCTCATCTTTCAATGGGTCAGGCATTCCTCAAAACCTGAGGGGTCTCTACCACTAAAACTCATGAAGAGTTCTTATCCAATGAATCTCATCCACTAGTAATATGGGTACCATGTTATTCTCTATGAGTAGTAGTATAACTGGGGCACCACCTAGAGGTAACATCTTTAGAACTCATACTTGTATCAATGCCTCCTCACTGAGGATCATGCTTGTGAACCTGATGTGTAATCCTAGATGGTATATGTCATAGAGGAATCCTGAAAGTAAAACAATATGTACCACGATCAATAAGTTTATCTAGATAGAAGACTACAAAAGGAAATGAAAACCACAACCCATTCCCATATGAAACATGCACCATTATTCCCTACAACCAATACTATCCTGTAAGGAGTCAAAAAGAAGATGATCTGAGTCCTGGTGTATGGATATGTCATCTTCCATACCAGTACTAGAGTCCATATCCTAAACCCCAAACTAAAAACAAATAATAATATTTCCCCAAATCAATTTCATGGACTCCAGTCCTAAGGTAGAACTGATCTCTCTAATACCACTCTTTCAAGACCCATCCCAAAGGGTTCATTACACATCTCCCCATGCCTACCTCTAAAAGGGCAAGGTATGGAGACAAGCACTGAGATATAATATCAATAAAAAGGGATGCCTTATCCAAATTAACTAGACACACACACACACACACATCGAAGACTATTCAAAGTTTAAATGTAAAAAAATTATAAACGATGCATTAAAACATCTAAATTCCACAACCAGTGCATGAAAAGAAGTAAATGAATGTAATCATGGACCAACACAATCCCACCAAAAATATATAAAAACCAATCCAAACTATGTTTTAAGGGACTATTGCCTAGGAACCACATGAACAAAGCCCAATCTATTAACCTTCACCAAGAACCGTCCGGTCCTAGTCTATTAAGGACTCTATCAAAATGTCGATCATATGCACAAGACATGGCACATTCCAAAAAATACTGTGCACATGTGAGTATAATGATACCCAATAGGACACCCTAGAACCACAAAGAAAACAAAAAAAGGAAATAAAATATTTTCTAAATAGTTATATGTCTATATCACACATTAGAAGAATATCTAGATGCACTCAGCAAATAATCATTGTCTAATGGTAAGTCACAACCATAGTAACCAGCCAAGGAATTTGGCATGAAGGTTCAACATTGCACTCACCTAGGGGAATATAATCCCAAATATGATATCACCAATGATTTCCATCTGGGTGGTAATTCATGTCGGGTCTCAAAATTAGTAGTACATGCTAAACGTATGAATGGATATGATACAAAGATGAGGATCCCTCACAAGGAAATTGTTTCATTCAAATAAATAAATATGTATTAACTTACTATGTAGAGGATGAATGATCATGAAGTGTTAGAAATGAAGATACAAAAAAATCCATCTAGGGAACAAATATGAATAGAGGATATCACTCCAGGCCTCCCAGAGGGATTACAACAACTCCATTCACGAAATACTATAGCAGGGATCAATGTATTATATGTGGGAGGAAATTATATAAAACCCATTAGGTAAATGATAAAGGGAACACACCCTAATGAATCATTTACAAGATATAGAGGACTAGGGATCCTATACATCATTTAGAAAGTACACAACATGTCGAAGGGTTACACACTATGTCCCCTGTCCTTAGGTCCTTCCCTTGTAAACGACCCACATATCATCCCATGTAAATGTATGTGTATATGTACACAGTGTGTAAGATCCCTGTGTACTCTACTCAGGTTCCAGTACATGAATTATCCAACTTACTTCTCTAGTCTATGTCCACATAGGGTAGTACATGAATTGCTCTAACCTATGTACTTCAACTCATATTTGTGTACCCTCTGAGGAACACATTGAGTTACTAGGGTTAGGTTACATTCCATGTGACCTAATCACATGTCGTTTGATACTTAATTATCTACTAAAATCTTATCCTCTCAATTGAGGCCCCACACAACATGTGGCTTTAGGTTACACAATGTGTAGTGATTATTTTTGAATAATTCTAGATATGGAATCCACATTCTTCTCATATTCTTTGGCTACCTTTTTGGGCCACACCTCACCTAGAAAGTTAGGGATCCACCTTTTCTGATCCATTAGGTTAATGAACAATATTTTTTGATCATCAAATCCATTTGGAAATTGGGATCATTCGCCATTCTCCATTGCACACTAAAGAACCTGAAATTGGGTAACAAAAACCATCTGATTCGTTGTAACTTCGTTCATCACACAACCATCGTGTTGTGCCAATTGAAGATATAAAATATTGGATTATTGTTCCATGAAATGAGTGTGAAATGATAGATTCATCGTGTTATGTAAAACCACAGGGAAAACCAAGAATTCCTATGATGAACAAAGAATCATGGGAGAAAAGAACATGAACCATCATGAAGAATCAACCCTAGTTTATTTTCATGTTGAACTCGATTAATTTACATGATAATAACAATGAATAATCAATAATCACAAAGTAATTCTCCTAAAACCAATTAGTCTTACCCATCCGGCAAGATGCTCGACCATGAATCAATCCCTTAGTCAATTAATTCATCTTTATTGTAGAAATTCAGAATGAGGAAAGAATCAAATAAAAAAACACTGCAATTCAATTCTAATAAATTATTGACAAAGTGGGGAGCTACACCATGATCATTGCCAAAATAATTTGATTCTATTGTACATCGATCATCGATCCATGATTTTATTTCTGTTCATCTTAGAGAGAACCAAGTAAGATCTCTCAAATGGATCTATAATGAATCCAGGGTTATGTGGATAACCCTGTGATTTCATCATAATAGTTTACTTAATGACTCATCAATCTCTATGTAAACAAAAAAGGAATAAAACAATTTTCTTAATCATTTTATTCATTCTATTCCTGGGATGAATTTTCCACTAACACCCCACACCGACCAAGGTTATGTTGTGCCTAGGGTAAAACAAAATTCTATGCTCAATTTTCCCCTCATATTTCATATCCAATACACCATTTATATGATATTATACTAATTTATGATAATAGTAGAGAAATATTATTTAATATATTTAATATAATGTAAAAATTTAATCCAGGAACATTGGGCCTCGAAATCCCAAGTCCTCTTAGTGACTAGTCTCAAAAATAGTCCATAAAATATTCAAAGATAATACACCTAAAGTATGAGTTATTACATATATGGAATTAATGTAATTTCCCATTATCATGACAACCGAATGTTTTAAACCATATTTTACAAGTTTATAAGGTTATTTTCAATGAGAATATTTTATTTTATAAATACACGACCTTTTAAATAAATTATTAAAATGTGTTAATGGATTTAATATCAATTCACATTTCATTGAGACTTATTCATTGTTATACTCTAATGCACATTAATACTTTGTATATAGTGCCCCTTTTTTATTTAATATCATGATTTACTCAAAAACCATATACAATTTTTACATATGGTGTTTATTTTGATTATTATTTGATTATATGGGGAAATATTAATAAATCAACAAAATTTATTAAATATAGATATTTGATAAGGCACATTATTTTTTAATTGCATATATTAATCAATATAAGGAATGATTTAGACTGAAAATGATGGTTGGAGCCTATAGATTATATATCTCATTGATCCATAAATAGGTTCTCATGATAAAAATAATTTTTAAAAATTAAATGGGTTTTTACCTATAGTTTTAAACCATATAGTGAAAGGTCCTGATGGTATAGGTTTCTATGTGCCTAAGACACGTTGAACAGTAATTAAGAATTTTCGTTATAGATATTACTATTATTATTTTAATTATCCATGAAATTTTTATATTTTAAAATCTATGGATTCATTTCAAACTCAGTTTATTGATTTAATGGAATTTGTTTTAGTTATTTACCGTTACATATTGCTTATGTTGTCACGACCCGTCCCCCAAGGCCCGTGCCGTGACTAACCCAAGCCCGCCTTCCTTAGGCCAGGGGCTGACGACTAGCACCAAAGGGGTAATTCCTTAGAAATGGGAAGGAATTGCCTTTATAACTAGTAACCACAATACCAAGCACACAACAAGATATGAACTCAAGTAAACTAAATAGTAAACAGAGTGAGTAAAATAAGAAAAAGTGGCCACAATACAATCCCAACTGGAGAGTATAAGGAAAACTGGAACGTCTAAGACAACTAATAGGTGAAAAGAAGCTCCTGGATCATCCACCTCGATTCCTACCTGAAGGGTAGGTATAGATCGCCTTCCCAACACTTCATGTCCACCCGTCTCCTCTATGAAGCGACACACCGTATGGTCAAGCTACAAGCACCATCCAGTCCTGGTGCCCCCGTCCTTAGTCAGCATAGTCTGTCGTCTGCATCGAACACAACAAGGTACGAGCATAGCCCGTACAGGGGTGAGTATAACAATACTCAGTAGGGACCCCGAGACCCTCAAGTTCTCAAAAAACCCACCAAGGATAAACCACAGGGTATGAAATCAATAGATGACCCTACTTAGGTATATCCCCATACATATACCTTAGTTTTCAAGTAATACATCTCAATCATGAGGAAAACACCGAGGTACTGCCTCAGCTCACACCAGGTATAACATAAGTATGGTAGTAGATATTATTAGTTATATCTACTGAATCATCTACTCCCTTAAGAGGCTTTACTTCTGAACTGCATAGAATCTATACGAGCTGACCCACACAGGATCTCTAGGAGCTGACCCACACAAGATCGCTTGGAGCTCACCCACACATGATCCCTAGGAGCTGAACCACATAGGATCGTTAGGAGCTAACCCACATAGGATCCCTAGGTGATTACCCACACAAGATCGGTAGGAGCTCACTCACACAAGATCGCTAAGAGATGACCCACACACGTTCTCTAGAAGCCGACCCACACAAGATTGCTAGGTGCTGACCCACACAGGATCGCATGGAGCACTCTTCTCATTATAGCCAGCTATTGGGTTTCTGCAATAGTCTTGCTCATCTCTGAGAGAGTCCCCTCCCCAAGCCACTGTTTGGTTATGCAACTACCACAATGTCCCACGAAGAAGTATCTCAATGTTTCTCCACACCATAGGGGTCTCAACGCAATCGACGTTGCGTCAATCAGACGCCTGATCCCTAAGTCATTAGTCTTTTAGTCCCAAGGGCCCAATTGGATCCGTTCTCGATCCAACCCGACTGTTCCATGAATTTTTCCAAACCTATAGTGGGGTATACCAAATGGACCGTCTCCCTCTAGGATTACCAGCACTATTGACAGTACGTCAAATGGTCTTCGAGTGCCAAAGTTATGGCCAAAAGAGAGAAAATGGGTCGAAGTGGGCCCGGTTCTGGTCTCACCAGGCCCAACATGTCCTGGGCAGACCTGGTCTGATCCGACCCGGCCTAGGTTGACTCAGTTCGGGTCGACACAGCCTGAGCCACCGGGTCTGGCCTGGCCCACACTGGGCGGCTCAGCCCGCTAGGTCCGTCTTGGCCTGCGCTGGGTGGCCCGGCCTGGTGGCGGGGCCTAAGATGGGCTGCTGGGATCGTGGAGACCGTGAGTCCGTGAGGGGGGCCGCGGAGGGCCGTTAGAGCCCGCGTGGGGTGCGAGGCCGTGGGGTGGCTCGGAAGTCCATGGGCGGCGTGGCTAAGCCGTAGATGGAGCGAGGCCACGGGGCAACTCTGAGGGCCTCGCTGGCACGGCTAGTCCACGGGGTAGTGTGGACATGGGGCGGAGTAGCCTCAGGGAGGTGTGACAGGACGCAGGGCGGCATGGACAGCCGCGGGGCAGCGCTGCGAAGCTGTGAATGGCGGAGCCACGGGGCGGCGCGGCAGGACCACAGACGGCGGCAGTAGCTCGGCCTTGGACAACGTACAGTGGCTCAGCCGTGGATGGCGGCGGCGACTCAGCCGTGGATGTCGGCAGTGGCTCAGCCGTTGATGGATCCGGAGGTGAGACCACCAGCGATGACTCAGCCACATGGTGTGGAGGTCACGGACGGCGGCTCGGCTGCAGACGGTGGGGCGTTGTGCCATCTCCTGTGGCCATTATAACTGACCTCTCTCTTCGTTCATCATTGTGGTGTAAGAAAATTTCTTCCATCATGAATAACATAATAAGAAAGAATGTCAGATAGTTGGGGCCATGTTTTTTTGGCCCGCACCCTCCACGTTAGAGCGGTAGCAACAACTCAACAAAACAATTAGGAGTCAAGAAAGAAAAACTCTTCAATTTAATATAAATCATGGATCAACTCATTTTGGTTGATCCACATTTGCCATGGTTTCCAATAACGAGGAAATTAAGCAATAGAATTAAAGACTACCTTGAATTTTTCGTTGACATTGACATGATAAGGAAGTAGAGACGTAGATTCATCATAGATGATGATGTCCCACATTGGTGGAAGTCGAAGATATCAACATTTGTGACACCTTCCACACACCTATGATCCCGAGCCCATTCGTTGGTTCTTCATAGTCGAAGGCCTTCTTCATCAGCGAGATCATTCTTCGTTGGAGGATGGGATTCTCCACAATTCTCCAATGAGTTCTCTCCTTCTCCTTTTCCCAGTAATAGAAATAGGTGCCTATATAATTTAACATAAGATGAAATTATGTTGGTACACACACACACATGTTGGAAAACTTAATCTACGTTGTTGGCACAATTAATGTGGAGGATGCTCAAGAGGCTCCTCCACATTAGAGAGGGAGTTAAGATGTTTCTCTTTCATTAAGAGGGGAGTTCAAGAGGTTTAAGCCTCGAGTGGTCCCCACCACCATATCATCTCATGGGAGCTTAGGCTTGTGTGGTCCCCACAACCATAAACTCTCATGGGAGGTTAATTCAGGTGGTCCCCACCTGTGAAACTGCCACATGGGAGTTTCAAAACAAAACAAAACAAAATATTATAGACTTTATTTTATATTATTCTTTTCATAAAAAACACAAAAATTAACTTTCACCCTCAACCAACTACCATCGTGGTAAAAGTATTCTTAAGAGAATACTGGCATTGAGAGTGCAACGGTTCCCTCAAATTTCAATTCTGAGCACCAGTTTAAAAGTTAGAAAACCCACTCACACGTTTGCTGAACGTACCCCAAATAATATTAAAAAATTTATTCTGGGGACTCCGGGACTTAGAATCAAGCATCCTAAATTTTCACGGACTTGTAAAATTCCCATTTATTTAAAAAAACATTACATGGAAATTTTGGGTCTTTACATTCTCCTCACCTCTGGGCTTTACATCCCCATAAGCCACAACTCAAACTAAGGGAACAAGTGGGGATACTAAGCAGGCATCTGAACCTCCCGCTCCCTTATTCTCTCCTGGAGGTTCCTGTGTTGCCAGCGAATGGACACCAGAGGTATCGACCATCCACGAAGGACCTGCTCCTATCGATCCTCAATCTCTACTGGAACCTCTATAAAAGTCGACCCATCATTGATGTTGAGCTCACTGAGGTCGATGATGTGGGAAGGGTTGTGCATGTATCTCCTTAGCTAGGATACATGGAAGACGTCGTGCACCTATTGAAACAAAGGTGGAAGAGCTAAGCGGTAAGCCGCCTCACCAACTCTGCTGAGGACCTGAAGAGGTCTAATGAATCTTGGAGATAACTTCCCCGCTTGGGAAAATCTCCATAGTAATCATCGGGGTGAGACCCGTTGAAAGACATGGTCACCATCCTCGAACTCTAGAGGTCTCCATCTCCCGTCAGCATAAAACTTCTGCCTACTCTGTGTAGTATTCATCTATTCCTAGATGATTTGCATTTTCTCTGTGGTAGCCCATACTATCTCTAGTCCCACTAGTGCTAAATCCCATGGGCCAGTCCAGTACAAGGGTGATATTCAAGGTCGCCTGTACAATGCCTCGAAAGGTTCCATTCCAATGGTGGAGTGATAGCTATTGTTGTACGCATACTCCACCAAAGGCATGTGATCCTCCCAGCTGCAACTGAAGTCATGGAGACAAGTATGCAGCATGTCCTCGAGGGTCTGAATGGTCCACTCAGTCTGACCATCCTTTTGAGGATGGAAGGCAGTTCTCAAACAAAGCTGCGTCTCGAAAGCCTCGTACAACCCCTTCCATAGTCGCGATGTAAAACATGCATCACGACCAGAGACAGTCGTCGAGGGTACTCCATGTAGCGGTACAATATCCTACACATAGAGGCATCCCAAGCTCTCTACTCAACTCTGTTCTAGGATTTCTAGGAAGTAGGCCGACATGGTGAGTCGATCGAAGATCACCCAAATAGAGTCATGACTTCTGGATGTACGTGGAAGTCCTCTCACAAAGTCTATGGATATCCCCTCCCACTTCCACTCTGGGACCTCCAAAGGCTGAACCAAGCCTGCTGGTACATGATGCTCCGCCTTCACTTGCTAAAATGTGAGGCACCGAGAGACAAACTCCGTAGTTTCTTTCTTCATTCCTAGCCACCAGTGCTATTGTCGGAGATCCCGATACATCGTCGACACTCTTGGATGTACCGCTAGATGGGATGTGTGGAAATCCCTCTACACTTCCTCCTGAAGTGACACAGGTACCATTGTACATCTTCTGAAAAGGATGACATGCTCCACACCTTCGTAAAATCCATCAGGTGCATATCCTATGGATATCTGAGCACTTCGTGCCTCATAGTCAGCATCCCCACGTTGCGCCTCCCTGACTCGCTGAAGAATTGGGGGAGTGACTATAAGGGACTGAAGGAAAACTACTCCATCTCGATCCACAAAGGATATATGCAATGCAGCCAGCTGCTCCGTCGTCTTGCATAACAGCTGTATACCAGACCTTTTCTGGAGTGCATCTGCAACAACGTTCCCCTTCCTAGGAGTATAGACTATCTTGAAGTCATAGTTCTGGAGGAACTCAATTCAACTTCGCTATCGAAGGTTCAGGTCCTTCTGAGAGAAAATATAACTGAGACTCTTGTGATCAGAGTACACTATAAAACGTTCACCCATTAGATAGTGCTACCACATATTCATGGAGAAGGCCACTACTGCTAACTCCATGTCATGGGTAGCATAGTTCTGCTCATGCTGTCTCAACTATCGAGAACCATAAGAGATCAATGCTCGCTCCTGCATCAGGACACATTCATGTCTGCTCCCTGATGCATCGTAGTAGACTACGTACCCTACACCCTCCTCTGGAAGCCTAAAGATGGGGGCACTAGTCAGCCTCTGCCTCATCTCCAGAAAACACTGTGGGAATATCTTTGACCAAACGAAGGGTTTCCCCTTCTTAGTCAATACTGATTGTGGTGTTGAATCTATGGAGAAATCTGGAACAAATCTCCGGTAGTATCTATCCAAACATAGGAAACACCATACCTCCATCACACTACTGGGTGGATCCCAAGAATGTACAAAATCAATCTTTGCTGGATCCACTGCAAATCCAGCCTCCGATATTACATGTCCTAGAAATTGAACCTCTCGGATCCAGAACTTGCACTTCGAGAGCTTACCATAATGTTGGTGCTCTCGTAGTGTGTCCAGTACTACCTATAAATGATAGGCATGCTCTTCCTCAGTAGCCGAGTATATCCGATTGTTATCGATGAAGACTACTACAAAGCGATCAAGGTATGGATTAAATATTCTGTTCATGAGTCCCATGAACACTACTAGATCATTTCATACACCGAATGGCATAGACAAGAACTCATAATGGCCATACCGACATATGAAATCCATCTTCTACACATCCTCGTCTCGCACTCTGAGATGGTGAAAACCTGATCTGATGTCTATCTTTGAGAACCACCGTGCTCCCTCCAGCTGATCAAAGAGATCATCAATCTTCAGAAGTCGGTACTTGTTCTCCACGGTCACCTGGTTAAGGTGACGATAGTCGAAACAAAGTCTCAAACTCCAATCCGCCTTCTTGGGGAACCAAAATCAGGGCTTTCGAAGGAGAAACACTAGGCCGAATGAATCCCTTCACCTGCAAGTCCTCTAGATTCACCCACAGCTCACAAAGCTCCACGAGATCCATCCGATATGCTGGTGTAGATATCAATGTCGTCCCAGAGTACAAGTCATTATAAAAGTCCACCTCTCTACGAGGAGGTAGACTCAAAACATCATCAAGGAATACATCCACATACAGGTCCACCACTACAAGATATCTTGGACTCTCCACATCAACCACTGTGAGGGCAAGGCTAGCCAACTGATTAGTGATCGACTATACTCTCCTCTGGGTAAGTCCATCATGTTCTTCAAAGGCTTCCTTCTTGCTAGTGAAGATAATCCTAGTCCCATTCATGCGGGGACACCACACTTTTCACATAATACATTCAATTTAAGCATGGACTGTAGATATCCAGTCCATACCCAAGATGATGTCATAAGGCCTCGATGTAGCTACTAGGAGATCCTAGCCATAGATCTTACCTCCTAGAGTAACCTTGGACTGCCGGAACCAGTGTGTAATAATCCAATCCACTCCCATAGGAGTCTCTTGCCATAAGGATCGAGCCAATGGATCCATCAAAATCTCCGAGCTCCGAACGAGGGAAGCAGCAATAAAAGAATGAATTGCACTTGAGTCTATAAGAACTGCAGTTGAGGTAGAGTAGACAAATATTATACCATGTATCATCTCTTGAGATCCATGATCATAAACCTAAGATGCCTGGAGATGATCTCTACATTGTATACCTACTCCCTATGGTTGGGGTGGATCTCATGGTGGTGGTGGTGGTGGTAACATCTCGAATTGTCGTCCACCGCCAGCTGCACGACCAGCACCACTACCACATCCGACTGCTCCCTGCGGACCTGCTCAGTCGAACCTCTATCTCTGCCAGGGCAGTCTTTCGACCATCTACTGATCATTCGTACGGTGGGTCATACAGTCTCAAGCCATGTGACCCTGCCCGCTCCTGGAATGATCGACTCTGTCTCGGGTGCCCCGCACAACCCACCCGGAATCTTGTAGTCATCCACTTGAAGGTATTGTCGTTTTGGACCTCTTTGACACCTTTATACTACCAGTGGCATAATAATCCACTATGTGACGACTGGTAGTGGGTCTCGCTAATGATGACTTCTTAGGAAGGAATCTCTCCACTAGGAGGGCTCTCTCTAACAACCCCGCCTGCGTCGGGATGCTGAGTGAGAACACCAAAGCCCTGATCTCCCACCTCAATCCCTGCTTGAAGGGACGAGCCCTGAATAAATGGTCTCACACCATATCAGTGGAGTAGTGTGAGAGGTCAGTGAACCTCACTGAGTACTGAGCTACAGTCATGCTACCTTGTTGTAGATGAAGAAGCTCCTATATGCACACTATGTAAAGAGTCTCTAGGAAAAACTCTGCCTAAAATAGGCTCTCTAAGTCTACCTAGAGAAGAATCCCCTTGTCGTGAACCTCGAGCATCAATCTCCACCATCTTCCCACTACTTCCTATAGAAGGCTGGATGTAAGGATCACCATGAGATCTGCTGGTGTCCCTAGCAGTTGGAAGACTCTCACTACAGCCTCCAACCAATCCTCAACTTCCTTTGGGTCTGTCTCTCCCCTGAACCTGGGTGGCCTCTGGCATTGGAACAAATTCAACACGCTCAAGCGAAGTGCACTGGCTACTGCTAGGGCTGGTGGAATTGGTGGCCCAATGGGGAAAGGTACCGCTGGGGCCTTCGCTGGTGCCTCTACTGGAAAAGGGCCCTACACCGAGGCCTCGCCGCTCGGTGGGCTATTAATGCGTACAACTCTTGGAACCCTATCTGGCTATCTATGTGGAGGCATCCTGAGAAGAAATAGGTGCACAATGTTCAATAAGTTATACCTAGTGATCTGTCTCAAGGAGGTCACAAAAAAAAACTCTTGAAAACACACACAAAATCAGTGTTTTAATACACTGAGTCAGAAATTAGAAGTCAGGGTCCTGGTGTATAGATACGTCGGCAGCCACACCAACACTGGATTACCTAAACTGATAACCACACTCACTACACATAACACTATTTCCATTTAATGAAAGATCAAATTCCTATGTTATACGGTAGAACCGACTCCTCTGATACCAAATTGTCATGACCCGTCCCCCGGGGCCCGTGCCTTGACTACCCCAAGACCGCCTTCAATAGGCCAGGGGCTGGCGACTAGCACCAAAGGCATAAATCCCTATAACTAAGAAGGAATTTCGTTTATAACCTATAAACACACAACCAAGCACACAACAAAATACGAACTCAAGTTAACTAAATAGTAAACCGAGTCAGTACTGTAAGAAAAAGAGGCCAGAATACAAGACCAACTGGAAAGTACAAGGAAAACAGGAATGTACAAGAAGACTAATTGGTGAAAAGTAGCTCCTGGAATGTCCACCTCAATTCCTAACTGAAGGATAGATATATATTGCCTCCTCAACACTCCACATCCAACCATATCCTATGCGAAAAGACACACCATATGGTCCAACTCTAAGAACTGTACAGTCCTGGTACCCTCATCCTCTATCTGTGTTGTCTGTCATCTGCATCCAACACAAGAAGGTCTTGGCATAGCCCGTATAGTGGTGAGTTTAATGATACTCATTAGGGACCCCGATACCCTCAAGGTCTCAAAAAATCCCCCAAGGATAAACCACAATGTATGAAACAAATAGATAAACCTACTTAGATATATGCCCATACATATACCCGAGTCTTCAAGTAATCCATCTCAATCATGAGGAAAACACAGAGGTATTGAATCAGCTCACACCAGGTATAACTTAAGTACAATAGTAGAGATGATTAGTTATATATACAGAATCATCTACTCTGTTAAGAGGCTTTGCTGCTGACCTGCACAGAATCGTTAGGAGTTGACCCACAAAATATTTCTAGGAGCTGACCCACATAGGATCTCTAGGAGCTGACCCACACAAGATTGCTAGGAGCTGACCCACATCGGATTTCTAGGATATGACCCACACAAGATCACTAAGAGCTGAACCACAGAGGATCGCTAGAATCTGACCCACATAGGATCGCTAGGAGCTGACCCACACAGGATCACTAGGAGTTGTCCAACACAAGATCGCTAGGAGCTGACCCACACGGGATCGTTAGGAGCTGACCTACACATGATCTCTAGGAGCTGACACACAATGGATCTCTAGGAGCTAACCCCCACAGGATTTCTAGGAGATGACCCACACAGGATCTCTAGGAGCTGACCGACATAGGATCGCTAGGAGCACTCTTCTCGCCACAGCCAGCTATTGGGTTTCCGCACTAGGCTTGATCGTCTCTAGGATAGTCTGCTCCCTAAGCCACTGGTCGATTATCCAACAGCCACTATGTCTCATGAAGAAGTATCTCAGAGGTTCACCCTATCATAGGGGTTTAGACGCAATAGACGGTGCGTCAATCTGATGCCCAGTCTGTGAGTTATTAGCCTTATAGTCTCGAGGGCCTGGTTGGATTCTTTCTCTATCCAACCCAACTATTCCCCAATTTTATCCAAAAAAATAATGGGGGTATACCAAAGGGAACATCTCTCTACAAGGTTTCCAGTGCTGTTGACAGTTCATCAAATGGTTGTCTGGTGCCAATGTTATGGCCAAAAGAGCATAAATGGATTGAAGTGGGTCCAGATCTGGTCTGACCTGGTTCTGGTCGACCTGGCCTGACCCGCGTGTCCGGCTTCGCCCATGAGGGCCGTGAGGGGCCGTGGGGGTTGAGGAGCCCGCGAGTCCGTGAGGGGGGTCGTTGGAGGCTGTGGGCGGTGTGGCTAAGCTGCGGACGGCGGGAGGCCACAAGGCGGATCAAAGGGTCATGACGACGCATCTAGGCTGTGGGGGAGCACAGTTGGCTGCGGGGTGGCACAGACAGCTACGGGGTGGTGCAGCCTTAGGTGGCGCTGTAGAGACCCAAAGCTTGACGTACGTGGACATTACATTACTTTAGCGGTATACTTAATACATAACAAAAGCAGACACACAAGGATCATAATAGTTTAGTGTCTTTGGAAACTTGGAACATAATCTTCTAATCGTGGTGAAAGATATTCAACATCTCCCATAAAGATCATCCACCCTTTTTTCTTACCTAAAACCTTTCTTTATATCCTGGGGAAAAGAAAACATAAAAAGGGTGAGCTCAAATGCTATGTAAGGGTAAGCATGGATAAAATAAAACATACCATATACATTTGAACTTAAAAACATAAATATAATGTTTAAACATCAAAAGCTTGAGAAATGACATAAAACATGGAAGTACGTAAGGCATATATCAAAAAGAAACATTTAGAATGATAAAATAGCATGGGAATAAAACATGTAATTGTGACAACCATTAAGCACATGATATGATTTCCATAGTAGCCAAGGCATTGCTGCCAAGACCATCTTAGTGGACAATGTCCCTTTCTGAATCGAGTTCACTCCTCGTTCTAGTCCTGTATTACTGAACCGGTTTAACTTGCTGTTCCATCCATGTCTATCTCATGAGATATAAATCTTTACCCAATGCATTGGATGGAGATATAGGTCCCACCCATCTCATAATGAAATCATTCTTACTTGTGCCACAAAATAAACACACATCATTCATAAAAACCCAATAAATAAAATGGGTTTCATAAATATCATACCATCATCACATAATCCATATAAAAGAAATGTATATCATTTCATAATAAGAGAACTAAAACCATGTAAATCATAGATAAATTATACTTGAAACATAAACATATGAAATAATGTCATCTTAGATGAAAAATGGTTTTGATAAAACACTTGAAATGAATCCTTGAGGAAAATATCCTTTCTTCTTCAAAATCATTTGATTTTCACAAAATGTCATGCAAAAAGAAAAGGATTTTGTTGAAAATAGTCATGAATCTTTTGGGGGAAGCTTCATGAAAACAAGGCTTTATAGAACCGTAAAAATCCGTTCACTCCGTATAAGTTAAAAATATCATTCTTCTCGTACTTTTGTCGGAAAAGTCAAAAAAGTACCTCGTAACGTAAATAAGAGAAAGATTCCATACATACCATGTAGTAAAAGTCAAAAATGGGTAAAAAGGACTTTATACATACATGAAAACACTTTTATAAAACATGGACATGATAGAAATAGCCCCAGTAAATACTTTCGAATAAGCAATCTCGGATAAAAATGAGATTCGCAAAATTATCCCTTACCTTAGGTCTGATTTGCTTCGTAAGTATCCGAACCTCCTGCATAATGATTTAAATAATGTTATTGACTTATTACATAATCATATTCATTGTTATGATATCATATATGGTTCACTTATGACTTTATATTACCTGTTCTTTTGTAAATTCCATGTTAAAGAGTGTTTTGGTTAAAATCGTTTCATTTGTCGTCCGTGTTTTGACTTGTAATTATTCATATGATTACTTAGATAATTATTACTTAATTACAGAATATAAAACATGAGTTATATATAATATATAATCAGAATATACATATATATAATAGATCGATAAATGGAAATAAATACACCGTTCATGGAGACGGTAGGTCGTACGTACGCATGAACGCTGTTTTCATTTCCTTATTGAGTTGAATGAAATTAAATAGATGAAATACATATATATATATACATAAATCCAGTAGCATTATTATTCCATATATTTCATTATTATTAATTATATATACTTTATAATCATTCTTGAATGGTTAATCATGGAAAATGAATCTCATCGTGTTCATGGAGACAGTAGTCCGTACGTACTCACGAGCGATGATATCATTCTCGTGATCATGGAATTGTATTGGAGTGTATGTATACTATTTCATAATCAATATCACTTTATAATAATCATATATAGTCATTATTTACACCATTATACCCATCCAAGTAAGGTGATGGTGGAAAATAGATTACACCAGGGCGTGGAGACGGTATTCTGTACGTACGCACGCGCGGTGATTTCATTTTCCGTAGGATGGATAGATGGTGAAATGAGGTTGTTTCATACTTATAATAAAATCTCATTATATGAGTGATACTTATGTTATTAATTCATAATGAATCAACTAAATAAGAAGAAGTAGAAGAAGAAGAAATAAAGTTGAAAGAATCGGTAACGAACATTACCTCTTCTTTGAATTGCCTCTTTGAGACCTCCTCTTTGGGCACTAAAATTAGCCTTTGAAGAAGACCAGGACCACTAGGATGTTTCTAGGGAAGTGGATAAGATAATTGGGCAGGGTTTGGACGAGCTTTAAGGCTCAAAGTGGTGTTTGGAAGAGAGGGAGGAGGCGCCCTTTTATAAGGGAGGAGAGGGGCACCATTGGAATTTTTAAAAACATTAATTTATAATAAATCTAACCCCACTTAAAAACCTCCAAAAATGACTCATATTCGAATATTAGATGAGATATGCTTTTAATCTCATAAAACAATCAAATTTAGACATGTTTGGATCTTATTTTAAACCTTATCATTTTGATTTATCCTTATTTAATCTATTTAAGTTTATTTGTGGTAATAAAATTCTAAATTTTAAATTATAACAAATAATTACTTATTTGTTGTGAATTTTCCATAATTGTTTACTTTATAAAATTATAGACCATATAAATATAAATTTATAATTTTTATATATTTTTGTCATTTTTAAACAATTTTATAATATGTTATTTTTATAAAATAACAATAGTGTCAATTTTGACACTATTCATTTATTTGAATTTAAATAAAATATATACAGAATCTATGTTAGAAATAAAAGCTTTAATAGATTAATAAAAGGTCATATTTATCTATAAAATTAGTGGATCACATTAAATAGTTCATATAATATTTATTTTATTATATTTAAAACCATTTATTTGGTTTATCTCTTAATAAAATAATTACTACAACATTTTTGTATAATTATTTAATATACTGATTTGTTGCATAAAAATTAAAACTAAAATCCTAAGATGAAGATAAATCTATTACCTTTCACAATAATACTTTTAATAGAATTTATCATCTTAAAATCACAATATTTAAATTGTTATATTTATTAAATTATGAAGGTGACAACTTTGGCATCATTTAAAATAAATTAATATAAGTGTCATAATAACTTTTATAAGGCTCCAAACGGTTATATATTAGGTCATTGGATGATTAAGTTGTATATATACACTATAAAAAAGTTTTGGTCAGCTTTTTGGGCCTTTTAAGGGGTATTAGTATTTCAGTAAAAACTATATTACGTATTTTTCACTTAATAAATAATTTCTGTATCATTAATGTATCACCATTAATGAAAATTATTTAATCCCTAAAAATTATAAATAAATTATCATGATTTAGATACTTTTATTAGCTTTCTGGAGACTATTCATGTTTGAAGTTTTATGATGTTTATCACTAAATTTAAATTATTATACTTATAAGATTTAAGAGAGTGACATGTTGTCACTTTCTTTGGTTTTAATAAAAATTAAATTATTTTCATGGTCAAAAGGCCATAAAATGAATCTAATCCGACCCTTAGGTTATATGGGTCTACCTTTAGCCATCCAATAGAATTTTGGCATATGTTAGGGTAATTTTATAATATTATATTTACACTTAATTACTCGATTTACCTTTAACTATGGTAAATAAAATTTACCATAGTTACTATTCATAATTCCCAAAAATAAAAAGTAGCTTATTAACATAATTTGGAACCACTGATTCCAAATATGGAATCCATTTTTCCAAATTCAATACAAAAAAGTTGCAGAAATTAAATTAAAATTAATCCTGTTGTCGAAATAAAACGGGTTTTTCTTTAAAACATTTCAAAAGATTGAATTGATTTAACCTACGAATTTAATGTAAAATCAATGCTAATGACATAAATTATATCAAATGGTAAAATTATATTATATTTATACTTTTAAACCATTCAATATTATAGTTTAACCATATAAATTATTGCGATGAAAAAAGTTGTTTTTAATTAAAATATAGTGTGTTTTTACTATTCATCAAAATATAAAAGTTACCAGAATAATATGAAAAATTTATCCAAAGTAATTTCTTATTTCTTGATTCCAAAGGAGAATTTTTTTTGTCAAATTGAACTTATAATCATGTAAAAAAGTAGATTTAAATTGGGTGCACCATCAAAAGGCGGCAAAACTGCATTTTTTGAAAAATACTAATTTTACCCGAAAAATTTATTTTGTTATTATACCATGTTCTAGAAAATGTGTATGATGAATAATAATGTTATAAAATTAAAAATTTAGTTAATACTATTCATAACGGCTAGTTTATAATAATATTATAATAATATATTGTTGTTTAGTAAAACCCGGTATTGCGTACAACACACACTATCGAGGAAGGTCGCGATTGCGTGTAATGAAAGCCAAGTCAAGGTTGCGTTTTTTTTTTCAAGAATCCTTCGTTGTTTCGTATAATAGAATCCAACCATATTTCATTTATACATTGAAGATATATATATATATATACTCAATGTTGCATAGAATAACTATTATCAAAATTGTGTGTAACACGATCCAAGAATAGTGTTGCATATACTGCAAGAAAATACGGTGTTGCGTATAGCGCAAGGTAATCTTGGTATAGCATACAACAAAAGAAATTAATGAAATTAAAAGAATATTTTTCATAAAATCTCGGGGTGTTACATTATACCCCCCCTTAAAATGAATTTCGCCCTCAAAATTCGTCGGGGTTATAAATTGTTTACTACTCCAAAGTTTGTTTAATAGAAACCCACATCGTAAAAAGGAATACCAAAACATGGCTTTAAAAACTAAAGTATGAAATGTAATGGTTACCTAAATTAACTCATCATTGGGTTTCCACATAGGAGAACATTGGTGAAAATATAGATATGGAAGAAAAATCTAACCATCAAGTCTGATGGAGAGTGGTAGAGAACATGGCTATGAAAAAGCCAACAATCACAAAGCTATAGATTTGTGATTATCTAAGGTACCATCTGATTCATCGGATATAAGGGAACTAGGACAACATTTTTGGTTTTCAAGATCATTTCCCTAATGTTTATGAATTAAAATAAATACTTACATGATTTTGGTACAATCTCACTATTGTTCGTGAATTGAACAATTTCCACTTCATCCCCTAAAAAATGAAGTTGAATTTGTTATTCGTGATGTGTTAGCAGATCATGTGATAGAAGGATGGGTCATTCCATCTCTTTCAAACAAAAGGTTAGAAAAAGTTATAAGTCCATATTATGGTTAGATTAATCTTATATGGTTCCAAAAATGAACTTATACTTTATATATCATACCGCTTAATAAAATAAAACTACTTTCTACTAACAAGGGACTTCTTGTAGGCCAGTGGTAGGCGATAAAGGCCAGTCGCACTTCGGTTGTGGGTTCGATTCCCACAGCCTTGTCCGACGCGATGGGCTGTCGCCCGTCCTGCAGGTTGTCCTTTTTCTAAAACTATATTACTATAACATCCCATCAATAATATCGAAAAAACTTCTATCCTTAAACAATACTAACTTATGTCCAACATAATCCATTCCAATCTTTAGGCTTATCCATAATACTGCAGTCCACTCTCATAATATAGTGAAAACGATTACCAGGATTCAATACCATCGTTGATCCCCATATATCATAAGATATGTCTTGTTGGTCACATTCCAAACATTCGAAGGCCTTAATCATGTATTCTCTTGAAAAATGAATACCCATTTAACCTTAGTGAAAACATGAATACAGTTAAAAGTTAACTCTTTCCACATACCAAAATCCTTAGAATTCTATATACTCAAACCATGATATCACATAGTCCTTATATCAATCATGAGCTCATGAATACAATCAAACATCTAATTATCTTCTTATTTCTTCATTCTGCGCATATCATCTACTTTACAAAAATATCTGAATAACCTTCCATGGTTACTAGTACCATTCAACATATACTTTCAAATACTTTTAGGAAAAACAATAGTGTAACAATCCTTAGATGATTCTTTAATCCATAGTACCATTAACTATACAACATAACTCTCGATAAACATAGAATCATTCCACTACCTTCTAAAACAACTGACTGGGCTTCAACACTTCTTTCAGCTCATATATCATTTGTAGTCTCCTCATCATTATCCACATAAATACTACCCATATGACCATGCTGATTCTCTTCATGAGATTTTCCATTAGGGCATTGGTTTGCATAATACCCATACATTCCACATTTAAAACATCTAATCATTGTTGATGTCGTAGCAATACCATTATCCTTGTCCATGGTGTTAACTAAACCATTTCTTTTTCACTTACTGGCTTTGTGTCCTTATTTTCCACACCCAAAGCATCTTCTAGTTCCTTTGAAACAATCTCCCCGATGCCTCTTCCCACACGATTTACATGAGGGAAATTGAACTTTCCTTCCTCTATGATCATCATGAAACTCCATCTTTCTCTTATTATCTGAGTCGGGAAACTACCAATGTTGATATTATTGATCATATTATGAGATTGCTGATTAGGCATAATAACGATGTTTGGATTTCCAGATCCCGTTTCATTTTGGTTTCTCATGACGAAAATCATTCCATTGTCTATCATATCCTCCATTATCGTGAATCTTCCTGTTTCTAGCCATTTTCTAAAACCCAAAAATAATAGTGTGAGAGGAAAAAATCATTCTAGGGAAAACAACATAGTAAAGGGGGAGTATCCTCAATATCTAACATCTTAGGTTAAATTCTATGATCGTTACCGTAGTTCTAGGACTATATCCTATACGTATACTTATCCTTAGGGACATCTCTAGACATACCGTAGAAATATCTCTAGGGATCTCACTAACGTTTTCGCATCCTAGTTTCCAAAGGTTGAATAAACTTTTCCTCTGATTCCAACTGCAGAGACCCAAAGCTTGACGTACATGGACATTACATTACTTTAGCGGAATACTTAATACATAACAAAAACAGACACACAAGGACCGTAGTAGTTTAGTGTCTTTGGAAACTTAGAAAGTAATCTTCTAATCGTGGTGAAAGATCTTCAACATCTCCCAGAAAGATCATCCCCCTTTTTTTTCTTACCTAAAACCTTTCTTTATACCTTGGGGAAAAGAAATCATAAAAAGGGTGAGCACAAATTCTCATTAAGGGTATGCATGGATAATATAAAACATACCATATACATTTGAACTTAAAAACATGAACATAATGTTTAAACATCAAAATCTTGAGCAATGACATAAAACATGGAACTACGTAAGGCATAGATCATAAAGAAACATTAATAATGATAAAATAGCATGGGAATAAAACATGTAATTATGGAAACCATTAATCACATGATATGATTTCCATAGTAGCCAAGACATTGCTGCCAAGACCATCTTAGTGGACAAAGTCCCTTTCTGAATCGAGTTCACTCCCCGTTCTAGTCCTGTATTACTAATCCGGTTTAACTTGCTGTTCCATCCATGTCTATCTCATGAGATATAAATCTTTACCCAATGCATTGGAGGGAGATATAGGTCCCACCCATCTCATAATAAAATCATTCTTACTTGTGCCACAAAATAAACATACATCATTCATAAAAACCCAATAAATAAAATCGGTTTCATAAACATCATACCATCACCACATAATCCATGTAAAAGAAATGGATATCATTTCATAATAAGAGAACTGAAACCATGTAAATCATAGAGACATTATACTTGAAACATACACATATGAAATAATGTCATCTTAGATGAAAAATGGTTTTGATAAAACACTTGAAATGAATTCATGAGGAAAATATCCTTTTTTCTTTAAAATCATTTGATTTTCACAACATTTCATGAAAAAAGAAAAGGATTTTGTTGAAAATAGTCATGAAATATTTTGTAGGAAGCTTCATGAAAACAAGGCTTTATAAAATTGTAAAAATCCATTCACGCCGTATAAGTTAAAAATAACATTCTCCTCGTACTTTTGTTGGAAAAGTCAAAAAAGTACCTCGTAACGTAAATAAGAGAAAGATTCCATACATACCATGTAGTAAAAGTAAAAAATGGGTAAAAAGGACTTTATACATACATGAAAACACTTTTACAAAACATGGACATGATAGAAATAGCCCCAGTAAATACTTACGAATATGCAATCTCGGATAAAAATGAGATTCGCAAAATTATCCCTTTCCTTAGGTTCGATTTTCTTCGTAAGTGTCCGAACCTCATGTATAATGATTTAAATAATGTTATTGACTTATTACATAATCATATTCATTGTTATGATATCATCTATGGTTCACTTATGACTTTATATTACCCGTTCTTTTGTAAATTCCATGTCAAAGAGTGTTTTGGTTAAAATCGTTTCATTTGTCATCCGTGTTTTGACTTGTAATTATTCATATGATTAATTAGATCATGATTAATTAATTACAGAATATAAAACATGATTTATATATAATATATATTCATAATATACATATATATAATAGATCGATAAATGGAAGGAAATACACCGTTCATGGAGACGGTAGGTCGTACGTACGCATGAACGCTGTTTTAATTTTCTTATTGAGTTGAATGAAATTAGATAGATGATATTCACATATATATACATAAATCCAGTAGAATTATTATTCCATATATTTAATTATTATTAATTATATATACTTTATAATCATTCTTGAATGGTGAATCATGGAAAATGAATCTCATCGCGTTCATGGAGACGGTTGTCCGTACGTACGCACGAGCGATGATATCATTCCCGTGATCGTGGAATTGAATTGGAGTGTATGTATACTATTTCAGAATCAATATCACTTTACAATAATCATATATAGTCATTATTTACACCATTATACCCATCCAAGTAAGGTGATGGTGGAAAATAGATTACACCACGGTGTGGAGATGGTATTCCGTACGTACGCACGCGCGGTGATTTCATTTTCTGTAGGATGGATAGATGGCGAAATAGGGTTGTTTCATACTTATAATAACATATCAGTATATGAGTGATACTTATGTTATTACTTCATAATGAAACAACTAAAGAATAATAAGTAGAATAAGATGAAATAAAGTTGAATGAATCGATAATGAACATTACCTCTTCTTTGAAGCGCCTCTTTGAGACCTCCTCTTAGGGCACTAAAATTGGTCTTTGAAGAAGACCAGGACCTCTAGGATTTTTCTAGGTAAGTGGATAAGAGAATTTGGTAGGGTTTGGACGAGATTGAAGGCTCAAAGTGGTGTGTGGAAGAGAGGGAGGAGGAGCCCATTTATAAGGGAGGAGAGGGTCACCTTTGTAATTCTTAAAAACATTAATTTATAATAAATCTAAACCCACTTAAAAACCTCCAAAAATGACTCATATTAGAAGATTAGATGATATAGGGTTGTAATCTAATCAAACAATCAAATTTAGACATGTTTGGATCTTATTTTAAACCTTATCATTTTGATTTATCATTATTTAATCTATTTAAGTTTATTTGTGGTAATAAAATTCTAAATTTTAAATTACAACAAATAATAACTTATTTATTTTGAATTTTCCATATTGTTTAATTTATAACATTATAGACCATATAAAGTAAATTTATAATTTTTAAATATTTTTTGTGATTTTTAAACAATTTTATAATATGTTCTTTTTATAAAATAACAATATTGTCAATTCTGACACTATTCATTTATTTGAATTTAAATAAATTATATACATGAAGATATGTTAAAAATAAAAGCATTAATAGATTCATAAAAGGTCATATGTATCTATTAAATTAGTGTATCACATTAAATAGTTCATATAATATTTATTTTATTATTTTTAAAACCATTTATTTGGTTTATCTCTTAATAAAATAATTACTACAACATTTTTGTATAATTATTTAATATACTGATTGGTTGTATAAAAATTAAAAATAGAATCCTATGATAAAGATAAATCTATTAACTTTCACAATAATACTTTTACTAGAATTTATCATCTTAAAATCACAATATTTAAATTGTTATATTTATTAAATTATGAATGTGACAACTTTGGCATCATTTAAAATAAAATAATATAAGTGTCATAATCCTTTTTATAAGGATCCAAACGGTTATATATTAGTTCATTGGATGAATAAGGTGTATATATAAACTATAAATAAGTTTCGGTCAGGTTTGTGGGCCTTTTAATGGGTATTATTATTTCAATAAAAACTATATTACTTATTTTTCACTTAATAAATAATTTCTGTATCATTAATGTATCACCCTTAATGACAATTATTTAATCCCTAAAAATTCTAAATAAATTATCATGATTTAGATACTTTTATTATCTTTCTGGAGACTATTCATGTTCTAAGTTTTATGATGTTTATCACTAAATTAAAATTATTATACTTATAAGATTTAAGAGAGTGACACGTTGTCACTTTCTTTGGTTTTAAAAATAATTAAATTATTTTCGTGGTCAAAAGTCCATAAAATGAATCTAATCCGACCCTTAGGTTATATGGGTCTACCATTAGCCATCAAATAGAATTTTGGCATGTGTTCGGGTAATTTTATAATATTATATTTACCCTTAATTACCAGATTTACCTTTAACTATGGTAAATAAAATTTACCGTAGTTACTATTCATAATTCTCAAAAATAAAAAGTAGCTTATTAACATAATTTGGACCCACTTATTCCAAATATGGAATCCATTTTTCTAAATTCAATACAAAAAAAGTTGAAGAAAATAAATTAAAATTAATCCCGTTGTTGAAAGAAAACTGGTTTTTCTTTAAAACATTGCAAAAGATTGAATTGATTTAACCTACGAATTTAATGTAAAATCAATGTTAATGACATACATTATATTAGATGGTAAAATTATATTATATTTATACTTTAAAACCATTCAATGTTATAATTTAACCATATAAATTATTGTGATGAAAAAAGTTGTTTTTAATTAAAATATAGCGTGTTTTTACTATTCATCAAAATATGAAAGTTACCAGAATAATATGAAAAATTTATCCAAAGTAAATTTTTATTTCTTGATTCCAAAGAAGAATTTTATTTTGTCAAATTGAACTTATAAAAATGTCAAAAACTAGATTTAAAGTTGGTGCGCCATCAAAAGGCGGCAAAACTGCATTTTTTGAAAAATACTTATTTTACCCGAAAAAATTATTTTGTTCTTATACCATGTTATAGATAATGTGTAAGATGAATAATAATGTTATAAAATTCAAATTTTAGTTAATACTATTCATAACGTCTAGTTCATAATAATATTATAATAATATATCATTGTTTAGTAAAACCCGGTATTGCGTACACCACACGCTATCGAGGAAGGTCGCGATTGCGTGTAATGCAAGCCAAGTCAAGGTTGCGTGTTGTGCAAGAATCCTTCGTTGTTTCGTATAAAAGAATCCAACCATATTTCATTTATACATTGAAGATATACATATATATACTCAATGTTGCGTAGAATAAATATTATCAAAATTGTGTGTAACACGATCCACGAATATTGTTGCGTATATTGCAAGGTAAGACGGCGGAGCCGCAGGGTGGTGCAGAAGGACGGCAGACGACAGCAGTGGCTCGGGTGGCGGCTCAGCCATGTACGGTGGAAATGGACAGAGCGGTAGCTCTGTTGTGGATGGCGGCGGTGGCCTGGGCAATGAGGCCGCGTGCGGCAGCTCGACCGCTAGGCGTAGAGGTCGTGAAAGGTAGCTCGACTACGGATGGTGGGGCGTCATGCCTCCGCCGACCACCGGTTTAGCCGGCCTCTCTCTTCTTTCGTCGTCGTTGTGTAAGCCACATTCTTCCATCATGAAGAACCCAATAAGGAAGAATGACAGTGGGGTTAGGCCATGTTGGTTTGGCCCACACCCACCGTGTAAGAGTGGTAGCAAGTGGATCAATAAAAAAATTAGGATTCATGAACGAAAAACTCTTCAATTTAATACAAATCATGGATCAACTCATTTTGGTTGTTCCAAATTCTCCATGCATTCCAAGAACGAGGAAATGAAACGAGAGAATTCAAGAATTTAATAATAACCCCCAACCTTGGATTGTTCATTGATGTAGGCACGAGAAGGAAGTACAGATGTAGATTCTTTGTAGATGATGACATCCCACGTTGGAGGAAGTTGAAGATATCAGCATTCGTTGTGCCCGCCACACGTGTCTGATCCTGGGATTGTTCATTGGTTCTTCAAATTCAAAGGCGTTCTTCGTCGGTGAGAGCGTTATTCATTGGAGAATGGGATTCTCCATGATTATCCAAATAGTTCTCTCCTTCTCCTTGGACACCAATAGAAAGAGGTGCCAATATAATTTAACTTAAGAAGAAATTATGTTGGCCCCCACACACACATGTTGGAAGAATTAATGTCTGGCATTGGCAAAATTAATGTGGAAGAAGCTCAAGAGGCTCCACCACATTAAAGAGGTTGTTGAGAGGTTTCTCCCACATTAAGAGGGTAGTTCAAGAGGTTTAAACTTTGGGTGGTCCCCACCACCAAAAACGCTCATGGGAGGTTAGCCTCGGGTGGTCCCCACCACTATATCCTCTCATGGGAGGTTAATTCAAGTTGTCCCCATCTATGAAACTTCCACATGGGAGTTTCGAAATAAAATAAAATAAAATATTACACACTTTATTTTGTTTTATTCTTTTCACGAAAAACTGAATAATTAACATTCACCCTTGACCAACTGCCATCGAGGTGAAAGTATTCTGAAGAGAATACCAGTGCATCGAGTTCAACAGTGACCTCAGATTTCAATTCCAAGCACCAGTTTGAAAGTTAGAAAAACCCGCTCACACATTTACTGAACGTACCCGAAATATAGTTCAGAAATACATTCCAGGCACTCCGGGCCTCGGAATCACGCACCGTAAATTCCCATTTATTTTAAAAAAAATTTACATGGAAATTTCAGGTCTTTAAATATTCCTTATCCATTTTTTTAAATGGAATGTGATATGAGTTATTTACCAAACCATGTATATTCCGAATTATTGTTTCACTATTTATACCAGTTTACTTACCCTACTGAGGATCTGAGCTTATTGCTTTCATATGTTTCATTTTTCCAAGGATTCCAAGAACTATATTCTTACTCATATACAAGGTTACACAAAGGGGGAAAAATGGAAGGCTCAATTATTATTTTTTGTATTTTTATGTGTTAAAATGTAATGTATATTTCAATTATGTATCTAGTTTACCAAGAAAACTAACTTATTTGATGCTTTGGGATGAGATTAATTGTATCTTATGACAATGTAATAAAGTAAGGCACTGACTCTAGGATAATGGAGTCATGGTAATTAAAAAAATGATCCAATAAAGGGATATAGATACCCAAAACACATCATAGAATCTATGATGTCCCCAAAGTATGGTAGAAAAAATCAGGATCCCACATGGACCTAAAAGATACATCTTTATATGGGTTCTATCCTTACGGAATTGATAGATTTACTATCCTATGGTCTATAAACACGAAACTGGGAGTGATTATCATCCATGGATGATATACTCTCTAACCACTATGCATAATAAACTAAAGAGGTGGCGGGGGGGGGGGGGGAGGGTAGAATCATCTAGATAATCCATAATCTCTCTAATACTATCTTATTACAACCATATAATAGAGGATATAACTAGATATATAACAAAATATGACAACCAATCTATGATATCACAATAGTCTCCTCCAAAAAAAGTCCCTATCATAAACTACCTTAAAAATAAAGGTCAAAGGCTACTAAAATGTGGTTCAGTCCTGATTTTGAACCCAGAATCTAAATTGATACACGTTAATCACTAATAAACTCTAAGATAATAAAGAAAATGGATCTCTTAGTCCCCTAGATCCCATAATTTAGAAAAAAACAACCATGGGCTCTCACTAACCCTCATTATTCCTAAACCAACACTCATGGATCCAAAGGTCACTAGTTTTACAACATAAAGTGAAGTCCAACTAGAGACTTCCCTACTACACCCATGATCTAAGTCTACACTCATCAAAAGTTCCTCAATTATCCATGTCAACAAAGCATGTATAGGACACTCTATGAGGGGTTCATCTGTATAATTGAAATCATGAGACAATACCAATGAAAAAACACACAAAATGGGCCTCAGAGGCCATCAACAGATCCTTGATCATTAACAATCCCAAAAAGTCATCCAATAGCACAAACATGCTAACCAAGGAGTTCTCAACAATCCATATGAACACCTAAAAAGAAAGAATCCAAAGAGGGATCATCAACACAACAATTTACCAAGGAAAATACCATGAAAGGAAACCTCATCCACAATTCCTCTTAAATAACCCATCCATGGGTACCAACTCACCCATAGGGAAATCCAAACAACACCATGACACTTGGGAAATATCCACAATGGACTACGACATAAACAATTCACATGATCATAAACCATCCCACAAGGTCATCCTCAAGAGTACCTCAGACTAATCTCAACAACATAATAGAACTAGATTTTAATTTCCATATCATATTTTCAACAATACCAATTTCTTCATCATCTTTGATAATCATGAACATGATCTAAACTGTAATATCTATAACCTCGATCAACCATTCCCAATATTTTGGGAAAAAATAAATTTCCTTAGATATAAAACTTGATTCCACATTTTGGGATCCATTTGAAAAAAGTTCAAATAGAAAACCATAATAAAATTTATCTATTCAAAAAACAAATATCACAACCCCCGCCCAGGCCTTGTAGCTCACTACCCATCACATATGAAAATTTTGAATCTAAAACTCAAAGAAATACTCCTACATAACTCTATCAGTCCAAAACACCATCTATAATGTCTCTAAACAATGAATTGATTTGACAATGATGATCTATGTAGAGAAATTATAAGAATTTACTACCCACAAGCCTCATTTTGACTCAAGGGAAAAACACACCAACACCCTTGACAAACAAATATTTCTTGTACTTCCAAGTACGTTGGTTGTACTCTCAAATGTGAATTGTTCCATGTACATCTACATGGATAGGGAACACTCAGAGTATTAAATTGTTCAACTGAATCACTAGGGAATACATGGGTTCTAGTACTATACTACTACCCAATAATGTCCCCCCTATACGTGGCATCTTCCTAAGTACTCAGCCACATGGCTGGGTATCTACATGGAGTTTACTCTAATTACATGGTGTGTAGTCCTAGAAACTACACCAGCTAATGTAATAATCAATATAGGAACTAACTAATACATTTAAATTACTCAAATTATATGATATGTACTTTGAAAACACATCATCTTCCCTGAGAAGGAAAGACACCCAACTTGTGTTTTTGAAATCACATGATCTATGATCAGCATTTCCAAACAGAAAACACATTAAAAGAATATATAACCCTAGATTATCCAATAAATGGAACATGGATTCTCCCATGGAACATTGAGAAACCCACTCATGGATTTAAAACATAAAAACATATATTTTAGGGGGTGATCTCAGAAAAAAATAACATGGGCCTACGTCCAGCAAGATTATTTTGAAGCTTCACCCTGAATCCATGCCATGTACCCATGGTGCCTCAAACTACACTAGAAGATCTCTCAGGGTAGTGCCTACTCCTCTCCCAAACTATTATCTCCCTTTACCTATCTTGACTTCATGACAGATGATCCTATAAGGGTTTACATGAGAAGCTAAAGGGGATAAAGGAAAGGTCAAAGGGAAATAAAGAATAATGAAGGGAAACAAAGAAATAGAAAAAAGAAATGATAAGGGGCTTGGGACTGGCCCTGGTGCCCATAATCGGATTATACCTTGACTAAGAAAAACAAACCATTCTATAATTAACAAAGGAGTTGGAATATTAATCTAAAAATGTTAAAAAATATATCACCAAATGAGCATGTAATAATAAATTAATATTTAACAAATTAAATAATAAATATTCTACTAAAATTCAATTCGATGTGACAACCAATAAACTATTTTCTTATGGAAAAAACCTCATTCGAAGACCAATGATGTGGTCAGAAAAATTATGCAATATCATCTAATTGGGGAATTTACCATTCCCCCCTAAAACACTCTTGGGATCAAAATATTTAAATTTCTTTTGATTTTCACAACACATGATGATGCAGATTTTCACAAAATACCCAACATAAAAACTTCCCACCCCCAATAAGCCTTGATGATTTACTGGAATCCATGGTATCACCCAATCTTTGGTAAAAATGACACTATATTTACCATCCAATGACTGGTCTTATAATTCCCACAACTCCCTCCTTACAAAAGAGAAAATCAAATATGTACAATATGATGATTACCAACACATGAGTATCTTTATCCTCAAACATCTACCTAAATGGAAAACCCCATGTCCTATACTATAACCAACAAAAAACATAATGTATAGATATAGCCGAGACACTCACACCCATGTGCCAATAGAAAAACTAAAAGAACAAATGCCAATTTTTGGCTCACCAAGAACAATAACCACCATGATAAAAAACTACATAAAGCATATTTCATGGAGTTTAATGACTTATAGTGAAATCCCCATCATAAGTATTTCCATAAACAAGTCCTGATAGTGTAACAAGATACATTCTCACATTGGACATGTCTTAACAAAACAAGGCTAACACACCTAAAACCACATACTATGCTCCCCACACATGTTTGTTCCCACAAACTAGAGAAACCTCAATACTCCTATTTAAAATTGAGGTATCTTACTCATGACACAATAATCCAAACTAACACCCCTACTTTTCCATTGATTGACATCTATATAATTATTCCACACTCTCACTACGCTACCCAAAGCACAACCAAAGAAAACATGTCTAGGAAGTAATTAAACACACCCTTTCAAGACATCCATGGGGATGAGAGCACTCCATTCTCTATACTTCTCAAAAACCGATGATCATAATTCCAAATGATATTGTAGTGAAAGTAGAACTCAATGACCCCACCAAGGGATAACAAATACACCCACCAAATACACCAGTGATAGTAGTTATTAGATCCATACCACAATACTTGATAGATAACAAGTGGAAATGAATGCTCCCTTCCATGAAACTCAAACTTGAGATATTAGGGGAAGCATGAACTCAGGGAATCTCAAGCCCTATACAAACATCCCTCATGAATACTTTACTTCATCAAGCCACAAATCGGTCACTCAGATCACAAAATGACCAATAAGGGTCTCCATTCATCCCTCGATGAAGGGAATACATTACCATCACTAGAAAATATCTATCCACATGATTCATATGACATGTCATTAGAAGATAATATATACATGTTGTTAAATTGAGTAGAATACCACCAAATATCTTCATGTGGAAAACCATATAGTCCATTTGAAATAAATTAAACATCATATCCACAATCTTCAGTGAAATAAAATAACAACATTCATATGTCATGTAAATAATACATTCATAGAATGCTTTATGAACTCTTTCTACCTTCCCATAATCCAATAACAAAAAACCATATTAAATCATAAATCCAAAAATCTCATGTGAATCAAACTTGGTGAAATCACACAACAATATAAATGAAATCCAAGAACAATAAAACTATTCCATGAAAACATGGACTACCTATTAGTAAAGGTGTTTATGAGACACCAAAGAATATCTGTCATAAAATCTAAAAATTTCCTAGACCACCTACCTACTAACTACCCAAATAATAATATTATAAATCACTGATACCATTTGGAAATGAAACAAGATGTGTCAAACTAACTAACCACCTAGATTAACCCACTAAAAGGCCTCAAGCATGACTCCCTGAATGTTTATTTTGGATGACTTGTAGCATGGTTCTAATATATACTATCGATATACAATAACATCTGGTCAAAGAGAGAAAATATAGAAAAGAATAAAAAAGTCATACATATGGGATACACATTATTATATTCATAATAAATAAAAAAATCAACAACTTGCTATAATAAATGAAATGCAGTGTATGGTCATAAAAAATCACAAGCATGGAAAGAAAACACAAGTTGGTCACCCACTTGTATGGATACATAAAAAACTGAAAAAGAAAAACATCAGGCTCTACTACCAACATCAATCCAAACCCAATACTTATTATCAATGATGATCAAGATTCAATGACCCAATCTTGAAACACCACATAACCATCTCCACTCAATCAATAAATATTAGGCCACCACCAGATCATCCAAAAAACCTATTATCCAACATGAAAGAAGATATAAATTCTTCACACAAAATAAATTCAACATAAAAGTAGTGATAAATAAATCATATTAGGCCCCGACAATAGTGTACCAATAATATACATTTGTAACAGGTTCATGAACACATGAATTCTTAGCCAAGACAAAAACTGAAAATAGTTGAAAAAAATAAACAACTACATAAAAGTAAATGGGGATAAATAAATACAAGTAGAGAATCCAAAAATGAGTTCTAGTATGAAACATGAGGTAAATATATCTCCGAATTGGCCCATCCCATAGGTTTTATAGATCATGTCTCACCATAAAACATTTAAGCATGTGCATCCTCTAGATCTACATAAGATCTCCAAGACATCTATTGTTGGGAAAAAATACCTCCAGGTAACATTATAGCATTGTTTAATGGGTTGTTTTTGTTGAAAAAGTTGGGTTTTCAGGATCATTTGTCAAGTTCCAGTGATATTTTTGGAATTCAGTGTTAAAAAAGAACCTTAATAAAGGAATGGATGATCTGGAGGTAGTGCAAAAAGAATTGTTACAAGGTGGAATTGTTTTCCAGTGTTTGCCAATTTTTTGGGGTCCAAAATTTAGAGTTTGTTTTTCATAAAAAAAGTGGATTTTCGTGAAGATATCGTCAATATATAGAAAAGGAATGAATTTTGGGAAGATGGTCTTTATGAGTTGTGTTTCAATAAGGATAATTTTTTTTGTTGGAGGTCTTAACAAAAGTGTTGAGGTTCATGATTTTGAGAAAATGGAGCTTTATGACCGGTGATGGAGTTCTTCGTGATCGTTTATGGAATGATTTGAAATTACGATGGGGTTTATGAACTGGAATTTTTAGTGGATCTTAAAAAATTGAGGTGCGATGTGAAGGCAATTTTTGATGGATCCAGAAAAGGCACTAGAGGTGGTGGAGCATTGCGAAGAGTTGAGCCTATAAATATGAGGCTACCCCCTTCAAAATAGGTAGGAAGAAAAGTGAGATTCTATGAAAGTTATAAGTCTTCATGTTCTAATAGGATTTCTTGAAGGTGGTATGTGAAGTTATTTCTTGAGGCTATAATCCAACCAAATGTTCTGAGCATCATGAAATTAATTATTTCATGAAGGGCCTAGAAAGACAACCGAAATTTGTGGCCTTCACAAAGGCTAGATTGAGCTTCATGAATGAAGTTCACTTCATAAAGGCTAAGTCAGATTTTTGAAATGGAAACATCTTCGTAAAGGATAGTTTGAAATTCTCGAAATAAGAATATTTGTGAAGGCCAGTTTGAGATTCATGAAATAGGGTGGTTCACGAAGGCTAGTTTTTGTTTTGTGAAAGAGGGGCTTCATGAATGCAATGAGCTTTGAAAAAAGTGGATGAAAAGTATTTACCAAATTTCAGTGGAAAAGAGGTATTCATCTATGGATGAAAGAGGGACACCAATAGAGAACCTACATATAGTGGATGATTCATTAATTAAAGATAATTAAAGGTACTACATGTCTAGAAATTGTGAGTGGATATTATGAAGAAGATGTGAGAAGAATTCATTTGAGAGAGTAGTGAACTTTAAAACTATGATTGGTTGTAAACCAATAGGTACAATGAGTTCACATCAAAGTTTGTATATATTAGTGTGATTATAGTGGATTTGGTTCATTAGAACATTTCTACTGTTTTCTCCTTCGACATAGCTATGTGATGGTGAACCAAGTAAAATTTTCGTGTCTTGGGTATGTTTTCATTCCTATCCATACTGTGATACAGGAAATAGATAGAGGATAGTATTGTTTAACAATAAAATTAGATCAAAATGGGATGTTGTTTTAAACAATCATAACCTGATTCACCCCCCTCTCTCAGGGTATTCGACCTGGTGGTTCTAACATTTAAACATAAAGGCATTAATATCAGACCCAATGAATAACCATTCACATCCACATGAAAAAACAAAAATAAATGGAATTAAATTCAATGATCTAAACTTTTGAAAAATACCCCTTCCACATGTGAAAGAATCATACATGTCCTGAAAGTCCTAAAAAATAAATAGGGCACCAGTATGGACCCGAAAAATACAATTCCCTTTGGGATATATTCAAAAGGACTAGAAAGATGCACTTTACTGTGGGATCCATACATGAAACCAGGTGTTCTCAATATCTATGAATGATATACCATCTATTTTGGGAATATACTCAACTAATAGAGGGTTTAATCATTTAGATCATCTGTTAGATCCCTAAGATTATCTAACCACAATAATCCAACATAGATAAGAAGTAGATAAAAACATAAGTCCAATGAAAAATTCAATATATCTCTATGGTATCCTATAGAAACCAAATTATTGAGAATAAACTACCTTAGACATCATGACCGAAGGCCAAAAGAGTATTGGTCTATCCAACTGTAAAACCCACCATCCAAATAGATGAACTAGCAGTGATGATCATCTCTTGGACAAAAAATAACATGTCTCTCTTGCCCCCTGGATATCCTCATATAGAAAACATCTAACATGGTCTCTCATTGAACCTCCTTAGTTATAAACCAAAACTCAAGGATCCCAAGATCACTGAGGTCGTAGGATAAAGAGATGTCCAACTTGGGACTCACGTACTGCACCCAAGATCTCTGAACACACCTATCAAAGGAACCTCAACATGATATAATTCCAAATAAAGAATAGGACAGCATAAGAGTGTTTCCTCAATCTCATAGAAAACATGAGTAAATCCCAATTTAAATACAACTAAAATGGACCTTCATGTTCTCTAACAAAGCATAAATCAATAAAATTTCCATAGGGGAATCCAAATTCACAAACATGCACGACCAACTGTTATCAATGGTTCACATAACCACCTAAAAAGAATGAAACCCAAAAAGCCTCCTTAATAAAAATTAATCCTCAAGGAAATTCCCATGTAAGAAAGCCTCAGGTAATATTCCTGGAAAAAAACCACCCATAGGTACCAACTCACCCATAAAGGAATCCACAAAATACCATTCCATACATTTATTCTCAATATACGACTTAGACATCCAATGAACAATTGGTCAAAAAATAGATCAAAAGGGAATCCTAAAGAGTCCCAATATCTAATATCCAAAACACAATGGAACCCAAATATAATATCTATCCAATGAAATTAAGATAGCCCAAAGGACCCAACAAAACTGATCATCAGGAATAGTATCTATTCCTCAATAACTCTAACTTCAAGAAATAGGTCTAGATATCTAGGGACAATCCAATTTATCCTTAGAGAAACCAATCAATACTAAAATATTTTATTCCAAAAAGAGAACCTTAAATGATCATCATGACATTTGTGAACTAGGTTGATCTCCAAGATCAAGACCCTCACCCAAGCCTTGTATCTCACAACCCATCCCACACAAGGATTTTGAATAAAAACCTCAACGAAATCATCCTAATGAACTATCTTAGTCTACGTCACTACTTATATGGACCCTAAACAATGAAAGGATTATAACATGATGATTTATATTTATAAATTCAAAAAATTGACTACTCACAAGTCAAATTTTGACTGTATGTCAAAAAAACCTTAAAAACCTTGAAGGAAAAAGTATATGACATATAATTGTGAGTACATGATGTTTACTCTAAAATGTACACATAACCATATAAATCTACATGGATCAGAAATAACCTAAGGTTAGACCTATAAAAGTATATAATTAGGGCATACATGGGGTCAGGCGATGCACAATTACCCCGAAATGTCCCCCCGATATGGGTTGTTTACCAAAGTACTCAACCACATGGCCAAGCATGACTACATGGAATGTACTATGAGTACATGGTGTGTAGTTCGGGAAAATCCCCCGACACAAGACTCAGATACATGTCCTACTACTACTAAATGATGTGTACTCAAAGTAAAGTGTTTGTACTTACCCAAACCTATTTTCCCAAATCCTTAAGAACACATGAATTTTTTTCTTGAATCCAGATGTTGCGTGACCAATATTTTCAAATTAGAAAACCCTAAAATACCCTTTTTACCCCCCAAGTCACCCATAATTTCACCATTGGGTTTCTCATGAAACATTGAGAATCCTACTAATGGATTTAAAAATAAAAAATGTTTAATATAATGAGAGAATAATAAAAAAATAAAAATGAACCCACATCATGATGGAAACCATTGAATCTTTGTATAAAATTCTTGATATGCACCGAGTGAGATTCGTTTTACCAACGGAAAAGCTCCCAGAGTGGCACCTCCTCCCCGTGTCCCTCTTCTCTCCCTCTACCTCTCTCAACTACATGAATCAGGATCCCATGGGAGTGTACACGAGAAGCCAAAGGAGAGAAAATAATGTAGAACGAATAAAAAGGAAAATGTAGAAAAAATGAAAAAAAAAATTAAAAAAGGGCTCAAAATCAGCCATGGATCCCACATTGGGATTATGCCTCACTATGTAAAATCAACCATTTTAAGCTCAACTGTATAGATGTTATCACATTATGAGGATCTATTTTAATGATTTCAACAAATGTACGTACATGAATAAATTATTAAAATAATTAATTAAATGTAAAATATTGCTTGAAAATTTGAAGAGATCAAATTTCCACTAATACCATGTACTAGGTTAAATACACAATTTTAGGACCAACAAAGTGGTTAAAAAAATTATTTGAGATCATATCATATGACAATTTCCAACTATTCCTTAAAGTAATCCCTTGAAAAAAAAGATGAAATTTATTCTTATTTTCACAACCCATGATGATGTGGATTTTCACATCCCAAAAAACGTTCCCCATATATGAGAAAATAATTATTTCTTATTTTAAGTATCCTTTATATTTCCCACATCCATTTTTCTAAGCATGTTTTATAATCCGTACATAAGATGTGAATTTTCAAAAAATTATTTTCTAACATTTAAAACATTATTAATTATATAGAAAATTTGGGGAATAAATTTAATTACTGGGAGAGAATGCAACAACTAAATAATTTATTTTAAAACAATATTATTCTTGATATTTTTATTGATACACAACACCAAGAATTAAGTGAAAATTAATATAATATAAAAATTGTTTTAATTAGAGTTTACCATTATAACCTAGAAATTAAATTGGAATGTATGAATATTAATAGTTTCATTTTCAAAATATTTATAAGGGTTTCAAATTAAATAATGATTTTTGTTAATGAATAATAAATAGGTACACAATTTTTATTAAATGCATTTTAGGCTTTAAAAATTTGTTAGATTCAAAAATAATTTTTATTATATTTTGTACAAAGAAATTATATTTTAATTATAAAATTTTTAGAAATATTATTTTAGGTAATTAATATATTTTTTAAATATTCATGTCAATATTATATTATTGTTTTTTAGTATTTCCTTAAAATATATACTTTTCTGTGAATAGTAAAAAATATATCGATTTTTTTGAACATGTTATTTCTTTCTAAGTAAAAGTACCATTATATTTTTAATTTGATCATAATGTAACATAATAATATTGTCATTAAAATTAATCTAATTAATTACTCATATATCATAAGTATACATGTTTCTTATGTAAGTTTTTTGTTAGTCATAAAAACACATTTATCTAAAAATGATTTTTACTTTTGCAATGTATTTTACTCATGATAAATCAATTTAAAATATATTTATTAATTTATTTAATGAAATATATATATATATATATTATATTAAATAAATTATTTGAACATTAATTTTATTTTACAGGTGATGTAATTAAATTTAATTATGTTTTATGATTAAAAAATTATTTTTCTAAAATGGGGTTTCATTGTGTTTTCCATTCTTATAATAAATTAAATTATGAAAATTAGAGAAAAAGAGTCAATTAAAATGAATTAAATATTTGGAATAAAATAATTACTGTAATTTAATATATTCAAATTTTTTTTCGTAATGAAAAGTTAAAATAGTAAAATGCTGTTATTATGGTTATGGTTAAAACAAGTCTTCCAGGGGGTTAAAATAAGATATAATGATTATAATTTCAAAAAAAATTGATAATTATAATTTTTTGAAGCTATGTAAACCTTATATTTTATAAAATATACATGATGGCCATTTTTCCCCTTTCAAAAGAAAGTGACATTATATTATTGAAATCATTCAATAAATTCCATATGTGTCCCTCCATCCACATAGAAAAGGGAACCAATTATCCTACATTATTCACACAATTTTATCCTTTTATCTCATCCAATACTAGACAGAAAACCTTCCTAAATTAATTAACTTCATTACAGATCTATTTTTATTCTCTTAATACCAATAATTCAGGGTATAAGGTGTATGCTAAAGGAGGTCTCTCTAATGCGAGGTAAAAATATTTACCATGCTCTTTCAATTTAATTTATTCTGAAACATTCTATAAAAATGTTGTATATATAAAAAATGATGAACATAGTATCATAAATACACTGAGATTTTATTTTGATGATTTAAGGACCACTAACCACATATTCTTCAATAAATGAGAAATGAAAATATATGTCATGTGTACACATGGCCTACCAGCTCCACATGATGATATGATTCATTTTCATCACTATATTTCATGGTTGGTTGTTATAATGGATTTTAAAATATATATATATATATATATATATGATATTTATAACATAATTAGTCTTAATTAATTATAATATTTTATCTATATTATTATTATCCCATGTATTGACTAGAAATAATATTTCTTATGCCTTTATGTGGACTACCACCTATATGAAGAGATGTTATTCATTTTTCATATCCAAATTACTCGGCTAGTAATAAGAATATATTTAATGAATATATTTTATATTTATGATATAATAATGAATCAGTAATGGTTAATTATGATTTATCTTACTTTCATTCCATCCATAAAAAAGATAGAACATTTTTCATACATTCACACAGATTACTATCTACATGAAGTGATGTAATTCAATTTTCATTTCCACATTTTATGAATGGCTATATTAGGTTATATGGTGATTAAATATGATAAATATTAATGTGTATATGATTTTGGATTTTATGAATCCATGATCAATCTATAAGGACCGGAACTACTGAAACAAGACATACATGACAAACAAAGCGATTAAAACTCGAAATAAGAACTTTAATATAGTGTTTTAAAAAAAGAGTTCAAATTATATTAGTAGACTATATATAATATTATATGTTTTAATATTATTTTTTTATGGAATTATAATTAATATAAATTTATTATATAAAATTATAGAGTGTTTATGAGTCAACTTGAACATGAGCTAATGGTTTCTCATATCACATTAATTTGCAAGAGATACATGAAAAATTCCCTACTTCATTCCTTTTTATTGTGTATATAATACACATAAATGTATTTTATAATTATTTTCATGAAAATAATGTCGATTAATATATCCATATAAGGTTTAATCATTTGGATTTTTTTCATAGAGACATATTTGATGTTATGTACCTATTTATAATTATAGGGTGTTTATAAAAATCCAAAGATATGTTATACAACAAATACATAATAATTAATTTCATATAAATCTAATATTAAGATTATTTTATCCAAGTTGATTTGATTTAATGGTTTCTAATGTTGTATGGGTTCTTCATCTCAATTTTGTGTCGCTGAGATATATCTTATGTCATGTACTTATTTACATTTATGAGCTTCCATTACAAAGCATTTGACATGTTATATTGTGGTTTGTTCAATATTAATTGTATTTAAAGATAAAATAATAATTATTTCATCCTAGGATAATTGATTCAAAAATTTTAAAATTGATAATGGTTTACCGGCTCAAATTGTTTTCATTGGGACATATGTTTTGTAATGAAGCTATCTTCTTTTATGAGGTGCATTTACTATAACTCTGATTTATTATATAATGAATATCCTTATGTTGTTTATATTTAATGTTTATTTGGAAATTGTTTCATTAAAGGTGGTTTTTAATCAAAATGTACTAAATAAGTAAATGTTTTACATTATAATATCATTTTTTGGACTGTTATTGATTAAATCTCTAATGATTAATTTATATGATATATCAATCCAAAATAATTTGTATTTTTTTATCCTATGTTTTTTATATTATATGTTCTCATTTCATTTTTCTTTTAATATTACTCAAGAAAATGAAATAATGTTTTTAATTAACAGTTGATTCTATTTATCTCCTTGGTCGAAAATATTTTTATTTCATGTCCATATTTTAGAAAACTGTTTTATAAGAATGATTTTATAATTTTATAAAAATATTTTTTAAATTAATTTTTACCCAACATTATATTTTATGAAAATGTTCATAATGAATAATTTTATCATTTCCTAAATGTGTTACATTTTATTTGTTATAAAAAATATAAAAATAAATTTTTTAACATACATTGTATGAATGAGGTTTCTTGTCATCATGAAAAATCTTTAAATTGAATATTCCTTTACACGTTCACATGGTACTTTTAAAATAATTTTTTTCCTTAATGCTTTTGAAATTTTTTGATTTTAAATATGACAGTTCAATGTGGAATGTGTATTTTCTTTAAGAAAGGTTATGCTGATCTTTTTAATTTATTTTCATATATAATAACATCCTTTGATATTTCATATTTATTATTATATTTAAGATCCAATTATTTAATATTTAGTCATTTTTTGTATAGTTTTTGACCATGTTAATGAATTTTTTATAAAGCACATTATATTTCCACAAGTTTTATTATAGTGAAATGGTAAAATTTTTATGATATTGTTACACTCTTATATATTAATTACAATTTTATTATGGGTGAACTTGATATTTCTTTTGATGAAGGGTGGGTACATTATAGCCCTCTAATGCAATAGGTAATGATGAAAGAACTTAGAAACTCCTATGAGATGAGGGAGTTAATAAAATTATAAAATATTTCAGAGTTAACTAGATGGATGTTTCTCTTAATAGAGAATTGGAAATAATAGGGTAAGGATTTACATTATGTGAGTTAATACAAAATGATATTATTGGGAGTGAAACTAGACTAAGGAAGTTATTTTTTATTCTTATGTTTATGTTAAAAACTTATTTCTTAAACTTATGATATATTATCAGGGATCATGTGTAACACCCCATGCTTCCACGATACGCTTCTCTTTGAATAATACAGTATCCTGTGTTTTACACAACTTTGAGATTCTCACACGCTACGACCAATCAAAGTAGCCGTTATGAATAGTAATAAAAACTTTTTAAAATTTTATACATTTTATATTTAAAAATGGACTTCATTTTTGGATACAGAATATCAAAATTATCTTTGGATGAAGTTTTGGTACTTTTCGGATAACTTTTATATTTTGATGAATAGTGAAAATTACTAAATTATTATTAAAATATTTTTTAATCGAAATAATTAATAGTCATAAATTATGAATTTTAGTGGTTTTAAATTATATTTAGAATATATTTTTACCATTTAATACAATGTTGGTCATTGGACATAATTTCACATTTAAACCGGAAATAAACAAGTGTCAATCTTTTGATAGTTATTATCTCTTAAAAGCACGCTTTTTGTTTTGACAGCGGGAATTAATTTTAAATTAATTACTGCCACTTCTGTGTTTTGAATTTGAAAAAATTGACTCCATATTTGGAATCAGGATGTCCAAATTGTTTAAATAGATAACTTTTATTTTTAGACGTCTTGAATAATAACTTCGGTAAATATTTTATTTACCATGGTTAAAGGGTAAATCCAGTAAATAAGGGTAAAAAAATAATATTATAATACTAATAAATTACCATAAACATGTCTTAACCATATTGGTTGATACATGTCCGACCATGGGAATCTTTGGGTCGATTTTGGGACCCCATGGATCCACTTGTAAGTGATAATGACACTTCATATTAATTAAGTTAAAGTAAATAGAAAAATGACACAAGCATATATCTTTTAGAAAAACAATTTTTACATAGGGTTATGTATGTTATATTTTCAAATATAAATTTTAATTAGAAAGCTAAAACGATTTCCTACATAATGATATTTTATTTATAATTTTTAGACATTAAATAATATAATTTATTTATGACACAATGATGATGTAGTAATTACCTTATTAGTGAAATATTAAAATAATTGATATTATAAATACACAAATAAATACAATTTGAGACTTTTAATGAATTAAAAGAATTTTATTGGTTAATATGAAATGTTAGGATTGATTTAGTTGACGTTTTTAGAAGTAATCATGCTGTTATAATTTTCACAAAAATCAAATACCAAATAGTGTCAAAATTGACATAAAAGAGTTTTTAAAGCAAATATTATATTATTAATTGATATTAAATTCTTAAAAATATACGGTTCAGAAAAAGGACTTTTATCATGATAGGTGTATCATTAATGGACCACTTTGGGGTCACTATGATGTATATAGTAAGTTTATTAACTATATAATATAAAAATACAAAGTGACATGGTAAGTGTCAAACTAATTAACTAAGAGTTAAAAATAAAAGATAAGGTTAATATAATGACCAAAACCTGTCTAAAATCTATTTGTTGAAATTATTTTGACCCATACCCACTATAGACTTTGAATAATACATTTTTTAGGCATTACAAACCGAATATGAATTTATTATAAATTAATACTTTATGTTTTTTCTAAAGATCCCCTCTTCCCCCTTATAAAAGGACACCACTTCTAACCAATTTTTCACACCTTCAAAGCCTTTTGGATTTGCCAACCTCTGCCCAAATATCCTCCCAAATTCCCTAACTTCAACCTAGAGGCCTTAGTTTGATCATAAAGCTAACCTATGGAGCCCTTTTGATCAAATCAAAAGGAAGAACCTGAAGAAGAGGTAACGTCTTCACCACCCTCTTTAAAGTTCCTTTCTTATTCAACCTCATATTTCCTTGTTATTTCCATTCTAACATTATAAATCCAATATATTCTATATAATGTGATTTTATTATAAATATGGAACAATCAAATTCATTATTCTATCTATCCCTTGAATGATATGTCATCATACGTGCATACGTACGACCTACCGTCTCCACGTTGTGGGGTAATTGTTATTCAATATATTATTATTTATATGGGTATAATAATGATGTATAATTCATGTAAATAATAAATATAACATGATAATGATTCTGTCTATATAATATAACATCCATTTATATATTATTTTAATATTAAAAAAAATGATATTGTTGCTCGTGCGTACGTACAGACTACCATCTCCACGAACGCGATGAGATTCATTCCCCATCATATCCATTTGAGTATAAATCTCATTTAATGATTAAAAACAATGTTTAAGGACTTGATTATATTCTTTATATGAATAATATACAACCTATCCATAACAAAAATGACTTACTTAACTAAGAATATTAAGGAAAATGAGTAAGTTAACACCTAAAATGACGATAATACCAAAATATTATTAACAAAGAAATGTTAAAAGATCATATATGATATCATATTAATGTATATGATTCTTGTATAATTTAATAACAATTATTTCACCATTATACAGGAAGTTAACCAACCCTCAACCATGGAAAAGTACAAGGTAAGGGTTTATTTCACAATCTCTTCATTATCCGAGGTTGTTTATACGTAATTATCTACTTGGACCTATTTATCATCCACATCCATGTTTCTTAAAAATGTATTTCAAAACATTCTTACTATTTTACATAATATGGATTAAAGTCATTTATACCCTTGTTTTACTTTTTATAATAAGTTTATAATGGAATCCTTCTACCGTTTTCTAAACAAGGTCCTTTTTAACCTTTTTTACAAAATTAAGGTAAGAATGTATTTTTTAACTTATATGGTGGGTGTGGCTATTTTCCACTGTTATAAAATCGTCGAAACTACCCTTACAAGCTTATAAGAATTGTTTTCAAACTAAATGTTTTCTTTTATAATTATGTGACTTTAAATGAATTCAAAAATGAGATATTTCTCTCAATTAGTTTTGATTTAATCTATGTCAACATCCTTTGGTGGATTTTAAGCTTATTTGATGTTGATTTATTATACAAAACATCCATATTTTATTGAAGGTTTTGTGATATGTTTGACTGTGGATGTGTTAGTTTTATACCATCTATGGTTTATAGAGAAAGTATTGACATTTATAATGCTAGTTTTAATATGAATGTTTATGTTATGTTTAACCTGTTCATATGAGGAATTCATTGGACATAATAAGTGATGGGTGGAGCCCGCTATAGCTCATCGATGCATCGGTAGGTCTAATGAGACAAACTAGTGTCTTGGAACAAGGCATTGAAAATGTCTAATTTGTAGTCTTGGAATGAGGCCTTGACTATGTGGTTATGATAGTCTGGAATTATGCATTGCATAATTATGAAAGTGGTTAATGATATTTCATGTGAATATTCTATTAGTGTAATATACATGTGAATAAGTAAATGAAATTATTTCATTTTATCATTGCCATATTATTCTGAAGTTCAAGTTTAAAAGGCTTTTGTTTTAGTTATGCATTGCCTTAAATGTTTTTGCTTATTTATGAAAGTTTCTACTATATTGTTATCCTTACTGGAATCTAAGCTCACCACTTTCTATGTTTTATTTTCCCAGGATTTGAAGAAGTAATTTATGAATGACCTATAGGGACAGTATGTGGGGATGAGTGTGGAATATGGAGACTGTGTTGTTCTAGTTTTCATTTTTATGATGTAATGTAAGACTTACGAATATATCTAGTGTTTCCAAGGCTACTAAACTAATCAGTATTTCAAGATTTTATCTTTCTTGTGCTCATTCCAATGTTATGTAATAATGCACTGACTCTGGGTAACTTGGGTCGGGGCGTTACAGTTGGTATCAGAGGAAGTTTAGTACAAACCTTGGAAGCTAGATTTAGATAAACTCTGATTAGAGCACACAAACCTAAGATGGACTTTTTTGCTAAGTATAGAAGAACTTCCTAGAATTTTGTTATTGTAGAGAGTTTTTGAGTTTTCCGAGCCATACATACGTGTCTGGATATGAGCAGGTAGAGGTGGCTCTGGCATAGATGTACCTAGGGGTAAAACCCAAAAACACCACTTTCAGCTAGACTCAAACGGGAACTGTGCACGAAAACGGGCATTGCTGCACTCTCAGTTACAACACTCCTGGGGGATATGCTTAGGATAATTCTCATTTTCTTCTAAAACCATTATGAAGCGTTTATGAGTATATGCATCCTCAAAGAATTTTTTTTATGATTATGGATTATATCCATAAATAGTTCAATTTATGTTAAGTGTTTTACAAGTATGGAATTATGTATTTTGATTCATAAACTGATCTAGTTTCTGCCATTATTTAGAAATGGAACCTAGTGGAAGAAATGGAAACTGTATCAATGAATGCACTCCATGTAGGGATTTACCTACTATTCAAGATAATTATAGTGGAGCTGGTGGTGCAACAGGTGCTGATCAACTAATCACAGTACTGGGACAACTCACTCAGGTTATGAATAATCACCTTACCCGTATGGAGCACCCTGATCGGCAGCATGGAGGATCAATGTTAGATCGCTTCATGAGGCAGAAACCACCAGTATTCAATGGGAGTACAAATCCATTAGTAGTTGAGAAATGGATAAGTTCCTTAGAGAAAATATTCCATGCCTTGGGGAGTAGTGAAAGGGAAAATGTTATCATGGCAGTTTACCACCTCACTGGAGATGCTGATCAATGGTGGTCATTGATTCAAAACAAGAAGGAAGTTGATGAAGTATCAAATATGGAATGGATTGAGTTTAAATATATTTTCTTAGAAAAATACTTTCCTCATGACCATCACGCAAATATGGAAAGGCAATTTCTGAGTCTGAGGGAAAAGGAGGATGAGAATGTCGCAATGTATGAGGTTAACTTTACAAGGTTAGCAAGGTATGCTGGAGATTATATACATAACCCAAGAAGTAATATTGAGCATTTATTTGATGGGTTAAAACCATTTCTTCAATGATCCTTAGTCTCACAATCCTTCTCATCGTACGAAGACATTGTCTCATGTTCTATCAAAACAGAAAAGGAATTCTCTAAGTCTTATGACTTTAAAGCAATGAAAGAGAAGAATAGATCTGCTGATCAATCTGGAAATGGAAATAAGGGGAAGAAGGGAAAAGTTGGAACTCCATCCTATAGTAAATGTTGGAAGAAACACCCCGGTACATGCTTAAAAGGAATGTGAGTCTTTTATAAGTGTGGTCAAAAAGGCCACCAAGCTCATGATTGCACGGGAAAGAGAGTTGTTGTCAACAAGGAATGCTATAATTGTAGAGAGATGGGACATTATGCAAATGAATTTCCTAAGTATCAGGGGAACATTCCTCAGAAAAGGCCAAGGGATCAAGGCCAAGCTTATGCTATCACTATTGCTGAGGTAGAAGCTCTGAATGACGTGGTGGCAGGTAATTTAATGGTTTCCTCAAGTTTAGGAAATGCTTTATTTGATTCTGGATCATCGCATTGTTTCATATCTTCCTATTTTTCTAATAAAATTATATATTTCCAATTTGATTTAACAAAGGAGTTGTCAGTTAAAACTCTAAAGGTAAGTATTATTGCAACAAAGTTTTGTGAATCAGTCCCCATTAGAGCACATAAATGTTCTTTATCCGCTGATCTCATTGTCATACCTATGATTGAGTTTGATATAATCCTCGGTATGGATTGGATTTTAGATCATGATGTGAAGATTTATTGTAAGAATAAGGAGTTATGATTTTTGATGATGATGATAAAGAACACCTTATTTTTAGAGCAGAATCGTCACCACCCAATTCTTATCTAGATCCACCCCCCGTAGCTCAACTAAATTGAATTCTTGGGGAGGAAGAGAATGAAATGACTATGGGTGAGGAAAGGAATGTTCAAATAGAGGATGTACCTATTGTGAAAGAATATATAGATGTGAATCTGGAATATTTACCTGGACATCCTCCAGAATGAGAAATTGAGTTTTCCATTGATTTAATTCTTGGTTCAAGGCCTATATCGAAGACCCCTTATATAATGGCCACTATGGAATTAGTTGAACTAAAGAAACAACTAGAGGAATTGAATAATAAGGGATTTATTTTCCCTAGTGTTTCTCCATGGGGAGACCCTATTCTTTTTGTTAAAAAGAAAGATGGATCCATGAGGTTATGCATCGACTATAGGGAGATCAATGCTATAACAATAATGAACAAGTATCCCCTACCTCACATTGATGATTTATTTGACCAACTACATGGAGCTCAATACTTTTCAAAGATTGACCTTCGATCTGGATACCATCAGTTGTGTGTGAAGAAGTAAGGCATTCCGAAGACAGCATTTCGAACAAGGTACGGACATTACGAGTTTACAGTAATGCCTTTTGGATTGACTAATGCACCCTCTATATTCATGGATCTAATTAATAGAGTTTTCAAGGAATATATCGATGATTTTGTGGTGGTATATATTGATCATATCCTAGTATACTCCAAAATTTATGAAGAACATGAAAATCACTTGCGCATTATCCTAAAGACTCTTAGAAGACATGAATTATATGGGAAGTTTAGCATGTGTGAATTACGGATTCAGGAGATTTCATTTCTTGGCCATATTGTCTCTAAGGATGGAATTTCCATTGATCATTTTAAGACAAAGGCAATCCAAGAATGGCCAGCACCGATGCGTATAACTGAGGTAAGCAGTTTTATTGGTTTGGCAGGTTATTATCGACGTTTTGTCCAGAATTTTGCCCGATTAGATAACCCACTAACGAAGCACACACGTAAAGGGGTTAAATTTGTCTAGACAATAGAGTGTGAAGAATGTTTTGAAAAACTGAAGAGAACATTAGTCAATGCTCCTATATTCACTCTACCATCGGGTAATTATGGGTTCGTTATTTATAGTGATGCATCAATGAAAAGACTTGGTTGTGTTTTTATATAGAATGATAGAGTTATTGCCTTTGCATCATGATAGCTGAAAATTCTCATGCAGAACTATCCTACTCACGATCTTGAGTTAGCTGCTATAATCTTTGATTTTACGATTTGGAGACATTATCTCTATTGTGAGAAATGTGAGATTTATACTGATCACAAGAGTTTGAAGTATATTTTCTCAAAGAAAGAACTCAACATGAGGCAAAGGAGATGGCTTGAACTACTCAAGGATTATGATTGCACGATACACTACCACATCAGGAAGGAAAACAAGGTAGCAGACACTTTGAGTAGGAAGGATCATGGAGTTTTGAACAAGATGAGAGTTGAAAAGGATCCTATATACATGGATCTAGTAAAGAAGGATGTGGGAATCACCATGGAAGGTGAAACATCAATGCTTTTTCATATGGTTTCCAAAACATATTTATTAGAAAGGGTAAAGATTTCTCAGACCAGTGATGAAGAGTTACAAAGGAATATTAAAGCTATGAATGATGGGAAAATGAGTGTCCTTGTGTATGAAGATGGAAATTTGAAGTTTGGGAAGAGGCTTTGTGTTCCCGATATACCTAATCTAAAATGAGAATTGTTGGATGATGCTCATAGTTCCAATTTCTCTATACACCCTAGGAGCACCAAAATGTTTTGAGATTTGAAGGAACATTTTTAGAGGGACAACATGAAGAGGGAGATTGCCGATTTTGTGTCAAGATGTATGGTTTATCAACAACTGAAAGCTAGAAGGCAATAGCCAGGAGGAGTATTGCACCCTCTTCCTATACCTGAGTGGAAATGATATAATATCACAATGGAATTTTTCATGGGACTATAAAAGACTCCTAGAAGGAACAATGAAATATGGGTCATTGTTGATCATCTCACCAAGTCATCACATTTTCTTACTATAAGGGAGGATTTTCCACTTGAAGTTCTAGCAAGAATATATTTTAATGATGTTTTGAGACTTCATGGAGTACCCCTATCAATTGTCTCGGATCGTGATCCCCATTTTACATCTAGATTCTAGAAAGGTTTTCAGAAGGCCTTGGATACAGAACTTCATTTGAGCACTGCTTACCACCCTCAAACAGATGGACAATCAGAATGAACTATTCAAACCTTAGACGACATGTTGAGATCATGCTCACTTGACTTTCAGGGTATGTAGGATCTATATTTACCTCTGGTAGAATTTTCCTATAACAATAGATTCCATTCAAGTATTCGGATGGCACCGTATGAAGCGTTATATGGAAAGAGATGTCGCACACCAACCTGTTGGGATGACATTGGTGAAAGAAAACTTTTAGGCCCAGAACTGGTGGAGGATACAATGGAAAAGGTGAAGGTAATCCAAAACCACATCAAAGCAGCTCAAAGTCGGCAGAAGAGCTATGCTGAAAACAGAATAAAGGATTTGGAATTTCAGGTGGGAGATCATGTTTTCTTGAAGGTATCTCCATGGAAGGGAGTTATACATTTTGGTAATAAAGGTAAATTGAGTCCCAGGTACATCAGACCTTTCGAAATTCTAGAAAGAATTGGGGTTGTAGCTTACCATTTGGCAATGCATCCAAATCTCCCCAAAGTTCACAATGTGTTCCACGTATCACTGTTGAGAAAATACATGCCTGGCCCAACCCATGTACTCACCTATGAGGAATTAGAAATGGAACCCGATCTCTCTTATTGCGAAGAGCCTGTCAGGATTCTTGATAAAATAGAACAAGTGCTGAGAAACTGGATGACTCTTCTGGTAAAAGTTCTACGGAGAAACCATAAAATGGAAGATACAACGTGGTAACCCGAGGAACTTATGATGAAGAACCACCTAAGTCTTTTTATGCAGTAATATTCTAGAAATTTCGAGGAAGAAATTATTTGAAGGAGGGGAGAATGTAACACCCCAAGCTTCCATAGTACGCTTCTCTTTGAATAATAATGTAGCGTGTGTTGTACGCAACTTCAAGATTCTAACACGCCACGACCAATCAAAGTAGCCGTTATGAATAGTAATACCCACTTTTTGGAATTTTATACATTTAATCTTTCAAAATGGACATCATTTTTGGATTCGTAATATTGAAATTATCCAAGGATGAAATTTTGTTACTTTTTGGATAACTTTAATATTTTGATGAATAGTGAAAATTACTAAATTTTTATTAAAAACAACTTTTTTAATCAAAATAATTCATAGTCATAAATTTTGAAATTGAGTGGTTTTAAAGTATATTTATAATATATTTTTACCATTTAATACAATTTGTTTCATTGGACATAATTTCACATTTAAACCGGACATAAACAACTGTCAATCTTTTGATGGTTATTATCTCTGAAAACACGCTTTTTGTTTTGACAGCGGGAATTAATTTTAAATTAATTTCTGGTACTTATGTGTTTTAAATTTGAAAAAATGGACTCAATATTTGGAATAAGGATTTACAAATTGATTTAATAGGTAACCATTATTTTTAGACGTTTTGAATAATTACTTCGGTAAATATTTTATTTACCATGGTTAAAGGGTAAATCCGGTAAATAAGGGTAACAAATAATATAATAATAATAATAAATTACCCTAAAACGTGTCTTAACCCTATTTTCTGATACATGTCTGATCGTGGGTATCTTTGGGTCTATTTTGGGACCCCATGGATCCACTTGTAACTGATAATGAAACTTTATATTAAATAAGTTAAAGTAAATACAAAAATGACACAAGCATATATGTTTTAGAAAAACAATTTTTACATAGGGTTATATATGTTATATTTTGACTATAAATATTCACTAAAAAGTTAAAAATATTTAAAACATAATGGTATTTTATTTATAGTTTTTAGACATTAAATAATTTAATTTATTTATGACACAATGATGACGCAGTAATTACCTTATTAGTGAAATATTAAAATAATTGATATTATAAATACCCAAATAAATATAATTTTAGACTTTTAATGAATTCCAAGAATTTTTTAGGTTAATAAGAAATGTTAGTATTTCTTTAGTTTACTTTTTTCTAAGTAATCGTGCTATTATAAGTTTCAAAAAAATCAAATACCAAATAGTGTCAAAATTGACATAAAAGAGTTTTTAAAACAAATATTATATTATTAATTGATATTAAATTCATAAAAGTCTACAGTTCGTCCAAAGGACTTCAATCATGATATTTGTATCATTAATGGACCACTTGGGGGTCTCTTTGATTTATATAGTAAGTTTATTAACTATATAATATAAAAATACAAAGTGACATGGTAAGTGTATAACTAATTAATTAAGTGTAAAAACTAAAATATGAGGCTAATATAATGACACAAACCTGTCTAAAATATATTGGTTGAAATTATTTAGATCCAATCCCACCTTAGACATTAAATAATACAATTTGGCGCCATTATAAACCGAATATGAATTTATTACAAATTAATTCTTTAAGTGTTTCCTAAAGAGTCCCTCCTCCCCCTTATAAAAGAACACCACTTCAAACCAATTCTTCACACCTTCAAAGCCTTTTGGTTCAGCCAAAATCTGCCCAAATATCCTCCCAACTTTCTTAACTTCAACCTATAGGCCTTAGTTTGATCATAAAGGGAACCTAATGATCCCTTTTGATCAAATCAAAAGGAAGAACCAGAAGAAGAGGTAAGGTCTTCACCACCCTCTTTAAAGTTCCTTTCTTCTTCAACTTCTTATTTATTTTTTATTTCCATTATAAAATAATAACTCCAGTATATTCTATATACTGTGATGTAATTATAAATATGGAACAAATAAATTCATTATTTTATCTATCCCTTGATTGACATGTCACCATACGTGTGTACGTACGACGTACCGTCTCCACGTTGTGGTGTAATTGTTATTTAATATATTATTATTTAGATGGGTATAATAATGATGTATAATTCATATAAATAATAAATATAACATGATAATGATTCTGTCTATATGATATACCATCCAATTATATATTATTTTAAAATCAAAAGAATGTAATTGTCGCTCGTGCGTACGTATAGACTACCATCTCCAGGAACGCGATGAGATTCATTCCCCATCATTTCCATTTGAGAATAATTCTCATTTAATGATTAAAAATAATTTTTAAGGACTTTATATAATTATGTATATTAATTAGATACAATCTATCCATAAAAAAAATGGCTTACATAACAAATAATATAATGGAAAACGTGTAAGTTAACACCCGAAATAATGATAATACTAAAATATTATTAACAAAGCAATGTTAAAAGATCATATATGATATCATATTAATGTATATGATTCTTTTATAATTTAATAACAATTATTTCACCATTATACAAGAAGTTAACCAACCCTCTACCAAGGAAAAGTACAAGGTAAGGGTTTATTTTACAATCTCTTCATTATCCGAGGTTTTCTATACGTAATTATCTACTGGGACCTCTTTATCATCCACATCCGTGTTTCTTAAATATGTATTTCAAAACATTCTTACTATTATATAGAATATGGATTAAAGTCATTTATACCCTTTTTTGACTTTTTATAAGAAGTTAATAAAGGAATCTTTCTGTCTTTTTCCAAACAAGGTCCTTTTTATCATTTTCGACAAAATTATGGTAAGAATGTCTTTTTTAACTTATACGATGGGTGTGGTTATTTTCCACCATTAAAAAATCGTCAAAGCTTCCCTTACATGCTTATAAGAATATTTTCAAAGTAAATGTTTTCTTTTATAATTATGTGACTTTTAAATGGTTTCAAAAAATAGATATTTCTCTCAATTAGTTTTGATTTCTTCTATGTCAACATCCTTTGGTGGATTTTAAGTTTATTTGATGTTGATTTATTGTGAAAAACTTCCATATTATATTTAAGGTTTTGTGATACGTTTGACTGTGGATGTGTTAATTTTATACCATCCATGGTTTATGGAGAAATTATTGACATTTCGAATGCTAGTTTTAATACGAATGTTTATGTTATGTTTAAACCTGTTCATATAAGGAATGCATTGGACTTAATATGTGATGGGGGGAGCCCACTATAGCTCCTCGATGCATCGGTAGGTGACATGATACAATCTAGTGTCTTGGAACGAGTCCTTGACAAAATATTATTTGAAGTCTTAGCATGATGCCTTGACTATGTGGTTATGATAGTCCGCCATTATGCATACAATCATTATGAAAGTGGTTATTGATATTGCATGTTATTATTCGATTAGTGGAATATCCATGTGAATAATTAAATGGAATTATTTCATTTTATCTTTTCCATATTATGCTGAAGTTCAATTTTAAAAGGATTTTGTTTTAGTTATACATTGCCTTAAATGTTTATGCTTATTTATAAACGTTTCTGCTATATTGTTATCCTTACTGAGAATTTGAGCTCACCTCTTTCTATGTTTTATTTTCCTTGGATGTGAATAAGTAATTGATGAATGAACTGCAGGGATAGTATGTGGGGATATGATTGTGGACTATGGATACTACGTTGTTGTAGTTTTCATTTTTATGATGTAATGTATGACTTATGAATATATCTAGTGTTTCCAAGGCTACTAAACTAAATAGTCTTTCATGATTTTATCTTTCTTGTGATCATGACAATGTTATGTAATAATGCACCGACTCTGGGTAACTAGGGTCGGGGCATTACAGTTGGTATTAGAGAAAGTTTAGTACTAACCTTGGAAGCTAAATTTAGATAAACTCTTATTAGAGCACATGGACCTAAGATGGAATTTGAGGATTAGTATATATGAACATCCAAGAGTTTTGGTATTGTATAGATTTTGTGAGTTTTTTGAGCCATACATCCTTGTCTGGATACAAGAAGGCAGAGGTGGCTCTGGAATAGATGTACCTAGGGGTAAAACCCGAAAACACCATTTTGATCTAGACTCGAATGGGAACTGGTGCAGGACAACGGGCCTTGCTGCACTTTTGGTTACGACACTCCCGGGGGATATGCTTAGGATAATTCTCATTTTCCTTAAAAAACCATTATGAAGGGTTTATGAGTATATACTTTCTCAAAGAAAACATTTTTATGATTATGGATTGTATCCATAAATAGTTCAATTTATGTTAAGTGTTTTACAAGTTTGGAATTATGTATTTTAATTCATAAACTGATCTATTTTATGCCATTGTTTAGAAATGGAGCATAGCAGAAGGAATGGAAACTATATCAATGCATTCACTCCATGTAGGGATTTCACTCCTGCTCAAGAATATTATAGTGGAGCTAGTGATGCAACCAGTGCTGATCAGCTAATCACCATACTGGGAAAACTAACTCAGGTTATGAATAATAACATTAACCATATGGAGCACCCTGATCCGCAGCATGGAGGATCAATGTCAGATCGCTTCATGAGCCAGCGACAACAAACATTCAATGGGAGTACAAATCCATTATTAGCTGAGCAATGGATAAGTTCCCTAGAGAAAATATTCAATGCCTTGGGGAGTAGTGAAAGAGAAAAAGTTATCGTGGCAGTTTACCGCCTCACTGGAGATGCTGATCAATGGTGGTCATTGATTCAAAACATGAAGGAAGATGATGAAGTATCAAATATGGAATGGAGGGAGTTCAAAGATCTTTTCTTAAAAAAATACTTTCCTCGTGACCATCAAGAAGATATGAAAATGAAATTTCTGAGTCTGAGGCCAAAGGAGGATGAGAATGTCACAAAGTATGAGGCTAACTTTACAAGGTTATCAAGGTATGCTAGAGATTATATATGTAACCCAAGAAGTAAGACTGATCGTTTTTTTTATGGGTTAAAACCATTTCTTCATTGAGCATTAGTCTCACAATCCTTCTCGTCGTACAAAGACATTGTCTCATGTGCTATCAAGACAGAAAAGGAATTCTCTAAGTCTTATGACTTTAAAGCAAAGCAATAAAAGAAGATATCTGCTGATCAATATGGAAATGGAAATAAGGGAAGAAGGGAAAAGTTTAAAATCCATCTTGCAGTAAATGTGGGTAGAAACACTCTGGTACTTTCTTAAAAGAAATGAGAGTCTGTTACAAGTGTGGGGAAAAGGCCACCAAGTTCATGATTGCAAGGGAAAGAGAGTTGCTGTCAACATGGAATGCTATAATTGTAGAGATATGTGACATTATGAAAATGAATGTCCTAAGCTTCCTCACCTCAGAAAAGGCCAAGGGATCAAGGCCAAGATTATGCTATTACTACTACTGAGGTAGAAGCTCCGAAAGACGTGGTGGAAGGTAATTTAATGGTTTCCTCAAGTTTAGAAAATGATTTATTTGATTCTGAATTATCACATTGTTTCATATCTTCCCAGTTTGCTAAGAAAATTAGATATTTACAATTTCATTTAACAGAGGAGTTTTCAGTTAAAACTCTAAAGGGAAGTATCATTGCAACAAAGTTTTGTGAATCAGTCCCCATTAGATCAAATAAATGTTCTTTATCCACTGATATCATTGTCATACCTATGATTGAGTTTGATATAATCCTCGGTATGGATTGGATTTCAGACCATGATGTGAAGATTTATTGTAAGAATAAGGAGGTTATGATTTTTGATGATGATGATAAATAACACCTTATTTTTAGAGCAGAATTGTCACCACCTAATTCTTATCTAGATCCACCCCCAGTAGCTCAACTAAATTTAATTCTTGGGGAGGGATAGAATGAAATGACTATGGGTGAGGAAAGGAATGTTCAAATAGATGATGTATCTATTGTGAAAGAATATGTAGATGTGGTTTCAGAAGATTTACCTGGACATCCTCTAGAACGAGAAATTGTGTTTTCCATTAATTTAATGACTAGTTCAAGGCCTATATCAAAGACCCCTTATAGAATGGCCACTGTGGAATTAGTTAAACTTAAGAAACAACAAGAGGATTTGTGTAATAATGGATTTATTCTCCCTAGTGTTTCTCCATGGGGATCCCCTGTTATTTTTGTTAAAAAGAATGTTGGATCCATGAGGTTATGTATCGACTACAAGGATATCAATGCTATAACAATAAAGAAAAAGTATCCCCTACCTCACATTGATGATTTATTTGACCAACTGCATGGAGCTCAATACTTCTCAAAGATTGACCTTCGATCTGGATATCATCAGTTGTGTATGAAGAAGGAATACATTCCGAAGACAGCATTTCGAACAAGGTACGAGCATTACGAGTTTACAGTAATGCCTTTTGGATTTTCTAATGCACCCTCTATATTCATGGATCTAATGAATAGAGTTTTCTAGGAATATCTCAACGATTTTGTGGTGGTATTTATTGATGATATCTTGGTATACTAAAAAAGTTACGAAGATCATGAAAATATTTTCCGCATTATCCTGAAGGCTCTTAGAAGACATGAATTATATGGGATGTTTAGCAAGTGTGAATTCTGACTTCAGGAGATTTTGTTTCTTGGCCATATTATCTGCATGGATGGAATTTTCGTTGATCCTTCTAAGACCAAGGCAATCCATGAATGGACAGCACCGAAGAGTATAACTGAGGTACATAGTTTTATTGGTTTGGCAGGTTATTATCGACGTTTCATTAAGAAATTTGCCCGATTAGATAACCCATTAACGAAGCTCACACGTAAAGGGGTTAAATTTTGTTTGGAAAAAATAGTGTGAATAATGTTTTGAAGAAATGAAGAGAAGATTAGTCGATGCTCCTATATTTACTCTACCATCAGGGAATGACGGGCTCGTTATTTATAATGATGCATCAATGAAAGGACTTGTTTGTGTCCTTATGAAGATTGATAGCGTTATTGTCTATGCATCACGACAACTGAAAATTCATGAGTAGAACAATCCTTCTCAAGATCTTGAGTTAGCTTCTATAATCTTTGCTTTAATTATATGGATACATAATCTCTATGGTGAGAAATGTGAGATTTATACTGATCACAAGAGTTTGAAGTATTTTTTCTCACAGAAATAACTCAACATGAGGCAAAAGAGATGGCTTGAACTACTCAAGGATTATGATTGCCTGATACACTACCACCCCGGGAAGGAAAATAAGGTAGAAGGCGGTTTGAGTAGAAAGGATCATGGAGTTTTGAACAAGATGAGATTTGAAAAGGATCCTATATACATGGATCTAGTAAATTTGGATGTGGGAATCACCATGGAAGGTGAAACATCAATTATTTTTCAAATGGATGGAAAACCATCATTACTAGAAAGGATAAAGAGTTCTCAGACTAGTGATGAAGAGTTACAAAAGAAGATTAAAGCTATGAATGATGGGAAATTGAGTGACTTTGTGTATGAAGATGGAATTTTGAAGTTTGGGAAGAGACTTTGTGATCCCAATATACATGATCTAAAAATAGAATTGTTGGATGATTCTCTTAGTTCCAATTTCTTTATACACCATGGGAGCACCAAAATGTATAGATATTTGAAGGAACATTTTTGGTGAGACAATATGAAGAGGGACATTGCCGATTTTGTGTCAAGATGTATGGTTTGTCAACAAGTGAAATTTGGAAGGCAACAGCCTAGAAGAGTATTGCAACCTCTTCCCATACCCGAGTGGAAATGGGATAATATCACGATGGACTTTGTCATGGGACTACCAAAGACTCCTAGAAAGAACGATGCAATATGGGTCATTGTTGATAATCTCACCAAGTCAACAGATTTTCCTGCGATGAGGGAGGATTTAACACTTGAACGCATAACAAGAATATATATTAATGAAGTTGTGAGACTTCATGGAGTACCCCTATCAATTGTCTTGGATAGTGATCCTCGTTTTACATCAAGATTCTGGAAAATTCTTCAGAAGGCCTTGGATACTGAATATCGTTTGAGCACTGCTTACCACCCTCAAACAGATGCCCAATCAGAATGAACTATTAAAACCATAGAAGCCATGTTGAGATCATGCTCACTTGACTTTCAGGTCACGTGGGATCGATATTTACTTTTGGTAGAATTTTCCTATAATAATAGCTTTCATTCAAGTATTCAGATGGCACCGTATGAAGCGTTATATTGAAAGAGATGCCGCACACAAACCTGTTGGGATGACTTTAGTGAAAGAAAACTTGTAGGCCCAGAATTGGAGGAGGAAACGATGGAAAATGTGAAGGTAATCCAAAAACACATCAAAGCAGCTCAAAGTAGGCAGAAGAGCTATGCTGACAACTGAAGAAAGGATTTGGAATTTCAGGTGGGAGATCATGTTTTCTTGAAGGTATCTCCATGGAAGGGAGTTATACATTTTGGAAGGAAAGGTAAATTGAGTATCATGTACATCGGACCTTTCGAAATTCTAGAACGAATTAGGGCTGTATCTTACCATTTGACAATGCCGCCAAATATCTCCAAAGTTCAAGATGTGTTCCACGTATCACTATTGAGAAAATAAATGACTGACCCAACAAATTTACTCACCTATGAGGAATTAGAACTAGAACCTAATCTCTCTTATTGCGAAGAGCCCATCAAGATTCTTGATACGAAAGAACAAGTCCTGAGAAACCGGACGAGGCGTCTGGTAAAAGTTTTATGGAGAAACCATAATATATAATAAGAAACATGGGAACCCAAGGAACTTGTGATGGAGAACCACCTGAGTCTTATTATTCAGTAATATTCTAGAAATTACGAGGACAATATTATTTGAAGGAGGGGAGAATGTAACACCCCAAACTTCTACGGTATGCTTCTCTTTGAATAATACTGTAGTGCGTGTTGTACGCAACTTCATGATTCTAACATGCCACGACCAATCAATGTAGCCGTTATGAATAGTAATACCCATTTTTGAAATTTTATACATTTTATCTTTCAAAATAGAATTCATTTTTGGATTCGGAATAATGAAATTATCCTAGTATGATGTTTTGGTACTTTTCGGATAACTTTTATATTTTGATGAATAATTAAAATTACTAAATTTTTATTAAAAAAAACTTTTTTAATAGAAATAATCAATAGACATAAATTATGAATTTGAGTGGTTAGTATATTTAGAATATATTTTTACCATTTAATGCAATTTTGGTCATTGGACATAATTTCACATTTAAACCGGGCATAAACAAGTGTCAATCTTTTGATAGTTATTATCTCTTAAAAACACACTTTTTGGTTTTGACAGCGGGAATTAATTTTAAATTTTCTTTTAACACTTATGTGTTTTTAATTTGAAACAATGGTCTCAATATTTGGAATTAGGATGTACATATTTTTTAAATAGGTAAATTTTATTTTTAGATGTTTTGAATAATTACTTCGGTAAATATTTTATTTACTATGGTTAAAGGGTAAATCCGGCAAGTAAGGGTAATAAAATAATATTATAATAAAACTAAATTACCCTAAAACGTGTCTTAAAACTATATTTTGATACATGTATGACCATGGTCATCATTGGGTCTATTTTGGGACCCCATGGATCCACTTGTAAGTGATAATGACACTTTATATTAATTAAGTTAAAGAAAATACAAAAATGACATAAGAATATATCTTTTAGGAAAACAATTTTTAGATTGGGTTATATATGTTATATTTTTGACTATAAATATTCATTAGAAATATAAAAATATTTCCTACATAATTATATTTTATTTATAATTTTTAGACATTAAATAATTTAATTTATTTAGGAAACAATGATGATGTAGTAATTACCTTACTAGTGAAATGTTAAAATAATTGATATTATAAATACCAGATAAATATTATTTGAGACTTTTAATGAATTCCACTAATTTTATAGGTTAATATGACATGTTAGGATTGATTTAGTTAACTTTTTCCGAAGTAATAATTCTGTTATAATTTTCACAAAAAATCAAATACCAAATAGTGTCAAAACCGACATAAAAAAGTTTTTAAAACAAATATTATATTATTAATTGATATTAAATTCTTAAAAATCTAAAGTTCGGCCAAAGGACTAGTATAATGATAGGTGTATCATTAATGGACCACTTGGGGGGTTTCTTGGATGTATATAGTATCTTTATTCACTATATAATATAAAAATACAAAGTAACATTGTAAGTGTCAAACTAATTAACTAAGAGTTAAAACTAAAAGATAAGGTTAATATAATGACCCAAACCTGTCTAAAATCTATTGGTTGAAAGTATTTACACCCATACCCACCATATAATTTGAATAATCCACTTTTGAGCCATTACAAACATAATATTAATTTATTATAAATTAATACATTAAGTTTTTCCTAAAGAGCCCCTCCTCCCCCTTATAAAAGGACACCACTTCTATCCAATTCTTCACACCTTCAAAGCCTTTTTGGCTCGGCCACACTCTGACCAAATATCCTCCCAACTTCCCTCACTTCAACCTATAGGCCTTAGTTTGATCATAAATCCAACCTATGGAGCCCTTTTGATCAAATCAAAAGGAAGAACCCGAAGAAGAGGTAACGTCTTCACCACCCTCTTTAAAGTTCATTTCTTCTTCAACTTCTTCTTTCCTTTTTTATTTCCATTCTAAAATAAAAAATCCAGTATCTTCTATATACTATGATGTTATTATTGATATGGAACAAAAAAATTCATTATTCTATCCATCCCTTTAATGACATGTCACCATACGTGCGTACGCACGACCTACCGTCTCCACGTTGTGGTGTAGTTATTTTTCAATATATTATTATTTAGATGGGTATAATAATGATTTATAATTCATTTAAATAGTAAATATAACATGATAATGATTCTTTCTATATGATATACCATCCACTTATATATTATTTTAATATCAATGGAAAGATATTGTCGCTCGTGTGTACGTACGGACTACCGTCTCCACGAACCCGATAAGATTCATTCCCCATCATATCCATTTGAGTCTAATTCTCATTTACTGATTTAAAATAATTTTTAAGGACCTGATATCATTATGTATATGAATAATATACAACCTATCCATAACAAAAACGTATTATGTAACAATGAATATAAAGGAGAACGAGTAAGTTAACACCCGAAATGATGATAATAATAAAATATTATTAAAAAAGAAATGTTAAAAGATAATATATGATATCATATTAATGTATATGATTTCTATATAATTTAATAACAATTATTTCACCATTATACAAGAATTTAACCAACCATGGACCAAGGAAAAGTACAAGGTAAGGGTTTATTTCACAATCTCTTCATTATCCGAGGTTGTTTATACGTAATTATCTACGGAGACTTATTAATCATACAGACCCATGTTTCATAAAAATGTATTTCAAAACATTATTACTATTTTACATAGTATAGATTAAAGTCATTTATACCCTTTTTTGACATTTTATAAGAAGTTTATAAAGGAATCTTTCTGCCGTTTTCCAAACAAGGTCCTTTTTAACCTTTTCAACAGAATTAAGGTAAGAATGTCTTTTTTAACTTATACGGTGGGTGCGTCTATTTTCTGCCGTTATAAAATTGTCGAAGCTTCCCTTACAAGATTATAAGAATATTTTCAAAGTAAATATTTTCCTTTATAATTATGTGACTTTTAAATGATTTCAAAAAAGTGATATTTCTCTCAATTAGTTTTGATTTCATCTATGTCAACATCCTTTGGTGGATTTTAAGCTTATTTGAAGTTGATTTATTATAAAAAAACTTCCATATTGTATTGATGGTTTTTTGATATGTTTTACTGTGGATGTGTTAATTTTATACCATCCATTGTTTATCGAGAAATTATTGAAATTTCGTATGCTAGTTTTAATACGAATGTTTATGTTATTTTTAAACCTGTTCATATGAGGAATAAATTAGACTTAACAAGTGACGGGTGGAGCCCGCTATAGCTCCTCGATGCATCGGTAGGTCTCATGAGACAAACTAGTGTCTTGGCACGAGGCCTTGACCAAATCTTATTTGCAGTCTTAGCACGAGGCCTTGACTATGTGGTTATGATAGTCTGGCATTATGCATTCCATCATTATGAAAGTGGTTATTGATATTTCATGTGATTATTAGATTAGTGGAATATCTATGTGAATAAGTAAATGGAATTATTTCATTTAATCTTTTCCATATTATACTGAAGTTCTAGTTTAAAAGGATATTTTTTAGTTATACATTTCCTTAAATTTTTATGCTTATTTATGAAAGTTTCCACTATATTGTTATCCTAACTGGGCATCTGAGATCACCCCTTTCTATGTTTTATTTTCCATGGGTGTGAAGTAGTAATTTAGGAATGACCTGCATGGATAGTATGTGGGGATATGAGTGTGGACTATGCAGACTATGTTGTTGTAGTTTTTATTTTTATGATGTAATGTAAGACTTATGAATATATCTAGTGTTTCCAAGGCTACTAAACTAATCAGTCTTTAAATATTTTATCTTTCTTGTGATCCTGCCAATGTTATGTAATAATGCACAGACTCTTGGTAACTGGTGTCGGGACGTTTCATAGTGATTCATTATTTTTGATTCCACACATTTATGAATTATTTTAATTAATATAATAAGACATTATTCCATGATATATCATTAATGTGAATTGAATAATTGAGTAGGATTATTGAAATTTATGGTCATGTTCTCATTTCCTTATGCTTATCTTATTCTAACTGATTATCATTAATTTATGTATCTTATTTTTATCATTACTAGGAATTTAATCTCACCATTTCTTTTGGTTAAATTCAAATTATTATGAATAAATTTTTTAATTATGAATTTTCTAATAAGGGTTCATGGTGTGAAGAATATAATGGGGTAACATATAGATCTTTTATATACATGTTTTATAAGGAAAACATGTTATTGAATACCCTAAACCTTTATGGTTTATGTGTGGATTTTAATGATATGTAAATAATATCCATATAAAATTGTATAAAATTTATATATGGAATGTTTAGGTCACAGTATTTTTTCTATGGTATGATCAGAGTGTTTTCAAATGGAAGTGATATGATACTTCTTTTAAGGGGAATAATAGGGTTTATTTTCTAAATGTATTTCAATATTTATGAAAATGGTTTTGTTTTTATAAACTATTATTGGGTGATCCAATGTTTAACTGATGGCATTGTTGTTCTCATTCCTATTAAATAATAGGTTTAGAGGATTTCAATTGGTTATAGTAGGTGAAAAAGGATCTAGTTTGGTGTTAATGGTTTTATTGTGTGATTGTACTTCACTTTCATATCACGATTTTTAGTAGTAACATTAATTTGGTTTTAGTGTGAGGTTTTATTTTTTGTTTCACTATCCGTAACTTTTATTTTTTTCTCTTATAATGTGATGATTTTGATATTTCATAATGGATTCAGTGATTTTGATTTATAGTTACTGGTTTTGGTTGATCATCATCTATATTGTTTATTCATTTCTGGTAGTGCATTTTTGAATTGAGAATGATTATCCTGATTGTATGGCCTTTCAAAATAGAGAATGGTCATGTTTTATTTCTATGTGGAAGTCCCTTTTCTATGTATACATTTATTAGGAAAATCATTTCAAATTGAGTATTATTTACGCATGGTAGTGGTTTCGAGCTAGTAGGGATCAATAACGCCCATTGAGCCTTCCTACAAACCTACCCAAGCACTAGTTTTATGGATTGCCTAGATTGGTTTATTAAAAAAATCATATCATAGTGTCATTTTTATTTAGGTAGTCATGGTAGATATGATATTGGATTTTTAAACTCTGAGAATAGGCCATGAGTTGGTTCATATCACTACCTCTCAGGATAAAACCTATGTTTACATGGGTTGTTAGGATTCAAGTATTGATTTGAGTTTTTATTTTGATATTTCTTAATATATTTTGATTTACATTGATGTTGTGTTGGATCATATGTGATTTTGATGAGTTTTTTGAGGTTTTTTTATGATGTGAGGTAAACATTAATGGATGAACAAGCATGAATTTATAGCTAAAATAGTATGTAAAACCATGTAGATCCCACATTCACGGTTCTCATTAGATTATAGTCTTAGATTTCATGATTGGGGCATGATCATCTAAACCATGCAGCTAAAAAATCCATATAAACTAACACCTTTAAAGTTATGAATTTTAATTCCTTTTTATTTATGATTTCATTAAATTTTGTGTAAATTTCATTTAGGGTAATTGATTGGGAATTTTAATGATGTGTTATTATTATTCGGTTTGGGTTTCATTGAGATTTTATTATTAGAACATAAATTATAAAATAAATAGGGTTGACTATTGTTATTGATAAAGTAATTTCTAAAATTATTTAAAATAAATGTTATGTTTTATAAATATATGGTAAATTTAAATTTTGGATTTATGAAATTTAACATGAATATGTAACTGATTTATTAATAATAATAAAGAGTTGTTTTGATATATATTTTAGATTGAACCAATAATTTTTAAATTTAAGAAATAATTTTCAAATAGGATTTTGGTGTTTTTTGGAGTAATGAGTTTTCTGTACATCTTAATATTGACCATATAGTTGGTGTTCATTTTTGAAAATTTTAAAAATCATGATGTTTGTTCTGATTACTTTCATGTTACTTTATATTTTAGAGTATTCCCAAACCGAAAAAGTGTCTTGATATTGGTGGAATATTTGATTAATCATGGTCGTAAAAACTATAGAAGTGTTAGTCAGAGAGAACGGAATCACAATATATTCATAATGAATATACCTTATCCTTAAGAAATCCTTTGGTATATCAGACTCCCAGACCCTAATTAGATGATAACATGACCAACGATCGATCTTTGAAAACCAGTTTCCTCCCTTTAACTAATAAACCAAATATTCCACATGAGGAAAAGAATATTTTTTCTTAAATGTTACCATCTATAACATCTGATAGTCTACAAATAACCAAAGTAAACCATCCTATTTCTTGGAAAATAGCACAAGGGATACCCAAGGTGAAACACTAGGGGAAATAAACCCATATCTAATAGGTTATCAAACATAACCTTTTCTTCTTTCAACTCTACTAGTTCCATACAGTAAGAAGGCATCAATATCAGCTGCGTACATAGCCCTAGGTCAATTGTAAATGCTACCTCCCTCTCTAGAGAATGACCTGAGAAGTCATCTGGGAAAAATCAGGAAACACTTGGACCACAACCTGAAGGTCCTCAATAGAAGAAACACCATCGAGATCAAATATAATGACAGACAACAACCTCCAAAGCTCTGGGTGGGAAGTCTGTGCATGACCCGACCTTATGTCCCACTCTCCCTAAAACAAGCGAGTGTTCCCATTGGAAACCAGAAAAAAATGCCTGATGATAACAACCAACCTTAGCATGATGAGCGACAAGATATTCCATACCAATTATGAAATAAAATATATCAAGATCAAGAATGAGAAAATCCCAGATCAACTCAGTGTCTGCTATTGCGAACAAATAAGAAGGATACTAGAACCCCTATTCTTTCCTCTCACCAAGATGTGTCGCTAGCTCCATTGTAATGGGCATAAGATCCATTGAATGTTTAAAAATATCAACAAAACATGCATATATAAATGAGTGGGAGGAACCAATATCAAATAATGAAGTAGATACAGACGCTTCAATAAGGATAATACATTTCAATATTACTAGACCTGCATCAACTACTATTGGACACTCATCTATTACGTGTAAATTATTCACTCTTGATGCTTGTGGAAATATCCATATAGTATATGATGCTTCTGACTATACCACAATATGCATTGGAGCCAATGAACCTAGAACATAATGAGGCACATTCATAGCATGAAAAAAACATTGTAGATGACCAACACGTCCCCAACTATTGCACATCTTCATTGGATTAGGAAAAAAATGTTTGGTGTGGCCCCTTCCCAAATATATAGAAAGTCAGAGGAACAAATCTAGCTGTAATCAATGGTGTGTAGGAGGCTCACTGCTAGGACACCCCTCCACTACTCTTGGGATGATACTCCCACTGAATCTTTTTCTCATGAAATCCATTAAAGCTCTCATTATTTGGAATAGAAATTGTGGTAAAGCTAACATTGCCAATCATGTCCATCTCTTCCATGATTTCTCTATCCAATGTATCTGTATAGGTATAGAGATTCAACCTGAACACATATGATATAATGTCTGGTCGCAAACCATGTAGTTACTTCTATGTCTTCAACTGGTCATTCTTTACCTCGTCCGGAGCAAAATAGATAAGCTCAGTAAAACAGATGGTGTATGCCGAAACTGAATGCTCTCCCCACTAAAATGATAGGAAATCCAGATGTTTTTACAACATCGGAGAGTTTGAACAAAACTTCTAAAATAATAGGGGTTTTAACCCTTCTAATCTAATCTCACATATATATCTTCTAGGACCCTAGAGTCCCACCAACGGTTTCTAGAACTATAATGTCTATAAACTAGGAACTTTACCATGATATTCTCAGGTGTCTCTAGGAAGTCAAAGATTTGATCAATCCTATCCAGAAAATCCTCCTCTTATTGAGGTTCGGTCATCCATTTAATAGAGAGAGACCTCTCATGCAAGAACACCCACGATCGATCTCTTTCCCTTTAATCTCCAACCTATACCTCATACATAGTGTTTTAAACTTGTGGGACATCATGATCAACCACAAGGATTGATCATACGATCATCTCGATGAGATTATGATCCATTGGTAGATTTCCTTGAGGAGTATTAACAGAACCTTATAGAGGAACCTTTGAAAGATGTCTTGGAGGCATACTACAGCACACCAAAATACAAGAACAATTACAGAATGCAAAAATCTCAGTTCAAAATAGAACACCCATAAGAAAAAAATGAAAATTTTAAAATCAAAAACCAATACTAGAGACACAATTAATGACATCCCATGGTATCTTGAGTCTCTTTAAAAAATATATATGGATAGATAGTTATCACAACATACCTCCATGTCCCGAAAATCCTATCTCCAGTCTAACTGACATCATGAGAAATGATTATTGAGGACAAAACTCCTCTGATACGAAACTGTAATAAACCAACCAAGGTTTCCCTGAAACCCAACATCTGAACTGATATGTCACATACTCGAAGGGAATTCCAGATCCCCACGGGCTGGATATAATCACCTGGGCATCGAAAAACAAAACCGAGGGAAACATTTCGCCCAACTAGAACAACCACATATCATATATTAAGAGAAAATAAGAAAATAATTAAATAAAAAAAATATATATGTCATAACAGTAATGAAAAATAGTGGAAACAAATCAACTGAAATAGTGGCTAAAACCACCAAACAACAAGTTTGATTGTAAGGGACTCGAAACCAAACTGCTACTCCAATGATGGAATGGACGAACTCTAACCATCTCACCAACAACTACCCATCCCAAAGGATATGATCCTCGATGCCTCACTACATCCCATTTCCTTTCACATCACTAGAAGACAAATAATGGTCTACACACACCGAAGCGGTGCGTATGGTGTGAGCTAACAAGATAAGTAGGATCTGAACTAGGTGTTCTATAGAAAGTCTTTGTATAAAAATTCTTGTATCCATATTTAAAATTTAAAACATTGCATGATAAGTAGTAAATAAGTTTTATAGAAAACATGGTAAACATTCCCTTCTTCACAGTTCTAAAAAAATAGTTATTTCATTTTCAATGAACATATTCCATACATTTTCCACCAGAAAAAACATGCATATCAAGGCTTACTAAAAAATCCAAGAAATACAAAATAGAAGAACATGTATCACAACACTAAGGAATAATATGGGCCTAGGAAGGAGACAACTCATACCATAAGAATAAAGTGCACAAAACTGATCCTAGAACAATAGGCCTAGGAAGCCAAGGAAAACCCCAAGAGTAATCCCCCGAAAATGTCAATATTGGTCTCTTAGAAAAACAATCCTATGAAATAGTGGAAATACATAAGACCATAATCTCTAATAATCAAAATTAATTCGATGGTGGCCTCATGGTAAACCTTTAAACTAAGTACCCAAGGTTACCCATGTTATCTTTTTCACAATCCAATTTCAATGTATTGAAAACCATTCAAAACCATTTCACAATCCATTTTTCAAAAGCAAGGTAAAACCCATTTATGTTTCAAAATAATTTTTCAACACACCCATAAATCATTAAAAATCAATAAATCAAATTTATAAATCAATAGTAATTAGGATCACTATCTTATGATAGAGAAGGAACCACTTACCTCAAGAATGAACGTCTGATGCACCATATCAAGGGAAGGAAGAACCTTTGAGAAAAGACATCACAAAAACTCTAGATAAGGACAACAAGAAATATCCAACATGGATAAGTTGATCTCGTGGTACAAGGCTAGGGTGCAATCATGATCAATCAAAAGGAAGAATTAGATGAAACACTTACCCCAAGATACACACCATAGTAGCAATGATGAGCCCTAATCGATCAGATCAATTCGAATGGTGAGACACATCTAAATATTTCCTAAGTGTAGTTTATGGTTGAGATTCATGAGGTCCAGGAGGAAAAAACCCGATAGAAAACGAAAAACATGTGACATAAACTAAGGCGCTGTCCAGTTCATGACGAGTAACCCTTGGTCACGACATGTAGTCCATGTAGGATAAGTTACACAAAAAAACATAAACCATGGGTGAAAAATCATTTATATAACCCCTATATGATGTGTATATTAGGTAAATGAAATGTAAATTCTCACAACATGATATCCCAATTCATGACATGATCTCACAGTCTATGACATGCAACCAACACGAATTACACAACATGTACTTCAGGTATATGGTGTGTACCTATTCTGCAGTCTACAGTAAACCTTAAAAAACATTTCTAAGGATTTTAAAAACCATAAGCGTACATAGAAAAATGGAAAACATACGCGATCAAGGTAATAATATGTTACATTAGTTTAGGAAGAACACCACCATTAGGATTTTTAAAGCATTGAGTAAGGGTGAATTACTAAAGAATATGTATCATTTTTAATCAATTGTTTTTTTATTTCTTATTATACTTTACTCAAACCTTCTAAAACCATGATAAAATAATAAATCCAATATTATATATATTCTAAGATATTATTATTTTTGTGTAATAACCCTTATTCATATCCTTTTCCATATAATGGGAAAAAATTTATTGTTCATGTGTACAGTAGACTATCACCTCGCAAACTAATGTAAATCATTTTCCATCACCCACACTCAAGACTTGTTATAATGGTAGAATTGGTTTTCATATATTGTATTTGTGAGATATTTATCATTATGAAACTATTATATATCATTTAAATTCTTTCCTCTCCATTCATGGAAAACTTGAACATCGTTCATGCATACATGTGAATTATCACCTCCACAAAGCAATATGATTCGTATTTTTATCACCACATCACATGAATTATATGTATAAGTATATTTATATTATTAATATGTTTTTAATTATATTATTATAATTATATAATGATAAAATAAAACTTACATTCTTTTCATAACTATCATTGAAAAATGGAAACATTATTCTTTCGTACCAATGACCTACCGTATCCACGATTGTGTCATAGTTCATTTTCATAACCATATTTATTATGAAGATTTAAAAGTATTGATGATTTATAATAATGAGGATTAAATCTATAATATTGTTCCTAGAAATGATAGAATAATGTACTATTTGACCATAGTCAATCAAAAGATTTCATTTTAATCTTTTGAACCGTATATCATCCAAACGTCTCAACTGAAAAAAAAGGATTAATAACATTATAATAAATAATATAAAATGAATAGTAAATTTGAAAAAGGATCTTAATAAATTATAAATTTAACTTCCTTATTATTATTTAGGAAGATTATTATTATACATGATGATTCAGAATCAAGTAAAGGGACTTTAAAAAAAGTACTATTTTAAAGTTACTCTTTCAACTATTTTTACCAAATATGAAAGGACTTATTTTTTAACAAATATGACATGAGAGGAATTTATATATTTCATGACTATTTAATGTGTTAAAACTTCCTTTTCATTATAATAATTATATTTTCAAATATAATTTTTTTCATTTATGAGAGTGTGACTTCGTGAAAATTAAAAGTGATTTCAAAATGGAAATGTTATTTTCCTCAGGAATTATTCTTTTATGAAGTATTTAAGTGTCATTATATTATTATGGTTCTTGGTAATTGTTTATGAGGATGGGTTGATTTGTGATAAATAGAGTGTATTTGATCCCATTATATATCTATAATGAATTGGGTAAAGGGACATTGATAACCAGTTAGGTTTCTTCTAAGATTTTATGGGAATATACTATGAAGATTATTTTTAATGTAACCATAAAGGTTACACCCTATGTATCCATGAGATATAACGTATATCTAATATTTATTTGAAAAGTATCACACAAATTAACCATATAATTTGCTATTTATATGGGGTTTATATGAAACATATGATATCTTAAGGTAAGATAAAGAGGAAATGTTTTACGTGTAAAAGATATAACATTGTTATAACATTTTAATTCATGGAATAACTGTTTATTTCTTCTTTTTAATGTCTCTTTCGGAGATTTTTTTTCTCATCCTTGTTTTTAAATTTTTTTCCCATTATTTAATAATGAGTAAGGAATGAAAGAGTTTATGTTAAAATTCCTGTGTTATTTTTATGAAAGGAAATAATTTTTTGTTTTAAAATATTTTTATTTTGTAAAAATTGATACTAGGTATAAGTGTCAATCATGCAATTATAATTTTCTAATAATTTATAAATTATGATCTAACTAACAAAAAAAATATAAAACTAAAATATTTTTGGGAATGTAAAAAAGAAAATTCAAGTCAGTGTCACGAGAATATGTAATGTTTAAGGCCAGGTCTCTATGGATTGTATCTGGAAAATGTTTAAATAACTATAGAGGATTAAAATAAAGATGATTAAAAACGCATAAAATGTTTTACATTATTTTTATGCACACCTGATATAGAATTTTAAGGTTATCATGCCATTTAATCTAAATTTTTTTTATTCAGAATGGGTTTACATAGATGAAATAAAGAATATGAAGTGGGAAGGAACCCCAAGAAATATTATTCCGAATCAACAAAATGGAATGGTTGGAATTAGAACAGAGTATATTTTTAGTAATAGATCAATTGACATAGACTATAAATAGTATTGGAATCCATGCAAGATATTATCCATATCCTCCATAGAGGAACATGATGAAAAAGAAATATTTTATGAGGAAAACCCTATTGTATTTAGTGGATCCTCTGACCTAGTTATAGCTAATGATGGATTAAATTGCCGGAAAATATTTTTTTGATAGCATGGGGTGTTCAGAAGATCAAAATGTTAGTATTTATTTTTTTTCATATTGAAAATGAATCTAATCGGTAGTGGTTGATGGTCAATAATATTATAGACAATGAAGATATTGATTTTTTTTAATATGTTGAATTCAAAAAATTTTTTATTGGGTAATATTTTTATAAAGTGATTGTTAATAATATGGGAAACAATTCATGAAAAGTAGATAGAAGAAAGATTTAGTGAATGCATTTGAAGAAACATTCACTCGATTAGAAAGGTACAATCTAAATCTTATCTTGTATTTTGATAAAACAAAATGTCATTTTTACTCAGGAATGAATCAAAAATATCAAAGAAATTTTTTTTCATTAGAATTAAAAAGATATAAAAAACATCATTGATGTGAAAATAAGGAAATATATTTTTCTAATGATCATATATTTCATGAAAATCATTAGAAAAAGTTGGTTAACTTGAAGGAAAATGGAAGACTAAATCAAAGAAGTTTGATTGTATGAAAATTAGGTTTTTAATTTCTGAGAATTATGGTTAAAAATACATTGGGGAATTCCTTTGGATGTTTGGTAATTTATTTTAATGTGAACATTTTGGGTATATGGATCATAATTTCATTAAAATAGATCATGGTAGTGGTCAGACCATTTCTATCACACATTCCTTAATTATTTTTAAATGTAATTATTTGGGTCATTATGAAAATAAGTGTCTAAATAAGAACTATAATGATATGAATTAGCCAAAATATAAGTATAATGGTATGGTGAAATACATGAAACTACTTCAAATGATGTTTGGACATCAAATAATTGGTATAAGGTATATTTTTGGTTTTATAGAATTATTATATTGTTTGGTTTGATACAGGGTCTACACATTCTTTTATTTCTGAGAAATGTTTTGGTAAATTTGAAATTCCACCACAAGAAATGAATCATTTATTATGGTAAAAACACATGGGGAAAATATGATGTTGAAAATAAATTATCAGAATATTTTTGCCATTTTCAATAAAAGCACTATATGTATAAACACTATTTTTTCCCTAGTAGATATAGATGTTATTCTGGGCATGAATTGACTTTATATTTACCATGATATGATAGATTATGGAGCTATAAATGTTTCTTTTCAAAAAGAGATTTTTTTTTATACACGAATTAACCCATACCATTGATAACATATTCTGATGATAAGAAATTATAAAAAGAAGGAAATTAATTTTATATTCCAAATATTGTTTAAAATAAGGGAACTATCTAGGTTAATGATGTTCTGGTGAAAATGAGTGCCTCAATGTTTTTCTTTATGAGTTTCCACATATTTTACCTAATTAAGGAGTCAAATATACTGCCAACTTAGTAACTAATCCAATGAAAATTTAAAAACTCCATTATAAAATTTCTCTTGTTGAACTTATAGAATTGAAAAATGTGTTACAAGATTTTATATATAAAGGGTTTATTCAACCCACCAATATAACATAGGGAGATTATGTTTTATATATGGAAAATAAATGTGATTCTATTAGTCTTGGTATTTATTATTGAGTATTAAATATAATTAATATTAGGAATAAGTATCCATTCAAATATTTTGATTACTTGTTTGATCATCTCCATAGAGCATTGTATTTTTGAAGTTTGTGATATGGGTAATATTAGTTGAAGGTGAAGGAGATTGAAATTCCAAAAAATTTTCAAAACTAGATATGGTAAGTATGAGTATTTTGTTTTGACCTTTGGTTTGAAATATTACCCAACTATATTTATGGTTTTTATGAATATAGTATTCCATGAAGTTTTGGATAAGTTTGTGGTTCTTTTTATTGATGACGTATTAGTGTATTCCAAAATTTTTTAGGATCTTGAAAAAGATCTATGGATTTTTCTACAATCTATTAAAATAAATTTATATGGAAAATTTAAAAAAAGTAATTTTTTGTTAAAATAATTTTTTTTCATATGATCATTTTAAGTAAGGATAGAATTATTGTTGGTCCATTAAAAAAAGTTGTTAATGAAAGAGAATGAACTATAAATATTACCGAAATTCATAGTTTTCATTGATTATCATGATATTAATGATAGTTTATTCAAAACATTATATGGTTATGATTACCAAAAACAAATTTAACATTAAATGGAGTTAAATATATCTGGGAAAAATAATTTAATGATTGATTCTAAAAATTAAAAAATAGATTGGTGAATGAACTAGTTTTTACCCTACCTTTGAGAAATAGTAATTTTTTATCTATAGAGATGCTTTATTGAAGATAATTGGTTTTTATATACAGAATGATTAGGTAATTACTTATGCATTATCAAAACTAAAACATAGTGAGTGAAATTATCATGCACATGATTTATAATTATTTACTATGGGTGTTTATATAAAAATTATCTGGAATCATTTATATGGAAAAAATGTGAGATATATACATATAATAAAATTTTAAAGTATATATTTACTCACACAGAATTGAACATGAGGTAGAGAAGATGGATAGAACTGATTAATGATTATGAGTGTGGAATTCATTATCATTCTCAAAAAGAAAATAATGTCTGTGATTCTTTGTGTCAGAAAAATAATGCAAAAATAAAGATGTTACATTTGTTAAATTACCCATTGGATAATGATTTGATGAGTTTTGGCTTGGATGTTTTTGGTGTAGGAAATTCCATTATTTTTTATGGTATTATTGAAATTATCAGTATTAGAAAGAATTATATTAGCATAGAAGGAAGACCATGAGTTACTAAAGAAGGAATATTAGTTAAAAATGGTATGTTTCATAAATTTATCATTGACAATGATTCTGTTTTCATATTTCAGAAGAGATTATGTAGACCTTGTGATTCATAGTTGAAGAAAGAGCTGTTATGTGATGTTTATAGTTTTATGGCTTCTATTTATCCTAAAATAACTATGATTTATATATACCTTATGGATTATTACTAGTTGGAAAGAATGAAAATATATATTGGTGAATTTATCATTAGAGGTTTGAATTCTCAATTGGTAAAATTAGAATGAATATTATCTAAGGGGGTGGTTAGGATTTTTTCAAGTTCTAGAGTGGAAATCATAAAATATATCCACACATTTTGTAGTAGGATTACTAAAAACAGATCAAGCTGACGATGAGATTACGGTTATTACTGATTGTATAACTAAATCTCTACATTTTATTTACATTCTAGATACTATTTCATTATATCAAATTTATCAGTTTAATTTTAAGGATATATTCATATTATATGGAGTTTTTTTCTCTATTGTATCAGACCATGATCCCATATTCACTTATTATTTTCTGAAAGACCTCCAGAAGTCGTTGGGAACTGAATTAAATTTCATCATGATATTTCATCCTCATAATGATGGATAGACCAAGAGAATAATTAATACCCTGGAGGATATTATTTGATCTTTTTGAATATATTACTAGGGAATTTGGGACGATCATATTTCTTTATTTGAGTTTTCTTATAATAATAGTTTTTATTTAATATGCATATGGAACCTTTTGAGGAATTATATGGAAAATGGTGTAGAAATACCTCAATTTTGGATGAGGTTGGGGAATAAAGTTGATGGGACCAATGTTAGTAAAGGAAATGGATGATAAGGTGAATATGACCAAGAAACACATGTGTAAAACTTAGAGAAGGTAGAAAATTTACATAAATAATAGGAGGAAATACATTTCATATGAGATAGGTGATCATGATTTCCTTATAATATCTATATGGAAAAGTGTTAATAATTTTGTTAAAAAGTGAAAGATAAGTACATGGTTTATTGAAGTATACTAATCATAGAGAAATATGGATCAATTTTATACTATGTGGCCTTACCTCAGACTTTATCCCAGGTACAGAAAGATTTTTGTGTTTTGATGATAAAAAGTATGTGCTAGTTTAATATCATGTTTTGAGCTATAAATGAATTTGTTAGGAAGAGATCCTTTCTTATGAGGATAATTTTATTTATATTATTGACTATATAGATAAATAATTTTTCAATTGGGAAATTCATTTGGTTGTGGTTTTTTGGAGAACCCATTCGGTTGAAGAAGCAACATGAGAATCTCAAAATTCCATGAGGGAAAATTATTCAACATTGATTGATAACTGAATAAAAATTTGAGGATGAAATTTCCAAAGGGGAGGGGTAATATTACAAATCACATATTTATATAATCAATTGTTGTCATATTTAGTTGTATTATTATATTAATATGATTTTTTAAAATAAAAAAGGTACATGGTTTACTAAATTGATTTCTTAAATGATTTGGTTTAATATATATATATATATAATTATAAAATTTTAATACAAAAAAATTAATTTCATCATTTCAAAATAATCTTAGAATGATTTTTTGAAGTTTTTTTAAAAATATTTATTTTTCAAGAAATAGTATAAAATATAGATTTTATTAAAAAAATTATATTTTATTTACAAGGAAAAATTATGTTATGGATTAGGATCAAATTTAAATTAGTTAATTTTTATTTATAATACTGCAATTATATTTTTAAAAAGATTTTATACATGAATTTAATATAAAAACATTTTTTTTCTCAAAAAATAAATTATTCCAAAAAGTCGTTCTATTGATTCGTTTTCAAATTTAGTTATAAATTATAATTTGATACTTTATTATTATTATTTTAAAGAATTGGTTCTATATTTTGAATTAGGTTTTCGAAATTTTGTAAATAGGTTCATTTTATTTTTTTCCAAAATGAAGAGTAACTTTGGTTATTTTTATTGCCACGCTAAAGGGTAAATGGGGAAATTACGTGTAAAAATAAATTGATAAGGACTAGAAAATAAACCTAATAATTACCCAAATTTAATTGGATGATTTATATGCGACCATTATCATCTAAGGAATGAAATTATAACTTCTGAAATCCGCCTAGACAACAATACGACATTCATAATTTTTTATTCAATGAAAAGTCAAAGATGGCATACACATATTATTATTAATATTGGGTAATATAGAATATATATTAGAAAATAAATCTAATTTTCAAATATAAAATATTTATCTACATCACATTAATTTAATTATAATTTTTACATAAGGAATACATACGTTAAATTCTGACACAATACTAATACAATAATTATTTCATTAATGGTATTTTCAAATAAATGTTAGTAAAAATATTAAAATATATATAATTTGATATAATTATTACCATAAAAAAATTTTATCAATGGATTTGATATGTTAATGTTGTATTATCCTTTTATATTTTAAAATAACTTTCTCTATTTGTATTTTTGAATGATAAAGTAATGAATAGTGTTAAAATTGACATTAATGATATTTTAAAATAAAATATATTTTATTAACTGATAATAAATTTTAAAAAATATTAAATTCATCCAAATTATTTGAATAAGGTTCAAAATATCATCCATTATTATTTTATATTTATTTTATAATTTTATAATAATTATATTAATGCTTAAATAGTAATATCAATATTGTCACTATAAGTGTTTAACATATTAAATAAGTGTCTAAATTAAATGATAAAAGTCATAATGTGACAAAAACAAGTCGAAAAATTATTTTATAACGATATATAGACCTAGTATCATCATATATTTTAAAATAACATTCCTTTAAGCCATATGGAATTAATAATTGATTTATATTAATTTATGATCTGTATAAATTCCAAGAGTTCCCCTCCCCTATCCTATAAAAGAAAACATGTTCTTCTCATTTCAATAAGATTATAAACCATTTTTGGAACATCTCTAACCTAATCACATAATATAAATAATCACTACATTATAGTGGTCTTGGTTTCTATATAACACCGACCTTAGGGGTATTAAGGTGTTAAGTAAGGGTGGATTTCAAAATATGTGGTATCTTTTTTAATCAATTTTTTCTGTTTTTTTTACACTATTCTCATCTCTTCTCATATCATGTTAAAATAATACCTTTTTTATTATAAATATACTGAGATTTTATTATTTTTTTTGTAACCCATATCCACATCTTTTCCATCAAATGGTAAAAGAATTCATCGTTCTTGTGTATGATGGACTACCGCTTCACGAACAGATGTAATTTGTTTTCCATCACCACCCATAAATAATGTTTTTGATGATGAAAATAATATTTGTACATGAAATTCATGATATATATACCATTCTTAAATGTTAAAATATCATTTAGGTTCTTACCATTATATGCACCAAAAAATTATAGTGTCGTTCGGGAGTATATGTGGCTTATTACCTCCACAAAGAAATGTGAATATTTTTTCATCACCACATCAAATTACTGACATGTATAAGTATATTTAAATTTTTATATGATATTAATGATATTATTATAATTATTAAAATATAAAAGAAAACTTACCTTTTTTGTAATGATCATTGAATAATTAAAACATCATTCATGCGAATGTATGACCTCCTGCCTCGATTATTGTAACATCATTCATTTTTCATAACCATATATAATGTATGGATTTAAAATTAAGATTTATGCATTATAATTGTTATTTTTCTTTAATATTATTCTATATATTATGTATTAATATCCTTTATGACCATATATAACTAAATGAACTCATTTTGGAATTATGAACTGAATATAATCCCAATACCTGATATTTACTTAAATGATTTATAAATTAGTATTAAGTGATATAAAAGGAATAATAAATTTGAAAAATGTTCCTAAAAAAGTATAAATTATCCCAGGTTTATTATTTCTGATGATAAAATTTGTATGTGATGATTCATACTCATGTCAAGAGGTATTTTTAAAAAATCATCTTTTAAAGTTACTCTTTAAACAATTTTTACAAAAGAGAAAATAATTTTTTAACATATATAGAATGAACATAATTTCCCACATTCATGATTATTTAATGTTATGAATCTTAATTTTAAATTTTATAATATTATTTTCAAATAAAATGTTTTTATTTATAAATGTATGACATTGTGAAAATTGAAAAGTGATTTCAAAATGGAAAAGATATTTTCTTCATGGATTCTTCTTTAATGAAAGCTTTATGTGTTATGATTATGTTATGGTTCTTGAAAATTATTTTTGAGGATAGGTAATTATACGATAAAATGAGTATGGATGAGCCTGCTATAGCTCTCAAATTCATTTAATAATGTGAAAAAGTTAATAAATTAGGTTTCTTCTAAGAGATTAAGGGAGTATAATACTGTTATCATTCCATATGTAACCAAGAAGGTTACTCCAGGTTTATCCATGGGAGATAAAATATAATTAATATTGATAGGAAAATGACTATAAAGGTTAACTTTTCCATTTATTATTTCAATTGGTTTTACATGAAACTTATGATTTCATATGGCAAGCTAATGAGATTATGTTGTTTTGTGTTAAGGATATATCTATGTGAAACTGTTTTAATTCAGGGAAAAATTGTTTATTTCTTCCTTTTAATGTATGTTTTTGATATTTTTTGTGATCATACGATGTTTTAAAATGTATTTCCCATGACATAATTATTATTAAGTAAATAATGAGTTCAAGATGAAAGTTTTTATGATTTTTCAATGAAGGAAATATTTTTTTGTTTTAAAAATATTTTATATGGTGGAAAAATTGATATATAGTATAAGTATCCAAATATTAATTATACGGTTTTTAACATTTATGAATAATGGTATAATTACCTAAAACTCTAAAAATAAAAGATATATCGTAATGTAACAAAAAATATTCTAGTCAATGTTATTAAAATATGTAATGTTTATGGCCAGGTCCTTATAAATTCACATTGGAAATGTTTGAATTATTATACCTAATGATAAGAAGAATATTTTTAATGATATATAGGATTATAGGAGGGGAATAATAGTATTTTTCAAAGGGAATATCCAAAGTAATGGGATGATTAGATGTTGAAGAGGGGTGACCATTTTATAATTGAAGGAAAAGTGTGGTTATGGGAGTAACCCATACATTTTCAATAATTTAAGAGTAATAATCAAGTGTCAAAGGAAACAAAAAGGACCAAAGTTGAGAGTAAAGTGGTTTTGGGTTTACAATATCCTCCACCACTCCATATTTGGAAAATTTTAAATATTTTATGGATTTATCTTTTAAAAGTTTAAATTTTAACAAAACATAATTTTACTATGGTAATTCATTTTTTTTAAACCACTGTGATTAATTTCAATTTTCAATATTTTGATTGATATTTTTACATAATTTTTAGATTTTAATTTCTTATTTTAAAACCATTTCATCAAACAAAATTTCTAATTTTGGGAAATGTTAATTTCAAAATAAATTAACACAATCGTGTGGAAAATGTGTTTAAAAAATAACGTTTTTAATATTTAAATTTATATATAATGTAAAATTTTATATTATTGTAATTTTAATGAAATAAATTGATTTATCATAAAAAAATTATTTTTATGAGGATTTCAGGGAAAGAAAAAACTGAATCTCCCTTGAAAATACTTTATTCAAAGAAATGACCTAAATATTTTTTTATATGAAAGTACAATATGAATTTTTTATAAAAATTACTTAGATTGGTTTTATAAATTTGAATATTATTTTAAAATGATAAATTTTATTCCATAAAAATATTATATTATTAGAAATTTTTTCTTAAATTTATAATTCATTCGTATATAAATTTAATTTCAAAAAAATTACAAGTTCCCGAAAGGCCACATTTATTTGATAAATAACATAAATTTTATAGAAAATAAATAAATTGAAACTTATTAAATTTTTGTATGAGAAACTCAAAAATATTGTTTAAATTTTTTATTTCAAATTAAAAAAAAATATAATTTTAGTTTTTGTATAAAATCAAATAAATATATTGAAAAGTCATTTTTGTTGTAAAATTAAATTTTCATATATTAATTATTAATATTAATTCATACAATTCTACAAGTAAATTGGTGTTATCCAATTACTGATTTCAAAAGAAATATATCATTAATAAAATGATTATTTAAAAATAATTGTGTATCACAAAAAAGGATATTTTTTTATAAAAATACTTTTCTAAAAATTAATAACCGTATTAGTCATTTTGGGGAAATAAATTTAATTTCATTCATATTATAAGTTGATTTTTTTCTACATTCATATATTTCATATTGTTATTTATCCATTTCAATATCTTAATTCAATTTCAAGGTTTTAATAGTCATACTTAAATATTTATATTTTTTCTAAATGTATTGTGGTTTCATTTAAGTTTTTTGTTATGTGTTGAGAAGGCCATAGAACACATTTAATTATTTAAAGGTAATCATATATTAAATTCTCAGGGTGTTACATTATGATAATTTTTTATCAATTAAAAATGAATTGGAACCTTTTTACTACTAAATTAAATGTAGATAACAATAATTTATGTCTTATAGATTAAAATATAACTTAATTATCAAAAATTAGAGCATGTATTTTCAGAGTAAACATAATAAATTAAAATACATTTTTTTACTTCTTAAAGAAATATTTAGTATATAATTTTTTATATGTTTGTGTCATGCTCATATCATAATGATGTGATATAATTTATGGTATTTCTAAAATTGGTATTTTTTTAATATTCAACCAAAAAGTAATCATTTCATAAAAACAAAAAAAAATCTATATAAGATAATCTTTACATGATAAATTAAAAAATAAATATAATTTTACGCATTTAAAAATTAAAAAATGAAGAAATTTACATTTTAATTAAACGATTTAATATAAGATAAATATCATTTAGTTAAATAAAACTATTCATTCTTCAATTGATGAATTATATAAACTTATTTATAATTATATGATAAATATGAATCCATAAAATCATTATAAATAAATAATAAAATTGATTTATTTCTTGGATTACATTAATTTTCACACTCTTCCACCTAAATTAAATTGTTTCCCCCAAATTTTATTCATTTCATTAAATAAGTGAGGATATGATTCCAATATAGGTATTTAAAATTATCAAGTTGCTTCTTCAATAATGAATTTCTTCAAAAAAATATAACAAGGTGAGTTACCATATTCAACAACCACTTTTCTTTTTGATCTATAATCTGAGAAATCATTTCCCCTTAAGTGAGATTCTATTCTTTCCATATCAATTTACGGATCAAGATAAGAGATGAATTATAAAAATATATACTTAACAAAGAAACAAGAAGCATATCATGTTCATTCTATAAACATAGTGGTAAGGATAGTTGGTAAGTTGAATGTCCCATATTCTATAAAATTTCACATGATCCAATATACTGTGGACATAATTTTCCTTTCCAGATAAAATACATAATAAATCTCAATGGAGTTACTATAAAAAACATGTCCCTATATCTTAAAAATAATATATTTCCTATTGTTATTTTCATAACCCTCCTACATTCTCTAAGAATCCATTATATAGAGTGGAACAATCTTTACCTTTGAAAACAAATATTTTACCAATTCTACTCCCAAAAACTCTCTCTCACTTATTCTATCGCAACAAGAAAGGGTTTGACAGTACTCTTTAAACTATTCCACAAAAAATATTGATTTTATACTGTAATGAAAACTAAAATTATAAAAAATTCCTTATATAAACTAACTTAATCTCAACATCCTTGATAATGAAGTTAATAACATAGAATCACATCCTTCAATGTTTGAAATGTTTTCTCTAATAGTCCATCAGATTAACCAGGAAAAGTTTCAGAAAAATATAATTTAATAACCATCTCCTTCTAAAGTTATTTTAAAATTCATATATGGAAACATGTGATCATGATAGGATACAATAGAGAGGGGTAAACCATTTAATATGACTATAACATCATGATAATATCTATAATGTTTAAATAAATACATACTATCTTGGATTAGAATAAAATGTATAGATTTAGTCAAAAAATAAACAATAAATGAAATCACATTATAAACTTGAGATATATTTAAAAATAATACCGCAAAATATATGGAAATATTACTTAATTTCCCATTATGAACTTTAAATGGATGAAGCATCCCCTTAGGTAGTTTTAATTCAGATGTTACTAATTAAAAATTGAAACATTTCATACAAAGAATAGAAAAATATTTATTAATTCCATCATTATAATAACATTACCCATTGACTATAAACATCTCAGTGTTGGTAGGATGATCATATAATGGAGTGATATGAACCTTACTAAAATATTAATCCATAAAATAAAAATTATTCATTCAATATAAGGTTTTTATAATCTTTATAATACCTTAATTTTCAATGTTAGACTCTAGAATATTACAATTCATGACCAAATATATCTTTTATTAAAATAAAAAATCATTATTATGGAAAATTAAAATTATTTTTGACATTTATAGATCCTCTGAACCCTGAACCAAAAAAGAATGATTTTTAACATATAAAAATTCTTGTCCAACAATCATAATTCAATAACTAATGGATCATGTTACAAAAGCATCGTAGTTAAAGATAAATTATATTTTGGACTCAAGGCTTCAAATACCATTTTGTACTTACCTTGATAAAATTGAATCATCTAATCATAATTTATTTTTGTTATAATGATATTCTATAACTCATATTTAAATCATGTTTTAGTTAATACATACTACAAAAAAATATGATCCTTATATTTTTCACATCTCTCCCCTTATAGAATATTACTCCAAAATTTTAAATAAAATATCACTATTATATGCTTAAAATAATCTATTGGATAATTCGATCATCTTGTGTTAAAACAACACTATATACATTCAATAATTAATATAAATAAATAAAAAAACCCTCATTACTATGTCTTAGGGGAAATATTATTACATTAATCAATCTCCTTTTCAATTAATAAAATCCATCATCACATTACTTTTTTCGAATGAATTTTACTCTCTTTCGAGTTAACTAGGATAGTGCTTCAGTTTACTAAGTAAATTTTCAAACAAAAAGTCTCTAGTAACCTTCCAATCCATGATATTGTTTAATATTAGTTAAATTTGTTGGTCTTAACCACTCTTAAACCACTTTAGTTTTAATAAGAATAATAGTTATACAGTCTATAGTTATTATATTTCCAATTATGTAAATACACTATAACCAAAATTCATATTTTTTTTAATTTTCCATATTGAATTTTTTCTATAAATGTCTATAGAATAATCATTTTATGTTTTTATGATCCACATATAATTTAGAAGATAAAAAATGTCATAATAAGTACCTAATGAAATTTATTCAATAACTCCTAAAACCCATTTTCATAAGATCCATAAATAAAACAGGTGAAATTATTATCCTAAATGGAATAAAAATCTCATAACAACCATACCTAGTATGAAACACTATACTTATAATTACTTACTTCACATTAAGTTAATTTTATATAGATCTGATGAAAATTTTAGATAAATGTTGCGCAATATGGAGATGGTCAAATATGTCCAAAAAATTGGTTCCACATAACTATTCTTAATATAAATGGTTTTATTTATCAAAAGAATATTTAAAAATTTATAAAAACATCATTTTTTAATAAAAAAATAGGCACACCATAAATTGATGTTAGATGGTCGATAAAACCCTTATCATGTAACCATTTTGACTGCATTTTAAAATACATTATCTATTATAGATCTAATTGATTATGAGGTTTTTGAATATTGATAGCATTGGGATCTAATTCAATAGTGAATTTAACCTATAAATAAAAAATAACACAAGAAAGACCATTATGAAATACTTCAAAAAATTCATTTTCCACAAGAACATACCCAATAAGAAAAGTTTCCTTTTTTCAAATATGCACTAGAGATAAATTTCAATATGATCATTAATCATAGTATCCACTTCTTGATATGTTTTCAAAGGTATGAACTCATTATTATATATAAATTTAAACTGATGTTGAGAATTGAATATGAATTATTTATCTTTACAATCTATCTTATCCCAATAAATTGAATTCCAATCAATACATTAAATTACATCAAAAAATATTTTCATTTATGAAATAAGGGTTCCATGAAAAACCATACAATTAATGATAATATAAGTATTCTAATAAATTCTATTTAAATTAATAATTATTTGGGGATATTTTTTCCAAATGTTCTTTCTTTATTCTATGAGGTGATATTTCTATTTTATGTTCAAATTTACCCTAAATTAAAGAATATTTAAATAAAAAATCAATAAATTCGTTTTAATAATTTGACTAACTTCGTATGTGCCTATTAAAATTTCACTTAAGGGTCCTGCATCTATTTTATTAGAAGAAAAAATGTATTCCAGTCAATTATTCTTTTGATCTTGATGATTACCACCTTGAATAACTAACATCATATTTGGGTTTTCAAAATTACCTAACTCCTTAAAATTAAAACATCCCACTACCCATTGACCATCATTGTTTTTCTAATTTTTAGTCTGATCATATCTCTTTTTTTTGTGATCAAAATGAAAATTAAAAATCATTCGACACCAAACAATTTAAATCCTATAAAACATTCATTAAAATTTCAAACCAAATTTATAACATGATGGAGAATTACATCCAAATTTAATTCTTTACTACTTCTCCATTATTTTCCACCTTGACCTCTTATTATTGTATACAGAAGATACATAAGTTTATAAAAACACTATATAAAAATTCTTACCACATTTAACAATATCATAATTTCTTTGAAATTCATGAGACTCCAAATATATTTGTAAATCTATTTTTAGACATGAATAAATTTTATTATCATTACATTAATGGTTGAGAATGAAATTTAGTTCATAACAAAGAAATATACTTAAATCTAATTCACAATAAGAAATTGATTCCACTTTATTTTTCATTAATTCCTTAAATTTAAACTATATTCTATGTTAAATAACATTATTTATGTATTTAATAGGGAAAATATATTTAAATATCTATAGTGTCAATTTAATTTTTCTTTTTTGTATTCTAAATTAAATTCCACAACTGGTCTACTTCTCCATCAAAGTAGTGGCCAAAAATAATTTCTTCACGATTCAATGAACATTTAAGGACTTCAATTATCTTATCTAATGATCTTATCTATAAATTATCATTCATGGTGTCTTATGATTCAACACATGTCAATGGTTTATATTTTAAGAAACTCTCTAAAATCAATATATTACTCAATGGAGAACACAATTTTCCTATTTCATGGGTTACACCATTTATGATTTTTGTTAATTGAGTTAACACATCAACACACTAGCAATGCATTATACAAATAATTTTTTTGTATATTTTAAAACATGGTGTGATCTAGATACCATTATACATCAATGACCCTATTTCCTCATGGGAAAACCATTCTGAGTAGATGTGGATTAGATGAATCTACATTTTCTCTCTCAAATTTTATCTCATGTACTATAACCATATATTTAAATTTCATAAAAGAATCATTTTACATTATCCTAACCTCTTCTGTTATATAAACCCTTCATCTAAAACCAACTATGAAACCTCAAGACATAAAAAACCCATAACTGTCTATTTATTAGTAATGATTTTACATTTATATATTCCCATACTTTTTAGTTATCAAATCAAAGTGAATTACAAAAACCATAAAATGGAAAATGGACAACTCCCTATAGTGTGCATTTCCCCCATAAAAATAGGTTCTTAAATTTAAACCCCTATTACAATTGATGACAATTTTATTCTAGTAGGATGAGTCACCATAGTGGAAATACTGACCTTATTATAGTTCCTAAAAAAAATTATATCCAATTAATATAATTTTTATATTTGAGATGATTAAAAAATATCGTTATGTGATATAAAAATGGAAACATGAAATTCTAGTAAAAAACACGGAAACCCATAAACATGATGTCCAATTTTTCAAACAAACATTAAGTAAATAAAATATTTCATAATATCATTTAGAAAATATTATTTTATAGAATAAAACATTTAAAAACATTATAATGTTCGGTAAACCTATGAATTAATCACGAGTAATCGTATACAAATTTGTTTTGAACATCTTCATATAACCCTTTTAATAGGATTTTTCTAATTGGTTATGTCCAAAAAATTTTCTTTTATGAATAAATCGTTAACCAATGTATTTGATCTCAATATCCAAAGAAAACCCATAAAAATTTTTAAGTTCCAAGTAACATATTAGGAATAAATATTTTATGATCATTCACATTTTTATAATCAAACCCTTAATAAACTCATTTACACCTATAATTAAAATAACCATCCATATTTTCATATAAATAAGATGAGGAGTCCTTTTCTTTTGTAAACTCTTTAGAATGAAAATTTAATATAAAAATTAAAATATGATATTTTTTTTAAAAAAATCATGAAAACATATATAGGATGATAGGTAATAAATATTTTATATGAAAAAATAAACATTTGTTCATGTGGTAAATGTTAAAAAAATTCTACAATTTCATAAAAAGAATCATTGGTGAAATCTAAGGAATCATTAAAATTATTATTTTGAAAATAATTATTATAATGAAAAACACATATGAAAATTAAATTAAAAACTAATTGGAGTATGGATAATAAAATTATTTAATCATTTTGAATAACATGGTTATTATGGATAAATAATTAGAAGGAATACTCTAAAACATGTGTTTTAAAGAAAATTACCTTACCTTGAGACTTGTGTTGATTCATAAATTCTATAACAAAAATATAATAAAATGATATTTTTATTTACATGCATTAAATAAATTTTAATTTTCAATCATTTATCATTTATTATTTTGTTTCATTTATTATTAGGTTATATTTAGTTAATAAATCACGTATGTTTACATCCGATGTTTTGAGGTCATTCGGTCCAAAAAAAACATCGGTCACTTTACCATGGTCAATGTAATTCATGGTTCCATCATTTCATGAATCATTATGATAGTTTTATTAACTTCTAATTTGATTAAAAATAATTAAAATAACAATCCATTGTAGGTATTAGTGAAAAATGAGATACATAGTTTATGGAGGTATTAATCTGTACTTGTACATGAGTGATGTTTTAATATTTCTAATGTATGAAAATGAAATAAAAATGATGATTCTTTCCCATTAATGAGTCATCAGCATATATAAATTATCATATTTAATAACTAAATCCTTATGAAAACAATGTGAAGTGGTGATGAAAAACGATGTGCATCCCTTTATGGAGAGGTAGTAATCATGTACACATAAACGACATTTTCATTTCCCTTAGGACATGAATGAGGTAGAGGATAAATATTTCCTGAAGAAAATAACATTTCATTATGCTAATGATAATAATTTAATTAAATTAGGATTTTTATAATGTATATGAAGTATGTATAAGAATAAATTTATTCAAATGAATTCGGTTAAGACATATATATCATCCCTAGATATCTTCATTTTGTATACACATTATTCCTTAAAGGATTGGAATATTGGTGTTACTATGAAATCTTTGACCTAATCAGGAGATTTGAGGAGGTGTTAAGAAAGATCATAGTCAATATTGGTTTATCATTGTGGGTGGAAAGGTGAGGACATGAGGTTCCATTTTTAAACTAAAAAACTGGAACCCTATTAAATATTATGAACATTTAATTATAATAAATTACTTTTTCATATAATTCTGATAAAAAATTTCCCAATTTTAGAGATATAATATTTTATGGCCTTGATTCATTAAACCAGTCAATTTTAGAAATGGTTTAAAAATATTTTATACCTTTTCCATTAGTTTAATTCCCTTCCTTTATCATTTTATCCCAAAAAATAGTGAAAACCATTACTGGTATTTATTAAAAAAATTAAAAAGAATTCATTTAAAAAATTTATAACAATTATCCAAAATAAATAATATATTTTAAAATATTCAATTTTTGTGAGTAACATAACTTAATTCTAATATGGTCACAGAAAACAAATTACAACAATTTTTATAAGAAAGTATATTTATATGTTAAAATTGGTTTAAACTTATTTAGGCCAAATAAAATTGAGTAATGGTACTTCATACACATTGTTTTCTTATTTTTAAATTATTTAATTTTTATATACATTTATATCAATCCAAAACCAAATGGAACCGTCCAACCACTCATTTAATATCAAAAAACTGATTTTTTTATTAAATTATATTATATATTTGTCTCTAAAAAGAGAAGCAAGAGATTCCAAATCAAAAAATAATAATTTTAAATGATTTATTTTAATCAATAGATGAATATTTGTCCCACAAAAGAGTTTTATATGTTTTATGTAATTCTAAAATCATAATGATGCCAGAAAGGTAATCGTATTTGTAAAATTGTTATTTTTCACTTTTAATGAAAATATTAAAGGATTCAGAAAATTTCAACATTTTTTTATTCGATGATAATTTTAACTTAAATAATTCAAAACATAAGTTTATTTTTTAGATTAAAACCTCTAAAATTTTTAAAAGTAACTTTTAAATTAAACCATGTATAATATGGAAAAAGTAATTAAGTTAAACAAACCTTTTACTTTTTTAATCAAAAAATTATATAAACCTATTTAAAAAATAATGATAAATGGATACATTATAGGAATACTTATAAATCTTAATATTCAATAATTTAACAAGGATATTTCAGTAGTTTTAACTTGGAATATTGATATATGTAGACTTATTATTTCTTACACTACAACAATATTTAATTTTTCTCAGATCATTTAAAAGACCAACAAATATGGGGTTTTTTCCATTTTTTAATATAATAATTTTTTCCTTATTTATTGAAAATTAGATATACTATTTATTCATATCATTTAAATTTTACGAATTTCCTGAAGAGGGTCGATGAAAAATCATGGATTATTTTATTTATGTCACTCCATTAGTTGTTCTGCATAGAAAACAAATACATGAATGGACAAAAAATAATTTTCTGGACCAAATGAGTAGACTACCTTACAATAAATAAGGTAATACTCTAGATAGGATATAATTCCATGATTCACCCTAGTTGAGTATCCGTACATAATCACTTATAGGTACAATGGTGTAACACCCCGAGATTTTATGAGAAATATTATTTTTAATTTCTTTGATGTCTTGTGTTGTACGCTACACGAAGATTATCTTCCACTATACGCAACACCGTATTATCTTGTAGTATACATAACACTATTCTTGGCTTACGCTACACACTAGAGAAACCTTCCTTGATAGCTTGCGTTGTACGCAATACCGAGTTTCACTAAACAACGATTTGTTATTATGAAGAGTAATACCCACTTTTTGAAATGCTATAAATTTTATCTTTCAAAATGGACTTAATTTTTGGATTCTGAATATAGAAATTATCTTTGGGTGAATTTTTTGTATTTTCCTGAAAACTTTCAATTTTTGATGAATAGTGAAAAACACTAAGTTATAGTTTAAAACCGTATTTTTATTAAAATAATTATTTAATTTAATTAAATTTATTTTAGGTCAAAATAGATACATAATACCTATATAAGTTAAATGTAATTCATTAGAGTCATTTTATAATAATTTTATATATATTAAAATTTTATTGAACTTTTAACAGTCTTTTACCCACCTCTTAAGAGAATTTGAAAATTTATATAAAACATAATTTTACCGCTTCTCTGAGGGGAATTTAAAAACTCTGAGCGACATGGTTGATATCAGTATGTAAAAAGTGGTTCAATAAGATAGAAATAATTTTTGGTGAATAGAAACTTTTTACTTTTATTTACCACGGTTAAATGTAAATAGGGTAATTAAGGGTAAAAAAGATATTATTATTACCCTAACACATGTCATAATTCTATTGTATAAGTTTAATTAGACCAAAAAAACATTATAAATAAAATATGACCCTTTGGGTCCACTTGGATTACATTAGGACATTTATTATTATTTTATTTAAAGAAGAGTTAAAATAGATGAAATCAATGTTTAATAACTAAAACATTTTAATACAGGGTTATATATAAGATAAATTAGAATATAAATATTAATTATAAAGATAATAAGATTTCCTACATAATGGTATTTTCATTATATTTTTTAGACATTAAATAATTTAATTTATTTATGAAACAATGATGATGTATTAATGACATTATTAATGAAATATTAACATAATTGAGAGTATTTAGACCCATCCCCACCCTATCCTTGAAATAAGTCACTTTGGAGCCATTATAAATCTAATGTAAATTTATTATAAAATAATATTTTAAGTTTTTCCTAAGGTTCCCCTCACCCCTCTTATAAAAAGTCACTCCCCCTTCTCTCTAATTCACACCCCCAAGGATATTTGTCTCTTCCAAACCTGGACCAAATACCCTCTCAACTGTCCTACCTTCATCCTAGAGGCATTCCTTTAGTCAGAAATCCAACCTACTGATCTCTTTTTATCAATTCAAAATGAAGAACCCAAAGAAGAGGTAAATATCTCACCCCCTATTTCAAGTTCCTTTCTTCTTCCACTTCCTCCTTCTTTGTTTTTCCATTCTAAAATAATAACTCCAGTATATTATATATTATTTTATGTTATTATAAAAATTGTACAACCATATTAGTTATTTTATCCATCATATGAATGAAATAGTCACCACACATGCGTATGTACAGCTTACCATCTCCACGTCGGGGTGTAATATGTTATTTAAACATTCATCATTTGGATGGGTATAATAATGAGATAAATGATATAAATAATAAATATAACATTGTTAGGATTATGTATATAAGATATACCATCCAATTACATACGATTTTATTATCAAAAGAATGATATTGTCTCTCCTGTGTACGTACGGACTACGGTCTCCACGAACGCGATGAGATTCATTTTCCATGATTAACCATTCAAGTATGATTATAAAATATATACAATAAATAATAATGAAAGATAATAAATAATAATTATACTGGATTTATGTACATATATGTTTCATTTACTTAATTCCATTCTAATCAATAAGGAAACAAAAACAGTGTTCATGCGTACGTATGGCCTACCGTCTCCATGAATAGTGTATTTCATTACATTTATCGATATATCATATATATTTATATGCAGAATATATATTATATATAAATCATTTATTACATTCTATAATTCATTAAATCATGATATAAGTAATGATATCAAGAAAAACAAGTCTAAACTCGTACAATAAATGAAATGATTTTACACAAAATGCTACTTTAACATAGAATTTATAAAAGAACGATTAATATAAATTCATAAGTGAATCATATATGATATCATAAATATTATTATGGTTACGTTACAAGTTATTAATATATTTAGACCCACTATACAAGAGTCTTGGACAAATATGGAAGAAATTGGATATAAGGTAAGGGATATTTTTTCAATCTCATTTTTATCTGAGATTGCTTATAAGTATTTACTAGGGTTATATTTTTCATCCATGTGCATAAAATGTTTTTCATAAAGTGTTTAAGATTATTCCATGTATGTTTAATATAATTTTTACCCCTATTTGACTTTTACTTTTTGTTATGGAAGGAATATTTCTTTTGTTTACAATACATGGTACTTTTTGACTTTTCGGTGAAAAGTACGAGGAAATTTTTTTTTAACTTATACGGCATGAACAGATTTTTACAGTTTCATAACGCCTTATTTTCATGAAGATTACTCTACAATATTTCATGATTATTCTCAAAAAAATCCTTTTCTTTTAAAATTGCATGGACTTTTTTGAAAAGAAAATGATTTTGAAGATGAAGGGATATTATCCTCAAGAATTCATTTCAAGTGTTTATTCAAAAATATTTTCTATCTAAGATTACATTCTTTAATATAGTTAGGTTTCAAGTATAATTTTCCAATTATTTACATGGATTTATTTTGTTTATAATGAAATGATATCCATTTTTTATATGGATTATGTTATGATGGGATGATGTTTATGAAACCCATTTTATTCATTGGGTAATGATGAATGATTTATGTTTATTTTTTGGCACATGAAAGAATGATTTAATTATGAGATGGGTGGGACCTATATATCCCTCTAATACAATGTGTAAATATTTATATCTCTTGAGCTAGACATGGATGGAACAACAAGTGAATACGGTTCTGTATTACAGGGCTGGAACGACAAGTAAAATCGGTTCAGTAATGGAATTTGTCCACTATGTTGGTCTTGGTAGCAATGATTTGGCTACTATGGAAATCATAACATGTTCTTAATGGTTACCACAACTACATGTTTTATTCCCATGCTATTTTATCATGGTCAATGTTCATTTACAATCTATTTCTTATGCACTTCCATGATTTTTATGTCATTACTCATGATTTTGATGTTTTATGTTCATGTTCTTACGTTAAAATGTTTAGGTATTGTTTTATGTTCTCCATGTTCACCCTTACTGAGCATTTAAGCTCACCCTTTTTATGATTTCTTTTCCCTATGATATAAAGAAAGGTTTTAGGTAAGAAAACCAAAGGGGAAGTTCTTTATGGGAGATGTTGAAGATCTTTCACCATGATTAGATGATTATGTTCTGAGTTTCCAAAGACACTAAACTAATATGGTCTTTGGGAATCTATTTTTGTCATGTATTATGTATTCCGCAAAAGTAATATAATGTCTATGTATGTCATTCTTTGGGTCTCAACATTTGGTATCAGAGAAAAGGTTTAGTTAACCTTTGGAAACTTGGATGCGAAATATTTAGTGAGATCCGTAGAGATATTTCTTAGGTATGTATATGGATGTCCCTAAGGTTAATTATAAGTATAGGTTATAGTCCTAGAATTACGGTAATGATCTCAGAATTAAATGTAAGATGTTAGATATTAAAGGTACTCCCCCTTTATTATGTTGTTTTCCTAGCATGATTTTTTCCTCTCACACTATTTTTTTGGGTTTTAGAAAATGGATGGAAACATGAAGATTCAAGATGATGAAGGATATGGTGGACAATGGAATGATATTATTCATGAGAAACCAAATGAAAGGGGATTTGGAAGTCAAAACATCGTTATTATAACTAATCATCAATCTCATAATATGATCAATAATCACAACTTTGGTAAGTTTCCTGACTCAGATAATAAGAGAAATATGATGTTTCATGATGATCATAGAGCAAAGAAAGTTCAATTTCTATCATTTTAATCACGCGGTAAGAGATATCAGGGAGAATGCTTAAAAGGAACTGGAAGATGATTTGGGAGTGGAAAATAAGGGCACAAAGCCAGTAAGTGAAAAGGAAATGGTTCAGTTAACACCATGGACAAGGATAATGGTATTTCTAAGACATTAACAATTATTAAATGTTTTAAATGTGGAATGTATGGGAATTATGCAAACCAATGCCCTAAGGGAAAATCTCTTGAAGAGAGTCAACTTGTTCGTATGATTAGTATTTATGTTGATGATGATGAAGAGACTACAAATGATATATGAGATGAAAGAAGTGTTGAGGAATAAAATGATGAAGCTCGGTCAATATTTTAAGAAGGTAGTGTAATGATTGTATGTTTAACAAGAGTTATGTTTTCTGGGTAATTTAATGGTACTATGAAATAAATATACATCGAAGGATGGTTACACTATTGTTTTTCCTAAAGTATTTGAAATTAAATGTTGAATGGTATCGGTAACCATGAAAGGTTATTCAAATATTTTTTGGAAAGTAGTTGATATTCTCATAATTAAGGGATAAGGAGATAATGAGATGTTTGATAGTATTAATGAGCTCATGACTGATATATGGACAAAGTGATTTCATGGTTTGAGAATATTGAAATTTTGGGATTTTGGTAGGTTGAAAGAGTTAACTTTTGACATCATTCATGTTTTCACAAAGATTATATGGTAATTCATGTTTTAAGAGAATACATTATTAAGGTATTCACATATTTGGAATGTTACCAACATGATATATCTTAAGATATATGGGGGATAAATGATGGTATTCACATGCTTGGTTGATGAAATTTCTAGTAATAATTTTCTTTATACTATGAGCTTGGATAGAAGTATTTTGGATAGGTCTAAAGATTTTAAATGGATTATGTTGGACATAAGATAATATTGTTTAAGGATAGAACCTTTTTTCGATATTATTTATGGAATGTTATAATACTATATTTTTAAAAAAGGATAACCTATAGGATGGGCGACAACCCGTCACGTCAGACAGGGTTGCGGGAATCGAACCCACAACCGAAGTGCGACAGGCCTTTATCACCTGCCACCGGCCTACAGGAAGTCCCTAGTTAATATAAATTAGTTTTAATTTATAAAGTGGTATGATATATGAAGTATAATTACAATTTAGGAACCATGTACGATTAATATCACCATAGATGGACTTATGTATAATTAATATCTTTTGCTAACCTTTTGTTTGAGATAGATGGAATGACCTATCATTCCATCGCATGATCTGCTAACACTTCACGAATGGAAAATTCAACTTCATTTCTTTAAGAGAAGAAGTGGAAATTGTTCAAGGAATGTCCAACAGTGAGATTGTACCAAAATCAATTAAGTATTTATTCTAATTCCATTTTTTTCAACTTTAGGGAAATGATCTTGAAAACCAAAACCATTTCCTAGATGGTACGTTAGATCATCAAAAATTTATGGATTTTTGATTGTTGGCTTTTCTATAGCCATGTTCTCCACCAATCTCCATCAGAACATGATGGTTATATTTGTCTTCCATATCCATATTTTCACCTATGTTCTTTTATGTGGAATCCCAGTGATGAGTTAATTTGGGTAACAGTTACGTTTTATACATTAGTTTTTAAAATTTATTTTTAATATTCCTTTTTACAATGTGGGTTTCTATGAATGATGCTTTCAAGTAGTAAACCATTTATAACCCTGGGAAAATTTTAAGGTGGAATTTATTTTTAAGGAGGGGTAGAATATAACACCTTGAGATTTTATGGGAAATATTATTTTTAATTTTTTTGATGTCTTGTCTTGTACGCTACACCAAGATTATCTTTCACTATACACAACACCGTATTAGCTAGTATTATACACAACACTATTCTTGGTTTTCATTACACGCAAGAGCGACCTTCCTTGATAGCTTGCGTTGTATGAAATACCGAGTTTCACTAAACAACGATATGTTATTATGAATAGTAATACCCACTTTTTGAAATGGTATAAATTTTATCTTTCAAAATGGACTTCATTTTTGGATTCTGAATATCAAAATTATCTTCAGGTGAATTTTTTGTATTTTTCTGAAAACATTCAATTTTTGATGAAGAGTGAAAAACACTGAGTAATAGTTTAAAACCAAATTTTTATTTAAATAATTATTTATTTTATTTAAATTTATTTTAGGTCAAAATAGATACATAATACCTATATAATTTCAATGTAATTCATTGGATTCATTTTATAATAATTTTAGATATATAAAAATTTTATTGAATTTTTACCGTCTTTTACCCACCTCTTGGAGAGTTTTCAAATTTACATAAAATATAATTTTACTGCTTCTGTGAGTTTAATTTCAAAAATACGAGAGAAAAGGTTGATATCATTATGTAAAATGTGATTCAATAAGATATAAATTATTTTCGGTGAATAATAATGTTTTACTTTTATTTACCATGGTTAAGAGTAAATATGGTAATTAAGGGTAAAAATGATATTATTATTATTATAAAACATGTCCTAATTCTATTGGATAAGTGTAATTCGACCAAAAAAACACGAGGAATAAAATATTACCCTTTAGGTTCACTTGGATTAGATTTGGACATTTATTATTATTTTATTTAAAGAAGAGTTAAAATAGTTAAAATCAAAGATTAATAACTAAAACATTTTTAATAGAGGGTTATACATAAGATAAATTAGACTATAAATATTAATTAGAAAGATACAAATCTTTCCTACATAATGGTATTTTCTTTATATTTTTTAGACATTAAATAATTTAATTTATTTATGACACAATGATGATGTATTAATTTATTAATTATTGAAATATTAACATAATTGATATAATAAATACACAAATAAATGTAATTTGAGACTTTTTATGAATTAAAATAATTTTATAGGTTAATATACCATATTATAGTTTGTTATAAGAATTATGTTGGAAGTAATAATGCGGTTATGAATTTAGAAAACACAAAATACCAAATAGTGTCAAAATTGACATTAAAGAGTTTTTAAAAAAAATATTAAATTATTAATTGATATTATATTCCTAAGAATATAAGGTTTGGAAAAAAGACATATATAATAATATATATTAATTAATTAAACAATTTGGGTTCTATTTAATGTTTATAGTAAGTTTATTAACCATATAGTGTAAGAATACAAGAAGACACGGTAAAAGTTAAATTATTTAACTTTGAGTTAAATCTAAATGATAAGGTTAAAATGGTAACCTAAACTTGTCTAAGACCTATTGGTTGAGATTTTTTCGACCCATACCCACCTTATCCTCTAATTAATTCAATTTGGAGCATTTATATCCCGAATGTGAATTTATTATAAAATAAGATTTTATGTTTTTCCTAAGGTGCCCCTCACCCCTTTTATAAAAAGGCACTCCCCCTTCTATCTAATTCACACCTCCAAAGACATTTTGCTTGGCCAAAACCAGCCCAAATACCCTTTAAACTGTCCTCCATTCATCAAAGAGGCCTTCCTTTATTCATAAATCTATCCTACAGAGCCCTTTTTATCGAATCAAAAGGATGAACCTGAAGAAGATCCAAATATCTCACCACCTATTTCAAGTTCCTTTCTTCTTCCTTTTCCTCATTCTTTGTTTTTTCCATTATAAAATAATAAATGCAGTATTTTATTTATACTGTGATTTTATTAAAAAATCTTTCAACCATATTAGTTATTTTATCCATCGTATGGATGAAAAATTCACCACACGCACGTAGGTACGGCTTACCGTCTCCACATCATGTGTAGTTTGTTATTCAATCATTTCATCATTTGGATGGATATAATAATGATTACAAATGATATAAATAATAAATATAAAATTATGATGATTCTGTATATATGATATAACATCCAATTATGTATGATTTTAATATCAAAAGAATGACATTGTCGCTCGTGCGTACATACGGACTACCGTCTCCACGAAGGCTCTGAGATTCATTTTCCATGATTAACCATTCAAGTATGATTATAAAATATATATGATAAATAATCATGAATGATAGTAAATAATAATGATACTATATTTATGTACATATATGTTTCATTTACTTAATTCCATTCTAATCAATAAGGAAAGGGAAACATCTTTCATGCGTACGTATGGCCTACCATCTCCATGAAAGGTGTATTTCATTCCATTTAACGATCTATCAAATATATTTATATGCTGAATATATATTATATATATATATCATGTTTTACATTCTATAATGAAGTAAATCAGGATATAATTAATAATATCAGGAACAAAAAGACGAAACACGTACGATAAATGAAACGATTTTACCCAAAACCCTACTTTTATATGGAATTTACAAAAGAACGGGTAATATAAAGTAATAAGTGAATCATATATGGAATCATAAATATTGTTATGGTTATGTTACAAGTAAATAATATGTTTAAACCCACTATACAAGAGTCTCAGACACATATGGAAGAAATTGGACATTAGGTAAGGGATAATTTTTCAATCTCATTTTTACCCGAGATTGCTTATACGTAAGTATTTACTGGGGTTATATTTTTCATTCTTGCCCATAATTTTTTTTCATAAAGTTTTTAATATTATTCCATGTATGTTTAATCTCATGTTTACCCCTCTTTGACTTTTACTTTGTGTTATGGAAGGAATCTTTCTTTTGTTTACCATACCTGGTACTTTTGGACTTTTCTGTTAAAAGTACGAGGAGAATGTTTTTTTAACTTATACGGCATGAAAGGATTTTTATGATTTTATAACACCTTATTTTCATTAATCATACTCTATAATATTTCATGATTATTTTCAACAAAATAATTTTCTTTTAAAATTGCATGTAATTTTTGAAAAAGAAAATGATTTTGAAGAAGAAATGATATTTTCCACAATAATTAATTTCAAGTGTTTATTCAAAACTATTTTAAATTTAATATTACATTATTTAATATGGTTATGTTTCATGTATAATGTTCTAATTATTTACATGGTTTGATTTTGTTTATGGTGAAATGATATCCATTGTTTTATATGTACTATGTTATGATGGGATGATGTTTATGAAACCCATTTTATTCATTGGGCTATGATGAATGATTTATGTTTATTTTGTTGAACATGCAAGAATGATTTCATTATGAGATCTGTGGGACATATATCTCCCTCCAATGCATTGGGAAAATATTTATATCTCATGATATAGACATGAATGGAACGACAAGTGAATCCGGTTCAGTATTACAGGGTTAAAATGACAAGTAAATCCAGTTCAGTAATGGACTTTGTCCACTATGGTGGTCTTGCCAGTAATTCTTTGGCTACTATGGAAATCATAACATATTCTTAATGGTTTCAACAATTACATGTTTTATTCCCATGCTATTTGTAACACCCCAGGTAAATAAAGAGTATGAAATTTTCACATTTATCCATATTTGTGAATAAAATATTAATATGAATTTAAAGGGGACGCTATGCTCGATGGCGTACCCAACACGCAACAACGAGTTTCTTGGGAATATTATGTTGCACTCTAATAATAAAATAATATTATTTTAAATAGTAGTTAACGCCTGGCCGTTGTAATGGCGGTAATGAACAGAACTAACTAAAAAATGATTATATATGTTGTCAAATATTTTTATTTTTTGCAATAAATGTTAGAGGATTAAAAATGCGAATGAATCCAATTTTATGCGTAAACATTCTAATATTCTTTAAAAGGTCGATTAATCGCCCGTTGATGGCAAACCTCTTTTAAATCCACTTTTTGAAAATTTTATGTGTTATATTTGACATAATAAAATTCTTCTTTCGATTTGGGACATCAAAATTTACTTTGTGTAAATTTTTGGTATTTTTCCGAAAAAGTTCAATTTTTAATGAATAGTGAAAAATGTTGTATTTTAATTCAAAACCTCTTTTTAATTTAATTTATTTATATGATTGGATTACCTTTTGAATTGATTTTAAAGTGAAACTAGAATATATTTTTACCATTTAATGCAATAGTGTTCGTTGGAATTAATTTCATTTTGAAATCAGACTTAAACTAGTGTCAATCTTTGGATACATTTTGTTTCATAAAAACACGCTATTTGTTTTGACAGCGGGAATTAATTATTAAATTAATAAATGCAAATTATATGTTTTTAATTTTTTAAAATATACATAATTTTTGAATTCGGAATATCAAATATAGCTTAGGGTTAATTTTTGGTAATTTTCTGAAAAACATCAATTTTTGATGAATACTGAAACCACTAAGTGGTACTTATAAAAACCGATTTTCCGTTTAAATGAAATTTTTCCGTCTTTGTGTTTTGAATTTCAAAAATCCGACATACATGGTTGTCATTAAGAAGTAAAATGTGGTTCAATGGGATTTTAATAATTTTTTTGGTGAATAGTAACTTATTATGTTTTTAATCGCGATTAGAGGAAATTAGTGTAGTTTAAGGTAAAAATAATGTTTTAATAAAATGAAATGACCTAGGCACATGTCCTACCCTCATTGGATGTGTAATGGACGACCAAGAAAATCCATGGGTCAACTTGGGGACTCCATGGAGCCACTTTGGTAGGAAAATGACATAAATACCTTTTTATTTAATGTTAAAGTAAAAATGACACAAACATGACATGTTTTACTAAAGAAATTTGTAAATGGGGTTATAAAAGTCATATTTTTTACTATAAATATTAATTAGAAAGATAAAAATATTTCCTACATCATGATATTTTTTTTATAATTTTTAGACATTAAATATATTAAATTATTTATGACATCATGATGATGCAGCGATGACCTCATTATTTAACGATTTAAATAAAATGGAAAGATAATGTAAAATCTAAGACCTAAACATGTACAAAACCTATTGTATGGAGAGATTTAGAACCCTTATCACCTTATACTATAAACATATCAATGTGGGACCATTAAAATCCGAAACTCATTCTAAAATAAAGTAACATTTCTTTACTTTCCAAGAGTGCCCCTCCTCTCCTCTTATAAAAGGCTCCCACCTCTACCTCCTTACCCACACATCCAAAGCCTTATGCTCGGCCAACCCCTGCCCATTTTGTCTCTAAAAATCCCTATCTGACTACTTTAAGCCTCACTTTGGGCAGAAGTCTTCCCAAGGAATCCTTTTAGCTCAAACCAAAGGGAGTTACCCGATTTTAAGGTAATGTCTTCACTTGAGTCCTTTTGTTTTATTTTGCTTCTCCAACCCCCTAAACTCTTTTTATTCATTTATTTTGTAAAAACTCAAGTATCTTCAATATAATAGGATGTTTTTATAAGAATTATTAGAGCTACACTTACACAAACCTTCATCTAATGGTTAAAAAACTTACTGATTCTGTGGTTGGCGATTTTCTGCCTCACGAAACGATGATTGTTCAACATTCTTCTAACACCTTAAACGGTGTCCATTAATATGACACTATATTTATATATGATATATAATATGTTTATGTTTTACTTAAGCTTCTGTATTTTTCAATTATGGCATACCTTTATGGTTTCCATTATGGGTAAACGCGATATCTTTATTTAAGGAAGTGCAGACTACTGCCCCTTCAAAGTGATTTCATTCGTTAATACCATATGTGGTACGTATAAAGGATATATTTAATGATATTATATATGATAAAATACTGTAATTAAAATACTATTATGCATCATTATGTTTTAATTCCATTAAATATGAAATAGAAATGGAAGTAGCGTTCATGCTTACGTACCACTTACCGTCTCCATGAACAGTACATTTCATTTTTTATCTCAAAATGTTATGTACTATTATAAGTACGTATATATAATGGATATATATGTAATATATTACATCTAAATTATGGATATCATTCTTTAATTATAACATATATATATATCTCTCTCATTTTGTTTTAATTCCATTAATATGACAAAGAAATGAAAGTAGCATTCATTCATACGTACGACCTACCATCTCCATGAACGGTGCTTTTAATTTTTTAACTCCAAATGCTGTTGAATAGTATAAAATTAATATATAATGGATATATATGGTATTTAGAACATCAATACTATTCTGGATATGATGTACCTATAACTACATGGAAAATTATTTTCCAACATGTTCAATTTTTGACTCATGTACCAAACATCGACAAAAACGCCTGATATGGACTCATATTATTAACCAATTATTATAACATTAAAATATGTGATATGAACTGAATAATAATATTTATAGGATTTCCTTAAGCAATTATAAATTGACCGAATTTTATTATTCATTAATATAAAGAAATGAACAAGACAAGTTGGACTTGAGGTAAGGGATCCTACTCCTCTCTTTATTTTTAAGTACATTATTTTATGTAATTCATTTTAAGCTCATATTTCTTATTATTGGGATGTTATTTTATATTAATCCGACTCTAAATTTTATATTCATATGATGAGAGACCCTATTTTTTCTCACCAATCCATTTTGGAAATTTTGAGTGACGCCGTTAGGCTGCCGAATTTTCGTAAGAGATCTAACCTCTCTCTTTCTTTTTAAGTACTCTCCTTTATGTAAATTCTTTTAAGATCCTCTTTGTTATGATTGTGTATGTTCCTTTATATTCCTCATACTATAATTTTTATGTTCATATTATGAGAGACCCTATTTGATCTCATAAATCCATTTTTGGATGTTTTAAGTGGCGCCGTTAGGCTGTCGAGTTTTCGTAAGGGTTTTTTCATCTCACTTTTATTCCCATGACATTTATGCTACATTTGCCACTATTTACTTTGAGTGGTGTATGTACTGACCATTATTATACACTTTGTGTAGTATAATTTCATTTATGGGTATTTATATCTTCATTTTATGAACCTTCTTCCATGAGTTGTACTTTTCGAAAGTTACCCAACTCGGTAAGGGGACCTTTCATGTCTTTTAATTCACATACTATTATGTTGGGATATGTTATTATTAATGTAAATTTTATGTCCAACTGATGAGATACCCTTTTTATCTCTCATCAACTCATTTTATGAGTTTTGAAGTGATGTTGTTAGGCTGTCGAATTTTTGTAAGGGAACTTCTTAACCCACTTTCAATTCTTTGGGTTAAACCTATAATTCTTGATTTTATTATGCCAAGATTATGTGTGGAATATCTATGTTGTATTTTCCACAAACCATTGTATGGATATACTATTTATACACATAATCATCTCATTGATAAATTCTTATGTCATTTAGACGGACTTGTATCGGAAATCATAACTCAATATCATTTCACTGAGTTAAATATCTATGTCATTGGTTTTGTTTATCCATGATTATGTGTGAATGACCTCTGATTGTTTTACACTTAATATCCACATATATTTTGTGTATTCGTATTTTTCACACATAATCATGTAATTGATTTATCCTTAATCTAAGGATACCGACTTTGTAAGGGACTTCATCTCAATCTCCTTTCATTGAGGCATATTTAGTTTTACACAGTACTTTCTTTTATACGGTGTATAAAATCCTTTGACTTTTAATTTTATTCAAAAGGAATATTTTTATATGAATCGTTTTACTAAATGACAAAAAGGAATGTTTCTTTCAACGTACGCGGTGACAACGACCTTTTCCGCCGCCGCGAGTATTATTTGGTCTTTGGCTTCCTCAACAAGCCGTAATGTTTTTTAAAATGAAATAAATACCATATACTCTATTATGTATGTTGGTATTGAAAATGGTTTGTATAAAGGATTTGTTATGTCGATATATTTAAGTGATATATTGTGATCGAAATGTGGAAATGTTTTCTTTCCATTATATTTGTTTAATGTCTTATGATTTTATAATGGTACTTGGAAATTATAACGAGTGGTGCCGTGAATACCAGGACGGGTGGTTACGTTATAACCTCCATTGCATTGGGTATGGAAGTTGGCCGTATGTATATTCCATTAAGTATGTATGGAAGTTGGCCGTATGGCTATTCCATTAAGTGATATGTGTGGAAGTCGACCGTATGGTTATTCCACTTAAGTATGTTTATGTCCCAAGTTAACATTATATGTTATGTGTTCTTTATATGGGTTTTATGGTAATATTTTGGTTACAAAAGGTTATGTAATGATATTTTATTCATTGAAGAGTATTTTTTACTACTTCTAAAAGTTGAAATGTATTACTTTGATAAAGTATACATGGTTTACTTGTTGTTTTGAAAAACTAACAGTTTTCATTCTTTTTGTATCCCTTATTGAGCTTTTTATGCTCATCCCAAGTTTTTGAAATGTTTTTCATAGGACTTTACACAGAATAGGGTAAGGATGGGATCAAGGGAAAGTCATGCTACCTAAAACATGGAACTATACATGTTTCTTTTTAAGAGTTTTTTTATTTTATGGAAACTTAGTAGAAGTTTCTGCTTTGCAATCTTTTGAGATGTAATAGTCATGTCCTAATTCTCTAAAACTCTAAACCTGAAAAGATCCTCAATTTGAATTATTCATTTAATTCAATATTAAGTAAGGTTTAAGGCTGGGGCCTTATAGTTGGTATCAGTGGTCAGTTTAGATAACTTTAGAGGTTAGGGTATTCTCTTGGCATAAGTGACATTACCATAATGGTTAGGATTTCAGAAAGAGTCCTAGTTTTAGATAAAGTGAATGAGTAAGTATATCATAGTGTTTACCTTCCACATTAGTACATGATGGTTTTGTTGATATACTCACACTGACATTTCTATTTTTAGTGAATGGAGGGATCTAGCAGGAACCAAAGAGACAACAGGTTTGAAGGAAACTGTGGTGGTTCTATGATTAAGATACTAGATAAAATGGGGGATTCAATGAGGAATCTCATGGTTGTTCTAAACCAACTATCAAGGAGTCATGGTCAACCACTTGAACCTTGGTATGATCTATAATGCATCATGTACGAGATGACCAATCGATTTGGAAGTTAAGGTAATAATTATAAAGGTAGCCATTAGGTTTTATAGGATCCTTACTTTTTAGGTAATTATGGGTTACTCTATGATATGATGGAAAATGAACGGCATGAGATAAACATGAGGTTAAAATATGATATGATTATTTTTGAATGTTTTATCTCGTTTTGGAGAATGTTTTATGAATTATGTAGTTTTGTAAAAAGGACAACACACAGACCGTGTGACAACTCGTCGCGTCGGACAAAGCTGTGGGAATCAAACCCACAACCAAAGTGTGACTGATATTTATCGCCTACCATAGGACTACGTGAAGTCCCTAGTTAGTTGGACTGATTCTTTTTAGTTATATGATTTTAGGAATCAAGAGTAAGTTTATTTTGGGTTTTCTATGGAAATGATTAACCTATCATCAAGGATATGTGATTAGGTTAATTACTTTTCAATAGGAGAATTTAAGAGCAACTGATGTTATTTGGAGATAAAATTTAATTTGTACCTTGGAAGACTATGGGACTAGGTCCTTCAAATATTTTGGTTTCAATCTTAGTTTGGTTTACTTTGATGAATTTTATAGACAAATTGTTTATCAAATGGTCCTAGTTGAACTTTGGGTTTTGTTAGAAAATTTTTGGTGATTAAGAATAGATTTTCTTTTTATAAAGGGTTATCCTTTTCTGGATTATCTGACCTTGTACTAACTTTTTTGGTTTTGGTTTTGGTTAAAGTCTAAAGATATGGGAAGTATATAGTTCTCTTTTTTGGATTAAGTGATTCTATAGAAGTTGATTATAGTACTCTTAATGTGAAAAAATATTCCTAAATACTTGTCTTTTGGAGAAAATATGAGTTTTTGTAAGGAATATAATAAAAGTTGAAAGTCAACATGATAAGTGATTATGTTTCCTTATGAATAAATTACTCAATAAAAAGTAACTTAAAACAAAAATGTTGTCTATTAACTTTTCCTACTGGGTAATCGAATACCGTTTAACCCATCACAAGTTTGTGATTTTCTTATGGTTAACTGTCTCCTAGACATGTTTACTATCACTCTCCATCAGAACACGACCCTTTGTTTTTTCCTCCATGTCCATATTTTCATACTTGGAATCCAAGTATGGGTTAACTTGGGTGACCTCTGTACTTCCCTTTCTTTATTTTAAAGTGATTGTTTTACTGACTCTTGTTCCGATGTGGGACTTTCAAGGATGTTTCCAAGCCCAATTTTAAAATTGCGAGGACACAATTCCCAAAAGGGAGGAAGGATGTAACACCCCAGGTAAATAAAGAGTATGAAATTTTCACATTTATCCAAATTTTTGAATAAAATAATAATAAGACTTTAAAGGGGACGCTATGCTCGATGGCGTACCCAACACGCAACAACGAGTTTCTTAGGAATCTTACGTTGCACTCTAATAATAAAATAATAATATTTTAAATAGTAGTTAATGCCTGGCCGTTGTAATGGCAGGAATGAACAGAACTAACTACAAAATGATTATATATTTTGTCAAATATTTTTACTTTTTGCAATAAATGTTAGAGGATTAAAAATGCGAATGAATCCAATTTTAAGCGTAAACATTCTAATATTATTTAAAAAGTCGATTAACCACCCTTTGATGGAGAACCTCTTTTAAATCCACTTTTTGACAATTTTATGTGTTATATTTGACAAAATTAAATTCTTCTTTAGAATCGGGACATCAAAATTTACTTTGTGTAATGTTTTGGTATTTTTCTAAAAAAGTTCAATTTTTAATGAATAGTGAAAAATGTTGTATTTTAATTCAAAACCTCATTTTAATATAATTTATTTGTATGATTAGATTATCTTTTGAATTTATTTTAAAGTTCAACTAGAATATATTTTTACCATTTAATCCAATAGTGTTCGTTGGAATTAATTTCACTTTGAAATCAGACTTAAACTAGTGTCAATCTTTTGATACATTTTGTTTCATAAAAACACGCTATTTGTTTTGACAGCGGGAATTAATTATTAAATTAATAAATGAAACTTATATGTTTTGAATTTTGTAAAATAGACATCATTTTTGAATTCGGAATATCAAATATATCTTAGGGTGAATTTTTGGTAATTTTCAAAAAAACTTCAATTTTTGATGAATAGTGAAACCACTAAGTGGTACTTATAAAAACTGATTTTCCGTTTAAATGAAATTTTGCCATCTTTGTGTTTTGAATTTCAAAAATCTGACATAAATTGTTGTCATTAAGAATTAAAATGTGGTTCAATGGGATTAAAATAATTTTTTTGTGAATAGTAACTTATTAAGTTTTTAATCGCAATTAGAGGTAATTAGTGTAGTTTAAAGTAAAAATAATGTTTTAATAAAATGAAATGACCTAGACACATGTTCTACCCTCATTGTATGTGTCATGGACGACCAAGAAAATACATTGGTAAACTTGGGGACCCCATGGATCCACTTTGGTTGGAAAATGACATAAATACCTTTTTATTTAATGTTAAAGTAAAAATGACACAAACATGACATGTTTTGCTAAACAAATTTGAAAATGGGGTTATAAAAGTCATATTTTTGACTATAAATATTAATTATAAAGATAAAACTATTTTATACATCATGATAGATTTTTTATAATTTTTAGACATTAAATATATTAAATTATTTATGACATCATGATGATGCAGCAATGACCTCATTATTTAACGATTTAAATAAAATGGAAAGATAATGTAAACTTTAAGACCTACACATGTCCAAAACCTATTGGATGGGGGGATTTAGAACCCTTATCAACTTATCCTCGAAAGAAATCAATGTGGGACCATTAAAATCCGAAAATCATTCTAAAATAAAGTAACATTTCTTTACTTTCCAAGAGTGCCCCTCCTCTCCTCTTATAAAAGGCCCCCACCTCTACCTCCTTACCCACACTTCCAAAGCCTTTGTCTCGGCCAAAAACTGCCCATTTTGTCTCTGCACATCCCTATATAACTCTTTGAAGCCTCATGTTGGGCAGAAGTCTTCCCAAGGAATCCTTTTAGCTCAAACCAAAGGGAGTTACCCGATTTTAAGGTAATGTCTTCACTTGAGTCCTTTTGTTTTATTTTGCTTCTCCAACCCACTAATCTCTTTTTATTCATTGCATTTGTAACAAATACAGTATCTTCATTATACTAGGATGTTTTTATAAGAAGTATTAGAGCTACACTTACACACACCTTCATCTAATGGTTAAATACCATACTGTTTCTGTGGTTGGCGATTTTCTGCCTCACGAAACGATGATTGTTCAACATTCTTCTAACACCTTCAAGGGTGGCCATTAAGATGAAACAATATTTATATATGATATATAATATGTTTATGTTTTACTTAATCTTATTTATTTTTCATTTATGGCAAACCTTTATGGTTTCCATTATGGGTAAACGTTATATCTTCATTTAAGGAAGTGCGGACTACCGCCCCCTCAAAGTGATTTGATTCATTAATACCATATGTGGTACGTATAAATGATATATTTAATGATATTATATATGATACCATACTGGAATTAAAATAATATTATGTATCATTATGTTTTAATTCCATTAAATATGAAATAGAAATGGAAGTAGCGTTCATGCGTACGTACGGCTTACCGTCTCCATGAACGGTACATTTCATTTTTTATCTAAAAATGTTATGTACTATTATAAGTACATATATATAATGGATATATATGTAATATATTACATCTAAATTATGGATATAATTCTGGAATTATAACATATATATATATATCTCATTTTGTTTTAATTCCATTAATATGACAAAGAAATGAAAGTAGCGTTCATGCATACGTACGGCCTACCGTCTCCATGAACGGTGCTTTTAATTTTTTAACTACAAATGATATTGAATAGTATAAAATGAATATATACTGGATATATATGGTATTTAAAACATCAATACTATTCTGGATATGATGTACCTATAACTACATGGAAAATTATTTTCCAACAAGGTCAATTTTTGACTCATGTACCAAACATCGACAAAAACGTCTGATATGAACTCATATTATTAACCAATTATTATAACATTAAAATAAGTGATATGAAGTGAAAAATAATCTTTATAGGAGGTTATTAAGCAATTATAAATTGACCAAAGTTTATTATTCAGGAATATAAAGAAATTAACAAGACAAGTTGGACATGAGGTAAGGGATCCTACTTCTCTCTTTCTTTTTAAGTACACTCTTTTATGTCATTACTTTTAAGCTCATATTTATTATGATTGGGATGGTATTTTATATTACTCCTACTGCAATTTTTATGTTCATATGATGAGAGACCCTATTTTTTCTCACCAATCCATTTTGGAAGTTTTGAGTGGCGCCGTTAGGCTGCCGAATTTTCGTAAGAGATCTAACCTCTCTCTTGATTTTTAAGTACTCTCCTTTATGTAACTTCTTTTAAGCACCTCTTTGTTATGATGGGGGATGTTCTTTTATATTCCTCATACTTTAATTTTTATGTTCATGTTAATAGAGACCCTATTTGATCTCATAAATCCATTTTTGGAAGTTTTATGTGGCGTCGTTAGGCTGTCGAGTTTTCGTAAGGGATTTCTCATCTCACTTTTATTATCATGAAATTTATGCAACATTTGCCACTATTTCCTTTTAGTGGTGTATGTAATGCCCATTATTATACAATTTCTGTAGGATAATTTCATTTATGGGTATTTACATCTTCATTATATGGACATTCTTCCATGGGGTGTACTTTTCGAAAGTTACCCAACTCGGCAAGGGGACCTTTTACCCTCCTCTTTTTAAAAGACTTATTTTGTTATGTCTTTTAATTCACATACTATTATGTTGGTATATGTTATTATTAATGTAAATTTTATGTTCAAGTGATGAGATACCCTTTTTATCTCTCATAAACTCATTTTATGAGTTTTGAAGTCATGCCGTTAGGCTGTCGAATTTCTGTAAGGGAACTTCTTAACCCACTTTCAATTCTTTGGGTTAAACCTCTAATTCATGATTTTATTATTCCAAGATTATGTGTGGAATCTCTATGTTGTAGTTTCCACAAACGTTTGTGAGGATATACTATTTATACACATAATCATCTCATTGATAAATTCTTATGTCATTTAGACGGACTTGTATCGGAAATCATAACTCAATCTCATTTCATTGAGTTAAATATCTATGTCATTGGTTTTGTTTTTACATGATTATGTGTGAATGGCCTCTTATTGTTTTACACTTAATATCCACTTATATTTTGTGTATTCGTATTTTTCACACATAATCATGTAATTGATTTATCCTTAATCAAAGGATACTGACTTTGTAAGGGACTTCGTCTCAATCTCCTTTCATTGAGGTGTATTTGGTTTTACACACTACTTTCTTTTATACGGTGTATAAAACCCTTTGACTTTTAATTTTATTCAAATGGAATCTTTTTATACGAATCATTTTACTAAACGACAAAAAGGAATGTTTTTTTTAACGTACGTGGTGACAAAGTCCTTTTCCGCCACCGCGAGTATTATTTGGTCTTTGGCTTCCTCAACAAGCTGTAATGTTTTTTAAAATGAAATAAATACCATATACTCTTTTATGTATGTTGGTATTGAAAATGGTTTTTATAAAGGATTTGTTATGTCGATATATTTAGGTGATATATTGTGATTGAAATGTGGAAATGTTTTCTTTACATTATATTTGGTTAATGTTTTATGATTTTATAATGGTACTTGGACATTATGACAGGTGGTGCCGTGAATACTAAGACGGGTGGTTACGTTATAACCTCCAATGCATTGGGTATGGAAGTCGGTCGTATGGCTATTCCATTAACTATGTATGGAAGTTGGCCATATGGCTATTCCATTAAGTGATATGTGTGGAAGTAGACCATATGGTTATTCCACTTAAGTATGTTTATGTCCCAAGTTACCTTTATATGTTATGTGTTCTTTATATGGGTTTTATGGTAATCTTTTGGTTACAAAAGGGTAAGTAATGATCTTTTATTCATTGGAGAATTTTTTTTACTACTTTTAAAAGGTGAAAGGTATTACTTTGATAAAGTATACATGGTTTACTTGTTGTTTTGAAAAACTAACAGTTTTCATTCTTTGTGTATCCCTTACTGATCTTTTTATGCTCATCCCAAGTTTTTGAAATGTTTTTCATAGGACTTTACGCGGAATAGGGTCAAGGATGGGATCAAGGGAAAGTCATGATACCTAAAACATAGAACTAGACATGTTTATTTTTAAGAGTTTTCTTATTTTATGGAAACTTAGTAGAAGTTTCTACTTTGTAATCTTTTGAGATGTAATAGTCATTTCCTAATTCTCTAAAACTCTAAACCTGAAATGATCCTCAATGTGAATTATTAATTTAATTCCATATTAAGTAAGGTTTAAGGCTGGGGCCTTATACTATTTTATCATGGTTAATGTTCCTTTATGATGTATTCCTTATGAACTTCCAAGATTTATGTCATTACTCTTGATTTTGATGTTTTATGTTCATGTTCTTACTTTCAAATGTTTAGATATTGTTTTATGTTCTCAATGTTTACCCTTACTGGGAATTTGAGCTCACCCTTTTTATGTTTTCTTTTCCCCAGGATATAATGAATGGTTTTAGGTAAGAAAAACAAAGGGGAAGATATTTATGGGAGATGTTGAAGATCTTTCACCATGATTAGAAGATTATGTTTCGAGTTTCGAAAGACACTAAACTAATACGGTCTTTGGGCGCCTGTTTTTTTGTGTATTACATATTCCACAAAAGCAATGTAATTTCTATGTACGTCAAGATTTGGGTCTCTACATTTGGTACCTTGATATAGTGAACCACTTTGATACATGTAAGGTAACTTTTTTATTTATTAAAAATAAATACTTGAAGATAAAATTTAAATCAAGGTTTTATGTATATAATTGGACAACTTATAGAGAAGTTACATTTATTAGGATATGGATAGATATATTCTAGATAAAGAGGTTCCTTTTTTCATAATTTTAATTTTAGGTTTTTTATGGATTTCATTTCAGACACCAATACAAAGGTATAGTGGTTTTTGTAATGATATTTTTATTGGAATAAATTTTTTAAGAGTCCCATGCGTATTTAAATCATAATATTACTAGTATTTCTTTGGTGGTACTAAAATTTCCAATGAAATTATCTATCAAACTATGCGTTTCGGTGCGATATTTGATGTCTAGGGAGTAGATTTAATGTAATGTTTTGAAACGTATTTTGTATATGACTATATCTTATATTTTTTTGGAACCAATCTCTAAATGGTTTATGGATAAGGATTTTAAGACTACATTGTCAAAGTTTGTGATTTATTTTCTCATATTATATATTTTATTCAAATTTTTAATACCCAATGAAATCATTAGTGATAAAAGAATTAAATTTTATAAATTGAGTATAGAATCACTAAAGATAATACCCATATTTCATCACAAAACCTATAAAACCATAAATCGGTAAATAAAAACTTAAACATATGCATTGTAAGGTTAATTTAATAATTGAGTTCTAAATTCAATCATAACAGTAGGATTATACTAGTGTAGTGATATTGGTTTTACCTTAAGGAATACACAACTAATTTGTGCATTTAGGGTCCACAGGGATTTAAAATTGTCAAAATTATGGGTCTATTCCATAAAAACATAAAAACATATTAAAATAGTAACATTTTTCTTATAATGGGATATTTATCTTGGGTTTTAAATTTTTTGAGTTTAGGAGTTGGGTGAATTTTTTGGATGTTAATTAATTAATTAATTAAATTATTAAACCACATGTTAAAATATAATAACTCCCAAATAGGTCCTAAGATTGAAATTTGATTGAGTTTTTTTCAATCTAGAAAGGGAGGTTTTACTTAGGTGAGGTAGAAATTATTACTCTGTTTTGAGTCCTCAGTCGATTCATTGTTACATATCAGTTTAGTTTAATTAAATTCTTTTTTCCCCCACCCATGGTACTCTCCCATATAGAATTTAGGGGTATGTGGGACTCCTATCATTGTATCAATGATTTTGGTGAGTGATGTGAGGAGAGGGATGCTAAAGATCATTTGAGGAGGCTAATTAGATCCAGGTGAAACATAACAGAGAATATAAAATGGTCTACTGGATACAAACCTGAAATATTCAGTGATTTTCCATGAGGTTACACCAATTTTTTTGGTTTTATCCTCTTCTATATTTTTACGTTTTATTATATTTTTAGTTTCTTATTATGAGTTATAATTTATTGAAAAATAACAATGAAGGTGATATCTATAGTGAGACAATAAGATCTTGAATCTTCATATAGTCTATGCATCCAGAATTTCAATTAAAAATGTTTAGTTAAATGAACACATGAGGTATTTTTCTTTAGTGGAATTAAGTTATAATCAGGGGATCACATATAATTTTAGAAATAATGACACATCGTGTAGGCTTGATGGATACATGATCTATGGTGTAACAATACTCTCAAAGAAACCCCATTAAAATTATAAGGAATGTAAATTATACACTCAATTTTTTTTGTACATTCAATGTAGTATAATACATTAAATATTATATCATAGTAAAATATTATAGGTATAATGTGGAATCATACTCTATGTATCCAAACTGAAACACCATATATGTCGAGTTTACATGATGAGAATACATTAGTACATTCCCATCAAGAAACCTTAGGGTTACACATGTGGTACAACATTTGGAATTATATGTACATTGGGATTATATAATGTGAATATAATTTTTACACACTTAGCTAGATTCATAGGTATTATACTCCTTGTATGATATATAACATAATAATCAATATTCCATAAGATATTTTTTGTGTACTATCTAATAAATGAATTATATTTGAACACGATGATATTATATTCTGATTTTTTTTTCATTTAGTTCAGAAATGTGGGTTCCTCTTCATTAATAGAGGACAATGGAAAGATTATATGAGAATATTTTTTAGTAATTAATTATAGGTGACTATAAATGTATCAAGACGATGAACTAGAGATAGTGTAGATATAAAACTCTTCAATGGATATATCATAATTCCATAGAAGGATATTATAACTTTTATTTCAGAATTTGATACTCTCTAGGGTTATATTGGAAGTCATGGATTTATCGATGAATGTTAAAAGGTCCATAAATTTTTGGTTTTAGACTAGTGCATGACTTTTCCCCCATTATACCATAGATGTCCAATTGGACTTATAGTTTATTATATAACTTGGTGATATTACCTCCTTCCCATACACACCTAGTTTTGGGATAGTTTATGTGTTTTGGTTGGAGGATGGGGAGTTAGATTTTCTCTATAATTATTCTACTGTATACATGAAGAAATTATGTTTTAAAATATAGATTTCCTATATCTCTCTTGCAACGACACAATATTTGGAATTAGGGAATGTGATTATTATTCTCAATGAATTATTAATGGTCTTTTCACAGCAACAATTACTCTAGTAAATATTATGAAATAGTGGAGTAGGTATATGATATGGTTTTAAAGTTGAATAATTTAATTTCCAAGGTTCAGGTCATCTCATATATTGACAGAGTTAGTTCTCCACTAGAGATATGGGGTTTATGTTCTCCATGATAAGGAATAATGTAATGAAACTCTCTTTATAGTGTGGGTTGTTCTTTATAAATATGGTTATGGTAGTCACATCAATCACCCTTTTCTTTAGTTATTCGTGATGTCCTCCATATGATTCATAAATTACATTTTCTTTATTATGATGTCTAGAATGGTGTGGGATTGACATTAATATTGAATAATGGGGGCATGTTAGTTAAGGTATTTGAGTAGAAAAAATAGATTTTATGATTGAGAATTTTTTATGCATAAGGATATCCAAGATTTCCATCGGTATGATAATTATTTGGAAATAAGTTGCATATATATATGAGTAAAACCTTATTTTGTTTGTCATTCCCCCTTAATGTGTATCAAGGTCTCAAGAATTTCACTTTGGTCATCTTTTTTTTAATGTTTTATGTTTTCCCTTCTTCTTGATCGGGTATGGAACTTCACTATATAATATGGTGTAGGCTACAAATTTGTGGTGTTGATAACTTAATCAATCGTTACGCGCATCATATTGCATGGTCTGATTCCCCTATTGATTAAAATATTATCGCATTACTTTGAGGGAATTATATTAAGATGATTCTCTATGGAATGGGGTGTTGTTTTAGGAATAACGATACATGTATGAATATGTATTGTGACCCCATGTGTCGAGCGAGTTGTGATATTATTTTAAACATTATAGGTTAATTTTTTATTGATACGCTTTTTTGAAATAATCATAAATAGTACCCTCCATGCAATGATGTTGCCTTTTGGATTGTTTTCCCCTAAATATGAAAATATAGTATTGATATTTTTAGTGAGGGATTGGATAGTAAGTGCAGTTTCCACCTAAAATATGGATTTTAATTTAAATTTCCATATAATATTGAATGATTATTGTTTTGGGTTATTCCTTGTTCCCCAATGAGATTTTATAAGACATATTAGGATTAAAAACCATTACTTATTCCCAATCTTATACAATTTCCCTCTTAACTATAGTTTTCTATGTTTACAATTAAACTCTCTATTACGAGGATATCTATAACATATTTACCATTTAATTTCTTCGATTCCCTAAAATATATTTTTATACTCACACCTACAATAGTTTTTTCCACACTCATTATTTTTCTGTGATGATGATGTCTTGGCTAGTGGTCATTTTTGTGGGTATGGTCTAGGTGGAGCCAGGGCATTAGGTATCCGAGTAGTGTGTTTGGAAGTCAATTTTTTTAGAGTTGGTGGGATAAAGTTATATTCATTCCCAATCTCTCAAGGTTATTTTATATTTAAATTACAAGATGTATTTTTTCCTTTTTAAAATAGACATTGTATTATATTCTACTAGAATGTTATCATTTATGCATATATATATATATATCTCTTTAGTTTGTTATATATGTAATGGTTCATAGTAAATAATTTATATTGATGGAGATGTATATATACGTTATATTATACATTCAAAGGCCACCTATGTATATAGTATTTCTTATTTTTTAAATTCTCTAGCTCTTTTCCTATTATTAGTAGGATTTAGGGGAAAACCTCAGGATACTACCAACCCATGTAGTGGTCTAATGATTTATGAGATGTTATATTAGTGTTATAGAAAAACAACTTTAAGGATAGAGTTTAGATTTAAAATTATTATGGAAATTGGTTTTGTACATTTTGGGAAACAATGATTTAAATTTAACAAGTCATGTTATCAAACATGGGAACACAACAAGGGTGTGGTGGATGATTTATCTATATGTTAGGACATGGTAAGAAAATATATGTAGCTAGTTCATTTTATATAGGGAATAACTATATTTCACTATGAATTGTGTTAAATATATGTTTTTTACATTTCAGTGTGTGATATCCTATAGTGACCTATAAATTTCAAATATACATATTGCACCTTGTTAGATTCATATTCATTTCCTAACATAATGTTCCACAATATAATCAAATAGGTCTAATATATTTTGAAACATTCAAACATAAATAAATTTTATATAAGAGTAATCCATTATTTTCTATATTACTATGACCCTTAAAATATATATCAAAATTAAAATCAATCATCAAATCATTGTTAAAGGAAACATAAGAATGGGTGAGAATAAATTTCTATTAAGTGTAAATATGGTAGATATTAATGACTACATAAGCATAAAATGATAAAATGGGTATAATTATATGAATATAACATTTTAACTTCTTACCCTTCATAACATAGATTGTAATCACGAGTGATTTCATAAATCATGAAACTTAATAAGATATGAATCATTATTTAATCACGGAACCTGATCCATGAGAGTATAACATTTTCATAAGACATGAGTTTGTGGAATACACATCTGTATAGAAAATAATTTTCTTAATAGTCATGTATCATTACCTAGACAATCATAGTGTATTTATTTCACCCCAAACCATTATAGTATTAAACTTTAACTCCCAATACTATCACATTGGACATATTCCCTTTATGAAAAATGTTTACTCACTATTCTAGTCTTTTTTATCTAATGAGATATCAATCATTACCCAATTCATTGGTGGGATATATAATTATATTTTCACACATAACATAATTAAAATCATATAGACGTGTTACAAAAGATCATAAAAAACTCATAATAGAAAAAAAATTTAAGAATAAAACGGATTTTATAAACATTTCATCATAGCCTAACTAGTTGAGAAACATGTTTCATAAACATTTTATCATTTAATCGTAGAATAACCTTATGGGAAAGAAATTTTTTTAATTTTTTTTACAATATTCATAAAATATATAGAGAATTAATCAAATGAAACTATTTGATCATAACCCCATTAAAATATAATTAACAGTAGAGGATGAAATCATTGTTGAAAATTCCATTAAATGAATCATTGGAATATTTCGTGTGGAAAATAAACTTTTAAATTTGAAATAAATTATTAATAATAAAAAACATCCAAAACATTATGAATATTTTTTTAAAGTGAATAATAATTTTTAATGAAATATTAAAATAATTGAGTTTTCATAGCATTAGGATGTTCCATTCATACTGTAAAAGCTAAAAGTAAACATTCCTTTCACACTTTTGAAAAAGTAAAAAAATAACTCATTCAGAAAATAAAAATAAGAATACCTTTAAACCATTTTACAAAAGATAAATGAAAAGTAAATGTTATAATAAAAAATCATAGGATAATATTAATAAGCATATTGAAAACATTAATATAAAACATGTCTAAATAATAAATTTTTTTCCATAGATAAGATAAATACAATCTATATTTTGTGAACACAATATTTTAGTATCATGACTTCTTAATGAAAGTAAAATTAATTTAAGATATGTATTATAAAGAAATAAGAAAATTGGAATAAATTTCATGATTGAAATTTGAGATATATCATAATATTTAAAAATTTCAATCTTATTCACAAACAATCCCAATAAATAATGAGAAAGTAACACAAATACCTTACTGTTTTGGTCACTTTTAAACAATAATAAAATGAAATAAAATTAATTATTAGGAAATTTAAAACAACATAAAATATATAATATCCATTATAAAATATATTTATATATATTTTACAAACCATTATAGAGAAATAAGCGGTGAATATAGTAGGTGTCTCCCAGAAATTGAAGTGAGATGAAAACCCCTTACCCCGGGTCCAACATTCATTATACATTTTCAAACCATATGAAATATTAATGTAGTTATATTGTAAATCTATTAAATAATATATATATATATATAATATTGTATAATATTTAATTACAACATTTTACCATCTTTTTTATAATAATTTTTTAGAATCACTATTCCTAGTGATATCTTCTTTGTTTTTCATTTATGTTTTGTTTTAGTAGTTTTGGTCCATGTAATTTGATCACAAATAAATAATATAAATAATTCAAATCATAAAAAAATATACTATTATATATATATATATATATATATTTATAGTCCTCAACAAAAATATATATAGAAAAATGAATTAAATAGCTGCTTGAGATGGTATGTTGTACATATTAAGGGAAAGATATTTTTACTTTTCTATAGATGGAATAAATTTAAGTTAAATAAAAATTAACATTTATAAAATAATTATTATAGCATATATATGTATATAATTTAATTAAATTAAATACAATCTTATTATGATCGATGAAAAATAGAAAAAAAATGACTCAACTGATTCATGGAGGTGGAAGTCGACACTTACACACGAGTGACATTATCATTTACATCAGAATAGAAGGTATGAAGGTAGATATGATTTTATGATTCCATAATAATAATTAATTTACAACTTGAATATATAAAAATAAAACCTAAAATAATATCATTCCAAGAAATATAGTATTGGAATATTTATCGTATTGCTATATTGAGACACTAAGTCGTAAGTTCTTATGAGAAATGCTTTCAATTCAAACATGACAGGAAAGACATTGGATAATAGTGATTGAATATTAATAATATAATTTCAGTATATTTAGGATACATATGTTATTATTTAATGGTAAATATCAAATATTTAGAGGATAATAATAATAATAATAAAATTGGTCAGTTAAAGAGATTATCTATTATTTGAAAGAACCCTTTTAGAAATCCTCTTAAGGATACTAGGGTTATAATTATGAGAATAACAACACATATAAAATGATTCTATTGAATTTTATATGTTATTTTTGTAGGGTATGTTCCATCTAGATGTCTCAAAATTGCATAAAGAATATAAAGGTTGGGTTCCAATTCACAATTGAGGGGAGGGGCACTTTTCTAATTTTATTAAATATAAAAATAAAATAAATTAATCCCCAATAAAAATACCTCCATAGGACAAGGATTTTATGATAATATAGGATGGTGTTTTATAATAATAAATAATAAAATTTGAATAGGTTTTTGTGGTGTTTTAAAGCTTATATTTTGGTTTAACCCCTTTGTTAACCAACTTTAACATTAGCCATAGTAATGAAATTTTCATTTTTAATTCATTATAATTTTAATTATAAGGTTACCAGTAAATAATAAATAAAATAATATGAAATTTGAGGTTATATTTTATCCAATTTTTGTTCTTGGAATATATCTATATAATTTAAATAATTTTTTAAAAAATATTATTTTGATAAAGTATCATAAATTATCATTATCAGAACTATAAATTTAATTTTACATAAATAAACTAAATAAAAAGTTGGATTTTTAATTTAATCCACTAATAGGAAATTGATATTCCATATCTATCTATTAATTTTATATAACATTATAACTCACTCATATTATTTTACATTAAATATTTTTAAAATCATTTATTAATTTTTTCAGTAATTGAATAAATGTTATATATTCATTTCTACAAGATCTCGAAATAGAGATGCGGTACATCATAGTATACAATTTGGTTTTATAGAATATTTTAGAAAATTAGAAAGGCCTCTAGGGTTTCTATTGGATTTTAGGAACTAATAAGTATGAAAATAGGACAATCAATTCATAGAGAATAGTCAGCACACAATTAGTAGTAGTTATGCACCATAGCTTTCCCTGTTATATAAGGGGTGGGAATAGTTAGGGATACAATGTTGGGTATTCAAAGATCTATGGATGATCAATATCCCCTCATATATGAGTGAACTCATTACCTCCAAATAGTTTTTCAAAATTATTTGGTTGCTAGGGAAACAATGTGGATTAGTTTCCTCTTGGAATGACTAAACCACATGGTTGGTGCACAATTTAGAAAAATGTGTGGAAAAAATATGTTCCTCATTAAATGTGGGTTTTTTTAAAATTTCTCCCCTAACATGAATGATTCTTTTGAATTTTTTCACCCTATTAGCACCCCAAATACTATAGTGAAAAAAATAGAATCCTCCTCATCCTCCCCCTTGGGTGTTTCTCCATTGATTCATAGGAATTTGGAGTGTCATTTGGTGTGAATCAAAGATATGAGTATATATTTGACTCTGTTTCAAGAAATTTTATGGAGGAGTCTTGGTGTTATTCTTTCTATCCTTAAAAATGGATAAATATCCCTTTTTCAACTAGATTCTATGTTGGGATGCTAAATGTTTCTCTCTCTATGATGAAGGTCCATGGCTGGATGAGAAGTTGCATATGAGAATGAGGTAGATGGTCAATAATCTTTTCCCATAGTCTTTTTGTTTATAAATGTGTGTAGGATTATTCCATGTCTTTACATGCTCTATTCTTAGGTATTTGGAAAATGAATGTAATTTTGGGATTAATGTGAGTTATTAGACATTTCATTAACACTTTTGGGTTCATTGAAGATCGGGATGTAGACCTAGGGTTACAAATAGTGTATAAAAAATCCATGAAAATGATGAAAAGGTTTGGTAAAAGAAAATATAGTTTAACAATGTAAGGTAATGGGTCATAAATTTTTATATGGATATAGTCATAGTTAATGGGACAATTGAATTGTTTATGTGTTAGCCCTATGAAGTGATTAAGGGGATTTAGAAATGGTTTAAATGTTATGTATTGGATTTTTATTCAGATTTAGTTTTCAATAAAGGAAATGATGTTTTGTATCTAGGTTATGTTTTAGAACAAAGGTGTCGGCCACAATGTGTTTTAAAAGGGGTTCTTATTCGATTTCAAATGATGTTTTACTTGTGTGTTTGGTTTATACATATGGAAATGTAGGGTGGTTTTATAATCAATGGAAGGTAATTTTTGGCCTTGGATATGTTTTGATGTTAAATAGAAAGACCAATATTGATGGATAGTTTCAGAATTTTTTATTTGGTGTTATGGATTTATGAAAAGGGGTTGGGGCCTATTTTGGCATGTATTGTTTTAAGGGCCCTTTAAGACTGTGTTAGATGATAAATGATTAAATAAAATGGTTTTTGATAAATGTTGTGATAAATATTAAAATTAACAGTAATGGAATTTTTAGGGGTTGTTGGATATGGATTTATAATTCCCAATTGTACTCATAGAATGATGATCCATGTTTTCAACCAATGATTAAATTTTTTTGTTGGACTGATGCTGCACTCCTCAGTTTTTTGCGGGCCAGACTACTGCTCTTGGCACCTTGGTGCAACATAGTAATTTTGAGGAAGGACTGATGATCTTGAACCCAAGAGTTTGGACATAGGGTTCCACATAATGGTTAGGATGGTAATACATAGCATTCCAAGTGATGGTTTGATCCATGGATTAATTCTATTTAATTTTCAACCAATGACCTAGTTGTTGGGATTGTTGGGCATGACATACAAGATATTGGTTAGATATTTGGACTAATGATCCTTGATTTATAGACCTGTGAGCCATGCTGTATATGGTATGGGTACATATACTATCACATTGGGGTACAGAAGGGTAATGTAATGAAAAAATTAATTACCTTGTGAAATTAAAAGGTAGATTCCAACGGTGATGATATGATTAAACATAAATACTATAAATGGTTAATTAATAATGTTTTATGTGCAAAACCTATTTTCCAGCACCATTAACCTATTTATCCCACCATTGTTTATCTGAATACAGTACTAAATAAACATGATATTGATTCTGCAACTATCTGTGGTGTCCAACTAAATCTTTCTTACACAATGCATGTGCTACAATGGAACTTGGCTACCCGATTAGATGCTACCTGTTTCCTTTCACATGGTTAGGATATATACCTAGTGTCTGATTTATGCATGATCTAAAGGGTTCAAGCATAGGATAGTAGAATCTAGTGAGGACTTGGGTTTGTGTTCAAGATTATTTTTGTTGTTCTGATTTTGGTGATTTTTTTTATTTCTTCCTAAATTGAAGTGTATTCATCATATTATTATAGCATTTTTACATAGTTACTTATTGGGGTTTTTCATATATTGGCTATTTATCGTTCCTGAAGTTAAATTATATGCTGATATTATTTATGATATTGTTTTAATATGATATAGACGGTTTATTCTCCCTATTTTATATCCAATTACCTACGATGGTAATCAGCAGGCTCTTGAATATGGGGAGGCATACCTAAGATCATGTGGCACTCCAACTTGGGGAACTAGTTTTAGTGGCACCCGAACTGGTATGTTTCAAAATGGTATTAGAGCTGCTGTCGCTTGACTTACTATTTTGGTCACAGTAGACATGATATCATGAATTTTTATAGGTTTGGTAATAAGCTTGTTCTTGGTTGCCTATAACCCCATATACAAGGGGAAACCAAAGTCCATAGGTTTGGTAATTGATGCTCTATTTTTTTCTTTAATAGTTGATTGCTAGTTCCACCTTATGTGGCGTACTTGGATGTGTTGTTATTTATTTATGATAATATATCTTTTTTCCTAGTATTATTAGAGAGGTCTTGTGTTCATGCATAGTTTTAGGCACAATGTATTGTTGGATCATCCCTATGCTGCCTATGATTGGTAGTTCCTTGGGATTAATATGCTTGTAGAGTTATTTTTTACATTTGGTTTATGCTTGTTAATATTTTTATCAAATATTTTTTTAATGGTTTTTTTGAAATTTGATTGGATTAAGATGGGTTATTTTTAAAATGTGAGTTAATAAAAATGACATTGAAAATGAAAATCATTGGGTTTTAAAAAAAGGAATGTTTTGAAATGTGAATTCATAGGTTTTAAAATTGAAATGTGAATTAAAAAGGTGAAAGGTGAAATGATTTAATATTTATAGGCCCTCGTACTGAGTATCCCTTTTGTTATTTAGATTCCCCATGAAGGGGTGGTTTGGGGGGAAATAGAGCCCTAGTATAAAGCCTTTCTCTTAGATCGTGAGGTTTTGGTGAGTTAATGTGCTGTTAATGGGGTTTGTTTGATGCACCATTGGTAGGGATGCACCCTTTAGGTTGTGAAATGATATTTAGTAGTGTGGATGAAGTTGATATTATAGGTTTATACCTTGTGAATTATGTTTTGGATCCTACGTCGAGTATTTTCCCCTGGTGTTGATGTGTGTGGGTGCGTATCTCAGTGTGTGACCTAGAGTAAATGGTATCTAGGTGTGTTAACTGTAGTTTGTTTTGTAACAGGGGAAGGAGTTCCTCCCCTAAGAACAATCATATTTAATTCCTATGTTTATAGATTAAAGGGAGAGCTAGTGACCTAGGATATATGTTACTCCAATTTAGGGAGCTAATGCCTTTTCAAATTCAATGTTGCCTAATGAGATAGTTAAGTCAGGTTTCTAATTATTTTGGGGGAATATAGAATAGGTGGACGTTTTTTTAAATCGATAGTATTTTGAAGAGATAATTATCTATTTTGGGTTTTTTAATATGGTTTTAGTGAAAAAGTTAATGGTTTTGGTGATGCGACTTGAGTTATGTTCATGCCCTGGCGGGTTTTGAAATCAAATGTTACCCTGTGAGGGGTTAGCTGAGTGTTATAGGTTCCTTAAGATGTGATGCACGAGTGTGTGCTTCATTAATGAATGGTATATTTCATATACTTTTGGTCAGGTGCGTGGTTATTTCATGGGATTGTTTTTAAAGAATCAACATGAGTGCTTCTGGTTGGTTATAAGGTCTGTTTTGTAAGAGGTATAATCATTTGGGTGAATGAACCATCTAGTTGATAGCGATCAATGAATGACTTAGTGTTGAATTTGGTTGTAAAAGTTAGGGATGAACAAGCATGGATGTATTATTTTGTTGTGAAAGTGACACATATAGTAGGGGGTAGTCATGTGGTTTGGGTTTTGGATGGGAATCTTGAAGATTCCTTTTGACTAATGATGTTGATGAACTATGAGGCTTGTGTAATCATGTAAGCATTTGTTCAGGCCAAGATTTGGTGATGTATGAGCCATGTGATCTAGAGTCGGGTTTATTTAATGATATTAGGAATGTGTTTCTCCTTGATGGATTTGATAATGTTTATATTTTTATCACATGCAATAGAATTTTATTTCTATTTGGGATGCTTGAACATGAAACATATGAGTAATAAACTATCATTCATGGGATAATAAAGTTGGAAGATCTAGTTATGCAAGATACCGATAGGGTTTGAATCATCTTTTGTATCTTTCGTCAATGAAATACTGATATACTTACATATTCATAAGATCATGTCTAGTATCTAGACATTGTCTAGGGAACAACAAGTGAGCATTGGATGTACAATAATCTACTTAGAGATTATTCCTTCGATTAAATGGAAAACTCCTTAAATGTTGAGTTTTTGGAATAGTGTAAGTGTAGCCATGTGGTGGGAGGTTCCCCATCAACCATATCCATACAAGGCTGTGTGATAATCTGTATGATTATTTCTATTAATGGATCTATTCATGGATGCTAGTAACATGAGATGTTTGATATTTTTTTAACTCAAGTGAGGGTGAGATGGCCATACCCACTACTTGGGTTCTCTAGTGATGGAGGTTTGATCCATGGTGGTTGGAATCTATTAATGAAAATGGTTAATATGGAACTCCCAATGCAATGAGTAATGTAAATTTTCTGAGAGTACTAATGTCATGTTGGTGGCATTGTAGGTTGGTGGTGCCCACTTTGAATTCGATGCAGTGGCATTATAATTCTAGTGAGGAACCCGTGAGGTACACATGTTGATATCTCAGAGAATTCTAGGAGTTACTCAGATGTATGGGTTGATCGAGACAATATTTGGCTTCAAGAATAGTGGTTTATAAATGAAATATGAGATGACTTTATTAGATTTGTTGATGGGTGCAATAAGGAATGGAAAAATTCATGGAAAATGTAGGCTTGGAACTAGAACCACATCAAGAGTTGGTAATGCACTCTGGTTGGTGTGTTTGGATTATAATGGAATTTTTTAAGTAGTAAGGTGTCATATCTAGGTAGGCGGTAACATGATAATGGTGTGAGTTGGCTGTATTTGGGGTGATTCGGCCAAGGATGGATTGACTCGGCCAATTAAATGGAACTGATTTAAGAGTTTTCAGACATCTCTTTTTGGAGTTTTCAAATGATATGTACATTAGGGAAATGGAAGTGAACTTGAGGGAGAACCTAGTTATCTTTAGTTGATATATAGATGGTGGATTCACATCCATTCGAGGTTGTTTTGGTTTTAGGAATGGGCGACAATATTGGTTAGTGCTGTAATGTATATTTGGGCTTGGGTGTTTGGAAATGGATTTGGGGATTATTAAAACTCGAGTGGTTGTTCTAGTTGATTATTTTAAAATGGTGGGGGTTCCAAACTCCAAAATATGGAGGTGGTAAGCAAAATTGAATGTCGGCGAGCACCATATAGGGTTAGTGGTTGATAGATGTCGTGAATAGAATTATGGTCTGGATGAGAAAGTGTTCGTACTATATTGGTGTTTTTTATTTTGGAAATGGATGTTGGAACGAGATTTGAATGGATGGTTACTTTGAGATAAAGGTTGTTATTGGGTTGTGTTATAGATGATAGAATTTGGATCGAGTCTATTGAGACTAGAATTATGGAATGACATTGGTTGGGTGATGTTGTTAGTTAATGGCATGCTCTTTTGAGTGAAACCATGTGTAATTGGTTAATTTTATGGTCGGTGTTGATGATGAGAGTTGATATTGATGTGTCCTTTAATGAGCATTCAGTTCATGTTGTGGATCACAAGAGGGAAATAACTTGGGGTAGAACTGTTTCCTTGGTCATAGCATTGTGAAGACATCACCATGTTCAAGAGGATACATGGGAGATGAATGTGAAATATGGTTCCAGTGGTCTAACCATTTATCATGGATGTTTGGTGATTCTTGGGAAGAAAACTTGAGTATGATATTTTATAAGGTGTGGAGTTTGTAAAATCATGACACAGAGATAATGTACATCCCATTATTTTTTTCTGGTTTGTGGAATTTTTATAAGTAGTAGTAATGGTCTTGAGGTTGTATCAAGGGTTTGGGGAACCAAAAACTATAAAAGGAGGCCAATATATTATAAGATCATGTTTGGAACACATTTATTAGTATCTGTTTCCCATAACTGTGCAACATTTAAAAGGGGTTTGTATGTTTAGGGAAACCATGAATGGTGGCCTAAGAGACTGTGTAGCTCAATATTCCCTTAGAAAATGGAAAAAATATAGCCACCGCACAATTTTTCAAATTGTGCCGCTTAGTTTACTTTTAAAACAAGGAACCGATGGGTTGGCACACCATTTGGAAAACTATGAAGCCAAACCGTGTGCCTCATTAAAAGTAGGTGTTTTACTATTTTACCTATGAATAATAAATATTTCTTCCATGATATTACACACCATTTATCCCCCTATAGCTAGGGTAAAAACCATAAGCTTACCCCTCCTCCTACCTGGGTGTTTCTCCCCAAATTATTAAGATTTTGAAGTGATTTGGGTGTGAATCGGAGCTCTGGGTAAGTATTCTACAATGTTTCCTTCCATTTTTTGGAAGAGGTTTAGTGTGATGCATTATATCATCTTGAAGCCTTAAAAACATATACTTTTCAATTATATTCTATATTTATATGTTAAAGGTAATTTGGAATATGATCAGGGGCCAAGGCCGGGTGAGACATTTTCTATGAGCCTGTGGTTTATGGTCTATATGCTTTTCCAATAGGCATGTTGTTTATAAATTAGTATATGGTTTTTCAATGTTGCTGCCTTGATGTGTTCTTATTTCATTGGATAAATAAAGTATTTTTGGAAATAATTTGAGGTGATGGACCTTTCACAGACCCCATTAGGTTTGTTGATGAATTGTCACTAGACCTAGGGCTATCCATGAGGTATTAAAATATCATGAAAATGGAAAAATAGATTTTTATCTATTGGGATACAATAATAATGAAAGGAAATTTTTTGTGAATTGTTATTTAGTTGTATTCATGGTTAATGGGATAAATGAAATGGTTATCTGTTAAACTTGGTAAGTGACTAAGTTTATTTTGAAATGGTTTATATGTTATATTTTTTATTTTGATCATGTTTTGGTTTTCATAGATGAAAATTATGTTTTGAATTTGGTTAATGTTTTAGAAAGGAGGTGTTGATCTCAATGTGTTTGAAAATTGGTTTATACTGGATATAAGATGGTGTTTGGTTTGTGTGTTTGGTTTATACTTATAGAAATGCATGGTGGTATCTTTTAAATAATAGAACGTAATGGGTGGTTTTGGTAATGTTTTTATGTTAAAGAGATCGAACCTTATTGATTGTTAGATTTAAAATGTTTTATGGGGTGTTATGGAATTATGAAAATGGGTTGGGTCCTATTTGGACATGTTTGGTTTTAAGGTTTTTTGGGTATCGTGTTAAGAGATGAATATTTAAGGAAAATGATTTCTAATAAATTTTGTTATAAATATACAAATGCATAACAATGGAATTGTTGAGGATTTTCAGACATGGTGTTTTGTGTCCAAGTTGGATTCAAGGACAGATTATCCATGTATTTTGACCTATGAATAATTTTTTGGGATTTTGTAATAATGATCAACTCACCGGTTCTGGGTGGGCTAGACTGATTCTCTAGGCCACCCAGTGCAATATAGTTTTGGGGGGAAAGGACTGACGATCCTAAAACAAAGGGAATAGAAATAGAATTCCATATCATGGTAGGGATTGTTGGATATGGTATTTTAAGCCATGGTTGGATTCATGGATTAATGCTCTATTTTTTATAACCTGTAACCTAGTGGATTGGATGGTCATATAGGTTGTATGAGATCTTGGTTGGATTCTTGGAATGAGGCTCCCCGATTTCCAACCTGTTACCCCGGTAGTATACGAAATGTGTAACTATGAGACAACTCTATGGAAAAAAGATTTACTGTAATGGGTTAAAGAATGTACTTTTGAAATAAAATCTTATATTCTAATTGTTATGATATGACTCAACATAAATATATAGTTAGATAATATATAATCCTTTAAGAGTAAACCATGTTTTCCCTTACTATTTACTTATTTACCACACCTAGGGTCATATACACAAACTACTATACAAAATAGATATTACATTAGACACCATTGGTGGTGGCCTAATGAGTTGTAGTCACACATTTCTTAGGATACCCTGCCACTTGGGTACTGGATCAAATGTAAATTGTTTCATATCACATGTTTAACATAAATACTAAGTGTATGATCTATGCTTGGGATAATAGAATAGAGTTTGGGATGTCAGGACTAAGCTGGGACTCAGGTCAGCATTTTGGATCTTTTTTGGTAGTATTGGTTTTGGTGATTTTATTTTTATGTCTTCCTGACTGGTATTGTATTCATCATATTGTTGTAGCTTGTATTTATTAGTTACTTATTTATTTTGTTTCATATGTTGTCCATTTAGTATCTATGTTGGGTTTTTTATCTATTGATATTATTTATATTGTTATTTTACTCTAACATGTGGGTATAGTCTCCCCATTGCATTCTCCATAGACATGGGCCACTACATGAATTCCTCTGTCATATATGTATGTGATGCTGAGGTTATGTGGTGCTCTGGCTCGGGAAACCAGTTTTAGTAGCACCCATGCCATTACAGATGGAAAACCATTTAAATTAATTATTTAATTAATACTATTAGAAACAAATTTCCACCATGAATTTAATTTTATTAATCTGAATATAAACATTTATATTTATTGATATGTTTTGTTTGTCTCTATGTGATCACATTAGATATATTTAAAACTAAGATAGTGAAACTTTTAACATTATTTGATTAAAATATTATATAATTAATTTACATGGACATTGTTACTTTAAAATAAAATTAGATTCTATGGTGAAAAGGATATAATTATCTTTATAAAATATGTATTATGAAACAGAAATATTGATTTATGACTTAGTATTAACATAGATTAACCTGATTTACCCTTTATAGTGTTAACTAATTTTACCACGGTTACCACTCACAATGCTTAAAATTAAAGGGGTCCTATATATATAAATTTTTAATAATTTGTTCCAAATATTGTATCTATTTTATCAAATTAAATAACTTTATGTGTTAGTAAATAATTTTAATTTAAATGTGAATAACGTGAAGAAAAATGATTTTTAGAAAAACATATTTTTAAAATAAAACTGGATTTATTCTTATATAGTGAATAATAAAAATATTAGAGGACATTAAAAATATTTGATTTATTATATAATATATACATTTGATTAAACTGAATCATCAATAGTGAATAGTTGTATTTATTTAGATAAAAATACATTGCACGCATAACAATTATTGTTTTCTGAAAAATATTTCTTTTTCATTCAATTTTTTATATTTCTAACCAAACGATTTAAAATGAATTAATGTTATACATGTGTAAAACATATGATTTACATATTTTAGTCAATAATATTTATACTATCCAATCCAATGTCTAGGTGATCTCTATGACATTATATAATATTATTTTAATAGGATATTGTTGTTCATTTAAACTTGATGTTTCATGTAACACTATTTATCATTTAAATGAAATTTTTTGATTGAGAAATATTTCATAAAATCATTGGGTGTTACATTTTATCCTCTTGGAATTTTTTTCACTTAAAATTTGTCACTTAGATAAAGAAATAATGGTGTGTCTATTTTATCACATCCTCTGGTTTCTATGTAAATTTTTCAAATTTTGGATTTCTAAAATGTACTTTATCCAGGAGAGTAGTCTTGTACCATAAAACATTATCTCCATGAATATATATTTTCAATGATCATTTATTATAGGATAGATCATGCTATATTTTTATTTCCTTAGAGTTCAGTACATGGGATGAATCATGTATGAAATCCCAAATGAAAGAAACATGAAACACATTTTGAATATGGGGTAGATTCAATGGAATCACCAAGGGATAATATACTATACCCAATATGACAAGAATATATAAATGTAGAATATAAAAAGATCATATATTTTCCTCTATTCCAAATCTAAAAACCTCTTTTATTTTGAAAAAATTCATGAAATACCTTGTCACAAACATTTTACTCTATTTAAAAAACAACAATTATCAGTATAAATTTTTTGTCAACTCAAAGATTTAATGATGTGTCGTTGAAAGGATCTAAATTTATCTAAATTTACCTGTACAAGATCAGGTCCTGATAACTTTATTTCTTCGACCTCATAGTAATATATCAGATTCACACAATTCTTTCCGTTGAGGTCTTTATAAAGGTCCACCTGAATGATGTAGTAAAATCAATTATTGTATGAAAAGTTTTCTATAGGAATGTGTTATTCTGATACAACTTTGAAACCAATAAAAAAATATCAACATATCCCATTTGTAATGAATGGTTCTATCATACATACCATATGTATAAGAATGATAAAAATTTATGAAACATAACTTTATATCTATATACTACAGAATACATTTCAAGAACATCAAGGTTAAATGTAGATCGTGATTAGATATAATAGAATGTGCTACTCTATGAAAAAATACAACTTTTATAATGTATATCCTGGATATATTATTAAGAGATAAATCTTACCACATAGAAATTATGTTTGTAATCTTTTTATGGTGATTAAATATAACCCAAATTTTAATTGTTTCTACTATATTTTTTGGGGATTCTAATGAAAAAAATCCATGGTGATGTTTTCTAATTTTAATTATCGTAAAGGAAATGGTTGTAACATACCCGTAGAATTATGACCCTTAGACATAACAAAAGGACATAGAAAACACTGAGATACATACTCTATAATATATCTCTTCCTTCTCTCCCTCAAAAAATACTCATATATACCTTTATATTTATTTTCACTTGAAGAATGAATATAAAATGATGAACTATGATGTTCATCAAATAGTTCCATAAAATATGGGTTTGATGGGTCACATACATGATTCTAGAACCATATAATTCCCAAAAAGTCATGGTTGAACTCCAAGAAAATTATAACATTATTATACAATTCTTTATATTTATTATATTCCTATTTATTCATTATAGAGATAGAATATAGAACACTCATTTTAGAAATATAAAATTCCCACTGATTTAAAATTTCAAGATCTTTTCTTTTGAAATTCCATAAATATTGGATCTTTTGTGATACTCATTATAGATAAGATAACACGATCATTTTGACTCTGATCATCTTCCATCTAGTTTTATTTCAAAGGTTTGTTATACATTGATATATCCTAATATTTAATAAAATTAAACCATATTCTTTGGAACATATTAATTAATTTTTTAGTGAATAGATACATTAAAATTTTATGATCGGTATATATATCACACCATTCCCCATAATCATATTTCAATCAAATCATCAATGAAAACAATTAACTCAGGTAACTCTAAATCACGAGTTAGTAAATTTTGATTATGAACCTTCAATTAGTACGGGGAATAAGATACCACCATGTTGTTCTACATGGAAACTCATCATAATCACTTCTTCGATGAATAAATATAAATCACAAACCCTATTACATTTCTAGGTAACATTAGTATTGGTGTTTTGAAAAACCTTATCTTTAGTTACATGTAATTTTCATCATATTCTTTAGTTAAAAGAAATATGACTCCATCACGAGTAATCATAGTGAGTGTATTAAAAATCCACAATATATTATTCATAAAGCATAGATAATATACATATAAACAAATAAAACATTAGATTTCAGTCCTAGTGGTTGGTCTAGGACAACATTAAATAACATCTATTTTTATAGATCCATCGATATACCCTCACATTAGATTATATAAACCAATAATATATCCTTATGAAACCAAAAATTAAACAAGGATTTTTTAAAAAAAAACTTTTGGAGTAGGTTCTTTGAAACATGTTATAAAATTATTTTCATTCTCTTCATTGGTCTTGGAATATATATCAATATTTTATATAGATAATACCTAGAAAATCAAGAAAATTTCAATAGAATTTATTGATTAAAAAAACAATATTTCGGGGGAAGTAGTAATACCAAAATAAAGAACTATAAATTCAAAAAATCAATAACTTATTGAGAATGTTTTCTTGGGTATAAGATCCATTTTAACCCTTAATTGTTGGTATTAAGAATAAAGGTGAATATTATAAAAGTACTGAACTACAAATAGTTGATTGAACAAGTCATCAATACAAGGTTGAGGATATTTATTCCTGATTTTTTTCTTGGTAAGTTATCAATAAAAAGGAGAAGTCACATTGATTCATATTTCTTAATATAAAAAGAATTGTAACTCACCAAGGTAACAAACTTGTCCAAATTAATCCATTTTCAATATTTTTTTGTAGTTTCTTCAGGAATTCACAAAACTAAATTATAAACATTCAATATGGAGTGATTGAAATAGGTGTAATCTGGGTATGAGTGTTTTCGAAAACTCAAATTCAAGATTATAAAGAATTATATCAAACTATTTAAAATATATATATATAACTCCCATAAAAAAGGAATATATTTGATGATGAGTTTCTCCCCAACCATATAAGAAAAAAACCCCTTTTAATAAGAATGAAGACTCTTAGGATGGTTGATAGTTACATCACATATTCATATTAATGGTAAAAGTAATAGAAAATATTAGGTTAGATCATAATATCAAACATGAATTCTCTTCCTTGATAATTTATTTGGGATTTAGGTTGAACAAGTAAATCCATTCCTAAGTTGAAATCAAATTAAACCATAAGGAAAGTAACATGATTTTTAGAAGGAACATTTACCAAAAACATCAATCAAAGGAGAATATTAGACTTGATGTATGATCATCATACCATTAGGGGTTTTGACTACTAATTCAACATCTAATCCTTCTAGTGGATTTTTTGTACGTTTATAAAATTCATCAAATATAAAAGTGTGGGTAGATCCAAAATCAAATGGACCATTAGTATTCTTGAGTGTATGGCATGTGTATCCTTAACCACATCATTATCATACAATAATCATAAATAATTGTTTTGATTTAATTTTTCTATCAGGTTAAGAGGTTACTAATGTTGATCATTGTCATCAACATTCATATTTTAGCATTAGTTAGCATAATCCCTCTACTATATGAACATGAAACACAAGAGTACCGGGGGGGATTCAGTGGAAATTTCTCTTTATTCACATCATTCTCTAAAATCATCCCATTAATTTGAAATTATACTCCATGATAACCATATCTTCCATAAAAAACATTTACCAGTCCCCATAAGACATTTTACATAATGTTTCATTAAAAACATCAAGCCTAATGGAAATATCATCTTCTTATATCTATGTTTTTAATATATTTTTAATTACATAATTTCATCTCTTATCAAAAAATGATATTTATGGATAACACCAATATCTATTTCCCAATTTATAACATACAGAGCGATTTCATCATTATCACTGATGTCTCTTATGGATAACTCCAATCAAATATTTCTTTTAAGGTGCTAAAGAATCAATTAACCTTACATTCGAGTTGGGTGATAACAACAAATTCAAACCACAAAAGTATTGTAAATTTTTTCTTATTGGTACTGATATTTTCATTATCCTTATGCCTTAACAAAATGTATTAACTATCTATTTTACTACAACAAATATGAGGAATGTATTTACTAAAAAATAATCTCTTAATAACAACCTCATCAATGGAGAATGTTTATTAAGATTTTGTCAAAATCATGATAAGGGTCCACCATTTACCCAATCAACTTCCAAATGATAGATAGAAAAGAATTATTTTTGATTATATAAAAACTAGAGGGAGTAAAATATATTTTCAATGAAACTAATAAAATTCATAGAAACTAGTGGATCGACAAAAAAACTAAAATAAAGTGATTGTTTCTTCTTGAAGGTATCAATAGAATGTTTTTACTTCCTCTACTATTATAAAATTTCCTCATGATTCATTTCAAAAAAATGTTACGTGATCCTAATAAATAATTTTTTATCTACAACCTGAATGAAATATAGTTTCATAGGATTAAAATCTTTTCATTTTCCATCAAATTAAGAATTAACATGATTCATTTGTGTTCTATCAAACAAATAAAACAAAAAAATCATTATTTTAGAAACAATAATAATATTGGAAAACCACATAATCAAGGAAAATAATTCATAAGATGTATAAATCAAGAAACCTTATTTTTAATCCATGGTAATATATGTTTAAACTTAGTCATCCATGATCCTTACTAGATATTTATGATTTTATCCTATACATAGACTAATTTCGAGGGTTCTCACTAAAATTTCCTCATTAAATATTACCATGTTTAACAAAACCATTATGCAATACCAATTATATAGAACCAAAAATTTTATACATATATATTACATCTTACGAAATGAATATTCATTACGTAACATAGAGATCCATTTTAAATAATATAGGATTAAAATCTTTAGAAACATTGAACAATAAATAACTTTTTTTACAAGAGTATCCCATTAATTGCTTCCAAACTAGAACCCTTAATTGATATATCACAGTTAGAATATTTCTTTATAAATTGGTAAAAGGAAACATAATAAAGTGTGATACCAGATGCTCAGTTAGGGTGAAGAAAGGAAATATCAGTAAACACATAAGAAGAACATGAGTATAAGGGTATGAGACTAAGTGTATAATAATTGAAATTAATGGACTCCATATACTATTTCATAATATTTAGTGATGGAATAAATCCTATATATTCATAAGACCGGAATCATAATGGAATAAAATAACATGATCTATAAGAGCATAACATTGGTATAAGACATGTGTTTGTGGAATACACATAAGCATATAAAATCATTTCATTAGTAGTAAATGATCAATTATAAGAATATTCTAGTGGATTGGTAATAATCCCACAACCATATTAGTTTTCAAGGATCTCTCCCAATACTATCTTAGTGGACTTTGTCCTATTCTGACCAGGATTCGATACCCATTCAGGTTCTATTTATCTCATATGATACCAATATTTTCCCAATTCATTGGAGTTCAATATAAATATTGGCCTACCTATCACAAAATGAGATCATATTTATATATTCACAAGATCATAAAAAATTAATCATATCAGAACCCATATAAATTAATGGGTTTCAAAATCATTTCCTCATAGCATTACCCATGAAAATTAAAAATGTTTCCTAAACAATTAATAATTTCATCATAGCATAAACAATTTAAGACAAATGGGTTTCATAAACATCATGTCAACATAATCATTACAATTCCATATAATTAATATGTATGGTATCCTAGTATAATATCCCTAGTAAAATGTAATTAACATCAATGAAGTTATAAAATTTCAAAATTCCTTTAAATGTCTCAATGCAATATTTTTTGAGAACAATAAACATTCCAGAATGAAATAACATATTTTAATTAAAAAAATTAAACATAATAAGAAAAAAAATTCTATGAAAAGGACCTTTAATACATGTAATGTAATATTCAAACCATGAAGTGGTTTTAATGATGTGAAATTAAATTGGTTCCATACAGTGTAAAAGAAAACATCCAATTGAAAATTTTTGAAAAATTAAAATAGTATTGTATTTAGAAAATAATACGAATAATCCATTATTTGTTTTTGTAAAATATTAGAACTGGGTAATATTTACCTTTATAAAATCATATTTGTATTTTAAAAAACCTTTTTAAATCATTTCCTTTGAAAACAAGCATATGGATGAAAACTTTTTTCCAAACAAAGAGGGAAATAAAGTTGATTTTTCATAAAAATATACTTTATTTATCATGAGTTATTAATGAGAGGACAATTAAATAAAAATATGTACAATAAAAATAAAACCATAGGGGAATTAATTTAACGAGTTATATTAGAGATAGATCATAATATTTCATCATCAGAAACTTAATCATAAACATTCCGGATAAATAATGGGATTGATGTGAAGCTCTTATAGATTTTTAAACATTTGAATAATAAGAAACATGAATAAAAAAGCAGATAGATAAATCCCTATCAAATTTATAAAAAATAAAATGATACATTCAAAGTCTTTATATATAGGAGAAAAAAGAAACAATTTTTTAATATGGAACAAGTCTCAAAAATATAAAAGTGAGACAAAAATCCCTTACGTCTGGTCCATATTCATTCCCATGTGTTTAAACCACAAGTATGATAAATGTAGTATTATTATAAAAATATTATAGAAAAACAATAATATTTATTTATAGATATATATGATATAATTATTATAATGGACCAAACTTGATATATAAGGAAAATACATTACTTTTGGGGAATAATTAATATATTACCCAAAAGACACTCAAAAGACAGTATTAGTTTAGTGTCTGTGGAAATTGGGAACACATTCTGCTAAATTGGTTAAAGATCTTCAATATCTCCCATAATGACCTTCTCCGTTATTTTTCCTACCTAAAACCATTATTTATATCACAGGGAAAAGAAAAAAAATGAAAAGGGTGATCTCAAATTCTCAGTAGGGGTAACTATGGAAAATATTAAATAAAAAAAGATAATAATGTAAAAAAATAAAATAACTTATGAAAACCATACCATATTTAACATATTTAAAAATATTGATTAATTAAATAAATAATGGTTGTTCATAAGTCATAATTCATAAAGGAATCATGAACCATGTGAAAATAGAATTGGAATAAATCGGGGAATTATGGAAAACCCATAAGTATAAAAATTCATTTCCATATTAGCCATGGATAATTTCCAAGACCATCATAGTGGAAAATGTTAATTACTGAACTGATTTTACTCCTCATTCTTGCCCAATATTACTGAACCCGGTTTACTATCCATTCTAGACCTATATTACAGAACCATATTTACATTCCATTCCAGTATTGTCTAGATAACTACATATAAATAATTACACAATGCATTGGAGGGAGATATAGATTCCACCTATGTCATAATGAAATCATTCTTACATGTGCACAAAAACATAGATAATTAAACATAACATAAACCAAAGAATAAAATGAGTTTCTTAAACATCACTCCATCATAACATAATCTATATAAAACAAATCAATTTCATAATTATAATTCCATTATAAACATAAGAAACCATAATATTAATAGGGATATTATACTTGTAAAATATTCTTAATCTTAGATGGAAAATAATTTTTACAATACACTTGAAATTAATTCTTGAGGAAAATATATTTTCCTATTCAAAAATGTTTTTTCATAAAATGACTCACAATTTTAAATGAAAATAATTTCATTGAAAATAAAATTTAAATACTATAAATAAATATTCATGGTAATAAAGTGTTATGAAAGAACAAAAATTCAATCATGTTGTATAAATTAACACAAAACATTCCTCTTGTTCTTTTTTCAGAAAGACAAAAAGTATATTGTATAGAAAATTAAAAAATATTCCTTTCATTCCATTTTGAAGAAATTCTCAAATAATTAAAATTGGATTTAAAAATTATTATAATAATTTGAAAAATATTTTATAATAGATATGTATAAAACATGGACAAGGATGATAAATATACCCAATTAAATAAATACATATAAGCAATCTAGGATAAAAATGAGATTGTCAAATTATTCCTTCCCAATTTATAATCAGTCGAATAATATTTCTCAAAAAATAAATAAAATTATATTCATATTATAACCTTCAAAATTATAATCATAACAAAATTAATTGTATGCATAAACAACACTCAAAATAAATTGTTGGTGTATAAGGCATATGTCCAATAAAAATAAAAGTGCAACAAAATAATCCCTTACCTTATGTTAAGTATCATTTATATGTATCAAAAACTCTTATATAATGACTTAAATTCTTTAATTGACATATTCTAGAATAATATTAATTTTTATGATACCATATATGATCATATTATTAGCCTTTTGTTAGTTAAAGTTTATTATTACTCGTTATTAGGTTATTTACTACATCATTTTCTTATGCAAGTTTGGTCAAATAAGTTCTCATTATCATTTTTAGGACATATTTATATCATTTAAAAATTATATTAACATAATAAATATAATATATCTTCATTATATACATTTATATAATCATGTTTTAATATATATTAGGTTGAATGAATTGCATCACAATGTGGAGATGGTAGGATGTATGTATGCACGAGTGACAATATCATTTTCATAATTGTGAAATGGTATGAAATATAATGGTAAAAAATTTCTTCCAAAATACATATAATTTTATAATAATTACATGTATTAATTATTTAAATAACTATACCCATAGAAGTAATATGGTGGTGATACAAATTACACCACGACAAAGAGATTGTAAGTCGTACGTATGCACACGTGGTGATTTCATTTTTAATAGGATGGATAGAAAGTTGAATGAGGTTGTTCCATAAAAATAATAAAATAGAATTATATAGATTATTTTCTATTTCATACCTAATTATATAAAACAAAGGAATAGGAAGTAGAATAAGAAATGATCATAAGAGAGTCCGTAAAGGAGATTATCTCTTCTTCAGAGAGGTCCCTCTTGATCTCCACTTAATGGAACTAAGGATGGACTTTTCGGAAGACCATTAACCCTACAATGTGACTAAGTAAGTTGAGAAGGTAAATTATATGGGTAGGAAAGAACATTAATTCACAAATTTAATTGAATAAGTGAGGGAGGATGTGTCCTTTTACAATTGAGGTGAGGGGCACTTTTGGAATCTCCAAAAATATAATATTATCATAAAATCCATCACCATAAAAATACTACCAAAATGTTATATATTATAATATATAATGATATAAGGTTATAATATCATCAACCAATAACTTTTAGTCATGATTTATTGTCAAATTATACATTATCATTTCAACTAACCATTAGTTATTCTATATTAATTTTAAGTAAGGCACAAATTATTCAATATTAAAATAGTGTATTTTTTACTTATTTGATGTGAATTCGACAATAAATTAATAATTTAGAACTTTTTAGACCATATAAAAATTATTATCTATTTTAAAAATGTTTTATTAATTTTAAATAATTTAATAATTCATAATTTTGATAAACAATCAATAATTTCGATTTTGACTCTATTCGGTTTATTTATTTTAAAACAAATGAAGATAAGTTATTATTCTAGAACCAACTAATTTATTATATCCCTACTAGGTCTAGGTAATATAGTAAATTAATTTTAAATATTAATAATCCCAAATTATATTTATTGTAATATTTTAAATATCATTAATTTGGTAATTCCATTAATAAAATAATTAATACATATTTATTAATGAATTATTTAATATACTCATATGATGACTAAAAACTAGAAATAAAATACCATAGTTAAGATAATTCTTCTAAATTTATGATTAACATTTATTTTCAAATATATCTTCTTGAAAATCATATATTAAAAATGTTATATATATATATTAAAACATGAATGTGACAACTTTAATATCACTTTAAATAAAATATTGTTAGTGTCACAATCTTTTCCATACATCTCCAAATGGTCAATAAATAGACCCTTGGGTTTTCATGGTTGATATATACTCAACCAATAATATTTTATCAAGTGTTATTATCCTTTAAATATTATTATCATTTTAGTGAAATTTATTTTATTGATTTCTCATCAATTAAATAATTTATGCATCATTAATGAATAAGATATTAAGGAAAATATTTATTTCATAAAAATTACAAATAATGTTCCATGAAAAATGAAAACATATTTAAATTAAAATTACTATTTATAGTCTAATTTATCTTCTATATAACCTTATATTAAAAATGATATAGTTATAAAAATTTGAGTAAGACATATTTAACTTTTCTTTAAATAAAATATATTAAATGTCATAATATCATCCAATTTTCTTCCAAAGGGTATCATGTTGACCCAAGGATATTTTAGTTCTATAATAACTAATCCAATCACATTGAAAATTTTGTAATATATTTTATAATATAATATTTACCCTTAAATACCCGATTTAATTTTTTACCGTATTAATAAAAGTTTCTGAAGTTACTATTCATAGTGCCTAAAACTAAATTAATGATATTTACAATAATTGTTCATACTAATTCAAAATATGAAATCCATTTCTAAAAATTCAAAACATATAAGTTTATAAAATTAATTTAAAATTAATCTCATTGTCGAAATGAAAAATTTGTTTTAAATGTTAAAACATTAAAAAAGATTTAAATGTGTTTAAATCAAAATTCAATGTAAAATTAATTGCAATGACATAAATTGTATTTAATAGAAAAACTATTTTCAATTTATAATTTAAAAATTTTAAATAATATAATTTATCTATATAAATTATTTCAATGATTTTTCATTAAATAAAATTTAATGTATTTTTACTACTTATCAAAACGTAAAAGTTATCAGAAAAATATCCAAAATTCATCCAAAGTAATTTTTTATACCTTAGTTTTAAATAATATGTTTGTTTTTCTAAATATAATATATTAATGTGTCAAAAAATAGATTCAAAATGGGCGCACCACCAAAAAGTGGAAAAACTGCATTTTTTGAAAAAGAATTCTTTTAACCAAAAAATTGAATTTTTTCTTAAATAATGTTTATAAAAAATATAATATAAACAAAAAATATTTTATTGATTATATTAAAAATATATTACATTAATAAAATCCATTAAAAGTGATTTTAATATTTTATAATCTCACTTATTTAAATCTAAATAGTTTTTGAGAGGAAAGATGATACAGTTCATACTTGCCATTATAATGAATAGGTTATAAGGTAGCATAGTAATATTTCGTTGTTAAATTCAACAATGTCTAACATGAAATTAATTCTATCAAAATAACTTTAAAATTTATGTAATACAAGCCATTCATAGAGTTGGGTGTATAGTAAGCTAAGCTAGTTTCGTGTATAGAGCAAGCTTACTTTGGTGTACTGTAGAAAACATGACTCGAAAAAAAATATATCTCATAAAAACCATAGGGTGTTAAATTATACCCCCATTAAAATTTATTTCACCCTCTAAATTCATCTGGGCTATAAAAGGATTAATATATTAAAAGTTATTTTATAGAAACCCACATTTGAAATACAGACACTAAAAAAGTCTATTTAAAATTAATGTGAGAAACATAACGGTTACCCAAAGTCAATAATAACTCGGTTTACACATAAAATAATTTAGGTGGAATGTGGAAACATGGATATGGAAGTTAAATATAACCAAAAATTTATGATGGAGAGTGATAGATAATAATATTAGGAGATAGTTAAAAACCAGAAAGCCGTAAATCTGTGACGATTTAAGTGGTCATCTGATTCATTAGAAATGAAGGAAAAATGGAAATATTTTTTGTTTTAATATCATTTACCTAGAGCTTAATAATTTTAAGAAATACCTACTTTATTAACTATAATATCATCCTTTCCTTGTTCCATGAAAAATTACCACTTTATCAATTATTCCAACAAATAATGTTGAAATTTTCATTCCTGAAGTGTTAGTAGATCATAATATCCATAAATAGAATGATGGTTCATTCTACATTTATTTATCAAAAAAAAGGTTATAATAAGTTATAAAATATGAATAAGTCCACCTATAGTGATATAATACTTTATTCCAACAAATTTCTTCCAAGGTTTAACTTAAACATTCCATAAATTGATAACCTTATAATCCATATGAAGGTAGAGAATATAAAACTTTAGAAAAAAAGGTTCATGAACTCAAAAAAAAACATTTATCCCCATATGTCTTAATTTATCACTTGTTGGCCACACTCCAAAAATTTTAACACCATCTTCTTTTATTCTCTTATGCCATGGTAATAACCTAAATTAACATATATCCTTATTGAAAACATGTATTTTTCATCATTAAAAAACTTATTGGATGCATTCCTTATGTCCCAAATTTTTTTATAAATAATCTAGTTCACCATAACCCTCTAGAAATAAAAAAAATCATTAGTTCTTAAAACACTACTATCATCCATTATAATTATTCATATCCAAAATACCATTTTCCAAACATCATTTTTCTTACATAATGGATATATTAAGGGTTATATTTCCCTTAATCATGTGTTCTCAAAAACATATCATCATACCCTTAAATAAATTTCTTAGTTATTTATAATTATTCAACAAATACGTTCAAATACTGTCCAATACTTAATGAAAAACATAAAATAAAAACACTTGTATATTTCATGATTTGTATAACATAAGCTTTTAATTACAAAAAATCTACACCTCAATAATCCAAATTTATTTTTAAACTATTAATCAGGTCCACTGTCATTGTATTTCCTAAAATATGATTCATATCTTAAGGTTCAACAACATTAATCTAACCATTCTTCTTGGTTTTAATGTTAAAAAATAATTCTAGAACATCCCACACCTTTCAAATCTTGTTTAAAATCACATTATCCTCCACAATATAACCTATACTTGTTCCACCTTCATGATACTCTTCATGATATTTCTATATAGGAATTTAATTTTAATAATTCCCATACTTTCCACATCAGAAATATTAAATCTTAACTATGTTATATCTAGATATAGATGTTGACTAAGACCATAAATCATGGTGTGAGGAATATATATTATAGATTAAAAACACATATATAAGAGAAATTACATATAATATTTCAATCTATGATATCTTAGGTTTAATTCTAGGTTATTCAGGATTATCAGAAAAACTCTAGGATTATAAATTATACTTAGAATTATCTTTAGGACAACACTAGAAATATCATTATAAATATCTATAGGGTTCTCACTAAATTTCACATCCTAGTTTCCAAAGGATATCTAAACCTTCGCTCTGATACCAACTATAAATACCCAAGCTTGAAAAACATAGAGATTAGATTAAATTTGAAGAATAATTAATACATTACATAATATGATGACAAAATACCATATTATTTTATTGTATTTGTAAACTAGGAAAACATTCTGCTAAATTATTGAAAGATATTTAACATATCCAATAATTATCTTCTACTTTATATTTCATACATAAAACCATTCTATATATCCTAGGGAAAATAAAACATATGAAAATGGTGAGATCAAATGATCATTATTGGAAATTATAAAAAATATCATACCAAAAATAAAAATAAGAATTTAAATACATGAAAATAACATTTGAAACCCATACCAATTTTAAAATATATCAAAATATTTATTCATGAAAAAATATTGGCATTTCGTAAGGAAAAAATCATAAAGGAACCATGAACAATGAGAAAATAAAATTGGAATATGAAATGGAATTATGGAAAACACATAATCATAGAAAATAATTTCCATATAAGCCACAACTGAATGCCAAGATCATTATAATGGAAATTTCCATTACTGAACCATGTTCAATCCTCGTTTCGGCCCTGTATTACTAAACAATATTTACTTTCCATTCTAGCCATTTATTACTAAACTAGATTTACATGCAATACTAGTCCTTTATATCTCATAAGATTTAAATTATTACCCAATTCCTTGCATGGATATATTGGTCCCAACCATGTCATAATTATACCATTCATATTTGTTCCACAAAAACATATTTCATTAAACATATAATAACCCAAAGAATAATAAATGGTTTATTAAAAAATCATTCCATCACTTTATAGTCAATGTAATAATACATTTTTCATTAATATAATTAAATCATAAATACAGTCTACCATTAGAATAACAGGGATATTATAATTGTCAAATATTATTAATCTTAGATGGGAAATAATTTTGATAAAACAGTTGAAATAAATTCTTGAGGAAAATATCCTTTCTTCTTCAATTTTTTTTATTTATCAAAATTCCACAAAATTATAATAGTTAATAATATCATTAAAAGTAAACTTGAAATTTTTTAGTTTAGGAATCATGGTATTGATGAATTATTAATTTTTAGAAATATGTTCATGTATTATAAGTTAAAAGAAAACATTCTTCTCGTAATTTTTTTGGAAAGTCAATAAGTACCTCGTATCGAAAACAATAAAAGATTCATTTATTACAATTTCATAAAATTAACCTATTGGTAAAATTTAATTTAAAAAATATTATAATTATGTGGATAATAATTTATAATACATATGTATAAAACTTGGAAATGGAAGATAAATATACCCTAGTAAATACTTACGTATAAATAATATTGGTTAAATATGTGATTGTGAAATAAAACCATACCAATTTATAATCAGTCAAATCATATGACTCGTAAAAAATACATATATTATAAACATCATTATAAGAATCATAAAAACATACATTGGCAGTATAAAATCCACTCAAAAGAAATGGGTTGTGTATAAGGCATAAATCCCACAGATATAAAAGTGAAACCAAATAATAACTTAACATAGGTCTGATATCCTTTATATGTATATGAAACTACTATATAATGATTTGAATAAAATTATTGACTTATTACTGAATAATAGTAATTTTTATGATATCATATATGATTATATTATCATCTGTTTGTTCATATTATCATCTGTTTGTTAACAACATTTAAATCATACTTGTTATTCGGGTTTTAATTGCTCCATTTTCTTATGCATGTTTTTTTCAAATAAGTTTCTATTATCCTTTTTATGTCATATTTACATCATTGAAAAATTATATTAACATAATATATATAATTATTTTTCATTATATAATTTTATATAATCATTTTTAATGGATATCTGTTAGAATGAATCACATCTAATCGTGGAGACGGTAGGCCTTACAAACACTTGGACGATGATATCATTCCCATATTGAGAAATGGTATTGAACTAAATGTTATATAATTTATTACAAAATTATTATAATTTAATCATAATTAATATTTTTTTATTTTCATCATTATAACTATCCATGTATGTTGTTGCAGAAAAAAAAAAGATTACACCATGACCCGAAGACGGAAAGTCGTACGTATGCACGTGTAGTGATTTATTTTTCCATAGAATGGATAGAAGGTGGAAAATGGGTGTTGAATAACCATAATAACATCAAATTATATATGAGATATATGATTTCTTACTAAATAATTTAAATATTATAGGAAGATAATGTTGAAGAAGAAATGATCCTGAGAGAGTCAGTAAAGGAGATTACCACTTCTTCGGAGAGCTCCCTCTAAATATCCTCTTAAAGGCATTAATGTTGATATTTTGAGAATACCAACACCTATATAATGTGAATAAGTAAGTTTATAAGAAGCAGTTTCATGTTATTGATGATCTTTAAGGATTAAATTTAATTAAATTAGTGTGGGAGGTGGTTTCCTTTTATAATTGAGGTGAGGGGCACTTTTAAAATCTCAAAAATATATTAAATTATAATAAAATCTATCTCAATCCAAATACCAAAAAATTTCATTTATTATAATATATAATGACATAAGGTTGTAATATCATCAGACAATAAATTTTAGACAAGTATTTATGTCAATATAAACCTTATAATTTCAATTATCCCTTTGTTATTCTATTTTAATTTTAAGTAAGGTACAAATTATTCAATATTAAAATAGAGTAATTTTTTACTTATTTGATTAAAATTACACAAATAATGAATAATTTAGAATATTTTGTGTAAAATAATAATTATTCTATATTTACAAAACTTTATTTTATTTTTAAATAATCTAATAATATATAATATCGATAAAAAATCAATATTGTCAATTTTGACACAAATGAATAAGTTGTTTTTTCAAAATATCAATATAAGATGTTATCCTATTAAAAATATTTTATTACATACCTAAAGGGTCAAGTCCATCTATGAATTTTTTTTTATAAATATAAATTATACTAAATTATATTTATTTTAATATTTTAATAACAATAATTTGGTATTTCCATTAATAAAATAATTACTACATAAGTATTTTATAATTATTTAAAATACTTATATTTTGAATAAAAATTAAAAATATATTATGATAATGTATATAATTATTCTAGTTTTTAGATTAATATTTTTAGTTAAATATATATTATGGAAAATCATATATTAAAAATGTTTCATTTATTAAAACATTAATATAAAAAAATTAACATCATTTAAATAAAATATTACAAGTGTCATTATCCACTCTATATGGCTCCAAGTGGTTAATAAATTGACTTTTTGATGATTATGGTATGGATATATTGAACCAATAATAGTTGGTCAACTGTTATTTTCTTTTAATTAATATAATTATTTATAAAAAAATTATTTTTTTGACTTCTATAAAATTATATAATTTTTGCATCATTAATGTGTATGCTATTAAGGTAAATTTTTATTGCATAAAAATATGAAATAAACTTACATGATAAATAAAAGAATCTAAATAAAAATGAGTATTTATAGTTTATTTTTTATTCCACATAAAGTTATATTAAAAATGATATGGTTATAAAACTTTGAGTAAGACATATATAAATTTTCTTTAAATAAAATATATTAAATGTCATAATATAATACAAGTGGCTTCCATTGCGTATAATCTTGATCCAAAGATATTTTAGGTTGACAATCACTCATCAAATCATATTAGGACAAGTGTTAATGTAATTTTATATTTTTATTTCTACCCTTAATTACTAGATTTACCATTTTACCATATTAATAAAAATTAATGAAGTCAAAATTCATAATAACTAAAAATAAATGATTTAAATTTAAATAATTTGGACCTACTTATTCCAAATATGGAATTCATTTTTACAAATTTAAAACATTGATGTTTTCGTAATTAATTTAAAATTAATAATATTTTTGGAATGAAAAACCAGTTTTAGATGTTAAAACCTAACAAAAGATTGAAATGTTTTTATATCAAAATTCTTTCTACAATTAATGCCCACAACATAAATTATATTGAACGATAAAAATATAATTTATTTATACGTTAAAATAGTTCAAAAATATTACTTATCAATTAAAATTATATCGATAAAGAAACTGTTTTCAAGTAAATTTAGTGTATTTTTATTATTCATCAAAACATCAATGTTATATGAAAAATATAAAAAAAATAATCCATTGTAAGGTTTTGTATTCCACTTTAAAATAACATTTATCTCTTACAAAATAGAATATATAGAAGTGTCAAAACTAGATTTTAAAATACTACTTTTATCCAAAAAATAAATTGTTTTCTTTTATATACTCTATAAAATAGATAATATGATTTTTAAAAATATGATCAAATATATTAAAAATGTATTAAATTAATAAAATCCATAAAATAGTTTTTATTGTTTTACAAACCTACTTATTTTAATTTAAATATTTTTCAGAGGAAAGTTGATATTATTCATATATGTCATTATACTGAATAGATTATAAGGTAACATGATACTATTTAGTTGTTCTCCGAAACATGGTATTGTGGGAAATGGATTTATCAAAATAAACTGAAATTGTGTGTAACACAATCCAAGAATAGTGTTGTATATTCTACTAGCTAGGCCAGTGTTGCGTATAGAACAAGAATACCTTGGTGTAGAGTATAATACAAGACATCAAATAAATATCTCATAAAAATATCATGGTGTTACAATTAGTACATTTTACCACACATTTATTAAAATTATTTATTAAAATCACTATTCTGGTTTGTATCTGCTAAATTGTTCAAGTTTTTTTTGGTTCATTAGTTTTTATTCAAGTACTTTAATTATGGTTCCGAAATATCTATAAATTTTCTAACAATAATATTTTCATATATATTCATTATATAAATATTTACAATAATATATGAAATTAGTTACAGAAAGATGAATTACATTGTTCAAGGAGATGGTAGGAATTATGTACCCATAAATGATGTTTTCACTTTTCGATGAAAAGACTGAATAAAAATTAATAATAACTCTCATTTTATTTATAATTATTATATCATATTTATCATATATATATATATATATATTAAATCTATATTTATTACCATCCAAGTAAAAATGAAAATGAAAATGAAACATATCGCTTCATGGAGGTGGTAGTCCACACATACGCATGTGAGACATTACCGTTTTACAAAAAAATTGGAAGGTAAGAAGGTAGATGTGATGTTAATATTAATTAAGTATACTTATTTCAAAAATATCATATATAAAATTTTAAATAATTGTAATAAAAATCCATGAAACATGGTATTGGAAAATGTTTTTTTATAGCTACATGTGGATGGTATGTAGTATGTATATATGAGTGATACTTTCACTTCCCATGTTATGGGAAAGAGAGTGGATATTGGTGATTTAAAAATCATAATTAAAATTAAGTATATATATTATAATTAATTTATTATTTTATGTAAAATATTATATATTTTTAGGTGGTAAATTATATGTATAAAAAAAGTTACTGGTTATGGTGATTCCCTCATCTTTGAAATATATTATTTAGGTATCCTTTTAATGATCCTAAGGATGGTCATTTAGAAATAAAATATCCCATAGAATGTTTATAATGAATTTTAGAAGTAAATTTGATAGATTATTGTTCATATATAAAGCTCCAAATAATGTTAATAAGAGAAAGGAGGGGTTCCCTTTTATAATAGAGGGGAGGGTAACCCCTTAGATTTCAAAAAAAATTAAAATATAATAAGGTAATTATATATATAAATTATTCTAAAAGGGGAGAGATTAAAATATAAGAGAATAAGTAGTTTAAATAAAATAAATTAATAAAAGTTTTATATTTATACATGTTTTTTATATCATATATTTTTTTTAACAGCTTAGTTATTGTTTTTTATCCTTAACCACCATAAAAAAATTCACTCTTAAAGGGTTTTAGTTTTACAAATTTGGTAAATTTTGACTCATAAAAAGAGTAATGGTTATATTTAATATCATTTACATTCCTAATTTTTTTGTTGAAATATTTAAATATTTTTTTAAATAATTTAATAAAATATTATTATCATAAAATATAATTTATGTCTATTTTGACACAATTCATTTAATTTGACATAAATGACATAAGTAAAAATTTTGGATTCAAATATAATTAATTAAAAAATATAAACATGTCATCATCATATTAGAAATTCATGTAACACTATAACTCTATCAAATTATATAACTTTATTATTTTTAAAAAACCATTTATTTATTTTTTCTAATAATTGAATAAATATTATACTAGTGTTGTGAATGAATATATTATAATTTAATAATCCATAAAAATTGGAAATAAATTTTCATCGTTAGATTAAATATTTTATTCTAGAAATATACATTTATATTAATTCATAGAATTATTATATCCCTATATAAAGACATCAGAGATATTTAAAATTAAGAGAGTGACACTTTTTTTAAAGTAAACTAGAGGAATTTTATTAAAAAAGGAGGGATTACATCAGACGAAAGGATGAAGTTTTGTTTACATCACGAATATAAAGTGGGATCAACTCAGCATAGAGATCATCACTCCACGTAATAGCATGGGCAAAACCCACGTTTTCCAGAGCATCAGCAATCCTGTTGGCTTCTCTATAAGTGTGCGTTGCAATAAAGCTGATGGAGGAGAGAGACTGAAGGCAGTCAATCCAGTGGGAAGTGAGCTCCCAAGCTAGGTGAACTATACCCTTCCAAATAGCTTGAACAATGGTAGATGAATCACTCTCAATCCATATGTTGCTCCAATTACGGGCTTTCGCAAATGAGATGGCATGGATAACACTCCACATCTCAGCTTCTAAGGAGGATGAAAATCCACATGAGCCGTAGAAGCATCCAAGGATCTGGTCCAAATGATATCTGAAGATGCCACCACAACCCGCTGGTCCCGGATTGCCTTTGGAGGCCCTGTCCAAATTTATTTTAATCCACCCCGTAGGCGGAGGTTGCCAAAAAACTTCCATTGTAAATTTGGGACGAGGAAATTTCCCATCAACTCCAATGTGCGTCAAGATCCCAAGATCTCTAACAGAGTTAGAGCAGTGATCATTCTGAATCGAGGCCGCCTCTCGAACAACAATGAGAATTCGCATTTTACCTGCATTGAGATTAAATATGTTTTTGCGAAATATGTAGTCATTCCTGCCATACCAGATCACATGAAGAATCTATGCAATAGCCGCCATAAAAAGATTCCTAATTTTCTTAGAATCCAAGGTTTTCATGCATCTCTGAATCTGCGAAATTATAGATGTACCAAACAACCATCAGCAGTCAAATATATCAAATACATGGTTCCATAGAGCAGAAGCCATATCACAAGATAGAAAGAGATGATTGATATCCTCCCTATGCTGATTACACATACAACATTTAGAGCAGAGGTTGACCCCGAAAGCCTGTAAACAAAAGTCGATGGGAATCCTACCATGTTCAATACGCCACACCAAGGTGAATCTCGAGGGTTTTATCCACGCTTTGTTAAAGTTTTTGATCCAGTCTAGAAAGTTGTTATCATTGTTGAAAAGGAAGTTGTAATTACTCTTAGAGTCTAAGGTTCCATTATGCACAGGCTCCCATATAATAAAATCATCATTTTTCAAGAAGGAGTAGGAGTCAACAATGTTCTTGATTTCATCTGGAAGAGAGTCATTTTGAGAGTGCATAATGTTCTTTATGGTATCATTGATGTTCGAGGGGGAGTGACTAGGAGACAATAAAGAAATAATGGGGGAGCCTGTCTAATTTTCTAGCCAAAATTTTAAGTTGGAATCTTTATTGACCATCCATCTAGAATTAGTCATAATAACATTGAACGAACATTTGATGGAAGTCCAAATAGAAGACGTGAAAAAATCAAAAAAAAAATCCTCAGTTTTTCAAGAAAGCGAGCTCTAATAAAGGAAGTATCAGACGAGTTATTACAAATAAGGTTCCATGTCAGCTTGGCCTGAAGGGCATCATTAACGAAAGTCAGATTTTTTATGCCAATTCCACCCTTATCTATGGGTTTACAACAGGTGGACCAGGTTATGGTGACCATTTTCCTTTCAAGAGTACTCCCTGTCCAAACAAAGTTTTTGATGGCAGTATTAATGCGTTTTAAGAGACTTTCCGGCCATTTGTAAATCATCATAGAGTAGACAAGTTTAGAGACAATAGTGGATTTAACTAAGAAAATTCTACCAGCCATAGAAAGATTTTTCCCTTTCCAGGAGGAAAGGTTCTGAAGAGTATGATCAATGATAGAAGAGAAATAGGTAGCCTTAGGTCTTCCCCAAAAGATAGGGACACCCAGGTAAGTAAAGGGAAACGTACCTTCCCTAATTCCAAGATCGTTTGTGATCCTGCTTTTCCTGCCAGAGGGGAACTCTTTTCCAAATTAAATTTAAGATTTTTTCCAATTGATATGTTTCCCAGAGACAGGCTCATAGTGAGAGAGGATTACTTTTAAATTGTTTAAATTCCATTTGTCCCCTTTCAAAAAAAGGATTATGTCATCCGCATACAAGGGGTGAGAGGGGGCATTCAGGTTCCTGGAGGTAGATATCGGATTAAGGTCACCATTTTCAACGAATTGTGAGATAAGTCTGCTTAAATAGTCTTCAGCAATGGAGAAAAGGATGGCAGAGAGGGGTTACCCCTGTCGAACCCCCTTATAACATTTGATGTACCCCTTTGGGTATCCATTTAAGAGGATAGAGATGTGGGCCAAATTAAACAAGGTTCTGCTATTGTTTAGGAAAGTATCATTGAAGCCAAAGTTGGAGAGGTTTTTAATTATAAAATTCCAATCAATAGTGTCTAAGGCTTTGGCAATATCATGTTTTATAGCAACATTCCCTCCTCTTGTTTTCCTGTTGAGGAGATTCATTGATTCAGAGGCAAGACAAATACAATTTTGGATTGATCTGCCTGTTGTGAAACCAAATTGATTCCAGGAAACAATTCTATTACTAATTGGAGAAATTATATTGGCAATGGGTTTGGTAATAATTTTCATGAGGGAATTTATCAAAGAGATGGGTCGGAAGCTGTGGAGATCATCAGCATTTTCAGTTTTGGTAATAATTTGATTTATTCTTATCACACGTGAAGAAAAATATTATAAGATTGTTAAAAAATTTGATTGAAAATATATTTAATATATTTCATTAAACTAATCATCCAATATAAAATAATTTAATTTATAAATATAAATATAAAATTCATGCATGAATGTTTTTTTCACAAAATATATTACAATTTCATTCAATTTTTTTTATTTTCATTTATAATCAATTGATAACCAATGAATTTATTTTAAATATGTGACTTACCATGCCTCCCAGGACTATTAATTTTCTAGTTTGGGTTATTAGAGGTGTTCCATATGAGGATTGGGGTGGTTCAAGCTGTTTTTTGTGGAGGCTGGAGGTGCAAAAGAGAATTTTCAAGGAATAAACTCCATGTATAGTTTACAAAACACAAACCTATGATTCATGGATTATACAACTATTTAGTTCATGAATTTGAAACTAGATACGGTGGAATCATTGATGCATATTAAACATTGTGTAAGTGGAAATCAAAACTTGTATTAAATAAATACTGATGTGATGCATTTTTTTGAAAAAAGATGGATGTTTTTATATACATGGGGATTACAGGGTGTGTAATTGTTACATGATGAGAAACCAACATGTTTCATAGTTATATATTCTTTTCCTAGAAAAAATTTAATCATTCTTACACAAATATTTCTCTTTCATTTTCAACGACCCTATGCCCTATATGAGTATCTCCAAGCCACCATTTTCCAAATTTTGTTAGTTGTTTTCGGTGGATCCTCATTTGTGATTCATGGCCAGTAATTCTTATTTCTATATAGTATTTTTTTCATTATTATCTTGGGGATTTATTTTGGATAGGTGGTTTTAGTTTAGGGGTATGATTTCAGATATTTGTTCATAGTTATTGTGTATAATTTAGGCTAATACAATTTCAATGATGAGCTACATGTCATGTGTGGTTGATTTGTGCTAGATTCTTTGGTAGTGAGGCAATAATTAATCTGTTAATAATGATTGAAATAAACTGGCCTAGATATGGTTAATGGGATTGAAATGGATAATTAATAAATAATGTATGTCCGATGGGGTCAAATTTCAAGGATTCTTAATAAGGAAACGATTTGGATGTATCACATGAATTCATTGGAAACTTGATATTTATCTTGTGCCTTTTGTGGTGTTATGTGTTCAGAGGTGGTTACAAATGTGAATATGTGGTTATTTGGTTAGTTTTTTTTTGGACCCATAGGTTGGGAATATATGTGTATATATGTATGTACTTATATATATATATATATATATATATATATATATATTCACACCACCACATCGAGCACTATCTGTCAACACCCACATGGTCTTGCGAGGTTTTTTTCCCAATATCTGATGAGGGGGGTGGATTGAAAGGTACCCACTCTATCACAAAGTCTCTTTTAGTAGAGGTAGGTATTTCATAGTCTATGAATTCAAGTTGTCTGATAGTATACTAGATGGTGGATGTGATAGCTTAGGTTTCTTTGGGTGAGATGTGATGTGGCTGGGCTTATAGAGGGTGAGCCTAGGTGTCTACAGGAAATATGTGGCATAGATTGAGTGTCTATGAGTAGGATGAGATGGTATACAACTGATTATTTTGGGGGTCAATCATGGTAGGATTATAGATCATGGTTTATATCATTAATGTTCTAGATAGAATACTTCTCTAGTTATGGATGTGGTTGTGTTGAGGACTTGGCTTTTTCAAGACAGACATTATGTGGCAATTCTTGTGGAGCATAATGTCCTTGTTTCTTTGAGTGAGATATGTTGTGACCATGCATTTGGGGTGGTGAGTTATAAATAATAGATGAGAGATCCATGATGTACATCATTGTGGTGTGAGAGTAGCATACTAGTGGGAAAAAATGTGAGGAAAGATTTATCAATGTGATTCATATTATATTAGATTACATTTCATGCATTATTTACTAATAATTCCTTGGTGAGGTGTCAGATGGAATATTAACCTATTTAATTGTTGTTTGTTCTACAATTTTCTCACTGTTGCATTTTTATGCTTCTCACACATGCACACAAGAGATTTCAGTTTTCCTACTGAGTATACTTGTATACTAACCCAAACTATATAGACTATTATTAGGTATCTAAGAGGATTACATAGACTATTCAGGGTACTACTATCTTATACCACATACAGATTCTATATTGTTTCTTTATATTTTCTTCTAGGTATTTCCTTTAGGTACTTTTCTCTATATTAGTTTGGTTTTTACATGAATTGAAAGATATTTATGGTTTCGTTTTATATTATTTCATGGATTTTTCTTGGCTAATTCATCTTATCTTCCAATACTATGTTATTATAAGGTTAATGGACCACATTTCAGGAGATTTTTATATCCTCGGTACTAGTCACTACGCTAGGTACATCTCAATGTGGGACTTAGGGGTCATTATCTCTCTCCACTATTGAGGTATCATTGAAGGGAGGGGGTCATGAGAGAGTAGTTTTTAAGAGGATGGTATAGATAAATGATGGCGTTTGCAGTTAGGAAGATTATGGATTACATGTTTTAGTTTGGAAACAGTTCTAGTTGACCATGGTGCATGACATAGTTCAGGTAGATCAGCTAAGGCATGGGACATTAGGCCCCATTATCAAGTATATGGAATATGATATTATTAAACAATAGTGTGAGGTTGACCTATTTGGATTGTATATTCCTTGGAGAGGAACATGCATCATGGTGGCTCATGTTCTTTTTTTAATTGGTTTATTTTGGGATGGATAAATTTTTAAATGTTAATTAAAATAAATCAAAATGAAATTTTGTACCATCGAGCATAAGATGTTCTTGTTTTATTTTCAACTATGAATCATTTTCATCATCCATGTGTGAATCATGCTATTGAGGTTTAGTACGGTGAATTTGTTGATACCCAAAGGGTTCATTTGGTAGAGAAGGATGAGCCTTGGGAAAGGGTGTTGCGCTATTTTCAGCAGTAGACTATTTGGAAAGTACGAGGGTAATGTTTTAGAAAAAGATACAAAGATATGGTTGGAGGTTATCGAGATCTCTTTTAGTTTGAGATGGACCTCGGTGTGATACAGTGTCCCATTAGAGGCAATTCACTTGTGGAGGGATGTGTTTCAGTGGTGTACAATGTTTCTGGGTGTGTGGAAGGATGTAGTAGTTTCTTAGGTCAACATTCAAAATGAGTTCTGGTAAGAGTTCCTTTTTTTACCATTAATGTAGTAAATATGTAAGAGTTTCATTATCTTCATTTGGGGTGTCTGTTAATATAAGTGTTTGGAATCATGAAAAAGTAATTTCTATGCATTACCATGATCTTATAATACATAAGGAGAGTCATCTAAGACATCTTGTGTAGGCACTCCCTCCTTCTATCTAGTATAAAATTACTACTATTACATTTCTAATGTATTTAGAAGTTCATGAGAAGATAGAGGTGACCACAAGGTTTCAATCATGAAGAGTTTTACAATGATAGAAGAACCGATAGTGTTCTTCAAGGATTAGAGTTATCTGTGGAAGGTCCCCAACACCAAGCCCGTTGAGGGTTTTACTAGTTGGGATTTGACCTCATAAGTTTCCTTTTCAGCCTTAATGGGACAATGGTTTCCATTCTTTTCCTTGGGTATTTTAGAACCTATTTTTTTGTTATGGGGTTCATTTCCATAGAAAATATCAATGCGTAGTGGCTCCCCAAGATCTATTTGGTGGAGGTGGACATGTTTAACATCATCCTCCAAAACAGTTTTTAGTGATACCATTTTAGTAATATGGGATACAGGGTTATAATCATCTGAGGGTAGATGGGGAACGAAGACACCAACCTAAAGAAGTTCCTTATTTTCAAAGGCCTCAACCCGAGCGTTGTTGTGTAAGTGTTCATAAAATGAGAGATATAGAACATGGGTATGATATGTTTCACACAGTGGATTCAACACTTCTAAAGGGTCCTGAGATTTTTATAGATATGATCTGTTTATTTATTACCCTTATTTGTGCCTTGTTTTATTCATGATATTTGAACTCATTTGTTTCACCCACTCTATTCCATTGTCTATGAGTATGTTTATCAAGTCTTCTTGTTCCCCTGTTGTTGAATATGCCATTTAGAGGCAAGAAAAACTCATTTGATGTGAGTCATTTCTGTTGACTATGGATAGGTCAACATCTATACCATGGAGATATTTTCTAACTATATATGGAGCCATATGTAGTTATCATCAACATCAAATATTGTTATTCCATGCATTACATTATTGACTAATTCTGGAGGAGAGTCCTTTTCTCATATGTTGATGCTCTATTTCTAGTTTATGATGGCAATTGGGGTTGTTAGGTGGGATGTTTATTTCGAAAGGCCATTTTTTATGGATGTGATTTTCATGGAATCAAAGGAATCTATGAAAGTGGATGTACACATGTCTTTGGAGTATTTATTGGATATTTTCCAATAAGAGATTATGATTATAACCTATCAACATGATGTTGATTTCTGGACCAACATATATCATGGTACGTGACTTATTGTTATGGCTCTTTATCAGATGAAACCATCTGAGTTATGGGGGTTAAGGATTTAGATAAATTATCAGATGTAAAATGGGTGTATCTAGACCAGTGTGTCATCATGGGGTTATCTGGTACTGTTCATTAAGAAGGAATATTGATTTTTGAGGTTTTGTATTGACTTCTGGAGGTTGAATCGAGTGAAGATCAAGAGTACTTACCCTATTTAAAAGATATATGATATTTTCAACCATATGAGAGGGTAAAAGGAGTTTTATATGATCGATATATGTTTTGGATATCTCAATTTGATGGTAAAGGATGGGGATATTCTGGATACTACCTTCAGATGCAGGAATGTTGACTTTGAGTTTGAAGAAATTCTATTCGGTCTTATAGACACACTAACCCTGTACATGGGTCTTATTGTCTTTATGTTATAGGATTTACTAGACTGGTTATTCATTGAGTTAATCGTTGATATATTGATCTACTTGAAGTAATAGGATGATCATGCCGATCATCTTATGTGTATGTTGAATGTTCTTTGATGTCACTAGCTATATGGAATGTTTTCCAGGTGTATAATTGTGATACCGAGGGTGCATTTCCATAGGCATTTCATGTGCCTATGGGGTGGTATAGTGGATCCATTGAATTTTTTAGATGTTTTTTTTGTGAGAAAATCCAAGACCATGGAAGAGGTTCATGATTTTCTAGTTTATGAAGGATATTATCATAGGGTTGTGCCTAATTTCTCTCGAGATAAAGCCCCATTGATAACATTTACTAGGAAGGAAATAAATTTAGTGTGGACTGATTAGTGATAGGTAAAATTCAGATACCAAATGGGGATATGGTTAGTTCTTGAGTGATTCGGTTTTCTGATGTGGGTGTGATATTTGAGGGGTTGTGTGATTTTTAGATTTGGGATTGGGATATGTGTATATTCAATAATGTGTATTGAGCTCTTTTGGTTATAAGATGTTACATCCCCATGAGATTAACTATGCCACCTATGATCTATAAGTACAAGTATTTGTGTTTGCATTGATGTTGTGGAGGAATTATCTCATTGTCGAGAACATTGTGGTCTTCACATATTATAAGAGAATGAGATATATCTTTATATAGCATGATTTGTACATTTTTATGTTGATGTGGATATAGTTTCTTTTGAATGATGATTTTGATATGTACTACACCATAGAAAAATGGAATGTTTTGGATGGTTCCTTCAGAAGGAAGTTAGATAAGGATGTTGTTCAAGAGTTTGGGGATTCATGGAGAGCAGTGGGGGAGTTGATAGTCTTGAACATACATGAAATGATGGATGATGAATTATATTGATTGTTTCAGATGACATTGTAGTTATCTTTGATACAGCAGATAGTGGAGTCTCACTAGGAAGGCTCATAGGTAGAGGTGATGCACGATCATATTGTCCATGGTGATGCTATAGAGGGATGGTAAGAGGATGGTCAGAACCGAGTGTTTCTTTGTGGGAGGTTTTTTTCTCTTATATATGCCTGGGGGAGTCATTCATGAGTTTTATAGACCACCTTTTTAGGTAAAATTATGAATTTCAATGATTTACCAGTGTTTTAGGACGTGTTTTTTGTGTCATGTGAAAAAATAGGAGGTTGAAGAGTTCTGGGACATGTGTTTGGAATTCAAGTTGCTAAATTATGGTATTTGGGTTCTTGTAATTTTGTTACATATTTTGTATGTTCTTGAGTAGAAGATGTATAAGATCTTGATGGAATTATTCAAAGGGTTACACCGAGTTCATGGGGGTTTTGATGTTATCTGTGTGATCGTGGATCAATTTATGAAATCATACACCTTCTTAGTAATCAAGAAGTATGGCGTAGTAGATACTTTTTATTTGAGATATGTGGATGATGTGGTGTGGTTTCGTGAAGTTTTGAGTTCCATCATCGTGTATTAGTATAATGTTTTACCTCATGAGGATGGAGGGGATTGCAACATTCTTTTGGAACATCATTACACCTGAATAGTTCTTTATACTATTCAATATACGGTAAGATAGATTAGACCATCTAGATGCTAAAATATATGTAGTTAGATGGCATAATGGAATTTAGTGGATCTTGGTTGTGACCATTTCCCGTTTTTGAGTTTTATTATAATTAAATCTATCACTCATCCATTGGTATAACCCCATTTGAGCCTTTTTACATGAGATGATTCCATTATACATTATTCTAGATAAAGGTTGGGGAGGTAGTAGTACTTGGACCTGATGTGGTGCAGATAATGATAGATAAGGGTCATCTTTTTCATGATTGGATGAAAGTATCGATGAATAGAAAATATTCATATGCCGATCATAGGAGGAGGCATGTAGAGTCCATGGTTGGGGACCATAGGTTCTTGAAGGTTTCCCATTGATGAGAGTAGATGATGTTTAGAATATGGAGTAAGATTTATCCAATGTTTTCTGGGAACTTTGAGGAGTTTGGGTGATTTAGCGATGTTGCGTATTAGTTTTAATTTCTATTTCATATAGTGTGGATCCAAGATTTATTCCGTGTATAGAAGATTTCTTGATATCTTCATGATGAATCTCATGCAAATGACTGTGGAGAGTTGGATATCTATGATGACATAGTGTTCCTAGAGAAGACAGCCGAGATCCAAGATTTCTAAAAGAAGGCACTGCATAGAAGGACCATTCCTTTAGTTAGTGTATTGTGGAGGCATGGTGGTCTGTAAGAGAGTACTTAGGAAAGGCAAACAGAAGATGAATGCCTATTAGTTATAGTTTTTTTAGTGCTTCTTTATCTATTTTTCTTTGTGTGGTGATGTTTGGATCGTTCTATTTTATGATATGTGTTGTTTTCCCTTGATGTGATGTCTGTTTTCTGATGTGTGATAAATTATTAACATATTAAAAGGATAGTAATTGATTTCTAGTAGAGACATATTAACTAAGATGAAATTAAATACATGTGGTTGAGTCAGTGTCACCCAAAGTGAATAATATCTTGACATGGAGGACATAATTTCCTGATACGTGTGTTCAGGGTGGTGTAGTTAGTTTCATAGTGTGGTTATTGGTTTGGGAAACATAGAGGATGATATTTTTGTGTGGTAGTGTGTTAGTGTGATAGGTGGTGATTTTTGGATGTGTGGTGATATGTTTGTGTATGCTATTTTTTAGAAATTTTGTTTGGTGTGTTTGGAAGGTGGTAGTTTTTGGGGTATGATGAGATCATAGATGGGTATCTCATAGGGTGGTCCTTCAGAAACCATTCTTTATGGGGTTGGTTTTAGATTTCGGATGGAGAGAATATTTTGAGAGGTATCTAATGTAAAATTTCATGCCTCCAGGTCTATTAATTTTCCATTTTTTTGTTTGAGCTGTTTCAGAGGAGGATTATGGTGGTTTCTGGTGTTTTTAATCGAGATTGGAGGTGTAACAGAGCTACTGCAAGGAATATAGTTCTCGTAAAGTTTTCAGGACTTGAACTAAGGATTCATCTCTTGTATAGGTGGTGATTACATAGTCAATAAATTGTTTAAGGGGGAAGAAAATAAATATATTATAGATATTTTTAGTGTAATTCATGAAGCGTGTTAAATAAATTCCAAGGAGACACATTTTCCAGATAATGTTTTAACATTCTAGAAACCCATGGAATACATTCCTTGTAATCGATACCTGAAATGAAACAAGAAGAATTATATATTTTAATTTATCTTCCCATCTCATATTTCATTCATTTTTCTATACATTATTCTCTCCCATTTTGAATGATCCCTAGGCACCTCAAGAAGATTTTATAACACCCTTTCCCCCAGTTTAGTTTTTTATTTCCCATGGATCCCATTGGCGAACTCTAGTGTGTTCTTCAACATTCCCCATGGTATTATTTCTCTCTTTTCTTATGGATTCATTTCAGTGATGTTTTTTTTGGTTTGGGGTGTAAGTTGAGTTGTGTTTTTATGAACATTGGATATGGTTTCGGTTGATCCATAGTTTCTTATCTGTGTTTGTGTTTTTCAAATGTTTATTCTTCACCTAGTAATATATAACGAGTCGTAAAATATTCTTTGATCTTGGAAATCCTTGTTTTATATTTATTGTTTATCATGTAAGATATTGTTACTCTTTTTCGTCTCTAGGTTATAATTATGTTGGAATAATCAATGTCAATTAATTGGTTAATTTAAATTAAAAGGGAAAAAGGGGAATGACTAACATGTTTTACATCATTGACTTGATTGTGATATGGTGATTGTCTGGGATCAAAATCCCACTAAATATTTTGGAATTTTTGGGGATTTTTTTTGTGATAAATAAAATATGTTGTGACTTTTGTGAATTTTATGATAATTATGATAACCTAAAATAAAAATTGGTTAACCACATATATTTGGATAATGAAATGGTTTCCCTAGGATTATGGTTTTTTTCACAAAACTCCTAAAATAATGTTAAATGTGATAAAATAACTTTCTTAAATATATAAATGACCATTCATGTGTTGTGATGTGTGGATATTCATGTGGGGAAGAGATGTATGTTTTTATGAGATTTGGGTCTGATGGGTGTGCTGTTTCCATGATTTTTGTCTAATGAGGTTGTAGTTTATTTTTTTGTTTTCTTGGGGTGTAAACATGGTGTTTTTCCTTGTTTTTTGGGGTAGAAAGATGATGTTTGTTTAGAAGTGTTATTGGGGTGGTAGGTGGCGGTAAAATGGGGAGGACGAGCTTCTTGTGATGTGTGATTGGTTTGTTTTTGATTCTTGAGTAATGATGGATTAATTAATTGGATAACAATGTTTAGAAAGGATATGTATTGTTTTGGATAATGGGATGGAAACAGGCAAGTAATAAATAAATATTTGGCTATGAGATTAAATATGGACGGGGATTAATAATGAAATGAATTGGCTAATAATGGAAATCAGTTGGAAATATGAAATGTGGTATGTGGATTGAGGGGGTTATGAATTTATTGTTGTTATAAAAAGTGATGATGTTGTGAGTTGGTTAGTGATTTTTTGAACCCCTAGATTGGGAATGTGTGTGCATATATATATATATTGTTATATTACTTGTATTTTATATATATACCCCAACCACGTTGAGTTTTATGTGCCGAACCCCATATACACACATAGGTGGAGTTTTCACTAACATCTGGTGAGGAGGACATAAGGATGGATATCCACTCTTTCTATCTCTATCATTTAGGATAGGTAGGTATTCTACATGCAATGATGGACGGTGGTGTGACAGTGTACTAGATGGTAGTTGTGATAGCCCTATTGTCTTCAAGTGATATGTGATGTGGATGTGATTTTGAGGCTTTGAGACTAGGTGTATCGATGTTACACATGACATAGAATAAGTGTCTATTGGAAGGATGAGATCAGATGTGGTGGATTATAATGGAATTTATGTATGGTAGGAGGAGGGCACAAGGTTTATGCTTTTCATGTACACGATACCCTAATGATCTGGTTTTGGTTGGGGATTTCTTATGGCCCATGTGTTTTTGGGTGATACGTGATGTGGCCATGTGTGTGGGGTAGCGATCCCAAGTGTCTTCTGGTGAGATGTGTTATGTCCATTATTAGGGGGTGGTGTGGTTTAAGGAATAGATGGTTGCATTAGGATGATCGACATTGGGCTGTGAGAGTGCCATACCAGCACGAGAGTGGTGTGAGGTACCCTTTGTCATTGTGTTTCAAGTTATATTATATTACATGGACTGAGTTATTTGGTGAGAGTGCCTTGGTGAGTTTTGGGATGAATAGTTGACCTGTTTAGTAGTTGTTGGATCTTCAGTTTTCTCATAGGTGAATTAGTATGCTTCATTGAGATGTGCATGAGAGACTTTGGGTTTCCAATGGAGAATACTTGTATACTCACCATATGTATACAACCTTATCTTTTTCAGGAGGATTATGTGGGCCATGTTGGACATTACATTCTTGGACCATGGATACATTCCATGTCCCTGCATTATCATTTCTTTTAGGTATTTCCATTGGAGTCTTTTATTTTTATTGATTTTTTATACATTCATTATGGGATAGTTTTACATTTTATTATATCTTTTCACTTATTTTCTTTCTAATGATTCATCTTATATATTGATTCTAAATTTTTATTGAGGTTACAACCTCTCATTTTATGAGATTTTTATACCATTGGTGCTAGTCGATGACTTGAGGTATAATAAAGTTGGGACTTAAGAGTCATTATCTATCTACCCTCATTGCGGTATCTTTATATGGAGGAGGTTGTGACACTACAAGCTTAAGACATATGTTTTTTAGAATTTAGTTAGTCTATCTCATACATGAAAATATAATGGATAAGTGATAACTATTACATTAAATAATGATATTTTTATACTATATAATGGTTCCTTTATACATAGTGATGCGTGTAACACAAGATATCACATAAATAAAATTTATTTCTAAATAAATATTTCATAAAATATTTTGGATTTACAAATACGACCTCTTGGGATATAATAGTGTAAAAAAGGATTCTTATTTACACAGTGAAAAGGATTCTTCTATAGGTGCAAACTGGGTATTCTGCAATTGATGAGAGGAAAGGAGCTACTCTAGGTAGTGCGAGCTTATTAAGTAATTTTTTATCATGTGGTTTTGATGCATAATTAATTTTAATGTTATTATCACGTAATAGGGGTAAAGATCTTCAAATCCATGAGATATTAATTTTTGTAATAGATTGGTAACCTCAAATGTTGTAGGGACAGAAGGATGAGTGTCTTCTACATACTCTATGATGTAGACAATGAGTTTGGGTACTCCACTATGTTAATGGGAATGATTCCTCCATAATTGTGGTTGGTAACTGCCATGGTAAAATATTGATACTATGGGGAAAATTCTGCCATTTTATTTAAAAGAGTTTAATACTCCCCTATGGATAATGGGATATAGGCTTCCATCCATGGGTGTGTGTGTTCTCTATTTACTACGGGGGTAGGTTGTCCAATAGTCATCATGGGGTGAGAGTCCCCCCATAAAACATTATACTTATAATTCCATTACTATTGATGGTGTGTTTCCTATATCCATAATAGTTAATTTTACCAATTTGTTGGATTTTGGTTCATTTAACCATGTTAGTTGGTACTCCCCTATTTGGAGGGGAACCAATACTCCAGGGGAGGGTTTGTTACTAACTCATATAAAATTGATTTTATAGTGACTTGTGATCCCCTCATATAAGTTTTTTATTTCATTTCTACTTCAAGAATAATGTAGTTAAAAAAACCACTCATAGTAAGATGGATTAATTTTTTTAATTGGGTTTTTACACCAATGATCCCCATGTGGAATGGGTGAAACTTACTATAGAGGAGTTGGTACTCAGTTACATGGGTTGGTGCGTGTCCTCAATATGTAGTGGATGATTATTGATATGATATAAGTAGGGTTATTCATCCCTTTTCGTAAAATAACTGACCATAATGTTTGGGGTTTGTGGTGCACCATCAGTGTGTTCTATTGCCCCTTAGACCCATTCATAGAAACATGGTGAATTGAGGGTCCCTCATTATGGTTATTAATGATGGGAGTTCTATCAACAAATAATAATTTTTTGGGTCTCTCACTGGGAGGGAAACCCTATAATGATTCATTAATTTTGGATTTGGTATCATATTCATCTCATTCGATAAAATAATGATAACTTTGATGGGTTAGATTAAATTAATGGTATCCTTATCAATATTTTATTGATTGTATGTCCCCCTTTATACATGGAACACATCCCATTCAATAGAAATAATGTACCATTATTTTTAGGTCATTAGTGGATGGTGCTTATTTCAAGGATTATCTATTTGTATTAAATGGATGGTGAATTGAACTACTTAATTCCACACCACCTCCTGATCATCCATTCTAGACTTAGGGAGTTTATGTGAAGGGACATATATATGTGTGATTTATTGAGGTATTTTTTAAGTAGTCCTTGATGCGATACATCTTTTTTTGTATTTTATACCAATGTTCTAGTATTTATTAGTACCAATTGAATGTTACTCCATAATATTTCATAATTCGACCATGTTTTAGAGATCCAAGTAAAGTATTTATATCATATCATTATGATTATAATATTCTACTAGATATACCATTCACATTTATTTCAGTAATTGGTGTGTGAATTATTTGGTTTAGAGGATTTTCTAGCTTCTCATTATTGGTGAGTGAGCCCAAGTAATGAAAAAATTTATGATTGGTGGCTATCCATAGATCTATTTTTTCTGAAATCATACTTTTCTAGTGTGTTTTATTTTTTGGAATATGGGATAACATAATCATTCATTAGAAAATAAGACCCATGTGATGAGTAGGGCCACCCCAAAGAAGAATTAAACCATTTTTTAAAATGTTACTATGTTTGGATATGTGAACTATTGTTATTTATGAGGTCCAATCCTGTAGTTGTGGAAATAGGGATAGTTCAATACCTTGGGTGGTGTTTTATGGATTCCATTATTCATGATCATGACATATACATTGAGTGTGTTATAGGAATTTTCCAATGTCCTATGTTGTTCCTCTTATGTCTTGGTTGAACATAAGGTGAAAAGTGGGGAGCTTTTGTGAGAAGATTTTATAATATATCAGGGGATTGTATGAAGATAAAACATTTACTGATCTATTGTTATATTTTACATTTCTATAGGATATAGAGATGTGTATAGTGGTTCAAAATGATGTTACATCTAAACCATGATATATATATGGTTAAACTAGTTCTTTTCATCATGATTTTGGCTGATGTGAGAATCCAATATAATTGGTATTCAATATTATCAGTTATTCTACCTTCTTTATGAAATATCAAGAGATTTATAGGGAGATTACTTGTGGGACCTTGGGATGTTCCATTATGATATTTGTTCCAGGGTATTATGTTTTTGATTTATTGAGATTCAGGTGGATGTAAATGTAGGATTCCAATATAATAATATGGTCATATATGATGAATGGTATCATAGATGAGTTCTATGATGCATTAATTATTGTTTTTTATTATTATAATTATGAGAATTATTGGATTTATAAAATCCTAAAATCCATATCTAGATAATGTCCATCGTGAACCTACTCTGGCTTCCCTAATATGGGCACCTAAGATGACCGGAATAATGGCTTGAGGGATAATCTTGATTCAACTAAGCTAGTGACATGTCCCATGGAATAATTCTACATCCAATGGGAAAACAATTTCATAATTAATAAATAGTGAACAATAATTCCATACCATAAATCCAACATGAATAGTCTATGTATCTGATGGACCAACCACATAAATTAGTAGTCCAATAATAAATATAATAAGAAACATGAAATAATAAATTTATTCACCATATTATAAATAAAATTATATAAATTTAATAACATTATATATATACAATTACTATAAAAAAAATTCAACTAAGAAAAAATCATAGAAACATATTCATCCATGATAACAATATAAATAATATTTCTAAATCCACATTGATTTTCTTCATGTACTAAGTGAAAAACATTCACTAGTATCAACCATATACTTGAACTATAACTCATCGATTATCCACTAAAATCCATTGGATCCTTCTAAACTTGTAATGACTATAAGTATGATAATAATTTATCAATAGTTTATTGTGACCAAGTGGTTTTTTTGTTATTTTATGATGAAAAATTTATTAATTGAGAAGTGGAAATACATTTGGTACTATCTTTTATTGTCAAAAAATAAACAAATTTTTGGATTTGGAAGTGTTTTTTAATCATTTTTTCAAAGTGATGTGTCTTTATAAAGAACAAATATCATTATACTAGTTATCAGAACTCATTATATATGTTTTTAGATAAATAATAAAAAAGAAATAATTAAAGATCAGTGATGAAGATTATTTTTGGGAGATAATTTAATAAATAATGAACAACATTTTAAAATATACAAATGTTCTACATGTAATAAAATATCATTATACGTGATTTCATACATGGGTAAATATTCATATATTCATAATGTTTTTGGTAAGGGAATATCACCATATGGTATTTCCTATGTAAGGTAACATTCATAGCTAAATGATCCACTGTGTATAAATATTTTTCATGGAGGATAATTTGTTACACACAGAAGAAAATTGAATGTATAGGTGAATAGATTACTAATGTGAATAGACCATATAGGTAAATACTTCCCATATAGTATTTTTTATACATATAGATTGGGAAGAGTTTTAATGATTTTCACATTTCAAGGAACACCTTAAAATATTAATGAAGGATGAATCTTTTGAACATATGAATTCATATAATAACTACATGTGACAGATTTCAAAAAAATTGTGTCAAGGTTATATGATTTTAATTATTTTTATGATGAATAATTACATGATTGTAAATAATTCAATATTTTAACAATAATATTTATGTATAGATGTATACACATGGAATTTATATATAGGAAACCCATGTTTTGAATGTTGAAGAGGCTGTAATATTTTTGAATTTTATTAATTTAGTTACAATTAGGTATGGAATCAATTTATATATGTTTTTTATGAAGATGAAAATTAACCTCTACTCCATGATATATGTTTTACGGTTGTTGTAGATCAATTTTGTATGTTTTTTAAAGTGATATTAATATATTGAGAATAATAATAGATGTTCTTTTTTGATATGTTTTAATAAATATTAGAGGATGAAGATATAACTTGCAGAAGAGAATGTGTTGAGAATTTAGGAATCACAATGAGGACACATTGAATCCTATTAGGGAATGTTAATTTCATTGTTTTAAAAAATATTCTATCATTTTATATAGGACAAGAGTACATGAAATGTGAATAGAACATATTGAAATACATTTGATGGATATAACCTATTAATTTTGAACCGTAATAGACTATTTTCTAGTGGTTGCATGATCTAAGATTATTTGAAGATGATATAAAGTTATAGCTACTCCTATTAATTAATGAAACTTGTAAACTATTGTGTTATTAAGGGTGTGTTCGTGTATTGTATAATATTTTAATCCATTCTATATAAATAAATGGGTAGGTTTTTTAGATGATTAAATCTTAACATGAAAACCCCTAATTCACCCCCACTCAATGGATACACAAATTCTGGCTCGACTATTCAAATGGTATTATGGAAAGCATTCATTCTTTGACTTACAGTAGTTTGTATTTTGGAGAAGAATAAAAATATCATATATATTGAAAACTAAATTAATAGTAAGCATATTCATCTCATTAATGATAAGGAATATCATATATCTAATAATAAAATGCTACCCTATTTATTATCAATTGTATATGATGTTCTTGAAGCAGTTTCAGAAGGTTTCACTCTTTAACCATTTGAATCCTAATTAATATCCAAAAAAATAGGAATCTCAATAATGATGATGAGAGATTGACACTATTCATTCCTCTCTCTAAAAAAGATAATTCCTGTGAGTTAAAGTATTTAGAACTATAAATGGAATATAGGATATGAGTAAGAACAATCATAAAGGGAACACCAAAGTTATGAAAGAGAAATTATATATTTTTGTATTGAGATACTAATATTTAAAAATTAGAGATTATGGAATTTGTTTTTGAGTTCTTTACAAGGGATAATAAAATTATAATCGATATTAGAAGCCATGTAGAAAACATAGAAGTCTCGTAATTTTTTGAAAATATATTTATAATTATTCATAATAGATTTGATCAAAAAATTTCATCTTTAAAATATAAATATCCTCAAACAATATCTCTGGTATATTTTTATTTCATTATCATTACATATGAGATATGAATCCTATCAAAGGAAGCATAATAAGTGACGGTATGTTAACCTTAAAATCTTATATGAAATAAAAGAAAAATAATTTTGTTTTTTAAGAAGAGTCTTGTGATTCTATTTCAAAATATGAAGTGGGTAAAATATTGATGAATTCATGTATTTTTTTCTTCATATTTAGGAAATTATATACATTGATGTATAAATGATTTTTTCTAATTATGTTTATTAATTTTGGATCCATTGGTAATTTTATAGAGAAGTGACTAGGAATGAAGGAATATGAAGATAAAAAAGCGAATGAAAGGCTAATAAGAACACTAAAAACGGCATGAAAATAATTGTATTATTCTAATAGATATAATAAAAAGTTCTCAAAATATAAATACAATAATTTTCTTTTAAATTTTATGATGATGATGAAAGTGAAGAAGAAGTCGATAGTGAAAATTCATGTGATGAAATTGTTGATCTATTTCTTATTGAAATAATAAATCAGGATCATTTTACTAATGATGAATGTAAGAAAAATAATGAATATTTTGAGTAAAACTATATATATTTAGTTCTAAAATATATTTTAAGTAATGTCTCCAAAAATTCAATGCTATATAAAGTGAATAAGAAGTTAAAGAAATATGTTCAAGCTATTAACAATAAGAAATAGAGCGTGAAGATTAAAAAAAATATATTATTAATAGAGGGATAAACTAGATGACATTACATGATATGATAAATATCTCCAAACCGTCCTTGATGGAAGGATAAGGGAAAATGATAATGAAATTGATATTAATCACTAGAATTTTCAAGAATCTAAACAAAAAATATCTATCTTCCAAAATTAAATAATGGAATTTTTAAAATTAACATTGAAGTGTACATCACTAAAAGATTATAAAATATCATCTTAAAGTATTAAATTCTATGAAAATTTTGTTGGAAAATGGTCTTCTATGAAGATGCAATCTATAAGAACCCTGAATGTTGCTAAAAATGGGAATTCCATTTTTTTTAATTTCATGAAATCAAATTTAACTATAAAAATAAATTCATACTAGAAACTATATTAAGGGTGATAAGAAATGAAATTTTAAGAATAATAATTAATTACTCTTCTTATATTTTGGTTCATATAATGAATCCATGATTTAAGGATAGAATTATGTTGTAATACAACTAAATAGTTTTGGATAACATAAAATAAACAAATTAAAACACTGTTTCCATGTATATTGATGTTGATATAGAGGTATTGGGAAAACATTGAAAATGCTCTGGTTCAATCATAAAAAATTCAACGAATCGAGGAATTATTTGAGTATGATGTTGAGTTGGTGTGATCCAACTCAAAGAATAAAGAATAAAATAAATTAAGGTAATTTTTTTTGAAGATATATAGAATATTCCAATATATAGAAACTATCTATGAGTGGTTTTATCATCCTTTACATCCTATATAAAATTTAGGATGTGTTATATGGTTAATAATTATTTCTAGACAAAAATAAAAAAGCATGATGGGTAGAAAGTGAATGGAAAATATAAATCTATTAAGGTTGAAAATACACTTAAGGCATCAAAATGAGAATAAGAATATATCATATAAAATGGGTGTTAATAAAAAATGACCAGAGATTTCATGCTTTGTTAGTTTTTGAAATTTTATGTATAGGGTACAATGAACACTATAAATAATGAGTCTATTAAAATAAAAGGCATTGAATATGTTTTTATTGGAAATGAAAAGTTCAAATCCATATGTTCATTATTTTTTTATGGTCTAAAACAAAATATGTAGATTGTTTCACAGAATTTTGATAAATAAAATGATATTATATCCATGAGATATTGTTTTATTATATAATTTATTGAATATAGGGTAGTTGTGACTAGATTAAAATGAATTAAATATATCATTTTCCATTTTTAGATCCATATAATATTTAGGATTTGAGAATAAAAATAGAAAATAAATTTTTTCATATAAGTTTTGGTCATATGATCTATAGAAACATGGTCGAGATAACACATATAATAAGTGTTTATGATGTCTATGATATGATATAAAATTTATATTGATATTGTTACATATTTTATAAAGTTATATTTAAAAATTCTTCAAAAACAAACATGTAGATACATAAGAATAATTCAAGGAGCATATTGGTTTTGATGTATGTGGTACATTGTGGGGAAAAAATCAAAAAAAAAATGGATTTATTTATTTTATTTCTTTATTTATGATTTCACTCTAATTAGATTTAATAATTATTCAAAAAAAATCAACCCCGGATAGGTTGTTCTAATGTTTTAGAGAAGTTATATAATGTAATGTGAATACTATATAAAATGGATTCCGATAAACAGTGATACAAAATACACAAATGAAATATTTCATAGCTATCTTAAGAATCGTTTTTTACTCATGTCTTTAGTGCACCATACAAAGTAAAACTAAATGTTGTTTTTGAAAGAAAAAATTGATATATGACATAGATCTATCAAACTATATTGAATGAACATAATAAATTTCAATTATTTTGGATACAAGATATTTCTACATAAGTGTACATTAAATAAAATCTTATTTTAGAGACCACATTCAAACATTTCTATATCTGGTATTTAATATAAGAAAAACACATACTTTAATCACATATGGGTTTTAGAAGCCCATGCATTATCAATGTAAAAGGTGGAAATCAAGAAAACCTTTAACAAAGTGGTTTTGATGGTATTTTCATTAGATACATTAAAAAAGGATGTGCATAAATATTCTATAAAAATGAAACAAGAAAAGTTATTGATTCCAATGATGTGGTTGTGCAAGAAAATTCTGATTGAAGGGTCTAAAAGGCATTTGTAGGCATAAGTTGAACCAAATATGATGTTGTTTATATTAAAAACTATTATTATATTTCCTATTCAAGTGATTATATAGAATTTGTAAAGGATTTAGATATTGATTTAGCCATTTCATGTGTTGAGGAAAACTCTTCAATCACATCCATTGTTGTTGGAGAAATCAGAGGTTCAAAAAAACATTAGATTTAAAGTATAATAGGTTAAAACTATATGAAAATTAAGTAAAATACACACCTTTTTGATTTCACAAGTTTATTAAGGAGATGCTAAATAATAATTATGGAATCAAGAGTGGATTAATTCAATGAATAATTAATTGAATTAAATAAGTAAAAATTTGACATGAGATATTATACAAAAACATGAAAATAAACATTATATATGAATAATTTATGGTTTTCAAGACATGTAGAATGAAAAATATGATGTAGTAAGAAATAAGAAATCACTAGTTTGACTGGGCCACTTATTAGTTAAATGCATTGATTTTTATGATTTTATTTCCCTAGTTGCAGTTCTTGAAACCATCAGTTTATTTATTTGCATTCAGGAACAAATGGTATTTAAGATATTCCAAATGGAAATTGTATTATCATTTCTCAATGGATATTTTTATGAAGATGTAGCCATTGAGAAACCATGTGGATTATTTTTTCATAAGGAGGATAATTATGTGTTTAAATTGACAAAGGCTTCATATGGGATGAATAAAGAATTGTGATCCTAGTATTACATAAGAGAAACAAGTTTGAAGAAGTTTTATATAAAAACATTAAGAGAGGGAAACATTGTCTACGTCAAAAATGAAAAATGGGTATCTCTTATTATAATTGTTATGGTAGATTATGTCATATTTTTTTTAGAAATGATGAAAATGTGTGTGAGAAATTTATAAATGAGATGAAAAAGTTTTTAAACTATTCTTTTAAGGGAGAGATGAAATAATTTTATAGATTACAAGTATCTGAAAATAAACGGTGCATTTAAATTTATAAATATATTCACTAAAATAAAATAATTAAAATTATTATCATAGAATAGTAAAAACCTAATTCCAATCCCATATTCATGATATCAAAATGGTGGAAATTTGATAAAGGATAGGTTGTTGATCCGAAAAAATTTAAGACATAAGTTGGAGCCTTGTTATATATCATAGCTTTAAGGCCATAGTTCATGTATAATGTTATAGACTATTCTCGATATCAACGATATCTAAAGAGTCCCATATTGTGTCTAAAAAAATAATTCTCATATACATTAGAAAAACAATTTATTTTGTGGTAGTTTATTGATTAATCATTAACCATGAGTAGCGATATCCATCAATTTACATCATGTTGTGTTATTTCAATGAGAAAATATATTTCATACTCTTCTAATATGTATATATCTCAAATCTTTCCACATAGAAAGATTATCTCCAAATATTCATAGTAAATATTACAGTTTCTAACTCAAGATCATGATTTGGATAGTTCTGGTCATCTTTTTTTTAAATTCATTAATGCATAGGTAATAACTATATCATTCGACATAAAGAAAAAACCAAGTCCTTTCTTTTATGCATCACAATAAATAAAAAATACCATTTCTCGATGGTAGAGTCAAAATCCAAGAATTCACATATCATTTATTCAATTCATCAATGAATTATTCACCTCACTTTTTCCAAATAAACACGTCCCATTGGAGATAATATGGCAATGAAAAAACTATTTGAAGCCATAATTCACACTAGATAAACCTCCTATATAACTGTTTTCATATAATAGTCTTCATAAATAAATTTATGTGGTTCTCGTGGTCCCCATAGATTTTACAGTACACCAAGATAAATAATTAACAATAAATGTTATGAATACTCTATTAATTAGATCCATAAAAATAAAGGGCACATTAATTAGTCCGAATTTTATTACTGTAAACTCTCAATGCCCATACCATTTTCGAAATGGTTTCTTTGGAACATATTCCTTATTTAAAAGAAATTGTTGATATCCAGAATAAAGATCAATCTTTAATAAATATTGAGCTCTATGAAGTTGGACAAATAAATATTCCATGAATGGTAGTTGACTCTTTTTATTCATCGTAATAGCATTGATCTCGCTATAGTAAACATATAGTCTCACAGATCTATCATTATTATTAATGGAATGAGCATGATCTACCCATGGTGAAACACCAGGGCATATAAATCAATTGTCACTTAATTCCAAATGTTGTTTCTTAAACTCTATTAACTTCACAGTGGCCATTCTAAAGAGAGTCATTGATACATGTCTCATGTTAAGCTTTAAATTTATAATGAAACTCCGTTTTATACACCAGAGGATATTTTGTTAGATACTGTTGAAATAAATAATTTTATTCTCAAATTATAGATAAATACTAAATTTGATGATCATGTTTTTCCTTCAGAGGTTATATATGATATTGTTCTCCAAGAATATCATTTAGAAAACCTAATGGAGGTGGATCTTGATATGACTTAGATGATGAATTATCACCTCTAAATATGTAAACTTAGTTATTTTCCCCATGAATCAAAATTTCCATTCCTTTATAATAAATTTATTATTTATATTTTGAATGATATTCCATAAAAATGATTATATCAAAATCAATAATAGGAGTGATTATAAAATAAACAATTTGATCATGTTTATGTGTCATTTTAGGTACTCCTCGACATATATTTGTTCTAATAAAGATTCCACTAGTTGTTTTTACTGACAAATAAATTGTTCGGTTGAATTGGAAATATTTAATGTTCATAAAAAATTGGAAGATATAAATGAATGAAATGACTTAGAATCAAATAATGATTTTACTAATATTAAGTAATGATTAAACTAATTTCCAACACATCATTAGGTACTTTAGCCTTAGCTATTTTTACTACATATGAATAACTTTTTCTCTTATTCTTTTTCAGGTGATGTTCTCTTAATGTATTGGACATTCATGTGTCTAGTGTCCCATATCCTTATAGAAGAAGCATTTAAAATTTCAAACTTCTTTTTTCCATTTCAATCATAATCCTGGTGAACTTTTTCTCCAGACATTTAACAAAATCCCATTCCCAATAGGCATGTTCCATGATTTTTATTTCAATTTTGTTTTATGTTGGAAATTACATTCTTACGTTCTTCCATTTTTCCTTATTTCGTTTTACAAACTAGTCATCATACCTATTATTATCTTTTTTCAATTTGAATATATATGGCTTGAAAAATACTTTATCTACATTAATAGAGCATTATACTATACTGTATTATGAAAACAATTTTTGAGAGATTAGTTACCTTTTTAAATTGGCATAAGACCTTCAATGAAAGGGTAAATCATTCTCCATGGATTATGTATATAGTCATCGGCATGCCTTGATAATCTTCTGAAGTTGTCTTGATATTTAACAACATTTTCATTGTCTCTCTGTCTCAGACTCTAGAATTGAATCTCCATTTCTGCTCATTGCTTACAAGAGAAATATTTTCGATGAAAATTTCCATAAAATCATTATGCTCCATATTTTCAATTTCTTCCACCTCTGTTGTGTTTTGAGTTAATGATTACCATTGATCTGTATCTCTCAAGATATGAAGAACCAATATGGTAACCTTGTCCCTTTCTTTACATCCCAAAGCATAGAATATACTCTATAAGGAATGTGCCTATTTCTCAGCTACACATGGGATTTTAGACCCATTGAATGATAAAAGTTGTTGTCGAATGAAGCAGTCTAACATTGTTACACCACATTGTCGATATTTCTACTCTATGATATTTTTCATAACCTGATCTAGTTTTCTTTATATATTTATATCTTATCAGACTCTATTTTTTGTTCCATCTTCGAAATCATTATATTTCATAGGAAGAAACATTTAAGTGGGATAGATTTATTAATAAAATTTTCACTCCTTACACTATGATCCATTCCAGAAAAATGGAATACACTATAATATATCATAATATTAGGAAACATAATACACAATATAAAACTAATAAAACACATAATGTAATTAAAAAATTTATGTATAACAGATATCTAAATCATTAGCTTGGTTTCATTTGGAATATTACCAAATACAGTTACATAGTTATTTTTCCATAATCAATGATATCGTAAATCAAGCTCCCAATGTTTCTACTAAACATGCACTGAATGAAATTGAAAGACACTTACCCCTGTAACATGAAGGCGGTGACTTAATTTATTATATTTTTACTATGAATAAGTGATCATATACAAAAGGACAGAATATTTTAGTACAATTGGAAAACTATATTCTAATATAAGTTTTATATTACAACATAAAATGAAATAAAACCTAAAAATACCTTTTGGAACATCCATATTATTTTTTATTATCCATTAATGTCAATAATAATAAATATCATGGTATCCTAGGGAAAAATAAAAAAATAAGAAAAGGGTAATCATATATTTCTAGTAATGATATTAAATAATTTGGAAGATTTTATAAATAAACATTTACAATAAGGTAAGGTGAATAAATAAAAACAAATTTCATTAAAACATAGTCTGGAGCATAATATATAAGGAATAAAAGATAGTCAAATAATTTCGTATATACAATCACATGAGAATGATATTAACTTTGGAAGTTCTATTAGATGGAAAATAACATGGATTATCAATAAATATTCTCGTAATAAGGACATTTATAATGTGGGGAATCATAAACATACCCACAAGGCATTGACCAAGATGTATACATAAATGGGTAATGCCTTAGCCAAAACATGGTCTAGTTTGTATAATGGGACCTAGCAATGCATCAATGGGCTATAACAGGCCCCACCTAACATTTACTATGTCCAATGCATTCCACATATAAAAGGGGTCCAAGATAATAAACATATACATTTATATTAAAACTAGCATATGAATTGTGGATAATTTACCGAATCATTTTACATAATCATAAACTATCTAGATTAATATGGAAAATGGTATAAATATAGTATATCCCTAGTCAAAATAACCATAAAACATTAAATAAAATATGGTGTATGGTATCATAAGAAATCAACCTCAATTAAGAACTATATATTAATATCATGGTTACCTATGGATTGAAATGGGTATCACAATGGTGGCATAAGGCATAAAAAATCATGGTATCACAATGGTGTCCATGAAAGAATGGATGTAAATCATATATGGAAATTAATAATGTAAAATAGTCATATATAATGATAATTTATGTCAAAGTGATGTGAAAACATATAAAAAATGTGTTCAATATACATTGAAATGAGCCACTTTAGTGGAGTTTAATGGAAACTATAAAAGAGTTTTTAAAGAGGGAAAATGAATAATTTTTTTTTCATTAAACTATAAATACAAAAAAATAGTTTTATATGAAAAATATGATATTTTATAAAAATATTATTGGATTAAAAAATATTTTGGAGTGTACATTAAAATGGGGAATAAATTGGGAGGTTCCATTTAATCAGGCATTCTTATTGGGTGGAATTTATTCGGGATCCTTATAAAACATGTATTTCCCCATCAAAGAAACAAGAATTGAGATAGGTACATATTTTTGGAATGTAAAAACAGAATTTATGGGTAGTAAATAAGAAAAATTAAGAATGAAATTGGGGTAGATAGGGAAACCATAACCTAAAGAAAAAAGTGGATGTTTGAGGAGAATCCCATAAATTATGTACCAAAGTATTCTAGGCGTGTTCTTAATGTCCTGGACAGTCAAATTAGATTCATTAATTATATAATTAAGAAACATTTCAATATATACAATATTTATTATAATTTTATTAAGTTCATGTATGACTTTTTTGTTGAGTTATAAGATTCAATTTCTTCATTTCATGTGTTTTTTTTCTTGGGTTTTTTTGATCTACTCAATTTCATACTATTAGAAAAGTACATTTAAATTTGGAATAGCTCTCCAAAACTGATATTATATGTTATTAATGAACTTATAGAAGTTTAAATGATCTTATATATAATTTTGATATATGGTATGATAAAGGTTCATCAGATTAAACTATAATGAAAATGATATAATTTATTTTTGATGTTTTTACAACTATTATAAACATATTAAATTTTATTTAATATCATGTCTATATAACGGTTCCAGGATATTATATAACTTATAATATGTATAATTAAATAATATTTAAACATAATAATTGTTTAATGTCTAGTATTAAAGTTTTTAATTGATAATGAAAAATCATTATACATGATGGCGGTTAATCGACACATAAAAAATGTTGGTTTCATTTTTAGAATAAAATGGAGAGTAGTGGGGGTCTGGTTATAGATATTACATTAACATTATAAAAATATTTTATATAAAATATAATTGAGTTATCATTATTTTTTTGATAGAGGAAGCAATGAGAGTATAAAAAAATAAAATAAAATAAAATAATGAAATTAAAAGAAAAAGAAAATGGATCTTACCTCTTGTATAGCGTCTCCTTGAGAACCACCATAAGGCACATGTGATTGGTCTTTGAGTGAGACCAAAAAGACAATTACATTGTTAATAGTTTTGGGATAGTATGTTTTCAGAGGATAATAAATCCCTAAATCATATAATATTATGGTAGAAGGGGTGGTGTGGGTGGTATTTATGGTGGAGGAGAGGGATGATTTTGAATATTTTTTTTCATTTTTTATTATTTTGGCCCATTAATATTAATTGTATTGAATATTATAAACAATAAAGTAACTAGAGACTTCGAGTTAGAGATAAAGGCCACAAACATTATCCATGAATCAACCATGACTCAATTGTTTTTCATTTACTTATAATGTTAAATATCTAAAATTACTGTATTTTACTATTCATAAAAAAATCAAATATTTTTGAAAGAACAAAACCCTAAAACATTATATATTATAAAATATTTTAATACACACTGAAAGATTAATTATGGTCACAAATAATTATACTAAAAGTATAATAACACAAAATATTAATTTTTGAATCTATTTTATAGAAATAAATTTTCTATAAAATCATTATAGTAATTATAAATTTGTAAGTAAACATTTACCATTCACGAAAGATCCCACCCCTAATTTACTATTTTTAAAACATGTATTTAATTATTAAATTATATAAATATATCATATTTTAATTTCTATGATTCCTAAATTTTATTTATACTTTCATAGGATTATTTATTATTATATTATATAGATTACAATTTATAATTGTCTCATATTTTTTCCAATGATTATGTTAATATTAAATATAATATCACAATTCATTTAATATATATGTTTCATGAAACATTATTTACAGAAGATGTTAAATTTAAAATAGAAATACCATAAAATTGGGGGGGTGTTGCATCCCCCCTTTATAATTCCCTCTATATAAATCCCCCCATGGTATATGTCACATGAACACTCCATGTGTTTGGAAAATAGTCAATAATTGTAGTCTTCCACATTGTAGTGCTCACTAAGATGGTCTTCCGCAATGTACTATTTCATTTTAATAAGAATGCCCTCTACTTTCCAAATTAATAGTGGAAAATTCCTTGTATCAACATGCATGTTGGAAGATAAAGTGATTCATTCATTATGCCTTGTCATTTAAAAGTGATATTTTCTATTAGAGGATAACCTAAGGAAACAATACTTTTTTGTTGCTCCAATGGATCATCATCCTTCCAAAAAATAGGGGAGATTCCTACTAATACCTCTATATGTAATATAGATCTTGGGAAGAATCTTATTTGTCCACATCATATAGAGGAATTAACTATATAAAGAGAAGAGAATATGTCACTCTTGAGGGAAAAAATGTCCATGGAGAATGTACTCGTTATGTTTTGTCCCATATCTACATATTATTATGATCTTTTGAAAAAATTGTTAAAATAATACACACATGATATTCATCTAAACCTATGGATGAATCTTATTCATTTAAAAAAATGGTCATGATTTCTGATGGATATATAGATCATGTTATTGAAATAATGTATCTTATTTTTTGGATTTCTTTAATGACCCTTTTATCCCAAAGATACCCAAAATTGGAAAAGCATCCTGATATCTTACTATGTACATGTATCAATGATTTTCCATGTTGCACAAATTAATTATTAAATCCCCACCCAAAATCCATATCAATGAATGTGGTATGATTGGAACAATACATTTGACTTCAATCTATGGTCATCAAATCACACCATATGTGGATTCATACAATTTCATTACTTCAATTAAAAACTCAAAAGTTAGATTTACTATAACATAGGGAGTACTCTTCCAGAGTTTCTATGAGTAAATATTAGAAGAATCAATCCTAATAAGAGATGGTCATTAGATAAATCTTTCATGTGATATCTGAAAAGATTAATTAGACCTATTCGGTGAGAAGAACCAATTATCAAATAACAATATTTCATTTGGGAACATGTTGTTCATATGCATATATTATGTTTCAACCAACTGATGCTCAAAAAAAATGTTCGAAAAATCAAGAGAGATGATTTGATAGACTCAATTGCAGTGATACAAGTGAATCACTATCCATCAAGGTTGAGGTAATCTTTATCTCAATATCCTCCATCATTATCAATAAAGCTTGTACTATTTGATCTAAAAGAGTATCAAGAGAAACCCATCATGCATGGGTATTTCTATTTTTATCCCAATTTCCACCCCAATGGAGGGTATTCATCTTTTGGCTTGGACACATGTCACAATTCGAGCCCTTATGGCAAGCATCCACATGTTACCAATTTCTATAAAGGATAATACATACATGAAATCAATCTAGTTATTCTCATTAGGTCAACTTCAGAATAAAATCTTAGGAGAACCCTCAAAAGAATGAATAAAGACCCAAAATGAGGTATGTTGAAAGAATATTCTAAGGTAATAATCACTTCTAGAGATCAAAAATTACATAATGGTTATCACATAAAAAATCAACCCTTATATTTTTCTAGTATGGATGTCACATCCTCAATCCATTATGTGTTATCAAATTCCATTATCATTGACCATGAAGACAATAGAGATCAGGAAATAAGCACCTAAAAACATGAGGGGAAATTCATTATTCCAAAAATGGTCCGCATTGAAATGTGTGTGGATGGTTTCCATACTAGAAATTTAAGGATCTTAAATAATTTAAGGACTCTCATAGATGTACCACTTCCACACCCTCAGTGTGATCTATCCAAAGAAAAAGGTATGGGCATAGCCACATCCCACCTTTTACCTGAAGAATTGGTAACCCTGACACATGAAGAAATATTCGCCTAGTATAATGATGAGACGATGGATTTGTAAGGAATTATTGTAGAAAAACTCAGAGGAAATATCACATCAGGTATTTTCTTCAGGAATATCCCTATCTTATTATCTTATCTAACATCCCTCTATAAGAGGATCTCCTCATGTTAATGAAAGTAGGACCAAAACATATATCTAACCTTGGGATAAAGAAAACAAGTTATTTATACCTAATGAGAGTGTGATATCATCAGTTTCCTGGTTAGAGGAAAAACCAAATCCATTATAGGTTGAGTATCACAGTCCAACCCTTATAGGTTATTAACCACAAGAGTAGGTAGTGACACCACATCAGGATTCACCTTTCTCATACCCTTTTAAAGCACCAGTTCAACCCACCATCCCCCCAAATTTTGTAGACACTATTTAATAAATGAATTATATATTGGAATCCAAGTTTAGATGGTGTGAATTGATATAACTAGACATATTTCCTTACCTCGAATGGATAGAAGAAACTCTTCCTCTACCCAAATTCTGAAACCCTATGTTTCCAACATTTAGAAGTTTAAGGGATCTAGAGTAGGATGTGAAAAATTTTGTATCCCATTTCTTTCCAATGATGGTGACCATGGAAAAGTAATAATTGGCTAAGCACTAATAATTTTTGAAAATTTTTGAAAGACTAGCCAACATCTGGTAAACTAGTTTACTCTCTAGGTTGATCAATGGATGAAAAGATTTTTTTCAAGAATTGAAAAATCAATTAATCTCAAAATCATGTAAGAATATTATCCTTGACCAATAAATATGAATATAGTGATAACATGAGAGGTTTTAGATTCCATCACTCGATTAATTGTTTTTATGTACTCTATGAAATTGCAGCTTCTCAATGTTTATTTTTTTGACACTCTATAAATTGAAATTCCATGATGATTTTGAGACACCTCCCATCCCATTAAATTATAAAGTAGTGATTTTGGACCATTCCACCATTTACCAATTAATGTAATAATCCATTGTGAGAAAACATTCCATGTCATGACCTATCCTAGAAACTCATGGAAGGATAATAGAGAAGGTAGAAAACATAACCATTACTCTATATCCTTCTCCAACAATAGATATACCTCCAAAATTGACACCCTATCATGTGATAAATCCCCCCACATGGTGAAAAAAATATCCTAATTTGAATGTGAATAGTAAATAAGAATGGAAATCAATTAATAGAACTTAAGAATAATTTTTTTCATTTTTTGAGATTAAAATTATCATTCCAACAATATATCTACAATGGAAAAACATGACGGAATTTACAGAGCCCGTGGGGATTGATCTATATTTTTTGTTGAACACCCAAACTATTTTCCCTCTCATCGAATATTGGGTCTCACCATTCAGGATGTCATTTTCATCAAATTCATTTATCAAAATATATTCGATTCTGAGTAGGATCAATCACCAGAGTAGAACCAAAGGGATTTGTCAAATGAGAGGGTATGTCTATGCCATCAGAAACAGCATGTGCTTGCACGGGAAGCCTAGACATAAGACCATGCGAAGGTGGAGAGATACTATCATGATGCAGATGCTAAGGAGGGGTAGTTCCTGGTATATAGTATGGTTGAATTCTCTAACACCTTCAGGTCATGTAATCTCCTAAGCCTACAGTACATGTAATATTTGAGCTTATGGGTCCTGTAAGGGTTCCCCCTCACCTTTGAAAGGGGGGTTATCAAAAATCAATAAAAATGAAGGCCTTCAGGCCATTGGAAAAGAAGGTATAATTAAGAAAGACAATGACACAAGTTTCATGTGATTCAACTATCATTCTAGAGGAAAAAAGATGAATTGAATGTGTTTCCGTAGAATATCACACAAAATTTCAATGATTGGATGTCAAGAGATATGATTGATTAGACACATCCCACCCTTAAAGAATAATTTACCAAAAAAATTGTTCCCATAATCTCCTCTACCACAGTGTGACCAGCTTCATGAACAACACAATCCTCCAAGTATTGAACATCCATCAAAAAATATTACAAGAAAATCAATCAAGAGTAGGAAAATGAGTTGGTATGGATTCCAAAGATAGTCTTGACCCTTGTAGACATCATGCATCCGATTTCAGTGGGATTGGTACTACCCCACCAAATGAATTTCTAATAAAATAAAAAATTATTCTTCAGTTCCATTATTATAATTAATTTAATAGGCCCCATTTTTTAATATGAGTATGGTTTGAATCCTAAGGACCTTGTCCATGACTTGTGAACCATAGGTAGAGGCTGAAAAAGACAATATATTAGGGAAACACACAACCATGGCCAATCCCAATATTCCCATCATATCCCAACAAGAGCCATTTATACTACCAAAACTCTTGGGAAATACCTTTAGTGACAAAATCATGATTATGAAAATATAACCACATTCACTAAAAGTCATAGAAAGCCAACTATTTGAGAATATTATTTATTTAGGGTGAATATGTTTAACCAACCAATGCAAGCATGAAGTCTATGTTTTCTTAACACACCATGAACATGGGTTTCCATAATAACTATTTACTGGAATATCTAGCCTACCACAAAGGATTTATCTCATAAGGAATATTCTATGGACCAAGATTATGATAGGAAATATTGAACTCTAGATTAGAAATATGATATACTGAAGTACTTATCCATAGTTCGAAACAAGATTTCAATCATAATTTCTCTCAATTTATCAAATGATCTATAAGAAGCTAAAATATAGGGGTTTCTAATACCTCAGTAGTTTAAAGGCATGTTTACCACTATTGAAGTGTATAATGCAAGGTATAATCATACAAAATATCACATGATCATATGTTTTATAAATTTGGAAAATGATGATTCTATAATGGGAACATTAGAGCAATGTTTTCTACTGATAGATTAGATTATATTGAAATTCTATTGGATTTCAATGATAATGGATCAGGATTCAACCTCATTATAATACAAACATTATATATATTTGGTTAGAATGAATATAAATTTCCTTATCTTACATGAAACACCATGGTTAAGGTAAGATTAAAAAAATACCTTTGTCTGAATCATGACCACGACTAAATCCGGTCACCTAGAATTTAAATTTGAATTCATGTTTGTTTGGAAGGATACCACTTTCAATATACCTCTAGGATGGAATTTTTGTATCAACATGTGGTGATAACTTTATCTAACTACCAATGACTCAAATATTTTTTCTATAGATAGGCCAGATCATTTAATGGTGACAAATCTCTCTTTGAGACATGGTAATCTCAATATATAGAGACATAGTTTTACAAGAGAGAAGATAAGTAATCCATGAATGATGATTTTTCTTGGTTTAAAGCCCATATAGTCTTCAAATAACCATAGATAAATCTATTTAAAATATTGATGATGAATATTTATTTCTGATTAGCCAAATAGAATATCTGAGATATGATTTGGGTGAGTTCATCAAATTAAATGATATTGGTTGCCTCGACTAAACTAGAAAACAAATCTGAAATCTCTAACATCAAAAAAAATAATAAAACCCCAAGTTAAAATTCTACAATTTTCTCTAGAGATTCATAAGAACATTACATCCTATATAGTTTCTTTAAAACTATTTTACCAATGGTGGGAATGATAATTTCCCAGCTTCATTAATCAGAGCTGGAAATGGAAGTTCTCTAAAACATTGATGATCTCCGTTATGCACCCATTCACATTATTATTGGTATAGATAATGAAGATGAAGGAAAAAGGGGGAGAAGAAATATTCCCCCCCAACATTCAAGAATGGTGCTTTTTCCAAAATCTATGATATCTGATAGATAAATTTGGGTATAATTTAAGATTCATTACCCCCATCGATTTGCACGACCATGTTTCTTGATGAATAATAGAAACACTCCTCCAATATAAAGAAACGCAAGGATGAATTATATTGGAACAATAATGAAATTCAATACATTAGTTCTGACGTGGTCACCCACCACATGGATTTTTTAGATGATTATAGAGGATTCAAATAATCTACCATAACAATTCATACAACACACGCTACATAATTTAATGCTAGAGTTGATAAATTCATAAAGGAAAAATTCATTCAGGAATTGGAGTACCAAAAATGGTTATCTAATATTGTCATATTATAAATGAATATAGTGTAGACCAGGGATTTAGTCAATATTTGAGATCTAAAATGAAATTATCCAAAAGATTAATTATCGAACCTTATTATAAAACTATAGATTAATGAAATATATTGATTTAATGAAGACTCATTTAGGGATGGGTATTCGGGATATAACTAAATCTAAAATGACCGTAATAATGAAGATGAGACTAATTTTTGGCTACCTAAATGAATATACATATATCAAGGGGTTACTTTCAGTTTAAATAATTAAATCACTACATAACAACATGACATGGATTATATTTTCAAACCATACTTGGGAAAGTCAATGGGGTTCTATGTCATTAATTTTGTTATAAAATACATGCAGTGGTTTTATCATATCAATAATCTTGGAGTCATTTTGAACAAACTATGATAGCATAGATTAAAAATGAATCTCTAAAAATTCTCTTTTGGTGCTTCCTTATGAAATTTTCTTAGATTTATGGTATGTTATTATGGAATTTAATTTTACCATAAAATACAAAATTTGTCCTATAAATTTCACCTACTAGAATCCTAAAAGAATTGAGAAGGCTACATGTGTGCATATCCCACATTTTGTGACTTATATAATATCTTCCATGGAAACGTTTAACTTTCACTAAAATACTGAAGAAAGTTTACAATAATCAATGGACCAATTACTGTCAATAATGATTTGATAGTATTAAGAATTATATTTTGAGTTTTCTTGTTTTAATTACCCATTTTAAAGGAATTCCTCTAAATTTTTATGTGATAGACTTAATGGGACTAGGTGCTTTCATTACCAAGGGTAATGATACAATAAGTAATAATAGGCAATAATATTTTTGTTGAACCATTATCTCTACTGCTACTAGGTATTCAAGCATCATGAAGAGTTTCATCACACTCATTTTTCTTATTCCAAACATACAACAGTACCTATAGCATTATGATATCGATTTGATCTCCTATAAAAATATTTTCAAGTACATTCTCGAATTCCCATATTCTAATTGGGTTATTGGTATGGAGGAATGTCATATTTCAGTTATTTGATATTCAGTTTGTACCACAGAAAGTGATAAAAGGATAAATGCTGGTAGATTCCCTTGTAGAACATACCATATAAGAAAAATTTCTATTGAATTCATAATTACATGATGAAGACATATTTTCTATTCAAGATGGTCTCCATATACGGGAGATGTAATTCAATGGAACTTCTCTAAGACCAACATAAAATAGTATATAAAACCTTAGGCTCAAGAGAGTCACTTGTAGATTCATTCATATCTCCCAAAAAATGTTCGACCATTCTTCTACTTGTTATTAAAAGGCATGACCAATAATTAGGAAAAATACCATTCCATCATTGTTGTCGTTGAAAAAAAAATTAAATACCATTATCCACTTAAATATCAAGGGTGACTCAATGTTTGTAATCAAACATATAAATGATGATTATTCTATCAAGAAAGAATATTCGATTCATTGAAATGGGTATGCTTATATGTTGATGAAAATTTTCCCCTAAATCCCATATTACCCCATACCACATATTAATAAAATGAAAAAAAGATGAATTAGAAAATATGGATATGAATTTAGTAAATTCAGATAAGAAAGGAATGATCATTAGTATTGTTCACCATAGAATGGTATTTCCATTTTCTCTTGACATCACAGATGAGATCAAAAAATTTGATTCCATACATTAATAATATGGTTATGTAAGTGGTTTCATATTTACAATAATGGAATACCTATAAAATGGAATTCTTTTTTTAATAGAGATGGAAAAGAGTAAATTGAATGTTGACGCACGCCTGTCGTAGGGCGTGGCAAAACAATTTTTTCCTAAGTTAAAATGTAGTAATGTGGTTGACCTAGGATGTCTCCCGAAGAGGAGTGCACACAAAATGGGTTGTCACTTTAAAACGGGGGTAAAAATGTTGTGAATGGAAATTTGAAATTCAAATGATTGAAAAACAATGAAATTAAAATGGTGATTAGGTCGGGGTCGATTTCCTAATTATAATGCTATCCTTGTTCAATTTAATTCAAACCTCTTCTTCTTAGTTGATTAAAGTGAGTTTCCACAATCGTTTCCTCTCACTTCCTTGGTGAAATTGTTATTGTGAGAGAAAACCTTACCAAGATCTCGGTTTGGTCAACTCTTCTTCCATGTGTAAAATAGTTGTATTGAATACCCTTAATTGAAATGGGAAATACACGATCGGTTTTTGTTTGTCCCAAAAAATCAAGAACATTCACTACACCTTTTACACGTACTGACGATCGTCGAGTACTTCACCACTAATTCCTGGTTTATTCCATCGTATATAAACCAGAAATTAGTGGAGGGAGATATTGATTATTTTACCAAGGCAAAAATAAATAACGGAATTAACATTCAAGAACGATCGAACTTGATAATAAAATCCGCTATAATAAATTGAAAACAACTTTGAAGAAGAAAGAAATTTATTCAATTGCATCCAAGAACTCAAGCATTACAATGTAGAAAACCAACCCTTCCCCAATCACTCCAAAAGTTTACCCCACCATGGTAAGGGTAATCGAGTTGAATGGGGAAGAAGAAGGAATTAACAAACTATGAAAAAGAAAATAAATAAAATAGAAAGCTGAAAAGTTATCCTTCTTGGTGTCCCGAAAGGAATGGGGTGGAGAATGGATGTGAATGGATGCATTGAGAGGGTGGAGCTCTCCTCCTTTTATAGCCAGAATTCTTCCCCCGAATGTCGACGCGTTGTATCCACATTAAATGACATCTTCACGCGTTGAGCCCTTCTTCAATGTTGTTCAAAATTCCCTTGGCCGTGTCTCTTCAAAATCTCAGCGGATTTGGACATGTATTCCGAGAGTTATGGCCATTTTACTCGGTGCTTCCTTCATTAAAGATGCTCCAAAACTCCTTGCGCGTCCATCCACCGAATTTCAAAATCTTTGGGCCCACAGTGGATGATTTATGGATGCCACATCAAAACTAGGCAGAACTGAAAACAGTTTTCTTGAGAAAACTTGTGAGATTCTTTTGAGCTTCAATATGGCCGATTCAGATATTGGTCCAAATATATTAAATGAATCCCTGGATGTTTAGAATCTGGAAAAGAAAGCATTTTGCAATTTGGATCAGTGTAGATAATGTTATGGCCAAACTACCGAGATAATTTAAAACTGTTAAAAATCCAAAATGGCCAATTTTTACTATTCAGCTCAAAATAACACCATTATCATAAAAATGAAACAATTCATCTTAGAGGAACAATTTTGTGGGTTTAAAACAATTATATTCAATATAAATTAATTGAAAATATTTTCTCTATCAATTCCCCCACACTTAGCACTTGGACTCCTGGACAAGTAAAAATCAAATCAAATCAAAATCAAAACACATATCAATGAGATCAATCAAATCAATTTCAAGAAACAAAAAGATATCATGCCTCACCAAAAACTGTTATTTCAAGTTCTCCATTTAATATTTTAATATATTTCCACTTCATTTCTTATCCCATGCACACAAAACACCTACCTCACATGAATTTCATCTCATAAATGTAAAGGCTGAACAAGGCTTTTCTCATCCAAACTCACACAAGAGTCACCATAGGTTTTATAAATTCCTACATCTCCACCCAATTTGAGTTAAGGACATGTGTTTCTAATGAGGACTTTTCAGGGTTGTTTTGTGGCTTCCGGTTGGTAGGATTTAGATGTTAAAAGTTCTGAGGCCGAAAAAGGAAGTCTTGGCTCTTATTGAAGCAGAATTGCAAGATTCTAGTTTTCACTCAAATATGGACTCCTTCACTTCCCCTTTGTTGAAAATAGGCTCCATCATCATTCAAACAGCTCAGCAGAAAACATTTCAATTTTTCAAACATAATTTTTTTAATGCTCCAGATAGGCACAACTTTCTTTTGGAAGCTCCAGAAAGGCACAACTTCTCTTGTTATAAAAGCTCCAGAAAAGGCACAGCTTTCAATAGAATAATTTTTCAGCATCACACACATCTCTTCAACAATTTATTTCCACCCAAAGTATAACCAAATGAGGTAGTACACCACAATACATCTTCCTCAACACTTAAGTTCAACTAGATCATGCAATTTTACTTCAAGAGCAGGTATGATAGGGAAAATTGGCTTGTAATGTGGCTAACCTAACAGGAAATTCATGGATACTAGGGGCTACAATGAAGGATAAATGTAAAGGTGGGACATAATGAAAAGGATTATTTTGAAAAGGGGGCTTCAAACAAAATAAATGCCTCAATCATTTAAAACAAACGTACCCCAACCCTCAAGTTTTGAAAGGAATAAATCAAATTCTGGTTAAAGCAAGCATGGTCTGGTTCTCTCAAGAAATGAGGTGAATGAAATGAATATTACAAAAATGGTTCAGAAGCCTCACAGGAAAGTGATCTTAAAGATATAGATAGTGAAATATGGCATGGGTTTCAAAAATTAGTGTACTTTTCATTAAATTCCAAAAGATTTGAACTTGAAACAATGTTATTTCAGCAATCATTTAAACTCAGTTTCATGGAATAGATTGGTTCACTCATTGAAATGAGTTTCAAAAATGGAATTGATAATCATTTCAGCTCAAAAGTTTCAGAAACACACCAAAAATTGAAAAATAAACAAACACAAATTTGAAAACACACAAATTTTTTTTTGAAAACAAACATAAAATGAAAATCCTATACTACAAAGGTTCCCTCCCCCACACTTAAATGATGCAGTGTCCTCAATGCATTTATATAGATTTAACATGTAAGAAGATTTCTGATTGAATCACAACAGCAATAATGTGTGAAGGATAGGTACAACCTGATTTATTGGCAGTGCAACATTGAGTTAACCTCCTATGTGTTTCACTCTAAAAACCTACAAATAAAATAACAATAGTAAATATAAGATATTTATTGAATGAAATGAAAATAGAAATAGTATGAGAATAGAAGGATAAAACTTGGTTTAATCCCCCATGTGGGCCCTGGGTTTTGACTGCCTCCAGAGGGGAAGTTGTAATTGGTTATCCCCAATCTGATGGTGGGTGAAGTTTCTTGCTCATGAACCAAAAAAAACTTTTCTTTCCAGGATGAACTTCTTCCTTTTTCTTCAGGGTTCCATCGATAAAATGCACCAAGTCCACCCCCATTGTAATGAGATACAACATTAATGGTGGGGGTAGGATAATGAATGATTCCACATCTTTCTTGGGTTCCGCATGAACAACATCTTCTTTATTCTCCAGTGGTTGCTGAAGGTATGATACATCTGTGGAAAATTCAAAGGCAATGTCAGAGTTTAATTCTATTTGAAAAAAATTAAAGCATGAAGAATCAATATCAAATTCTTCCCTTTCAAAGTAAGTAGGTTGTGTCTCATTTTCCTCCAGAAAATCCACTTTGATCTTCTCATGTTCTCCCTCCATTATTTGTTCAACAGGTTTGGGGAGCTCTAGATGTTCCTCCATGGATGACTTTTCTTTTTCATCTTCTTCCTCCAAGGAAATACATGTGTTGGCTGAATCTGAAAATTAAAAGAAGGGGATGTAATACTCAATTTAGTTTCAAAAAAATCAAAAGATAATGAGTTTATGAAAAGATTGACTCCCTGATCTTGTTTGGCTTCAATTGGTTCTTTAATGGGAGGTTCTTCTTGAAGTTGAATTTCCCTCGATAGAGGTAGGCAGTCAGACTCCTCTATCTTCTCTTCAAATTTCACTGATTTGTTGGTTTCTTTCTTCAATGTTGTTGAATCATCTACATTATGAGGAATAGTTGGCTCAAGAAGTTCCTCACACTCAGTCCAGAAGTTATCCAGATCTTTTTGGTCTCCCATATGTATTTCACTTGCTAAATCTTCTTCATCAATCTCATCCAACATTGATTGAGATGGGTTCAATAGATCTTCTTTTAATTTCATCAATGCTTCCATGGGTTCTTCAACTTGTAGTATTCGTGGGGATATTTCTTCCATAAATTTTTCTGGTTCTGGTTCTTGTTCAGGCTCCATTTGTTGTTGATCCTAGGATGCATGTACTTGTTTCGCAATCCACTGTATTGAGGTCTCTAGGTTTTGAACTGTTTGACTAATTCTTTCAAATTGGGATTCAATATCTTTGTAAACTTCTTCTTCTTGGTGTTGTACTTTGGTTATGTCTTCATAAAATTCCGGAAAATACTCCTGAAGTTCAATTAATTCTCTGGCCAATCCCTCCAACACTGGGTATTCGAGGTTCTCTTTAAGGTTTTCAATGAGATCCTTGAATTCATCCTCTGTGATGATTTGGATTCGAGCTCCCCGAATTTGTTTAGCCATGAAAGAAACTTTATAATCTATAGACCAAGGTGATTCAATAATTGGTTCTCTCACTGGTGGGTAATTGTTCCATGAATTAAAGAAATAATCATTTGAAAACAACATGGCAAACGATTTTTTTTTTAAATTGAAAAAGTCAAATATTTACAATTAGTTTGTGGCACTACCTCCCCGACAACGGCGCCAAGTTTGACGCACGCCTGTCGTAGGGCGTGGCAAAACAATTTTTTCCTAAGTTAAAATATAGTAATGTGGTTGACCTAGGATGTCTCCCGAAGAGTAGTGCACACAAAATGGGTTGTCACTTTAAAACGGGGGTAAAAATGTTGTGAACGGAAATTTGAAATTCAAATGATTGAAAAACAATGAAATTAAAAGGGTGATTAGGTCGGGGTCGGTTTCCTAATTATAATGCTATCCTTGTTCAATTTAATTCAAACCTCTTCTTCTTAGTTGAGTAAAATGAGTTTCCACAATCATTTCCTCTCACTTCCTTGGTGAAATTGTTATTTTGAGAGAAAACCTTACCAAGATCTCGGTTTGGTCAACTCTCCTTCCATGTGTAAAATAGTTGTATTGAATATCCTTAATTGAAATGGGCAATACCCGATCGGGTTTTGTTTGTCCCAAAAAATAAAGAACATTCACTACACCTTTTACACGTACTGATGATCGTCGAGTACTTCACCACTAATTCCTGGTTTATTCCATCGTATATAAACCAGAAATTAGTGGAGGGAGATATTGATTATTTTACCAAGGCAAAAATAAATAACGGAATTAACATTCAAGAACGATCGAACTTGATAATAAAATCCGCTATAATAAATTGAAAACAACTTTGAAGAAGAAAGAAATTTATTCAATTGCGTCCAAGAACTCAAGCATTACAATGTAGAAAACCAACCCTTCCCCAATCACTCCAAAAGTTTACCCCACCATGGTAAGGGTAATCGAGTTTAATGGGGAAGAAGAAGGCATTAACAAACTATGAAAAAGAAAATAAATAAAATAGAAAGCTGAAAAGTTATCCTTCTTGGTGTCCCGGAAGGAATGGGGTGGAGAATGGATGTGAATGGATGCCTTGAGAGGGTGGAGCTCTCCTCCTTTTATAGCCAGAATTCTTCCCCCGAATTTCGACGCGTTGTAGCCACATTAAATGACATCTTCACGCGTTGAGCCCTTCTTCAATGTTGTTCATAATTCCCTTGGCCGTGTCTCCTCAAAATCTCAGCGGATTTGGACATGTATTCCGAGAGTTATGGCCGTTTTACTCGGTTCTTCCTTCATTAAAGATGCTCCAAAACTCCTTGCGCGTCCATCCACTGAATTTCAAAATCTTTGGGCCCACATTGGATGATTTATGGATCCCACATCAAAACTAGGAAGAACTGAAAACAGTTTTCTTGAGCAAACTTGTGAGATTCTTTTGAGCTTCAATATGGCCGATTCAGATTTTGGTCCAAATATATTAAATGAATCCCTGGATGTTTAGAATCTGGAAAAGAAAGAATTTTGCAATTTGGATCAGTGTAGATAATGTTGTGGCCAAACTACCGAAATAATTTAAAACTGTTAAAAATCCAAAATGGCCAATTTTTACTATTCAGCTCAAAATAACACCATTATCATAAAAATGAAACAATTCATCTTAGAGGAACAATTTTGTGGGTTTAAAACAATTATATTCAATATAAATTAATTGAAAATATTTGCTCTATCAAATGTTAAGAAGTAAAATTCACCCATTATGATAACCTAAATAATTAGATAATCCTCAATAAATTGGTATTTGATGGAGTTATTATTTGGAGAATCGAGGGATAAGAGATTGTTGATATTTAAAAATTGGTACAAATTGGTTCTGATAGTGATCATAAGTTTGGAATCTTTATTTCTCATCAAATTTGATGTCTGGGTTATTTTTTCCATTAATGATGCGGGATTTCATTATATTCACCAAAAAGTTTCATTCTTGTAAAATATATGAAACCCTTATCTGTTTACCCCTATTGTTGTTCTATACTACCAGAAACTATTTTTCATTCACTATATGGGGGTAGAGATTATGTGACCGTACTGACCTGCTAATGAAAATTAGTTCAAGTAAAAAAATTACTTATAGCAAATGATTCTACTAATGAGAGAGGAAACACCACTTACGTAATTTGGGACAAAGAGCCTCATAAATTTGATGATGTATAATATCATCAATATAATTGGTTTCCTTCAAACAATACTGGAAAAAATTAAATCAATTTATGTTCCTCGGAATTGAAAATTAAATACTTGGAGTTTTATAGTGAGTCCATCCATTCATCCCACTATATTGCAATAACGAAAAAATATATAGAGTATTTTAATAGTAAACAATAAAAAATAATGAAAATAGTTTACAGTGATAAGGAATAATTTCCTCCAAAATTTATTCATGTTTTGTGATATTAACATACTACAACTCGCACTTCCTTTACAGAAATCCCATATTCACTAGTATATGGTAAAAATGGATTCCATCCTATTGTGGTCCAACTATCTTCACTTAATATTGAAATTTTTGATCATATATATATATATGAAAAAATTAAAAAATAATAGGTGATTTGGAATAAGAAGATAATAAAATAATACATTTCTTACATCATTTAGAGGTACATAAAAATTTAATTACATTATATTTTAGTCAAAATGATCATCTCCATTAATTAATCTTAGAAATACTAGTTTGGGATATTAGGACCCCAATTATACTTTGCAAGAAGCCCCTAAATCTTGAATCAAATTTGGAGGGAACTTTTTCTCCCCTAATATCTATTGAAATGGACCATATTCACTAATTAACATAGACATTGATTATATCATTCCCCTATCAATATAGAGATTCTTAAAAATTCTTAATTTGACCAGCAACCCAATTGACCAAGCTATACGAATTTAAAAATATGAATCTCAACATCAGCATCACAAAAAATTAAACATTAGCCATAACATATATGATAAACACTATGTGAATCATGTGATTACTGTGATATGTCCAAACCCAACATCCTAGTTGTATGGTGAAAAATGTGAAGAGTAATTACATGTTATATGTTATTATACCATTTGAAAAATCTCCTTCACATTATGATTTGAAAATAAACATAACATTTTCTTGTAAAAAGACATTAAGCAATATGGTTATCAATCCATTCGCATGACATAAAATCAAATTCTATTCTGACCATAACATGAGTGAATCTTTGGTCATGATGATAGTCTATCACCGTGTCATCATTTTCTAATAGAAAAATGTGCATCTTGATTCATTATATAATGAGATATGTAGTGATGTTGGGATATCTCATTCTCTCACCAACTACCAAATAAAAAATTTCCCCCTCCAAGGGTATTGTTCATAAAAATCAGGGAAATTTTCAATAATTATGTGTAGCATTATTCCAATTTCCCAAACATATATAGTGACACTCCAATTTTAAATCCTGGCCCCATAACATAAATATGTATCCCCATTCTTTGACCTAAGACATTGATCAATGAATGAGATTCCAACTTGAGTTACCGTATTCAGAAGCTCATGATTTATTAAAAAACCCCTTATTTACAATTCAGTTAGATATATGTAAGAAAATTACAACCCATTCATAGTGAACAATAATATAAATGATTCTTTTATGATAAAAAATGCCCATTTCATAAATCACACTCAATATACAAGAATTTTGGATGACCATATATTCACTTTGGCTATTAGAGGTATTTTAATCTGACTCCAAATGACACCATTGTATTAACTATTCTCAACACGCCTAATATAGATCTACATAATTTGGACCCCCAAAGTTTTTTTTAACTATATTCATCTTTATCAATAGAATAATGTAATATTTTATCCTTAAACCCTGGAAAATTTCTATGGAATCCAATTTTTTGATATGTACTATTGTGATTCATTACATACATATCCTATACGATTTCCTCATATCTAAGATCCTATGAGATAATGGATTACAAATAGAAACTTTTTTTATGTCTATTAATTGTTGGAGCATTCTTTACCTGACCACCATGGAATGAATAATTATTTTTTATGCATTGGAACAATCCCTTGATAATATTTTTTTGGAACATTTCTTAAAAATTATGGAATCCTCTTATTTTTCACATAGATCATGGATCAAGTGGGCATAGATATTTCAGGTGATTAATCTAATTTTTATGGTTAAGTGACCAACTATTAGTAATTGTCACATGACCTTAAAAGGAACACCATTGGTCAAATCTACTTGACCTTATTCTTAATCCACACATATTCATAAGAACTATGACATTAGACTAAGTGCACATATCAAAATATCATCTATACTAGATCTTAAGATATCTATTCACATAGAATTTCTCCTTCACCTTACTAGATTTATTTCCTCACCAAATATTTTTTGTAAATTCAATATGTCATTAAATTAAAGAAATATTATGTCTTAGTTACATGGCATTAAATTACTGGTCAATTTCAATGTCATACAATATTTTAACATATGAAATCATTTCCTCAACATATGATATTAATCTATACATCCAATGTACTCACTATAAGATTTTATAATGAATGTTTCATGTCACATTTACATGACATAAAAATGCATGAAAATTTGGACATTAATGGAAATACCCCATTTACATTTAGTGATTTTCTTACACCACACCATTTTTCTTTTGATAAACTATGTATATATTGAATCTCACTCTAATTAGATATATAGTGACACATGTACATATCATTTTAAAACTAGATACATATAAATTATAGTAAACATCTAATTCACATTTCGCCAACGAGATGGAGAGATTCTAAATTTTTTTCCCTAATTTACAAATCATGATTCAATAAAATTCTCCCTCTATACATGGGAATCAGATATATGTATTGTATTTATCATACACGGAAAATAACAGAAAAAATTCTTACTTCATAGTCATACATATTCCTTTCACATGTCACTTTATGTCTGAAGGATTTTGGATCCATTTGAGAATTCATAATTTATTAGTGATAAAATTACCAGAATCTGAATTAAACATTTTTACACTGGATACTATTCCCAATTAGGATATTCATAATGTGGGCCATAGTGTAGCCCATATACTAGGGGAATACTCTTATTATGTTTAAGTCATATTGCCTCAATATTCCATGAAATGATCATAATAGATACCAAATTTTGAATATTGTCTATTGTCATTTCATATGTAATTTCTATTAAAATTTCCTTAGATCCAAGATCCCCCAAGATCATAGATTAGAACATCATCATTTTTAAAAATACAAAATGAGAGAGACTTCATGACTGGACCACAATAGAATGAAAAACCACATGGCACATGAAATAAATAACCCATTATTATAATCTATAATACAATCAGGATAATCATCCAATTTCTAATGATTTTCCACCTCAGAAATGACTCACATTATCATAGATATTTTAAGAGATCATTACAACGTATATATATATATAATCCATTACATCATTCAAGGAAGTGACCAGCAAATCCTACCTGTCCTTAAACTAATTTGAGTGGCCAAACTCACATGGAATATCATCATTTGAATATTATCCTGATCTATGTTAGGAAAATTCATAGAACTATTTTGGGAATTATTTTTTCTTTGATGAGATAGATAGTGATACTCTGATCTAACATGAAACAACAACCAAAATAAAAGAAAAATCCCCCTTTTTGTAGAATTTATGTTCAACCCATGAAAGTAAATCCTTAAGTGACCCATGAAAATTTTATTCTAATGGTTCTAATTGAATTTAAGGAACATTTTCTTTATATAGTCAAGGATTGAAGCTTCATTCGGGATTTTAAAACATCATATTTCAATAAATCATCGTACATTATTTTCAGAAGACTGTATACTTAGAAATCTTTCATCATTTTTAGAAATATCTGACTACAAATGAGTATTTCATTTTGGCTATGCATATGTTTCCCTATATGGATTTCCATAATGTATGACCTGAATGTGACCCATCAATAAGAGGAATCTTTGTCCATAAGATAATGTTATTTTTTCATTGTACAACCTGAATAAATCACAATTAAATACACATTTCGAATAAAGTCCATGTCCATGCATTATGTACAGATCCCATATAATATTATTAGATATGAGAACCTCAAGGTAAATGTTTCTCATCCACAATAAAAGATGAAAAAGTATCCTCACATGCTGAGTGCAAACTATATTATGCCCAAGAAAATTTTTAGAGGAAACAAAAAACCCAAAAAGTATGTGGGGTCTACCCAATGTTCCCATAAAAATTCATGATGTACATTTTAGTCTCCTTTTCCTAGGAATAATATTGAGCACTACATATATCATCTCCAAAAATTTCAGTATGGATAATAAAATAATAATATTCTACAAAGGGTGACCCAATATCATCCATTCATAATGGAAAAATAATGTGTTAGGCTGATTGATAACATATTTATGCATGTGATACACTCCCAAATAAAAACCCATTTTTATTTATGTATTCATAAATATGTTTGAGATCATTATTCGGAGGTCAGATGATCCATAATATCTTTAAGTAACCTTTAAAAGTATTTCATGTTACTATGATATAAGGATCAAAACAAGATGAAATAAAAATATATGAATGTAAAATGTTTTCATATATTCATAAAATTGTGATATAAAAGTAAAATACATAAATTTTAGTCCTTAAATACAAATATATCCCTATTGTTTTGAAACATTCTCAATAGATTCGTAAACGTCGGCTACTGGTGCATTTAGAAGGCAAAAAATCGGGATCGATTTGAAGGGTTTAAATCTATGGGAAGAGCTGTGATAACCATGTTAAGGTACATCTTTGCTGATATGTTTTCACTTGATGGAAGTTGTAAAGATGCCCCATCCCTATGAGGGATTCTCATGATTCAATCCATGGACCAATAGACAGGATCCATGCCATAGGAAAAATGGGTATGGTGGAGTCCTCCTGAAGTCGGACTGAAATTAAATATAGACAGTTCTAGTATCTAGGGTGGGTTGTGTGGTGGAGGGGTGGTCTAGAATCCTAGAGGAAGTGTGATCCTAGCCTTCACAACACATTATGGGAGTGGAAATTCCATGTAGGAGGAGGCTAATTCTATCCTTAGAGGCATCACCATTTGCTGGCAGAGGGAGATTTACATTTCTCAAGTGGAGACCGACTCCATGATAATTCAGGATGCCTATCACGACCTAGGTCATGTACAATCATAAAAACCTATACCATCTGGAAATAAAAAACCCTCCTTGACAAAGAACTAGTGTCACCCACACATGGAGAGAGGGGAACAAGGTGGCAGATCACTTGGCCTCTCTAGCATCCTCCTGTGATCTGGTCATTTGTCTGTCTAATGTTTCTCAATTTATGTCTGGGGGTGAATTAGATCCAGGGAAATTCCCTCTGACTCCATTATTTCCGGCCTCCTTATTCTTTTCCCCGTTTTATTCTCCCACTTTTTGGAATAAAAATAGTAATGTTGATGATGATAAAGCTGAATCATGTGTTAATCAGAAACTTTTAGGACTCACCATATTTCAGGTGATTTCAAAATATACTTTTCTAAATTTATATTTTGTGCTGATTTACTCTAACAAACATGATTCCCTAACTTTTATAACTCATTCTCTAGCAATTTCTCTATATTGACCACTGCTTTGACTTTGGCCAACTGCTCATCAAGTCAGTCAAACTCTAAGTGTAACGGTACAAAAAGTAAAAATAGAAACAACATGTACAATTGAATTTATAGCATTGAACATAATGAATATAAGAAAATTTAATACCATGACACTTTATGTCATATTTCTTTTTAAATAAATTCAATCTCATTTATAGCACGTGATGAATGGAACACCATGATTTAACTTAATGCAATACACTTTTAATATATTATTATTTAAAAATGACCATCATAACATAACCATAATTTTTGTGGGTATGAATATAAATAACTAAATAATGAAAAATATATTTCTTACACATTTATAAAATGACTTATAAAGTTATCTATTGATTTTATATAATATAATAAGCTGTTTTAAGAAAAATAAATGTTTTCTGAAAAATTGATTTTTTCTAAATGGTGGTTTAGCTATACATTGTGAACATAAATGAAAAAAAATTATAACAATCTAAGAAAATATATTCTGAAAAAAATAAAAGTCTTTTTTTAAATCAAAATTTAAAATTTGTCTTTTTTTGGTTATTTTATGTGTATTTTTATGATGAATAGTGAAAAACATTGATTTTTATTGAAAACAACATTTTAATTTAAAATCTATACAATGTAAAATATATTTTAAACAATTTTTAAAGTAAAATAAATTTATTTATATTAATATTTAAATAATTTATTTCAATGTAATCAATTTCAAATTGAATTATGAAATATAAACTTTTTAAACGGTTGAATTTTTTTCCATTAGAAACCAATTTTTTTCCATGCGTTTATGTGTTTAATTTTAAATTGAATTATAAAACATATATTAAATGAATGGGGGAATATATATTCCATATTTGGAATTAGAATAAGTTTTTATGTAATAATAAAAACTTAATTTTTGTCCATCGTGTATAAAAAATCAATAAAAAAATTAATAAACACAATTAAGATAAAAATGAGTTTATCGAGGGTAAAACAAATATGTTAAGGGATTAAAATGGGATTAAATTTTCTAAAAACATCGAACGGAAATGATAAAATATTATAACATATATGTTTTATGAGGGACCAATTTTGATTCTTTTTAGAGGAAACAGTCAATGGGTATCACTTTATCTTTTCAATAATTACTTGTCTGTGCTCTCCCCCACTTATAAAAGGCTACCCACTCTCCTCCCATATACATGCTTGAAAATTATTTGGTTTCACAATTAAATACCTAAATATATTCCCTAATACCATAACAATATCCAATAAAAAACAATATTATTATGAATACCTCTTATGAAGGCATTAGATATAAACCTAAAGAGGATATATAAAGAAGAAGTAAAAATAATAAATGTGTCTATTGGTATAATTTCTCCTTTTAACTCATTAAAATTATCATAAAAATTTATAATATGATAAAAATATTATTCTATATATGTTATTTTTTTATTATGTTAATTTAATAACCATTAACCATCCCCAATTCCATCAAATGGGAAACGAAACCAACGATCATTTGTTGGTCGGACAACTTCCTCACAAACAGATGTAATTCATTTTCCACCACCACATTTAGATACTATATATATTAGTGAATTAAAATTTCCCATATGATATTAACTAAATTATTATTATTTTTGAATTATCCTATCATACATTCCTTCTTACATTCCATTTCACTGGGAACGTGATTACATCACTCCTGTGTATGGTGGACTACCGCCTCACGATGCGATGTGATTAGTATATTTCATAAGATATAAATGGAATATAGTAATGGTAAAATTTATGAATATATTATATATTTATGAAAAAATAATACTTCTTGAAAAAAATATTACATCTAACTTCTTACCATCAAATCTATTTGAAAATAATAACGTCGCTTGTGTATACTGGTGGACTAACACCACCACAAAGCGATGTCAAATGGTTTTCATTTTTTGACATATGGATAGTAAAAATGATTTATATAATTATTATAAATTATATATAAAACACAATAATTATTCTTTAATGGTTAATTAAAATTTATTTTACTTTCATTCCATCCCTTAAGAAAACAGAAATAACTTTCCTCAATACATACAAATTACAATCTCCATAAATGATGTAATCTATTTTCAATCCCCAAATTTTTCTGATTATTATAATTAAACATATATTATATTTTCATAATGAATAACATTATGGATATTATTGAAATTTTTTTAATGTATAATTGAAAAAATTACTGAACCACAACATACATGGAAAAAGAAGCAATTTTCATCAGAAACAATGATTTTAACCAAGAAATGTTAACAATAAAGTGATAAAAGACTATATATAAATAATATATGGTATAAAATATATTATTATGGTTGGTTAATATATCTATAATAAACTTATATTTTTTATTAATGATTTTTGAACATCTACAATTGAAACCAGAGATGAGGTAAATGTTTCTCGTCTCACTATTACTTCTGTGAGACATACAACATATTATACTCTTATTTATTTATGTCGTGTATATACATATATATTATATATTTTATCTTAGGAATCCATTTAGTTTCATGGTAGTTTAATTTTCATTTTATGTTGTTCTTTAATGGGGAAAATGATTCAGATGTTACAAATGTGGTAAGGTTTTATTTCACAATCCCATCATTATTCAGGATTGTTATTATTTAAGTATAATTTGGGTGATTTATTTAAATTTATTATCTTAAACACACTATATATTCATCACCATTTTTTATTAATAATATATTTCAAGTAACTTTTTCATTTTTATTATATTTGTTATTTAAAATGATTGAGAATGTTTTTAAATGAAAATTTGATGTTATTTCTAGCTTTAGTCTAAAATACATACTCATCAAAATACTTGTTTCGTAAAGAATATTCCATTTTTTTAATATTTTTAAAATTATTTATTAATTTATTTTTTACACATTTTACATTTGTCAAATTATTTTATAAACAATGTTCATTTTTTTTTCAAAATGAGGCCCATTTAGATTTTAGGGAAAATATGAAAGGAATCTATGTTTTTACATTTATGGAATGGATAAGATTTATCCTAATAATGACTAAAAGATGTTTTAAATTTATAATTTATATGTTTCAAATGTTATTTTAATGGAAAATGATTTTAGAAATATTTTTTTTAAATTTTATTATTAAAAATATTTTCATAGTGAAAATGTTATTTTTCATAAAAATGTTATTGATGAATTTTTTAGGTATTTACATAAATAAATAACATCAAACATTTATTATAATTATGATCCACTAGGTATATGTTGTATTTGAATCATATTTAATATTTATCGTGATGGTTTATGAATAGTTTGATAGGGTATGTAATATTTTATTACCATATTACATTTATGTTATGGATGTTTTATGATTATGTTTATTTATTTAGATAAGTATTAACATTTATTATAACTTTTTTGCAACATAAATGTTAATTTCGATTATGATTCACCAATTTAATATGGGGAATTCATTTAAATTACTGTTTAATTTTTGGGGCATGTAAATACATGACCCATAGATGCAATAGTAGGTCTCATGAGAGAAATTATTTTTTAAAATTAATTGGGGGTTTACCTATGGATATAAATATCTTATAAAAGGTCTTGAAAGAATATTTTATATGTCCATAATTATGAATTCCCCAATTATAAAATCTATTATTGATGTACATTTGATAATTGTAATAATTATAATATAATTGGATAAATTTCAAGCTCATGTGATTATGTATTTGGATTTATATGATTATCAATTATTCCTAGAATATTATACTCATTTTGTTGTTTAAATGGATAATGATTCTATTATTTTCCATTTCACATTAATTAATTATATTTTTTCATAATATCTTTCATTATACGATCACCATTACTTTGAATCTTATCTCACCCCATTCTTATGTTTTATTTCTCAAGGATACCAGGATATGTTTTATGATTTATATGAAGTGAAATGCTAAGAAGATATATGGATTTATAAAATAAAACACCAAATGTATTTTATGTTTTTGATTTTAATTTGAGTTTTACGTATGTATATATTTTTCCAAGAAAAATAAACTATTTAGTCCATTAGGATGTAGTTTCTAATATCTTATACCTCAGTAATAAATTACCATTGACTATGGGAAATTGAGGTTGGGGTTTTGAAAGTTAGTATTAGAGGAAGTGTAGTAGAAACCATGGGATCTAGATTTATGAAAACACAGATTATTAATCATAAAGCTTTGATATACATTGATTATAATTATATAATAACATAATATTTTTTTGGTAATGTAGATATAATGTCGTTCACCTAGTAATAAATCCCCATCTAGATAAAACATGTCAATGTGGTTCTTGAAAAAATATTTCTAGGGGTAAAAAATTTGAAAAACATGTGCTAGGATTGACATGGAGATTACTTTGTATATGAAAAAGTCCCAAACAATGCACCTGCTTTGGCCCTCCCTAGGGGATATTCATGGGTTAATTCAAATTTCCTTTAAAAACCATTACTAATGTATTGAAAATAGTTTTTATAACATTCCCAAAAAGCCATGTTTATGATTATAAAACTATCCATGATTAAATTTTTTTAATTTCTAATAAGTATTTCACTTGTTTTGGGATTATACATCTTGTTTGACTATTTTGTGATCTAATATGTTGGATACCATTATTTAAAAATGGTGCATAATAGATGGAATGAAAACCAAATCTATTAATATACTCTATTTAGGGATTTAACTAATTTAAAAGATAAAAAAGATGAATCCAAAGCTACATCTGTAAATGATAAAATTATAACCATGTTGGGGTAGATGACCTAGGTTATGAGAAATAAGCATTCTTTTATGGAGTAAAATGTTATTCCACTATGAAATGTAATAGTGATAAACGTTTTTATGTGTCAGAAATATCCATTATTCAATGGAAAAAAATACATTCATAGTTTAGTAATGAATATGTTGGTCAGAGAAGATATTTATCACTTTGGGAAGTATTGAAAGTGAGGGAGGATGTTTTCATATAATTTTATCATCTCTAAAGAGATGCATTTCAATAGTGGTTATTGATTGAAAACACTAAATATGAATAAGAAATTTAAAACATGGAATTTAACTATTTTAAGATACTCGTATTTGAAATGTATTTTCCTCCCAAGAAATGATATCACATAGAGTGAAAATTCTTGATTCTATGATAAATTAAAGATGAAAATGTTTCTTTGTATAAAGAAAAATTTACATGTTTTTTAGTGAATGATATGAAATATGTATATAATACCAAGAGAAAATTTTACCATTTCATTGATGTGTTTGAGAAAATTATTTGAAACTAACCAGTCTCCCTCATAATATCATTATACAAGGGCATAATATAATGTATTATCAAGATGAAGAAGGAATTATAAACGTATAATGGCTTTTATGGGAAGCAAGATAAGTTTAAGAGGATTGTTAAAAATATGGATAATTGGATAAAGGAAAATAATGATTTCTTCAATGATAAAATTTTGGAAAGAAACTATATGGTACAGGATTTGAGGTAATGGTATTATTATATATGTTTTGAGAGAAATCCCACCATGAAAATTATTTAATTTGAAATAAAATTTCTACCAATGTGTAATTCGAAAACATTAAGGATATGGGACTCTATATATAATAATTCCCCAAGAGTCAAGGTGGTATACACAATAAAAATTTGAGGGATCAGGGAAAAGCATATTCTTTTACTATGACAAAAGTGGAAAAGAGAAATTGACTATTTGGAATAAGGAATTGTGTTGAAAAATATTTTTATCAATGATTTTATCCATATAAAAATAATGAAATATGTATGTATTTGACAACAATACATTTTATATAAGTATATGGGAGAATATATTGAGTGGTACCAATTAATTGGGAAAATTATTTTGTGGTACTCTTATCTTTATAAGAAACACATGATTGAGGGAATATAATACATATTTTATTATTGATGTGTATATAATAATTATAAATAGTTTTTATGGGATATTACTGGTGACCATGAAATTGGTTAGTGATTTGATGGTTTAGGTAATCTTTTTATCTCTTTACTAAGTGTTTTGTTTTATGAAAGATATTTTTTATCCATAGATTTTATTTTTTTTGAAGAATGTGTATTTTCATTATGATTTTATGGTGATAAATGTATTAAAATATTATTTAGGTGACATTTGGAGATACATTATGTTTTTTATGAAATATAATGTTATGTTTCCTTTGTAAATTTAGTGAACATAATTCTGAATTTTTGGAATTTTAATTTGGTCCGAAATATTTTGGATGAGTGTTAAGGATAACCCTTTATGAAATGGATTAATTTGAAGTTTGGAAGTTATTATTAAAATTTTATAGAATAATTTATTCTACTAGACAACTTTTAAAAACCATTTTTATTTTACTAAATACAATAGTAATATATTGTTACTCATTTATGGATATTATTATATTTTAAATTTTAATTGTAGTGATTGAGGCATAAAAAATTAATTTTTGGATATTAATTTTTTGGCATAATATAAGAATTAAGAATTAATAGTATCAGAACAAAAACAATGAAAATATGATTATTATATACAATGATATAAATTATCTATAGTTTAGTATATTCTTATATAGTAAAAATATTCCGCAAGTTTAGGAAAATAATCTTTAAACAACAATTTTTATCGTAATACCTTAATTTTTGATGAACTGGTAGTGTTTTCACCATTTAAATATTTATAATTTTTGATTTTTAACCTTATATGGATCAACCAGTTTCTTGTAATCAATGATCTCTATTACTCATTGTAATTATTTACACTTTCTATGTGAAAAGCTTCACTTCCAACTAATGTTCTCTAACATTTAATCCTTGATATGTGTCTTACTAGATGAACATTGCACATAAATTTCTCTCTTATTAATAGAATATTTTAATAAACCATTTTATGATGTGGTTTTCGAATAAAGTTATTTCCATATATTTAATAGTTTATTTCTAATATCAATATTAAATTGCAATGACACATTTTATTAAATGGTGTAGAATGTAACACCCCAAGATTATAAAAGAGGACCATCATATTCGATAGAATATATGAGAAATAAAATAAATCTTTAAAGATATCATAACACCATGAATATTTACTATATATTTATTTTAAAATAAATTAAATCTCTTAGATATCTTGTGATACATGAAACACAAGGTTTAAATGAAATGTGATACTATATTATAATATTATTATCTAAAAATGACCATTATAACCTACATATTACGTTGGTAGTATTGAATAGAAACAAATAAGTAATTATGGATATATGTGTTGAACATTTATAATATAAATTCAATGGTAATATATTTATTAATAAAAAATATGTTCCTTTTATAAGAAAAAGAAATCTTTTATGAAAAACATTAATTTTTATAAAGGCAGTTTAGTCGCTCCTAGAGCACATAATTTATTTTTTTAATAAATGTTAAAAATATATAGGAAAAAATAAACTCATATTTGATATATAAATTTCAAAATTATCTATGGGTGAATTTTTCAGATGTTTATGAAAATATTATTTTGTTGATGAATAGAAAAAAATAAGTGTTTTTTTAAATCATCCTTTTAAGATAAATTATTTTAAAAGGTCATTTAAATTGTAAATTGTTTTTAAGTAAAAACAATTAAATTATATTAAAATTTAAATAATTTTAATAATTTTAATTACTTTCAGGTTGAATTATGATTTAAAAACACGTTAAACTTTGGAATATTTTTCTTCGGAAAACGTGATTTTTTGACACGTTAGTGGGGTTACTTTTAAATATAATTTCTCTAATTATGTGGATTGAATTCGGAAAAATGTATTCCATATATTAAATTTATCATATTTTATATTATCTAATAAGATATTTTTTTTCAACATAATTATTATTGAAATAATAAAATATAAATTACTATGGTTAAGGTAAAAATGTGTTTCTCAAGAGTTAAAATAATTAGATTAGTGTTAGACATGACCCTAGATTTTACAACACATATTTTATGAACATATATAGACTTTATCACCTCTAAGGATATATAATGACCCTTTTTGGATTATTTTTTTTAATAAGAGTGATGTGGGTATCACCTTATCATTTCAAAATTTCAATGTGTGCCCTCTCCACCAATTATAAAAGAACACCACTCTCCTCATCTATTCACACATCCAAAACCATTTGGTTTAGCGAATAACTACCAAATTATATTCCATAATTACCTCCCCATATCCTATAGTTATTATTTTTATTATTATTCCCTCTTATGAAATCTATAGGAATAATCTAAAATAGGCCCTCTGAAGAAGAAATACAATTACCAAATTTTCAGACATTTATTATTTATTTATATACCTCCTTATAATAATCTTAAACTATGATAATACAATAAAAAATTATCCAAAATATATTCATATGATATTATTTTAATTTCATAACCCTGATCCATCTCCAAATCCATCAAATGGGAAATAAAACTATCAATAGTGTCCACAATAGACTACCGCCTCACGATCCAATGTAATTCATTTTCCATCACCACATTTCATGGATATATAAAATTATGTATTAAAATATTAAATATTATATTTCCAAAATTATTTTTCTTATATATTTATTAGATCACATATATCTTCTTAATTTTTATTCTCTGTGGGATACAATAATGCCTTTCTTTTGTAAGGAAGGCTACAACCTCACAAAGTAATTTGATTCATTTATCTATTATTCTTTACATGTAAGGTGGTATGGTTAAAATGAACACATATATGTTATTATTATATCTTAAAATTTTTTATGGAATTATAATTAAAAATATAACTTCCTACTAACTAAAAATTTTGAATAAATAATGTTGCTCATGGATATGTGTGGACTACCACCTTCACGTAGCGATGTAAACTATTTTTCATTTTATTTTTACATGGACGGTAATAAATATATATTTGATAAATATAATTGAAATAAATATCATATTAATGGTTCTATAATGGATAATTATAATCAATTTATTTGTATTCCTTCCATATTGAAAACTGGAAATAATGTCCATGCATATATGCGGCTTACCATCTCCATGAATGATGTAATCTATTTTTAACTCTATATTTTATCGATTAATATAATTACATAAATAATTTGTGTATATATTATATTTATATCATGGATAAGAAAATATAAAATATGTAAACAAGATCAATGTAAAAGGAGGATATTTACTGAACTAAATCTCACCTGAAAAATAAAAGCAATTATGACCCAAACTAGTTATTTTAATCAATAAATGTTAATAAATGGGTAAAAAAGTGTATAATTAAATCATAAATGGTATAAAATATATTATTATGGTTCTATAATATATTTTTTATAAATATATATTTATTATACAAGATGTTTTAATTCTTACTAAGGAAATCATACCTCATGTAAGTGTTTCTCACCTAAATTTTACATTCAATAGACATACTTCTTATTCACAAATTATTTTTATTTGTGGTGCATATAGTACCACATTTGATATGTCATATAATTGATCCATTTTTATTCATGGTATTAAATGTTTTATTAAATTTTATTTCATTGATGGGGCTTTTGATTCATATAATACAAAATTGGTAAGGGTTTATTTGACGATGTCATTATTATTTAGGATTGATTTTATTGAAGTCTCTCATAGAGGAATTATTCTAAATTTATATATTAATATGAATATATTTTTTTACCCTATAGTTATTTATGAATATTTTCATGTAATAGAACCATTTATTCAATATTTGGTAAAAAACATTATTGAGAAAATGATTCTAATAAAATATGGCTTTATTTCACTCTTCGGTTGAAAATTATATTCCATAAAAAATCAATGTTTTATAAATACATTATAGGAAAAATTTTCAAAAATTTAAAAAAGATTTATTAAATATTTTTTATCCGTTTTAACTTTGTCAAAATTATTTTGAAAGGAATCGTCATTTTTTTTTCAAAAGAAGGGTCAATTGTATTTTACAGAAAATGTGAAATGAATATTTATTTTAACAGTTATGTCAAATAAATAATTATTTACTATCAAGATCAATCAATGTTTTTAATATTCAGTTATAATTTTCAAATTGTATTTTCGTGAAAAATTATTTTTAGAATTTTTTTTAACTTTTAGTTTTAAATATAAATTAAATGTGAAATGTTTATTATCCTAAAAAATGTTTTTAATGAAAATTTAATTGTATTTATATTCATCAATGACATCAAAATTTTATTGTAATTCTGGTACAATGGGGTTATGTTGTATTGATACTATCATTATTATTTTTATGGATGGCTTTGATCTGTTTGATTGGAATTTTACAATTTTATTTCCAGTCACCATTTTTACTCTGGATGTATTATGATTATGTTTATTGATTGGGGTAAGAATTAAAATTTAAAATGTTATGTTTTCTAAAGAAATTATTATGTTCATTATGTTTCACCACATTCAAATGATTAATTCATTGGAATTGTTATTCGATGTGTGGGGAACATACTTATGTATCCCTCTGATGCATCAGTAGGTCTTACGTGAAAAATAATTTGGAATAATTAAATGCATTTTTACAAATAGATTTAAACATTCATATAAAATGTCTTGACAATATGTTTCAGATATACAAAATCATAAATTCTCTCATTATGAGATCATTTATTATTTCCCATGTGATTGTTAAATAAGAGAGAATATCCATTTGTATGTTTCTAGATCATGTGATTTTGTCTATGGATAGATTCCATCCTTAGTTATTCTCAACATATTATTCTAATGTTATTATTTAAATGGAATCTGTTTTTTAATTTACCATGAAATATTTATTACACTTATTTATTCATGATATATTTTGATATAATATTACCCATACTAAGCATCCCATCTCACACTTGTCTAATTTTATATTTCTTGGGGATACGAAGAAGTGTTTTTCAATTTATATGAATGGATATGATAATAGGAAATATATATTTCTTAAAGAAAATTCATTTTGAAATTTATGTTTTCTATTATAATTTGAATATCAAGTACTTATCTAGTTTACAAATAATTCTAATGTATTTGGTTATTTTTATTTCAATTAATTATATCTTATTCTAATATAATAATGTAACCACACAATCTAGGATACTATGGTCAGGGTATTTACACTCAAAAAACATGATCTGACTTTTCGAGGAGCTGTTATGCCAGGGATCTCTATTCCTTGACTTATCCCTCATGTTGTGTAGACACTATATCCTTTTAAATGGATTTATTTAATAGTATATTCCTAGTTGCGGTAAAATGGACCATGGGATTTTAAGTTTCAAGATGGATTGAATCCCTGTTGACCACTCTTGAGAGTAACTTCTTCTCTCACATTGTATGGTATTGTGTGGTACTCAAACACCCCATAACCCATCAAGGAGAATGTGAAACACAAATGGGGAAATTCATAATGAAAATTTGATAATGTGGTATGGGAAATAAATTTTCATATGTATCTCCACATCATTTTAGAGGTAATACAGATACTATAGAGATTTTTATGATCTAATTCAGGATTTCCTTCAAAAGTGAAAAAATATTCTAAAACTATATGAACTAGAGATTTATTATCTATCATATTAATAGAATGAAAAGGATCCATGATATAATGTTACCTAGGTTGGAAATGGATTCATCCATTTTTCATGGTGCAATCACAACGACTATCTCAATTCCTCAGACCGTCACCTATCTTATACACATATATAGAAATCTCCTCTCCAAAAACATGAATATTACACAAACACTATGAGAGGGTAATACATTAGAAGAATTATTAGCCTCCAGGTAAAACCTTTCCAAATCATGTTTCATCTATAATACCGCCGGGTCCCTACCCTATGAATTTTTGAATATGGTGTTAGTGGAGGCTCTCAGGATCCTTTATTTTTGTCCCCCATGATTATTTCAGAAACTTACCACTATCAATAAAATTTCATAATATTGGATGGATGAATGGAAAATGATCTATGATAGATATATCCCTCATAGTCTCACCAGATTGGGATTTCAAATCATCATGAATTTTATATATTTATGCCAAATTTCTTAGAAGTGATATTTTTAAAAATCATTACCTAGTATTAAAGGATATGGGATTTTCATAGAGGTGAGAGACTCACCTCCACCCACCAGGAAGAAATCTAGATGACCATCATTATATACATGGAATGTAAAATAGGTATCATATCTTAATCTAGTGGATTGGTATAAGCATACACTCTAGATTTATAAATTTTTTAATGTCAATAGATATAAACAACTTCCATGTTATTTAAATAATAAGGAGATCTCCTAGAAATTTCTACTCTAACTGACCTCCTATCATGGATTTTTATGTGACCTTTTCATGCCCAAGAAATTATATAACACCAAATAGTCACCCACATATATAAATCCAACAAATATTATAATCAATTAACTTAGAGTGAATGTTTTGTTCAACCCCATTTGGTAACGAGTTGTTATTTCCTCGACAATTCTTCATTATAGTGGAATAAGGTCAAACTGTGCCAAAGAGATTCCAGAACACTTAGGACCCCTTATAAAAAAGTACAGGTCATTAGATATTGAGGTGATAAATACCTGGGACTAGAAAATATCAATTATTTCCCATGATGGACTAGGAATACTATCTAAACTAGACCCCCATGAACTCCCATTATTATTGACTCTATCCCTAAGGTGGATGGTCTCTTTAATAGTTGGTTCCTTTTGATGTGAATTCCCAATAAAATACTTGTAAATGTTAATTCATTGATATTATGGAACACACAATAATAAAATTAAACAAGGGAATACAATGTGACCTACTATCCTAGGTCAATGGTGTTTTTTAACATTCTTTACCTCTAGGTGCATTTTTGTTTCCCATGAGGATAGACTCATATGTAAAATAGTTAGTGTGGGTGGGTGTTGAAATGATCTTTCTAGATTTTTAATTTTTTAAATTATATGATCGACCTCTATGAAAGATCCTTATTTTATGAACCTCTTATCAATTGGAACATATTCCCATTAAAATTCTCCCCTTTTGTATATTCTAGGGAAGAAATGGGTGATGGATCAAATATATCCACCTTAAAAATTGAAAGAGTGTAACAATAATCCTGATAATGGGAGTTGAAATATGAGCTTACACTTCCTCTTTATCAGAATTAGTCTATTCTTCCATCATTAAAATAATTTCTCATAGTGGTTAAATATTTCAATCCTACCATTGAAGGAAATAATTAGAAGAAACTATGTCTTCATGTTATGAAATAACCAAAATAATATGTTCTTTAATATAGGTGTTTAGGAGTGGTGATAAGACTAAATCTAGGATAATAAATATCCTCTTCTTGAAACACTCCCCAAATTTTGTGGGCCGATACATTAGTCCTCCACGTATCCCATTATATATAAGCCTTGATAAATTATACCATGATTTCAATAGATAATTAAATGAATTATTCACTTTAAATTAGAGAGAGAGGGGTCACGTTGGAGTACCTTATTCATTGGTATCACATTTACCGTAGATCTCCTTAGAGAATAGTGCTTATAAGGCCGAAACTACAAGGAAGGTCTTACATCCCCATGTTTAGATCTAATGGGAGAATTTTCCTCATTAGTTTTTAAGGAGTCACTACCACTATCTTCCCTTTATTCACAATAACTCTCATATTGGTTTCGTATCACTAGAAATCAAAATGAAAAATATGTTCTTACCATGAAGTGAGTGAATGAAGGAATAATGGTCCTGAATATATGCATCTATCTTGTTAGGATTCTCTACATATGAAATATTTATGGGTATATATATTCTTACATATTTAAAAAAAATATTCCAATGCATAAATAAAAAATTCCACCAACTGATGTAAATATTTTGCTAAATTCCCACTCCCTCCATGAATTTTGAAACATAGAATCTCTAGGAATAAAAAAATGGGATTATAGATCAATTTTTTTTGGAGTGGCGAAACCTATATTCTGAGGTCCTAAACCATAGATCTTTAGAGTCCCCATTTTGATTTCAAAAATAAGGGGTTTTCTCAGTATAAACCCCTTACTATGACTAATTTACCCAGTCATACACTTCTAAAACTCTTTAGTGTTATCCACAAGAGGACTACAAATAATGGGTACCAAATTTTCTATCTACCTATGAGGGTATGAGTGGATTAAATATTCATCTTTTACTTCACAAGTCTAGGATTGGCATCTATGGACAAGAGTTCAATCTGAGATCCCATATCATACCTTGTAAAAACCAATCATATATGATGGGAAACCTTGAGTTGTTTCACATTATATTCACAATTGATTAATATAAGACCCCTTTTGGATACAATGAAATTGGTGGCTAAATATGAAATGTGAATACTCCTCCTAGATTAGTTTTTCATCAATTCATGATACCAAGTCACTTTCTCTTAATTAAATGAGATACCCCTTCCTTGTATGACCAAAATATGCATTTATCACAAAGTTACTAGTAGGATAGGATTAAGGAGAATAAAAAATGGTTACGACTATTGATCCCATCCATTAAAACACATACACCCAATGATAAAAAATTGACCATTCTTATTCACTATATGAATGGAATAAATTAAGCATCTTGAATCCATTGGACATTGATAAGTTCATTCCCATTATATCATATTATATTCAACCCTATATGAAATAGAATGGGAAAGTGAGTGTGTGGGGACATACCCTTCCAATTCTTCCAAATTGATTATAAATGTTTTCTAAATTGGGACTCTTAGGTTAACACATCTCCTAGTCTGCAACTAGGATTCCATTACGAATGATGTAACTCTAACCCAAATGTTTAACTCGCACCATCATAATAAAAAACCATGAGGTAAGTTGTCTAGGAATATTATATTCAAGCCAATAGATCAAATCAATGGGTTGAATCCCAAACCCATTGTTGCAAATGACCTTCCCCTAGTGTCACCCAATAAGCACTCATACACCTATGATTATTGTCACTCGAATAGGTCTTCCGACTACAAGAATAGGTTTTTTGTCCATTTGGAATGGATAAACCCGAATCCAATAATAAAAGAGAACATCCAACATAGGACTAGGATCAACCTCAATTTGATTGTGTTCCATGTTAATAATATTATACATAAGTGGGGGGGGGAGGGGTTCTTCATTATGTCATCCCATGAATATGAAGAGGGATGTTTTTTCAACAATATCCCACATGGTTGGATCCCCTGTAATCATCCAAACATCCCGAAATCTAATACAACCCCCCATACACCAAATAGAACATATTAATATCTAAGATCCACCTAATTTGTAGATATTAGATAATATATTTATTATAATGAAAAAAGGTTTATGGTACCCATAAAACCACATCCAACCCTATAATGTTTTTCTCGATCTTGATTTCTTCATAGTATTGGAAGAACAAGAAAGGTCATGCCCAATCATGGCTGAATGAACCTTCAAGTCGAAGATCCCATTTATGATGAACAGCCAAGCCTCTCATCAGATGTTGATTTTATAATTATTGATTTATAAAAATGGGTATCCAATTCTGGATCCCTTCACCAACAAATGACAATGGGGTATAACCTAAAATAAACCCCCAAAAAAATATTTCCAAAATAAAGGACCCCATCAATGATATATTCACTAGAGGCGTGATTTTGTATCTATTTTCCATGTGAAGGGTTGATTTATAAAACTTGGCTATATGATAGTGACATTAGTTAGAAACACAAATCCATAAATTGGTTGTTAATTTGAGACATATTACTCTTTTTGGCCAGTACCAATTAGCACCTCCATGATTTGTTGACATGGGATAATGAAAAATCATGCACCAAAATCAACTATCTCAATCATGTTTTTAATCCTTTAAACAATAAAAAACAATTTTACTTGGTTTTATATTATCTTCCTTAAAAATTTGAAGTTGGGGTATGAGATCTACTAAAATCCGACAATATTGGAAACTGCATATAAAAAGTAAAAAAAACAACAAAATGCACATTGTTGACCACATAATTTCTGAAATTACTATTTATGATATGGGATTTCTTTGATGAAATTATTATTCTACAATAAATCATATATTTTCCATGGAAATACATGTTTTTGGATAATGATGCTTTAGTACATAATATAGGCTGATCACAAAGGAAAACAATTATATGGGAAGGGTTGTAGGACTCAAGCTCAGAGCGATTCACAAATATCATTTTTTTCACAACATACAAAAGGATTTTTCTCATGGCACGTTTTTATAGGCTCATGATAACTTTCTGGTCAACAAACACCCATAAACACCTAAAACTAGGACAACATTGTGAATGGAACTAACTCTTCTTCACACCGATCAGACACTATTCCAAAATGGGGAAATCTTGTAGATTGAAATGATTAGAAAAAATCCTTGGAAGCTATTATGAAATTGGGAACTCCAAATTAAATATAGGCGTATTATTTATGGAGTTAAAATTGGGAATTTATGAATAACCTAAAATATCCCATGACCTTTTGTACATCATACCATGATATATGGAATGTGGCTTCATATGGAATCCCTATAAATGAATTTTTTTTGCAAGTAAAGGAGTTGACGTTATGTCCCAAAAAACCTAATTGTTTGTGATGCGAGGTGGTGATTACATTCTCTGACCAAAAATTTTCATTTAGATTATGAAGTGGTAGAATCATGCCCCCTCAATTGATGATCATTTATGACACCAGTCAGTCTCTCTATGAACCCCAAAACTGAATTTTTTTGGGGATGAGGTGATAAATTTTTTATCCCACTACAGAGCACTTGTTAAGTTATGTGGTTGATTGGGAATCCCAAGAAAACATTAATTACCATGAACAACAAATACCATGTATTCTAAAAAAAGACACACTAAGAATACATAGTGATATTAGATATGTATAGAGAAGACTAAATGAGTGAATTTCAGTAGGTAATTCTATTTTTAAAGAATTTTTTTTTGAAAAGAGACAACACAATGTGAGATATCCAACAAGTACCCTTACACATAAAGAGATACCTTTCATGAGAATAATAAATATCTAGGTCACCTAAATTGGGGACTAAATTTAATTCATGATGGAATCCCATCATGAAGGAATCCCATTTTAGGGAAGTTCCCCATTGTGAAGCACCATTCCACATAGAAATAATAGTATTTTGAATGGGTTATCCATTGTGTTTTTACTCATCCACAACCACTACACTCTTTCCATGAATAGTTTCACATTATATTGCTTCTATCAAAAACTACTAAAATGGACCACTACAACCAACATCAGAACTCGATAATAGTATTTGAGAGACCTTCCTACCAGTCACAAAATTCATCCAGCTTGGGCATGAGAAACATTTGCATGCCCATTTCATTATAATTCATCATAATGGTAAAGTAATTATTTAATTTATCATTTATAAAAGGCATGAACATTCAAATGTATTAAATGATTTATTTATAGGGAAAGGAGGATCCTAGAACCAACAATGGTGGCCTAAAATTTCACAATCAGGGAAGTGAAATTTGATGTCTAAAATATGATGATGATAGAGAAATATCTACCCACATGAAAGATATGTAAGCCCGTAGGAATGTGGATTAGAAAATAGTTGGTATAAAAGAGTGAGTATGTCCCACCTTTCTTCTTAACTACATTGGTGTATCCTCTCCCTCATCCACAAGTGGATGAGAATCATAATGTGAATCCCTCTTAGATTATTCTGTTGGAATTTTCTAGAAGATATCATATTTAAATTACATTCCAAATACCCACCCTTATCCACCTGAATATTAGAAATAATGTTAAGAATGGGCATCCAATTTTGGTATATATCCCTATCATACATGTTTCTGCGACATAATGATCTTATATTTTCTTTTTCATCTCTCACTAAGCATGAATCACATGGGATTAGAGATTAGTGGTGATCATGAAATTAGAATGATAAAAAATCCAAAATGGGATTCATAATATATTTCATCCATAAAACATGTTATCGTCTTTTTATAGGGTTATATTCTTTGCAATAAAAATATTTAGAGGGCTATATAACAAATAATGTATAATTGGGAATTACTTGTAGTTATATTCCCCAAAAATTATACACTACATGGGCTTAGATTTCCATTCTAATGGGATTTGTAGGAAACCCCTCTATGGATCAAACCCCACTTCTTCAATACACCCTTATAATCAATAGTGGATATTCCTTATTGGCTTATACATATTTCTGAGGGCCATATTCCTTTCTGGTCCCATCATCTTACACTCATCGGTCTATATTCAGAGTGAGGGTGATTTTCACATGGTTAAACTCCTTATATGGTTATTGGAATCTTTCTACGAAATATTCTATATGGAATAAATCAATATAGCCCCACTCATAAATATTTTCTACCAATCCATTTTCAAGGAACCTTTTACGCATGCTACATTTCCATATAATGTTAAAATTTCATGGAATTGTCCTAGTCACGTGACCCTAAAGCATATAACATGTCCCTTTAATTTCCATCAAAAAATGGGTGTTCTAATTCCATTTATATGGATATGTACGAATCCCTTCTCATAAGACTAATCCTAATATCAAAACTCTATCAAATTACTCAGAAGACTATAGACTCTAGAGTAACTAATCACAAGGTTTTAAGCCAGGATCCTTTAAAATAAAGCATAGACAAGTAAATAATGTGAAGTTATGGAGAACCTATGATAATTATTGATTGACCTCTCAATAAGGAACCTCAGATACATACATATTGTTCAATTTAAAGAGAACCCATTACACATATAAATGGTCACCTCGACATGTAAACATTATTAATTATAGATGTAAAGGGAATCTATAGTTATATTAGGTTTTATAAAGTGACCATGCAATTGAATCAAATATTTTAGGGAGTCCAAGAGTAAGACTCCCCCCACAAAATCATTTAATGAGGCTGATTTCCATTCATCTTGACCAATGTGTGTCTATATAATCCATTGAAAAAATTCTCATTGAAAACCTACCTTTGGAAAGAATGTATAAATGGATGTGGGAAACATTTGCGGTTTTATGTTCTATGAATAAAACTTATTGGACACTACTTGAAAATGATTGTGAATTGAAAATGGTGAATCTAATATGGGAAATAGAGTAATAATAATCAACCCAAAAAAATGTTATATAATAGGATATTCTCAGTAGTAAATAGTAGTGTAAACATTATTACAATTAATAATAATGATAAAATTTAATCATCACAATATCATGTATGAATTAATGTTGTTGTAGATTAGTTGTGTATATTTATGAAAGTCACTAGAATATAAAGAGAAGAATATGATGAGTTCTATCTTATTACTGCGAATGAACTCCACGGGGAAGAAGATCTATCACGAATAAGGGAATGTGTGGATGTTTGAAGAAACACCATGAGGACCTATTGGAACCTATTTGTGATGGTTTATTTCATTATTAATTTAATTATATTATCTACACAATGAGAAAATGCACTATCGATGGACTATTTTTAAATTAAAGTGATAGATATTCATCATTTTTTGTTAACCATGAGGGATAAATTTATCTAGTGGAAGTGTGATCTTAGATTGATTCCAAATCATGTAAAGGTATAGCTACTCATAATGAGTAGTGAAAACTGTAAATTATTTGGTTCCATTGGATGTACATGCGTTTTATGTTTCTCTATATTCCATTTTATGCAACTAGATGTGAATTGTTAATGACGATGAGATCTTAAAATAGATACCACTAATTCATCACTCCTCTCTATGGTTTCATATATTCTGAGTAGACCTTTCATGGGTATCCTCACAATATATATGGAATTACACTCAAATCTCAAACCATTTAAAGATATTTGAAAAACTAAAAATAAAAAATATAAACATATATTTTCCATTTATAAATAGAAATTTAGCTTTATTATTGTTAAAAACTTTTTTATTTTTAATGTAGTAATATTCATTTTATGAAATTTTAATAAAAGAAATTCAAACAATATGAAAATAGATGACTAAATGAATGCTTGAAAAAAAATTTCCTAAATAAAATTTAAAAATATATATATATATAAATAATTATTATAGGATTCCATGATCTTAGGAAAAAATATATAACTTCACTAAAATAACTAACATAAGGAATAGCCGGCATCAGGTAACAGATAACATAACCTGACACCTGTTATTTCACTCACCATCCAACCCAATAAAAATATATAGTATGTAATATATAGAGTATCATTGGTCCACTAGTTAGAGAATGATTATAAAATAGTTCAACATGTGTTCCTAGAATTCCATGTTAACTATCCATATATTCTGATGACATTCAATATTAGCGAATTTAAGAAATAATCACATAATAATATATGTATAATAAAAATAAAAAATAGTTGACACCCTCACCTCGACCTCATCATAAGTAATATACCATGTATTCACTAATATTATTTATAATAATATATAATTATATGTACAAAGGAACCATCATATAGATATAATAAATATAATTACTTTCCTACATCACATGAGGTATGATTAAAGTTGTACTTATAACTAAATGAGTATTTAATGGTGTCATCCATTCCCCAAGAGTATTAATTATAAAAATAAAAAACATTAAAATTGAATAATATAAAAATTATAGTCATTAGTGTGACTTATATTACCTTTAAAAAGAGCAATTAAAGTGAAATATCTCACAATAATTAAATTATTTTATTGTTAAATCTAAAACATCCATGAAATATTGATTATCAATCACAAAGATCCAACAAGGATTTTATAAAAATAGTTTTTGATGTTTTATTTCCAAAAATAGGATTCACACATTGAAACGTTAAGTGAAATCCTTTTTTCATATCATTAAACTCAAAGGAAAACCACCATACATTATTAAAATATTCTAAATATTACTGATGACATAATTAAATCCCATAAATGATGAATTAAAAGTAATATAAAATAATATGATTACATTTAAAGAGATATGAAACATACCACCAACCATTAATTTCTTCACTTATATAAATGTTAGTTTTAATCCAATATAAAATTAAAATAGGAACCTTAGAAGATCAATCTAAACCCGAACAAAATCAAAAGCCCTAATTAAAAACCAAGGTATCTGAAACATTAGGTCATAACATCTTTTCTAAGTTGATAAAAATGGATAAATTTAATAATTATTGTATGGAAAGTAATAAGAGGTGTTTATTATTAATAATACACCAAATAATATGAATACTTACTATGATTTATCAATATAGATGGAGAAAGATGAAATAGAAGGGATTAATTGGCTAAGATGATGTCAAATGAGGGATGAATGTATCCCCACAAACGGGGTAACATTATAGAAGGTTATAAACAAAAATTATCCCTTTTAAGGATGGTGACCAAGGCCCAAGATTTTTTTAAACCATATACCTAATGTGAAAAAACAATTAGGTGGAACACACCCCTCACATAAACTATATCTGCATGGTTATCCCTAACTATGTTTGATCCAATAAATTTACACATATTCCCCACAATATGTCACATGACTACTAGGACACACCCAACCATTTTGAGATCCATGATCTAGACATGTGAAACTCCACTATAACCCCTCACACAATTTCATGTAAACCCACATGTTTTCAATAAACCATGTGGTAACCATGAATAAACATAAAACATCAAGAAATATCAATAAACTAATGAAATAAATCCAAATAGTCATTTTTTATGTAAAAAAAATATAGATAGAACTCTAAAGAATGTGATGGTCAGGGTGTGAAAATATAATCCACTATAGAATTTTAATCAGAAAAAATGTAAATGTTTATATGATGATAAAATAAGTAATTAGGATTAGGATTACTCCCACATGAAGAATAATAAATTATTAAACAAATATTGGGAATTATTGTTGAGACCACAATCAAAATATATATCTATAATATGAAACCCTAATTAATGAAATGTACCGAAATCATTGAATACGTATGCTAGTTAAACCCAAAATGTATAATCCTTAAATGAGTGGAACTAATAAATTGAAAAATATCAAAGATGAGGATAAATATGTCCTTATATATGAACATGATACAAAAATAAAGGATACAATTTACCCATTGAGATAATAATAACAAAAAAAATTAAATGATCCATGAGTATTTTTACAGGAAGGGCTCGGTTGGTATAAATCAATAAAATAGGGTAACTCAACCAAAAGACTAGAGAATACACACAATAGAAAAAATAAATGGATGATTAAATAAATTGTCTTGATAACCTTCATCCAATTCAAGTAAAAACCCAATCAACACAGTAAATTACCTATGGTGGTCTCTCCTCCATTTTAAATGTTTTCAAGGAACCTGAACCATCTATGAATTCAACCACATTAGACATTAATCAACACACTCAATTCCAACATATGTTTAAATACTAAAAAACACCAATATTACAAAAAAATATTATATAAAGATCTTAATTTAACATTAATACAATGTTTTATAACATTGGTTAATAAAAGGAATGGAGGGGAGGGTTACACCAAATAAATAGTGAAACATGAACTGCATCAATAAAACCATTGAAAATTTTAATCTTCGTATCACTTAATGATGTATATCTGAATGTACTCCTCTTGTAAAAAACACACATCTGTAATCATTGAATATGAGATTGATATCCTCAAAAAAATTGCTCATAATTTTCTACTAAAAAATAGCCATATTATGTGTGGAATTCCCACAATAATATCATACAAAATAAATAATCCTAGAAGAAGTTAGTATGAACAAAAATAATTGGGGATACATCCTTAAATAGGTGATATAATGACACTACTATCCAACTGATCATATTTAGGTCAATTTTCCTTTAAATTAGTAGAGATTAATTAAAAATATCCTTGAGTAGGGGACAAATTGATTTATCATGGGATCCTATCCCTGTCTGCGTCCACACAAACAATTTTATTCACTATCTATTAATATGTTTGAGGCTAGATAAAGACACTATCAACAGAATATTTGTTCAAAGACGTCTTTTATAATGTCGATACACCCCAGATTCATTAATGGATTGATGTTGGAGATATAATTATAACTCAAAAAAATATTTACTATAATCCCACACTATATAACCATTATGATAAATTCAATCTAATTCCATATACATTGTTTTCATCATTACATTTGGGAAGTATTTATGAATTAATAGATCCCTTATAAATTCTTAATAAAATGAATCATGTGTTCTAGTATGAATAAATGAATTTAACCACCACCATCATAGACCCTAAAACAAAATGGGAGGTAAATTATTCTTGAGAGACTCTTGGAGCTCGAGCTAAAAAAGGACCCACAAATACAATACAATTATTCTTCCATATCAAGGGAATATGGTTAAACCTGGAAATGCGGGGGATTACGATTTTAAAATCCCCTAATGAAGACCCATTGTAGAACTAAAAGGGAATGAAAAATAAGATGCATTTTTTATGCTAATTAAACGATCAATTTAGATTTTACTTAATCAAAAAAGGGGAATGAAAATGGGAAATAATCCACAAATCCCTCACAAATACCCAATTGAATTTTTTATGGAATAATATATGAAAGTAAACAAAAAAGAGGATTAAAAATCACCTATAATCCAACCACCATAAACATAAATATAAATTATCTATTAAATCTAAAACCCTATTTAACAAACCTATAGATATCAAAACTCTATAAAATAAACTATAAACAAAAAATTCAAACTTGATTACCCAATTAAAAGAAACCCTTCAATTTGGAAAACAATATAGGAACCCCTTTGAGAGAATTTTTTTTTATTCACCACCTAACAGACTCTTCCATATATAAAATACATTACTATGGATTAAATACTTACAATATCCCTCATTTACAATAATTTAGAATTCAAACACCTCAAATAACCAATATAACCAACATTAAAACATTTCTCAAATTTATTCACATTTCGACACATCCTAATGAATCTATTAAAGAAAAATACAATATTATTTTTGAAACATATTTTTAATCTATTATTATTATTTTTATTAACCCATAATCTATTTCAAAAAATATATTTTATAAAAATCCATTATTTTCATAAATTCCATCTCCCACCCAAAATAAAAACATGCATTTTTTAAAAAACAAAATTAAGTCTATCAAAATAATAGTATTGAAACACAATAAACACCTTATATTATAAAAACCCAATAATAAGATAGAATAAAATCAAATTAAATCCCAAGGGACCAAAAAAAGATGTTTATGGAGGAATAACTACGGGGAAATATTCGGAAACATGGTGTAAAACCATGTAAAAACTCTAAATATCCATTGGGAGTAACCCAAACATAGATACAAATTAGATGCATGGTATGATAGATTATTCATAGAAATAACACACATTCTCAATTCCTCCCAAATTTACTCAAATAATCTTTTTTTAGAAACCCCAAAATATTGTCAATAGAAACTCAAAATTACTAAAATAAATGTAATATCATAATCTTCATCGATATTGTTTTATTTAATTTGAGATATAATCATCATATGATTCAAGGAAAAAAATTTATTTATCCCCAGTGGTGGTGCTAAGGAATCCACATTTGACCAACCATTATAATTTTTAAAAACTCTATATCCATATTACTAGACATCGAATTCAAAAAATAAGGAAATTCTACTATTTTTTCAGGAACCTACAAAGGATACCCTATCTGGGAACCTAATACAACTAATGATATTACCTGAGTGGAATTTATAAACCCACAGGATGGATAAATGAATCATTTAATAATATCTTAACCAATGTGAATGATTACTATATATTAATATATAATGTACATGGATTCCCTCCCATAAATGGTGTGTGACTTTTCGAGAAATTGAATATACACACAAAAAACATGAAACTCAATAATATATTGTTGAACATGACATTAAAAATATAAATATCAAATGTTAAATAAAACATTTTTAAATTTATAATAATGAATATATAAAATGATAAAAACAATAGTAAATAAGGTCTATGGGCCGGGGAGGCTTATACATTGATAATACAAACTAAAATAAAATAAATGAATTCCCAACCAATATTTGTATGAATTATGTAAATTACCATCACTAGCTACCACAATATAATTGAACCAAAACCCAAATTTCGTCCACTACTATATAGTATAAATTTAAAAGATTATAATTATATTAGTCTTGAGAAAAATTTCCATTTAAAAATCCACCCCACATCCCATGCGTACCCGTCAATGATAAAATAATTTCATTCGTTTTTGAAATTAAACATATAGAAAATATGTATTTGGATTTTACATTTCATAATAACCAACATGTATCATTATTCATAAATCCATTTTTCAATTTAGTGTAGTAAAATTTATTTTATAAAACATTTTCAACCCTTTTAAAAAAAGGGGAAAAATTAATTTCTATTTTTAAAAAAATAATTGCATGGATCAATGGAAAATATAACGTATTCCAAAAAATCCATCATGGGAGTTTAGTAGCCCAATGCTCATTCTCGAACTATGCTAACATGGCTATAATAAGGAATGAATGACACTGGTTAAAAATTAATATTCCCTACAACAGAATCTTGGGCACACATTCCAAACTAAGGTGAAATGTACCATGAGTATTATATATCAAAACTCATAGTCACTAGTAAAAGAATTATTATAAAAGATTGTCAAATATGTTTCTATAAATCCCACCTAGATACCCAGGGAATCACATGGCATGAAATGGATGTGATTCATACGAATAATCTATATATATGTGTGTGTGTGTGTGTGTGTGTGTGTGTCTAATAAAAATAAGAATCTATACACATCATCACCTCCAACATCCTCCCAAGAAATAAGGCATATTATCATAAATCATATATAAAAAAGAACATAAACACCAATGGTGGGCACCATAATATCCATATATTAATTAAATATTATATTCCCATCACACATGTGGTGTGATTAAATGTTATCCTCTCTTTGGAAAACTACATGAAAGATCCAAACATGCCTCATGATTTTAATTTGTTGAACTAAGATAAAAAATAACTTCTTAAAACCCAACACATGAATTATATCAATACCCAACTTATAATCCCTCTAAAAGATCAATCACAACCACATTTCATTAAATAATTCATTTTTTATAGTATAAGAAACATCAATTACATCAAAAATTTATTATCCTTATCAATGTGAAAAAATAAATATTTAAAAACATTTGGGGTTCATGGATTTCCAAAATAGATATTATATATTGAAAAAAAATGTAAAATACATTTCTCATTTTATGAAAGAAATCAACATTTATTTGTCAAAATAGTTTAGATGTATGGTACCATATATAACTAGTGTGACCCTTTTTGTGCATCCGATGCTCAGGGTGCTCAGAGGAGGCCCAGAGAAGGTCTGGAATTGTTTGGATATTTAATGGTGGAAACAGAGATAATTCATGTTGTATAAGGGTTTCACAACAAGAATGTTTAGTTCAGAGCCTGAGAGAGAAATTGATTCATGGATTGAATTCGGTTCATTTCTTTTGTGAGGGCACATCACGTGATGCCTCATGATGTGAATAAATCGGGGTCAAATAGTCTGCGGTGATTCATATTTCAGGGGAACATAAAAACATAATACATTAATTAAGTTAAAGGTTATTATTTCATGAAAATCTACTGATTAGTGCACTATTAAATGATACAATGGATTTTTTTCACCAAACTTATGACTTTTCACTCCATTTTCTATTGACCTGTAGATCTCTTATCAGGTTTTTTGGTATCCATTTTTTAGGGATAGATTCACATATTCACATATAAAATCATTTCTAAATAGAGGTATGTTCTACACTTTTTATCTATTGGGTATTATATCTTGATCATTCCACTTCTTCTCTCCAGTTTATAGTGGTTTCTGTCTATCATTGTATGTGTTCTTTCTTTGTGTTTTTTGGTTCGATTGTGGTGTGACATACTTTGAGGGATTTATCTCTTAGAAGATGGATAATTTGTGCCTATGCCATTGTTCGATTCTCATGAGAGGAATGTTGACTCCATTAAGTTAGTGGATTTATTTCATATCAGTTTTATATACAGGAATTCAAAATTTTAGGTGAATTATCCCACTGGATGGTAATGGAATCAAGCTAATTATAATTGAACTGAATTAATAATGAATTTTCTGCAGTGATCACACATTGTTTCTTTTTTGAGAATTTTCCTCCTTATTTCTAGATAGTGTGATTTCTATGTTATTATTGTTATCATGTCTATTTATATTATGGATGATAACATAATTCTTGTTGGAAAATGATTAAGAGTCCTATGTCAAATTATTTTTATTAATTGGAATATGTATAATTAAAGATGATGAATGATTGAAATACTATGTTTGTTTTAATTTAAGGGTAATCAAATTGTTGAAATTTTATGTTTAATGGAATATGATGATCTATGTATTGATAAAATTTTATAAAGAATGATAATAATGTTAATAATTGTTAATGATAAAAACGTCAGGTTAAATGAGATTAGTAATTCTTGAGGTTTTTTAAATATAGAATTAATTCTAAGAGCACATTTATCTTTCTATATCTGGTTGCCTTTGATTTTCCATAGTTTTAACCTATGAATAATGAGTTGGTTACATCATTATGGAATAAGAAATGGTTTTCTAATAAAGATATTTTATAGGGACCCCCTCTCTCCCTGTTTCCCTCCTGGAGTTCTTAATGACATCTTCTCTCCATGGGATATCTCTAATAGATCGGTTCAGCCTACGATGTCCTTCTCTTGAGAGTTTTTCCCATTTCATAAACGATTCTTGCACCCTAAAAGATCGTGTCACTGTCATGATCTTGGAACCTCGACACTTCCTTCTATGAATATCCAATTATGTCGATCTTGATACTGTTTGGTCTAAAGGACTTTTTTTCTATGAAGGGCACCTCTTCTTTTATCTATGATGGAGATACGATTTATATTGGAAGAGGAATTCCCCCTCTACGGAGATCTGGGTAAGCATTCTGGGACATCCACATACCTTTCAAAATCCAACTATCCTATAATTATTAGGCAATATGGTCAGATGGTTTTTATCTTTCGACGAGAGTTCGAGGACTTTGTTCCATCCAATTGAATCCCAGATTTTCATAGAAGTTGACGTCTCCAAAACCCCTATTGAAAAAGTCTAGATTGAGGTTGAAGATGAGTTTTGATGCCTAGAATTAGTGGTTTTTGAGAATTGGTATGATTTCTATGCTTCATGTTGTCTCCTGGTCCATCTTCATCTGGAATGTCATCCGTCACTTTATAAACCTTTACATTTAGTTTATTGTAGAAGGGCCCCTGAGGCATGTCTAAGGTATTTCTGCGCCACTAGATAGTGGGGCATGTAACGAGGCAACTAAATCTTCAAGTGAGTATGCTCTTCCTTCAATGGAGATTATATTGGGTTCAGGAAATGGAATCTCTTCAGGTGTGGTGAAGGGAACAAATCCTAAGGTCCTAGAGCTGAGGGTTGCAGAGGTTTTTGCTTGATTGAGGTGTGATCTGGGTGTTCCCCCTTTTAAGGTTGTATAGAGAAGGCTGCATAGGTCTGTGATTTCCAGAATTTTCTTTCCACCTCAAATGAAGCTGAGGGCCATGCAGTGGTCTTGGATGTTATTTCATCCAGGTATACCGTTTTAGCTGAGGCATGCAAGGTAGCCTACAATGCACCAGGTGTTGGTGCCCTTTAATGTTCGGTTTGGGAGGACATTAACCAGCATGCCGAATTCATGGGTCATGAATTTGTGTAGACTAGAGGTTCAGATCTATCTGAACTAGAACTGTTGAAAAGAAAATCCTCTACCGAGATAATGAAGTCAGGAGGAATGGATATTTAGACCCACAATCGATTCACATTGCTAAGAGAAGAGTGTCATGCGCATGAGGAAGGGGATGATGTGGATGCTTCTCAAGAGGATACAAATTCTTATTTGGAATCCATCGTTGGACCAATGAAGTAGAAATTTCATAGTACTATATTAGATCCTATTCAAGGAAGGGAATAAACACCATAATTGATTCAGATGGGTTTCTTAGACACTCTCGAAGGACACTGAGGAGAAAAAACTCTTCATCCGTACCATAAACCCCCCATAACAAGATCCTCAAGCAAAGGTAAGATTCCCTCAAAGGGTCCCAAAATGGTGGAGGCCAAGTATACTAAGGAGCATGATCCACCAATAGGGGAATCATCTATCATTGAACCGTCACATGCTGAAAAGGAGCCTTCAGAATCTGATATCCACCCGAACGAGAGGGAATTGATAGAGTGCGATGAGTGATAAACCATCATTGATGGAAATTAATAATTCTCTGATAAATTCTTACACGTCATCACTATAAAAGAGGAGTTTGATAGGTTGGTTGGAAGGTTCATTCATGGAAGCCTTACCAATGAGGAATGTGACATGTATCAAAAACAACTAGGAATAATGGCTCCTAGATTCAACGGGAATAATATATCTGCAGAAGAGTTCATTATTACCTAGGACAAGATGGAATACAATCGGAAAAACCTTCTCAAATAGGATTCAAATAAGAATACTATCTTTTCTTAATGGATTCTTCATAGATGTAAAATCTCTAATAGGCTAAAATTGAAAATGCTATATTCTTCCATGACATATCATGTTGACTGATAATTTTTTATACTTGATTAGTTTCCCAATTTTTCTAAAATGTGTTTTCATAATAAAAAACAAATATTTTGAGGATTCAGGTATGACACTAGAGACTATTTAAAGGGTTAAATCTGGGATTACCCATTGATGTAATAAATCTATATTCTTTCTATACATGAATTTCTTTAATGTAAGATCACTAGGTTTCTTTTTTTATCCGCACTACTTTCCTCACCGATTGACATAGTTGGGTGTGTTTGGTTGCTTATTTTATCTTATTGGTATCTTAGTATGGTTTTCCATTAATACTAGTATTATGGAATTATTCTAATAATGAATGAATAATTATTAACCCTTGGGTTTGGTGTTGATGGAATGAAATTCTGAAATGATGTTAATCTTTCAAAACCATTGAATCAGTTTATATTATGCATAGAGGGAATTCAATTCATTCTTATGGATAATGAATGTGTTTTGAAAAAAAATCTAATTGTTAATTTAAGGGAAAATAAATTAATTAATGAAATTTAATTACAAAATAAAATGAATAAATCAATGTAGCTAATTAAATTATTATGTTCTTATAGGATATCAAGTCCCTAACATTGGTATTTGTGTGCCCAATAGAAAAAAGTTAAAATGTTGATTTAGAGTAGTTTATGAAACTAGTGTAGGTTTTAGCTATATTAATCTTATATAGTCCATAATTTTTTCTCTAATCCACCCATGTTATTTAGGGAGAAAAAATATCAATGGTCATTAGGAGGGTTCTTTCCCCAAAATCCCAATGGGAGGATGGATGGTTGACTACCACTTTTATCCCCTATCTATTCCCTTAGTAGTTACTTATGGTTGTATGTACAAAATCTTGTTTTACCACACACACACACACAAACAAACACACACACACATATATATATATATATGTGTGTGTTTTAGGGGATATGATGGGTTTTTGTTACTTTACACATATGACTTTATAGATATTGTATCCAAAGTATTACTATAGGTATGACATGTATAGGATATGATGCAAAAAGGTACTTACCCAGTGTATGGGATATGATGGCTTGAGGTATAATATTTTATGATTGATACACATCATTATAGATATTGGGTATCCCTCTAGATAATTAGTTACTATTTAAAAAATATGTGGATGGGATGATGTAATGATGTGATTCATTATGAGCATGTTAGGATTTCATTCCCAAGTGTCTGCAGCATAGCCTAGTTTAGATGGAGATGGATAAGGATGTGTGATGTTGGGGAGGAGAGGAAATATTCTGGGGAAGTGAGAGTATTGTACCTTTGATGTTCCATTATTAAATTATGTACACAATTTTATTGGATACATTTTGAGAGTTATCCGCGATGTGGCTGGGAACATAGTATACCTATTTTTTTGATGGGTTATTTTTACTACCATTCAGTGTTAATTTTCATGATTTATTTATATTTTAAATGAGAGGCTCCATGGAGGATCTTGCTAAGTATGATGTTATACACACCCAATATATATATATATATATATATTTAAATTTATGTAATGATTTTGTGAGAACAATATGGATATTTCTATATCAATGTTTATTAATAATTTTTTAGATTCATAGTTGTTGTATTCTTTACATTTTGGTAAATATAGTTTTATTTTCAGTTGTTAGAGTACTATATAAAATATTATTTATCTACCTATAATTTATTATATATATCTTAGAAGGTTTTTGGGAGTATCTATCATATCTATATCTTCCACATTTTGTTCTTAATAGTAATACCACTCATTGTATTATTATTATAACCTATGTTCTAGTTACAACCATGGGGACTACTGGGGGTCGGACATGGGAAATCACAATCTCCCTTATCGCATTGTCAGTCATGGGGGACTATTTTGGGGGAGGGGTTCATAAATGATTGGTATCATAGGTTTAGGTATGAAGGATAATATGGTGTTTGGAGTTATTTATAGGTGAGGTTGCATGGGTTTGTAGAGAAATTGTGTTATCATAGTTTAGTAAGAAATGTAAACAAGGGAAAATGGATTAGACTTAGATATTTTGGCCCCTAATTATCTAATGAATGGAACATAAATTTAACCAATCCCACTAACTGATTTGATTCTAGTTTTATGGATGACACCATGGAAAAAATCATGAATCATTCTTCTTTTCACCTATGTTTGAAATAAAAAAACCATGAGATAGGTTAAAATTGTAAAAATTTAATAAATAAATAAATAATAAACGTTAAATATATCATATTAAAGGGTTTGGATAACTAATTTTTGTTTTTCTAATTCATGGCTTCAAGTTGATATCCTTATTATGATAAAACAAAAATGTCCATAAGTATTTTATAGATGATCGACATAGAGTGGAGTTAGATAATCAGGAAAATTATTTGAGGATACTCTAATAGATTTAGTTATAGAGTCTTTAAAAGCATGAGGGATCAGATTTGCATTTAATCAAAAAATACTGGTTAAAGGAGGTAATATTATATTATATTTTGATATATTCTGAGAGGGTTCACTATGTTTCATTTGCTATGTCAATTATACATGGATCAATAATGAATTAGTGTTTCTTATTCTTTTAGGATCCTGAGGAGTTGGCAGTCTCATGGGATATGTATGGAGACTAGTGCATGGTGGATTTTATTTCATCGACCTTGAATGCATCAAGATTCTAAGAACTAATTTCCTTTTGAAATGGGTTATTGTTTGTTCATGATTTTGTGATCAATTTCATGAACCTATTATGATATTCTTATTACCTGTTTCCAGACAAGGAATCTATGGAGAGGAATTTTTATGTGAACTTGTGTCAATAGATCTATTTATTAGTAACCCCATTGATGTTTAAGATGTATATTGAGATCATTTTGAGAGTAGAAGTCATTGATGTAATTATATCCTTAACTAGATAATTGTGAGAGGGGATTCATTATTATTCCTCTTGAACCATAACATTTATCTGATGTTACCATTTTCTTAGAAAGAACGTCCTTCATTCAATCAAGGGGTTGTCCCAGCCATAATCATCTTATTTCAGTGGGGGGGGGGAATCTGAAAGAAATTTTCTCAGGTAAAAAACATGTTTTTCCTTATGGAGGTCAAGGTCATCCTCAGAGAGAGTGTCTGGCCTTTCTTAGTAGTAAGTGTAAAATAGATGTTCCATTTTTTTCCTCTATTGAGGTTGTTTCAACTGAGGTAGCATAAGTTAGCTTTTCTAGTTTGGAATTAATAGAGAGGATATGGGGTCAGAAGAGTACATCCTTGAGATTATACTTATACTCAAATAGAATAGTGTGATCACATATGTAGTCATTAGCAAGGCCAATGAGGGTATAGAGTAGGTCATGGATAGCTTCATTCTTTAGGATTGCTAGTTCTAGGAGAGCTAGATGTTAGTATATGTACCATTTTCTTATTGTCTACATGGATGTATTCTTTTTTATTCTAGAGTGACACACTCCTTTATACCACCTACCCAAATTCATGATTTGAGGTTAGAGTTAGAGAGGATTCTAATGACCTTGGTGTCGACTATTCTAGTTATAGGTTAATATTACTTGAATAATGTATGTATACACTATGATATTGGGTTAGGGAAACAAATATATTATAGGGAATTACTATGTTTATGAATATAATCATATAAAATCATTATCATAATTTATTTTTTGTATTTGGTGGAGGATATTAAAGATTTATTTTGTAGGATGACTATCTTTTATGGTTCTAATGGAGAGCTAATGGGGTTTGTTGGAGAGTGATACCCTCATATGGGTTACAGGTGAATTACATCCTTATCATCATTGATTACTAAGCTGATAATTAATTCCTTGGATGTTTAGATGTTAATTTTTCCCATGGTCCAATAAGAGTACCCTGATGACTTTTAATAGGATGTTTTAGCATTACCCCAACTATGGGAGATCAATTTGGAAATCGAGGTATAGTTGAGAATTTCTCCTATTCGATGTGTCCATATAGGATAGCAGATTTTGAGTTTCTTGAGCTGTGATTAATGCTCGTTGGTCTATTTTAGAGAGTGTTTATTTAAGCTGAGTGTGTCACCTTAGGGTGACCCAATTTTGGTCCTGAATAAGGTTGATGGTAGTTTATGGATTTGAATCAATTATCATCATTTTAACTGAGTAAATGTGAAGTACTATTATCCAATTTCATGGAATAGTGATTTATTCTTTCATCTAATGTGGGAATGATGTGTTCTTGAAAATCAATTTTTAGTTAGGGTATCATTAAGTGTGTGTGATAGATGGAGATATCCTAAACCCTTCTTTCTATTTACTTCATGGGAATTATAAGCTCATTGTGATGTCGTTCAGTGTGATGAATGCTCCAACCATGTTCATGGGGTTGATAAAAACTTTTTTCAGAGTGTTTTAGGATATAATTTTGGTGGTTTTCATTGAAGACATCATTGTATACACCGCATTTGATTAAGAGCATATTGAGTTTATGTTTTATATTTTAAGAGTTGTAAAGTATCATAAGATCGTTTAGAATATTAAAAGTGTGACTTTTTGGGATCATGATTTTTGTTTCATAGGGAATGTGGTATTTCATTAGGGAGGCTCTTATGAACCTTCAATGATATAATTAGTTGTTTATTGTGAAACCCCCAAGACAACAATGGGGGTGCAGATTTTCCTGACCCTTATAGGCTATTACATGATGTTATTAGATTATTTATCTCAGGTTGAAACTCTTATGATATCCTTGGCCAGAAAAGATCATGAAATATTATGGAATGAAAAATTCCAATACAATTTTGAGTACTTTATAGAGAATTTGGTCCACATTACAGTCCACTATTTTTCTAGAAGAAATAGTTTTTTAGATTTTCGGTGACACTTCACATCAATGGTTGGGATATGTTCTGATATAGTAAAGGTCAGTTATTTCTTATGGGTCTTAGTAGTTATATCCCTATAAACATTACTCTACCCCTGTGATATTGAGTTAATGATTTTTATTTTTTATTTTATGTTCTTGAGATATTACCTCAAGAGTGATATTTTTTTATTTAACAACCATAAGAACATGTTTAATATCTTCTCTTTATTTAACATGGACATTTGTTAGAGTTGGTGGTTATAATTCTTGCTTGTTTACAACATCAGGATTTTTTATACACCAATTAAGGGAAATGTTGTAGCTAATGAACTAATGAAGAAGTCATATAGTGGTTCCCTCAATGCATATAGATATTTTATGAGACTAATAGAAGAACACTCCATGATGAATCTAGATATAGATGTGGATGGAGGAAGAGTTTGTCTATTCTTAATAATGGTGTAATCAAATTTTGGGTATTAGGTGGAGGTTACCTATATATGGGATTCTAAGGTAGAGGATTAGATAGACCATCATTTTTTTTGGAAATTCCCATGATGGTTGATTTGAGTATGATAAAATAGGGTGTTCTTTGAGAAAAAAGTGACTCTACCTTTCAATGATGCAAGATATGGATTTCTGGGAGTTCCCTAGCTCACCCCTAGGGGTACATCCCAACATGATGAATATTTACTGATCTTGGAGTAACCTATTTTGTTAGATATGGATGAATCTTGTATTGTTGAGTTTGTTTCTTGATGTTTGGTCATCAATAAGGTGAAGGTGGAGCACCTTATTCCCAATGGTTTTCTCCAACCATTAGATGTCCTCCAGTGGAAGTGAGAGTACATATAAATGAATGAAGTCACTATATTACATTAATCCCAAATATTATATGATGTTATAGGGGTGAAAGTGTGTCATTTGACAAAATGATCCAACTTTATTGCTATTATGGGGATGCGTTTAATAGGGGTAGAACACCGCATTATTCTTTTCAGTGACTCGATTTTTTGAGATTTGTTTATCATCCATGTTTTAGTGCATTAGTAGGCATCTTAGGGATGGAAACCATTTGAGGGGGAAAATAAACTAACATTCAGAGAATTATATTCATTTGAATTAATGGAGTGTAGGTATATACATATAGAATACTTAGTGGGGTTTTTCCAATGTTTAGAGAACACCTAGAGCATTTTTTTAGTTTTTTACATAATCCTATAGATTTTATTGTGTAGTAGAGTTTTCCACATTATGTAAGGGGGTCACATGACATGTATTCATTTCTTAGTATATGTTATGAAATTATACCTGACAATAAATATTTGAATGTTGTGAAATAGTTTCATGACTTGTAACAGTCAAAAATATATTTTTAAAAATATTTCCATAGGGTTTTTAGCGTACATGACCATTATGGATTATACAATCCGAAATGGGACTAGATTCAATGTAATTATGGATATTAGGGATTTTAGGGTGTTTCATAGATGATTTCTCATTACATTCATTTTCATCCCTTCTCCCTCTAGACCTAGAAGCTCTCACAGGTGATTTTGGAGATATATTACCCTTCCAGGTTGTTTCATTTGGGGATAGATCATTAATGTTGTGGAAATGAATTTATACACGTAAGAATTACCTTTTGTTCTTCTTTACATTGGTTGTTCATATTTTTTGAATAAAAATATTCTATATATGCATGATCAGAATGAGTTTTCTATCAATCCATTTCAATTTATTATCATTCCATTCCATTAAAAGGATTATCTCTTGGTTTCAAGTAACCATTTTCAATGGAAACCAGGTTTATATGCCTTTGAGGTAGGTGTTCCTATAATACGAGTAAATTCTATTAATTTATATTCAATCTTGGATCATTCCATTGGGTTGTTGATTTATTTGATGTTACATGTCACTTTAATTTTTTTCAATGATAAAAAATACTTTTTAATTGGGTTTGTAGTGAATGACATATTTTCATGATTTGGAAAATGTTTTTCAAACACTAACATTATTTTCATGGCCTGGAAAATGTTTAATAAAACTGTGATCATTTTTTTCAAATATATTTTGAAAATTGGAACATTGGGAACCATGGGGGAATCAGGGCAGAGAAATTTATACCCTTAGTGTGTTTAGCACCACTAGGTGGTATCCATTTGGATATCGATGGTCTCTGGTAGGACACAACATTGGTAGGATCCAATGGTAACCCAGATTTGGATATTGAGTATCCAGTAAAAATTGTCTCATAGTAAAGGGCACAATATAAGGGGATTTCGGATTAAGGTTTATTTATCACATGAATGTTTTATCATGCATTATTGCTCAGTTGTTGATATAAGAAGTTGTTTCACATGGATTTAGATGATAGGTAATTTTATGGATATATTTTTACATGATAACCTTTTTATGCATGGATATGAATTCATATTATATCAATTATACTTGTTATTTTTATAGTTTGAGAACAAAAATAGGATTTTATGGGAACCAATGTGGAATGATTTAAAAATAAATTTTATTTATAAAAATTCATTGTGAAGATGTTTTTATCTTAAAAGATAGAACTATTTTATTCTTTGTATTATATCTTTTATTGAATATGTGGTGGTTTCATATATTGATTTATTTTAAAAGCCTAATATTTACCTTATGGAATTAATGATGTAGTATTGTAGGATAAAAGTAATGGGAAGGTAGTTATATAGAATATGGACTTCTCTATTATATTTTTCCTTCGGTTTGGGTATGTTTGGAGGTGAATATTGGTCACATTGAGAATTTATGGTTTTTATTTACTCATAATTTTTTGTTTAGATGTTTTGGATTGGATTACATTATTATATTTTTATCATTTCACTCCTCATAGTACACTAGTAGTATGAATTCTTCCATTATATTCAATACTTTTTATGTTTCTTACATCACCTACACATGTGAAAGATTATTCAAGAGTGTGATTTCATTGACTATGGATGGTCTATTACAATTTGGTAACATAGGGAAAACTCAACCGAATGTGTGTTAAAAAAAATACTAACATAGGTTTTGTTTCATGGGTAGAGAGTAGTTAAGACCGTCAAAATTCAGATAGTCAGTACGAAAAACAGTCTGAATATCACACATTCATGATTGAATTTGAGTTAGCATGGGTGGTTAGGGATTTTCAACACGTTTCAGACATGGGGTTTGAGGTATTTTGAATGAAATCGATGGAAATATATTTAAATTGACCTATTCATTTTGGAAATTTATTTCGATGATAATACTTCTTAATTTCGTTAATGTCATTATTGTTTTAAATAATTGGTTTGAATTCTAAAATATGTCCAAATATTTTTTGGATTGTGTTGTTGATCGAATTTTTTATTTCCTTGTGTTTATTAGAAAATACTCTAATAATTTTCCTTCAAAATATGAGAGAGGAAACTGCAAGAAAGGATCTAAAAATGGAACCTATAGTGTACCATTCCTTGGTTAACCAAACAATTTTCACCATTCATACTCTAGGTGGGGTAGATTTTGAGAACCCAGAATGTGTGGTGGTTCATAGTTTCGAGTTTACAGAGTAGCATCCACCAATATTCCATTTTAACGCCCCGACCCCAGTTACCCAGAGTCGTTGTATTATTACATAACATTGGCATGATCACGAGAAAGATCAAATCTCTAAAGACCGATTAGTTTAGTAGCCTTGGAAACACTAGATATATTCATAATGTTTTATATTACATCAATAAGTGAAAAGCTAAACCAATATATTGTATCCATATTCCACACTCATATCTCCACATACTATCCCTGCATGTCATTCATTAATTACTTCTTCACATCCTGGGAAAAATAAATCATAGAAAAGGGGTGAGCTCAAATGCCCAGTAAGGATAACAATATAGCAGAAAATTTCATAAATAAGAATAAAATTTAAGACAATGTATGACTAAAAAAAGACATTTAAACATGAACTTCAACATAGTATGGCAAAAGTAAAATGAAATAATGTCATTTACTTATTCACAGGGATATTCTACTAATCGAATAATCACATGCAATATCAATAACCATTTTCATAATGATGGAATGCATAATGCCAGACTATCATAACCTCATAGCCAAGGCCTCGTGCTAAGACTACAAATAAGATTTTTTCAAGGCCTTGTTCCAAGACAGTAGTTTGTCTCATGAGATCTACCGATGCATCGAGGATCTATAGCGGGCTCCACCCATCACATATTAAGTCCAATGCATTCCCATATGAAAAGGTTTAAACATAACATAAACATTCATATTAAAACTATCATACGAAATGTAAATACTTCATCCATAAACCATGAATGGTATAAAAATAAAACATCCACAGTAAAACATATCACAAAACTTTCAATACAATATAGAAGTTTTGTTTCATAATAAATCAACTTCAAATATGCGTAAAATCCATAAAAGGATGTTGACATAGATGAAATCAAAACACTTTTTAGAGAAATATCTCTTTCTATTTTGAAATCATTTAAGAATCATATATTTATAAAATAAAACATTTTATTTGAAAATATTATTTTTTTATTTTAAGGGAAGCTTCGAATATTTTATAACGGTGGAAAATAACAGCACATACAGTATAAGTTTAAAAAAAACATTCTTACCTTAATTCTTTCGAAAAGGTTAAAAAGCACCTTGTTTGGAAAATGACGGAAATATTCCTTTATAAAACTCTTATAAAATTTCAAACAATGGTATAAATGACTTTAACCCATATTATTTTAAATAGTAAAAATGTTTTGAAATACATTTTTAAGAAACATGGATGTGGATGATAATGAAATCCCAGTAGATTATTACATATAAACAACCTCGGATAATGAAGAGATTGCGAAATAAACCCTTACCTTGTACTTTTCATTGGTTGGGGGTAGGTTAACCTCTTGTATAATGGTGATATAATTGTTATTAAATTATAAAATAATCATATATATTAATATGATATCATATATTATCTTTTAACAATGCTTTGTTAATAATATCTTAGTATTGTCGCCGTTTCGGGTGTTAACTTACTCGTTTTCTTTTATATGTTCTGTTACGTAAGCCATGTTTGTCATGGTTAAGTTGTATCTTATTCATCTTCAGAATGATATAAAGTCCTTAAACATTATTTTTTAATCATCAAATGATAATTATACTTGAATGGGTATGATGGAGAATGAATCTCATCGCATTCGTGGAGACGGTAGTCTGTACGTACGCACGAGCGACAATATCATTCTTTTGATATTAAAATAATATATACGTGGATGGTATATTATATATAAAGATTCATTATCATGTTATATTTATTATTTACATGAATTACACATCATTATTATACCCATCCAAATAATAATATATTGAATAACAATTACACCACGACGTGGAGACGGTAAGCCGTACGTACGCATGTATGGTGACATGTTATTGAAATGGTGGATAGGATACTGAATATGGTTGTACCATAATTATAATAACATCACAGTATATATAAGATACTGGAGTTATTATTTTAGAATGGTAACAACAAATAAAGAAGAAGTGGAAGAAGAAAAGAACATGAAAAAGGGTGGTGAAATCATTACCTCTTCTTCAGGTGCTTCCTTTTGATTTTATCAAAAGGCCTCCTTAGGTTGGCTTTCTGATCAAACTAAGAACACTAGGCTGTATTGAGGGAAGTTGGGAGAGTATTTGGGCAGAGTTTGGCCGAACCAAAAGACTTTTAAGGTGTGAATAAATGAGAAGGAGGAGTGCCCTTTTATAAGAGGGGTGAGGGGCACCTTTGGAAAAGCTAGAAATACTAATTTATAATAAATTCATATTCGGTTTCGAATGACTCAGAAGTTGATTATTTAAAGTTTAATGTAGGGATAGGTCTAAAACCATTCAACCAATAGAATTTAGATAGGTTTGGGAAACTATATTAACCTTATCCTTTAGTTTAAACTCTTAGTTAATTTGTTTGACATTTACCATGTCACTATTTATTTTTATATTATATAGTTAATAAAATTACTATATACATCCAAGAGACACCCAAGTTGTCCATTAATGATACACCTATTATTTTATAAGTATCTTGGCTGATCCTTAGATTTTTATGAATTTAATATCAATTAATAATATAATATTTTTTTTAAAAACTCTTTTATGTCAATTTTGACACTATTCCATAGTTGATTTTTGTGAAACTCATAACAGAATGATTACTTCAAACAAAGTCAATTAAATCAATATTAATATGTCATATTATCCTAAGAAATTTGTGTAATTCATTAAAAGTCTCGTATTATATTTATTTGTGTATTTATAATATCAATTAGTTTAATTTTTCACAATTATGGTAATTACTGCATCATCATTGTGCCATAAATAAATTAAATTATTTAATGTCTAAAAATTATAAATAAAATATAATTATGTATGAAATCTTATTATCTTTCTAATTAATATTTACAATCGAATATATCTTATGTACAACCCTATATTAAAAATGTTTTGGTAAATACAATTTGATTTTAACTCTTTTAACTCTTCTTTGAATTAAATAATAATAAATGTCCTAATCTAATCCAAGTGGACCTAAATGATAAAATTTTATTCCTAAGGTTGTTATTGGTCCAGATACACTTGTCCAATAGAATTAGGACATGTTTTAGGGTAATATCTATATCATTTTTACCCTTAATTACCCTATATACTTTTAACCGTGGTAAATAAAAGTAAAAAGTTACTTTTTCACCAAAAATTATTTTCATCTCATTAAACCACATTTTACTTCTTGATATTAACCATGTCTCTCGGATTTTCGAAATTCCATTCATAGAAGTGGTAAAATTATATTTTATGAAAAATTCAGTTTTTTTAACTACCACTTAGTAGTTTCACTATTCATCAAAAATTGAAGTTTTTCATAACAATGCCAAAATTTCACCCTAAGCTATAATTGATATTCTGAATTCAAAAATGATTTCTATTTTACAAAATTAAAAACATATAAGTTGCATTAATTAATTTTATAATTAATTCCTGCTGTCATAACAAATAGCGTGTTTTTGAGAAACAATATATATCAAAAGATTGACAATTGTTTAGGTCCAATTTTAAAGTGAAATTAATTGTAATGAACACCATTGGATAAAATGGTAAAAATATATTCTAATTATACTTTAAATCCACTCAATAATATAATTTATCACTATAAATTATTTTGATTAAAAAAGTTGTTTTTAAGTATTTTTCACGATTCATAAAAATTGGAAGTTCTCAGACAAATACCAAAAATTCATCTTAGGATAATTTTGATATTCTGAAACCAAAAATGAAGTCCATTTTGAAATATAAAATATATATAATTTCAAAAAGTAGGTATTACTATTCATAACAGTTAGTTTGATTGGTTGTGGTGTGTTAGAACTCGATGTTGCGTACAACACACGCTATCACATTATTCAAAAAGAAGTGTACCGTAGAAGCTTGGGGTGTTACATTCTCCCCTCCTTCAATAAATTGTGTTCTTGCAATTTGAAATTGTTCTTCGAAAATAAAAGGTTGAAAATAGAAAATATCTTAGTGGGAAACCCCACATCGGAAATTGGGTTACTAAAATTTAGTCTTAATATGAGGAAAGGAGAAATAAAAGGGTCACCACCAAATTATGATCTCAATTAGGAGAACATTGGTGGAAATTAGATACATATAATTGGAGGAAAAACGTAAATATTTATAGGTAGTGATTGAGGTCATCAATCACAAACAAGTGTAAAATTGAGGTCCTTAAATTCATCAATCTATGATGATTTGAAATACCATCAGTTCAACAAAACATAGGGTATTAGGATAACACATTTTTGGTTTTAGGATTCCATAAATAAAGTATAAGAATTAATTTCTTCATAGAATAAGAGAAAAAGAAAAATATATTCTTGACATTTAGAGTTCCATCCTTTAACTAATTTCTACCATAGACTCATCTTTCACTCTAAAAGATAATAGAACTTAAAAATAATATTCTATTTATCCTATTCGTATAGGGTTAAAAAAATGAATTTATAATTCATCTAGCATAACCATTAAAAACGACATTATATCATCCAGGAAATCACGTGGGTCAGTGGTAGGTGATACACCCTTGTCGCCCGTCGGTTGTGGGTTCAAGTCTCGCGGCATTGCCAGACGCGACGGGTTACCACCCAACCTCCGGGTTGTCATTTTATGGCAATCCAAAATAATCCAAACTAGAACTATCCAAAATACTTCAGTCCAAAATTTATAAGGAAGGTAAACACAATAAAGATCCTTTTTTCCGCATAATAACATGTGAACACCTTCATCATGTATTCTTTTAAAACACTGCAACATCCTGAATTACCATAAAACCTTATTGATTACATTCATGATCCCTCATTCCTTAAAGAATAATAGATATACTCCTTCAATCCAAAAATGTTTTAAACCCCAAAAATGATGGAATATACAAATCATTAATCAGTTTCAAGGTAGTCAAGAATATAAAATATAATTTATCCAAATCAATCATGTATTATTCCAAAATCACTACCCCAGTATCAGAACTATATTATGGTTTATCATTCTCTTAACCATATATTTTCCAAAAATTTATCCTACTATTGAGTCACTTTTTTTTGTTCCACACAATCTCAAGTCCTTAATGAAATAGTACTGCAGTACAATCCTTATATAATCCATAATTAGTATAACAAGTACATTGTTGATACAACACTCAAATGACATAATCAACATAAGAACTCTAATCATTACTCTTCATCTGTGGTAGTATCATAACTTGATTATTATCCAATAGCATCATTTTCGGCATAGTTTGATGACTCGGACATAGGTTCGCGTAGTGTCCAAACTCTTTTCAAATGAAGCATTGTACATTTGAAACCATTTTCTTACCCTTGCAGTCACGTACTTTGTTCCCTTTTCCTCCACACTTATAACAAACTCCCATTCCTTTCAGGCAAGTTCCAGGGTGCTTCTTACCACAGTTATCACATATGGGAAAATTCTTCTTTTCCCTCTTCCCTTTATCCATCTTTCTCTCTTCTCTCCTTTTCTTCTCTTGCTTCCCTTCAAAGCCATAGGACTCAGTAAACTCTTTACTTATCATATCAACACATGATATTATTTCTTCATATAATGATAACACATGGGAGACTATTTCTCTTATAAATTCCAGCTTAAGAACATGAAAGATATGATCCTTCTTTCTCTTTGGATCATTTGCATTGTTGGAGTTCTCATTCCTTCTACTGGGACCCATTTCTAAACAATGGAATACACTAGATTAGTTTATGAATAACAATACCTAATCCAAAACTTGTAAAACACATAACATAAATTAAATAGTAGATGGATATAATCCATAATCATAAAAATGTATCATTTGAGGAAGTATATACTCATAAACATTTCATAATGGTTTTTAAAGAAAATGAGAATTATCCTAAGCATATCCCCTGGGAGTTTCGTAACCAAGAGTGCAGCAAGGCCCGTTGTCGTGCACCAGTTCCCGTTCGAGTCCAGCTCAAAGCGATGTTTTCGGGTTTTACCCCTAGGTACATCTGTGCTAGAGCCACCTCTACCTGCTCATATCCAGACAGGGATGTATTTCTCAGAAAACTCACAAAATATCTACAATACCAAAATTCTAGGAAGTACTTCTATACAAAACCTCAAAGTCCATCTTAAATCTATGTGCTCTAATCAGAGTTTATCTAAATCTAGCTTCCAAGGTTTGTACTAAACTTCCTCTGATACCAACTGTAACGCCCTGACCCCAGTTACCCAGAGTCGGTGAATTATTACATAACATTGGCATGATCATGAGAAAGATCAAATCTCGAAAGACCGATTGGTTTAGCAGCCTTGGAAACACTAGATATATTCATAAAGTTTTACATTACATCAATAAGTGAAAAGCTACAACAATATATTGTCTCTATATTCCACACTCATATCTCCACATACTATCCCTGTAGGTCATTCATAAATTACTTCTTCACATCCTGGTAAAAATAAAAAATAGAAAAGGGGTGAGCTCAAATCCCCAGTAAGGATAACAATATAGCGGCAACATTAATAAATAAGAATAAAAATTTAAGGCATTGTATAACTAAAACAAAATCCTTTTAAACTTGAACTTCAACATAGTATGTAAAATGTAAAATGAAATAATGTCATTTACTTATTCACATGGATATTCTACTAATCGAATAATCACATGCAATATCAATAACCACTTTCATAATGATGGAATGCATAATGCCAGACTATCATAACCACATAGCCAAGGCCCTGTGCCAAGACTACAAATAAGATTTTGTCAAGGCCTTGTGCCAAGACACTAGTTTGTCTCATGAGACCTACCTATGCATTGAGGAGCTATAGCGGGTTCCACCCATCACATATTATGTCCAATGCATTCCCATATGAAAAGGTTTAAGCATAACATAAACATTCGTATTAAAACTGGCATACGAAATGTAAATACTTCATCCACAAACCATGAATGGTATAAAAATAACACATCCATAGTCAAAAATATCACAAAACCTTCAATACAATATAGAAGTTTTGTTTCATACTAAATCAACTTTAAATAAATGTAAAATACCTCAAAGTATGTTGACATAGATGAAATCAAAACTCTTTTTAGAGAAATATCTCTTTCTATTTTGAAATAATTTAAGAGTCATATATTTATAAAATAAAACATATTCTTTGAAAATATTCTTATAAGATTGTAAGGGAATCTTTGATGATTTTATAACGGCGGAAAATAACCGCACCCGCCGTATAAGTTAAAAAACATTCTTACCTTAATTCTGTCGAAAAGGTTAAAAAGCACCTTGTCTGGAAAACGACAGAATGATTGCTTTATAAAACTCTTATAAAAATTCAATCAAGGGTATAAATGACTTTAACCCATATTCTTTTAAACAATAAAAATGTTTTGAAATACATTTTTAAGAAACATAGATGTGGATGATGAAGAAATCCCAGTAGATTATTACGTATAAACAACCTCTAATAATGAAGAGATTGTGAAATAAACCCTTACCGTGTACTTTTCCTTGGTTGGGGGTAGGTTAAAATCCTTTATAATGGTGAAATAATTGTTATTAAATTATACAAGAATCATATATATTAATATGATATCATATATGATCTTTTAACATTGCTTTGTTAATAATATCTTAGTATTATCGCCGTTTCGGGTGTTAACTTACTCGTTTTCTTTTATATGTTTTGTTACGTAAGCCATGTTTGTCATGGTTAGGTTGTATCTTTTTCATATCCAGAATTATATCAAGTCCTTAAACATTATTTTTAAATCATCAAATGATAATTATACTTGAATGGGTATGATGGAGAATGAATCTCATCACGTTCATGGAGACGGTAGTCCGTACGTACGCACGAGCGCAAATATCATTCTTTTGATATTAAAATAATATATAAATGGATGGTATATTATATATACAGAATCATTTTCATGTTATATTTATTATTTACATGAATTACACATAATTATTATACCCATCCAAATAATAATATATTGAATAACAATTACACCACGGCGTGGAGACGGTAAGCCGTACGTACGCACGTATGGTGACATGTTATTCAAAGGGTGGATAGAATAATGAATATGATTGTACCATAATTATAATAATATCATAGTATATATAAGATACTGGAGTTGTTATTTTAGAATGGTAACAACAAAGAAAGAAGAAGTGGAAGAAGAAAAGAACTTGAAAAGGGTGGTGAAATCATTACCTCTTATTCGGGTTCTTCCTTTTGAATTGATCAAAAGGGATCCTTAGGTTAGCTTTCAGATCAAACTAATACCACTAGGTTGTAGTGAGGGAATTTGGGAGAGTATTTGGGCAGAGTTTGGCCGAACCAAAAGGCTTTGAATGTGTGAAGAAATGAGAAGGAGGAGATCCCTTTTATAAGAGGGGTGAGGGGCATCTTTGGAAAAGCTAGAAATATTAATTTATAATAAATTCATATTCGGTTTATAATGGCTCAAAAGTTTATTATTTAAAGGTTAATGTGGGGATAGGTCAAAACCATTCAACCAATAGAATTTAGACATGTTTGGGTAACTATATTAACCTTATCCTTTAGTTTTAACTCTTAGTTAATTAGTTTGACATTTACCATGTCACTTTGTATTTTTATATTATATAGTTAAGAAACATACTATATACATCCAAGATACCCCCAAGTGGTCCATTAATGATAAACCTATCATGATATAAGTCTCTTGACCGAACCTTAGATTTTTATGAATTTAATATCAATTAATAATATAATATATTTTTTAAAACTCTTTTATGTCAATTTTGACACTATTCAATAGTTGATTTTTGTGATGCTCATAACAAAATGATTACTTCGAAATAAGTCAATTAAATAAATCCTAATATGTCATATTATCATAGAAAATTAGTGTAATTCATAAAAAGTCTCGTATTATATTTATTTGGGTATTTACAATATCTATTATTTTAATTTTTCACTATTATGGTAATTACTGCATCATCATTGTGTCATAAATAAATTAAATTATTTAATGTCTAAAAATTATAAATAAAATATCATTATGTAGGAAATATTATTTTATTTCTAATGAATATTTACAATCGAATTTATCTTATGTATAACCCTATATTAAAAATGTTTTGGTAAATAAAATTTGATTTTTACTCTTTTAACTCTTCTTTGAATTAAATAATAATAAATGTCCTAATGTAATCCAAGTGGACCTAAATGATAATATTTTATTCCTAAGGTTGTTTTTGGTCTAGATACACTTGTCCAATAGAATTAGGACATGTGTTAGGGTAATATTAATATCATTTTTACCCTTAATTACCCTATTTACTTTTCACCGTGGTAAATAAAAGTAAAAAGTTACTATTCACCAAAAATTATTTTAATCTCATTGAACCACATTTTACTTCTTGATATTAACAGTGTCTCTCGGATTTTCGAAATTCCATTCACAGAAATGGTAAAATTAAGTTTTATGAAAAATTCAGTTTTTTTAACTACAACTTAGTCGTTTCACTATTCATCAAAAATTGAAGTTCTTCAGAACAATGCCAAAATTTCACCCTAAGATATAATTGATATTTCGAATTCAAAAATGATTTCTCTTTTACAAAATTCCAAACATATAAGTTGCGTTAATTAATTTTATAATTAATTCCGTTGTCACAACAAATATCGTGTTTTTAAGAAACAATATATATCAAAAGATTGACAATTGTTTAGGTCCAATTTTAAAGTGAAATTACTTCTAATGAACACCATTGGATAAAATGGTAAAAATATATTCTAATTATACTTTATAATCACTCAATAATATAATTTATCACTATAAATTATTTTTATTAAAAAAGTTTTTTTTAAGTATTTTTCACTATTCATAAAAATTGGATGTTCTCAGAAAAATACCAAAAATTCATCTTAGGATAATTTCGATATTCCGAAACCAAAAATGAAGTCCATTTTGAAATATAAAATATATATAATTTCAAAAATTAGGTATTACTACTCATAACAGTTAGTTTGATTGGTTGTGGTGTGTTAGAACTCGATGTTACGTACAATACACGCTATCGCATTATTCAAAGAGAAGCGTACCGTAGAAGCTTGGGGTGTTACATCCATGGTGAAAAAAGAACCTAGAAATATATGGAGTGGAAAGAGATGATTGATAGCATCATTAATTTCATGATGACATATGATGAATCATAGTTGAGTTTTTCAATATACATGATCGAGGGACGATGAAGCATATAGTGGGAATATATTATTCAAGATATGTTACACAAGGTCCTTATATAGAATTATTTTATGAAAATGTTTAATTAAAAGTCTCAATATGTTATTTTATGTGTTTAAAAGACCTAGGTTTTTATATCCTTGGATAAGGAGTAGCATAGTGTTCTAGAGTATTCTACCCATTTACTGATCTAGTGTATCTGGCACTCGATTTTGTCACTAATGAGTAATTGAGGGATCTATGGTTCAAGTTAGGATTGATGACTGATATTAATGATTCTGATTTCCCTTTTGATCTTTATGTATGTTATTTATGAAGATGATTTTTCTAAGGTAGACAGATATGTGAATAATGATTTGGTAGGAGATTATGTGGTATAGTTGTTAGCCATAGTATATCTTCTGGACATAAAAGGAAATGTAAGGGTGGTATATAATATTCATGAATAGTTTCAAGGGTTTCTTCACGATAAAATAAGATTGTTTTCTATCAGTGTGGGAGGGATAGTCAAACCAGTCCCAACTATACAGAGGGACTTAGGACTTTTCTTCATTTTGGATTATCAAGACACAACAAGAATTTATTGTTAAATTATTTCCTAAGGAAGTAAGAAAGGATCGACTCTCACCAATGGATCATAGGTTTATACAGACAATTCCAAGGTTGTTTGGTCAAATCCTCAAGTAACTGAGGATATTAATGTAGAAAAATATGGATTTCATTATGCGACTGAGTACACATGATAAGAATATAAAGCATGATCAGCTACTATTTGAGGTACGGTGTTTATTTCAACTTATATAGTGATTGATTTGGTCGAAATAGGTGATAATAATTATTTTATATCTTCAAATTTAGTTTACACATTGGACTATAAAATATAACTTATTCCATACTTGTTGGAGCATTCAATGCCATTTAGAACGAGGTCCAAACATGTTCTCATGTGTCCCATTTGTCAGGTGATGAGAGGTGACATTGAGGTATAATTGGACATCTTGGTGGTTTATCTTGGTATATTTGACTTGATTATCTCAGGGATTGGATGATCAGTGTTATGTTTGTAACACCCCAAGAATTAATAGTACGTTACTTCTTCAATGTAATTCAATAACATGCACTACATGCAACACCAAGTTCAAGCGCACCACGACTTATCAAACTAGCTGTTCAAAATTGGTTATGAATAGTATTAACTAAATTTTGAACTTTATATAATCCTTATAATTTTAGAATCCATATTATGAGTTTTTATGAAATAATGAAAAAAAACAAATTCATTTTTTTTCAGATAAAAGAAGTATTTTTTAAAAAATGCAATTTTACAGCCTTTTAATGGAGAACCCTTTTTAAATCCATTATCTGAAACTTTTATATATTAAATTTTACAAAATAAACTTCTTCTTTATAATCGGGACATAAGAATTTAGTTTCAATAAATATTTGTTGTTTTTCTGATAACTTTCATTGTAGGGTGAATAGTGAAAAATACTATATTTTAACTAAAAATAACTTTTTTATTCAAAACAATTTGTAGTGTTAAATTATATAGTTTAATGGTGTGTAAGTATAAATAGATTATATTTTTACCATTTGATCCAATTCTATTGATTTTAAATAATTTCACTTTGAAATTGAACATAAACAAGTATCAATCTTTTGTTAGTTATTATTTCTTAAAAACACGCTTTTTGGTTTTGACAACGGGAATAAAATTTAAATTAATAAATGAAACTTCAATGATCTGAATTTGGTAAAATAAAATAAATTTTCGAATTCAAAATATCAAAATTAGCAAAGGGTGAAATTTTGGTATTTTTATGAAAACTTTCATTTTTTGATGAATAGTGAAAATCACAGAGTTATTGGTTAAAACCAAATTTTTGTCAAATAATTATTTATTTTAATTAAAATTTTAGGTCAAAATAGATACATAATACCTATATAAGTTCAATATTATTCATTGGAGTCATTTTATAAAAAAATTAGATATATAAAATTTTAACGAACTTTTTACCGTCCTTTACACACCTACTAGAAGCATTTGCAGATTTGCATAAAACTTACTTTTACCGCTTCTGTGAGTTGAATTTCAGAATGTCAAGTGAAACAGTTAATATCAGTAAGAAAAATCTGGTTTAATAAGATGAAAATAATTTTTGGTGAATAGTAACTTTTTCTTTTATTTACCACAGTTAAAATAAATAGAGTAATTAAGGGTAAAAATGATATTATTATTATCGAAACACGTGTCATAATTCTATTAGATAAGTATAATTCGACCAAAAACAACCTTCGGAATAAAATATGAACCTTTTTGGTCCACTTGATTTAGATTAGGAAATTTATTATTATTTTATTTAAAGAAGAGTAAAAAGAGTTAAATACAATGTTTAATAACTAAACCATTTTTAATATTGGGTTACATACAATATAAATTCAGATATAAATATTAAATAGAAATATAAAACTATTAACTACATAATGGTATTTTATTTAAATTTTTTTGAAATTAAATAATAAAATTTATTTATGACACAATGATGATGTAGTAATTACTGTAGTACTGAAGGATTAAAATAATTAATATTATAAATACCCAAATAAATGTAATTTGAGACTTTTGATGAAATCCACTAATTTATAGGTTTATATGAAATTTTAGGGTTTATTCAATAAATTTTGTTCGTAATAATCATGCTATTATAATTTTTACAAGAAAAACAAATACCAAATAATGTCAAAATTGACATAAAATAGTTTTTAAAACAAATACTATATTATTAGTTGATATAATATTCCTAAAAATATAAGTTTCGGCCAAAAGGCTTAAATAATATTATCTATGTCATTAATGAACCACTTGATGTTCTTTTGGATGTTTGGAGTATGTTTATTAACCATGTAGTGTAAGAATACAAGAAGTCACGGTAAAAGTTAAACTATTTAACTAAGTGTTAAATCTAAAAGATATGGTTAAATTGGTAACCTAAACATTTCTAAAAACTACTGGTTGAGAGGCCTTTGACCCATCCCCACCTTCGCCTTTAAATAATTCATTTTGGATCCATTAGAAACTGAAAATGATTTTATTAAAAAATAATATTTCAAACTTTTCCTAAAGTGAACTTCACCTCTCTTATAAAAGGGCACATACCCTTCTCTTAATTTCACACCTCCAAAGCCATTTGGCTCGGCCAACCACTGCACATATATCCTCCCAAAATATCTCCTTTCATCCTATAGGCATTCCTTTGGTCAAAAATCCAACCTAAGGAGCCCTTTTGATCAAATCAAAATAAAGAACCCAAAAAAGAGGTAAATATTTCATCACTTCTTTCAAGTTCTTTTCTTCTTCCACTTTCTCTTTATTTGTTGTTTCCATTCTAACATAATAACTCCAGTATCTTCTATATACTGTGATGTTATTATAGAAATGATAAAACCATATTTATTAATCTGTCCATCCTATAAATGACAAAGTCAACATACGTGCGTATGTACGGATTACCGTCTGCCCGTCGTGGTGTAGTTTGTTATTCAAACACTTCATTATTTGGATGGGTATAATAATGAGTATAACAGATTTAAATAATAAATATAACATGTTAATGATTCTTTATTTATGATATACCATCCAATTAAATATTATTTCTCCATCAATATAATGATATTATCGCTCGTACGTATGTACGGATTACCGTCTCCGCGACGTGATGAGATTCATTTCCACGTTCACCATTCAATGATGATTATAAAATATATATCATTAATAATTATGTAAGATATTACATAATAATGATACTGGATATATATATATATATATGTATGTATGTATTTATGTATATGTACTTACATAAATCTTATTCACTTAGTTCCGTTCAATACGACATGAAAATGGAAAGAGCCTTTATGCGTACGTACGGACTACCGTCTCCATAAACTGTGTTTTACATTTCATATATATATCTATTTTACATATTTATATTCTAAATATATATGATATATAAATAATTTTTTATATTCTATAAGTATTTAAATCCTGATCTATGTGATTAAATCAATAGTAACAAGTTAAAACATGTACGATAAAGAAAGCGATTATTACCTGAAATGTTATATTAACATACAAATTATTATTAAATGGGTAGTATAAAGTCATAAATGAATCATGAATGATATCATAAATATTAATATGGTTCTGATATAATTTAATAACATACTGTGGTCTTCATACAAGAGGTTAAACGTACCCTCTACTAAAGGAAAGTGCATGGTAAGTGTTAATTTCACAATCACTTTATTATCAGAGGTTGTTTCTACGTAAGTATCTACTGGGAAATATTTATTATCCATGTCCATGTTTCATAAAAGATTTTTCAAAGGGATTATTTTTAATGTAATTTTTACTAAAACATCATTTTAAATGTCTTAAATATTTATTCTTCTAAATCGTTCTCATTAATGTGAATGTTTTCAAAAAGGTTTTTAAGGATTTATTTATATGGACATGAATGTTTTTAAAATGTTAAATTCTTTAAAAAGTTTCAAAGTAGTATAGGACACTTTTATTCAAAAATGTCTTTAAATGTATTGCATTTTAAATTGTATGAATTTTAAATGTTTTCACGAAAAAGAGATATTTCTCTCAAAGCGTTTTACAAATCATATTCATCTATTTCAACATCCATTGATGGATTTTAAACTTGTTTTAAGTTGATTTGTTATGATACAAATATTCCATATTATATTGAAGGTTTAGTGATATGTTTTAAATTGGATGTGTTATTTTTATACCATTCCTTGTTTATGGATAATGTATTGATATTTCATATGCTGGTTTTAATTCAAATGTTTATGTTATGTTTAAACCATTTCATATGATGAATGCATTAGAATTAGTAAGTTACAGGTGGAGCCCGCTATAGCTCCTCGATTCATCGGTAGATATCATGAGACAAACTAGTGTCTTGGCACAAGGCCTTGAAAAAATCCTATTTGTAGTCTTGGCATAAGGACATGACTATGTGGTTATGATGTCTAGCATTATGCATTCAATCATTATGAATGTGGCTATGGATATTTCATGTGATTATTCTACTAGTAGAATATCCACGTGAATATGTAAATGGCCTTATTTTATTGTATCTTTGGCATGTTATGCTGACGTTTATGTTTAAAATTCTATTGTTTTGGTCTTATAGAATTACTTAAATGTTTATGCATATTTATGAATGTATCTGCTATATTGTTATCCTTACTGGACGTCTGAGATCACCCCTTTCTATGTTTTAATTTTCTCAGGACTACAAAAAGTGAATTATGATTGATAAGAACGGTTAAACTTGGGTATTAATGGAATTATTAAAAGATCATTTATGTTGTGTTTTATTTTCTAATGTGTAATGTAATGTTCATGTATGTAATTTATTCTCCAACACTGCTAAACTGGTCGTTCTTTCGGGACTTGATTCCTTGTAATCATTGCCAATGTTATGTAAGAATGCACTGACTCTAGGTAACTGGGGTCGGGGCGTTACAGTTGGTATCAGAGGAAGTTTATCAAAAACATTGGAAATAGATATAGTAAAACTCTGATTAGAAAGCATTTCCCTAAGATAGACTTCGAGGATTAGTATAGAAGGACATTCTAGAATTTTGAAACTGTAGAGATTTTCATGAGTTTTACAAGAAATATGTCCCTGTCTGGATACGAGCATGTAGAGGCGGCTCTGGTACAGATGTACATAGGGGTAAAAACCGAAAACATCTCTTTGAGCTAGACTAGAATGGGAACTAGTGCATGAAAATGGGCCCTGATGCACTCTTGGTTACGACACTGAAGGGGGATATGCTTAGGATATTTCACATTTTCATTACAAGCCATTATGAAGGATTTTGGAGTAAATACATTCTCAATGAATAAATTTTATGATTATAGATTAAATGCATACACTTTTCTATTTATGTTAGGTATTTTAAAAAATTTTAATTATGCATTGTGTTTCATAAACTAACCTACTGTATAACATTATTTATAAATGGTGCCTAGTAGAGGTAATGAGACCTCCAACAATACACATGATCCATAAAGTAAGAAGGATAATATATTTCATTGTATTAAGACAACATTTATAAAAGAAATAGTCTCCCACGTATTATCATCATATGAAGAAATAGTATCATGTGTTAATAAGATAAGAAAATAATTCTCAAAGGCCTATGGATTTTAAGGGAATCCATTGAAGAAAAGGACAGTAGAGAGAATGATGGATAAATGGAATAAGGGAAAGAAGGATTTTACCATATGTGATAATTGTGGAAAGAATCACCTTGGAAAATTCTTGAAGGGAATGAGAGTTTGTTATATGTTTAGAAAAAAATGACACCATGTATGTGATTGAAAAGGTAAGAAAAAAGTTTCAAATGTACAATGCTTCATCTATAAGGAGTTGGGACATGACGCGAAACAATGTCCAAATCATCAAAGTATACCCCAATTGCTGCTATTGGATAATAATCAAGTTATGATACTACCAAAGATAAAGAGGAATGATTACGAGTTCTTATGTAGTTATTAAAGTATTGTGTCATTTCAGTATTGTATTAATGATTGACATATTAGAAGAATTATTCATTATATAAGGATTGTACTATAGTACTATTTCATTAGGGACATGAGATTTTGTGGAACAATGAAAAGTTACTCAATGGAAACTTAAATTTTTTGTAAAATACATGGTTGAAGGAAAGACAAAACAATAATATGGTCTTGATACTGAGGTATTGATTTTGGAATAAGAGATGAATGATTTGGAAAAATTATATTGGATATTCTTGAATACCTTAAAACTAATTAATTATTTGTATTTTCCATCATTGTTGGAGTTTACAACATTTTTAGATATAAGAAGTATTTCTAGTATTCTATAAGGAATAAGGGAGCATAAATCTAATCAATAAGGCTTTATAGTAATTCTGGATGTTACTATGTTTTAAAACAATACATGATGAAGGTGTTCACATGTTATTACTTGGAAAAAATGATCTTCATTGTGTTTAACTTCCTTATAAATTTTGAACTGAGAGTTTGGATAGAAGTATTTTGGATAAGTCTAAAGGTTGGAATGGATTACGTTTGAAATTGGATTCTATTGTTAAGGTTATTTTTAGATTGTTATAAAAATGACAACCTAGAGGTCAGGTGAAAACTAGTCATGTCTGGCAAGGCCGCGAGACTTGAACCCGCAACCAAAGAGCGATAAGGGTGCATCACCTATGACTGGACTACGGGATGTACTGGTTTTCATAGTTATGTTTTTTAAATAGTCTCACAAATGAATTATAAATTCATTATTTTTGGAACCCTATACGATTAGGATGAATAGAATATTTTTTTGAAATCATTGGGAGGGAAAGATGAGTTTGGGGTAGGAATTAGATGAAGGATGAAACTCTAATTTTCAAGTATATTTATATATAATTTTTTTCCTCTTATTAAGACTATATTTTATTAACCCAATTTCCAATTTGGGATTTCCCACAAAGATATTTTCTATTTTTAACCTTTTATTTAGGAAGAACAATTTCAAATTACGAAGACACAATTTATTGATGGTGGGAAGAATGTAACACCCCAAGATTTCATAGTATGTTATTTTTTTCAAAGTAATTCAATAACATGCAATACACGCAACACCGAGTTCAAGCGCACCACGACTTACCAAACTAGCCGTTAAAAATAGGTTATTAATATTATTAACTAAATTTTGAACTTTATATACTCCTTATAATTTTTGATTCCATAATTTGAGATTCTTAAACATAATGAAAAAAATGATTTTTTTCAGATAAAAGAACTATTTTTAAAAAAAATTCAATTTTAACTCCTTTCAATAGAGATCCCTTTTTAAATCCAATATTTGAAACTTTTATATATTAAATTTGGAGAAATAAACTTCTTCACTAAAATTGGGACATAAGAATTATGTTTCAATAATGTTTTTGTGTTTTTATGATAACTTTTATATTTCGGTGATTTGTGAAAAAATACTATATTTTAACTAATTTTATTTAATCAAAATATGTTGTAGTGTTAAATGATACAATTTAATGGTTTGGATGTATAAATATAATATATTTTTACTATTTTATCCAATTTTATTCATTGGAAATAACATCACTTTTTAATTGATCATAAACAAGTATCAAACTTTTGATAGTTATTATTTCTAAAAAACACGCATTTTGGTTTTGATAATGATAATTAATTTTCAATTAATAATTGAAACCTCTATGTTTTCAATTTGGTCAAATAGATATAATTTTTTAATTCAGAATATCAAAATTAGCATAGGGTAAAATTTTGCTATTTTTCTGAAAACTTTCAATTTTTGATGAATTGTCACGACCCATCCTCGGGACCCGTGTCGTGACTACCCCAAGCCCGCCTTCCATAGTCCAGGGGATGACGACTAGCACCAAAGGCGTAAATCCCGAAAATAGGGGAAGGAATTGCCTTTATAGTGTAAACAAATACCACAGAGTACACAAGCTGATTAAACACTAAGTAAACTGAGTACAAAAGTAAGTGCTGGAAAGTAAATGGGCCAGAATACAAACCCAATAGAAAGTAAAGTACAACTGAAAAGATAGAACAGTGGCAGAAAATAAAGCAGCAAAACTAAGCTGTCCTCTGGAATTACCACCTGAAGGGTGGGTATAGATGGTCTCCTCTGCTCCTCGGCTCCAGCCGTCTGCTCCGTGTACGTCCAGTCCAGTGATCCACCTCCAGGTACCGGCCAGCTCCACGAGCTCCTACCATGGGCAGCGCTGTCCGTCGTCTGCATCCAACACAACGTAGTGCAGGCATAGCCCGTGTATGGGTGAGTATACGCTACTCAGTAGGGACCCCGAGACCCCCCAAGGTCTCCCCGAATCCACGAAGGATAAACCACAAAGAAAAGATACAACCACGAAGTATCAACCAACTCTACTTAGGTATATGCCCATACATATACCTAAGTCATCAATTCCAGTTCGGCTCCATCATCCGAGCCCATGTTCGATCTAGTCCACACAGGATAGCACAATCCAATCCACACAGGATAACATAACCCAATCGACATAAGAAAGAAATTCAATCATATCGTAGATATTGATTGGAAGTCAAGACTCATCTCACACAGGTATACTTCTTCGTAAGATGATAGAGATGATCATATGTAGCCACTGATTCATCTAAGTTGTCAGACCCATATAGGAAACAAGACCAGCTAACCTGTCGGACCCACAAAGTATACAAGATCAGCTACTCTGCCAGACCCACGTAGGATACAAGTACAACGTCAAATACTGCCGGACCCATATAGGATACAAGAACAGTAGTCATGTATTGACAGAACCACATAGGATACAAGAACAGTAGTCATTGTCGTCGAAACCAAGGAGGATTTCAGAACGGACGTCGTCGCTGCCGAACCCACAGAGGATCCCAGTACAGTCGTCATCGCCGTCGCAGTCGCAGCTAGCTCTAGGATTCCCGCACACAGCATGCTCGATTCCGGGAGGGTCCACTCCACGAGCCTAGGGGGTTGATATATAAACTGACATGAATTATGGATTTGATGTATTCCAAAGTTCCGTCTCGTCAATAGGAACTCAACGCGACAGACGACACTTCAATCAGACGACCGGTCTGAGAGTTATTGGCTTTTTCGTCCCAAGGGCCCGGTTGGTTTTTTGGATAAAACCAAGCGTACCGTAATCCAGAAGCATCCAAACCTCAATCTTAGTAATCCAAAAGGACCGTCTCACTAAGAGGAATCCAACGAAGTTGACGACACGTCAATCGGACGTCCGGAGCTCAAGTTATAAGTGTTTCCGCTCCAAGGGACCGGTTGGTTTTGTGTTCGAACCAACCCGGCCATACGAAAAGTTCTCCTAAACCTAGGGTGTAATATACCGAAACTGCCATCTCTATCCAAGGATCACATCTCAACCGATGGTGCGTCAATTGGAGGTCCGTAGCCCATGTTACAGGCGTTTGAAAAAATCTTCCCGTTTTCAGGGGGGCTTGGGCCCGGACCGACCCGACCCAAAGCCCCCTGGGTCGGCCCGAACCGGGACGACCCGACCCAGGTCCGGGTCTGGCCCATTAGGGAACGGCGCGGCCCGGCCCGGCGTGGGGGTCCAGCACTGCATGGGAGTGGTGCGGTGCCCACGTGAGGAGCGAACACGAAAGGGGGGGGGGCGCTGACCCCCTGGTCTCGAAACAGTGGCCCCCACATGGAGGGGGCCCGCCCTATCTATCGCCGGGGGTTACGACCCCTAGCCTCCTTGAACGGGTGGCCGCACTGGCCAGCCTGTGTGCCACCGCGGGACCCCGCGGTCCCGCCCTTCCGAAGCACCGGCGGCAGGTTTATCCGGCCGCCTCCAGGTCTTCCTCCACGGCCAAAGGGTCGCGGCTCTTGATGCTCCAGCGGCCGGGGAGTCTTGCCGCCCCCTGTAGGTGACCACTGCAGCCTTAGGTCGTGGCTCATCTTCGACCGGCGCGGCGCGTCGGCGCCGTGCACCACCTCCGTAGCTCGTTTTGTTCCCGCGCGGTGCATCAGCTCCGCGCCACCTTCGTTCGAGCCACAATGAAGATCAACAAAAAGGGGAGGAGGATCAGCCGTGTTTCTGCGGTCTGATCTCTTCTCGTGATAACGATAACAAGAATCCAAAAAGATTAACTAAGAACGTTAATTAATACACGAATGAAGAAACAACCCCTACCTCAAGGAAAAACGCGAAAGCTAGCGTCGTGGGGAAGATGACGTCGCGGGGTGGTTTCGATGGTGGCGTTGGCGTGCGTCAAATAAAGAAATAGATTCGTCAATCTTTGGAAAAGAGAAATCCGGGGTAGGCACTGATGTTATTCGCGTTCTTAACGTACTTCGACGAAGAAGAAAAAGATCTTCGAGACTTTGGTTATTTTCTCCCCAGACTCCACACAACGAATCAACCAAAAATAAAATAAGAATTTGTCTTATTTTATTCACACTTGCCAACATCTTTCAAATTCAAAACATCTAATTCAATTAATAAATGAGTTAAATTAATTGAATAGGGTGTGTTGTCATTCAATTAAGTGGGGGAGTGGATGAGTTACATAATAAAAGCATGAGGGAGGTTTAAGGGATTTGAAGGGGTGGGGCTCGTGTGGGCCCCACATCACTAATATCCTACCAAGTGTTAGGACTTTAGTGGGTCCCACTCAACTCCCATGATTAGGTTAACTATTAGAATAGAAATAAAAATTGTAGCGCAAATTTTTATTTCACTCTTTAGTTAACCCAATTATTTAACAACACCTCCCGAGCAAACGCAACTCCAGGAAGGGTCTTATTAAGAAATTACCGGTGCTGCGGTTTCATCGGTGCCATCGGATTTCGATGCTGAGCACCGGTTCAAAAGTTAGGAAATCCCACTCGACTGTTTCCTGAACGTACCTGAGCTATACGTCGGAAATTGATTCCGGGCACACCAGGGCTCATGAATCAGGTGCCATCAGAAACTGTGCACTCCTAAAATCCCAAAGAAATTAAGAAAAACTTTTCCATAAAATTTACGTGTCATTACATTACTACCACCTCAGGGCTTTACATCACTGTAAAGATACATCACAAACTAGTAGAACAAATGTGGGTACTGATCATGCATCTGAGCCCCTCTCTCCCAAGTGCTCTCCTGGAGGTTTCCGTGCTGCCACCTGATGCGCACTAGAGGAATCGACCGTCCACGTAGGACCCGCTCCTATCGATCCTCGATCCCCACCGGGACCTCTGAAAAAGTTGCCCCATCATCAATGTCCACCTCCCCATGGTCAATGATATGTGTCGGGTCATGCACGTATCTCCTCAGCTGAGATACATGGAAGACGTTGTGCACCCGATGCAACTGAGGTGGTAGAGCTAGGTGATAATCCACCTCGCCTAAACTGCTGAGAACCTGGAATGGTCCTATAATGCATAGAGATAACTTGCCACCCCTGCCAATTCTCCGTAATCCACGTCGAGGTGAGACCCGCATGAAAACGTGGTCGACATCCTCAAACTCTAGTGGTCTCCACATCCTGTCAGCATAAGACTTCTGTCGGCTCTGAGCTGTCCTCATCCACTCCTGGATGACTTGGACCTCCTCTATCATGGTCTGGACCATCTCTGGTCCCACAAGTGCTGACTCCCCAAGGTCTGTCTAGCACAGAGGTTATTTGCAAGGTCGTCCATACAATGCCTCGTATGGTGCCATCCCGATGGTGGAGTGGTAGTTGTTATTGTACGCAAACTCCACCAAGGGTAGGTGATCCTCCCAGATGCGACCAAAGTTGAGGACACATGCACAGAGCATGTCCTCGAGATTCTGAATAGTCCTCCCCATCTGACCATTTGTATGAGGGTGAAAGGCAGTGCTCAGATGTAGCTGCGTCCTAAATGTCTCATGCAACCCCTTCCAAAGCTGGGAAGTAAAGCGAGCATCTCGATCGGATACGATAGATGATGTCACACCATGAAGCCGTACAATCTCCTGAACATAGAGGCGTCCCGAGCTCTCCACTGATCCCTGCTCTCTGATGGGTAAGAAGTGGGCCGACTTGGTTAGTCGGTCGACAATCACCCAAATGGAGTAGTGACCTCTGGAATTACGTGGAATTCCAGTCACGAAATCCATAGATATCTTGTCCCACATCCACTCCGGGACCTCCAAGGGTTGTACCAAGCCTGCTGGTACCTGGTGCTCCGCATTCACCTGCTGGTAGGTGAGGCATCGAGAAACAAACTCTGCCACAACCTTCTTCATACCCGACCACCAGTGCTGTCGTCTGAGATCCTGGTACATCTTCGCCACCCCTGGATGTACCGCTAAAGGTGAAGTGTGAAACTCCCTCAACACCTCCTCCTGTAGTGCAGTTGGTACCATGGTACGTCCTCTGAAAAAGATGACGTGCTCTCCTCCTACAGAAAATCCATCAGGTGCCTGTCTAGTGGAAATCTGTGCACGTCGCGTCTCACAGTCAACATCCCCACGTTGTGAATCTCTGACCCACTGAAGAATTGAAGGTGTGACTATGAGTGACTGAAGGAAGGCTGCTCCATCTATATCCATGAAGGATATCTGAAAAGCAGCTAGCTGCTCTGTCGCCTCTCCAAGTAGCTGAATGCTCGTCCTTCTACTGAGAGCATCAGCTACAACGTTCCCCTTTCCAGGAGTATAGACTATCTCAAAGTCATAGTCCTGGAGGAACTCGATCCATCGCCGCTGTCTCAGGTTCAGTTCCTTATGCGAGAAGATGTAACTGAGACTCTGGTGGTCATAATAGACTATAAAGCGCTCGCCCATCAGATAGTGCTGCCATATCTTCAGAGAGAAGACCACTACTGCTAACTCCAGGTCATGGGTAGCGTAGTTCTACTCATGTTGCCTCAACTGTCATGATCCAAAGGCGATCACTGCCCGCTCCTGTATCAGGACACACCCGAGTCCGGTCCCTAATGCATTGCAGTAGACTACGTACCCTACTCCCTCCTCTAGTAGCCTCAAGATAGGTGTGCTGTTCAATCTCTGTCTCAGCTCCTGGAAGATCTGCTTAAATCTATCTGACCACATGAAGGGTTTCCCCTTCTTCATCAAAGCTAAAAGTGGTTCCGCAACTCTGGAGAAGTCTGGCACAAATCTCTGGTAGTACCCAGCCAAACCTAGGAAACTCCACACCTCCGTCACGCTATTGGGTGGCTCCCAAGCTAGCACTGCCTCGATCTTCACAGGATCCACAGAAACTTCCGCCTCAGAAATTACATGCCCCAAGAAGTGGAACTCACGTATCTAGAACTAACACTTCAAGAGCTTACCATAAAGATGGTTCTCTCGGAGTGTATCCAATACAACCCGTAAGTGGTAGGCGTGCTCCTCCTCAGTGGTCGAGTATATCAATATGTCGTCGATGAAGACTACGACAAATCGATCGAGGTAAGGCTGGAATATCCTGTTCATGAGACTCATGAACACTTATGGAGAATTGGTTACGCCGAAAGGCATAACCAAGAACTCATAGTGGCCATACCAACACCTGAAAGCCGTCTTCTACACATCCTCATCTCGAAATCTGAGCTGATGATAGCGTGACCTGAGGACTATCTTCGAGAACCATCGTGCTCCCTTGAGCTGATCGAAGTGTTCGTCAATCCTCGGAAGTGGATACTTGTTCGTCACAATCACCTGGTTCAGGCGACGGTAATCAACACATAGTCGCATGTTCCCGTCCGCCTTGTTGTCGAACAAATCGGGGAAGCCCAGGGTGAAACACTGGGTCGAATGAATCCCTTGCCCTACAAGTCCCCCAGCTGTACCCGTAGCTCTTGAAGCTCAGCGTGAGCCATCCGATATGATGGAGTAGACATCGGATTTGTCCCAGGGTATAGGTTGATATAGAAGTATACCTCTCTGTGAGGAGGTAGTCCTGGAACGTCGTCAGGAAAAATTTCCGCATACTGATCCACTACAACAGGAAAGCTCAGTCTCCGCACGTCAAATTCTCTTAGGATGAGGCTAGACAACTCATGAGTGATCAGCTGTCCTCTCCTATGTGTGAGTCTGTCCTGTGCTGAAAAGGCTCCCTTCTAGCCGGTGAAGGTGAACCTGCTCCCATCGGTGCGCACGCAACGCACCTTGCGCCTAATATAGTCGATCTGAGAATGAACCGTAGATAACCAATACATGCCCAAGATGACATTGTAAGGCCTCAAAGCCACTAAAAAAAGATCCCACCCGAAGTTCTTGCCTCCTAGAGTAAGCTCACACTACCGGCAACAGTGCGTACTCATCGAGTCTGCTCCCGTAGGAGTCTCTAGCTATAAAGATCGAGCCAACGACTCCGTCGGAATCTCCATGCTCCGAACAAGGGTAGCGACAATGAAAGAATGACTCACTCCTGTGTATATATGTACTACAGCAAGGGTGGAGTAGACATAGATAGTACCTCGAATCATCTCTTCTTTGCCATGGTCATAGGCCTACGCTGCCTGAAGCTGAGCCTGCCTCTATCTTCCAGCTCCCTGTGGTTGGGGTGGACCTCCTGGTGGTGGTGGTGGTAGAGCCGCAAAGCGTCTCCCACCACCTGCTGCACGGCCATCTCATCTGCCTCATCCACCTACTCCCTGCGGATTGCCACAGTCGAACCTCTGCCTATGCCTGGGTGGTCCCCCAACCGTCTGCTGCTCCTCTGCATTGCGGGTCGGGAAGTCACGAGCCATGTGGTGCTGCCCGCCGCATGCGTAGCACTGTCTTCTCCTCGTAAGACTGGCTCTACGTCATGTGCCCCGCACCTCTGAGCCAGTATCCTTAGGTTGTCCGCAAAAAGGTCTGGTCCTCTTGGACCCTATGACATCCGTCGACTGCCATATACAGAAGACTCTACTACGTGCTACCATGTGGTAGGTCTCGCTGATGGTGTAGGCTCAGTAAGAAAGCTCTCTACAAGAACGGATCGCTCCAGTACTCCTTCATGCGTCAGAATGCTGAGGGAGATCATCGATGCCCTGATCTCATGCCTCAATCCCTACTCGAAGGTCCGGCCCCAGAATAATGGGTCCCGTACCATGTCCGTGGAATAGCACGAGAGATCTGTAAATCTCACCGAGTACTAGGCTACCGTCATGCTGCCATGCCATAGCTACAGTAACGCATGAATGCGCACCACACGGAGGGTGGCTGGAATGAACTCAGAGCGGAAGAGGCTCTCGAAGTCCGTCCAAAGTAAATATGCCTCGTCGTGCACCTGGAGAATCAAGCACCACAATCTACCTGCTGCCGCGTGCTGGAGACTCGCTGCAAGGATCACCATGAGGTCAGCTGGTGTCCATACTAACCTGAGAACTCTTACAATAGCCTCCAGCCAATCCTCGACTGCCTGAGGTTTCGTCTCCCTGTGGAACCTGGGCGGTCTCTGATGATGAAACTCGTGCAGTGCACTAAGGCGACGTGCACTCTCAGCAGCTGGGGCTGGTGGGATCGGTGGCTCGGTGGGTAGAGGTACCTCCGGTGCCCCTGCTGTAATAGGGACCTACACCGAGGCCTCATCGCTCGGTGGGATATCGTCTCGTAGAAATCTTGGAAGCCTAGCTGGTTTCCATCGTGGGGACATCTTGAAAAGAAACAGGTGTTCCATGGTCAAATTAGTATACCTAGTGAGCTGACACAAAGTAATCACAAAGAAAACTTTTGAAACACGCATGCAATCAATGTTTTCATTCACCGAGTCGAAAATCGGAAGTCAGGGTCCTGGTATATTGATACGTCGGCCGCCGCACCAATACTGGACTCCCTGGACTGATAACCACACTCAATACCCTTAACACTATTGCTTCGCATAGAAGAATCATCAGAGTCATGAGTTCTGCGGTAGAACCGAACTCCACTGATACCAATTTGTCATGACCCATCATCGGGACCCGTGCCGTGACTACCTCAAGTCCGCCTTCCATAGGCCTGGGGCGTGCGACTAGCACCAAAGGCATAAATCCTGACAATAGGGGAAGGCATTGCCTTTATAGAGTAAACAAACACCACAGAGTACGCAAGGTGAGTAAACACTAAGTAAACTGAGTACAAAAGTATGTGCTGAAAAGTAAAGTACAACTGAAAAGAGAGTACAGTGGTAGAAAAGTAAAACAGCAACACCAAGCTGTCCTCTAGAATTCCCAGCTGAAGGGTGGGTACAGATGGTCTCCTCTGCTCCTCGGCTCCAACTGTCTGCTCCGTGTACATCCAGTCCAGTGATCCACCTCCAGGTACCATCTAACTCTATGAGCTCCTACCTCAGTCAGCGCTGTCTGCCGTCTGCATCCAACACAACGTAGTGTGGGCATAGCCCGTGCAGGGGTGAGTATACGCTACTCAATAGGGACCATGAGTCCCCCGATGGTCTCCCAGAATCCACGAAGGATAAACCACAAAGAAAAGATACAACCACGAAGTATCAACCAACTCTACTTAGGTATATGCCCATACATATACCTAAGTCATCAATACCAGTTCAACTCCATCATCCAAGCCCAAGTTCGATCTAGTCCACATAGGATAACACAATCCAATCCATACAGGATAACACAACCGAATCCACACAGGAAAGCACGTCAATCATATCGTAGATATTGATTGAAAGTCAAGACTCGGCTCACACACGTATACTTCTTCGTAAGATGATAAAGATGATCAGATGTAGCCACTGATTCATCTAAGCTATCGGACCCGCATAGGATACAAGACCAGCTAAGCTGTCGGACCCACAAAGAATACAAGACCGGTTACTCTTCCGGACCCACGTAGGATACAAGTACAGAGTCAAATACTGTCGGACCCACGTTGGATATACGAATAGTAGTCACGTACTTCCAGACCCACATATGATACAAGAACTGGTGTCATCACCACCAAACCCATGGAGGATTTCAATACGGTCTTCGTTGCTACCGAACCCTCAGAGGATCCCAATATAGTCGTCATCGTCATCTTAGTCACAGCCAGCTCTAGGGTTCCCGCACACAGCATGGTCGATTCCAGGAGGGTCCGCTCCACGAGCCAAGCGGGTCGATACATCAACTGACGTGAAGTTTTGAGTTGATGTATCCCAATGTTCAGTCTTGTCAATAGGAACTCAATGCGACAGACATCACGTCAATAGGACACCCGGTCTGAGAGTTATTGGGTTTTTCATCCTAGGGGCGCGGTTGGGTTTTAGGATAAAACCAACCCGACCGCACTCTATCTGCATCAAAACATCAAGTGTAGTATGAGAAAATTACCATATTACTAAGAGGAATCCAACAAAGTCGACGACATGTCAATCGGACGTCCGAAGCTCAAGTTATAAATGTTTCCGCTCCGACGGCCAGGTTGGTTTCGTGTTCGAACCAACCCGGGCGTACACAAAGTTCTCTTAAACCTTGAGTTTAATATACAAAAACGACCGTTTCGATCCAAGGATCGCCTCACAATAGACGGTGCGTCAATCGGAGGTATGTATCCCATGTTACGGGCATTTGAATGAATCTGCCCGTTTTTAGGGGGGGCTTGGGCCCGGACCGACCCGGCCCAAAACCCCCTGGGGCAGTCCGAACCGGGTCGACCCGACCCGGGTCCGGACCATTAGGGAATGACCCAGCTTGGCTGGCGCGGCCCGGCCTGGCGCGGGGGTCAAGATCAGCACGGGCGGCCCGGCCCAGCGCGGGCGGCCCGGCCGGTCCGCGCGGTGCTTTGCCCGCGTACGGAACGCACGCAGAAGGGGGGGGGATACCCCCTGGTCTCGAAACGGCAGCCCCCCACATGGAGGGGGCCTTCCCAGTCTACCGCCGGGGGTTACGACTCCCGACCTCCCTGAATGGCCGGCCACGCTTGCCGGCCGGTGTGCCTCCGCGGGACCCCGCAGTCCCGCCCTTCCGAAGCACCAGCGGCCAGTTTATCAGGCCGCCTCTAGGTGTTCTGTCGCGGCCAATGTGCCGCATCTCTTGATGTTCCGGTGGCCGGGGAGTCCGGCCGCCCCCTATAGGTGACCGCCACAAACTTAGGCCTCGACACTTCTTCGACCGGCATGGCACGTCGGCGCCGCGCCCCTCCGCTGCGGCCCGCTTCGGCCGCGACATTCCCTCAAGTTCTCTGATGCAGTGCAACGGTACCGCGCACCACCTCCACAGCTCTTTTCGTTCCCACGTGGTGTATCGGCTCTGCGCCACCTTCGTTCAAGCCACAATGAAGATCAACAAAAAGGGGAGGAGGATCGGCCGTGTTTGTGTAGTCTGATATCCTCCCGTGATAATGATAACAAGCAACCAAAAAGATTAACGAAGAACGTTAATTAATACATGAACGAAGAAACAAACCCTTCCTCAAGGAAAAACGCAGAATCTAGCGTCGTGTGGTAAACTGCGTCGCGGGGTGGTTTCGATAATGGCGTTGGCGTGCGTCAATGAAATAAAGAGCTTCGTCAATCGTCGGAAAATAGAAAGTCGGGGTAGGCGTCGGCGTTCTTCGCATTCTTGACGTTCTTCGACTAAGAAGAAAAATATCTTAGAGACTTTGGTTATTTTCTCCCCAGACTCCACACAACGAATCA